>CM060367.1:83234340-85634340 GCA_030545235.1 Helianthus tuberosus
TAAACCTATCAAAACACCACTAAGCCCCTTAAACACTCTCAAGGCGATTCTTGTGGCACTACCTAGGCTGTTACGCTCACCGGTTTTCTAGATTTCCTCACAGTCCTCTAGTTTCTTGAAAGTGCCTATATAAGACGCTCTATCTCACAGCACGAACGTCTAAAGCAACTACGGGTTTTAATCTTGGTTTAATAGACAATGGAATGTTAAAGACTTATAACCAAACCGAAACCTATTAATAACCTCGAGCCTCATAGCGACAAGTTTAGCAGAACACTTGATTTTATTAAATTGCCGAATATTACTTCTAAGGTTACTTACTCGATTTTCACCCTAAAGGATTAATGATCTATTACGTGATAAAGACCATCACCTAAATCAAGAACCCTAGCACAACCCTATTATGTGATAAAGACCGTCACCAAGGATTATACGAAGCAATAAACAGTGATAAAATAATCGTCAAGCACGCATATGCACCAAGTTAAATTCCCGAAGCTTTTACAATACAAGAAAAATCCACAACCACGCCAAAAATCGAATAAAGAACCAAACTTTATTTAACTATTGTACCTGGCTATACCCACTCCAGAAATCCCTAAATCTCAAGCATTCAAACTCCCATCTAGGTATGTTTTCTTTGATTTTTATGATGTAATTCGATAATCGTTTGATTTTTCGCTTTAATCAATGTTTAATATGTTAATCATTGATATAGATATAGAATTGTCGTACCGGTTTTGATTTTGTCGCTCAATCCAACCAGGTAATATTTCTGAAAGAGCTTCGATTTTTAAATGGGTTACGTGTCTAATTTTCTGTAAGTTTACATCATCCTCTTCGATTAATTTTGATTTCGATTGGTTGGAATTACAGAAAACTTCAAACAGGGCTCGCCGGAGAGTTCAGGGACGGGATGGTGGCCGGAGGACGGACGGTGGTGCTCAGAGTAAAGCTAGATGAGCAGAGCAGGGTGAGGAACTTGACGGACGGCGCTGCCGTTGTTTGAAGATTTAATTAGAACAGTTAAGTGCTCGATCACATACATGATTTAACAATGATTTTTGTGATTATTGGAAACCCTAAATTGTAACCAGTGGAATTGAATCCAGGTATGTTTATTGTTTTTTACATTGATTATTCAAGCTCAAATTTTTTCCTCCTTACTCCCGTTTTTCCCCCTTTTATTTCATCTGCCACATTCACAAACCCTAATTGTCACGGCCCCCGACCCGGTTTGACCCGTTTCAGGAGCCGCCGGACAGAAATCCTGCGGTATTTAATTAATTGAGTTTGACAGCGGAAGTTTTTCATCAGGATCTTTTAAAAAGTAAATATTTCCCGATTATTTTATTTCACAACGCGGGATAAAACCCGGTAATTTACAATCATTTGATTTCATGAAGAAATCTTTTATTTTACAAAACATGTTTCTTTATTTTATACTGAGCCACTTCCTTGAGCTTGTAGTGCTATATGGCACTTTTCCTGATTCATAACAGGTTACCTGAAACATGTTTGAAAAAAGTTTTGTCAGCGGGAAATACTGAGTGAATCATTCTATTTTGCATAATGATGCATAGTTATTAATTACAGCATAAGAGCGATTACAATGGCTTCTATCTTATTTTTATCTGGCATTCTGTCACAATGGTGACTTGTCACAATGGTGACGATGGTCATACCACTATTTAGATCAATGAACCTAAATAGTGACGATTATCCCTGTAGGTCAATGAACCTAACAGTGATTATCCCGAGTAGGTCAATGAACCTAATTGGGAGAAATTAGTAATGTGCACAATACCCCACTAACCAGTAATTCAAGATATCCACGACTTAGTCCCTGTAATTATAACCTTGAAAAATAATTTGAGGTATTGTAAATAATTTGATAAAAAGAGAATGACTCACAAACTGTGAGAAAAGGAGAATGACTCACAAACTGTGAGAAAAAGAGAATGACTCACAAACTGTGAGAAAAAGAGAATGACTCACATTGCAAATTTATACGGGCAGAGTTTGGCCTACTGATTTAGCCTTTTCCTAAATTTAATAACAGGCACACAAAACTGGGTTAGTAATCAATCCAGCAATTACGATAACTCACGAGATCAAATTCTCACAACGAACGACAAAGTGCAATACTTCATCCATCGATTTAACGATGATCCGTCAAATTAATGACGAACGATAAAGTACAATACTTCATCCATCGAATTAACGATGATCCGTCAAATTAATGACGAACGATAAAGTATAACCCTAATGTGGGCGGCACTTAAACATTCATTGGATATATTTATCGTCGGAAAATGAATCGTAGCAGCGATTGTGCTAATACCCTGATTGCGGCGTCGATTAGTGAATCGTGTGTGTTAATTGGAGTATACAGAGCATAACTCCGTGTATGTTGGATTACTGAAATGGTGCTATGTATCTTGGACTTAGCTTTCCTTTCTTACTCCTTTCCCAGGAGATACTTTCAATTACATTTTTGTCTCCAACTCGAACTCCAACAGCTTTCATCTATTATCTGTATAACTTTTCTGACGATCTCTTGTCGTCTTCATCCTTTCCTTTGTGATACTGAATATCACAGTTATAGTCACTTTAGGATTTTCATCCATCTCTTTTATCTCATGTTTAATTCTTTTTGCCCAAAAATATATATCTTAAATTCTTATAATCCGTATAGATAGTACCCTTACTTCCATACAGATAATGTCTCCAAATCTTAAGGCAAAAATTATGGTTCCAATTATAAGTTATGCGTGATATAGTTTTCTTCGGCTTTTTCAATTACCTTGATGCATACGCAATTACCTTTTTGCGTTGCATTAACACGCATTCAAATCCTAACTTTGAAGCATTACCTTATACTTCAAAATCTTTAGTTCATAAGGCTAATATCTGAGTATTTGGTTAATTTCTGCTTTAAGATCCTCATTCAAACTTAGCTATTTTACAGGTTAACTTAGTTAATGATATAACTATCTTAGAAAAATCCTTAATAAATCGTCTGTAGTATCCGACTAAACTTCTAATTTCCATTGCAGATTAGGGAACCTTTTATTTTGATAATATCTTATCAGGAGTTACGTGAATACCTTCGGGATTCACCATATGACCTAAAATTGCACTTCTAGCAGCCAAAATTCATTCTTCGAAAATTTGGCGTACAGCTTTTTCTTTTCTTAACAAAGTTAAGAGTACATGTAAGTGCTGATAATATTCTTTCTGATTTTTAGAATAAATATGTATATCGTCGTTGAAGACAATTACCAATTTATCCAAATATGGTTTACAGATCCTATTTATCATGTCCATGAATGCTACAGGTGCATTCTTTAATTTGAAGGGCAGGACTGTAAACTCGTAATGACCATACCTAGTTCTGAAAACAGTCTTAGGTACATCTTCCTCTGATACTTTTAATTGATAATATCCGGAACATAAGTTGATCTTAGCAAACTATCTATCTTCCTGGAATTGATCGAATAGATCATTAATTCTAAGTAATGGGTATCGATTCTTAATTGTAACTTTATTCAATTCTTTATAATCAATACACATTCTTATTGAACCATCCTTTTTCTTAACAACCAATATTGTGCTAACCGATAAAGTTCCCTGGCTTGGAATTAGATGAATCCTAAATTCTATATCCCTATCTGGTGGTAATCCAGGTAAATCTTCTGGAAATACATCTGGGTATTCTGAAATTACAGAAATTCCTTAAGTTCTTTATCTTTAGTATTAATGATTACTGAAATCATATATACTACTCCTTGCTTTATTATTAGCAACTTTCACTACTGATATGAACTTTATGGGCTTACAGGGTTTTATCTCCTGTAATCATTATTACTTCTCCAGTAGTTACCTGAATTTCTATGGAATTCTTATCACAAAGAATTCGAACATAGTGGTTTTATTAATCAATTCATTCCTAACATACCATCGAATTCAACCAATATGGTTGCATATGACTTAAAAGTTCTATTTCTACACTTTGCAGAACTAAATTCCCATCTGTCGTTTCTACTGTAGAAATTTATCTAATACTGGTTAACGGTAAGTTAAGAGTTTGGCAGAGTAAAGTATTTATAAAACTTTGGTTTACACCAGAGTCAAATAATACTATTGTGTAAAACGTTGTGAACTAAGAACATACCGGCTATCACATCTGGAATCATCTCGGCTTCTTGAGTAGTCAGCTGAAAGGCTCTCGCATTCCTTTTTGCTCCTTCTGCCGGTTTGGCTTGATTGTCAAATGGTTTATTCAGTTTTGGACAATTTGGCCTAAGATGTCCAGTTTCTCCACAGTTGTAACAAACTGAAAATTTCTTCCTCCTACAGTCTTCTTCTTGATGCCCTGGAATTTTGCAAAAATTGCAATATCCTTTGCATCTTCCAAAATGCTTCCTTTTGCAAGAATTGCAAAATGGACTAGTAGAAGATTGCCCATTCCCTCCTTTCTTGAAATTGTTATGGTTACCCGAACGGAATTCTTGGGTAATCTTTTGGGCTACTTCCTTCCTTCTATTTTCTTCTCTTGTCCGTACTAGTTCATCAGTCAGAGTATTGGCTAATTCTACTGCATCATCAATCGTATGAGGTTTCGCAGCCTTGACGATATTACGGATTTCAGAAATCAATCCCCAAATATAACGAGAAATAAGTACCGGCTCTGGCGAAGCCAGGGTTGGTACCACTCGAGCATATTCGAAGAATGTCGTAGTATACCCTCGACAATCTACATCCACCATCCGATGGGTTAGAAATTTATTTGCCATTTGATCTTTTTCATATTCAGGACAGAATTTTCTTTCTACAAGACTCTTAAATTCTTCCCATTTCATGGCATAAGCCCTATTTCTTCCTTTAGCTTGTAACACCGTATTCCACCATTCTAGCGCCACTTCTTTGAAAAGGTTTGACGCATACATGACCTGATCATCCTGAGCACATTTACTTATGGCAATTACTGCCTCGGTTTTCTCTAACCAACCTAGTGCCACAGTCGCTCCTTCATTGCCTGCAAACTCAGTGGGTTTACAAGCTAGAAATTCTTTATAAGTGCAACCAGATGTTGCAGCTTTCCTTTTCTTAGGGAGCGGAGCTTGCCGTGGTTCATTATCATGATTAACATGATTACCGCCTCCATTTACGCTATTACTGAAGTTATCTTCAGAAATGCGTTTGCTATGAACAATTTGTTGAGGTTCAATTAGATTTTTAACAGCAGCAATGATTGCTGGAATAGCATTGGCTATCCCTTGAGCAACTATTCCTGGAATAGCGTTGGCTATCCCTTGAGCAATGATATTTTCTATATCTTGCCTAGTCACATATTGGTCCCCTGGTTGTTGCTCAGATTGATTAACCTCATTAACTGGTTCATTATTAGCGTTTTCCATCTGATATCTAATTTATAGATAAATAATTAGTATAAAGGAAATAATCCAATGTTACAATTAATTGCACATAATCACATAAACGAATATACAAACAAAATTGTAACTTTTCTAATATTTTGTTTGTTGTATAGATTATATCATGCTTCTATATACAACCGTTTTATCATTTATTTTACACAAACTGATTTTACTATTACTATTTCATAATCCCCTATCCTTTGTCAGGTGATGTTCTAGTAACGGCGTTCATTCTCATCGTATTTCCAAGAGATATGTCCCAGAGTTTCTTGGATCCTATTCCCAGCATCCATTTTGTCAAAATGACGAAGTTCAGTCATATTCTCGTTACTTATTGGTGAATTTGGTAAAGGTTCTGGTTTGAACTTAGGAAAAAGCCTATAGGGATGGTTTTGTAACAGTATTTCATTAGTCACCCATTCGTCTATTTGCGAGTGGATTGAAAGGTTTGAAATAGCTGGTTCTAAATTCATTGGTAGTTGTGTTTCAAGAGAATGAATAAAATCATTAACAGGCTCAATAGTATCATCGGTTGCCATTATAAAATCTAGTTCTTCTTGAGATGGTAATCCCTCAATTTGCCTAGAACTTTCCCCAATTTCCATTTTCTTAGGCTTTGGTTTCTCAAGAGGTAAAGCGTTGAATTCTATAGGTTCTTCTATGTCTGGAATATACCTATTAAAATCTCTGGAAACTTCTATTCTTACTGGATAGAGATTTAAATTCTGAAGGGCTTCCGACAGATCACTCATGCTGTTTAGCAAAATACACACAATTACTAAGTTTAAAAACTATATCAAATTTCATAGAAAACTTTTAAATATTATTTCATATTGGGTAACTATGAAACAACTGAATATGAAAACATACTAGGTTTTATTTGTAAATTTATTTACTGAATAAGGTTTATAGATTGTAGATAATAAAAGTGCTAAACTTTGAGTTATATTATTTTAGAAATTTATACTTACTGCTACAATGGTTGCATATAAAGATCTGCCCATACTGTATACAGTTAACTTAGATAATAAAACATATAATCATAAAATAGCAATTAATAAAAATTATTAAGTATTTCTAAATACTTAATTGGCTTAAATCAGTGGCTCGATAAGTGGCTCTGATACCACATTTTTCTGTCACGGCCCCCGACCCGGTTTGACCCGTTTCAGGAGCCGCGGGACAGAAATCCTGCGGTATTTAATTAATTGAGTTTGACAGCGAAAGTTTTTCATCAGGATCTTTTAAAAAGTAAATATTTCCCGATTATTTTATTTCACAACGCGGGATAAAACCCGGTAATTTACAATCATTTGATTTCATGAAGAAATCTTTTATTTTACAAAACATGTTTCTTTATTTTATACTGAGCCACTTCCTTGAGCTTGTAGTGCTATATGGCACTTTTCCTGATTCATAACAGGTTACCTGAAACATGTTTGAAAAAAGTTTTGTCAGCGGGAAATACTGAGTGAATCATTCTATTTTGCATAATGATGCATAGTTATTAATTACAGCATAAGAGCGATTACAATGGCTTCTATCTTATTTTTATCTGGCATTCTGTCACAATGGTGACTTGTCACAATGGTGACGATGGTTATACCACTATTTAGATCAATGAACCTAAATAGTGACGATTATCCCTGTAGGTCAATGAACCTAACAGTGATTATCCCGAGTAGGTCAATGAACCTAATTGGGAGAAATTAGTAATGTGCACAATACCCCACTAACCAGTAATTCAAGATATCCACGACTTAGTCCCTGTAATTATAACCTTGAAAAATAATTTGAGGTATTGTAAATAATTTGATAAAAAGAGAATGACTCACAAACTGTGAGAAAAGGAGAATGACTCACAAACTGTGAGAAAAAGAGAATGACTCACAAACTGTGAGAAAAAGAGAATGACTCACATTGCAAATTTATACGGGCAGAGTTTGGCCTACTGATTTAGCCTTTTCCTAAATTTAATAACAGGCACACAAAACTGGGTTAGTAATCAATCCAGCAATTACGATAACTCACGAGATCAAATTCTCACAACGAACGACAAAGTGCAATACTTCATCCATCGATTTAACGATGATCCGTCAAATTAATGACGAACGATAAAGTACAATACTTCATCCATCGAATTAACGATGATCCGTCAAATTAATGACGAACGATAAAGTATAACCCTAATGTGGGCGGCACTTAAACATTCATTGGATATATTGATCGTCGGAAAATGAATCGTAGCAGCGATTGTGCTAATACCCTGATTGCGGCGTCGATTAGTGAATCGTGTGTGTTAATTGGAGTATACAGAGCATAACTCCGTGTAGAATTGGAATTTCTTCGTCGTTTCAACTCCCAGAATCAAGTCCCAAACTCCTGTATTTATAGGTGAATTTTGTCCCTTAGGCGGCCCGCGTGAGAATTAAGCTAACTTGAGGCGGCCCGCGTAAGAACTATTTTTATGTATAGGGTTGCCACGTGTGGGACTAGCTCAGCTGAGTCGACGGTTTCTAAAAATTCCTTTCTGCCTACGTTTTAAGTGGATAATCGTAACTAGGAAATACCCCCCCTGAGTTTTAGGGGCCCTGATCCTGATTCTGATTTTTCTGAAAATCTTAGGGTTTGCGCAGAATCACTTGGGTGTCTCAATTAGGGTTTCCTATTGGTCAAATTAATTTAATAATTATGACTTTTGATGAGAGTCGTTACACTAATATATGCAATGGGTATGTCTTTTTTGCTTCGAATCAGGATTAAATTTGTGAAATGTTTGTGATTTTTATGGTTTTCTGGTGAATTTTTTCTAACCTCATAAATGCATGTCTGCCACTGCTGTCCTGCCTTCAAAAATAGCAACAAGTTTATGTTTTTACTGACATGGGTTTTCTTTTAGATTGAGCAAGAAGGTATCTTTTATGTTGCAGGATATGCATACACACCAAAGGTATTGCATTCCGATTAACAAATATGCAGCCTTTTTTGTTATAATGTTATGAAATAATTTGTGGGTCGTTTTTTAATTGATAGGAAAATAGCTTTAAAAGTAGAAAATTGAAGAGGATTTAGGCTAAAAGATATGTTTTGGACCTTTTGGTGTGTGTTTGTTGCTGTAGGAAGGTTCAACTGTGCCGGCGAACTCATTGAAAAGAGGCAAACTGATTGAAAAGGTTTTCCGGCGAAGCAACTGGCGCCCTCAGCAGGTACGACCACTGATTTGGTGAAATTGTCTGCATCTATGCTTTTTCATCTAAATCGATTAGTTTGTATATACCTTTCTTCCGATCTACCACATTTTCTTGCTATGATCAATTCGATTAATTATATTGTTTTGTTTATTCAATGCATGAGTGCTTCTGGGATAATTTTCATGTCTACAGAGAAAAAGAGGATGACAACAATAGCACACCTTTAATTTCCATTTTGTCTCCAAATATAAAATTGACGTGTTTGTTACTAATATATCACAAATATATGTTTTAAATTGTGATACAGGAACATTGCTCTGATTATTGTTCGAAAACATTTAGATTTTAACCGAATATAATACCCACTTGCTATATTCTCTTTTTCTATCATCAATGGAGACAATATCTTTATCTGTTATTCTTTACGGCAAATTTCTACACTAAGTTATTTGTTTTTCACTCCAGGAAATAGCAGACACGCCATGTTTTGTTTTCCTCTGGGTTGGTGATAGAGTTGACCTTGAACAGGGTCGATAATGTCTAAAGAAGGTATAGACGGTGCCGAAACTGCACCTTTTACAACTCTTTTTTATTATTTGAATCCACTAGCGAACGTCAAACTTTCAATCATATTTTTTTCATTGCATTAGTGTAGTGGGGGATCTGTAGGTGTGAGGATATATATCTTTGGTGAAGACCAATAAAACCACTACAACACCTTGATTGCGCCATGTTTCACATACTTTATTTCAGCGCTCAAAGGTTGGTTATTCTTTTTTTATTTTCCCTTTTTCGCCTTCAATTGACACCAAAGTTATATCTATATAAAATATTGATTGTAAATTTATCTGTTATATTTGTTAAGGAGCACTGTTTGATGGGTATAATAGGAACTGTTATGCGAACTGATGGTCACATAATGCATGCCAACGTTGATTCAGTACTTGAATCTGAAACATTTACCATGGAGGAAGATCTGGTAATAAAGTTAAACTGATGTTCCTTCTTACATGGATTTGTCTTCATCCGGGCTACGTAAACGCTCCGGTGTTCTTCTTTATGGTCCTTCTGGTACCGGGAAGGTATTACATATCGTTTAAATCATTTAATATTTCTCAGCATATTGTCGTTATTGTTATATTGTCTGCTATAACCATCTAAAACATATGCTGCTTTCATATACTTTGTTGGCAAACGCTGTTGCAACCGAATGTTCTCTTAATTTTCTAAGTGTTAAAGGGCCTGAATTGATCAACATGTACATAGGAGAATCAGAGAAAAATGTAAGAGACACATTTCAGAAGGTACGTTGTCATATCCTATCCTATCATATCCACTCCATAGTGCCATCGTTTTTTTCTTGGTTTGTTAAAATGTTCATGGCATGAGAATGGGCTGATTTGCAGGCCCGCACAGCCTGCCCGTGTGTCATCTTCTTTGATGAGCTGGATTCTCTAGCTCCAGCCGAGGTGCTTCTGGTGATTTTGGGGGAGTTATGGACCGTGTCGTTTCTCAGGTATCATTGTTTAAAATATATTATAGTTATGACCCCGCCCATCTTGACATTCATTTTGTCGGTGAATGTTCATCTTTCATGTGTTGGCACATTAGGCTACTCTGTCCAATATAATATACTGAAATTGTCATTCCATGTACACTTATATACTTATTTCATGTTCTATAATTCATTTTGACATCTAAATTCATAATTATGTGATAAGCTATACTCATGGTTAAAAAAAAACGCTTGAGGCATCCGTTTTGAGGCGCGCCTCGAGGTGGAACGGTAATATATTATATATGAGGCGGCGCCTCAATGCTAGGTTTTATACGTACGCCTCAGTGGTTTAGCGGTTTGAGGCGCACGTTTCGTTTTGTGGTGGAACGGTATTGTAGAGGCGTACATTTCTATATTAGGCGGGATAATGGGTTCATAATTTTTTTAAGGTCCCACAGATGTTGAATTGGTAATCCACTTCTAGAAAAACTTTAATTTTCTTTTTGTATCATTCTATTAAGAAAAATTTAAATAGTTTTACATTCTTTAGTTTCTGTGTAAGTAATCGATTTTCACTTAACACTTGGACAACTGAGTTCAGTCGGCCAGATAAACAGTCCGATAAATCTTGCCATTAATGGAAAAGAACAGAAAATTGACAAAGATAGTGGTATGTCAACCTATTGTCGATACACTTAACACTTCTTCTTCTTCAAGTAATCTACTTTGACTATGTTCTAAGTCAAATTATATGACAATGATATTTGACCATGATATGATTGTGAAGTTTCAATTCAAGCACAACACACTGTTCAGAACAATGTTGAAATTCATCTTGAAGAGCCTCTGATGGTCAACAAGGTTGTCTTAACAGACGGTCAACAGGTTAATCTTCTCGAAGATGTGAACAACATTGAAAGGGTTATATTTGTTTAGTGTCTCTTATTTCGCTGCATGAACAGGACACCCTTTTGCTCTCTATGTGTTTGTTAGTTGTTCATTGTTTCTCATGTCATTGCTTTTGAATTTTCAGGGATGATAACGCAGGTCATCGCCGGTGTTCAGGTGAGTTTATGTTGCTTTTCATTTCCTCTTTGTGACATCATGTATAAAGATGACAGGGACAAATTGCTTGCTGTTTAGTTAGTGTATTACTAAATATTGGATTCGTAGGTTTATCAGGTTTACACTACACACTGGTTCAGTGGTATGCATATGCCTTAATTTTAGGAGACGGTGGTTTGACTCTTACTTACGGTTCTTTTATTCAAAAGTTTTTTCAGTTTTGCTTTTTATGTATGCCAGTGTTGCTTCTTTTTATATGTGTTCTCTCAACATGTGTCTGGTTTTAAAGTATATGATTTACGTATGATCTCATAAAGCATCTTGAATGAACTTGAGTTAGCTTTGATTTTTAAAGTATTTTATTTATGTATGACCTCATATAGCATCCTGAATGTAGTTAAATTTTGTTGAATAACAGTTGGGAATCAATCGTTTTTCTGTCTACTTCTACTTAATACAGATTAGATAATTGTTGATTAGTTGTATAGAATTAGGATTCAACATTAATTTTTGAAAAATGATAGATTAATATAAAATTATGCCCGCTGTGGGATTTGAACCCACCCCCTTTCGGACCATAGCTTAATTCTGGCGCTTTAGACCACTCGGCCAAACTGTCACATGGTTATAATATTTGAAGAAACTACTTTAGAATATGAATGGGATGGTACAATAACTTAACAATAAATGAAAGAGATTAAGAAAAAAAATTAACAGCTCTGTGATTTGAACCCACACGCTTTCAAACCAGAGCCTAAATCTGGCGCCTTATAGGCTTATACCATTCGGCCAAACGGTCTACTGTTTATAGCTTTTGGAGAAATTCATAAAGTTTAATATCATATATGTGTGTGACAGTTTCATAATTTGTTAAATGAGATGTGCAAGTATACTCAAATATATATTTTGCTAGAGCATGTTATCACCTATAAAATATAATTTTTTTTATCAGTTCTGAAATTTTATCAAGGAAAGTAAATGCAATGGTAGTAGTATGCTTGCCACTTGACTAATCATTAAGCAATTTAATCACTTATTCATTCAGATGTGCAACTAGATTCTCTTAATCACTTATTCTTGGCTTAATTAATATTTCATCCACTTCTTAGCTCTATTATTTTTCTCTTTCAATATAGAGATAAAAGAAGTACTTTGACTTAGAAACTAAAATGGGCTATATATAACCGGAGGCCATGAACGACGACAACGAACACGGTTTATCACACAGTGTTCCGCCTATAATTTTTCACCGGAATCATTGTTTTCCGTTATGTTTATCGCCACCTGTCACCGACCGATCGAAGATTGCAACTTAACTGACGGAGCTGTCGGAGACTGCAGAAAGAGAGGATGATTCGAAGTTACACTCGCTAAGGTATATTTGGTACTGATTTTGCATACATAGTTGTGTTTTTTTGTGACAATCTTTTGGTTGGGGCTGGAAAAACAATTGATTAGTGGACTAAAATGATCTTCTAGGAGCCCATAGCTTTTCTTTGTGACAATCTTTTGGTGAATAGCCATTTCATGTCTCATTTCTTGACTGTGTGTTTGTTGTATTTTGCTAAATGGATATACTGGTTACATTGACATTAATGATTCCTAAATCCTAAAAAGTCTAACTTTTACTTTGAAGATTCAACCCAACCAATTTTCAAATTAAAATTCTCATAAGTTTTTTATATTGCTATTAATCCAATAGTCCCAAAAGTCAAGTTTCTACAAGATGCTATAGATGGTCAAACTAAACTTATTATAAATTTAGGATTGAGATAATTTTGCAACTTATATTACCGTACCCTTGGTCTCAAAAGTAACACTTATGTATTGATTAATATAGGTGTCAAAATTCTCTACATAAAGAATTAGAAATTTTACATATAAAAGTTCAAGTGACACTAAAGAAGCCAAATTGTCATATTATCCAATGAATTCCTAAGACTTTGATAAGAAACCAATAAAAGTTTCGAGTTTAATCTTATATAAAGAAAAAAAACTATTTTATGAATTTTGGGACTATTTTTTAGGTGTTACTAACATCAACTCATTTAGCAATAGTCATGGAGTATGCTGCTGGAGTAGAGCTTTTCGAGTGGATATGCCATGCAGGTAAATTCAGTGAAACGAGGCAAGTTTAATAAAAATGTGTGTTTTTTTTCTTTCATATTCTAAGTTGTTATTTGAATATGTTTTGTATGGTAATAAGCTGCTTTGATGGTGTTTGGTGTATGGTAATAAGTTATTTTAATCAGTTGAATAAGCAATCCCAAACACCCCTCTAAAAGTAACTTATTTAGTTAACGCTCAAAAGTCAAATGTGGTCAAGATTTGTTCTTTTTACTTCGGTTTTCTTTTTTTATATGCACCAGGCACGATTGCTCTATTCAGTTTGGTACTCTTTCAGTTGGATTAGAAATTGGTTGAAATTTGTTGTGATTTATCTCAAATGGGTCAAATAATATATCTAAAAATGGAACGATTTATATGCGTCAAACTGGTCAAACGGGTGAGAGTCATGAAAAGTTCTTTCGATGTACACAATATCATATATCGCCATATTTAAAGGTTTGTATTATTATTGTATTTGAAGCTTATTAGTCAGCTTTTGACTTTTAGAAGTCAAACTGAGACTTTTTTAAAAACATATTTGGTTCACATATATGTAATTTGGTTATTATGTTAATCTATATAGGTATCTTACATTTGCTTTCTTGAGTTGGTATGTATGTATATGGATTATTTGATTCTCATTAATTACTATAAAGTTAAATGTTCTTATACAACCTTGTAGCTGCAAATATTTTTTTAGGATTCTGATTTGTTGGTTTGCTTTATAAATGAACAGGGAAGCACAACTGATTGGGGATTATAATAGATGGGATAGATAGAACCACAAGATGGAAAAAAGACCAATATGGGGTACCAAGTATCAAGATTCTCGGTGTCAATGGCAATTTGGTAGTTTCTTATAATTCAAGGGTGGAGTTAAGATTCAAGCACAATAATGGAGTTTCGGTTGATTGGTTTACAGCTTGAATAAAGTATGCCACTCTTGACTCTGCTAGATTTGTTGAATCTGCTAGATTTGTTGGAGATCACCGATGTATAGTAACTAATTTATAGGCCAGTACTACCCACCATATTATACACATACTTGGAGGTTAAAGATACAGGCAAAACCATCAACCCAGTTTATTGTCCTTCAATCACTGAAGTCCTTCCTAATAAGGTTTACCTAAAATAAGGTTTGTTTTTTTTGTTTTGTTTTTGCAGTTTGCATTGGTTTCCGTGTTGATGTGGTAGTAATGAAGTATGCTCCAAGAATAGAGAGCCGCTTTCAAGTCATCTAACATTTTATGTGTGCCCCGTTTGATATAAAGCACAACCCATTTCATTCGTTAATATGACACTTTGTATTTTTTATACACTTTTGATTTATATAGATCAAATAGCCCCTTACATACCTCCATATGCACAACGTTTGTGAATAAAAATTGAATTAAAAACCTAATCCAAAATGACATGTCATAAAAAGTTGTGGGTGATAGTTTCGTTATCACCGTTCTTCGTTGCAAGTCATATTGGCCAAAAGGCATGAAAAGATCATGAAGGTTTAGTTGACGAAAAGTTAATATGTAAAAGAGATGAGCGGATGTACTATTGGGATGTGCTCAACGGTCTCAAAATATTAGGTTTACCAAATCATAGGTTAACGCTTCAACGTTTAGAATTTTTTATGTGTTTAGTTGGTGTTAAGCCACCCGCGAAACTCGCGGGTTCTTAGACTTATACCTAAATATGCAATTTGATGCTTTTATATAAAAGTGAGAAAAGCGGGTTTGTGATTTAATGTGGACATTTTTTATTAGGTAAGAGTTAACTACTTTTATATAAAAGTGGGAAAAGCGGGTTTGTGATTTAAATCCAATTTTTTTTTATAGATTTAATACAACATTTCTTTCATTTCAAAAAATTATTTATAGACGTACACATGATAATTAATATGAAATGTAATCGTTAATTAATTTTTATAAGATATTATTTATCTTAATATTCGAACAAACCTGTAATAAAGTATTTACGTATTAAAGTATAAATTTTTTGTTGTTTAGCCACCCGTGTATTACACGGGGACTTAGACTAGTTGATTATATATATTTTCGAATATATGGCTCCCTTATTCCTGTTCCTTTTCGTCCAAGTATAATGTTTGCCGCCTCCCCGAATGATGGCCCAATTGATGATGTCTTTTGAGCATAAGTCCACGTGACTTGCTGGTTTCAGTTGTTCCCTCAAAGTCGGCCCAATAGAAATAATATACTCCTTCTTTTAATGTCTTCTTTAGTGATGAAATAAGAATTTTATTCTTTAAATCATTTGATGTACGATTTACATCCAAGGAATCACAAATGTTGTGATGTTGACTTTTTTTTTTTGAGTTAATTACTGTTTTCGTCCCTGAGTTTGTCAAAAATAACGGTTTCAGTCCATTAGTTTAAAAATTGCCATTTCAGTCCATTAGTTTCATTTTCGTAACCATTTCAGTCCACTAACTTAACTCCATCCATTTATTTTGTTAACTTTGTGTTAACTAACTAATTCAGGGACGGTTTGCGTCAGTTTTAGAAACACAGGGACTTAAGTGTAAACTCTAAAACATTAAAACATTAAAACAAAAAAAATAGTAAATTCCAAAAAATCAAAAAAATTCCAAAAAATTCCAAAAAACCAAACAAATTCCAAAAAATTCTAAAAAATCATAAAAATTCTAAAAAATTCTAAAAAATTCTAAAAAATCCAAAAAATCCGTTTTGGCGCGAACTGTTTCGACCCGAACCGTTTCGAGCTGAACCGTCCGTACCGTTTCGACCCGAACCGTTTCAAGCTAAACCGTTTCGACGCGAACCGTTTCGACCCGTACCGTTTCGAGCCGAACCGTTTCGACCCGTACCGTTTCGAAGCCGAACCGTTTCGACCCGTACCGTTTCGAAGCCGAACCGTCTCGAGCTGAACCGTTTCGAACCGAACCGTTTCGACCCGTACCGTTTTGAAGCCGTACCGTTTCAAGCCGTACCGTTTCGAACCGAACCGTGCCGTTTCGAACCGAACCCTTTCGAGCTGAACCGTTTCGAAGCGAACCGTGCTGTATCGAACCGTACCGGTTCGGCTTCGAAACGGTTCGCGTCGAAACGGTTCGGGTTGAAACGGTTCGGGTCCAAAGGGTTCGGGTCCAAAGGGTTCGGTTCGAAACGGTTCGCATCGAAACGGTACGGTTCGAAACGGTACAGCTCGAAACGGTTCGGTTCGAAACGGTTCAGCTCGAAACGGTTCGGTTCGATACGGCACGGTTCGGTTCGAAACGGCACGGTTCGGTTCGAAACGGTACGGCTTGAAATGGTTCGGCTTCGAAACGGTACGGGTCGAAACGGTTCGGTTCGAAACGGTTCAGCTCGAAACGGTTCGGCTTCGAAACGGTACGGGTCGAAACGGTTCGGCTCGAAACGGTACGGGTCGAAACGGTTCGCGTCGAAACGGTTCAGCTCGAAACGGTACGGACGGTTCAGCTCGAAACGGTTCGGGTCGAAACGGTACGGGTCGAAACGGTTCGCGTCGAAACGGTTCAGCTCGAAACGGTTCGGGTTCGAAACAGTTCGCGCCGAAACGGATTTTTTGGATTTTTTAGAATTTTTATGATTTTTTAGAATTTTTATTATTTTTTTAGAATTTTTTGGAATTTGTTTGGTTTTTTGGAATTTTTTTGATTTTTTGGAATTTACTATTTTTTTTGTTTTAATGTTTTAGAGTTTACACTTAAGTCCCTGTGTTTCTAAAACTGACGCAAACCGTCCCTGAATTAGTTAGTTAACTCAAAGTTAACAAAATAAATGGATGGAGTTAAGTTAGTGGACTGAAATGGTTACGAAAATGAAACTAATGGACTCAAATGGCAATTTTTAAACTAATGGACTGAAACCGTTATTTTTGACAAACCTTAGGGACGAAAACAGTAGTTAACTCTTTTTTTTTTCTAATAATAATATTAATATTAATAATATCAATGGCTCAGCTTTCGTCTAATGGGTATCTTAGCAGCCCAAACTTTAAGCGGCAATTTTAACTCAGTCACTGACGTTCTACTCTGCCCAACTGGCTGGTCATTTCTATATTACTCGTTTTTGCTCCTTTTGCACCAGGACCTAGCAAAACACAAAATAATATAATATACTACTAAAACTAAATAAAAATAAATAAAACTATACAAAAATTATACAATTTACATGGGACAAATATGTGTATTTTACCCCACATCACTGCGCCACATTTCAAGGATCTCACACCATGCCATATGGAGCCGCGCGCCACACGGATGCCACTGCACATACCAGGACGCCACCTGGTCATGCGCCATCCATACTCGTGCGCCACTTGCATTCATCGCCATAGCCAATGACGTGCGCCATGCGCCTAATGAGCTCGCGCCGCATCGACATGTCATGGCATCCACCTACACCACCCAAGGGTGCACCATAAGCGGACCCGCCATGTATCTGACCACGCGCTCATGGGAAAAAATACAACGGCGGTGTGTGAAGTTCAAAGCGCACCACATTGGGCCTATAGCCCATGTCACGCGCGCATATGTGCGGGTGCGGCACACCATTTGGTCCCCACTAGTGTTTGCCTTCAAGGAAAACAATTTACAAGGAGTGCTCATCCTTATATACCACTATGATTTTTGTCATCGCACCTATGTGGGACAGTTGACAAAACTAATATCCATTTTATTCATCTTTGTTTGTTCCAAACATACAACTTCAAGCTTCGATATCTCATTCATCTTAGCTCTATTTGGACATAGTTTGAACACAAACCCACAAAATAATTATTTATACAACATATATATAAATATTATTGATGTCCAAAATATTTAGTGAAAACCCCATTTTCACTAAAATTTCCAACAAAGTGCAACTTCTTTGTGTGGGTCGATCCTCCCATGTGTCGTCGGGCATGTGTGGTCATCAAAGAACTGATGGATACGAAGGCTCTGCTTCAAAACGAAGTCAAGTATTTGAGAGAGGAGGTTCGAATTTATAAATTGCAATAAGCAATTTGAAGATATTCATTCAAGTGTTGTTCGTAAGAGGGAACGTTGTTTGATAACCAGTTGGATTTTTTTTTTGTTGTTTGTCTTGATATTTTTCATTGTTATTATGTAAGTTTATGCAAGACATGTAATCGAATATTAGTTATAAATGTCGTTTTTTAATATTATTATAAATATTAAGTTATTAAAAAAATGTTTTTTTTATAATAAGTCGACTAAGCATAAATAACTAAGCATAAATAACAAAACGAACAAACATTCATCAAGTTACAAATGTTTAAACATACCAAAATGAAATAAATACTTGTCCATAGATGCCCAACACAATCAAATTAAACAAAAAGAAATAAATATTTGTTCATACATGCCCACAAATGTTTAACAAAATAAAGTTCACCCAACAAATAGAAATACTAATCCTCCATGTCCTCATCGGTGTCGCCAGAATCATCCCCATCACCTGTCATATGGATCTGCATAGCGGACGTGCCTGCCTGCGTCCCGGACAGACCTGCCTCCATGTCGATACACGGATACACTCGTAGATGTGGCGGGGGTCGAACCGCGAACCCTGCGTGGGTACGTCTCTCGGCCTCACTAGCCATCACCCACTCCATCAAATCCTCCATCTGGTCCATCCGCTGAAATTGCTGTGTCCAACTCGCCATCATACCATCCTGACCCGCCACTAGCCTCTCAAGGAGACGTTGGGTGGACTTAGGCAACCACACTGCATGATAAACGCGTTGTGGAATCTGTGGTGGCTCCTGCGGATGCCCCTGGTCAACCTGAGGCTCCATTTCTCCATCCATAACAGGCACGTCAGCAATATGCGGCATCCCCACCTCCCCAGCGTCGAGCAGTGTCTGGTGGACTATCGGTTCGGGGTCAAAAATCTGTTGGTGATTGTCAACAAACCGATGCCCGAGATCCGGAAAGTTCACCGCAATCTTCATCCCTCTCATCGTCCTAAGATCTAAGGGCTCGTGTGGTGCTGGGGCAGCATATCCTCAAGGAATGGGAAATACAGGCCGCAATGCTGGGCAATACGCGTGATAAACGCCCCTCCAATCAAACGGCTACGCCTCTACCGTTTGCCGTACGAGGCGAAATACTCCGCCAGACAGCGATGGAGGCCGCACGGTGTGCCCGTATATAAGCAGTACAGAAAGAACAGTTCCACCTTCGTGACCCACTCGTTGCTTTTGCCATGCGCAGAGATCGACGTGGCAGTACAGCGGTGTATGTAGCGAACGAGTGGGTCAGGAATTGCAGAAACTCGGGCCATCTTACCGAAGGGTTCAGGACATAGGTTGGGCCACCAAACAAACAACTGATCATCAAGCATAGCCCAAATCGCGGTGGTATAGATGTCCTGAACCAACTCATCATCGGTATAGAACCCGGTGGCAACAGCAAACTGGCACTGCGACA
The DNA here is from genome assembly GCA_030545235.1 of Helianthus tuberosus. Taxonomy (NCBI): domain Eukaryota; kingdom Viridiplantae; phylum Streptophyta; class Magnoliopsida; order Asterales; family Asteraceae; genus Helianthus; species Helianthus tuberosus. The sequence goes on from CM060367.1 coordinate 83,254,078, forward strand.
TATTTTGTCGCTGCCCGAACAAATAGAAAGATACCTCGGGAGGTGGTGGTTCCACGTTCGGATCGTCCATATCCGAATTGGGCCGGTCAGCCGGCCGTGGACGAAACACGAATGTAGACAGAAACTCCACCATCATTGTCCTATAAGATGGCCCAACCGCCACCGAAAACATGCGATCCCACGGGGAATTCTCACTGATCAAACCCCGGGCTCTCTCCTCCTCCCGAACCTCCCGTAACGCCTCCCATGACAACAACCTCTGCCGCCCCACCTTCATTTGTCGCAACCTGTTAAAACGTTTATACTCCCTAGAATTGTTCGGGTAGTCCATATAGGGAATACCCAAACAATCACCCCCGGCCATCTCATCGAATCCAGGCACCTGTCCCGCACCAAACTCTTCCTCGTCTGACGACATATCTGCAAAAATTAATATATAATACGTGTCATATTATAAACTTTTTATAATTTTTATAAACTTGTAATAATTTTAGTAACGAATTGTATATCCGACCCACCACCACCACCACATCCGACCCACCTTAACGAAATTAACGCCTAAATAATCGACAAAGTTTCTAACAAATTAACATCTAAATAATCGACAAACAATACCAAATAACACCCGAATAATCAACACTTCACACCAAAATAAGACATAACTAAATAACTAATCGACAATTAACGCCGAATAAAATGCAAATAATTTTAACACGATATTTTTCGTATTCGTTTATTTTATTTGTAACACATTATTCTTCAATAAACCTTTCGAGTTAATTTTTTTATAACTTACATTTAATTTTTACAGAAATATTAAATAAATTTAGAAAACAAAATAATTTCTATAAAAACTTTTTACAATTTTAATGTTTAAATTTAAGATTTGTACTAAATAAAGTTTAAAAAAGTGAAGGACCAGAAGGACTATTATTGTCAAGTTGAAAATATTAGACACCACAAAGACTATTATTTTCAAGTCCCTAAAACTTTCAAAACATAACAAATCAAAACTACTTTACCAGCGAGATTCCGGCGGGATTCTGGCAGGTTTCCGGCAACCTTGGAACCGCTAATCAGATTCATTTTCATCTATTTCTTTTGCGTCAACCTTTATCTACATCCTAAACTAATCTATAACCTAAACCATACCCCCCGTCGCTTATCCGGTCACCATCCCCAACTATTCCGGTGACATTTACGTCCCCAACTATTCCGGTAACACCTTTATCTACATCCTAAACTAATCTACATCCTAAACTAATCTATAACCCTCACCGTGAAACACCACCACGAAAACCATCAAACGCCACCCACCACCGGCCTAAATTTAAAAAAAAAACAAAAACAAAAATAGACAAAGGAAAGATGAAATAATACACTAACCTTTTATGAAAATCTGGACCGTATAGGTTGATACGAGAGAGATCGAGCGATACGAGAGAGACCGTGTGTGTGTTCTTGGTGTTTTAGTGTGTGGGGTTAAGTACTTTTAGATCTATTCTCCATTTAGTCAAACTTGAAAAACAGTTTTTGGATCAATGAGGGGCGTATAGGGCAATAAGGGGCGGATAGATATTTTTTCTTTTTTAATCTCTGGAACTAAGCATAAGAAAATTAATAATCAAGATATTTAATGGGTGAGACACTTGTCCCAGTGGAAGGAACGGGTGCATTTAAGGGAGAGGTCACGAGTTCGATCCGGATGTAGAGGCGCGTTTTTTGCATTTTTTGGGTTTTTTTCTTTTTTAATCTTAATTAAATAAATTTCCTTTAATGTTTAGTTTTTGGTTATAACAGAAAATTATTAAATGAACCATTATCTTAACATATTAATTAAACAATAAAGAAAATTTATTAAAACAGAAAATTTATTAAATTAATTAAAACATAAAATTTATTAAATTAATTATAATAGAAAATTTATTAAATTAATTAAAACCGCAAAATTTATTAAATTAATTATAACAGAAAATTTATTAATTAATTAAAATAGAAAAATTTATTAAACACAATTCATGTTGTTAATATTATTGAAGTTTTAAATAATAATAATAATAACAATAATAAATAATGATAATAACATTAATAATGACAATAACAAATAATAATAATAAATAAATAATAACAATAATAATAACAATAATAATAATAATAAATAATATTAATAAATAATAATAATAATAACAATAATAAATAATAATAATAACAATAATAATAACAATAACAACAACAACAACAACAACAACAACAACAATAATAATAATAATAATAATAATAATAATAATAAGAGTTAATTTCATAGTTAGTCCCTGTGGTTTGATCAAAGTAACATATTTAGTTACTAATAGTTTAAAATCACATTCTAGGGTATTAAGTTTTCATTCTATAACGTTTGGAGGTATTAACGTTATTTGTAGGTTTAAAATCACATTCTATTAGTACCTAGGTATGTAATTTTGTGTAAACCACAGGGACTAACTATGTTAATACCCTAAAAGTTAATACCTCCAAACGTTACAAAATGAAAAGTTAATATACTAGAAGGTGATTTTAAACTATTAGTACCTAAGTATGTTATTTTGTGCAAACCACAGGGACTAACTATGTAATTAACTCTAATAATAATAACAATAATAAATAAATAATAATTATAACATAATAATAATAATAGTAATAATAATAATAATAATAACAATAATAATAATAACAACAACAACAACAATAACAATAAATAATAATAATAATAATAATAATAATAAATAATAATAATAATAATAATAATAATAATAATAATAATAATAATAATAAAGCATATTACATATTGAGTTGCTCATTGACCAATAAGACTCCCCTGCTGGACACATTATGAGTGTCTCATTGACCAATAAGTCTTCCCTGGTTGAACTATTCCACATTTGATAAAAGTGGAAACCATCAGGGGAGGCTTATCGGTCAATGAGTACCTTATAGGAGATTTATATGGGTCTCATTGCCCTATACGACTCATATGCAATTAATTTAAAAAAAATTTGTGTGGTAATTAAGGGTTTTTATGTTATAAAACACACTAATTAATATTTTTTTATAAAAAAATTGTTGCGTACACTATATTTCACGGATGTTACACCTTTGCCAAGTTAACAAATTCTTTTTCGTGAAGTTCTATTACTATCTACTAATGCCCTACCCTGTGTAATACGATACATGTACTTTGTCACACATTCCATAGCTTCTATACGTCAGTGAGGTATTTCAAAGTCAATTTCGTACCGACATCGGGCAATTATCCTGTTAACTTAGCAATGATGAAATAGACACCTTTGACATAAGCGATCGATAAAATGGAATGGTTCGGGTAAACCTCCGGACCATCGAACAAACGGGAAGTAAGTTTGACAAACACCATTGCTTAAATACGTTTTGGCCAGACGTATCGTATAATAATAATAATAATAAATATTATTATTATTATTATTATTTAAAACTTCATATTTTATGAAATGAATTGTGTGTATTATAAAATGTCAAATTTTTTATTTATCAATTATTATTATGTCTTTAGTTATTTTTCACTTGTCATTTATTAACCATGATGCAATAAATACTTGAAACATTGTTTTATATTAATACACAAAAGATGTGACTTTAATACAAAATGTAACGACTAAACCCTAAATCGCTAACTGTTACATATTCTTAAATTCTTGCAAACTGTATCGGTTATTCAGATCTCTATTCGGTCACCATATTATTGCTATCAAGTTTAAGGATGCATTCCACGGTAAACGTGCTTTCCGCTTCCCCATTACCACTCCGACCTGATCTGGCGCTCCCTCGTTGTAGCAGAAGAATTCTCAGTAACCGCTTCCACAGCATGAAGAACCAATCCATACAGAAGAACTTCTCCCTCGAGGTTGGTGACGCAGAAGCATTATCGTTGGTGGGCGTTCCAGGACATTCCAGTGCATGAATCTGGAATACGAACGCAATTAAGCGTTTGAATCTGAAATATGAACACAGTGTACTTCTCCATAAGGATTACGCTACCACCACCATCAAAAGGCGACTTTCGATATCCTGTTAATAAAACATACAATTATAGCATTAGACCCGGCATCCGAAAATATATTGTTAATAATAATAATAATAATATTACTTAATAAAAATAACATATACACATTTAACATTTTTGCATTTTTGACATTTTTTTATTCATTTATTTATATTAAAATTAATTCCTTTTATTAAAAAAAAAAACAAAAAACAGGTTTCATTTTTATTTTGAGTCAACAACTTTAAATCCCTTTAAAACAATAGTTTTCTTTTATTTTGTACTCCTTTCTTTTATATGAAGCACTTTAATTAAAAAAAAATTATAAAAAAATTGTTGCGTACACTATATTTGACGGATATTACAATATATTTAAATTATATTAAAGAGAAACATTAATAAATTCGTTGCGTACACTATGTTTCACGGATGCCACACCTAATACAAGTCAATAACTTCTTTTTGTCGAGTTCTATTACTACGTAGTAACGCCCTACCCTGTGCAATACGAGACATGTACATTGTCTCCCATTCCATAGCTTCCATACTATATTCCAAAGTCTATTTGGTACTGGCATCGGGCTATCATCCGCTAACTTAACCGTGATGAAATGGCCACATTCGACATAAGCGATCGTTAAAATGGAATGGTTCGGGTAAACCTGCGGTCCATCGAACATCGGGAAGTAAGTTTGACAAACACCGTTGCTTAAATGTTGAACAATCACCCCAAATTTTTGAGCCACCAACAACCCTGTGTAGGGCAATACCATCTAGCATGCCTTTGGTGCAGGTTCAACATTTAACCAATTTATCGATCGATACACATTGTTGTAACATCCCTTGTCCAATGATTCGAGTTTATGCCCCCAATGCTTTTTGTTAATGAACATCTCGTCGAGTAGCTCTTGGCGGACCACTTCCACTGTTTCTGGTTGAACCCCTAACCCATTGCTATGGATCGAAACCCACAGTTACCGTCCGGCTGGGCATCTTCGATATGTGTTATGTATCTCCGATAGCTAGATGGAAGCCAATCCTTAAAACGCTCGATCATGTTTTTGTACCTATAATTGGCAAAAAAATAAAAAAACTAATAAATATTAAAAAATAAAAAATTGAAAAAGAATTCTAAATATATGTATGTATGTACGTATGTACCTGTGCCCGGCCAACAGTGGAAAGTCTTTATCTAAAATCGGAAGTGTATTTTTTTCTTCTTTGCTTTTCTTTGAACGACTACGTCGCACATTTGGCTTTTGAGTGTAGTGGTTCCTCTGTTATTCGGGTTGTTTATCTTTATGTCTCGCAAGGTCTTCATTCTATTGTTGTTTTGCTTTCGTAGTTGGGCGGCCCCGGGTATCTTGTTGTACCTCAGGTGGTTGATGGTCAGTCATACTTGGATTCAACACCGCTTTCATCTTCGACAACATACATTTTAACACTAGAGGTGGTTGTGTCTGTAGTTGTTGTGTGAGTCTATCCATTTCCGCCTAAATATTACACTCGTCTTGATTAAGTTTTTATGTCGAAAAATCAAGTTTTGTCCAGAATTTGTCTATCGCGGCAAGTGGAATTTTGCAACCTGTTTTTCAAGAATCATTGTTAAAATGTGAAGTATAATGATGATTATATTCTATGGATCGAAGCATATGTTATAGTTGTTATGTTACCTGTACTTTCCCACCACTCCATCTGACAAGCACATGGCAAGCCACAACCCATAGAAAGCTGGTGGCCACAAGTCCCCCCTCCTGCCCTCAACGCATGTAGCTTTTTCATCTCGATAACCAACAACTCTAAGGATTTTTGGGAAACATTACCGCATAGGTTGTCAAAAAACGGAAATCTGTGGTCCCCCATTTGCATGGACCTGCTCTCCTGAAAACTAAGTTTTATTTGTATCTTTTGTGACTCTACAACTTTGCCAACAAGCCACACAAGTCCATGGAGCGAGTTATTTGGCCCTTTAATGTATCTCTTAAACTTAGAATGCTGGCTTTCAACTCTGTTGGTTGTATGTTGACCAAAATTGGGGACTATGTTAGTCCAAGCTGAAACAAGCTTTTCTTTATAATCTTTCAGCCATACATCATACAAATAATCCAGAACATCTGAAAAAAAAATGAATACAATGATTTGTAATGTTTGTATGTATATATGTATGGATGAATGTATGTAAACTAATATAATATGTACCTGATTGATCGTCGTTAGTCAGTCGCGTGAAAAGCCGCTCAAAGTTATATTGTATAGCGTCGGAGTGGGAGAACTACACAGTCGAGACCAAGAAAGCTTGAATATTTTCCAGTCTTCATCCGTAAATTTTGCCCGACAGTGTTTTAGAATATTCTGTGAGATGTGCCACCTACATAGCAATTTGGAAGCTTTTGGGAATACTTTATCGCAAGCATTCATCAAAGCTTGATCCCTATCTGTCATAATTACACGTGGCTCCATACAATCTACCAACAATTCTTTCCAGGCCCATAAGAAGTTATCTTTTTTTTTTCTTTAGAGACAAACGCATGAGCTACACAAAAAGACTTGTGTGTCGATGTCACACCCACAACTTGAATAAATGGAAGCTTATACTCATTGGTCTTGTAGGTAGCATCAATCATCAACACATGCGGGAATGCACGCCACATGTTGTATGAGTCCGGATGAACGAAAAAAACCTCCTCGACCGCGTTTGTGGAGGGATTCACCGTGGTAAAATAAACGTACCTTTCTTCTTGCAACATGCTCTCCAATATCTGCATTGGAGTTCGATGGCCGTACATTTTGAGTTTAATCTTTTTAATCATGTTTTGTACGTCTTGTAGAATGCACACGCTGTGTGGGTTTTGTTTTTTTATTGTTAAATGTATATTTGTAGGCTCCATGTTTTGAAGATAAAGTCTCTCCACCAGTGATTCTTCGTCCGGGGTCAGCCTTATAGCAAACGCGTGGCCCTCGAGAAATTCAGCAGGCTCATGGTTGTGAATGTTTTTCTTCTCCACAAGGCTCCAATTACCACTACTTGAGTCTAGTTTCCCTATCAGACTAAAAGGACAGCCAACATTTTTGCTACCGGAATGCCGAACTGTTGCTTTACTTTTGGGTTCGCCGCCACGATAGCATTGCAACCATATCTTCACTGTCCTTGCTGACGAACCTTCACATTTTGTTATCGTTCGTTTTGTCACAATGACGTAACCTTTCGCAACTTCTCTTTTGTATACCCAATTCTTCAATTCTTCAAGTGACCCAGATACCTCAAAAAAAAAAGTTTCATTAGAAATCCACATAAATGAAATTAATATATTAATTTTCGAAAAAACAAGAAAAAAAACTCGGGTTGAACATCGGGTTCGGGTTAATATGTATGACACATTTTTGGGTTTGTATGAAATTTCGTGTCATACATTTTCTACTTTTAATCAGTATACATGCCTCGTTCGTGTTCGTTCGGTTCATTTACAAGCCTAAGTAATCTATTTTTAACAAAATATTTCACCAGAACATATATAATATTTCACCAAAATGATAACGAAATCGGGTTAATATGTATGACTCAATTTTCGAGTCGGGTTCGGGTTAAGGTCGGGACGGGTCAAACATTTTCTAGATTTCTCGTACCTAATAAAAATTATATATAACGAATAACACGTATACAAAATCATTTTTTTCACTCTAAAATTATATCAACATTATATAACACGAATAACACGTAAATGATGGTTATGTCATACCTTTTTTTGTTTTTTCTCGTCATTAACACCTTCCTCGTTAGCACGTTCCTCGTTAGCACGTTTGTCGTCGTGAACACCTTCCTCGTTAGCAGGTTCGTCGTCATCAACACCCTCCTCAAAGTGCATTACACCTTCATCGATTTCGTTATCATTTTCTTCAACCTTAGCACATTCCTCAACTTCGTTATCATTTTCCTCAAAGTCGTTAACACCTTCTTCGACTTTGTTATCATTTTCCTCAAACTCCTTAGCACCTTCCTTATATTCTAACTTGTGTTGGTTTTCCGTATACGAATGGTAAGTCATGTATTCGTGTCGCGGATAACTTTGGGAAATGTAAGATGGTTCCCCCTCATCTACAAACACCTGGTTCAAGTCAGGTAACACGGGTCGCACACCCCCGTCATCACAACGAGGCACGAACACAACCTCCTCACCTCGATCAATGCCGGATAACCAAACGTAACACCCCAAATAAATAATAAGTTAAAAACACCATATCTCAAAATATAAATGAAAGGTGTTACTTTAATTTACATTAGTATAACAAGAAAAACGTGAGGGGCTGATTGTGTAAAGATGGGCAGACTTGATTTTAATAAAATTAAAACAATAAAAAAATCCACACACATCAGCGTGTGGGGGGGGGGGGGGCATCAGAGACAAGGAAAAACACCCTAAACCCTACTTTCATCCAAATTGATCAATTGATGGGCGAATTGAGGTGTTTATTAGTGCATGTAACAAGAATCTTGATCACTCACACTTGTCTAACACTAGGTAAGTTACAATTTCAGTTTTGGTGATGTTTAATTTTGGGTGAAATTGGATTAATTGAAGTTCTTGAATAATTGAGTGATGTTCTGATTCAAGGAAGTGTGATTTAAGTGGAGGATCATAAACCCTAACTAAAATCATGTAAATTGATTGATAAATTTTGTGTTAGGATTGTCATGTCCCATATAATGAAGTGGGTTTTGATCTAGAATGAAAAGCCCCAAAATTATTGTATGAACTATGTAAGTAATAACCTAGGTTTGATGAAATAACATGATAATATGGGCTAGGATGAGAAATTAAGCTTGTGAAGTTGAGAATCTTGGATTTACCAAGGTTTAATTAAACTAAAATGACTAGCTAAAAAGAGTGCACATAAGGTGCTTGACGAAACGCCTAAATGATGCTAATGGACACAAATTGTGGTGTTCAGCAAAATTAACAAGCTTTAAATTATGAGCCGAAGGGTTCTAATGATATTGGCTTGTATATTTTAGGCAACGCAAGTGAGGCGTGCGGAAGTCAAGCCGGTGCGGACACTCGTATGAAAGGAAAACTCTAAGGTACGTGGCTAAACGCTTCGTGAATATTGTTATTTAGTCTTTTTTTATTGTTAATAGTTGGCATATTAGAGTATGAGATTTGAGTGGTTTAGTTTTCTTGAATGATGGACTTCATAAGGGCAAACCAAACGGGTTGGTAAGGGTAGGTACAAACCGGGTAACGGGAGTACCTTATCCGTAGACTTTAAGCTCGGGTGACGGGTAGTGATTTATTAAACAGGCAAACCGGTAATGGGAGCGTGAGCGTTGAAAATAAGGAACCCGGGAATGGGTCATCTTATTACGAAATAATATCCCGTCCGTATGGTTTCGGGTAGAATGAACTAGAGGGTAAAGTTAGTTAAAAATGTTGAATAAATATATATATGTTTGATTATGTATCCAATAATGCATATTCGTTATAAATTATATTATGAAAATATTAATGGTTGGAAAATAGGAAAAATCATAAGCTCCACTAGTAATTTTGAATGTTCCGTGTCTTGTTTTGATGATTAAAATAAGCGAAATGGAACAAATGGGTCAAAACGGTAAAACAGCAAAGATTTTGCGGCAGATGGGTCCCTGGCGGGCCGCGAAAGCTCGGCCTGGTTATACGCGGGGCGCGAGAGAGCTACCGTAAGCTACGGTAGCTACCGTAGCTTACAGTGCTGAATAAAATCGTTACGCTGATTATCTACTGTCTTACGACAGCCTTTTATGTTCAGAGGCTACCGTAGCTTACGGTGGCTACCGTAAGCTACGGTAATGCCCAGCCATCTTTGTGAAGTTTTTCATATTTTAACTAATCGAATCCGTTTTCGAGCGTAGTTTTCGATTATGCTAATTCCTAAGAACCCTATTACTAATGTATATCAAAATTTTCAGCTTTTAGGATGATGCAAGCAAGTGGATGATGATAAAGTCAATGCTATCAAATCGAACACATTCAAGATCTTGTTCCGCAACTTTTGTTATTACTTGTAGTTAGTAAAAACTTATGTAATCAAAGGAATACTATTGTATCCTAATGTTGTTTTTGAACGTTTGTTAAACTAGTAAGTACTAAGCTAAATGTCAATGTAAATGTTTTGATTTAATGTCTATAAAGCTTAGTTCTATTTTGTCGTTAGAGTTTATATTCTAAAAAAATGAGTGTTACAAGTTGGTATCAGAGCTAAGGTTAAAGACAAATGTGTTCAGTTCACGGCTTGATCAAACATCCGGTAAGAATTTATTTGAAGTAAATTCTAAATTGAAAGACTAGAAAGAATAGTTATTTAAAGTGTATGGGAGAAGTATAGTAATATACTCGAACCCGGGAAGTACACTTAGCATAAACGGTTAAGGCAAAGTTATATACTTGGCCGAATAGTGAGTATAAATTCTCATGTAAAGATATGAGAATGATTGAATGAATTATTTATCAAATTACCTTTAACATTTCAGTAAAAAGATGTCAGGAGGTGCTAGTGACAATATCCTATCCCTCACTACCGACGAGTTGAAAGAAAAGATTTCCGAGGAAGTCGGAAGGGCATTTGAAGCTAGCCTACCAAGATTCATGGAAAGGCTACAAATACATTACTTTCGACTATGGAGGAAAAGATGAGTGAATTAAGAGAAGACCTTACCAATGATAGAGGCAAGGCCAAAGAAAAGAAAAGTTGTTCTTATAACAAGTTCATGTCGTGTAAACCCCCGATCTTCAACGGAGAGGTGGATCCAATTGCTTGTCAAAGGTGGATAAGCGATATTGAGGGTGTTTTTGAATGAACGCATTGTGATATAAGCGACTTCGTGGCTTATGGAACTGGCCAACTTAGGGGCCAAGCCAAGGATTGGTGGGACAACCTCAGAAATAAAAGGGGTGTTAAAGCAATGAGGGCGATGACTTGGGAATATTTTAAAACACCGTTTCTCAAACACCATAGCGCCAAGGCAGTAATCAATAAGATAAAAGAAGAATTCATGCAATTAAGGAAAAAGGGGGAAACTGTCGATAAAAAAACGGGGATGGTTATGGATAAACTCAAGTTTTGTGATGAGTTGGTCAAGACCGAAGAAAAGAAAATTTACTACTATCACAATATGCTTAGGGTCGAATATACGGAGTTTATGACTCCCTCACATTATGAAAGCCTCACCGACATAATCAATGCGGCGCGGGAGCGCGAGATTGAATTGAAAAGGCAAGTTGAAAGAGGTGAGAGAATGGCCTTGGATGAAAACCCGAGTCCCACATAGAAGTCGAAGGTAGTTGAATCTTCGAAGATGGGAAATGGGAAAGGAGGTTCCCCGAGTTGTAAGATATGCGGACGCGCCCATAGGGAGGAATGTTATTTTAAGAACAAACCTTGAGTTGCATGTGGCAAAACAGGGCATGGGGTTTCAAACTACCCAGACAAAGTGTCGGTATGCTATAAGTGTTATCAGCCGGGTCATAAAAAGTCAGAATGCCCGGAACTAACGGGAAAGAAAGAGGGTGCTGACTCCAAGAATGAAACCCCGAAGTCAAAGGCAAGGTCGTTCCAAATCACTGCTGCTGAAGCAAAAATGGAACCTGGCGTGGTTACAGGTATATTTACTGTAAATTCTGTCCTTGCACGTGTTTTATTTGATACGGGTGCGAATAAGTCTTTTGTTTCACATAGATTCATTCAAAACCCTTTGTTCACATTAACAAAATTACCTATGCCAATGGAAGTAGAAGTAGGTAATAACAAAAATTTCATTGTTTGTGATGTATGTCGGGAATGCAAACTGAATATCGATGTCGAGGAATACTCCATTGATTTAATACCCATGTCCATGGGTTAATTTCAAGTGGTAGTTGGAATGGACTGGTTGTCTCGCTACCACGCTAAGGTGATATGCTTACTTAAGGAGATACACCTAACGTCTCCGAGCGGAAAGCGTGTCATCATCTATGGGGAGAAGGCTTGTAATCCCATGGTATGCTCGATGATAGAAGCCCGTAAGTTTATATTACACGGATGTAAGGCATATTTGACTTATGTACGTGATGTGGAAAAAGAAGCGCCAAGGATTGAAGACGTACCAGTGGTGCGTGAATTCGAAGACGTCTTTTCCGAGGATCTACCGGGAATGCCGCCAGAGCGTGAAGTAGAGTTCGGGATCGAAGTGATTCCAGGTTCTAAACCAGTTGCTAAAGCACCATATAGACTGGCACCGTCAGAATTGCAAGAATTAATGTCCCAATTACATGATATACTCGATAAGAGATTCATCCGGCGTAGTGTATCTCCTTGGGGAGCGCTAGTGCTATTTGTAAAGAAGAAAGACGGAAGCATGCAGATGTGTATTGATTATCGGGAGTTAAATAAACTCACGGTAAAGAATCGATACCCGCTCCCGAGGATCGACGACCTGTTCGATCAATTACCAGGCGCTAGCTGGTTTTCAAAAATCGATTTGAGATCGGGTTACCACCAGTTGAGGGTAAAGGAGGACGATGTACCAAAGACGGCGTTCCGTACGCAATACGGAGATTACGAATTCCTCGTGATGTCCTTCGGATTAACGAATGCACCCGCGACTTTCATGGACCTCATGAACCGGGTTTGCAAGCCGATGCTCGATAGGTCGGTGATTGTTTTTATCGACGACATTCTCGTTTACTCAAGAAATGAGGCGGATCATGCTAGCCATTTATGGGAAGTGTTAAAGATACTAAGGTGGGAAGGATTATATGCTAAATTCTTGAAATGCGCCTTCTGGTTACGAGAGGTGCAATTCTTAGGGCACGTCATAAGTGCCGAAGGAATATTGGTGGATCCATCGAAGGTGGAAGCTGTGTCAAAATGGAACCCTCCAAAGAATCCATCCGAAATTAGAAGTTTCTTGGGGTTAGTAGGTTACTATAAGAGATTCATTCAAGATTTCTTCAAGATTACATCGCCTTTGACCAAGTTAACCCGCAAGAACGAGAAGTTCGTCTTGGAAGATGATCAGGAAAAGGCATTTCGGACATTAAAGGAAAAGTTAACCTGTTCACCGGTGTTGACTTTACCAGATGGTACGGATGACATGGTAGTGTATTCGGATGCATCGCACCAAGGCCTTGGGTGCGTGCTAATGCAAAGGGGAAGGGTAATTGCGTATGCCTCAAGACAACTTAAGCCGCACGAAACAAAATACCCGAATCATGATCTCGAGCTGTCAGCCGTAGTTTTCGCCTTAAAGATCTGGAGGCATTACTTGTATGGTGTGAAATGTACTATTTTCACTGACCATAAAAGTTTAAAGTACGTCTTTGATCACAAGGAGTTAAATATGAGGCAGAGGCGCTGGTTAGAAGTAGTGAAGGACTATGACTGCGAAATCCACTATCACCCCGGGAAGGCTAATGTAGTGGCGGATGCCCTTAGCCGAAAGGAAGAATACACTCCTATTCGGGTACGATCCATGCAATTGATAGTAACTTCGGGCTTGATCGAACGAATTCGAGAAGCCCAGAACGAAGCAGTAAAGGAAGAAAACTGGGAAAAAGAACGTATAAAGGGGTTGGTAAAAGATCTTGTGGAAGGAAGTAATGGGATGAAATACCGGCATGGTAGAATATGGGTCCCAAACACATGTGGTGTTAAGAATCTTTTACTTGACGAGGCTCATAAGTCTTGCTATTCGATTCACCCTGGAGCGACCAAAATGTATAGAGATTTGAAGCAAAACTATTGGTGACCGGGGATGAAAAGAGACGTGGTTAAATATGTGGAGAAGTTCATGACTTGTTTACAAGTCAAAGCGGAGCATCAAAAGCCTTATGGCAAACTTCAACCATTGGATATTCCGGTTTGGAAATGGGAACATATTACTATGGACCTATTGACAAAACTGCCAAAGACGGCTTGGAGATTTGATGCCATTTGGGTAGTTGTAGATAGACTAACCAAGAGCGCTCACTTCATCCCTATTCAAGAAACCTACACCTCTGAGAAGATGTCGGAAGTATACATAAATGAGATCATAGCACGCCACAGGTTGCCGGTAACTACCGTGTCCAATAGAGATACCCGGTTTACTTTGAATTTCTGGTGCGACTTTCAAGAACAAATGGGACCCAAGCTGTTGATTAGTACCGCATATCACCCTCAAACCGACGGGCAAAGTGAGTGAACGATACAAACGTTAGAAGATATGCTTCGAGCATGCATAATAGATTTCGGCGGTAGTTGGGGTGCGTATCTGCGTTAGTTGAATTTTCATATAACAACAGTTACCATTCAAGTATTGGTGGAGCCCCATATGAAATGCTTTACGGTATAAAATGTAGGACACCGATATGCTGGGAAGAAGTAGGCCCTCGAGAGCTTGCTCATAAAGATGTGATTCGGGTTACGCACGAGAAAATTGACATGATCCGAGCCCATTTAAAGGCAGCTCAAGATCGACAAAAATCATATGCGGATAAAAGGCGAAGGCCAATTGAACTTCAGATTGGTGATAAGGTGATGCTTAAGGTGTCTCCGTGGAAGGGAATTATCCGATTTAGAAAACGGGGAAAGTTAAGCCCAAGATTCATAGGGCCTTTTAAAATCCTAGATCGGGTGGGTAAAGTGGCTTATCGATTAGAGTTACCAGATGAACTGAGCGGAATACATAACACGTTCCACGTCTCACATCTACGGAAGTGCTTAGTGGATGATACGGCTTATGTTCCTCTCGATGATATAGAAATTTATAACAAACTCAACTATATAGCAAAGCCTATTGCAATCCTCGACCGTAAGGTTAAGAGTTTAAGGAACAAAGAAATTGACCAAGTGAAGGTCAAATGGGAACACCGAAAAGGATCAGACACCACTTGGGAGTCTGAAGAGGAAATGAGACGACTCTACCATTCACTTTTCGGTATGTGTATATGCGTTATGATTTTATATGCGTAAGATGGTTTCAGGGACGAAACCCTCTTTCAGGAGGGTGGACTTGTAACACCCCAAAAATAATTAATAAGTTAAAAACACCATATCTCAAAATATAAATGAAAGGTGTTAGTTTAATTTACATTAGTCTAACAAGAAAAACTTGAGGGGCTGATTATGTAAAGATGGGCAAACTTGGTTTTAATAAAATTAAAACAATCAAAAATCCACACACATCAGTGTGTGCGTGTGTGTGTGTGGGGGGGGGGGGGGTGGGGCGGAGGCAAGGAAAAACACCCCAAACCCTACTTTCATCCAAATTGATCAATTGAAGGGCGAATTGAGGTGTTTATTAGTGCATGTATCAAAAATCTTGATCACTCACACTTGTCTAACACTAGGTAAGTTACAATTTCAGTTTTGGTGATGTTTGATTTTGGGTGAAATTGGATTGAGTGATGTTATGATTCAAGGAAGTGTGATTTAAGTGGAGGATCATAAATCCTAACTAAAATCATGTAAATTGATTGATAAATTTTGTGTTAGGATTGTCATATGCCATATAATGAAGTGGGTTTTGATCTAGAATGAAAAGCCCAAAATTATTGTATGAACTATGTAAGTAATAACCTAGGTTTGATGAAATAGGATGATAATATGGGCTAGGATGAGAAATTAAGCTTGTGAAGTTGAGAATCTTGGATTTACCAAGGTTTAATTAAACAAAAATGACTAGCTAAAAAGTGTGCACATAAGGTGCTTGACGAAACGCCTAAAAGATGCTAATGGACACAAATTGTGGTGTTCGACAAAATTAACAAGCTTTAAATTATGAGCCGAAAGGTTCTAATGATGATTGGCTTGTATATTTTAGGCAACGCAAGTGAGGCGTCGGGAAGTCAAGCCGGTGCGGACACTCGTATGAAAGGAAAGCTCTAAGGTACGTGGCTAAACGCTTCGTTAATATTGGTATTTAGTCTTTTGTTATTGTTCATAGTTGGCATATTAGAGTATGAGATTTGAGTGGTTTAGTTTTCTTGAATGATGGACTTCATAAGGGCAAACCAAACGGGTTAGTAAGGGTAAGTACAAACCGGGTAACGGGAGTACCTTATCCGTAGACTTAAAGCCCGGGTGACGGGTAGTGATTTATTAAACACGCAAACCGGTAATGGGAGCGTGAGCGTTGAAAATAAGGAACCCGGGAATAGGTCATCTTATTACGAAATAATATCCTGTCCGTATAGTTTCGGGTAGAATGAACTAGTGGGTAAAGTTGGTTAAAAATGTTGAATAAATATATATATGTTTGATTATGTATCCAATAATGCATATTCATTACAAATTATGTTATGAAAATGTGAATGGTTAGAAAATAGGAAAAATC
Organism: Helianthus tuberosus; assembly: GCA_030545235.1. NCBI lineage: Eukaryota > Viridiplantae > Streptophyta > Magnoliopsida > Asterales > Asteraceae > Helianthus > Helianthus tuberosus. The sequence goes on from CM060367.1 coordinate 83,270,460, forward strand.
ATAAGCTCCACTAGTAATTTTGAATATTCTGTGTCTTGTTTTGATGATTAAAATAAGCGAAATGGAACAAATGGGCCAAAACGGTAAAACAGCAAAGATTTTGCTACAGATGGGTCCCTGGCGGGCCGCGAAATGTCGGCCTTGTTATACGCGGGGCGCGAGAGAGCTACTGTAATCTGCGGTAGCTACCGTAGCTTACAGTGCTGAATAAAATCGTTACGCTGATTACCTACTGTCTTACGGCAGCCTTTTATGTTCATAGGCTACCGTAGCTTACGGTGGCTACCGCCCAGCCATCTTTGTGAAGTTTTGCATATTTTAACTAATCGAATCCGTTTCCGAGCGTAGTTTTCAATTATGTTAATTCCTAAGAACCCTATTACTAATGTATATCAAAATTTTCAGCTTTTAGGATGATGCAAGCAAGTGGATGATGATCAAGTTAAGCTATCGAATCGAACACATTCAAGATCTTGTTCCGCAACTTTTGTTATTACTTATAGTTAGTAAAAACTTATGTAATCGAAGGAATACTATTGTATCCTAGTGTTGTTTTTGAACGTTTGTTAAACTAGTAAGTACTAAGCTAAATGTCAATGTAAATGTTTTGATTTAATGTCTATAAAGCTTAGTTCTATTTTGTCGTTAGAGTTTATATTCTAAAAAAAAGGGGTGTTACACCAAACGCTTTCGGAGACGTACGACTGGTTCGAATCTTCACCAAATATACTGCCAATGTCCCAAAACGACATCTTTATGCTTCACGGTCTCAACCAACTTTTTTATTTAAGAATTTTCATCATTTCATCGGTATTTTGTGAGTTTGAAAAATTTTGAATCAAATAAATCCCGTATGCTTGGGTAAATAAACATTTTTGGTCGATAAGGGTCGTATAGGTCGATAAGGGTCGTATAGGTCGATAAGGGTCATATGGGTCACTTTCACGCTTTATCAGACTGAACTCCATTTCATGTCAGTAATTATACCTTAAATTCATCAAAAGTCGTGCCGATAAGCCTCTCATTGCTCAATGAGAGGCGTATAGGATTTAATGCTCCAACTACCACAACCTTATACGCCTCTCATAGGGCAATGAGAGGCTTATCAAAACCTTTTTTCTGACAAATTAATTGCTTTCACACTATATACTCCCCTTATTGCCCTATACGCCACCTCTGGGGGGATGTGCACTTAAAAAGTAGGGATGTATCAATACCCTCACCCATATATAAATACATGAGATGGAAGTATAAATACATAAAACGAAGGTATACAATATAAAATACATTTACTAGATATATAAATGCTAGAAATATATTGAAATATATTCGGTTTAGTTAATTTTGGTTAAAAGATGGTACAAAAAACCGATAACTAGTTTATGGTTAATTTGGCTTTTGGTTTATTGTTTTTGAGTTAATTCAGGTTTTGTTTGATTTTAGTTCAGTTTCGTCTATTTTTGGTTTAGTTTCGATTAATGATTCAGTTATTGATCAACTTTAGAAAATGTAAATCACGTAACATATCATTTTTTTTTAATTAAAAAAAAAGGGTAAATTACTTTTTGAGTCCCTGTGTTTTATGTGTTTTAACTAGTTGAGTCCAAAAGCAAAAAGTTTAACGACCTGAGTCCCTATAAGCAATTTCTTTAACCATTTGAGTCCATTTTTAACCATTCGGTTAACTCTGCTGTTAAGTCCCCCCACGTGCAGTCCACGTGAGGGGTATTTTCGTCCATTTAACCTCCCCTGCCTCTCTTTATAATTGTTCCCTTTTATCTTCTTCCACATAAACTAAAAACCCTAATTCTTCAACATGATCTCTCCCTTTCATCTTCTTCCCCAAAATTAAAACCCTAGATCTTCATCATGATCAATCAGGTTGTATGCGCATGTGGGTCTGCAACTATCATTCGAACCTCATAGACTGCAGCAAATCCAGGGAGGAGATTCCATTGTTGTGCAAGAGAGGTAGTTGATTTGATATAAAGATCCACAGGTAAAGAACCCTAATTCTTGTGTTTTATGTGTTGCAGGGAACTAATTGTGGGTTTGTAAGCTGGGCTGAACCTCCATTATGTGCACGAGCAACGGAAATCATACCTGGATTACTAAGATCCATTAACAGTCATGAAGAAATGGCAAGAAAAAAGGACCTCGAAGTGAAAAGGTTGAAGATTGTGTTAGGGGTTACCTGGGTTTTGTGTGTAATGTATATGCTGTTGGCATGAAAGTTGTACCCTACTTACCCCATTAACCTTTTTTTGTCAACATTATTGTAAATGGTCAGTGGGGATGTCTTTTGTACCCAATATGATGCTAATGAAAACAAGTTATGTTTCGCCTATCCAGAAGTTACGTTTTCGCTATTGGACAACTTACGTTTTGTCTTGTGTTTATGCACTCTACAATGTACCAAGTACGACGCTAATTAAAACAAGTTACTTTCTGTTTGTCTATCGGACAACTAACGTTTTACCTATCGGACTTTTTCCATTACTAAACCAATTACCAAAGTAAAAGACATGGCCTAAACAAGACATGACCTAAACAGACATGGCCTAAACAATAAGACACATTACCTGGAAACAAAACTGATAACCTAAACAAAAACACACATTACCAAACCAAAAGACACTTCAAACATTCAAACATTACATAAAGTAGCATCCAAAAGTACAATATCTTAGTTAAGTTACCAAAGTTTGCATAACATTACATACTAAACCAAAAGACACTTCAAACACTACATAACAAAAGAATCATATGTCAAACAAGGTAACAGTCTAAAGATCAGCACTTTGTGAAGCAGTTTGACTAGCCTTGGCTCCTCTTCCACCCCTGCCACCTCTACCAGCCTTGGCTCCTCGTCCACCCCTGCCACCTCTTCCAGCCTTGGGCCCTGTTCCACCCCTCCCACCTCTTCCAGCATTGGTTGTTTGAGTCTCACCTTGACCTGCAGTTTGACCCTGAGGTTGAGCTGTTGTTTGACTCTGAGCTTGAGTTGCACCCTGACCCTTGCAGCTCCTCTTATTATGCCCAACATTCCCACATTTCTTGCAAGTTTTAGGCACTCCTTGCCTTGTCATTTTCCCCTTCTTGTCTATCAAATGCTCAGAAATCTCCACCTCTGACTTCTTCCTTTTCTTCTTGGGCCTTCCCACTGGAGTATGATGAATTGGAGGGATAAGGGTTGTTGGGCATTGTGAAGGTGTCCAGTACTCTCTCCCACTGACAGGTTCAATTATGTGCATGTAAACATCCTTCCAGGTTTGAAGCCAATAAACCTTATCAACCCATGACTCTAAAACACCTACATTCATACCATTCCTTGCCATATCCCATATGGCAGCTACACCATGTTTACATGGCATACCTGTTAACTGCCACTTTCTGCATGTGCAGGTTCTCTCATTAACATCTACCTTGCACTGATCAGCATATCCACCAGTAACCTGGAATCTACCCCTACCAGCCATCATCACTGAATACTGACTTGCATCAGCCTTGATTTCATCAAACACTCTTGTAGCATATGGAGTCAAAGGTCCATTACTTTTAGCTATGACTTTGTGAACCAGAACAATTTTTTTCATCAGGTATTCTCTGATATACTCAAGACAAGTGATTATTGGTTTGTCCCTCCCCTTTACAAGCTGGTTGTTGAATGACTCACACATGTTATTCAATAAGACATCAGTCTTGGCCCTACCCGTCAAACAGAATATTCAAACAGAACATTAAATATTTAAAACATAACAAAAAAACTGTTAGTGTGTAATGAAACAAACCAAACCTGTGAAATGTGATCTTGCCCAGGATTTTGGTGGAATCTGGCTTAACCAGTCAAACAAGTCACTGTCAAGCAGTCTTATGGCATTCATCTTTCTGTTAAACTGTGGCATTGTGGTAGCACATGCAGCATCCCATAACATTTCCTTGAATAAATTGCCACTCCATCTTGGTTTCATATTCTCGTGGATGTGTCGTAAACAGAACCTATGCTCTGCCAATGGGAATATCTTTGCCAGTGCTGGTATTAATCCCTATTATGCACACATGACAATGTTAATTCAAGACTGCATAAATAATCAAGACTGCATAAATATTTAAGACTGCATAAATAATCAAGAAATTGCATAAAGAACTAACCTTTTGTCTATCAGATATGAATGTGAAGTAGGACTGTTGATGAAGACCTAAGTCATCTCCAAGATTCCCTAAGAACCACTCCCAACTGCTTTTAGTTTCAGCCTCAGCTATTGAGTATGCAACCGGGTATATCCCGTTGTTTGAATCAATTCCAACAGCTGTCAGTACTTGCCCAGGGAATGGGCCCTCCATGAAACACCCATCTAATCCTAAAGTATCCCTCCCATTTACCTTGAACCCTTCTTTGAGAGCACCCAAACATATGTAAATTCGCCTGAACTGTCTTGTTAGACTAGCAGGGTTGCACTCCCTTTCCACATCTATCTTAACTGTTGTGCCAGGATTGGATCTAATGAGCTCTTCACAATATTCCCTTAAAATAGAATATTGAGCTTTGAAATCACCTTCTATTCTGTCTAAAGCCATTACCTTTGTCCTGAATGTCTTCTGCATACTTAACTGAATCTGGTTCTTCTTCTCCAATTGATCTTGAAGTGCCAACAGTGGAATTCCTGGGTTCGAAGATAATATGCTCTCCACTTCTCTTGCTACAGCAGATACAGTGTATAACCTAACCTTTCTTGTGGTCAAACAAGTATGATTATCAAGGAAAGTTTTTACACACCATGGCTCTTCATTTCGAGATCTGGAAACATGAAGAACCCATTCACATGTGGGCTTTGGAAACCTAACCCTTTTTGGTTTCTTTTTAACCTTCTTTTTTGGTGGTTGGGAAGTAGGGTTGGATGTATTTAATACATCAACATCCCCTGTTGAAGAAGATTCCCCTTCTTTTTGACTGGGCCCACTCAAATTTGCAAAATCCCCAAACTGCCCTTGTGGTGGTTGCATGCCTTGTACGTCCGGATTCACACCATGACAAACCACCCTAAATCTTCTATTATCATTCCTTCTTATTACCAACTGCCTTCTTGAGTCCAATGCATGTTTTTTAATCATCTGCTTCAAGTCTTCTTTATTATTAAATAACTGCCCAACATAGAATGGCCCTCTTCCACCCCTGACCCCCTTTCTCCTCTTTCTCATCTTCTTAAGGCCCTTCTATAAGGGGGGGGGGGGTCATTTTCATCAGCACTTGCAAAGTCTTCAAGGTCAATCTCAGTGGTTTCCTGTTCATTTTCTTGTTCATCATTCTGATTTTCTTCATCATCTTGATTTTCTTGGTCATTACCTTCTGTTTCAACAATTGTTCTAAATGTATCCATATCCACTTCAAGTTCTTGAATCATATTGTGTTTATCAATATTGTAATCTAACTCATCACCATCATCATTATTGTTTTTACCAACCTTTTTACCTTCATGCTCTCTTTGGTCATCATCCTCATCTGAATCAGGTGGCTCATGTTCCATCCTGTAATCCGGATCATCGGAATCCTCTTCATCATCAGTAAACTTCAAAGATGATGAATGAGTATCAACACTTGCATTTACATTATCCTGCACATCTACTTGTTCAGTATCTTTTCCATTTTGATTATCCTGCTCATGTTGTTCACTATCTTTTGCACCTAAGTCATTATTTACACCATTCAAACCTAAGTCATTTCCATCTTCTATGTCATCTCCTAAGTTAATACCACCTTCTAAGTCATCATTCACACCTGATTCATTTACATCATTCACACCTGATTCATTTACATCATTCACACCTGATGGGCCACTATCATCCAACCACCCAACTGCAAGTCTTCTAACACAACCTCTAGGTTTAGCTCTAACTCTAACAGGAACATTCCCAACTGATGGTGCATCTTCAGCAATTTCTTCAATTACCACATTTGATGTGGATTTAGGTGGTGACAGGAAATATGTGTCAAGTTTTGTCGTCCAATGTTCAACATAAACCTCAATCTCTCTAATCCTACCAACATATTGACACATATCTATCACATCCTGATCAGTCCCTAAAGCCCTAATCCCTTCAACCAAACTTTTATCCGGAATCCTATAATGGTAATACACAACTTCATCCTCCGGATAATGCAGCATCTTAAACATCGTGTTAAACTCAATAACAGAGAATTCATCTGCATCTATGTAATCAATATGGTTGCTTTTACCTTTAACATACTTCAACACAGGTTTAACAACAAACTCCCCACCATGGAAAATGTGAATGCTGAACATTGTAGGCTCACCAACTGAAATGAAGTAAAACAGAGTTGAGATTACTGTAAAAGGATTCATGTTAAAACAGAGATGAGATTTAGGTTATTAGTTACTTACCATACTCCTCATATGGATCGAAATGTTGTCCATAACCACGAATACACCACGTTGAGATGTCGTGAAGATGCGCCATTGTTCTTCGTTCATGTGGATGATGATCGACAGGATGATTTGAAGTTATCAGGTGGAATTGTGAGAGCGAGTGAATGATTTGGGGGTGATAATAGGGTTTTAATTGAGGTTGGTGGCATTAATGAAGGTGGAATTAAGGCATGGGAGGTTAAATGGACAAAAATACCCCTCACGTGGACTGCACTTGGGGGGACTTAACAGCAGAGTTAACAAAATGGTTAAAAATGGACTCAAATGGTTAAAGAAATTGCTTATAGGGACTCAGGTCGTTAAACTTTTTGCTTTTGGACTCAACTAGTTAAAACACATAAAACACAGGGACTCAAAAAGTAATTTACCCTAAAAAAAACTGTAACAATATTATACTCAAATTAAAATAATAAAATGTTAGTTTATAGTGTAATTTTTTAGAAAAAAAAATTACGTATGAAAAGGTTATGGCTGTTTGTCGGTGATTAGCTGTTATGTTATCGCTAAATTAGGGTTTTAGCGGTTATTTAGTCAGAAAAACGTAAAAATCTTTTACGCAACTTTTTACATAAAAAATTATGGTAATAATTTTTCCGCAGTTGCTACAACATTACTCTTCTTCACATCAGTGTTACATCATATTTCACCACTACTCGCCTAAGCTTGTCAAATCATACGAAATGCATTCTTATGTCTCTCATACAACAACCAATTTTTAATTTTTAAATAAAAAATAAACAAGTAAAACCTAACTAATAATTGATTTGCTAGTTAAAGAAAAGGCCCAACCCTAGCTCTTGATAGTTGATACATCCAGCAAGGGAAGCAAGATCTTAACCTGCTCGCGGCATGCCACACTTACCGGAACTTCACGGAATGGTGATGCTTTGCTTGTCGCCCCATGCCACTCCTTGCCGAGACAACTTGCCGCTACATTTCGTGTAACCTTATCGTAATAAAGTTTGCCATTCCAGGTAGTTAACACCGCCTACTTATGTCCAAATCATGTAACCCACAAAACATATTTCCTCCGTTAAACCACATGGTGTGGGCGTTTTTTTTCGGCGTTGTGGCATTTCCACGCCGTGCACACCAGCCCGCCAATGAAGTGGAGGACAGCGTGATGTTAAAGGCGGTGAGTTTTCCACTGGGATGGAGACGTTTTGAAACGTGACATGGCGCGTTTTGATTGCCCGTGGACATTAGCCGTTGTCAACCAACGGTAAGTTTTTAAAACTTTTTTAAAAATCTACTTTTTAAAACTAAATAAACTCTTCTATAAATACAACCCTCTTCTTCTATTTTTTTACAAACACTCATATTTGATTCAAAATTCTCTCAACTATCTACCCATTTACACTTCAAAAATTTAAAGAATGGCAACGATCCCGTGAAGTAAAGAAGAAAATGAACCAGACATAAAATAAAAATGAAATTAATGTTTATTATAAATCAAAGTAAAAGTCAATTACATGCATAAAAAAGGAATAATAACTTAGATAAAGTTCACACAACCTTGTTTAAGCGAATAAAAAACAAAACCAGACGATAATATTATTGGAACACTAACACAGATTTTGCATACATCTCAACAACAACATTTCTTCCACCAGCTTTGGTTCACAGGTTTCGGCAACTGTGATTTTTGTTCACTATCGTCTCTTGCGCCTTCTTTAACAATCGGAGGAGAGAAGCAAATAAACCTGGCAGAAGATCGTCTCTCATCTCCGCTTCTTTGCTCCGCCATGATGTAGTTTTATTATTAATTTCATTAACAATATCGTTATTTATACACAAAGATACAGGCAACGACTTATAATGCGACGACTCCCACTGGATATTATTATAATTTTACCTTCTGGTGTCTATGACTGGTCAAGAAGAAGTACACGTTTTGGACCATTTAGAGGCAACCAGGCATATATTCAAATGGATCCACCAGATTAGACCTTATTGTTTATTACGGGATTTTCCAGTGAATTTCTTCTAGTGGTTGTTTCAACTTGCAAAGAATATTGTGACATCAAATTAGTAGTCAGACGTAATCAAGGATTAATACGATCAATACCATAGATTATAGACTGATAGCACGAAATCTTTAAAACAGGTTAAAATTTAAGCGAATACGAAGAAATCTAAAAAAAAAGTAATCTCTTTTAAGCGTTGTGTTATTACTTACAAAATCTCTTGACAGGATCAAAAAGAAAATTTTAAATTACACAACTGGTCCTTGTCGACAAATTACAGCTTTTCTATGAACTAGTAGTTGACCCGTCTGGTAGACCAGTTTTTTAAAGTTGTAATGACGAAAGTTTTTGTTTATAATTATATGTATTATATGAACTCATCAAATGAGTTCACACCAACATCTATAATATGCCTAAAGACGAAAAAGAAAAGTTGAAGTTAATTTCAATAACTAAAATTTCCGTGAGTCTTTAAGTTTACTACCGACTACTAAAACATGTGCACTATTCCCTGGGATTAAAATTAGTACAACTAATATTAGTTTAAATCACATCGGGTTTTTGGTGGATATAAAACGATAAGGGAAAATATGAAAGTGTATACATAAGAAAACTTTTCATTTTGTTAACGTATCATATACCATATACCTTATGTATATCTTAAATTGTTTGTGTGTGGTTTATATTTTTATAATTACAGTAAAGTTAAAATGTAACTTTAAAAAGACGGACTCTCAACGTGCTGTAAATTTGAATATAAAAGATAAATAAAATAGAAAGAGTGTAAATCATTCTTTATCTAAAAATAGAAGATAATGATTTTGATGCAGGGGCATCCGGTTAGCTGAACCCGAACCCACACCGAACTCGTATCCGTGAGATGATCCATTGGAGTTGGTTAACATGAGCAAATAATTGGAAAAGATCCATATTATCTTTTATTATTTATTTGAATTTCTTATTTTGTTTTTTTTATTTAGTTTTCCTATTTAGCGTATGATTCCTATTCTATATAAAGGGATCTAGGGTTTATACTTTTATTAGTTTTTGATTGAATTTTAATAGAAAAGAACATTGTTCTTGAACATTTTGGGTTCCTTTATCGTCTTTGATTAACTATTTGTTCTTGAGCCATTTGATTGCACGCGAAACTGCATCAGGTGTTATGATGCAGGGGCAACCGGTTAGCTGAACCCGAACCCACACCGAACTCGTATCCGTGAGATGATCCATTGGAGTTGGTTAACATGAGCAAATAATTGGAAAAGATCCATATTATCTTTGATTCGAATTTTAAAACTGATAGGAGATCCCAAAATTAAGTGATTTCCCCGTGATCGTTGGCTCACAAATTGGAACTCCCAAAACTGGTTCACCCCATTCAACATAGTCATCGCCACCGGTTGTTACCGCACCATTCGCCACCACATCACCATCGATATTCACCATACCACCATCGTCCTTTATAACAACTTCAACATTACGAATTTTAGAATCCGATTCAACGCCCGCAAAGTTCCTATATGTACCACCGATAACCCAAGAATACCATTCCTCGTCCCCGTATTCATCAAACACGGGAGGAGTATCATAGATGGTGTCGTCATTGGTAGGATGCTCCTCATCATCGGATAGCTCATCCCCGACGGGTTCTTCCGGTTCCGTTTCCTTCCATGACGACGAGTCCTCAAGATCCCGGATCCTTTGCTTGAGTTGTCTGATCTCGTTTTGCAACTCGAGATCCCTAACCCGTTGCCGGAGTCGCTTGATCTTAAGATCCCGTGGGTCGGAATCAGCCTTGCCATTGCCTCGGTCGGTGGTTCTACGGACAGGGCGTCGATCTTCTCCACGAGCACGTGAATCACCAATGTTCTTGTCGATGCCTCGGTCGGCGACTCTTCGAACAAGAAAACATTCGCCTTCACGTTGAGCCATTTGACAACCAAAGCTCTGATACCACTTAATGCAGTTTCGCGTGCAATCAAATGGCTCAAGAACAATGGACTAATCAAAGACTGATAAACGAACCAAAGGTTCAAGAACAATGTTCTTTTCTATTAAAATTCAATCAAAAACTAATAAAAGTTTAAACCCTAGATCCCTTTATATAGAATAGGAATCATACGCTAAATAGGAAACTAAATAAAAAAAACAAAATAAGAAATTCAAATAAATAATAAAAGATAATATGGATCTTTTCCAATTATTTGTTTATGTTAACCAACTCCAATGGATCATCTCACGGATACGAGTTCGGATTCAGCTAACCGGATGCCCCTGCATCATAAAAGATAATATGGATCTTTTCCAATTATTTGCTCATGTTAACCAACTCCAATGGATCATCTCACGGATACGAGTTCGGTGTGGGTTCGGGTTCAGCTAACCGGATGCCCCTGCATCCGGATGCCCCTGCATCCGGATGCCCCTGATATGATGCAGGGGCATCCGGTTAGCTGAACCCGAACCCACACCGAACTCATATCCGTGAGATGATCCATTGGAGTTGGTTAACATGAGCAAATAATTGGAAAAGATCCATATTATCTTTTATTATTTCTTTGAATTTCTTTTTTTGTTTTTTTTTATTTAGTTTCCTATTTAGCGTATGATTCCTATTCTATATAAAGGGATCTAGGGTTTATACTTTTATTAGTTTTTGATTAAATTTTAATAGAAAAGAACATTGTTCTTGAACCTTTGGTTCGTTTATCAGTCTTTGATTAGTCCATTGTTCTTGAGCCATTTGATTACACGCGAAACTGCATCAGATTTCTTTTAGGGGATATGGATTAGAGGTGCACAAACCGGTTAATTTTAATAACCGGTTCGGTTAACCAATTATACCGGTTAATTTGACTTTTTGACTTTAACCGGTTAATGCTTTAACCGGTTATTTTTTTAACTAGTCCGGTTAATTACTTTAACTGGTTCGGTTAATTAACCGGTTATTTTCGGTTATTAACCGGTTTTTTTTGCCTTTTTTTTGAATTTTTCGGTTATTTTTTCGGTTAACCAGTTTATCGGTTAAAAAACTAGTTTAAAAAAACCGGTTAATAACCGGTTATTATACTAAACACTTATAACCGGTTACTAACCTACGGTTAAATAACCTATTGAACCGGTTATTCCTATATCGGTTATTAACCGGTTACGGTTTCGGTTAATAACCGGTTACGGTTAAATAACCGGTTATTTTGTGCACCTCTAATATGGATATAAAATATAAGTATAGTTATATTAAACATGGATCATTTTACCAAATTAAGGAATAAAATATTATTACCAATGGACTGGTATAAAGATTAATTCTAGTGGGCTTTGATAAAGGTATGTATGATGGGCCATTGTTATATGATAATAAAGTTTTGAAGGAAATAACTGAAAAGGTATCAAAACCCCATCCGTCTCTACATGATGGAATCTCTGTCCTCCATCTTTCTAATCCGTCGCTTCAATCTCCTTCAACCTCAGAGTAGATCTCTAGTTCTCTTTGTCACAGTTTCTCCAAATTTAAACCCCAACCCCAATCTCCTTCAACACTTCAAAGAACATTTTTTTTTATTTTTTTGTTGCAACTTCTAAATCAACAATAGTAGCTAGCATCAACCGAATTTGAAAGCCACATATATAGTTAAGAAAATTATTAAAGTTCATCTACCATGTAGAAAAAATATGTGGTCAAATATCGATTTCCTAAATAGATCGTTGTGGAAAAATATATGTTTAAATTTCACTTTCTTTCCTAAATAGATCTTTGTCATCACCTGTTGTTTCTTCTACATACAAACAGTGCTGTCGTATCAAGATGAAAAAAACTCAAATCTCAGTCCTTATGTAAAACCATATGCTCTTTCATATATAGCTTATTGTGGCTCTAATCATTATTCTCCCAATCATTGTCAGAACTGTAAATGTCAATCACTTCATCCCATTTCCAGTTCTGAATCACAATTGCTCTTTTGCTGGTTCAATCAAGCTTACAAAAAAATAAAACAAAAAAGCTAGTCAATAACCCTCCTATACTTGCATAAATGTTTTGTATTTCTAAATTGAAATATATAATTTATTTGTCATATTGAAAGTTGTTTTCTTAGTAAGTTAAAAAAAATAAACTAATTAGAATAATACCTTTACCATTTTAAAAAAGCGAAGTATTAAGTATACCATTTCGGAGTCGTGTGGTCTGGGAACAACGTTGTGAACTATATCTTCAGGAAATTGTACATTGCAAACATAGTACATGTCAAGCGTTCCTTCATTTTGGTTTCTTTTCAACCAAAGCTGGTGACTACACAAACAAAAATATGAATTAGAAAGTAAGGTATGTGTTAATTGCAGATTAATATGGGTTAGAAAGTACATTGTCAGATTTGAACTGGTTTCCGTTTATTATTTCAGCATCGTTTTGTAGCTTCTGCATCATTAGATTCATGCAAATTATCTTCTTTTTCGTTAGGCTTTATACACTTTTCAATTAACTATTTTTGTGGCTGCAAATTCATCCTTGTTAGCTTGTTTAATTGCATCTTGTGACTGTATCCATTCAACATCTTCTATGTCTGAAACTGAGCCAGTCAATTCATTCTGAACCACATCAACATTGCTGTAACACCCCGTGTTTCGAAAGTCAAAGTCAAAGTCAAGATTGAGGTCAAAGGAAAACAAGATTGCTAATTGCGATCTGTCTCTCCCTGCTCAATTCCTGTTTTGACTTCTTTGACTTGTAAATAGTCTATTTTATTTTCGCTTTAGTTGTATTATGTGGAGTATCTATTAATAATCGCATATTAATCGCTATTTATCGCATGTTTAATCGCTTAATCGCTATTGCAATCGCACTCGCAACTCGAATTACGCATTTTGGTTATTGTTATACGTGTGTGTGTGCCTTATGTGTTACTTGTGCATGTTTATTTATGTTATGTGTGGTAATCAATCGAATCGCAATCGAATCTCAAACGCAATAGAACTCAATCGCAATCGAAATTGAACTATGATAATTAGTGGAGAAGAGATAGCGCGAGATATGAATAGTTGGGATTAAAAGTAATTTGAATAGGAAACTCTATCACATCGAAACGATCACAATCGAAATCGAAATATCAAAAAATCGTTGCACCGAACACTAGAACCAAGTGCCATCCGACCGGATTTCCATCCGACCGGGTTGCCATCCGAACGAGGTGACATCCGACCGGACAGTCATCCGGGCGAGATGCCATCCGACCGACCCGCCTCTTTCCCCTTTTGGAATCCTATAAATACCCCATGTCACTCTCATAGTTACCACTTTTGGAAACTGACGTCCGAACAGCCCGTGCACCTTACCTTTTCTTCGATTTCTCCCAATTCCGGTAAGATCTCGTCGAAAATCTTGTACTTCCTTAATCTACATGCACTCCTACACATTTCTATCTTTTGAATCTTAACTTTTAACCGTGAAATCACTAGATTTGAGGTGTTCCAGGGTGACGTCATCATGTGTTCTTGAAGAACATCATGTTTTGGCTTCAATCCACCAAGAACAACTTAGATCTAACTGATTTCCACACCAGTAAACAAAGATCTTGCATAGATCTAAACACATTCATGGTGAAAAAGGATTGAAAGATGGTTTCTAACTTTCTTTCAACTATTTTACACTCAATGCACTCAAAACCGATATGATCGGACCTTGATCTAGTCTCCTACTCATTCTCAGTATTGTGCTAGCTCAAGATCTGGATTCTACTCACAAGGCCACTGACTTCGGGATAACCAAGAACAACCGTCTTGAACCGGTTAACTAGCCGAACTAGGGTGATTCCTGTTTGATCGGGTCACTTGGGTCAAGATGGGGTTCTGTTGGTTAACACGTTGTCAAAACGTCTCGATAAAACGACAAACAATCAAAACGACCAAGTGAAAGACGAACGGAACAACCGGGACGGAGTGCTATCCGACCGGACTACTGTCCGAACGAATAGCCATCCGAGCGGCCGGCTGTCCGAACGACCTACATCTTGGGTCCCACACTTAACCAATTTTATCTGAAGTCTGAGTGTTGAACGAGATACTATCCGGTCGGACTACCATCCGACCGAATTACCCTTCGGATCATGAGATACTTGGACTTTAACACTCAATCGATTTTCAAACATGTTCAATACACTAAGGATGCCACCCGACCGGACTACTGTCCGATCGAGTGACAACCTGCTGTGAACTTGTTCTCGCTGAAGTGTCAACCTATCGGATTACCGTCCGATCGGACGACCGTCCGATCGACCGACCTGAAAGGTAGAGATACTTCAATGTTTTCAAAATGCTATAACGAAAACTTCAAAAGTCAAGCCATCATACACAAACACATCCTTCTCAAAGGAAGGAACAATCCACTGGAAAAGTCATCCGACCGGACTACCGTCCGACCGGATAACCATCCGAACGGATTGTCATCCGCATGACTGACCGTCCGATCGGATTACCATCCGACCGAACCGCTGTCCGAGCCACTTACACCTTGCATCGTTTTACGCGTCAGTTATCGTTATGCTATCATTCTGATTTGGCTAACCCTACTCTCTAGCGCTCCCTTCAATCCATCAATCGCTGTGAGTATACTCGATCCCTTTTTGCTTTACGCACTTTTGGGTGTTACATACGTTACTTATACAAAATCACAATCGAACACACTACGCAATACTTTATACGCTAACCGTTACCGCATGTTATACGTGACTTAATGAATGCTTGTTTGTTATGTTTACACATGGAATGTTGTCTACCTGCCTTAGCAACGATAGTACTATTAGTTTGGACTCAGCACCCGTTCACTCGGGGGTTGTTAAGGACAATTATTTGCATGGATTACAGTGGTGATCATGTATTACAAACTGCCTTGGGCAGTCAACCCGCAGTCATTGGTATCGATAGGTTTATGTCAATAACTAACATGCCTCATTTCACTCTGTGTACGTGCTGGTTATGCGTAACGCTTTCGAACTCTATATGCTATTATCAAACTTGTATGCTCACCTTTACACTGTGTGTATTGACTTTATTTTAACGTATGTGACAGGTGCTTAGGATGCTTATCTGCTAGGAAGTCGAGGCTAGAATAAGGTCTTAGAGACCAACAAATAGTTTTCTGTACAAATGAAATCTGAGTTGTCGGAACAGAACTATTTTCCTAGATTTTGTCTGTAATAATTTGTTTATCTTTTAAGACATGGTATGGGAAATGTTACTTTAAATTAATTGGTAATGAAAATTGTTATGGAAACTTCTGGACAATCTGTTTCGCTCAGTGCCATGCCCCGATGTTTCCATCATCGGTTGGGGTGTGACAGATTGGTATCAGAGCCATAACTGTAGGGAATTAGGCAAGACTCGACCTAGTCCGGGTTGATGTCTTAGAAACCTTGTCTATAGTTAGGAACCAACAGACCAACTTGTGCATATCCGTTAAGGATTTTGCATAAGCTTACCACCATTTCTCGCTATTCTCGTCTATGCTACACTATCATTGTACTCGGAATTTCAAACTATGAATGAGCGATTAAGTCGAGATTAGGTGTGAAAACCGCAAACTCTCGACTTAATTACTACTTCAACCCGCAATTTTATCTACAAACACGAGGATTTGCGTTAAACCAGGAGGGAAATCCATACTTTGACGCATAATTCTCCCTTAATTTATCAAAACAGGGACGAGGTTGTTAAGCCAGGGGTGAAACCCTAACCTTGACGACTTGTTCCGCCCTTTTTCAAGCTCTCGCGAAAGTCTCAACGGACTCCAACGAACTGAAGTCACGATATGACTAACGGGATGCGTGCCCAACGCCCAAGAATCGAGGCAAAGGCACTGCCCTGAAGGTCAAAAGTGCACAACAAGTCCTTGCGAATAGTCGAATCACTTTGGTTAGTCATTGTCAAATAGCCGCAGACGATCTATTTCTCGATTTTTATCTGTTTCGATTCTGAGCCCGCAACTGCTGACTCTGGTGATTCATTGATTTTATGTGTTTTATGTGAATTTGCCTGTTTATATGTTTAAATTTTGGAGATTTTTCGATTTTTGCTTTCACTTCAATCGACACGCACGACTCGCACTGCACTACTATCTCAACACGCTAACAAATCGACAATATTGGGGATTATACGCTTATACTATACTACTTGCTACGCTATTCGCGATCGCTATTCTCGAATGCTCATAGACTTTGAATAATAGGTTTCTGTATTCTGACTGCATCCTGTGATTACATGCTTCTGTTCTCTACGTGTTTACGTTATTACGTGTTTCTGTGTATACGTGCTTATGTGTTCTGTACCCTACATGTATGTGCTTATGTGTCTCTATAAGAATATGTGACTATGTGCCTATGTGTTTATGAGATACGTGTTACACTGTATTCCTAAGCTTTAGTAAGTATTAGACGAGTGAGGTGAGATTCAATTTTGACCTGTCTGAGACCTATGACGATGTCTGTTGTAGACAATGTCAACTGGACCATCATCAGGATCCCGTCACCCACGACTCTCTCGTCAAGAACAGAGGGACAAATGCCTTGCTGCCATCCTCACGAAACAAGTGGCCAAGGTTGTGCCTCAGATTGTGAGTGAGATTTACGAGAACGTCTGCAAATCGTCTGAGGAGTCTAGAACCGAAGCTCCTAAAGCTGTTACTGCTTTCAGCTTCAAACATTTGAAGGCATGCGGTCCGAAGGAATACACTGGAGAAGATGGCCCGACGGCTATATTTCAATGGTTCGATTCCATCGAAGTCACTCTCCGCCAGAGCGGATGTCCTGAAAATCTCCATACCCTAAATGCTACCGGCGTCTTCCAGTCCCGCGCATTAGACTGGTGGACGACCGAGAGAAACAAACGCGGAAATGATGCAGCTTATGAGCTGTCCTGGGAAGAGTTGAAGGTCATCATGATGGATGAGTTCTGTCCTCCCCATGAACGCCAAAAGCTGGAGGACGAGTTCTGGAATATCAAACAGAAGGAAGGTGACAACGCTACCCTGACTGCTCGCTTCAAGCAGCTCAGCATCATCTGTCCCGATCAAGTGAAGACGCCCGACATGGCGATCAAGAAGTACATTCGAGCTTTACCTGACTGTGTTGCGGATTTTGTGCATGCCGCGAAGACGACAACGATTGAAGAAACTTACTTGCTTTCCGCCGAAATCAACGACAAGCAGGTAAAAGCTGGTGTGTGGGATAAAGTTTCAAAGAGCCTGCACCAAGTCACTGCCGCACCAACTGCCGACACTGCCACCGCTCAATCGTCCAAGTCCTCACGCCGCAAGAAGAAGAACAACAACAACAGCTCCAGCAACAAGGACTGCGCTGTCACTACCACTGTTGCTCCTCTTCAGGCCGTACCGGCCCAGCAGCAGCATCATCACCGTCCAGCGCCAGTTACTTATGCACCACCAGCAAAGCGTGCATACACAGGCCCCCACCCGGCTTGCCCAACATGTTCTTATCATCACCCGGTGGGTCTTGCCTGTCATTTCTGCGCTCACTGCAACATGTACGGCCACTTCACTGCCAACTGCCGTACTGGTCCTCGTCAAGCCCCAGCTCAAGCCATTGCTCATCAAGCTCTGCTCCCAGCCCCGCAAGGCCAACAAGCAGCTCAGGCACCCGCGATCAACGCCAGAGTCTGCTTCGCATGTGGTGATCCCAACCACTTTGCGAACATGTGCCCGAACAGGGTTGTGAAACAAGAGCCCCAGTAACAGCAGCAACACCAGCAGCAGCAGCCTCAGCAACAGCAGCAAGCCGCACGCGCCAGAACTTTCAACATCAATGTGCGCCAAGCCCAGGCTGACAACAACATGGTCAATGGTACATTCCTTGTGAATGGTATTTATGCTTCATGTTTGTTTGATACTGGAGCCGATAATTGCTTTGTGTCATTCGAATTCGAGAAGTTTCTTAGTCGTAAACGCTCCCATCTCCCCTCGACGTTCGATGTTGAAGTCGCCACTGGAAGAACTGTCGCCGTTAATTCTGTTCTTCGTGATTGTACTCTTGAGCTCAACAATCACATCTTTCCAATCGACCTCATTCCGATGCAACTCGGAAGTTTTGATGTCATAGTAGGCATGGACTTTCTCCGCGAAAACCATGCTGAAGTTGTGTGCTTCGATAAGATGATTCGATTCTCGCTCGCGAATGGTGATTTATTGTGTGTATATGGTGAAACTGCTTCGAAAGGTCTCAAGCTCATGTCATGTGTCCAAGCTAGCAAGTATCTCCGCAAGGAATACAGAGCTTTCTTGGCTAACATTGTAGTAATAGAGAAGGAAAAGAAAGGAAGACCGGGTGTAAACGATGTTCCAGTGGTCCGAGAATTTCCTAACGTCTTTCCTGAGGATCTTCCCGGACTACCGCCAAGTCGTGATATCGACTTTCGTATCGACCTCATTCCTGGAGCCAACCCTATTGCCAAAGCTCCCTACCGACTCGCGCCGTCCGAAATGCGTGAACTATCGAACCAACTCCAGGAATTACTCGAGAAAGGCTACATTCGCCCGAGCACCTCTCCTTGGGGCGCGCAGTCTTTTTCGTCAAAAAGAAGGACGGGTCGTTCCGGATGTGCATCTACTATCGGGAGTTGAATAAGTTAACTATCAAGAACCGCTATCCTCTGCCCCGCATTGATGATTTGTTTGATCAGCTACAAGGCGCTACGTGTTTCTCGAAGATCGATCTACGCTCAGGCTATCACCAACTACGCATTCAAGAGGATGATATACCCAAAACCGCGTTTCGCACTCGTTATGGCCACTACGAATTCGTTGTTATGCCTTTTGGTTTAACTAATGCACCCGCGGTTTTCATGGATCTGATGAATCGCGTGTGTAAACCATATCTCGACTATTTCGTCATCGTATTCATCGACGATGTCTTGATCTATTCCAAATCGAAAGCCGAACACGCGCAACATCTACGTTTGGTTCTCGAGCTACTCCAGGGAAATCAACTCTATGCCAAGTTCTCCAAGTGCGAATTCTGGCTGGAGGAGGTTCAGTTTCTGGGTCACATTGTTAATGATCAAGGTATTCACGTCGATCCCGCGAAGATTGAAGCTATTAAGAGTTGGATTACACCTAAGAACCCGTCTAAAGTCCGTTCTTCTCTCGGGCTAGCGGGCTATTATCGACGATTTATCGAGGGATTCTCAAAGATCGCTGTGCCGCTTACCGCTCTCACGTATAAAGACAAGCCTTTTGTTTGGGGAACTGGACAAGAGTCTGCCTTTCGAATCCTCAAGCACATACTTTACAATGCTCCTGTTCTCACATTGCCGGACGGAAACGAAGACTTCATTATCTATTGTGATGCTTCCAGCCACTTACACCTTGCATCGTTTTACGCGTCAGTTATCGTTATGCTATCATTCTGATCTGGCTAACCCTACTCTCTAGCGCTCCCTTCAATCCATCAATCGCTGTGAGTATACTCGATCCCTTTTTGCTTTACGCACTTTTGGGTGTTACATACGTTACTTATACAAAATCACAATCGAACACACTACGCAATACTTTATACGCTAACCGTTACCGCATGTTATACGTGACTTAATGAATGCTTGTTTGTTATGTTTACACATGGAATGTTGTCTACCTGCCTTAGCAACGATAGTACTATTAGTTTGGACTCAGCACCCATTCACTCGGGGGTTGTTAAGGACAATTATTTGCATGGATTACAGTGGTGATCATGTATTACAAACTGCCTTGGGCAGTCAACCCGCAGTCATTGGTATCGATAGGTTCATGTCAATAACTAACATGCCTCATTTCACTCTGTGTACGTGCTGGTTATGCGTAACGCTTTCGAACTCTATATGCTATTATCAAACTTGTATGCTCACCTTTACACTGTGTGTATTGACTTTATTTTAACGTATGTGACAGGTGCTTAGGATGCTTATCTGCTAGGAAGTCGAGGCTAGAATAAGGTCTTAGAGGCCAACAAATAGTTGTCTGTACAAATGAAATCTGAGTTGTCGGAACAGAACTATTTGCCTAGATTTTGTCTGTAATAATTTGTTTTTCTTTTAAGACATGGTATGGGACATGTTACTTTAAATTAATTGGTAATGAAAATTGTTATGGAAACTTCTGGACAATCTGTTTCGCTCAGTGCCATGCCCCGATGTTTCCGCCATTGGTTGGGGTGTGACAATTGCCCTCCTCAGGAAAACCATCCTCGTCATCGGAATTGGACTCTTTTCATTTTAGAATATTTATATATTCTATTTTTTACAACGTTTCACTTCTGTCCCAACTAATTCTACATTGTAATCATTGTCTTCATTGTCTTCACTTCCTCTCTATCAAAATCAGGTTCTTTACCAACAGTATCACTATCTACATCAGCTTTTTTACCACTAGTATCACTATCTAAACCAAAGACTTCTTCCTCTACAACCTGTTTAACACTAGTATCTTGACCAAAGATTACTTCCTCTGCAACATGTTCTTTACCAACAGTATCTTTATCTTTAACAGTTGGTTTTACCTCAGCCCCCCCTCCTTTAACAGTTGTCTCCTTATCTATACCAAATGCCCATGTAGCCTCTTTTACAGGTTCTTCTACAACATTCAGGAGTTGTAAAACTTTTACCGGATGCCCTAGTCAGTCTGACATGTACTACTTTTTTTTGGGCTTGGCTACTGGTTTTTTGGGTTGGGCTTATCATTTACTGGGCTGGGAACTAGATTGGGCTTGTGGTTTATTGGGATGGGAACTGGACTGGGTCTGTGGTTTAATGGGTTGGGAACTGTAGTTGGCCTTATGTTCAGACCTAGTTGGGCTATCTTGAACAAACACTTCAATGAATGGTTCCGTCCAAGTTTTAGCCTTCATTGCGAGTTCCAAAACATCTTTACCATTCCCAAACGGCGTACATGTAAAAATCCTTACTTTTGTAGCGGTTGGTTTCCATGGCATACTCTACTAGCTTAAAGTACGCGACATGGTCAAAATCTATGAGCAACAACCTAGAATCATCTCCAATATATTGAGGTCGATCAAAAGCAAAGTCTAAACATCCACCATATCAAAGCATAACTTGGATACCTTCCATTGGTTAAATCGATGTATAAAATCAAAATGCAGTTAACCCTAACATAAACCTTACCTCTATTTTGTATGAATTTTGGCTTGAATCATCAACTGACAAAGAGTTAGGGCTTGATCGCGAGAAACGCAGTTGAGAATGTGTGTTTGTGTTGATATGTTGTGATTTAGGGTTTTTAAAACTATATAGGGTTTATAAGGGGTGAGTCCGCGTAGGCGCGCCAGGTCACATTATTTTGACACGTAGGATTAAAAAGACTTAGTGATTATTTAACGAAATGGTGACACAGCAACCTAAATGTTAAGTAGAGGGTGGTGGGAGCCAAAGTGAAAGTTGGGAGTGGTAGCGGCCAAAATTCATTAGTTGGGTTGATAAAATCCGTTTCCCATTAATTTTATTCCAACAACTGTTAAACTACTAGAATCACTCGGATGTAAATATAGAGGATCACCAATATCTAATCTACTAATAAGAGTCTGAACAGGACCAGGACCATCACCCATATTCACCGAAGATCAAGATACACACAAACAAACAATAACAAACATTACAAACAAACAAAGAACACATTAATGGCGAAACAGTGTCAGTGATCAAGATTCCAGGTTCATCACTCAAGGTGACTGGACAAGTCTTTACACAGAATCCTTATCTAACAAATACACAAATCTAGAACCAGACAACAACAATTAAGCAAGATGCACAAGAAACACAACAGTATGCAGCATATAACACATAAGACTCGATCAACCACCGGTCCACACTACCCCGACAACACATTTATGCCTAGACACAACTTATAGAAAAATGCAACCGAATTAAAGAGAAGGGAATGGAACAATCTCTTAGTGATGCGTTTAACTCCAAAGCGGATAAGAACTGTAGCCTTCACTTAGGGCTACAGTTACAGATAGATCTGAAGAATTAACAAGATAAAACCTGTCACTTTGCTCTGTAACCTTCTAAGGTTACATAGACCAACACGGATCTTCAAGAATACAGGGAATCGCCGATAATCGCCAAGCCCTAGATTAGGGTTTCAAAAAAACCCAAGCGAGCACAATTCCCAAGAACACTTCTGATCAACAGAACAAGGGTTTCTGAGTTCAAAAACCTTAAAATAACCCAGAATCAAGCACCAATCAGAGCCAATAACAACGGAAAAATGATAATCAAGAGCTTTTAAGCTCTGATACCATGAAGAAAAGTATAGATCTGTACAATAACAAGCGTATAGCAACAAAACAGGTGACCGGAATCTTATTAGTTTAACTCAAACCAAAAACACCGCCAATCACCAGATCTGGCAGTATGTAAGATCGAATATAGAAACAGTACAAAGTACCAGATCAACTGATAAGTTCTATCAGTTGATCAATCACCAGAGAAACAACAATAATACTTGATCACACAAGATCGAAATACATGAACAAACCCTTACTGAGAGAGTTTATAAGAGAAACAAATGAGGTGAATAATTGAGTAATGAAACCCTAACACAGCCTTTTATATGTCCAGTATTCAAACAATCCAAGGCCTTCACCTTTTACAAAGTTTACTCTTTGGACCCCTCGCTTTGTTTCTATACACTTAATGTAACACCCCAAAATCATTAAATATATAAATATGTGTATATATCTATTTAGAAATATATATATATATATATATAGGGTAAGGTTATTGTAAAAAAGGTTAAAAGTGTGAGAAGTGTGAGAAATACTGTGAAGATGACATGTGTCCTCAATCTAAATTAATTCAAAAGGGTAAACAAGTAATTTTATCATTGATTCAATTAATTCAAAACCTTCCATAACCGCTACCTTATTTATAGGAACATGATTTTTTTAAAAGATCTCTATAAAAACACTACGAATAACACTGCAACCACCATTCAACATGTATATAACACCATTCAATAATTATATAACACCATTCAATAAGTATATAACACCATTTTAAAGATCTCTATAAAAACACTACGAATAACACTACAAAATCACCATTCAGCACATATATAACACCATTCAATAATTATATAACATCATTCAATAAGTATATAACACCATTCAATAATTATATAACACCATTCAATAAGTATATAACACTATTAAAGACACTACCTCCATTTCAAGAATGTGTTCTTAGTATAATGTTCATAGTATGGTTATTGTACATGGTGTTTTAAACCTGCATGCATGGTGTTTTACATCTGCATGCTAGTAGATGTTCCAGATTCCATATGTTAAAACACCATGGTGTTTTAAAACCTACATTCCAGTAGATAAAAAAAACACCACGCTTTCCAGTATGTGTTTAAAACAACACGCCTTGAATCACAATACAATTAAAACACCACTGTATGAACATAGACAAAACATCATGGACTAAACATCTGATCGAACCATATTTTTTTCCCATATAAGTATAGCAATATGGTACTCATATTAAAGATAAAAACGCTTATTATGGTGTATTTTTTTTTTTAAAAAGTTACGTATAAAAAGTTATTGACGTTTAAAAAAGACGGGGGGAAGTTGCATGTGCATTAATGTTAGTTTCTTAATTTAAAAATGTTAAATTTACCTGTATACCCTTAATCTAGAAAATTAATATGTTTAATAGTGAACATTATTTACAATTTTGCCATTATGATCTCAACCATTAGATCAAAGATCTAATGGTGTAGATTCTTTCTTACCTTTCTCACAAAAAACCATTTTTTTACAGGAACCTCTACCTATATATATATATATATAGGGAGCCGCTAGAATGAGAACCACCACGAGTTATGAGAACCGCGAGAACCAAGTGCCACGGAGGGCCGTTGACCACGAAATTTTTTTACACCTAGATCCGTATATTTTAAGACCGGGTGTAAATTTTCGGTTCAAACGGCGCGCCCGAGGGGGTAGTTTTTTACGCCCAAAGTTTGGTTAAAAAAAAAGAAAAATTAAAAAAATTAAAAAAACCCAAACTTTGGGCGTAAAAAACTACCCCCTCGGGCGCGCCGTTTGAACCGAAAATTTACACCCGGTCCTAAAATATACGGATCTAGGTGTAAAAAAAATTTCGTGGTCAACGGCCCTCCGTGGCACTTGGTTCTCGCGGTTCTCATAACTCGTGGTGGTTCTCATTCTAGCGGCCCCCTGTATATATATGTGTGTGTGTGTGTGTTTAGACACATAATCGAACAAGGTTAGCTAACCTAGTTAAACACCACATAATGGAATAATTAAACAAGGCAATTGAGTATTATAAGTAAAAACAAAGTACAAGGACCAACATGGTCAAGTTGATAACTAGTGTTTATTAAACAAAATAATTAAAACAAAAACACACATGAGTGTGTGTTATGGAGATCGACAAGAGAGAAGGAAAAAGGGATGGAACCCTTCTTTTACCTAAAATCAGCAATTGAATGCTAAATTGAAGCTATAACTCGTGCATGATTAGGGATTTTCGACCATCTAATCATAACTAACACAAGGTATGTTGAAATTTAAGATTTGATGATGATATGAAAATGTATAGAATTCTTGAAATCTCAATCTCTGCATAAATTGTAGGAATCAAAGTGATATAAGAATAGTGTACATGGTTTAGAACAAACTTTGATAAAGAATGGTGATCGAACACTAGGATTTGGTGTTTGATTATTGTAGCCATGGTTATGTAGGTGTGTTTTAATAAATGGGTGGAATCTATGAATTTGTGACATTGAAATTAATATGATTGTTGTTAGTATAGTGATTTTGTAAATGTAGTTTGAACATACTAGTTGTATTGACTTGTATGGAGTAAAAACATGGCAAATTCATCAAATAGAAACTCATTAAATTAGTGTAAAGATCCATGCCTATAAGGTGTTTGATATAATGCCTAAATGAAGATAAAATGATGAAAGGAATGAGAAAATCATGATAAGGATCTTATAATTGTAACCTTGACAATTACATGTCATAGAATGAGTTATGAGTTCTAAACGATAAACTGGGTTGCACTTTTAGGCAACTCGAGTGGAGCTCCGGACAATCAAACCGGGACGGACATGTGTTTGAAGGGAAAGTTCTAAGGTACGTGGCTTAACGCTTCGTTAATATTGTTGTTTAATTTTCGTTGTTGAAATATGTTGATATGTAAAAATAGGAAATTTGTGCGTTTTATTACTCGAAATGATAAAATTCATAAGAGTAAATCAAATGGGTTAACTAAGAATAAGTGCAAAACGGGTAACGGAAGCACTCTACACTTGAATGATAAACCCGGGTAATGGGTAGTCATTGATTAAAACCCGCGAACCGGTTACGGTAGCGCGAGAGCCATAAATGTTGAAACTTGGAATGAGTATAAGGAATATGTGAAATCTTAAGAAGTAACTCTATTATTTAGCCTAAGTTCATATACTTAAACTACAAACGGGTCAATTGTTTTGGAAGCGCAAACCGGGATTTGGGGCAAAATATTAGAAATATGGAACTCAAGAATGAGTTATCATTTTACAAACATATTCAGTCCATGAGGATAAGGGTTAATTAGACATAAGAGTTAAATTGGAAATTTTCATAAAGAAACTTAAAAGCGTAAATATGATTCCGAGGATGAATATTTTATATAAATCCTCATCACGGAAGTAACCCAAGCTTGAAAATAGGAAGAATGTTTTATAAAAGTGTTCTTGGAAGTCTCAAGTCGTATTTTGACGCTAGGGACTCGAAACGGGTCAAACGAATATCCAAAACAACACAACAGCAAATTCGGTGCAGAAAAGGGTGTCGCCGACGCGGCTGGTGAAGCTGACGCACTAACTGGCTGTCTATGGGGTTTTGGTGCCGACGCAAAGAAACAAAAGGCGTCGCCGACGCCCCTCAGGGCCGTCGCCAACGCCGCCCGCATTCTGCATGTTTCTGTTTTGTTGTTTTGGCAATGTTATTCATGTCAATTGATTTTTATTGTGTTCTAACACTAATAATTTGTAAAATCCTCAGTTCTATGTACTTAACAACTTTTGGATGATGATCAAGCCGCCTCTAAAGAACCGAATACGATGAAGAATCAAGCTTCCGCTTTTGTTTAGATGTTTTATGTAAATGATACATCGCGTATGTTTAGTTAATGTCACAAAACATTTCGATAACTTGATATTTTGGACAAGGTACTCTTGTATAAACCTTATAAATCAAGGAATTTTGTATAAAATTGTAATTAACAAGTAAGGGTGTTACACTTAACACCCTGATTAATAACAAACATATGTAACAACTTATAAAAGTAGTTACAAGTATAGTTATAAGTTTAGAAGTGTATAAAACAACCTCTTAGTATACCTTTGCTACATGAATTAGAATTATACTTTAAACATTACTTTCAACAAATAATAATTAAAGAGCAAAGAAGTATAATATATTGGTTAAAACAAATAAAACAATAAATTGATAAAAACACCCATTTTGGTAAGTAAGTTTTTAATCATCCATTTTGGTGAATATGCTTTTTCATCAACACTTTTTTGGATAAAAACTCATCAGGCGTGAGCCTATTCTTTTACATATATAGTTGTTGATGAAAGTGGTCATTTCTTGGGGTTCATGTAACTTGTAAGAAATCATCAGCTTGGACAAACATTGGGTTCTTGCAAGCCATACCATACCATACCATACCACCACTAGGGTCATTAGTAAAATATAAACTAAAATAACTCGTTACTTGAAATTGTATTTGTAATCGTTGAATGTGAAAGAGTAAAAACTTTGTGCCCCCATATTGAATGGCATTTTTTTTTTTTTTTTCAAAACGGCTGAATAGCATTATAAGAAATCTCAAAATAGGTGATACTGGAGTACTAGTTAGTACGTGATTAGATCGAATGAAATGTGCCAAGAGTTGATGGTAATATTCATCTCTTACCAAAAACAAGTGATAAAGCAATGATTTAACAAACGGAAGCATGATTCTTCAAGAGTATGAAAAGGGAAGAGAGTTTTATTGGAAAAAACTTAAGGGAGCGGTTGAGGAGCGTGTAGGAGAAGGAAGAAAAGAAAAACGCAACTGAACTAAGATGAGATGTTCGCATCTTATATTGGAGGAGAAGACGCTCCTCTGCGTAGATTTAGGGACGTGGGAGAGAATCGCTTAACTGATGCACCTCAAAAAAAACTGCCAAATTTTGGGGGGGATATTCTGGCTGAGATTTATCCTCAGGAATAACTGCCAAGATTGGACGGCCAAGATCATTCCAAAAGCATTTTTTGTCTAAAATGGAAGTCAATGAGCGACGAACAATTTATTAATAATTGAGTTTATATACATTAAAGATTTAATGATGCAGGAGGATGAATATTATATCACTTAACTATCATTGTGGAAAATGAAGTAAATAAGCTATTTCTAGTATACTATGTGGGACCCACACTATGTGGAACCTCAATGTTTTTCAAAAAGTTAATAGAGACAATATGTTAAAATTTTTGTGGACCCTATAAGAAAAATTAGATAAAACCATTGTAACAAGTTGAAGTCTTGTGTGGTAGTAAATCCTTTGTCTTATATCTTAAAGGACACAGGGTCGATTCTCGATATTTCAATATTTCTGTTTTTACTCAGCCCTATTGCATTCATCAGATTCGAACACAACAGCCTTTGGTAAAACTGCCTTATGTTTTCTTTTTGCAAGCTTATAAGGTGAATTTCAGTTTAGAATACTATAAAAAAAAGTAAAAAACTGAATTATTTTGTATGAAAAAAATCAAAATTAAAACTAAAATTTATAAGTTTGTTTAAGGGGCTGTTTGTTTACCTCTTAATGAGCCTCTTAATGGTTCAGACCTCTTACTGGTTCAGCACTTAATAGTTCAGACTGTTTGTTTCGCGAGCAGATGTCTGAATGGTTCAGACATTTGCTTCTGAATGGTTAAGACCTCTAATCTGAATTGGTTAGATATTTACCTTTGAACGATTAAGCATTATACAAGTTCTTAATGGTTCAGACCTCTCACTGGTTCAGCACTTAATGGTTCAGACCGCTTACTGGTTCAGCACTTAACCATTCAGATGTTGCCAAACAGCCCCTAAATATATTACACCAATCCAATATCAAGTTAACCGAGTTGATCGTCTCTGTTTATTTGAATTTTATATTTTTGAAGCATAATCTGAACTTATTTGGATATGTTATCTGACCAGACCCACATAGCTACCACGGTGCTTCAGTTACATTACTGTATTATAAATATATATCTGAATAGGTTTTATATAATATACATTACAAAATGGTTGGGGCGACTAGATAAAAGCAAACAAACAAACGTAGCCAGTAAAATTCCACTCATAATAAATGCTGCTCGTAGTAGGACGAGGGCAAACATTTGAAGCAAAAAGTTATTTCTCTTGTATGTGAGTTTTTCCAAGTGTGTGTTTGAAGTTTGAACCCCAACAAAGCCAAATAAAAACATAGTTAATGTTGTCTGAACACAAAAAGCAACTCATAGAGTAGTACTAGCTTCAAATTCAGAGAGAATATCTTAAACATAAACTAGCAAAACTTTCCTGTGTTTTGGTTCAAGCCTTAAGGCAGATGAGTTGTGACCTACGAAACCATCTTTCCTACACTCTTCAGCGGATGGGAAATCACAACTACATACATAAACAAAGTTATAACTTTAAAGACGATCATTTGAAAGAACTATTTAAAAGCAACAATGTCAATAGGTCGAATGGTTACTTACACTCTAGTTGTACACCGCGTGAACTCACTCTTATCCAATTAGTTATGAGCTTAACAAAGCTAGGACGATAAGTCATTATATAGCTTATCCTATATAGGCAGCCCGGCCATTCTAGGTGTAGAATCGTATTTGTGTTAAGACAGTATGCCACGAATTGGTTTGTTTCTTTATCAAAGAGCATCAATACACTAGTACCATTTAAACCATCCATGAGACACAAGGGTTGTGATTTAGGAGTAAGACTTATAATTTCCTGAATTATAGCTATCTCCTTATACCATGAATCCCCCTTCATCACCCAGAGGTCTAATCCTAATGAACACCAAGAAATTCGACTTAACCTACCTTTCAGGACTCCCAACATTTTCTTCGATTCGAGTTTTTCACGGCCTGGAAGGGATGGAAATAACTCAAATGTTTCTGTAGTCAAGTCAAAATCGTAAATTTGGCCGTAAATTCCTAGCCAATACACATGACTACTTAAAAATACACCAGGACCACACACCATTTTGTTAAGGTGGTCAAGGGTTTGTCCCAAAACTCTCCATTGGTCCGTGCCAAGGGTGTAGACGTCGACTTCATATTCATAAGGCGTATATTCGGGTTTCCTCCTGCCGCGAAGTATCACTTTGTATTCCCCATCCATTGAGACTCCGAAACCATAACTCATACATCCTTCAATCTTCAATTCTGGTTTAGGAAGGGGCATATATTCTTCCAAGACAGGATTGAATATGTGGATGGAATTATCATATGGGACACAACAGCAGATCAGACCATTGACCGAACCCACCGGGAAACTATCACGATCAAGGGTCTTCACAGGGTCAAGGTTGCCGTGTTCGATCTCTACCCACTGTGAACGTTCTTGCAAATCTACAGTCTTGCCCTCATGAATCATTAGGCACTGACGCGATCTCGAGAGATGAAGTTGAACAAAGTAAGGATCCGAAACAAGATCACGCCACTTTTTGCACACGCACTTGCAGCGGATGATTGTTTTCACCGGAAGTCTTGATAAAACCTCCAGGATGAGATTTTCAGGTAATACTTCTTCCATCGCCGTCGAGAAAAGATAACTAGGGTTTAACGGAAGGATTGATGAATTGTTTTTCTACGTTCATCTTGGAGGGTTAAATGTTACTTTGGGAGCAAGTTATTTATTAAATACTTTGGTGGTTACGTATGGCTTGGTGATAGACGTGATTAGGGGGTAGGTGTGTAAAGTCCTAAGGGTGAGAGGGGCACTCTTAAAGGGGAGTGACCTCTCTTACACACACCCAATCATCACGCGCCACGTCAACTCCCCCACACCCTCAATTTGATGACGGCACTCATCTCTTAATTACATCTCATCATCTTCTCTCTCTCTCAGCATCTTCTCTCTCTCTCTCTCCTCTCTTTTTGTGCGGTGAACATCCACCGAGCCACCCTCCCCGTAAACACTCCCCGAGGGTTCGGCGGCGGTGTTCCCGCTCGGGGACTCGCCTCACCGCACCCCTCCCCGCTAAGCGCCCTGGACACCCTAAGTTTTCGATGGACGTGCGTGATGATTATTAGAGATGGTGTTAGACTATCCGTAGTGGGTGTTGCATTTTTCCCTTAAAAAAAGGCCCCAAAACGTTGTACACCCGCCCCCTGAGCTTTTTTTTCAAAAAAAAATGCACAAGGCGTCCTTTTTCCACGCCGGTGTTCTAATTCTTTGGCCAATGACCGTTCATCCCTTTTTGTTTGGTCAATATCAATTTTTTTTGGTTTTTTTTTATTTAAATTCTATTACACCCTTTTAACATAATGCCCCACAATACCCAAATCCCCACTACACCCATTTTAGAAAAAAACGCTTCATAATGCCTCATTGCTGACTGAAATGCCACATGGCGGAAAACGCCCAAGGGTGGGGGCATTATTTGTGTCTTACACTACACATGGTCATGGTAAAGGGCATAGGAGGAGGACGGTTGTGTTGATGTTGGCGTTTGGTGGCGGTGCGTGGCGGTGATGGTGTCTCGGTTGCGTATGTTTTCTAATGGTAAATGGTGGTGACCGGTGAAGTCGCAAGGTGGGAGCGAAGGGGCTCGGTGAGGATGATGGGTGTGGCTGACGTGGTGAGATTGAAGGTATACGACTAAGGTGGAGCGGTGTTGGTTACAATGATGATAGCAAGCGGTGGCTATTGATGACTGTAGTAGCGGCCATTGCGGAGACGGTTGGTAGTGATGGTAAGGCACGGCGCGGCGTAGATGTCGTTCAAGTAGGGGTGTCGACAGTTGAGTAAGTGAAAGATGAAGTTGTTGGAGTTAATAATAAAAATACATAAATAAAGGGTGTGGGTGTGAGTATATTGTATGGAGTTGATGGTTACGATGGGATTATGGAAGCATGCATGGGTATAATTGACCAGTATCTATTTTGGGTGTAAATGAGACTTCACAAAACAATTTAGTATGAATGGTGGGTATGATTAAGTCATGATGATGTTGGGGTTTGCATGTATGTGCGTGTAATGCATGACATGATTTGGATGGATTTATGGCTACCAATAATGAAGCTGGGCGTAGATGCCGTATGGTGAAGATGTTTGTGTGTGAACTAAGACTAAATAATTTTACTTAGTGACAGATGCAGAGATGTTAGACGGGTCAGGTTACGCGTTATTTATTAAGTGACTTGTAATCGCGAGTTATTCAGTTACAGGTTTGGGGACGCGGTACAAGACATTAGCTCATGGACTTGAAAGCTTTGCAACCAGTGAGTTCTAACTCTCCCTTTTAAGTGTTTATTTTGGGGCTAGCATACATGCGTAATGATGTGTTTTACGTATATTTTTATAAGAGCTTTCTTGCTAAATTAATCTACGAGTTTTGAAGTAAACATGTTTAATAAAAATTTTCGCATAGCTTGATTGCTTTCTTGGTGTATGAGTTGATAGGGTTTTTGTAGCCTTTCTTAGGCGCGTCATGAGGGTATGGTGATGCTACGGTTGTAGTATAAGTAATTATAGTTGTGAGTGATGAGGTTAATCTATAGTCTAGTATGACCACGGTGTTTTAAACATTGTGTGTGTCGATGTGCTTTTGTGTGATATAGCATCCTAGAGGTGCCTGTGGGATTTCTCCTGATGGGGTCGTTACCTTCGGGGTGGCGTCGGGTCACGGGAAGCACCCTTGTGGTGCTTGATGAGGGATTTCTCGTGATGGTTTAGTTGATGGTCACAGTTTATGACAATGATGTAGCCCTAGTGGCAATGATGGTTTATGCGAGAGAACAATGATGGCTGCAACTTTGTAACCGGACCCAAAGAGGGGGGTTACATGCGGCAAAATGAGACGAGCTATGGTCACATTTTAGTGATTTTACCTAATTATGTGTTAGGTTCCCACCTTATGTGTTTTATGTGTTCACGTTAGATGAACTAGTGGGTATGTGGTACGACGCTTAATTAGTGTACTAAGGAGTCACTTGTACGGTTTTGAGATGAGTATATAGGTGTGGTAGTACATAGTGATAGTGATGGATGGAAGTAATATGTTCCATAGAGGAGGATTACGGGTAAGAGTTAGGAGTCGTGAGTCTTGAATAGTGGCTCGTTTGGCGTAGTACGAAGTGGCTTGGAAGTTAACGTGTTTTAAAAGGTGGTGGTATTTTATAAATACTTTGTATTGGCAATAAACTAACGTGATTTAATGTATCGTTTATGTTTAAACTAAACTAAACTGTTAGAACTCACTCAATGTAGCTGACTTTTGCATGTGTGTTAGTTTGTTCGTAGGTGTGTAGTTCGGGTCGGTAGCAGTCTTGGCAAACGGATGGCATAACTCGTGACTTGGAAAGCAGGAACTCGTGATATTCTAATCATACAATGGTTTTTAATTTTTCAAAGCAACTGGTTCTATTTTTAATCTAATTTCCACTGCGACTCTCTGATAGAACTATATATATTTAAACAGTACCCTGTGATGTGATCTGACTGTAGGATACCCGGTTTTGGGTCTTACATAATTAGAGTGTGTTTAGGCTTTGAAAGATATAACTCATACTTGGTTACTTATTGACAATAAAATTGTGCCTAGAAACTAAGAGATTTTTTACATACTTACAAGCATTAGCTAATGGTTTAATAGATGATGTTTTTTAGGGTGAGGGTATTGATACATCCCCCGAAATTAGGTGCACATCCCCCCAGAAGCAACGTACAGGGCTATAAAGGGAGTATAAGGTATGAAAGCATTAAATGCGTTAGAAAAAGTGAATATGTATGCCTCTCATTGCCCTATGAGCGGTGTATAAGATGGTGGTAGTTGAAGCATTAAACACTATACGCCTCTCATTGCCCTATGAGAGGCGTACATGTACGATGTGCGAGGAATTTAAGGTATAAATACTGACATGCAACAAGTTCAGTCTGAAAAGGTAACCCGTATAGTCGCTCATTAACCTATGCATGACTTACCGTCCGATAAAATGTTATTAATCCAAGCATACGAGAATATTTCATTCAAATGTTGAAAACTCACAAAATAATGATGAAAATGATGAAAATTCACAACTAAACACGCCCGATCAAACCGTGAAGCATAAAGATGTCGTCTAAGGACATTGATTATGTATTTGGCGAAGATTGGAACCAGTCATACGTCTCCGAAAGCTTTTGGTTATCCAGCGTTGATCGAGGTGAGGAGGAGGTTGTGTTCGTGCTTCGTTGTGATGAAGGGGGTGTGCATCCCGTGTTGCCTGATTTGAACCATGGTTTCGTAGATGAGGCAGAACCATCTTACGTGGCCCAAAGTTATCCGCAACACGAATACAGGACTTACCATTCGTATACAGAAAACCAACACAAGTTAGAGTACGAGGAAGGTGCTAAGGACTTTGAGGAAAATGATAACGAAGTCTAGGAAGGCGTAATGCACTTTGAGAAATGTGATCACGATGATAAGGAAGGTGTTGACGACGACGAAGGTGCTAACGAGGAAGGTGTTGATGATGACCAAGGTGCTAGCGAGGAAGGTGCTAATGACCAGAAAACAATAAAAAAAGTATGACATAACCATCACTTACGTGTTATTCATTATATATAATGTTTATTAGGTATGAAAAACTAGAAAATGTATGACCCGACTCGACCCTAACCCGAACCCGACCCGAAATTTCATACAAACCCGAAAATTGGGTCATACATATTAACCGAACCCGATGTTCAACCCGATTTTTTTAATTCTTTTATTAAAAAATTTATATATTAATTTTATTGTTGTGAATTTCTATTTAATTCAACCAACATACATAATTCTAGTGTACCGTTGTTTTAGGTATTTAGTTCACTTGAAGAGTTGAAGAATTGAGTTTACAAAAGAGAAGTTGCGAAAGGTTACGTCATTGTGACCCAACGAACTATAACAAAAGGTGAAGGTTCGTCAGCAACTACAGTGAAGATATGGTTGCAATGCGATCATGTAGGCGAACCCAAAAGTAAAGCAACAGTTTGGCGTTCTGGTAGCAAAAATGTTGGCTGTCCTTTTAGTCTGATGGAGAAACTAGACGCAAGTAGTGGAAATTGGAGCCTAGTGGAGAAGAAAAACAATCATAACCATGAGCCTGCATAATTTCTCGAGGGCCACGCGTTTGCGAGAAGGCTGACCTCGGAAGAAGAATCACTGGTGGAGAGACTTTATCTACAAAAACACGGAGCCTACAAATATTCATTAAACCATACGAAAACAAAACCCACACAGCGTGTGCATTCTACAAGACGTACAAAACATGATAAAAAAAATTAAATTCAAAATGTCCGGTGATCAAATTCCAATGCAGATACTGGGGAACATGTTGCAAGAAGAAAGGTACATTTATTTCATCAGGGTGAATCCCTCCACAAATGTGGTCGAGGAGGTTTTTTTCGTTCATCGGTACTCATACAACATGTGGCGTGCATTCCCACATGTGTTGATGATTGATGCTACCTACAAAACGAATGAGTATAAGCTTTCGTTTATTCAAGTTGTGGGTGTGAGATCGACAACTAATTTGTTTTGTGTGGCTCATGAGTTTGTCTCTAAAGAAAAACAAGATAACTTCTTATGGGTCCTCTAGAGGCTCAAAGAATTGTTGGTAGATTGTATAGAGCCCCGTGTGATAGTAACAGATAGGGATCAAGCTGTGATGAATGCTTGCGATAAAGTATTCCAAAAAGCTTCCAAATTGCTATGTAGATGGCACATTTCACAGAATATTCTAAAACACTGTCATGCAAAATTTACAGAAGAAGACTGGAAAATATTCAAGCTTTCTTGGTCTCGACTGTGTAGTTCTCCCACTCCGATGCTATACAATTATAACTTTGAGCGGCTTTACACGCGACTGACTGACGATGGTCGATCAGGTACATATTATATTAGTTTACATACATTCATCCATACATATATACATACAAACATTACAAATCGCTATATTCTATTTTTTCAGAAGTTTTAGACTATTTTAATAATGTCTAGCTGAAAGAGTATAAAGAAAGGTTTGTTTCAGCTTGGACTAACACAATCCCCAACTTTGGTCAACATTCAACCAATAGAGTTGAAAGACAACATTCTAAGTTCAAGAGATAAATTAAAGGGCCAAACAACTCGCTCCATAGACTTGTGTGGCTTGTTGACAAAGTGGTAGAGTCACAAAACATAAAAATAAAACTTAGTTTTCAGGAGAGCAAGTTCGTGCAAATGGAGGGCCACAGAATATTGTTTTTCGATAACCTACGCGGTAATGTTTCAAAAAAAAACCTTAGATTTGTTTCTTGTCGAGAGGAAAAAGCTACGTGCGTTGCGAGCAGCAGGGGGGCGCTTGTGGTCACCAGCTTTTTACGGGTTGTGGGTTGCCATGTGCTTCTCAGATGGAGTGGTGGGAAAGTACAGGTAATATAACAAATATAATATACATTACATACATATATGTTTTTTTCTATAAATAAATAATAAAATTATAATTTGTATATTGTTTTATTCATATACTTCGAACCATACAATATTTAATTATCATTATACTTCATGTTTTAACAATGATTTTTGAAATACAGATTGCAAAATTTCTCTTGCCACGATAGAAAATTCTAGACAAAACTTGATTTTTCGACAGAAAAACTTAATCAAGACCATTGTAATCTTCAGGCGGAAATTGTAACACCTTGGAAATTTATAACGAATAATATGGCAACACGTGTCCAATCAACTCTCAAATATGCCAAATTATTTGGACGAGAGGCACTATATATGTAAAATTGCGGAAGATTGGATGGGGAGGGGTCATATGTGACAAAATGCCAAATATTGGCTTCTAAAGGTTCCTTACGGACCACAAGGCATATGCCTTGATGACTAATTACGGACCGCAAGGCCTATGCCTTACGGACCGTAAGGCATTTGAATACCATGGGCGCGCTTAGGTCCTTACGGACCGTAAGCCACCGCCCCTTAAAGTTCGTAAGGGGTGCAACTGGCAGAATGTGCAGCTGGCATGGCAGTAGCCTGCTTTTGTCATCTAGCTTACAATTTGCCACCATCTCCTTGCTTCTTCCACCTAAATGGACACTAGTTAATATTTGAGAATCATTGCTAACACTTGGCATGATCATGTAAGCTTTGTGCAAGTATATATAGAGGTGCTTATGCACCATTTCAAATTGCACCTTCACATTTCTCATTATATAATCTTTTTGGAGAGCTTCTGATCTATAGAGGCCTCCTCTCTGGAGTTTAATCTCTGCCTTGAACCCTTGTAAGTGTTCCCTCTTAGTCTTATTTCATTTACAGGCTAGATAATGGCGGAAAGCCAAGCAAATTGACTTTTGCGTTGACTTTCGGTTATGACCATTTCGGTCAGGCCAATGTTCGAATCGAACATGGCTACATGATCGTAATAATGTAGGTGTTAATCCCCTGTGAGGGCACCTTCTAATTATCAAAACCTCAATTTTTTACATTATATCAGTTGGTATAACATATTAGGACATGTTAGATCTTGTCTAACCCGTCATTTCCTGCTTATAGCTAGGTTCCCAACCGAAAGTCAAACAGTTTGACTTCTTCGTTGACTTTTGATTCTGACCCATTTAAGCTAAGTTATCTACTGATTTGAAGTTGTATTATGATCATATTATTGTATTATACCATTTGATCATATCGTTTGTCAGGTTTTATGCAAGTCCATGTAATATGCCTAATTAATGACCAAAATGCCCTTTTTGTGCATAGAATGGTTTTGAAACATATTGAACATATGATCTAACTTTGAAAGTGATATAACATGATATTAAACATGTTTTGGCATAATGGACTTGACATTGACCCATGCGATCATCCGATGTCGCCTATGCACGTACACTTGACTTATATAGCTTAGTTTATATAAGTTAGCCGAATCGGGTCAAAACCTTTCCAAATAAGTCGTAATCAGAATGTACTTATACGAGTCATAGTACTCATGAGAGTACAACCCACATTTTATCTGGTCTCCGCTTAATCTAGCGAACCATACCGATTTTATTGTAAATTAACCGGTCCAAGTCATATGACTTGAATAAGACCCGTTAATATTCTAACGGATTATAATTCCGTTCATTCCAGACTAAGGGCCTCCAGTAAATTGCAACTGTGTTAGTTATTTTGATTTTACAGTTGTGCTTAAATATATTTTTGGATTGTAAAGATAAAGCTCAGGTAAATACTCTTAATCTATTTTCCCTTTACGAGCTTGGGATACGGTAAATTATTACCGCTTGATCTGGTATGGGATCAATGACCAATGTGTCCAAAATCTAAATAACCGGTTTTAATCTGTTACGCTTGATAACTTAAACATTGGGGGTTAATGCGACCATCTCCTGGATATCCACGCCTCACTTAATTGCAAGTGGCCACGACCTAACGACGGGGTGTAGGCATACACCTGATAGATGCTAATGCTATGATAAAATATTTTCTTACCCAATATGGGGATAAAACTGGTGTGTCGGTTAATCATGTATCTGAGTTTAGTTCCGGTCCCCATATGTATTGACAAGCATGTAATACTGGTAATAATAGATATAGTTTGTCCCAAGTTATTTATGAAAGTTGATATATAAAATGGTTTTGAAAATATTTTCAAAATGTGTCGGTTAATTGTATTTACCAGTGAGTGAAGACTGACGTATTTTCAAAAGACTAAGAGCAGGTTAGCAAGTACGGAATAGGCTGGAAGCTGCCCGGTAATTGCATATTGGAATTTGTGACTCCAAGCTAAGTCTGGGCCCACCGGGAAATCAGGGTGTGACAGAAATGGATAGAGTCATACAACAACTACAAGCACAACCACCTATAGTGTTAAAAAGTGTGTTGTCGAAGATAAACGCGATGGTGAATCCAAGTATGACTGACCATCAACCGCCTGAGTACAACAAGATACCCGGGGCCACCCAACTACGAAAGCAAAACAACAAAAGAATGAGGAGGTTGCGAGACGTAAAGATAAAAAAACCCAATCACAGAGGAACGAGGACACTCAAAAGCCAATTGTGCGACGTAGTCGTTCAAAGAAAAGTAAAGCAAACAATACAATTCTGATTCTAGATGAAGACTTTCCACTGTTGGCGAGGGACAGGTACATACGTACATACATCATATATGGGTGGCAAAATGGGTGGGTTGGGCAAGTTTGGGTAATAAGTTAGGATGGGTTTGGGTTAACATGAGTTTAGGTTAGGATGAGTTTATTAATAACAAGGTTATGATGGGTTTGGGTTAAAATAGGTTTGGGTCAAGATGGGTTTAGGTTAACATGGGTTTCAATCATGATAGGCTAAAACTAAAAAAACAATTTTTTAAATGAAAAAAACCTAAAAAAAAAAAAATTCTAAAAAATCAAAAAATCAAAAAAATTCTAAAAAATAAAAAAACTCAAAAAAAATCATAAACAATCAAAAAATTCTAAAAATAAAAAGAATTAAAAAATTCTAAAAAATAAAAAGATTCAAAAAATTCTAAAAATTCTTAAAAATCAGAAAAATTCTAAAAAAATTAGATGTTTTCTTGATATTTTAGAATTTTCTGAATTTTTTTATTTTTAGAAATCTTTTAGAATTTTTCATTTTTTAAAATTTTTGGCTTTTTTTATTTTTTTTTTTTGAGATTTTTTTTTGAATTTTTCAAATTTTAAATTTTTTATTTTTTTGAATTTTCTCGAATTTTTTTAATTATTTTGATTTTGTTAATATTTTTAGGATTTTTTTAATTTTTCTTGATTTTTTTAATTTTTTTAATTTTTTGATGTTTTAGATTTTTTTTGAATTTTTTCGATTATTTTTATTTTTAAGAATTTCATTTTTTTATTTTTTTTATTTTTCCTTTTTTGATTTTTTAGAATTTTTTGATTTTGTTTTATTTTTAGTGATTTTTTTAGTTTTTTATTAGATTTTTTTAATAGGGATCGATCCGATGGTTATCCATCCATTTAAAATTATTTGAGCTTTTTTACTTAATTAAGTGATTTTAACCCATTCTGACCCGTTTGGGTTTTATCTCATACCCATCCTGACCTGCTAACTTTTTTTATCTATGTATTTGCCAATTACAGGTACAAAAACATGATCGATCGTTTTAAGGATTGACTTCCATTTATGTATCGGAGATACATAACACATATCGAAGATGCCCAGCTTGACGGTAACTGTGGGTTTCGTTCCGTAGCTATGGGTTTGGGGTTGGAGCAGAATGAGTGGAAGTGGGTCCCCCAACAGCTACTCGACGAGATGTTCATTAACAAAGAGCGGTTGTGACAACCCTAAAGAAACCGACACCCTCTAATATTTTCCGATACCCTAAAATATTTTAAAATGCCCTTATATGTCTTTAAATATGCCCCGTATGTGAAAACCAAGCCCGAAATACGTTATAACATTTAAAATAAATAAAAAAACAAAGAAATATAAGTTTAGGCGGGCCGCGTAAAGGATCCTTAACCCTTACGCGGGCCGCGACAACTTAAAGGTTCATCGATCTCCGGTGTTGACACGTGTCATGCAACGTGTTGAACCTAGTCATGACCCGGATCAGCTACGCCTAGACCCCTATGCCACGCGGGCCGCGTAAGCCCTTGCTTACCTTTACGCGGGCCGCGAGAAACCCGAGATGAGACCCTATAAATAGAACGCATCGGATTTCATTTCAAATCGTTCACTTTCTTTCTGTATCTCGACTTTCTGAAGTAGTAGGCTTAATATTCAAGTATAATACCCCCTAATTAGCGAGGTTCTGCTCCGTTGTAAGTATTATAACCCCAGTTTCGTATTAGATACGCTGCCCGATTGATTTAGGGTTCCGTAACAACTATCGTGGTTCTGCCCGACGTAGTTGTTGGAATACCGTCTCGGGGAGGGTATCATTAATATAATCAAAGGGTTATTATACTGACCTATGTACATTTGTGTAAATTATAGATTAATCCCAGGAAACCCTTACGCGAAGTCTAAGATAGCAATGTGAGTTTATCCAATTTTTGTTAAACTTTTTGTAATATTTTACAAAACCTTAATGCTTTACAATGTGATTAAGCGGTGATTGAGTCTTTGTAGTTCTTCAATTACTGCCGGTATGTTGGGGTTTTGTATACAAAATGTGGAACACGTTACCATTGGACGACGAGTTAGCCAATGTGTAATATGACCCACCAGTCAGGATTGACTGTACTGAATGAGTAATTGTGCAGAAATAAACAATGTGATCGCTCTCAATACTGTGTTAATTGATAAAATGTTTCTTGATTAAACTGGGATTCACTCACTAGTATTTCCCACTGACAAATGTTTTTAAAACGTGTTTCAGGTAACACAATGTGACAGCCAATTAGTAAAAAGCGAGCTGGAGAGGACTGACGGCTTGGAAAAAATGTGGCTATAAAAGTTACCTAAAAGACGATGTTTTAAATTCAATAAAGTAGGGTTTATCCCTATAAACATGTTGTAATAATAAACTTGGGTTTTACCCATGTGATTATTAATATCAAATATGGTGGTTTTACTCTGATAAACATTTCCTAACTACAGTCCTGATGTAAATTCCGCTACCAAATTAACAGACTGATACCACCAAAATTCTGAGTTCGCGTCCGCCCGTTCCCGGGACAGATAAGGGATTGGGGGTTGCGACAGTGGTGGTGGTCTATACTCGACTATTTCTATTTCGATCCGGGATGTTACAATGTAGTGTATCGATCAATAAGTTGGTTGAATGTGGAAGCTGCACCAAAGGCATGCTGGATGTTGTTGCCCTACACAGGATTGTTGGTGGCTTAAAAAATTGGTGTGATTGTTCAACATTTAAGCAATGGTGTTTTTCAAACTTACTTCCCCATGTTCGATGGTCCGGAGGTTTACCTGAACCATTCCGTTTTATCCATTGCTTATGTGGAAGGTGGCCATTTCATCATGGTTAAGTTAACAGATTATTATCCGATGCTAGTACCAAATGGACTTTGGAGTATATACCAAAGTATAGAAGCTATGAAATGAGAGACAATGTACATGTCTCGTATTTCAAAAGGCAGGGCGTTGCTAGGTAGTAATAGAAGTCAACGAAGAGAATTTATTAACTTGTCATAGGTTTTCGTTGTAACACTTAAAAATGTTTAATCTTAGTATTACGTGTACACAACAATTTTTTTTATAAAAAAATGTTAATTAGATTGTTTTATAATATAAAAACCCATATTTACATCACAAGATTTAAAAAACAAAACGCACCATACGCAACGTATAGGGCAATGAGAAGTGTATACCAGCACCTATACGATGCTCATTGGCCAATACGCCTCCCCTGGTAGACAGTCTATATGCAACGTATAGGTCAATGGGTGGAGTATACAAAACAAACAACTTTTCGTTTTCACTAAAGGGGGAAATAGATAGAAAGAAATTCAAACACACACACCAAACAACAAAAAACACACACAAACTCTCTCTCTCTCTCTCTCTCTCCCTCGTATCAAGCTATACGCTCCGGACTGTCACAAGAGGTTAGTACCACCTTCATCTTTGTTGTGTTTCTTTTTGTTTTTTTGGCCGGTGGTGGTGTTTGACGGGGTTAAGGTTAGACGGTGGTGAGTTTGACGGTGGTTGTGTTGACGGTGGTTGTGTTGACGGTGGTTGTGCTGACGGGGTTAGGTGTTTGACGGTGGTTAGGTGCTTGACAGTGGTTAGGTGTTTGACGGTGGTGGGTGTTTGACTGGGTTAGGGTTGGACGGTGTTCAGGGTTTGATGGTGGTTAGGGTTTGACGGTGGTGGGGTTTAACGGTGGTTATGGCTACGGTGGTTAGGGTTTGACGGTGGTGGAGATTGACAATGGTGGGGTTTGACGGTGGTTATGGTTGCGGTGGTTAGGGTTTGACAGTGGTGGAGATTGACGGTGGTTAGGGTTTGAGGGCGGTCGAGTTTGACGGGGGTTAGGATTTGACGATGGGTGGTGGTGGTGGTGGGTCGGTTGTGGTGATGGTGGGGGGGGGGGGGGTCAGCTGGTGTGGTGGTGGTGGGTCGGCTTTGGTGGTGGTGGTGGTGGGTCGAAACGAACCGAAACAAAATACTTTATAAATGAACCGAAACAAAATAGTTTATAATTCTATAAAATTGATTAATAAAAAAATGTTTTAATTTAATTAATATTTGACACATATTATATTTAAATATAAAGTTGGTTAATAAAAATTGTTAAAAGTTTATTAATATTTGACACGTAACCGAAAGGAAATATTTTATAATTCTATAAAATTGGTTAATAAAATATATTATAATTTTATCAATATTTAACACGTATTATTTTATAATTCTATAAAATTGGTTAACAAAAATTGTCATAAGTTTATTAATATTTGACACGTAACAAAACGAAATATTTTATAATTCTATAAAATTGATTAATAAAATATGTTATAATTTTAATAATATTTGACAAGTCTTATATTTTTATTGTTGTAGATATGTCTTTAGACGAGGAGGAGTTTATTGTCGGGGGTGGTGCGGTACCGGCGCCTGGATTCAATCCGATGGCCGGGGGTGATTGTTCGGGATTTCTCTTTATGGACAACCCACATGGGTCTAGGGAGTATAGACGTTTTATCAGGTTCCAGCAGATGAGGGTGGGGCAGTAGAGGGCGTTGTCATGGGATGCGTTACGGGAACGCGGGGAAGGGGTGAGGGCCCAGGGTTTAATCTGGGAGAATACCCCATCGGATCGCATGTTTTTGGAGGCGGTTGCGCCGTCTTATAGGACTATGATGGTGGAGTTTCTCTCCACATTTTTGTTTCGTCC
Organism: Helianthus tuberosus; assembly: GCA_030545235.1. NCBI lineage: Eukaryota > Viridiplantae > Streptophyta > Magnoliopsida > Asterales > Asteraceae > Helianthus > Helianthus tuberosus. Next base: position 83,314,016 of record CM060367.1, read on the forward strand.
ACGGTCGGCTAACCAGTCGAATTCGGATATGAACGATCCGAACACAGAACCACCGCCTCCTGAGGTATCTTTCTGCTCATTCGGGGAGCGACAGAATATGTTGCTGCGTCAGTTTGTTGTTGCCACCAGATTCTATACTGAAGATGTGTTGGTTCACGACACTTATATCACCGCGATCACGGCTATGCCGGATGATCAGTTGCTTGCTTGGTGTCCCACTCTCTGTCCTGAACCCTTCGGTAAGAAGGCCATAGTCTCGTTGACTCCTGACCCACTCATTCGTTACCTACATCGCTACATTGCCATGTCGATCTCTGCACGTGGCAAAAGCAATGAGTGGGTCACGAAGAACGACCTGCTCTATCTTTACTGTTTATTCACGCTGACGTCGTATGACTTCCATCGTTGTCTGGCGGAGTATTTCGCCTCATATAGAAAACGGCAGACGCGTAGCCGTTTGTATGGAGGGGCGTTCATCACGCGTATTGCCCAGCATTGCGGCCAGTATTTTCCATTCATCTAGGAGTTGCCACAGCTGGCACCTATCGAGCATTTGGGTATTCGGACGATGAACGGGATGCATATAGCGGTGAACTTTCCGGATATTGGGTATAGGTTTGTTGGTTTGAACGACCAGATTTTTGGACCCCATCTTTTTGTACATCAGGCACTACTGGAGGCCGGTGACGTGGAGATGCCTCATGTTGCTGACGTGCCTATTGGAGAGGAGACATCGAGCCTGAGGTTGACCAGGGGCATCTTTAGGAGCCGCCACTCCTGGACGCGTTTAGCATGTGTTGGTGCATAATGTCTACAGCCTACGTCTAAAGTCTAGGTCATGTTTGTATAGGATCTAGAGGGGTCTAAAGTGTTATTATGATGTTTTTAATGTAATTTCGCTTGAAAGTGGCACTTGGTCATTTCAAGCGAAATCAGTTGAAGTGATTCCGCTTGAAATGACTTGTGTCATTTTCAAGTGAAATCTCCAGCCTATATATAGGCAAGTCTAGTTTCTCATTTAAATCAGAACCATCAGTTGTGTACCGAACTGCTGCCGGATTTTCAAGTGATATATAAATGAGAAACGTGTATTAAAGTGATATTCTCTGTTTTCTACACCATTCTTTACTGATTCAGCTCTGTTTGTTTGATTCCGCCTTACAAACAGTGTGTATTGACTTTAATTGACTCACTCGGTTGGTCAAATCGATCCTACAATTGGTATCAGAGCCAGTTATGAGCCAATACACTTGAATCAGTAGCTTTTTCTACTCAAAATTGGATTTCTGGACATTTTAACGGACAAAATGGACTGTGTTTTTGACAGTGTGTGTAAAAGTGTGTTTTAACAAACCCTTGAGAGAATCAGATCAAAATTCGGACTAAAACTGATAAAAATGGACTGAAAACCTGATTTCGCTTGAACGAAGTATTTGATTCCGCTTGAAAATTGTGGTAATTTGAAGCGAAATTAGTGATTTCGCTTGAAAAGATCTGATTCCGCTTGAAAAGTTGAAGTAGTTTCAAGCGAAATAGGTGATTCCGCTTGAAAACACCTTATTCCGCTTGAGAAGGTGATTTTGCTTGAAAGTACTTTGATTTCTCTTGAAAATACTGATCTCGCTTGAAAGTGATCTCGCTTGAAAGTGTGATCTCGCTTAAAAGTCCATTGGCTTCGTGATTTCGTTCAAAAGTCTGATTTCGTGTAAAACCTGTTTTCACAACTTGAAAATTTGTTCGTAAACTGTTTTCTTAAAATGGAAAATCAAGATTTTTATAACTTCTTCGCCGGCAGTGGTATGACAGCAGCACAAATATCGGGTAGTATTGTGCAAAACGTGAATATGGAGAATGAACTAGGGACGATGCAGAAACCACCTAAACTGATGAATATTGATGAGTATTCGGGTTGGTCTGGAAGATTTAAGACATGGGTTCAAGCAAACGACTTCGAGTGCTGGATGAAGATTGAAACGAAATATGTTCCTCCAGTAGATGGTTTGGGTCATGAGAAAGTGATTGGCAGTTTGACACAAACTGAACAAGCAGATTTCAAAGCTGAGAAAAAGATGATGAGTATTCTTCAACAGGCGATTAAAGAGGATATTTTGGTGTTGTTACAGCATGAAGATAATTCAAAATCTATTTGGCAGTCGTTGGAAGCAAAGTGTAAAAGGAGTGTAGAGATGATCAAAAGCAAGAAGGCTTTGATATAGAAACAATTTGACATCTTCACTGGTATGAAAGGTGAAACTACAAAACAATTGATTGAAAGATACTGTCATCTAGTTATGGAGATGGGGAGATTAGAAATAAAAAAGACCAATGAGGAGTGGATTGATAAATTAGCAGACGCGTTGCCATATGATGAGTGGGGTACTTATCTGCTGGTGTTAAAGAACAATACAAATTTTAGTAATATGAATCTTAGTGGTTTCATAGAGAAGATCGAAGCACATGAGTTAGAGTTAACAAAGATTAAACAAATGAATTCAGTAAATATTCAACAGGATGTTTCACTATATTACAAAGGCAATTCTCCTGCAACAACGAATCTTAGTCCGAAGATTCAAACAGCCTTCAGTGCAGATTCAACATCTGGAGCTTCCTCGAGTACATCAAGGAATAACAAGCCTTCACCATTTGCAAGTTATGAACCAAATTCCAAAGCTCCCGAACAATTTACTTCACAAAGCTCTTCAAGCTCGAACAATCAGGGTCAAGGTCCGGGAATACTATGCAACATTGCAGTAAACATTAAGAACGCTCAAGATTTTACAGAATCTTCTGCTAAACAGCACATAGCACTACTCGCATCAGTGTTGGAATCTTACGAGAGTTTAGTTGCTGGGAGAATAGGAAACCCCGATATGACGAAAGAGGACTATGATCAAATAGATCCGGAGGAGCTCGAATTGATAGACATCAAGTGGGGTATGGCGAGTTTGGTGAGAAGAGCCCAAAGATTTATGGAAATTACGGGTTGGAATGGTTTGGCAGGACCAGATCAAAAGCTTGGTTTTGATAAGTCCAAAGTGACTTGTTTCAGATGTAAAGAGAAAGGGCATTTTAAGAGAGAGTGTCCGAATAGAGAGATCAAAAATCACCAAAATCCATTTACAAATGATTACTACAGACAGGCGATCTATCACAAGACAAATCAACAATCTGTCATTCAAAGACCTCGGATAGAAAACAAGCCAGAAAAAGCTCTCATAGTCAACCAAGATGATGAAAAGGTAGCTGAAGGTTTCAGTTGGGACAAGTATATCCCTGGCAGTGAGGGTAGAGCAATGATGGCTGAGATTGCAGAGGTGTCTGAGAGTGTTGTTGAAACAAAGGTTGTTAGTGAAGATGTGTCTGAAGAAAGTTCGGTTGATAATGAAGAAGCTGCTGCAGAAAACCACTATTATCAATCCAAAGAAGAGGTTTTAGCTAGTTCTTTAAAATCAATTATGCCTCCTAATGTGGTTGATTCTTTTGCAGGATTTTTCAGTGAGCCAACCACTGGATTTTGCCCACAGTATGAGGTTGAGAAAGCTCCGGTTGAAGAGATTATTGATGTCTCCAAAGAAATGACTGAAGAAACACTGAAAGAGATTGCTGACAAGGCCTTAATGGCAAAACTGAAAGAGGTAGACACAGAATCTGTAAAACCAGAGTCTGTTGATACTGAGTCAGTTGGAAGTGTGTCGGTCAAAGCAAAGTTAGGTCAAAAGGAGTCTGATGGGAAATCGGAAAGTCAGGAGATCAAATCAACAGGAGTGTCTGAGTCAGAATCTGATAATGTCGGTAAACAGGATGTTAAAATTGATCAGGAGGAAAAGATTGTTGAAAATATTGAGTCAGTGTCTGAAACTTCATGCGAAAACTGTTCAAAACCCTGCATGGAGTGTCTTGAAAAGGACACACAGTTTCAAGAATTGAAACAATATACTGATGAACTTAAATTTGATCTGAGTGAATTAAAAGAAGCGTATGACAAGTTGGCTAAATCTATCAAAATGATTCAAAATGAGAGTCTTGAAAATGATAAAGCCACAAAATTGTTAAAGTCAACAGTTCTTGATAAACAAAAGGAAATCAACTTTCATCTGGTCACGATTGCTTCATTGAAAAAGGAATTGGAGTTAACTAAAATTGAGAATGAAAGAATTGATAAGAAGTTGATGAGTTATGTTGCATCTTCATATGTGATTGAACAAATTTTCCCGCAACAACCAGATGCAACACCTGTCTTTAATAGTGTTCCACCCCCAATGTGGAGTCATTACACTCAGAAGTATCCAGATGGGGTGGAAGCTGTTTTGAATCTCAAGTTGAGAACCATTGAGGATGAGTTACCTGAGAGTATTGATGTTACATTCTCTCCGTCCGACACTAACAATGAGTCACAGGTGATCAAGACCGTTGTTGACCAAGTGTTAGACGAAGAGAGTGATAACTCAGATTTTGAAACTGTGAAAACACATTTGGAAAATTCCAGTTCTGAATGTGAAGATGATGGTAACTTTTTGGACAAGTTTATACCAAAATCAGAAAAGATTGCGAATGATGATCCGATCATGGTGGTCTACACAATGATTGGAACTGACAAACTCTATTCTGATTTTGAGTATCCGATCCAGAACGCAAACATGAAAAATGTTGAAAAGGTGTTTAAGCTTGTCGAGATTGATATTTCTGAGGTAAACAACAATGAGTTCTTTTCAAAACCTAAAAAGTCTTTTGTTAAACAAAACAACCCTGGGAAGAAAGATTGGGTAGGTAACAATGGGTCTAACAAGAAAAATGGAAACAATTTTAAAAACAAAGGTATTAGGTTTGAAAAGAAGATGGCTAAACAAGTGGTAAAGCCAAAAGATAAGATGTGTGATGTTTTTTGTCACGGGAATGAACTTTGTTGATGAAAAGGAGTATATTTTCAGTCAAAAAGCCATTGATGATTTCAATGCAGCACAAAAGTTGAAACAAGAGACCTACAAATCTACTTTGGTTGAATATGACAAAAGAGTTTGTTACCGCTGCAATGAGATTGGTCATATAGCAAAACAATGCATCAAAAAGATTGAAAAACTGATTTTCAAGAAACCTGTTTTGCAAAAACCAAAAGCTAAAACTTCAAATGATAACAAGAGTAAAAAACCAATGATTTCACCAATTCGTATTTTGAAGAAAGGTGAATCTCTGAAGTCCGAGGAAAAGCCAAAATCAACTTTTGAGGTTGGCGAATCTTCGAAAACTCAAAAGACTTCAAAGATTTATCAAAAAAATGAAAGTTTTTGAGAATCAGTCTTGGGTGGTGAAATCAAAGTCATCAGTTGAAGTGAAGAAGATGGAAAATGTTTTGAAAGTTGAATCAAAAGTTTTTGATGACGATGTTGAGAAACTTGGATTTGAACTTGATAAGTTACTTGAAGAGTTTCCACCGATTAAGAAGGAAGATTTAAAATCAAAAGTCAAATCTGTGATTCCAAATGTGATCTTTAGTATTCCGAAAATTGAAGTAGATTGTGATTTTGTGTTTGGAAGTATTCCGAGTGTTAAGAAGTCATGGGCCTCATTATTTGAGTAAATTGTCTGTGATGTTTGCAGGGGCTTCCGAAGCCATTCATCTCAAAGTGGATAATGGACAGGGGAGCGTCAAGACACATGACCGGAATGCTAGCATTGCTTTATGACGTTAAATATTTAAACGGAGGATACGTGGGATTTGCTGGGAATCAGGGAGGAATGATTGTTGGTCAAGGGACTCTAACGAATGGAGTCATTTCATTTGATAAAGTGAACTATATAATTGAACTTGAAAACAATCTGCTGAGTATTTCGCAGATCTGTGACAAATCATTTACTGTCCACTTTACAAAAAACGAATGTTTAGTCTTAAAACCTGGTTTCAAAATTCCGGAAGAAATGGTGTTGTTGCGAGCTCCATGAGAAAATGATTTGTATATTCTTGATATGAGTGTCGCAACAACAACAGATTATCAAAAACAATGTTTTGTATCAAAAACCAAAGCTACTGAAAAAGAGTCGATAATGTGGCATCGAAAGATGGGCCACGTTCATGTTAGAAAAATGAACTTTCTTGTACACAATGATTTAGTTGAAGGTGTAAATTGGAAAAGTTTTCATTTAAATGATGATTATGTAGCTTGCAAGAAAGGAAAGCGGACAAAGAAGTCGCACCCACAGAAGTTGCTGAATTCAATCAGAATGCCTCTCGAGAGACTCCACATGGATCTCTTTGGACCAGTCAATGTGCAAAGTATCAGCAGAGACTTATACTGTCTAGTAGTCACTGATAACTTCACTAGATTTTCTTGGGTGGTGTGCATTGAAAGGAAAGATCAAACGTTTGAGTCTTTGATGATCCTATTCAAGAAGATGGAAACGTTGTATAAGGTGCCAATTAGAAGGATTCAAAGTGATAATGGAACGGAATTTAAGAACAATCGCATGCTCGAGTTCTGTAACGAGAAAGGAATTCTTCATGAATTCAGTGCACCATACACTCCACAGCAAAATGGTGTAGCTGAAAGAAAGAATCGCACTCTAATTGAAACTGCTCGAACGATGCTGGCCGATTCCAAACTACTGATCTATTTCTGGAGTGAAGCTGTGGCAGCGGCATGCTATACCTTGAATCGAGTGCTTACTGTGAAGAAATACAAGAAGACCTGCTTTCAACTTCTTCATAGATATAAGCCAAATCTGAAGTTTCTAGAGCCGTTCGGATCACCGTGTACCTTCATTGATCAAGATGGAAAGTTTGGCGCGAAGAGTAATGAGGGATTTTTTGTTGGATATACGAGTCCGCTAAAAAGAGTGTTCGTTCCATGTCTGAAGAAGGTAATTGAAGTTCAGCATGTAGACTGTCAGAAGCATACAGCTCCACCTTAACTTCTGATACGTGGTCGAAAACTGGTTATCGTTTGTGCTTAAGTTGATGTTTTTACATAGCTTTTAATCTTGAATAGCCTAATTTTAATGGGATTCATGTTTTACAGGTCTAAAAGAGTTTAAGTAGCTAATCGGGAGCTAAACGGAGCACCGGGACGTGAATCAGATCAATCGGGGATGTGAAATGAACAAAACTGGGTTAATCACGAAGATTGGATGTGTTTTGGGAATTTTAATGGATTTAAAATGAATATATTTGAAGATGGAATGATAGAGGGCTAAATTACGAGTACGTGGGTGAAAACGGTGAGAAAAACGGAGCTATAACGAAGAAGTTATGAAGAAAACAGTTTCGGACAAAACAGGAAAAACTAAAGGTCGTCGGGGACGGGCTCTAGGCAGTCGCCGACGGGCTCTAGAAACACCCGTCGGCCAAAAAAACCCCGTATACAGACAAACAAGCCGTCGGATGGTTTCAGCACATGGGGAGGCCGTCGCCGACGGGCCCCAAGCCGTCGGCGACGGGCAGCGGATCTCTGAAACGCGAATTAAATTCATTTGGGTGATGGGAACCATTCTAATTGTTTTTTTTGGCATTCAATTCGGGGGTTACATTACTTTTGAAGTTTGAATCTTCATAGGAGTGCCTCATATCATCTACCATTCATCCCCAATCATCCATTCCATCTACCATCCACAACACATCACCCGAATCAAGATCATCATCATCAACCATTCCTAATCACCAATTCCTCCATAAACCCAAATTCTCCATACTTCACCATTACCAATCATTCCACAAACCCTAATCATCCACCATTCCTCCATCCTTCAAGCTTCAAGATGATCTCCACCAAGTTCCAATCATCCGGTGATCAAGCTTCTTCAACCATGAGCGGCTAATCATCTCGGTTTCACCCCGGTGTAGGTAGTTGTTAAATTTAGGGTTTTGAATTGTTCTTAATTCAACTTTGTGACAACTTGTGTTTGATTTTTGAAACCATTGATAATAGTGTTACATTAGTTTCGAATTCGTAAATTGTCGAACGATGTTAAAAGTTATGACTTTACGAAATGGTTATATGTAATTGTGCATTGTCGTGGTTAGGTTATACTTGTGTTGATTATAAAGTGCATTCTTGTCCATTTTTCGAAGCATTGATAGTTATTGGTACCTAAGTCACGGTACACTAAATCCGCTAATCATATACATTTGAGTTGAATCTAAAACTTGTAGAAACCCTAGGTTGACAATTACCGAAACCGGGTGTGAACCCTTTTTCTGATTATCGTTTATTAATCAAACTTTTGTGAAATCTTTAATTCTTAGTTGTCAATCAATTACACCGATTTCATTAGATTAAATTCACATCTCTCAATTAAACAAAAGAAAATACAAAGACATTCTAGTAAGCTTCATAAATCGTGACATTTGTTTTAATTCAATCGAATCCACACACAAACCACATACTCTTCGTGGTACGACCCCTTGCTACCACTAACTATTTGTTAAGGGTAATTTGGGCTTATAAATCTTATCTTTGACCGGAGCGCGACATTCCGATCAAATTTTGGCGTCGTTGCCGGGGAGTGCGTGCGCTTTGTGTTTGGATATTGTTTGAATTACGTGATTATCTGTTTAAGTTGCATAGTTTCTTTTCTTGCACTTTGTCTTTTTCCTTGTTACGCGGGTGTGTTACTTGTGCAGGTTACAGGTAGTGTATGCATACAAGGAATTCCGGGAGGACTTCACCATTAGTCTACGAACCGGAAATTGAAAGAGTCGCAAGAAGGAATTTAGCAAGCCGGTTAGAAGCAACTGTTGTTTCTAACCAAGTCACCCAAACACCACAATCCACACCAACCATTGAAACCGATTCAATGGCAAACCAAAACTCCAATCACCCAAACCTCAACCAAAATCAATTCCAATCCCGAGGAACCTTTCATCCCAAATGTTCAACCTATGCCTCAAGAGCGACCGGGTCGTAATAACCACAATGGACCACCCACACCACCTTTTCAAAACCAAAATTCCAATAACACCCAATGAACACTCCAACAACAAAACCTTCATCGACATAATTCTTTACCCATCAACCTTGATGACCGGAATGTCAATTCCGATCGTCGAGGTAATCGAGATCGTGGCAATCCCGCGAACAAAGACCCATTCTTCAACATAGACGATTTGTGGAATGCCATCCCCGATGACGAACCTTATAGTGTTCCCGGTTATCAATCGCCGGAGCATGTGAGTGTTCATACGGAAAATTCGGATGACGGGGGCTACTATGATGATCGGGTCAATGATGACGAAGATTGAGGGACGTGAATCAGGGTAATATCTACAATGCATGAGGATTTGAAGATGAGGAGTTTGGCTATCAAAATGCCAACTATGTGGGGGAACGATGATTACGGGTATGGGGATAGGAGGAATGACGGTTACGGAAATAACCGCCAACCACGAAACAATAACCAAAGAAACCGAGATGAAGGGTTTTACAACAACAACAACAATGTCAACCCTAATCGGATTCCTCGTTTCGTGGGAGGAGGTAACCAAAGAGATAACCAAGGTGGAAACCGAAGAGATGATCGAAGAGGTGATAGGGGAGGTGATAGAAGGGATAACCGAAGACCGGTCGATCAAGAAGTAAACGGTCTACATCATCGTCAACAACCTCCACGGGGAGTGAATGATCGTTTTCGACCGGTAGTTACCGACAATGATTCTCCAATAGTATGTGAAAGGAGAATGTTCGACTGCAAGCCCCACTACATCAACATACTTCCCCACTTCAATGGGAGGTCTAATGATGAGCCGTACACGCATTTGGCGGAGTTTTCCTCCATTTGCAATACTATCAGGGGACATAACTTCGCATTGGAGGAGGTCAAGCTTCGACTATTCCAGTTTTCGCTAAAGGACAAGGCGATGAAGTGGTTCCTTACACTTCCGGCGAATAGTATTCGGACATGGGGTGAGATGCAACAAGTATTCCTTGATGAGTACTATTCGATGGCAAAGACTGACGATATGCGGGATGAAATAAGGTCGTTTCGGCAATTATCGAGTGAACCGTTGCATGAAGCATTCACTCGATTTAAGGAATTGATCCGGAAGTGCCCACATCATCAAATTGAAAAATGGGAGTTGGTTAAATGCTTTGTGAGAGGGTTGGATGACGAAACATGGAATCGCCTAGAATCGACGAGCAATGGAACTTTATTGAGTAATCACGAGGATGACGATTGGGAGTTCCTAGAAAGAATGAGCAAGAGATCAAAGGCGAAAGAGTCGGTCGACCGAGCCAAAAAGCACCCTACCTCAAGGTCTTGGCCCGATAGTGATGCAAGTTCTAAGGATCGGATTGATACGTTGGAGCGGGAATTAGCCCGCATGAAAAAGAAGGAGGTGAATGCGGTTCAATTTGCAGTGTGTGAAGATTGTGGGGATATCAGCCATAGGACCGATCAATGTCCAACGGGACCGGGTGATTACACCGAGGAGGTAAACCAAGTGTATGGGGATCGAAAGCAATACGACATGAATTCCAACACTTACCATCCGGGTTTGAGAAATCACCCTAACTTCCGGTATGGCAATGCCTCGAATCAAATGAACCCGAATTTTCAGTCGGGTAATCAAGGCGGTCAAGGTGGTTACTCTAATAACAACCGTCAAATTGGTAACCAAGGGGGTTACCAAAGGAATTACAATCAAGGGGGTAACCAAGGGTATCAAAACCGTGAAGGTAATTATCAACGTGGTTACAACCAAAGTGGAAATGGGGGTGATGTTTCAAACTCTCAAGGTGATGACTCGATAAATTCAAAATTTGATGCTATTATGAATGCTATCAACCATTCAAATCAAGAGATGAAGAAAGAGTTTGAGGTACAAGATAAATCCCATAAGGCGTTAGAGAAGCAAGTTGGGCAACTTGCACAAGAGATGGCTCAGATTCGGGGAAATGTAGGAAAGCTCCCAAGTGACACCACAATGAACCCGAAGCATCAAAGCTCAAGCACGGGCAATGTGAAGAATGTACACATTAGCGCGGTAAGTCTTCTTCCGAATGATGAAATTTGTAGTATTCAAAGCATTCCACCACCACAATTTGTTGATGGTGTAGTAGTAGATATAACTGATGAGCAGGAAAGTGGAAATGAATAAGAAACGATTTCACAAAATAAAATTGAAAATATAACTAAAAATTCTTTTTGTGAAAATTGTTTAAATCAACTTAACCTGATTAATGCATCAAAAGTTGAGGAATGGTACCCACCGAAGGACGAGAGGTGGGAAATTTTAAACAAGCAAAAATTAATTTACCGTTACTTGATGACATTAAAAAGGTTCCGGCTCTTGTGGAATGCTGAAAGGAGTTAAGCATCGAAAAATGGCACAACAAATTACCCAAACCGATTGATTTGATATCTCAAGTTAGTGCCGTTTTATCGAGTGCCCTTCCTCAAAAAGCTCAAGATCCAGGAGATCCTCTTATTCTGATTCAAATTGGAACATTTAAAATCGAGAGGGCGCTCCTTGATCTTGGAGCTTGTGTGAGCATTTTACCCGGGAGTTTGTATGACCAATACAATTTTGGTCCATTAAAAAAATTTGATACTCCCGTGGTATTGGCCGATCAGACTCCCACGCATCCAAGGGGGATGGTGGGGGATGTGATTGTTAAGGTGGATGATTGCTACTACCCAGTTGACTTTTTGGTAGTAGACTATGTTAGGTGTGTTGAGAACACCCAACCGATAGTCATACTGGGTAGACCGTTCCTGGCAACTGCTAATGCCATAATAAATTGTGCAACGGGAACGGTAAACATGAAGTTTGGGGACCGGGAATTAAAATTAAATGTTTTTCCAAAATTTACTAAACCACTCGGTGAGGATAAGTGTCCTAAAAAGGACATGAATCCAAACAAAAAGGTTTGTGCTATGGTTGGTAGGTTTGGAGAAACAAAGAAGAAGATAGTCAAGAAGAAGAAAGCAAAGAAGTCACCCCTAGAAAAGAAAAAGGAAGAGGAGGTGAGGAAGTTTGGACCGTTTGGCAACAAATGGTATGAATCACCGGCGGGTGATTTTGAGGAGCTTGTGGACGGCAAGCATGCCATTCGACCACCATGAGGTGGTAAGTCAATTGTTGTTGTATATTTTCTTTCGCATTTCGTTTTAGTTGTTTTTCGTAGTTTAGTTAGTATTGTTGTTGTTGTATAATTTTGTTATTTCGTTTTAGTTTTTAAATGAACGTTGTGGGTGTGTTTCCTATATAACCGTCACGAGACCTACTCGTCCTCCCGAGCTATCGGGGGGTTTAAAAGGGTTTGTTGCATAAGCTAAATGCAACCGTGATTCCTACGAAAGTGAGTTAGGATTGTTATTGTTGTAAATTATTTTTCCACAAAAATCAAGGTAATTTAACGCATGATTTGGTAACAATTTCATAAAAATGGTAGAACTAATTACCTAACAAATTTCAATGGTTGTGAGAAGCATGCTTCTACACAAGGGTTAGAATTTGTAGGTACATGATGTTCGAGAGACAACCGTTTTTATGAAGAGAAGAAGAAGATATGAGCATCAAGCGACAAAAAATCAGGTGCATGCGTTTCCTTTCTACCTTGATTCTTAGTTTAGTAATAAGTGTATTGTATTTTGTATTTTATTTTTTTCCGGGGTGAAATTTTGGTAAGGGTAGTCGTGTCACATCCCTTGTGCGTTTTAAAAACTCTAGTTCTTACACATTGAGGACAATGTTTACCTCAAGTGTGGGGATGGGGGAGTAGTAAAAGTTTTCGATTTTGACCCGTTCATTTAAATACTACACATTGGGGACAATGTTCACCTCAAGTGTGGGGATGGGGGAAAATTTCAAAAAATTTTCAAAAAAAAAAATTTCTTGTTTCAAAAGCGATCTTAAAAGCACAAGTAACTAAGTCAACGAGGGATGGCACAACCCATTTGGTCTTTTGTCATGGTCAAATTCAAATTAATAACATGGCGGGTATTTAGCGGATGGTTATTTGGGAGTAATGCGCCTAAGGAACTAGCATTTGATGCATATCACATATCATACCCTTATACGTGAGGTTTTGAGCCACTTTTATATCATAGATTTACATTTACATGTTTCTTTGTTTCAGTGGACCATTAGTCGCGTATTGTAGAACTTGCAACTTTTGATACGTTTGAGACCATAGACCGAGTACAAGCACGAGAATGATTAAGGCATTAGGTAAACCTTTTCCTTTTACACCATTTTTATATCCTTACCCAAAAATTATCTCCTAGTAGCTAATTTTGAGCCTAATCCCTTCGTTTGATCACCCTTTAGCCAATAACCTTAAAACCTCTTTCTTTTAAACCCGTGTGATGGAAATTCAATTATAGAAGTAAAGTTTGTATAGTTGTAATTGTTTGTCTGCAAAAAAACGAAAAAAAAGAGAAAAATCAGAAAATCTTATGAAAAGGACGAGAAAATTGTTGAGAAAGGAACAAAAATATGTGTTCTTAGTTGAGAAATAAAAGGCGAAAGCTTGTTGCCTTCTAGTTTGATATTGGTAGTCAGTTGTGCGTAGATTAGTTGTTTTGTAATAAAAATCGAATTTACATCACCTTAGCCACTTTAAAATATCCTATTTCCTACCCTTAGCCTAGCCCCGTTACAACCCGTTCAAAGACCTTATGACTTGTGGTTGATATTCGTGTTCGGTGGTGGAGAATGATTGAGTTGCAAGCCTATGCGGGTACGTGTTCTAATCGGTTTTGAGGTATTAATTGATTGAAGTGCAAATACATTATACACATTAGCCAACTTATAAGCCGAGTGGAGAGAACATTGTGAGGAATGTGCATGACTTGTTAGTTTTACGGGCGGGTTAATCTTGGATAACCATTTTTTTGTGATTAGTCACTTCACCGTTAAATATGTTGAAAAGTGTAAAGAGTTTGAACTTTAGTATGCCAATTGACCTTAACCTTCGTCTCGGGAATGGGGAGTGTATTCGTTGTTCGACCCACGTGAAAGTGAAAAACATATTTGCTTGAGGACAAGCAAAAGACAAGTGTGGGGATGTGATACGTGGTCGAAAACTGGTTATCGTTTGTGCTTAAGTTGATGTTTTTACATAGCTTTTAATCTTGAATAGCCTACTTTTAATGGGATTTGTGTTTTACAGGTCTAAAAGAGTTTAAGTAGCTAATCGGGAGCTAAACGGAGCACCGGGACGTGAATCGGATCAATCGGGGATGTGAAATGAACAAAACTGGGTTAATCACGAAGATTGGATGTGTTTTGGGAATGTTAATGGATTTAAAATGAATATATTGGAAGATGGCATGATAGAGGGCTAAATTACGAGTACGTGGGCGAAAACGGTGAGTAAAACGGAGCTATAACGAAGAAGTTATGAAGAAAACAGTTTCGGACGAAACAGGAAAAACTAAAGGTCGTCAGGGACGGGCCCTAGGATGTCGCCGACGGGCTCTAGAAACACCCGTCGGCCAAAAAAACCCCGTATACAGACAAACAAGCCGTCGGATGGTTTCAGCACATGGGGAGGCCGTCGGCGACGGGCCCCAAGCCGTCGGCGACGGGCAGCGGATCTCTGAAACGCGAATTTCATTCATTTGGGTGATGGGAACCATTCTAATTGTTTTTTTTTTTGGCATTCAATTCAGGGGTTACATTAGTTTTGAAGTTTGAATCTTCATAGGAGTGCCTCATATCATCTACCATTCATCCCCATTTATCCATTCCATCTACCATCCACAACACATCACCCGAATCAAGATCATCATCATCAACCATTCCTAATCACCAATTCCTCCATAAACCCTAATTCTCCATACTTCACCATTACCAATCATTCCACAAACCCTAATCATCCACCATTCCTCCATCCTTCAAGCTTCAAGATGATCTCCACCAAGTTCCAATCATCTGGTGATCAAGCTTCTTCAACCATGAGCGGCTAATCATCTCAGTTTCACCCCGGTGTAGGCAGTTGTTAAATTTAGGGTTTTGAATTGTTCTTAATTCAACTTTGTGACAACTTGTGTTTGATTTTTGAAACCATTGATAATAGTGTTACATTTGTTTCGAATTCGTAAATTTTCGAACGATGTTAAAAGTTATGACTTTACGAAATGGTTATATGTAATTGTGCATTGTCATGGTTAGGTTTTACTTGTGTTGATTATAAAGTGCATTCTTGTCCGTTTTTCGAAGCGTTGATAGTTATTGGCACCTAAGTCACGGTACACTAAATCCGCTAATCATATACATTTGAGTTGAATCTAAAACTTGTAGAAACCCTAGGTTGACAATTACCGAAACTGGGTGTGAACCCTTTTTCTCATTATCGTTTATTAATCAAACTTTTGTGCAATCTTAAATTCTTAGTTGTTAATCAATTACACCAATTTCATTAGATTAAATTCACATCTCTCAATTAAACAAAAGAAAATACAAAGACATTCTAGTAAGCTTCATAAATCGTGACATTTGTTTTAATTCAATCGAATCCACACACAAACCACATACTCTTCGTGGTACGACCCCTTGCTACCACTAACTATTTGTTAAGGGTAATTTGGGCTTATAAATCTTATCTTTGACCGGAGCGCGACATTCCGATCAACTTCCCGGACAAAGATTGCTTTTCGATTACGACAAACTCTGGGAGTCTTTCCAACTGCCGACAGAGCCGAGTGAAGAGGAACTTGCTTACTTATACCAACAGCAGCAATCCATAGTACAAGATCAGATACCAAGACCGTTGGTGGTTTCTCAACCTGATGTGGGAACAAACATTCCTACAACTGGTACAAATGATCACGAGGCAGGTCCAAGTGGAACAGCTCACGAACCACCAGAGGAACCAGCTCCATCATTTGATCAATTCGATGACTCAGAGTCAGAAAATGGTCTGATCTTTGATGAGGATCCAAATGTTGCTACGACTGAAGCTGAGGATCTCACCGGTGATCTAGTTATCACGAATCTGCAGTCGGAAGTTACTATGCCTGACAATGTCATGCCACGAACTCTTTCTTACCATCCTTCAGAACAGATTATCAGTGATCTTCAGAGCGGAGTAAAGACGAGAGATCAGATCAACAGAGCACTTACTTGTTTTTATACTTCTGTTGCTTCTTACAGGAGGAATTCTCACTTAAATGTTTTATCTCGCAGATTGAACCCAGAACATATAAGGAAGCTTTGACTGAAGACAGCTGGGTTAATGCTATGCAGGAGGAGCTACAGCAATTTGAGAAATTGGGTGTCTGGAGATTAGTAGACCTTCCTGAAAACTAGAAGCTGATAAAAACAAAATGGGTTTTTAAATGCAAAAGAGATGATAGAGGCGTGATTGTCAGGAATAAAGCACGACTGGTAGTACAGGGTTTCAGCCAGCAGGATGGGATTGATTTTACTGAAGTGTATGCCCTTGTAGCTAGGCTCGAGGCGATAAGAATCTTCCTAGCATTTGCATCGTGGAAAGGATTCAAAGTATACCAGCTGGATGTCAAGTCTGCATTCCTATACGGCACAATTAAAGAAGAAGTGTATGTCGGTCAACCACCGGGGTTTACTGATCCAGTACACAAGAACAAAGTCTATCTTCTGGACAAAGCACTCTATGGACCACACCAGGCTCCGAGAGCCTGGTATGAGACGCTTTCCCAACATTTGCTGGCCAACGGGTTTAGCAGAGGGACAGTTGATAGTACGTTGTTCATCAAAGAGGTTGCAGGACATCTTTTGATCGTGCAAATTTATGTTGACGATATCATCTTTGGGTCGACGAATGACGAGTTGTGTAAAGATTTTGAGAATGTGATGAAAAAGAAGTTCGAGATGAGTTCAATGGGGGAGATGAAGTTCTTCCTAGGGTTACAGGTCGAACAAATGCCCGAAGGATCTTCATTCATCAAACAAAGTACGTAAACGATGTTCTGGAGAAGTTCAACATGGCTCAATCCAGTCCAGCATCAACCCCCCTTAGCTTAGAATCATGGGATTTGCCCAGACGAGAGTGGAGAGAAAGTGGATGAGACACTGTATCGATCAATGATTGGATCCTTGATGTATCTTACTGCTTCCCGCCCGGATATCATGTATCCGACGTGTTTGTGCGCACGATATCAGTCAAGCCCACGCAAGTCTCACGTGACAATCGTGAAACGAATCTTACGGTATTTGAAAAGCTGCCCAAGCACCGGCTTGTGGTATCCTAAATCTAGCGATTTCTCTCTCACAGGTTTTGCTAATTCAGATTATGGTAGCTGTAAGCAGAATGCTAAGTCCACCACTGCTGGGTGCCAGTTCTTCGGAACTCGGCTCGTAACCTGGCAGTGCAAGAAACAAACCTCAGTAGCGCTCTCTACGTGCGAGACAGAATATGTTTCGGCCTCGAGCTGTTGCTCACAGATCCTTTGGATCCAACAGCAGATGCGAGACTTTGGTTTGCAGTTCTTGAATACTCCAACTTTTGTGGACAATGAAGCGGCTATTAACATAACAAAAAACCCGGTTCACCACTCGAAAACTAAACACATTGAAATTCGGCATCACTTCATCCGTGATTGCTACGAAAAGAAGTTAATCTGTATAGAACATATACACACCGATGAACAGAAGGCTGATTTCTATACTAAACCTTTTGATAGAAAAAGATTTAATTATCTTTTGAAATTGAACGGGATGAAAAATCTGTTTTCTGGGAGGGTAATCGAGTGTGAAGCCGAGGAGGACGGCGATCTGAAGTGATCCACGTCAAAGTTGTCAAGTTTTTGTACAGTTTATTTTCTGCATTTGATAAAAACCAAAAACACCAAAATATGTTTTTGTTTTTAGGGGGAGAAAGTTTGCAGAAAAATACAAAAACATGATAAAATTACAAAATCCAAAAACATTTGAAAAAGTAAAAATGAGTTTGTGTAAAAAGGGGAAATGATAGTACATCAGCGAGACAGTGCAGTACGATAAAGAAATGTAACGTAAAAATGTGTTAAGCAGTCTTGTAGATGATATGCCGATAGGTTTTTACACATTCAGTAGGTTTGTTCGGGATATAAACATAAAATTTCTTGCTTTTATGTGGGGAACATCTCTCGGATATATGGGTAACCCCCGAAATCTTGTTTGAAAGACCCCTCTTTCTGAGATACTAGGTCTTTATGCTTAGTGATATCTGGGGTATTATCCCGAGACTTCTGATAATGCGGAAGCAATGGCCTAGTCCCCAGAGAATACTTTACCGCTTGCTTGAAATATAGCGCCACCCTCAGCATAAATGATGAGACAATAAAATTGCTAATCAATGCTGTTGTATAAAAGATCCTCAAAAGGGGACCCACCAAAAGTCGAGGCTGTCATCTCTCTGCTGAACGGAAGTTCTGACCTGAGCTCTCACGGCCCTCGTATCTAACCCCCTACAGATATCATCTAGGTATACTCACCTGTAAGACTGAATATTGGGATCTGGATACGAGAGTATATTCTGAGGTGGTACACATGTAAAAGTTAAGCCTTAAGACATTAAATTCATATCCTGAATAGATTAAACTTTGTGTGAAAATTTAAAGTGGACCAGTATATCGACAATCATTGCAAATTGTTTAATGCTTAAAATGTAATTAAAGCTTAATGGTACTTGTATCTTGTCGGCAGCTGACATGATCCCCTAACACGCTCACAAAAATATTGTGTTGACAGTTTATTGCTTATCATCTTCAAAATCCAAAAAGATTTTATTTTTCATCTTATTTTCGACAATGGACGTTGGGGATCAGATGATCAAAGTCTTGTGTGCTGAACATGTCTGGATCTTGAAGGTTGGGTAAGCAGAAGATTGTTTAAAAGTGATCGGTAATTGATTGAAAGTTCAAAAGTTCATTAATTTGAACTTACATCTTTTCAGAAAGTCAGCAAACTTCATAATTTGGTCAGCCAGTGTCATTAACTTGGACTTGGCAGGCTAAACAGTTGACCAGGGTCATTAACTTGGACTTGGTTAACTGGGTGTGTCGGTAAAAACCAAAAAGTTGAAAATTTGAAATGCTTTTGCTCATAAATGTTTGAGATTTGCAGGTAAAAGTTCTAGATTACGATCCCGATAGATGAGTCTAAGGGGGAGTCTGAAGATGAGTTCAACGTTAAGAAGAGCTTGTAACTGGAAAGCCAGGTGTCGATCCCGAAAGCACGGAAGCTTAACGAAAGGGGGAGCCTGAAGAAAGTGTTTCTGAAAGCTGAGAAGAAAGCTGTGGAAGAGAACGAGAAGTTTAGGAAGTTGCTGTTGAAAAACTTAAGCCGAGAGAAGAGAAGTTGAAGTCGCTGTGAAGACCTGAAGACCAAGACTAAAGACTCCGGCTATATCCAAGGGGGAGTTTGTTGGTGCATAATGTCTACAGCCTACGTCTAAAGTCTAGGTCATGTTTGTATAGGATCTAGAGGGGTCTAAAGTGTTATTATGATGTTTTTAATGTAATTTCGCTTGAAAATGACACTTGGTCATTTCAAGCGAAATCAGTTGAAGTGATTCCTCTTGAAATGACTTGTGTCATTTTCAAGCGAAATCTCCAGCCTATATATAGGCAAGTCTAGTTTCTCATTTAAAACAGAACCATCAGTTGTGTACCGAACTGCTGCCGGATTTTCAAGTGATTTATAAATGAGAAACGTGTATTAAAGTTATATTCTCTGTTTTCTACACCATTCTTTACTGATTCAGCTCTGTTTGTTTGATTCCGCCTTACAAACAGTGTGTATTGACTTTAATTGACTCACTCGGTCGGTCAAATCGATCCTACAGCATGCACTGAGGTTGCCTTAGTCCAGGCTTATGGAAGGTCAGACCGATATAATAGCGAGCTAGACACAACAGGGTTGGCGGATGGACAGGCGGATGTAGGATTTGATGGAGTGAGTGATGGCTGGTGAGGCCGAGAGACGTACCCAGGCGGGGTTGGCAGTTTGACCCCCACCACGTCCACGAGTGTATCCGGATACCGGCATGGAGGCAGGCCCGTCCGTTACGCAGATCCCTATGACAGGTTGTGGTGATGATTCTGATGATAGCGATGACGACATGGTGTTGGAGTAGTATTTCTATGTTTCGTTTGGTGAACTTTATTGTTAAACATCTGTGGGAACTTAATGTTTATTTATTTTGGTTATGTTTTGGGCATGCATGAACAAATATTTATTTCTTTTTGTTATGTTTAAACATCTGTAAGAACTTGATGAATGTTTGATTCTTTTGTTATTTACGCTTAGTTGTTTGCCTGGTGGTTTTTATATAAACGTTTGTACTTGAGTTGTTAAAAAACCAACATTTTTAAAAGCTGAATATTTATAATAATATTAAAAAACAACATTTATAATTAATATTTGACACATATTATATTTAAAATCTTTATTTTTTGTAATATAATATGTGTCAAATATTAATTAAAAAATCTTTATTTTTTAATAATAAAAGGTAACAATCGGAAACCAATATACTCTCAAAAGTAAACATTCACTAGATCACCGAAAATACGAGAGTCGTTACATTCAATTACATATCTTGCAAAAACTTAAATACTACCAATGACAAATACCAAGACAAACAACACAAAAAAAATCCAACTGCTTATCAAACAGGTTTCCCTCTTGCGAACAACCCTTGAATGATTATCTTCCAATTCTGCAACTTGCAATTTATACATTCGAACATCCTCTTTCGAATCCTTGACTTGGTCTTCAAGCACAACCTTCGAATCCATCAGTTCTTTGATGACCACACATGACCGATTACACAAGGGAGGATCGTGCCACGCAAAGTATTTGCACCTAGAACTCTAAAACGAAAGACAAATTAGTGTTTCAAAGTGTAAAAAATAGTACTTAAAAAGCACACCATTTGAGAGCAAGTGTAAAGTTGGCGACCAGGATTAGTTTCAGTCCTAGATGTTTTCAGTGCAGCTTGCCTACCACATTTTTAAAGAACCATTGTGATTGTGAAGATGGATATGGATTATTACCACTTCTCATACGTATCACAAGTTTAAAAAAACGTCTATACAAATTCTAACACCTTTTTAGCTTATACACTGCGTATAGGGTGATGAGGGTCGTATATACTTACTTTTTTCTGATAAGTTGGCAGAAAGTGTATTTCAATACACCTTCATTGACCTAAGAGCGGCGTATAGAAGTCTTATTGCCTTTTATAGCTAAAACCAAGATCCTATCCGGAAGTACATATGGAAAGGGGTTGTGGACCACACGAGAGGAACTTTGGACCACACGATGACGATTCGAAAGTGCACACACACGCACGGATTCTTAATCTCCCGTATAGTTCTCGCTCTCGTATCTCTCCATACGGTCGGAATATTCAAGGTTAGTTTGTATTCCATATTTTGATGATTAATCTTCAATCTTTTATGTTTTTTTAGTTTTATTTTTGGCGTTTGTGGTGGTGTTGGGGTTGGGTTTGGGGTTGTGGTTGTTGTTTTCGGTGGTGGGATTTGACGGTGGGGCTATGGTGGTTGTGGTAGGTTGGTTGTGGAGGTGGATCGAACGGTGGTGGGTGTTTGACTAGGTTAGGGTTGGGTGATAGGGCAGTAGTGGGGTTGCGGTGGTTAGGCTTTGACGGTGGTTACAGTTTGACGGTGGTGGGGATTGACGGTGGTTATGGCTGCGGTAGTTAGGGTTTGATGGTGGTGGAGATTGACGGTGGTTAGGGTTTGACGGTGGTGGGGTTTGACGGTGGTCAGGGGTAGAACTATAGTTATAGGAGCCGTAGCATGAGCTACGGCTCAACCTCGTATTCTTAGTGGGTTTTTTTTTTGGTTTTATATAAAGGATACCCTTAAAAATATGAGGATATCCTTAACCAAAAAACAGGATACTTGATATTACTAAAATCCCATATTTTTATAAGTCCAAACATTTTTTACAACCCGAAAACTTGTAGAATAATTAAGACCGAATGATAAAATAAGCTCAAATTAACAACAATAGAATTGATAGGAGGCCCAATTAGTAAATAAAAAAGCTAAGCCCAACTGGTTACAGAATTGAAAGGCGTCAATATGGAAAACCAAACATCGAAGAAGTACATGTGTCGAACAAAAACCAACGACTTTATTGGAATTGTCCTAGGCCCTGTTGTTTGATCGTCCCTCCTGAAGCCTGATATTTACAGGAAATCATCCTTGTTGAAGCATGTTGTTTAATCGTCCTTGTTGAAGCCTGCTGTTTAATTGTCCCTGCTGAAGCCTGTTGGGATCGTCCTTGGGATAACTGTTTGATCGTTCCTGCTGGTTGACTGAGATCTACATCGTTGACCGACATTAACCGATTGGGTTTGACGTGATTTGTGAGTTTTCTTGCCCTTTGATATCTTGTTTAGTGTTATAGTTTATGTAGAATTATACTTTGTATATTTGTTAGGGTTTAAGACTATAAATCATAAATGTATTATATTTAGATAGATTTACAAAAAGTTTATACTTTCAAGTTTTCTTTGTAATTGTTAAACTAGGTGCTTGAATTCTTTGAAGTTAACGGTTGATTACTTGAATTCCTTTACTATAGTGCGTTTGAAATTTTTTTTTGATGAAGTATAAGATGATGATGTGATGGAACGATTTTAAGCTATGAAAAAAGAAGAGGATAAATCTATTAGGTACTTGTTTTACTTTATTTATTATCGTTTTTTATTATTATATGATTGCACGATAATTTTTTCAGGATACCTCTAAATTAATGGGCTAGCTCTGCCACTGACGGTGGTTAGGGTTTGACTGTCACACCCCAACCGATGGCGGAACATCGGGGCGGAACATCGGGGCGAACCGGATTGCTCAAGAGAATCCATAACAACTATTCATTACCAATATTTGAAAGGTTCAACATCCCATACTAACGATCAAATATTCAACAAACAACTATTACAGATAACGAGTTCTCTTAAACAAAACATGATCCGACAACCTAGTTTTCTATTAGATGAGTTTCTAGACCGCCTATCTTGATTCATCATACATTCCATCAACCTGCCACAGACATTAAAATAAAAGTCAATACATGAAGTGTAGGTGCGTACACAAGTTTGCATAATAATAGTATAAAAAGCGTTTACGCCTAACCAGCATGTAACACGTAACGGGCGAAGCAAGTAACTACCAACAATGATACAACCTAACCATGAGACTGCTTTGTAGTGTATGCGCGACACATGTTCACCGAAGCGAACACGTGAAGTAAAGTAATGTGATCCCTAGCAACCCCTGTCACACAGGTGCTAAGTCCAAACTATAGTACTATCTTTGCAAGAGGCGGTCTAGTGTAACACTGTATAAGCATAGTAACAAGCATTCAACAAATCACGTATAGCATGCGGGAGCGGTCAACGTTATAAAGTGTTTGATTTGTGTGTTGTGTTGTGTTTTGATATAGAACGTATGTAACACCCAAAAGTGTGTTAAACGACAATGGGTTCGAGTACACTCAGAGTGTGTGTTTAACGAGTAAATACAAGGTGGATTGGATTGAAGGGAGCGCGTTGAGTTAGCCTGTGCACAGAAACAGAAGTATAAGTCTTCCTCAGTGCTGAATGGTTGTTAAATAGAATTTCGAACGGATTAAGTGTTGAACAGTTTATCCGAACGGATGGGTATAATCCATCCGAGTGGATGGGTTCCATCTGAACGGTTTGTTATCCGGACGGATGGTCATCTAAGAGGATGGCCATTCGAACGGATGGCTATTCGAATAAAGCGTGATTTGTGTGCGAAATCATTAAAATTCGAAGTTTAGTTAAAAGCGTTTTAAACACAGGAAATTCTAAAGAGCCAGGTCATCCGAGCGAGATGATCTGTAGTTGAAGTTTTTGGTAAAATTTTCTAAGTAAAAGTTTTTGAGTTAACGGAGACGGCGTGATGACGTGTCAAACAACGGAAACGTACCAGGTCCAGTTCATTCGGCCGGATGGTCTCAGCCCATTCGAACGAACGCGCTGTTCTTGATGAAGATTCATGTTTGACCCGTAAATCGGTCCATCTCTCCTGTGGAAATCCGTTTTCAAGCCGACTCTCGACTAAGGAACGAGTCGAGGGTCTGATTGAATCAAGATTCCATCAATATTGTGTAGAAAATGAAGAGAAGTTCAAAATAAGTTGAAATAGTGTTGAAATCTCTCATGATTGAGTTGAAATGTGTTAAATCCTTTAGATCTAGAACCAATCTTGATTGAATGATGTTCCACAACAGTTTGCCTTAGCAAAAAGTGTGAAATCCACCTTCAAGAGGTCCAAATCAGGCGATTTTGGGAAAAAAGTTTAAGTGTGTGTGTGATTTTGATGGAGAAGATGAAATAGAAGTGATTAGAGATGAGGATTAGAGAATATTTGAGGGAAAAAGCTTAAAATTAGCCTTGATTCGCGACAGAGTCTTGGGGAGCGGATGAGAGTGTCAAAGTCAGAGAATGAAGGTGTACGGCGGTATTTATAGAGGGAGGGCGAGAGTTGAGGTGGTGGCGAAAGGCAGTGTCCGGGTGGATGGCCATCCGGACGGATGGTCATCTGGACGGATGTCCATTCGGACGACCTTGTTGTGTTTGTTAGTTTTCCAACTTTTGGTTCGTTTGTTAAGCGTTGCGTTGCGTTTAATCGAGTTGCGAGTAAGCGTTTGAGCGTGTAAGCGTTGCGTTGATAACCACATAACATTCAACAAATAATCACACAATCTAACACATAACTAAATGCATAAAATAAATTCGTGTTTCGAGTCTGCGTTGAGTTTGCGTTGCAATAGTGTTATTAGTCAAAACAAGTGATGTAAAATGCGATAAAATGCGTTTAAGAACTAAGCGTTGTAATTAGTGTTTTAAATGCGATAATCGTGATTAAGTAAGTGTTGTGATATCCGTCTAAATATGCGTTGAAAATATAGTTTAACCCTTTGCGTTAATCGAATCCTAAGAGTACAATCGTTTACGAAGAAAAGATAGCGATAAGTAACGATCCAAAAAGTCGGGTTGTTACAGCCTCCCCTACTTTAGGAAATTTTGTCCCGAAATTAAGGATCAGGTGTAACAAAGAGTTGCGGATATTTACTTTCATATCACTTTCAAGTTCCCAAGTGAACTCGGCGCCGCGTTTATCTTCCCAGCGAACCTTCACTATAGGAATGCGAGAGCGTCGAAGTTTCTTTGTCTCTCATCCATACTTTCTACTGGTTTTTCCCCAAAGTGTAGAGTTTTGTTTACTTGCAAGTCCTCGAGAGGGACTTGAAGATTTTCTTCACCTAGGCACTTTTTGAGGTTTGAGACGTGGAAAGTTGGATGTACGTTGCTGAGTTCCTCCGGTAATTCGAGTCGGTAGGCCACTTTTCCAATTCTTTCCAGAATCTTAAAGGGACCCACGTATCGTGGCACTAGCTTTCCTTTCTTGCAGAATCGGATCACCCCCTTCCAAGGTGAAACCTTTAGGAGTACGTGATCACCAACTTCAAACTCAAGGGGCGTGCGGCATTTATCGGTGTAGCTCTTTTGACGACTCCTAGCTTTCAAGAGATTGTCTCTTATTTGGAGGATCTTGTCAGTCGTTTCTTGTAATAACTCAAGACCGGTGATTTGAGCGTCTCCGATCTCGTGCCATACAATAGGCGATCGACATTTTCTACCATATAGTGCCTCAAAGGGTGCCATTTGAATACTAGCATGATAATTGTTATTGTATGAGAATTCTACAAGAGGTAAATGCGAATCCCAATTACCACCAAAATCTATAACGCACGAACGAAGCATGTCTTCCAGGGTGCGAATCGTGCGCTCAGTCTGACCATCTGTCACACCCATAATTCCACGTATTACCGGTGGTCTCAGTGGGGAGTATCGTGACGTAATTGATATCATCATAGACAATTTATCACAGTTTAATACACAGCGGAAGTTGAAAGATAAAAACATTACAAACCGAATGAAAGTAATATCAATTATTACAAAAACGGTTGTAAGGGATCCACAAGCGGATCAAAGTTAAAAGGAACATTGTTCAACAGATTTATAAACATCTAAGCTTGCAAGACTGTTTATTGATGCTAGAAGTAGCCAACCTATTCCGCCTAGTACCTGCACTTAGCCTTTTGGAAAATACGTCAGTTTACACTGGTAAATACAATTAACCGACTCATTTTGAAAATGTTTAAGAAAAATTGATTTAAATGCACAAGGCACAAATATTCTTTTATAACTTGGGATAATTATTTAACAATAAACTTTATAAAGAATTACATGTTTATTATACGTTCAGTAACCCGGGCTGAAAACCGGGTTAAAGATTAATAGACACAACACATAATATGTCCCACGGCGAGTTATTCTCGAACAGGTGGGTACATTATTTTTACATACGCACCGGCAGGTGTATGCCTACACCCTGTGCTTAAGTCGTGGTCATTTCAATGAATGAGCCGAGGATATCCAGGACCTGGTCATTAACCCCCCAAAGGCTTAGAATAAACAAAACAGATTCAACAGGTTATCTCAATGATTTAACCTTCATACGATTAAAAATTCAATACCCGACCAAGCGGTATTTTATATACCGTACCCCAAGCCCGTATAAGGGAAAATAAGTTAAAAGTATTTACCTGAGCAAATTATACAAATTTATCCCAGCCGTATAAATCAGCAAGTGCAAATATCTTTTACTGGTCTCCTAAATCTGGAACGAAGGTTTTAATTAACCTATTTGATTCCTAACGGGTCTTACTTAAATTTAAACTTAGACCGGTTAGTTTTAAAGAAAGGTATACGGTTCAAAACGCATGATTAAGCGAAGACCAGATTAGAATGTGGATTAGACCCGACAACTATGAAGACTTGTATAATATGGGTAAACAAAACACATTCTAGATTTTGAAGTGAAAATGATAAGGTTTGACCCGTTTCGGTTAATTTATGCAAACTAGTTACATAAGCCGTACCGAACGCGATAAATGCATAACGGGTAACCAAATGAGTCATGAACAGGTTTCCTAAGTTAATATGCCTTAAATATGTTGTGATATCAGTAGGATACCTTCCATTATGCCCAAAACGGATTTAAAATCAATTTAAGCCCTGTAGGGGTATTTTGGTCATTTTAAGGATTATAAAAAATGTTAAATATTAATCTGAGGTTCTGGTCTAAAAAGATCAGTAAAAATATTTAATTTAATAAGTTATAACAGTAGGGTATTGCGTATATGTGAAATTTATCATTTATAACCAAACTATGCACCGTAGGGGCATTTTGGTAATTTCACATAAGCTTTAAAGGTCAAATTTAGAAATCCGAGTTTAAAAATTTTGCTTACTGTTAAAGTATAAAAATTTACTTAAAAAATCAGTAGGTATTAAGTCTTATATGCCAAAAATAGTTTAAACCCATACTATGCGTTTAAAACGCGTAAAAAGTCGGTTTTAGGCGATTTCCGGGTTGCATAAGGAAAGCTGAGATTTTTATCAGCCTAGAAGGCTTAAAATATTTTATTTATCATATAAAATCAGTAGCAAAAGATTTGGCATGAAAATGTTATGTAAGACTCATTTTATTAGTAAAAAGGGTATAACCGACAATTACCGAATCAAAGCAAGAACCCTATGTTATGTTCAGTTTAATAATAAATAAAAATCTTCAAAAATCCCAAAATATTATACTACATTAGTGGGTAAAAAAGTTTGGTGTCAAAATTTGGGTTTAGATAGGCTTTATGCTAATAATGTCGTTTAATAAATAAAAAGCTTTCAAATTACGATATTGAGCATAACTCCTAATTTAGACCTCAAACTGATGTCAAATTTTTAGAACATGTTTATAAATCAGTAACAAAGGTTTTTGTCCTCTCACATTTTCAAAAATCTCATTTTAAGGTCAAAAGGGCATAATGGTCAACATTTAAGCAATTAACGGAAACATGCAAATGAATCGGATTAATTAGGAACCAAGTTGTATAACCTCAGAGGGTTATACTAACCTATAACCTGGTCCTAATGGAACTCTAAGGCATATCTAAACTAAGCTAAATTGGGTCAGAACTGAAAGTCAAAGCAAAAGTCTACTTTTGCGACTTTCGGTTCCGAACCAAGCCTAAACTCAAAATTGTCGGGTTAAACATGCTTAGACATGTTCTTACATTAATTACCAAGTTATATAAGTGTTAAAACAGGTTTCATGGCTTCTACATTGTTAATTAGGAGTTTATTTGCAAAATAGCTTTCTGTTGACTTTTTAATATTAAGTTTGACCCAACAATTGACCAAGTTAGAGTGATAATCAGGGGGTACCCTTTTAAGGACTTATTACCCACATAATTACCAACACACAGCCACTTTCAATTTGAAAAATGACTGGACCATTAGTGATTAATCACAAAGTCAAAGCTTAATTACGACAGCTTTGACTTTTGGTCATTAGACTAATAAAACATGAACTAGAGAGGCTAAGATTGCTTACAAAGGGCCTTAGCACGAATTAGGAGCTTGTGGAATCTTGCTTGATGTCCAGAGAGCTCTAGAGAGTGTGTTTTGAATAAATTTTGAAAGATGCAAATGAACTAGCAACAAACAAGTTCTTATATAGGACATTAGAACTCACAAGATCAATCCAACAAGGTCTACACATGTTTCCTGATCATCCCAGGTGTCCCATATGCATGAAATACCATTGGTGCAGCCCCTGAATTCGAAAACCATGCATCTAAGGCGGTGGAACAGGCTGAACAGGCCCCTGTCCATTTTTCTGCCCAGTTACAGGTCTTACGGACCGTAAGCTAAGGGCCTTACGATCCGTATCCGCTTTTTAATCTTTATCGCCCAGATCAGCCACCTTACGGTCCATAAGGTGGTCTCTTTGCAGAAGACAAAAATTTTGAGAACTTTTGACATTTGACCATGCAACCTATAATACCTTGAGTCTCTGGTCATTATCAGTAGTAAGGGCCCTCAAGTTCAGGTCTGCGTCATTCAGAATGTATTCCATGCATTTGTGTTGCCTTGGAGTCTTGTATACATCGAAACTCCACAAGATTAATATCCATTATCTTGGATATCAATATATATATATAATTGTTACAATGTTTTTGGGTTCGTAAAAAGGTCACTCAGAGGTTACTTTCGACATGTTAACACTTTTAACCCCTATGTTTCATAAGATCCTTATTTTAAGCACAAACGACTTTCAAGTTTGATAAATTATTCTTTTAAAGAATACGAACGTCGTGTAAGGTCAATCAGAGGCACAAGAATGGCATGTTGACACTTTGGATCCCTTTAATCACTTATTTACATTGTTTGACAACTTCAGTCCCTCAGAAATAATTCTTTATACGTTCAAAGTCTATGAAACGTGTCTTCATTATATTGGTCGCAATTTACAAGGTGTTACATACTCACCCCCTTAAAAGAAATCTCGACCTCGAGATTTACTGGAATAAATAAGGGTACATCTGTTTCATACTCACCCCCACGTGTACTCGGGACCTCTACGGGCATCCCATTTAACCTTTACAATCGGTACGTGCTTCTTTCGAAGTTTCTTAACCTGTCGATCCTCGATTGACAAAGGTTTTTCAACAAATTTCAAGCTCTCATCTATATGCACATCCGTATGTGGCATGACTAGTGATTCATCAGCTAGACACTTCTTCAGATTGCAGATGTGGAACACATTATGAATTCCACTGAGCTCTTCAGGCAGGTTTAACTTGTAAGCCACTGTTCCGACACATTCAATGATCTCGAATGGTCCTATGTATCTTGGGCTTAACTTGCCTTTCTTGCCAAATCGCATTACCCCTTTCCAGGGTGATACCTTAAGTAGAACTTTGTCACCTACCTTAAATTTTAGAGGTTTACGCCATTTATATGCGTAGCTTTTCTGTCTATCATTGGCAGCTTTGAGACGATCTCGTATCTGTATAATCTTATCTGTCATCTCTAGGACTATATCAGGTCCTGTAAGTTGGACATCTCCAACTTCTGCCCAACAAACGGGCGTCCTGCACTTTCTTCCATACAAAGCTTCAAAAGGTGCAGCTTGAATACTCGAATGATAGCTATTATTGTATGAAAATTCAATCAATGGAAGATGATCATCCCAACTTCCACCTAAATCAATAACACAAGCCCTTAGCATATCTTCAAGTGTTTGAAATGTACGTTCGCTTTGACCATCCGTCTGAGGATGATACGCAGTACTGAAGTTTAATCGAGTGCCTAGGGATTGCTGAAAGCTTTTCCAAAAATGCGATGTATATCTCGTATCCCTACCAAAGATGATAGACACTGGCACTCCGTGAAGAGATACAATCTTGTCCACGTACAGCTGAGCTAACTTATCTGAGCTGTGTGTTTCCTTTATAGGTAGGAAGTGGGCTGACTTGGTCAGTCTGTCTACTATAACCCAAATAGTATCATTTCCTCGCTTCATCTTTGGTAACTTAGTAATGAAATCCATAGTTACCATTTCCCACTTTCAGGTGGGAAGTTCAGGCTGTTGCAGCAAACCTGACGGCTTCTGATGTTCTATCTTAACTTGAGCGCATGTCAGACATTCGGCCACATAAGTAGCTATAGATTTCTTCAAACCTATCCACCAGTAATTTGCCTTTAAATCCTGGTACATCTTGTCACTACCAGGGTGAACAAAATACTTGGAACTATGGGCTTCTTGGAGGATAATGTCCCGAAGTCCTCCATAGATTGGAACCTATATTCGTCCATTCAATCTTTGGATTCCATCCTTGCCATATGATAACTGCTCAGCAGTTACTCCCAACTTTTCATTCTGATAGTTGGCTTCCAATACAGCTTCTTTCTGAACGGCTAACAATCTTTCATTAAGCTACTCTTCAATTCGATGCTCTTGGCATTGATTCTAATGGGCTTAACCCTTTCCTTTCTGCTCAAAGCATCGGCGACCACATTCTCCTTACCTGGATGGTATCGGGTTTCACAATCATAATCATTCAGTGTCTCCATCCATCTACGCTGTCTCATGTTCAGATCTTTTTGATTAAACAGATGTTGAAGGCTCTTATGATCAGAATAGATCACACACTTGGTACCATATAAATAATGCCTCCAAAGTTTTAGTGCAAACACAACGGCACCCAACTCCAAGTCGTGGGTGGTGTAATTCTTTTCGTCCACCTTTAATTATCAGGAAGCATAGGCAATAACTTTGCCCTTCTGCATTAGCACACATCCCATGCCAGTGTGTGATGCGTCACAGTAAACCATAAATTCTTCAATCCCTTCAGGCAATGTCAACACAGGAGCAATGCTCAGTTTCTGCTTAAGTATATCAAATGATTCTTGCTGCTTAAGACCCCAGTCAAATTTGATGTTCTTGCGAGTCAGTGAAGTTAGGGGGCTGCAATTCTTGAGAAATTTTCAATAAAACTCCTATAATATCCTGCCAGACCCAAGAAGCTACGAATCTCTGTGGGTGTCTTCGGCTCTTGCCAATTCATGATAGCTTCAATTTTAGCGGGATCCACCTGGATACCATGCTCACTAACCACATGTCCAAGAAACTGGACTTCACGAAGCCAAAACTCGCATTTTGAAAACTTAGCGTAGAGCTTTTCCTGCGGAAGTAGTTTAAGAATACAACGAAGGTGTTTCTCATGATCAGCCTGGTTCTTCGAATAAATAACAATGTCATCAATGAAGACGATGACAAACTTGTCCAAGTAGGGTTGGCAAACGTGATTCATGAGATCCATGAACGATGCTGGTGCGTTGGTGAGCCTAAAAGGCATCACTAAGAACTCATAGTGACCATAACAAGTCCTGAATGCAGTCTTATGCACATCTTCATCTTTTACCTTCAGCTGATGATAACCTGACCTTAAATCAATCTTGGAGAAGTAGCTTGCCCCTTGCAATTGATCGTACAGATCGTCGATCCTGGGCAATGGATATCTGTTCTTGATTGTAACCTTGTTCGGTTCTCAATAATCAATGCATAAACACATTGATCCATCCTTTTTCTTCACAAACAGAATCGGTGCTCCCCAGGGAGATGAACTAAGTCGGATAAAACCTTTTGCCAACAATTCATCCAGTTGAGTCCTCAACTCTTTCATCTCAGTCAGTGCTAATCTGTAAGGTGCTCTTGCAACAGGTGCTGCTCCAGGTATAATTTCAATTATGAACTCCACTTGCCTATCTGGGGGTAAACCAGGTAGTTCTTCAGGGAATACATCAGGGTATTCAGAAATGATAGGGATGTCTTCAATCTTGGGCTTTGGTTCATCAATTATCACTTGTGCCATATAGATGACACAACCTTTCTTCATGCACCTTAATGCCTTAAGCATAGACACTTGCTTAGGCAACCCATGCTGAGTGTCTCCCTGAATTGTCAATGGCTCACCATAAGGTGTTTTAATAACCACTTGCTTCTTATCACAAACGATCTGAGCTTGGTTATGAGATAACCAATCCATGCCTATTACTATGTCGAATCCAGCTAGTTTCAAAGGAAGCAAAAACAATGGAAAAGAGTGGTTCCTAATGGATATGAAACATCCATCTAACACGGTTGAAGCAGTTTCTATGGTAGCATCCGCCAATTCTACTTCATACTTTATACTTAGGGTTTTAACAGGCAGATTTAATAACTTACAAAACTTATTATGTATAAATGATTTATCTGAACCCGAATCAAACAATACCCTTGCATAAACATCATTGATAAGAAAGGTACCTGTTATCACGTTGTCATTTTGGATCGCTTCTTGGGCATTCATTTGGAAGACCCGGGCATTGGTCTTCTTGCCTTCTTCAGGTTTCTTCGCATACTTTGGGCAGTTGGACTTGATATGCCCTTTCTCATTACAATTGTAACAAGTTACATCCTTAATATCCAACGTCTTATGCTCAGAAGACTTACAGATCCCACAAGCTCTTGGCTGTGATTGGGATTTGGATTCATACCTGCACTTTCCCAAATGGCGCTTCTTGCAGGTCTTGCATTTGGGCTTCTCACCCGACTGTTGGTCCTCTTTCTTGAACCCTGAACTCTTCTTGTGATCAGAGTTCCTTTTGTGCTTCTTGTCTGAACGGTGTGAGTTATCATCCTCACGTTTTCTCTTCCCAGCATCAGCATTCCTAAGCGATCTCTGCCTGACCACATCAAGGGTAGGAGATAATGACAAATCAGCTACAGACCTAAAGGTAGTAGGTGTTGATGCTTTCACACTCGCTTTGATCTCCGGGGCTAAACCCCCAATGAAACGGGCTATACGCTTTGGTTCCGGTGTCACCAAGTATGGAACCAATCGAGACAAGGTATTAAAGCTCGTGATATATGCCTGACAGTCTAAGTTTTTCATAACCAATGTCAGAAAGTCAGTCTCGATCTTCTCAACTTCATGTTGAGGACATAAATTTTCTTTGATCAACGCAACAAACTGAGCCCATGTTAAGTTGTATAACGGAATCTTTCCAG
The DNA here is from genome assembly GCA_030545235.1 of Helianthus tuberosus. Lineage (NCBI taxonomy): Eukaryota > Viridiplantae > Streptophyta > Magnoliopsida > Asterales > Asteraceae > Helianthus > Helianthus tuberosus. Next base: position 83,347,445 of record CM060367.1, read on the forward strand.
TAGCTTGGATCAAAGACATCCACCAATCTAGGGCTTCTCCCTTGAATGACTGTGAAACATACATCACAATATCTTTCTCGGCACATCCACTAATATCGACCACTGTATCCATTTTATCTACCCACATCATGCAATCTATGGCGCCTTTTTCCCCAGTTGAATCTCTGGGCTTACAAGAGACGAAATACTTATATGAACAGGTCTTTGCACGTGGCTCTTGATCAAATATAATCTTCTTAGATGGTATACTGTGCAGATTTGAGGAGTGTTGGGCATCATCCTTCTTCGACTCATGAGACTTAGAAGGTGGCTTACTGTGAGCTACAGAGTGAGTCTTTGAGCGTGTACCATTAGACTCTCTAAATTGCCTGCCCATGGCTATAGAAACAGCATTATCAATCAATGCTTGAAGTTCCGCACCAGTTACGTGGATTCTGGTAGTATCATGATTCTCTATAGGGTGACTGTTGATTTCTTCAGATTCTGCCATGTAGCTTGATTGCTAGATAAAATAATGATAATGATTCATTCAGAATTCTATAACAGGATTGTCATATTTGATAATTTTATTAACCATGGTATTAATAAACCATATTGGTTAATTTATTAAGCATATTCATTCAGGATTTTATCATAATTATCCTCAGTCATAATTTATTAATATATTATTGTTATGGGTGAAATTCTGAGCTCATATCCTGGACGATATCTTACTTTATATCTTGATTATCTGATATATGTTTATACCCGGGATGCTGATTCAGGATATTGGTAACATCCTGGATGGTATCTTGAGGATTACTAATGGATTGTGTGCAGGAGTACGAGTCCAAGCTCCCAACGTTCGGGAAGACCTCTTCTCCGCAAGACTCGGTCCAAGTCGTTCAAATGAAGACGTTGAAGCCGATATACCCGGTCTACAACGTTAATAATGGAATATTCGGGAGCATCCCACATTTATAGGAATTTTTGTTTGTATTTCTTAACTATAAATAGATGGATAAATCAGATCAATAGGACATCACAACTACACTCACTACTCACTCATACTTGTTCTCTCGCAACTTTCACTTTCACATTGTAACACTTAGCGATCTGATCAATATCCTGCACTGTATCCTGACGTTTGAAGCCATAAGAAGAACTAGGCAGCTGCGATTGTCAGCTCCCGAGGTTTTATGCCGGCGATCTAGATTGATCAAGGGCTTTCCGCATACATCTCGTGTCATTCCCTTTATTTTTTGCTCATAGTTTGATTGTAGATACATCTCGATATCCTGAGCTGTATCCTGAAAACTGTTTTTACAAACAACTTAACCAGCATATTACCAACACACTTTTTAGCACACTACCTCACTTAACTAATTTGATCACTTAATTGCTTCGGTAATTTTTGACCAAAACAATTTGGCGCCCACCGTGGGGCAAGTGGTGCTATCTTTACTAAAAATATTTGTGAAATCGTTAGTTGGTTTTCTGTTTTCAAAACTTTTTGCCATATTGTTTGCAATGGCCTCAAGGTCAAACTTGAGCTCCTCCACTGTGTCTGCTACAACTTCTGCTACTGCTGGTTCGGTGCTTCCACCACCTCCTCCAAGGATGCCAGCTTCTTCACAACCTCAGGATATTATCCCTACTCAGAGTGTTCAGGGATCCGCTCCCGTTTTAGCCTCTAATGATGAAATTCTAACCTTATTTGGAAGCGTGTAGGAACAAATGAGGCAGCAACAGGAAACAAACCAAATGCTGTTAAGAGAAATACAACTCTTAAAATCTAGTTCGAGCAGATCTGCTGAGGACATTGTCACTCCTTTACAACCCAGAACTTTGAACTTCAGTTCGGCTGTGTATATTGAGGATAATAGGGGGAATATTGTGCCTAGCCATTCCCAGAATCATACTCCTGAAATACCCTCCTCGATCAGGATGTCAACTGTGAGGAGCTCAGGATATGCTTCAGGATATGGCCAGAATCCTCAGACTGGTAACGTGTCAAATAATAATATTCATGCTACTAACAATGGTGGGTCTTTGAAGGATGCAGGTATGACGTCAACATTTACTAGGGATCTTCAGAAATTGAAGGACATGATATCCAGTGTACCTGGAGTGGTCCAGCCAATTCCGGAAGTGTCCCAAGACAGTCACAGGATATCTCGTTTCACATATCCTATCTGTGATGCTGAGATCCCGAAGAGATTTCAAACCCCCAACATGAAACTGTATGATGGAACTACGGATCCTGAAGAGCATATTGCCCAGTATAGGGAAAGAATGGAGATTAATCCTATCCCTCCGGAGCTCAAGGAAGCATGCCTATGCAAGGGCTTTGGTTCTACCTTAACAGGATTGGCCCTGAAAAGGCTCTTAAATGTTCCTCCGCATTTGATTATATCATTTGCACACTTAGTGAATTTATTTAATAGTCAATTTTCTTGTAGTCGGAGTTTCGAAAAACTAACAAGTGATCTTTACAGGATAACTCAAGGACCTCAGGAATCCCTAAGGGATTATGTGAACAAATTCAGCAGGGAATCCTTGGATATCCCACACCTTGATGTTGCTACAGCGGTCCAGGCATTCAAGATGGGACTACAAAAGGATTCTCAGTTTTACCAAGATCTTGTGATGAATCCTTGCAGGAACCTGGACGAAGCTCGAAACAGGGCCTTGAGATATATCAGGCTGGAAGATGATAAGAAAATGCAAGAGAGGATGAACTCATCCACCACCTATGAGTCAACTAATAGGAAGTCAGAATCCTCATTTAAACCGTATCGCTCTAAGCCGTATGGTAGAAATGAAAACAAGAAAGTGAATGTTGTTGAAGACGAGGATCCTGAAGAATATCCTGAATTATCCGAATATTGCTTTTCTGTTAACATTCCTGAATTAATGTATGCTATGCAGGGTTTGGGAGACAAAGCTAGGTGGCCTCGAAAGAATCAACAAAAAAGCTGATTGGAAGGATAAATCGAAATGATGTGCCTTCCACGAAGATTTTGGACATGTGACTGAGGATTGCATTGCTCTAAGAAAAGAAATAAGCTATCTTCTTAGCAAGGGATATCTGAAAGATCTCTTAGGAAGAAAGAAGAATAAGGGTCAGGATACTGAGAAGGATCCTGAACGAGCAGCATCACCTCCTGCGGATGCCAAGATAATCAACTTTATTTCGGGAGGATCCGACATTTGTGGGACTTCGTATTCTGCGGCCAAGAGGCATGCAAAAGAGGCCAAGACCGAAAGGGGAGACAAACCGGCCAGGATGACTACCCTCACAACTGATAAAGTGATCACTTTCGATAGTGATGACATGGATACTATCCAGGATCCTCACCATGATGCTCTGGTAATAACATTATATGTAGCTAACCATTTTGTACGCAGGATTTTGGTGGACAATGGAAGCTCCGTTAACATAATCCAACTAGAAACTTTGAAAAGAATGAATGTATCTCCAATGGATATCACTTCGAAATCCACCATGCTTGTTGGGTTCAGCGGAGAGGCTAGGAACACAGTGGGTGAGATAAAGTTACCAGTATATGTTGAAGGGGTCAACTCGATACAACATTTCTGTGTGATGGACTCCCTATCCTGCTATAACATCATACTGGGCAGGCCATGGATCCACGATATGAAGGCTGTGCCATCAATTTATCATCAATGCATCAAGATTCCTACCCCTTGGGGGGTTGTAAAGGTTGATAGTGATCAGCAGGAGGCGAAAGAATGTTACTCATCCTCAATGAAATCCTCAACCAAGCCTAATACAACATAGCAATTAAAGATGCGGGCCCAGGATATCGTGGAGGCTTCAGAGCAGGATATGAAGAAAATTATCCTGGATCAGGATAATCCTGATATCTCGGTGCTCGTAGGAACCAATATCCCTCAGGATATTGAAGAACAATTAACTAACTTTTTGAAGTGCGGGATGTCAACATTTGCATGGAAGCATGAGGATCTGACAGGTATATCCAAAGACATTATCACTCACAAGCTTGGAATTGACAAGTCGTTTAAGCCTATACAGCAAAAGAGAAGGAAGTTTGCTCCTGAACGAAATACAATTATCCAAGAGGAAGTTGAAAGATTGTTGAAGTCCAAAATGATCAGAGAAGTCAAGTTTCCAAGATGGCTAGCAAATGTAGTTGTGGTACAGAAGAAAAATGGGAAATGGAGAGTCTGTTTAGATTACACAGACTTGAATAAGGCTTGCCCCAAAGACCCATTTCCTCTTCCTCATATTGATGCAATGGTGGATACTACTGCCGGGCATGAGATGTTAACCTTCATGGATGCATCCTCAGGATTTCAGCAGATTCAAATGGAGCCTTCGGACCAGGAGGATACTGCCATCATGACACCAACAGGTATTTATTGTTATACTGCTATGCCTTTCAGTTTGAAAAATGCAGGTGCAACATACCAGAGATTGGTAAACATGATGTTCAAAGACAAGCTGGGGGATACCATGGAGGTATACATTGACGATATGGTGGTAAAATCTAAAAAGGCTGAGGATCACCTCCAGGATATTAGGGGAGCATTTGATATCCTGGATCAGTACAACATGAAACTAAATCCTGCTAAGTGCCATTTCGGAGTGGGGGCAGGAAAGTTTCTAGGATATATGGTGACCAAAAGAGGAATAGAGGCAAGCCCGGAGCAGATCAAAGTCATCTTGGATATCAAATCACCTTCAAATATGAAGGATGTTCAACGGTTAACAGGGCGAGTTGCAGCACTGAACAGATTTATATCAAGATCCTCCGAGAAATGCAAGGAATTTTATGATATCCTGAAGAAAAACAAGAAGTTCGAATGGGGAGAGAAGCATGAAGCAGCCTTGCAGGATTTAAAGCAATACCTTTCAACGGCACCTCTATTGATGAAGCCTGAGAATGGTGAACCACTGTCCTTATACCTCGCAGTATCGGGGAATGCTGTAAGTGTCGTCCTTATAAAGGATCATGAAGGTCAGCAATATCCTGTCTATTATGTTAGTAAAAGTTTATTAGATGCTGAAACTAGATATTCTCATTTAGAAAAGTTGATACTAGCATTAGTTATGGCATCAACGAAGCTCAGACATTACTTTGAGACACATAGGATTCATGTTAAAACTAATTATCCTGTTAAAAATGTGCTTAGGAAACCAGAGATGTCAGGTAGGATGGCTAAGTGGTCAGTGAAGTTGAGTGCTTATGACTTAGTGTATGAACCTAGGAATGCCATAAAATCCCAGGCTCTAGCCGACTTTGTGGCTGATTTCAGTAGTGACATTCAGGATGAGGTAGACCTAGAAGTCCAACAATTAGGAGAATCCTCAGGATCCTGGACATTGTACACTGATGGAGCATCTAATGTTAGAGGAGTAGGATTGGGAATACTACTAAAATCGTCACAGGGGGACATATTACCCCAGGCTAGTAGGTGTGAATTCCCTGCTACTAATAACGAAGCAGAGTATGAGGCTTTAATTGCAGGATTAGAGCTGGCTAAAAATATGAATACCAAGAATTTGCAAGTATATGTTGACTCCTTGTTAATCACTAATCATTTTAATGGATCCTATGCAGTTAAGGGTGAGAAATTAATCGAATACCTCGATATTCTAAAAAACTTAGCAGGATATTTCGATGTTTTTACACTTGAACAGGTACCAAGGGAAGATAATGCTGAAGCAGATGCCTTAGCAAACCTGGGATCATCGGTCAGGATACCAGAAGGGACCCAAAGACCGATACTACATATCTTGTATCCTGCAATGAATCCTCAGGATAAAGAAGTAGTAAGTATCCAGGATCCTGTTGCTGAATATCCTGATGAGGATCCTAAATCCTGGACGGCTCCAATCATAAGATATCTCAAGGAAGGACACATCCCAAGAGACGAAAATCCTAAGGCATTCAGGATGAAGGTATCACGATTCACCATTATAAATAATATTTTATATAAGAAATCTCTTGCAGGACCATATCTAAGATGCGTGGAGGATTCTGAAACTAAAGAAGTGCTTCAGGATATACATGAAGGGGATTGTGGTAACCATACTGGGGGCAGGTCATTATTCTCAAAAATATTGAGAACAGGATACTTTTGGCCAACAATGAAGAAAGATGCTACAGAATATGCTCGAAGGTGTGATGCATGTCAAAGGCACAGTAACATACTACATCAACCAGCTGAACCACTATATCCTATAGCTTCCCCTTAGCCATTCATGAAATGGGGGATGGACATAGTAGGGAAATTGCCAAAAGCTCTAGGAGGAAAAGTCTTTATGCTGGCAATGACTGATTATTTCTCTAAATGGATGGAGGCTGAAGCATTTGTTCAAGTCAGAGACCAAGAAGTAGTATCCTTTATAAAGAGGAATATCCTGACCAGGTTTGGAGTACCAGCTGAAATCATTTGTGACAATGGATCCCAGTTTATAAGCAAGAGGACTACTGACTTTTGCAAGAGTTGGGGAATCAAAATGATCACATCCACTCTAGTACATCCTCAAGCAAATAGACAAGCTGAATCCTCAAACAAGATAATTGTCAACAACTTAAAGAAGAGACTAGGAGCCAAGAAATGAAGATGGGCAGAAGAACTACCCTTTGTTTTATGGGCTGATAGAACAACGGTAAAGAATGCAACTGGCCAGACTCCGTTTTCCTTAGTATTTGGAGCAGAAGCAGTGATCCCTATAGAGATGGTGATACCTACTGCAAGATCTATCCTCCGGGATCCTGAGCAGAATCCTGAAGCTTTGTGCCAAGATTTGGACACCGTTGATGAAACGAGAGATGCAGCAAGGCTAAGGATGGCAGCATATCAACAAAGGATATCCAGAGCATACAACAAGAATATAAGGACTAGAAGGTTCAAAGTTGGAGATTGGGTGTTAAGAAAGGCTTTTCAAAATACCACTAATCCTGCCGATGGAAAACGGGCACCGAAATGGGAAGGACCATATGAGGTTGAATCAGAATCAGGAAAAGAAGCATATCGGCTCAGGAGTGTTAGGGGAGGATTTTCTAACAATTAGTGATCCTTATTTTTTATCCTGATTAATGATCCTTACTTCTGTGACAGATAGTGATCCTCAGAAGAGCTTCAGGATCAGGATCATGGATCACCTTAAGGATCCTCATACTAACGATTGTTTGTTTGTGTTTCGTATTATATTGCATGAGTAACAAGCTTGACTTGGTCCTGGCAACGTAACTATGGAATATTCCACGGGTATTCCGCACACGTTTGACCGGAAATGGACGTTGTGGAGAACGTGGGAGCTTGGCACAAAAGTCGGATAGTTTGTTAGTATAGTTAACTTCTATTTTTAAAGGGGTGACGAGCTAGAATTTAGAACACTTAGTCATTTTCAGCTACACACACTCTCGTACAATCGCACTCTTGAAGCTCTCGGCAAACACTTAACAATTTTCGCTCACTTTTACACAATTCACCGTAGTGATCCTTGTACCTAGCTCGTTACTATCCGAAGTTGTAAACATTTATTGATTTATTTTAGCTTGGTGATCGGTAGTTTCCATCACCCGGGGTTTTTTGTGCCGGAGATCAACTCTTGATCAAGGGCTTTTTCCCCGTACAAATCCTTGTGTTGTTTGTGCAATTTACATTGAAGTGATCCTTATCATTGTTCTACATTTAAAGCATCATTCCCCGTTACAGAGAGTTTGGTTGCATTATCCTCATCAGATTTTTTGACCAAAACAGTTTGGCGCCCACCGTGGGGCAATTGGTGCTTCATTCTTAAAAAGTTTTTCTGTTGGTGATCATTCCGGTTCATTGCATACAAATACATGGCGTCATCATTGAAGAATACCTCTACTGCAATGTCTGCGGTCAATTCATCTCAGGGCATTCCACCTTTGCCTGCACCACCTTCTGGACCTCAGAAAAATGCCGAGAAGAAACCAACTCCCATTTTCTCCAAACCTCCAACTTCTTCTGCTTCTTACACTCCCACTACTAGTGACATGTTTACTTTGATTTTGCAGATGAAGGATCATATACAGCAACAGGATAAGACCAATGAGAGGATTCTCAAAGAAATCGGAGATCTCAAGAAACAAAAGAAAACGGCAGAGGATCACTCCCCACTAATGCCCAGATCTTTGAATTTTGATACTCCGGTGATTACTTCTCAGCCATCAGTGGTTCCAGATGTTCAATATGTGGGTGGACCAAAAGGAGTGCACTACGGAGCTACAACAGTGACCCAGGCATTAGGTTCATATTTCCAGCCAGCAGGATCCTATCCCCAGCATATGGGATCCTTCATGAATTCAGGAGGATATTCAGGAGCGCACCAGGTTCAAGGATCCTCCTTTGTTCCAGGATCATCCCAGGTTCAAGGATCCTCCTTTGTTCCAGGATCATCCCAGATTCAAGGATCCTCCTTTGTTCCAGGATCATCCCAGGCTCAAGGATCCTCCTTTGTTCCAGGATCATCCCAGGTTCAAGGATCCTCCTTTGTTCCAGGATCATCCCAGGTTCAAGGATCCTCCTTTGTTCCAGGATCATCCTAGGTTCAAGGATCCTCCTTTGTTCCAGGATCGTCCCAGTTTCAGGGATCCTTCCAGATGCCAGGATCCTTGAGGAGTTTGCAAACAGGAAGTTCAGATATCCATCAGGGAGATTTTATTCCAATGCAGACCATTGCTTCTACTGGTCCTTCGATAATTTCAGAGCCCCAACAATATGGATTAACATCCATTCTTCCTAATCTGAATCCAATGGGAGGTAACGCTTTTAATAATTCTTATACTACTAACCATGGCCTTATGCAGGATCCAGGTATCAACCACGCCATGGCCAGAGAGTTGCAAAAGTTGAAGGATATGATATCAAGTGTTCCAGGAGTGGTCAAGCCTATACCAGAGATTGCAGATGGGAGCCACAAGATATCTCGTTTTGCACCACCAATCTGTTATGCTGAGATACCCAAGAGGTTCCATGTGCCAACCATGAAGCTGTATGATGGTTCGACGGATCCTGAAGAACACATAGCACAATACAGGGAGAGGATGGAGATCAATCCAATCCCAGAAAGGTTAAAGGAAGCATGCCTGTGCAAGGGATTCGGATCCACTCTTACTGGATCAGCTCTCAAATGGCTGCTAAGTCTTCCCCCCTACTTTATTACCTCATTTGCTAATCTAGTTAACCTATTCAATAATCAGTTTTCCTGTAGTAGAAAATTTGAACGATTAACTAGTGATCTATATAGGATAACCCAGGGTCATAATGAATCATTAAGGGATTACATTACCAAATTTAGTAAAGAATCCTTAGACATTCCTAACCTGGATATAGCTACGGCTATTGAAGCCTTTAAAATGGGATTGCTTAGGGATTCACTGTTCTATGATGATCTTGTTATGACACCATGCAGGAACCTGGATGAGGTAAGAACCCCGGCACTTAGGTTCATCCGGCTAGAGGATGACAAAAGGATCCAGGAGAGGTTAGCAGGATCCTCAAAGCAAGATAAGCAAGGATCCTCATTCAGGAACAACAAGTTCAGATCCTATAACAGATCTGATAACCAGAATGTGCATGCTGTTGATCAGGAAGAGGATGATGAGGATTATCTTCCAATTTCTGAATATTGTTTTTCTGTTGATAACAATGAACTAATCCTTGCGATGCAGAATCTAGGTGATAAAGCCAGATGGCCCAGAAAAAATGACAGACCAGCTGCAACCAAAGATAAATCAAAGTGGTGTGCATACCATGAAGATTTTGGGCATCTCACAGAAGAATGCACTGCACTAAGAAAGGAAATTGGATACTTGTTGAGCAAGGGGCATCTAAAAGAACTGTTGGGTAGAAAAAAGTCAAGAACTCAGGATCCTGAAAGGATCCCTGAGAAAGCTCCGGCCCCTCCAGCAGATGCACAGGTAATAAACTTTATTTCTGGAGGATCAGACATTTGCGGCACATCCTTCTCAGCAGCTAAAAGGCATGCAAAGGAAACTAAATTGGATAGTGGAGAAAGACCCGTTCGAACATCAAGTATCTCCGAAGGAAAAGTCATAACCTTTGATGAAGATGATCGTGTTGATATCCAGGATCCTCATCACGATGGTTTAGTTATTACTCTTTTCATTTCTAACCATTTTGTCCGCAGGATCCTTATAGACGGAGGAAGCTCAGTGAACATTATCCAGCTTGATGTTCTAAAGAAGATGGGTATCCCTGAATCAGATATCATACCAAGATCCTCCGTACTCGTGGGATTTAGTGGCGAAACTAAGAATACCCTGGGGGACATTAAGCTCCCAATATACATCGAAGGCCTACATTCTTATCAAAAAATTTGTGTTATTGACTGTTTATCTTGTTGTAATGTTATCCTTGGCAGGCCCTGGATACACGATATGAAGGCAGTCCCATCTACTTACCATCAATGTGTGAAGCTCCCTAGTCCTTGGGGAATAGTCAAGATTGATAGTGATCAGCAGGAGGCTAAGAATTGCTATACTTCATCGATGAAACCAGCCTCTAAATCAAGGGAGCAATAGCAATCAAAGTATCCTCCAAGGGATGTCTTGGAGGCAAGAGAGCAGGATGTGGTAGAAGTCCTCATGGATCCTCATGATCCTGAATCCAAAATCTATATCGGATCAGGGATCCTTGGCGATATGAAGGAAGACCTCGTATCCTTCCTCAAAAGGAGAAAGACTACCTTTGCATGGAAACACGAAGACATGACATGCATATCTAAAGATGTAATCACTCACAAACTTGGCATTGATAGGTCCTTCAAACCAATCCATCAAAGGAGAAGGAAGTTTGCACCGGAAAGAAATGCCATTATCCAGGAAGAGGTAGAGAAATTGCTCCGGGCAGGTATGATTAGAGAGGTCAAATATCCAAGATGGTTGGCCAATGTGGTTGTTGTTCAAAAGAAAAACGGAAAGTGGAGGGTATGTGTCGATTTTACCGATTTAAATAAGGCATGTCCCAAGGATCCTTTCCCATTACCCCACATTGACTCCATGGTGGATGCAACTGCGGGTCATGAACTGCTAACTTTTATGGATGCTTCATCTGGATTTCAACAAATCCAAATGGAACCATCCGATCAAGAGGATACAGCCTTCATGACTCCAACTGGAATATATTGCTATATTGCTATGCCGTTCGGACTAAGAAATGCAGGTGCAACTTATCAAAGGCTGGTGAATATGATGTTCAAGGATCAGATTGGACAAACTATGGAGGTTTACATAGACGATATGGTGGTAAAATCCATAAAGGCTGAGGATCACCTAAGAGACTTGGAGGAAGCATTCGATATCCTTGACAAATATAACATGAAACTTAATCCTTCAAAATGTCACTTTGGTGTTAAAGCAGGCAAATTCTTAGGATACATGGTGACCAAGAGAGGCATTGAAGCCAGTCCAGAACAAATCAAAGCAATAGTGAACATCAAATCTCCGGCCAATGCTAAGGATGTTCAAAGGCTAACAGGCAGGATAGCAGCTTTGAACAGATTCATATCCAAATCCTCAGAGAAGTGCAAAGAATTCTATGATATCCTAAGGAAGAACAAGAAATTTGAGTGGACTAAGAAGCATGAAAATGCCTTAAGAGCTCTCAAAGATTACCTATCCTCAACCCCGGCCTTGATGAAACCAGAAAAAGGCGATGTGCTATCCTTGTATCTTGTAGTATCCTCTAAAGCAGTAAGTGCGGTCCTAGTTAAGGATCATGAAGGTACACAACATCCTGTCTATTATGTAAGTAAAAGTTTACTTGATGCCGAATCCAGGTATTCACACCTTGAAAAGCTTATTCTTGCATTGATTATGGCATCTACTAAGTTGAGACATTATTTTGAAACTCATGTTATTGTTATTAAAACTAATTTTCCAATTAAGAATGTCCTCAGGAAACCAGAGATGTCAGGAAGGATGGCTAAGTGGGCAGTGAAGCTTAGTGCCTATGATATAAGATATGAGCCTAGGACAGCTATCAAATCCCAAGCATTAGCTGACTTTGTGGCTGATTTCAGTAGTGATTTACAAAAAGAAGCTGAGTTAGAAGTCCAGCAGCTAGAGGAGACCAAGGATCCTTGGATACTCTATACTGATGGATCCTCAAATGTCAAAGGCACAGGGCTTGGAATACTACTAACATCGCCATAGGGGGACATAATACCCCACTCTATAGCTTGTGAGTTCCAAACCACTACAATGAGGCTGAATATGAAGCCTTAATTGCTGGTTTGCAAATTGCTAAGCATATGGGGATCAGGTATCTTGAGGTACATGTAGATTCATTGTTAATTACAAACCACTTTAATGGATCCTATGCTGTTAAAGGTGAAAAGCTAACCAAATATTTAGAGATAGTCAAAGAATTGGCACTCTCCTTTGTTTCCTTTAGTTTGACACATGTACCAAGGGAAGAAAATACAGAAGCTGATGCATTGGCTAATTTAGGATCATCTTTGAAGATCCCGGAGGATATCAAGATCCCTATTATCCATATCCTGACCCCGGCTATCGAGGATCATGTGGCTATGGAGATAGGAAATAATTCTGCAATTATCCCTAGTGAGGATACTCAATCCCATTCAGGATCAGGATTATGGATTTCACCAATCATGAGATACTTACAACATGGAGAGATTCCTACAGGAGAAAACCCTAGGGCTTTCAAAATTAAGGTATCTCAATTCACAATTTTAAACAATATGTTGTATAGACGATCTCTTGCAGGACCATACTTAAGATGCATTGAGGATCCTGAAATCCAAGAAGTTTTAAAAGACTTCCATGAAGGAGATTGTGGAAACCACACTGGGGGCAGGACATTATTCTCAAGGATCCTGAGGACATGATACTACTGGCCAACTATGAAGAGAGATGCTGTGGAGTATACTAAGAGATGTGATCCTTGTCAGAGACACAACAATATCCTTCATCAACCAGCTGAATTTTTACATCCTATATCCTCCTCTTGGCCATTCATGAGATGGGGTATGGATATAGTTGGTAAGCTCCCTAAGGCACCTGGTGGAAAAGTATTCATGCTTGCTATGACTGATTACTTCTCCAAGTGGATAGAGGCTGAAGCTTTTGCCCAAGTCAGAGAAAAGGAAGTTATATCCTTCATTAAAAGAAATATTATAACTAGATTTGGTATTCCTTCTGAAATTATATGTGATAATGGTTCCCAATTCATTGGGGGCAGAACCACTAACTTTTGTGACAGCTGGGGGATTAAGATGATAACATCAACACCAGTCCACCCACAAGCTAATGGTCAAGCAGAATCATCCAACAAGATCATCATCAACAATTTGAAGAAGAAGCTTGGATCCAAGAAAGGGAAATGGGCAGAAGAACTACCTTATGTGCTTTGGGCTGATAGGACAACCCCCAAGAATGCTACTGGTCAAACGCCATTCTCTTTGGTATTTGGGGCAGAATCAGTGATCCCAACATAAATGGTGGTTCCAACTGCTAGAACAAGTACCCGTGATCCTGAGGAAAATGATGAGAACTTGGCTCAAGACCTGGATACTATTGAAGAAATCAGGGATCTGGCTAGGATAAGGATGGCCAGTTACCAACAAAGAATAGCCGGTGCTTACAACAAAAATATCAGGATCAGGAAGTTTCAAGTTGGAGATATGGTATTAAGGAAAGCATTTCAGAATACCACCAATCCTGCTGATGGAAAATTGGCTCCAAAATGGGAAGGCCCTTATTTGATTGAAGCTGAAGCAGGAAAGGGGGCATATAGATTGCTAACCATGGAAGGTGATTTGCTACCAAGAGCTTGGAACGCTGTCCACTTGAAGAAATATTTCATGTGAGCAGGATCCTCATGGCACAGATGATCCTTACATTGGAGTTATCCTTGAAGGATCCTTAAAGTATCGGTGATCCTTACTTTGGTAATATCCTAATCTTGAACTGTTTCATTTCTTTATTTTCTCATATAAGGATAAGGATCATGTGTCCTTTATCCATCTCTCACGTGATTTTAAGTTTTGAAAGTTCAGGTATCCTTAGCGAAATGTTGGTTATCTGCAGAAGCAATCCGTTCCTTGGGTTTAACCCCAGTTATTTGGGCTTGACCCCAGTTCCGCCTGTAGCGCATGATGATCCTGGTATAGTTCAAGGCAGTGGGACCAGTACTCGCTTTAGGGGCTGATAATTCCATTGTACTGGCTATACCTAGGATCCTACGTATAATGGTAGACGTACCATAGATCCTTTCCTAAGGTTTCTAACGTTTTCACGTTAGCTAAGGTTTTGACATTTTCATGTCACTAAGTTTGGATAGTCGCCAGTTAGGGCCATACTCCAGTTTACATACGATCCTTGGGCTTGTCCCCAGTTATCCTTGGGCTTGTCCCCAGTTATCCTTGGGCTTGTCCCCAGTTACCTTGGGCTTGTCCCCAGTTGCTAACTCTTATCTTATATTGGCTTAGTCCCAAGTTATGCTCTATTTCAGGTCCTTGAAGATAAGCAACTAGGGATCCTTGATCCTTACTTCTCTCTAAGGTTTATCTTATAGTTATCCTGATTATGGTTAGGATCCTAACTTGGATCCTCAGGTATGATCCTTAGCTATTTTTAATTCTATTCATTGATTATCTGAATAACCCTTAAAATTTGACAACTAAACTTGTGATCCTTAAAATATATTACTTTTTGGGATTCTTTAACTATAGGATATTTGATCATGGATCATATCCTAAGAATATTTTCAATCTGACTTATTCAAAATTGTTTATTCAATAAGTGTACATCAAAACAATTGAGAATTAAAGAGACAAAAATGATAACAATACAAGATAAGCGACAAAAGATTAAGGTTTTATTTATTAACAAAAGATTAACCCTTAAAAGGTTCTCAAAATTACCTACCCCGAGCATCTACCAGCAATACGTGGCCCGTCCGCTGGGGTAGGTAAAGGGTGTCCATGATAATAGGTTCAAAAGTAGTGCAGGAATATAAAGGCGGCAGGATCACAATGGCTTCATCCCCCAAACAGAGGATCCCTCCACCATTTGCAATCCTACCTATTGTCCAAAGGATCATACATGACCCTTAATCCTAAAAACTATTGTTCAGTACAAACCATCAAATTTTTCAACAAAACAACCATCAAACTAAAAACCATTGGGCTCCGGCTATGTCTAGAAGTTTCCATCATCGCAAAATCATGCAGCCTAAACCTTCCCTACATCACCACATCCGGCTCCACTTGCTTCACCACCTTCACCCTTGCCTCCAGCCTCGATCGTCAGGATCTCTTCAGCCTCCTCTTCATCATCCAGTTCAGCCAACCTTGCCTTCCAGCCTTCCACATCCCAGGTGCTCTTGTCAAAGGCAGGATCCTGAGCTTCCAAGGCCATTTGCAGCTTGGTCTTGTACATTGCTATGGCGGCAGAGACTTTGGAATCATCTGTGATCTCTTGCTTCTCATAATCAAAATTGATCAGAATCTTGGCCGTTTCAGTTTTGGCATCTTTGAGCTCCTTCTGAAGATCAGCAATTTTGAGGTCCTTTAGCAATGCAACCTGCTGGAGGTCGGCAATCTTCCTATCTTGATCCTCAACATGGCCAACATAGTCCTCAATCTTAGCGAATTTCTGTAAAGGGGATAAAGGATACGGTCAGAACCAAGTGATCCTCAAATCAGCAGGATATGTCAGCAGGATATATGAGCAGAGACAGTGATCCTTACATCATTGAAGTACTCAAGGAATTGGTGGCGGATCAGAGGCAGACCCTGCAGATTCTCAGCCTCGGAGGCCTTTCTTTTCTTGATTCCCTTTCCTTTGAGGGGTGCCTTGGGGACTGAAGCTGTCGGGCTGGTAGGAGCCTTTCTCTTGGAGGATCTGACGGTGGTGAGATCGGTGACACTGAACTTTGAAGCAGACTTGGTGGATTTTCCAGCACCTACACAGCCAAAACAAGATAAGTATCTTTACTTCACTAATATTTTACTATTTATTTAAATTTTAAAACAGAGATACTTACTTGACATCGTGACAGATCCTGAGGATACCTCTGGAGAATCCTGGGTGGTTGTCTTGAAAGTTCTTGTTTCAGGATCAAGTTTCTTGAAAGCGATGAGTCTTTCTTTGGCAGCAGGAGACAGTCTGAGGTGTGAAACGGTGATAGCTGCATAACAAGAAAGCAAAAGTATATAAGTGATCCTTATTTCAAAAGAGAGTTCTCTGGTGATCCTTCTCAGGATCCTCCACCCTACCATGGGTAGCCCATTTGTTGGGTAGATCATTTCCGTCATCAATAGAATCTCTCTTGACGAAAAAGAAACGCCGCTTCCAGTTAGCGTCATTCTTGGTAGCTTTGAAGATCGGGTGTTCCTCACCAGGTTTACGTTTAAACAAATAACGATGAGAACCAAAGGTAGTAAGATCATACAGCTCTCCCAGCTCTGACATTCCTAGGTCTATCCCTTCCTGCTCGATGATCCTTTCAAGGGTATACAAAACCCTCCAGATCATCGGCATGGGTTGGATATAAGAGATGCCGGTTAGGGAAAAGAAAGATTGGGTGAAGGCTGGAAAAGGATATGTATAGCCTATGGTGAACGGAGTGACAGGAAAAGCAACCCAGCTGTCGGAAATGTGATCACTCAGGGCATTGGGATCAAAAGGTCTAAACTCCGTGTTCGCCGGGAAGCAATGGCGGATCCTATCAATCTGTGCATCGTTGAAACAGCAGCGTTCTTTTATGGAATCTTCGATGATCCCCTGGCTTTTTGGTGGGCTGTTTTTCGGGTGATCCTTAGCTGGGGAGTTCCGGAGCAACATCTTTGATAGAATGATGGGAAGAGATGAAAAACAGAGCAAAAGAAGGAAGAAGATGAAGAGAGAATACCTGTTTATCTTCGGATGAAGTTATAAAGGGAGTATTTCTGAAATTTAAATGCAGACGATCATATCTCTATCTCCTATTTATAATCATGATTTGCAGGGTTGTCACTTCTGTGACGTCATAGTTGCAACGGATAGTTCTACAACAACGGCTATATTTACGATAGTTAGTTGCAGATAAGATCAAGAAAATATAACTCGCTTATTTTACATATCACTCCTTATATTTTGGGGGCAATTGTTAGGGGAGGATTTTCTAACAATTAGTGATCCTTATTTTTTATCCTGATTAATGATCCTTACTTCTGTGACAGATAGTGATCCTCAGAAGAGCTTCAGGATCAGGATCATGGATCACCTTAAGGATCCTCATACTAACGATTGTTTGTTTGTGTTTCGTATTATATTGCAGGAGTAACAAGCTTGACTTGGTCTTGGCAACGTAACTATGGAATATTCCACGGGTATTCCGCACACGTTTGACCGGAAATGGACGTTGTGGAGAACGTGGGAGCTTGGCACAAAAGTCGGATAGTTTGTTAGTATAGTTAACTTCTATTTTTAAAGGGGTGACGAGCTAGAATTTAGAACACTTAGTCATTTTCAGCTACACACACTCTCGTACAATCGCACTCTTGAAGCTCTCGGCAAACACTTAACAATTTTCGCTCACTTTTACACAATTCACCGTAGTGATCCTTGTACCTAGCTCGTTACTATCCGAAGTTGTAAACATTTATTGATTTATTTGAGCTTGGTGATCGGTAGTTTCCATCACCCGGGGTTTTTTGTGCCGGAGATCAACTCTTGATCAAGTGATCCTTATCATTGTTCTACATTTAAAGCATCATTCCCCGTTACAGAGAGTTTGGTTGCATTATCCTCATAAGATTTTTTGACCAAAACAAGGAGTATGGAGGGGGATATGCTATCAAGATCCTGGAACGCTATACATTTAAAGCTCTATTTAAAGTAAGAATATAATTTAATTTCTATCTCAGAGTGGTATGTATTCTATCTCAAATATATTTGAATTCGTTTATTATCTTGAACCAATTACTGACTTAGGCATCAGAGGGGTGTTAGCCAAGCTAACACCCACCTTAGTTTAAGGTTGTTTTGCAGAATATGTCTCAGGATATAGCTCCAGGATACATGCTCAGGATATCTCAAAGGATTAGAGGATTGGCCCCCTCTCTCACGGATAAGGGATCCTGATCCCTTCAAAGGTTTAAAGGTATTCACCTTTCTCTCGGATTGGGTTTGAACACCCCGCCTGGAGCGCAAGTCATCTGGGGATAGTTCAAGATAACGGGACCAGTTCATGTAAAAGTGGCTAACAATTTCGTTATTATTGGCTATATCCTGGATCCTAAAGGTATATGAGGATTGATCACCCTCTCTCACGAAAGGGTATTTTCATACCCTCTAAGGTTTAAAGGTTTTCACCTTTCTAAGTTTTGGAGTTTGTACACTCTCGCCTGTAGCGCATAGATATCGGGGTTTATCCCCTGGATGTTAAGGGTTTATCCCCAGGATATTAGGGTTTATCCCCAGGATATCAGGGTTTATCCCCAGGATATCAAGGTTCATCCCAAGATATTAAGGGTTTATCCTAGGATATTGGAGGTTTATGCAGTCAAACTAAAGTATGACCATGTTAAACACAGGGGACATCCATCATATAATTTGAAAGATGAATTTAAATTTATGCACTGGGGACATTCCTATGATTGAAGGATGGAATTGACTCTCTGGGAGTATTCGGTATGATCTCTCCTTTTGATAACTTAAGTTTTATAAGTTGCGAGGCAGTATCCTGAGTAGGGTATCTCTCAGGATATTCTTGCAATATGTTCCCAAGATTGTCCAAATTTAACTATTTTCATAAGTAAAATTTAAACACTAAGATAGTAACAAAAGAAATAAAGGCAAAAGGAAGTTATATTATTAACATACCAAAAGATGTGCTCTTAGTTTCACCTCAAACCAAGGTCCATCCACTAAGAGCACTAATAGTTCCTTACCGTATTTACTTAACAGTTGAAGGCTTTGTCTCAAACCGAGACCCATCCGCCTCCAACTATTATATTGTTCAAAAGAAAAACATACTAACGATGATGACCAAGGGCTTCGTCCTGAAACTCAGGATCCCTCCACCTTTGGTCATCATATTGTTCAAGTGCAGAAAAGTAAAATGCAGGAAAAGTAAATTATTTTGGGTTACAAGCCAACGATCAAATTTAAAAAAAGTGGGCTCCGGCCTTGGCACATATATCCATCATCGCCCACTTGTATGCTCTCACACAGCAGCATCTTCACCAGCCTTCTCCACCTTCCCGGCCTCACCATCGGTTCCAGCATCCTGAGCAGCATCCTCACCAGCATCCTTCTTGTCTCCAGCCTTGTCTGCCACCTCTGCTGACTTAGAAGACTCACCAGCTTCAGCAGGAAGGGGCACAGCCTTGCCTCCAAGCTCCTTCAACTTTGCCACCCAGGATTCGACCGGCCAGGATGGGCACTCAAGGCCTGTCTCCTTGGCCTCATAAGCCATCTTAATGCGAGCTTGTAGCAGAGAGACGATGGTAGAAGCTTTAATTCCTTCCCGGAAAGAAACCATGGCCTGTTCATGTTCCATTTGGATGGTGGCCAGCTTGATCTCAGCATCCTGGGTTACTTTCTTCAGCTTGTCTTCATAGTACCGAGTCTTCGCTTCAGCAATGGCACCTTGGTCGGTAACAGTAGTTTCAAGCTGTTTAATCCTGGCTTCATGGAGTGCAGCAGTACCACAGGCATCGCTGTAAAGGTGGAGCAGATGCTGGAGGCCCTGTAAGCCAAAATTCAGGTATAAGTCAATATTTACTAACCTTGATATCCTGTCAGGATATTATATCAGGATATATGTGCAGGATATAGGGTCGGGATATTACCTTGTTAAGGAAGGATGTCATCGGTTCCAAGGAATCAGTGAAGCTGAGCTCATCATAAGAGAACCCTTCGGAGCCTGGAGCACTAACTTCGGAGTTCTTCCTCTTTTTTTGCGGTGGAAGCACGAGTCCTTGGGTTGCCCTTAGGAGCCGGGAGTGGCTTGGAGCTGGTGGCAGCAGGGGTCTCTTTCTTCACCATGACTGGAGTAGGGTAACTGTCAAGCTCGTCAAGATCAAGGAGGATTGGAACTTTGCTGGAGTCTGCATACAGGGAGTAAAATTCTTTCTCAAATACTTCAAATAGAAACATGTATGCAGGATATTGTACAGGATCCTTACCAGACATGTTTGCACTGGAAAGAGGGCTTGGAGATGGTGGAGACGGATTAAAACTTCTTTCAGCCTCTGGAAGGAGTCTGATAGCGTCGATCCTTTTCTGTGAATCAGCAAGGGGAGGTGCAAGCTTCCTAAAATCAGCTGTGTACAAAACAATAAAAAGAAAGTTAATCAGCTCAAGATATGAAGCAGGATAAAAGGCAGGATCATCCTTGAACCCTAAATCCTACCCTTTCTCAACCACTTCACCGGATATTCCGTTCCACCAGGGATTGAGTCTCTTTTTACAAAGAAGAACTTAGATTGCCATTTCTCCTCGTTCCTGGTGGCACGAAGTATCAGCGGGTCGCCGGAGGAGGAATAAAACTAAAATCTACAGGATCCGTGGCATCTAAGCCGATATGCTAAAGGAAGGTCATGAATGGAAAGATCAGGAATGTGATTTTTCTTGATCTGGTCAAGAACGGACAAGACTCGCCAAAGCATCGGCATTGTTTGGCTAAAAGATATTTTCGTAATATTGAAAAACTCAGTGATAAAGTCTGGAAAGGGGAACCGTAGTCCTAAGGTGAAAGTAAAGGCACTAAAACACAACCACTCGTCGGAAACCATGTCCGACCGGATTTCCCGGTTAAATGGCCGGAATACCGTCCCTTCCGGGAAGATACCAGAGGATTTAAGAGCCGACAAGTGGGCACTATCAAAGGAGCATATCTCCTTCTCCGGTTCTTGGAGAAGATTCTTCTGGATAAATGAGGGGGCGGAGTCACCGGAGCTTGATCTTGTCTGCCTTGTCATATTCTCGCCGGAATGCTGAACAGAATGAGAAAAGAAGATGGAATAGAGAGAGAAGTTTTTACCTTTTTCTCTTCGGTGAAGATTAAATGGGATAAGTATGAGAAGATATAGGGAGTAATGAGTAAATATAGGCTGCGCGGTTACAAACGGTCACATCATGGGTCTAATCTCTTAATTACCTCGTTCTTCGTAAAAAATATAACCGTTAGTGCCAGGATACTAAACGGTAACATTTTTTGGGGACACATGTTATGGGTGAAATTCTGAGCTCATATCCTGGACGATATCTTACTTTATATCTTGCTTATCTGATATATGTTTATACCCGGGATGCTGATTCAGGATATTGGTAACATCCTGGATGGTATCTTGAGGATTACTAATGGATTGTGTGCAGGAGTACGAGTCCAAGCTCCCAACATTCATGAAGACCACTTCTCCGCAAGACTCGGTCCAAGTCGTTCAAATAAAGACGTTGAAGCCGATATACCCGGTCTACAACGTTAATAATGGAATATTCGGGAGCATCCCACATTTATAGGAATTTTTGTTTGTATTTCGTAACTATAAATAGATGGATAAATCAGATCAATAGGATATCACAACTACACTCACTACTCACTCATACTTGTTCTCTCGCAACTTTCACTTTCACATTGTAACACTTAGCGATCTGATCAATATCCTGCACTGTATCCTGATGTTTGAAGCAATAAGAAGAACTAGGCAGCTGCGATTGTCAGCTCCCGAGGTTTTATGCCGGCGATCTAGATTGATCAAGGGCTTTCCTCGTACATCTCGTGTCATTCCCTTTATTTTTTGCTCATAGTTTGATTGTAGATACAGCTCGATATCCTGAGCTGTATCCTGAAAACTGTTTTTACAAACAACTTAACCAGCATATTTCCAACACACTTTTTAGCACACTACCTCACTTAACTAATTTGATCACTTAATTGCTTCGGTAATTTTTGACCAAAACAATTATAATGGCATAAAAGGCCAGGTTACAGGGGCAATTTAAACTATAAGCCATGATCTTTATAGGATCGAGGCCTTAAGGCATTGAATCATAGTTCATTACCTTTCTTGACAGGGAGTCATAGACTACAACTGTCTTTTGTCTTATATGACAATGAATATGGCCCGCAGGCATTACATCACTAATGGATGTTGAATTTAAGAAAGGAATTGGAAGGATCCAATATAAGGATGACTTACGTGATTTTATCGAATCACATTTGCCAGGGATGTTAACATGTTTTCAGATGTTAACAAGGATTTTGAATCTTACATGGAATTACCATTATGGCCCTGTCTTAATACGACACATGGCTAGGTTTTGCCTTCAAGATTTTTCTTTAATATATAATGGCAGAATTAATTTTTAAAAGGAATGATATTTTAATTTATTTCATATTTTATATTTATGCATATAATGACAAAAATAAAAACATTCCACTAAAATTAAAAGAGTATATATTTGCCCTAAACGGGACTTCAACAGAAATGACTTGCCCACGCAGGGGCTAAACTGAAAATACAAGTTCTCGCAGGGACTGAATACATAAATAGATGTCCACGCAGGGACTTGATTGAAATTAGGAAATTACAATAAATAAATAAATAAATAAGGAATCTTCAAAAATCTCTTTTCTTCTTTCCCTTGATTAGATTCGCCAGACCTTTGAGAAATCCTCGGTGGCTCCTACGCTCTTCTTGAACCTCTCGTTCCACCTGACTCAACCTTTGAAGAATCTCCTGTTGCTGCGATGGCTGGATCTACGGCGGCTGCGGCTGCTGATGCTGCGGAGGTTTAGGAGGTGGCGGGTATTGGTACCCATAGGTCGGGTACCCAGTCTGATATGGGACTCCATAGGGCCCCTCGGGATGAAGAGCATTGTAATTCGCCGCTACAAGGTATGGGTCAACTTCGGCGTAGTTGTAGTTAGTATGGGCTGGCTACTCAAAAGGGTTATACGCCGCAATACCGGCGTATAAAGGAATCGGGTTATCATAACCCATTGGTGGTGGTGCGACTGGCGCAGAGTCCACCTCAGAAACAGGGTTTGAAGGCCCACCCATCTGTGGGTCTTCATATAGTGGTGGGTAATGACTGCCACTTGAATGCTGAGGGGTGCTGAAATTGAATCCCCCTCGCACGGACATCCGTGCTCCTGATCTCCTATGCCTTGGTGGCTCCGGAGGCGGTTGTTGCTCTGGCGGCGGTGGTGGCGGTGGAGTGACCGCTACAAAACGTGAATCCTCCAAGGGATCCTGCTGGTGCTGGTGTTGTGATGGGTTGTAAGAGGGAGTAAACACCCAGTCGTATTGGGCAAACCTTACCTCATAGCTGTCTGGACCACGATAAGGTGATCCATGAAAAGACGACCCATCCGAAATCTCGATGGGGTGAGTAGGTGTCCCAGATGGTGGTTCGGCAGGATCTGGGTCATCATCCATATCCATGTCCTGAGCTTCAGGAAAATGGTCTTCAGGCCCCAATGGGTTATGACCCATTGGTTCTACAATCTGATTTGTCGGGTTAAACAGGCTCTGGAAATACGGGGTCGGGTCTTGAAACGCGCGGTGTGACCCCGACCGCTGCAGTGGTAGGTAGGAATGGCGTGAATGGTTGGACTCGTTGCCTAGATGGAGTCCGAAGGAATCATGGTAGGAAGGTGAGGAGCTAAGCGAGACAGAACACCTCGCAGGCTCTAAGTAGTTCCTCTAGTCTTCTTGAGGACTGGTGCTCATTGTAACAGATGGAGTTCACCGGTTGGAAGGTCCGGCCTCGTGATCATTGGGGGCATTGAATGGACCCTTTCCTCGTCCTCCTCTTTGGAACCTTGGTGGCATTTTGTAGATCCTGTCGAAACAAACAAAAGAAACAACAAAGGAAAAATAATAATGGACAAAATAAAATAAATTAGGATTAGTCCTAAGTTCTTTGTATAGACTCGGAAGTCGAGGAATGTGCTAACTGTGTCATTGAGATTAAACACAAAAAGGCTAGTGTTTAATTCACTCAATGTTGGCTCTGATACCAACCTGTCACACCCAGATATTTCCACGTATTACCGGTGGGCCCGGTGGGGAGTATCGTGACGTAGTTGATATCATCATAGACAATTTATCACAGTTTAATACACAGCGGAAGTCGAAAGATAAAAACATTACAAACCGAATGAAAGTAATATCAATTATTACAAAAACGGCTGTAAGGGATCCACAGGCGGATCAAAGTTAAAAGGAATATTGTTCAACGGATTTATAAACATCTAAGCTTTCAATACTGTAACACCTCGCAAATTTCGGGTTTAATATTAAAACGACACGTGTCATGTAAGACAAAAACGCGTTGAAAACCCGGATTTAATAAAGATGTTTTCGGTAGGATTTAAAGTGGCGTCATGTTAAATTATTACCTCTGAACACCTCAATTATAAATCCCAATACCCGATATAATATTTTACACATCTATGCACCCTCAATTCAGGGAATTATTGCCAATAATGGAATTGCAAAAGTATGAGGTGATCCCACGATGAAAAGCAATGGTAAACCGATGTTTTCGGGTCTTGTATATGCAATCAAGTGAAATAATGGATGATGGTAGGGTATGTTACAGTATTAGACACTTATTGGAGGTCCCCTATTGATAAAATAAGTCCACAAGTCGTATATAATGGCTGCCCTTTCAAACCACCAACAAACAACAAAATTCGGATCAGAGTAAGGTGTCGCGTAGCGCGACTGACCCTCGCGCTACGCGAGGGTGTGCCCAGCGACAGCAGACCTGCTGTTGGCTGTTGTGTGCGAATGTGACCCCCTTAGCCGGTTTTTCTTGCACATACATGGCCCCTAGACATCCCTACACACTACTTACAAGTGTTGATCAATTGTGGATGGCCCTAGACTTGGTTGTCACTCTCTTGTGGTGTTTGAAACTTGTATATAAAGACCCATTCATTCACAACCATTCCACACATCAATTTGCAAACAATCTGAGCATTGGAGGAGCTTACAATCTGATTGAAGGCCTTCCTAATCATCCATTAATCATCTAGTAAGTTGCTTAACCCTTCTAAATTAATTCTAGCTTAGTATTTAGCTTAAAAGTCAATATATCGAGCTTAACGGTTGACTTTGTGATTAAGCAACGATAGCTCAGTTGTATGTCAAATTAAAAGTACCGTTAGATAGGTAATTATATGGGTATTAAACCCTTATAAGGGCAAGTACCAATTCCAGACCTAACTAGGTCGTTTGTCGGGTCAAACGTTGACCGAAAAAGTCAACAGAATTGCAAATTATGATTTAATACACGATTAATGATCCGAGAGGCGTGTAACCTGTTTTAACCTTAATATAACTTGGTAATAAGTATAAAAACTTGTCTACGCTTGCCCGACTCGGCAAATTTCTGTTTAAACCCGGTTCGGAACCGAAAGGCGCAAAACTTTGACTTTTGCGTTGACTTCGGTTCTGACCCGTTTTAGTTGGAATTAGACATGCCTTAAAGTCTCGTTAGGGTTGGGTTACATGCTAGTATAAGTCTCTGTACTTGTTTCATTGATTATCCGATGCATGCACACGTTTCCGTTAATCGCTTAAATTGGACCATAACGCCCTTATGACCCTACAACGAGAAATTTGAAAATGTGGAAGTACTAAAATCTTAGTTACTGATTATTTAGCATGTACGTAAATTTTCACGTCAATCGGAGGTCTAGATTAGGAGATATGCGCATTAGCGTAAATAATAAGCTTTTTATTAATTAAACGGCGCGATTAGCGCATAGCCTATCTAAACCCGATTTTCGGTACCAAAACTTTTACCCGCTGATGTTAAATAATATTTTAGGATTTTTGAAGATTTTTAATTATTTTTAAACTGATCTTAAGCTAGGCTTATCGCATTGATTCGGTTAATACCGAATATGCCCTTTTAGGCCATAAAACGAGTTTTACAAATCCGTTTGATACCAATCCAATTGCCACTGATTTTAAATAATAAATAGAGTGTTTTGAGCCTGTTTTACTGATCAGAAAACTCAGAACCATATTTTAAACCGTACGTCGCTTAAAACGGCTTTATACGCGTATTAAACGCATAGTTTGGGTCTAGAACCATTTTATCACAAAAGACTTTATACCAACTGTTGATACCTGTTAAAATTGATAATTTTTCTGATTAAACCAGACCCGTATCTCAGAGGTATTATAAATCCCTTTTTATAACCTTCAAAATGACCAAAATACCCTTACGGGGCATAATTAAGGATTAAACTCGTTATGGGCATTATGGAAGATGTCATGATGATATCACAACATATTTAAAGCGTATTAACTTAGGAAACCTGTTCGCGACCCTTTCGGTTACCCGTTATGCATTATACGCGTTCGGTTCGGTTTATGTAACTAGTTTGCATAAACTAGCCGAAACGGGTCAAACGATATCATTTTTATCTCAAAATCCAGAATGTGAATAGTAAACCCATATTAAACAAGTCCTCAACTTGTCGGGTCTAAATCACATTCTATCCGGTCTTCGCTTAATCGTGCGTAAGAACCGTATCGTTAAAACTAACCGGTCTAAGCTTAAGCTTAATTAAAAACCCGTTAGTATTCTAATAGGTTATATTAAACCTTCGTTCCAGATTAAGAGAACCAGTAAAAGCTATCTGCAATTTAGTCGATAAAGGATTTATACTTGCAAAGGTAAATAAAACGTTTATGCCATGTGCATCCAAACCAATTTTCAATCATTTTATAAAATGAGTCAGTTGAATGTATTTACCAGTGTAAACTGACGTATTTTCCCAAAAAGATTAAATGCAGGTACTAGGCGAAATAGGCTGGGATTCTCTTAAGCATCAGTAGAAGTCTCGCAAGCTTTAGATGCCGAAGTCTGTTGAACCATAAACAATGTTATTTTGTTTCGATCCTACTGTGGATAAACACCGGATAATTGTGACTTTGTTTACAATAAATAAATTCGGTTGTATCTTATTTTAAATTTGCTTCCGCTGTGCATTATTATATTGTGTTGTTTGACTATTACGTTGCCAACCACGTCACGATACTCCCCCACCGGGCCCACCGGTGACACGTGGAAATCGGGGTGTGACAGGTTGGTATCAGAGCCAACTCTGAGTGAATTAAACACTAGCCTTTTGTGTTTAATCTCAGTTACACAATTGCACATATTTAAACTTTCGAGTCTAGACTTATAACATAGGACAAATTCCACCTTATTCGGTTTTTGTTGTCCTTTAAAACTTTATATTTTTGTTATTGTTATCTTATGTTTTATTGACAGGAATAACAAAGATGCCTCCGAGATTTTTACGTATGCGAGGACGAGGAGGAAAGGGGCCGACCACCGCCCCCAACGACCATGAAGCTGGGCCGTCCAATACACGAGCTCCTATCCCCGCCGAGAGTGACGGTACTCGGCGGAACCAGAGAGGTCTCTTTCAACCGGCAAGACGGTCGGTTTCGAACAGCTCAACGACTCCCGCTCAAGACTCCTACGGGCCACAATCAGAAAATGAGCCTAGAGACCCCCACCATTCACACATACCGTTACAGCGATCTATGTCGCACCGCCCTTTTGGAGACCCCACTCCAATCTTTCAAGGCCAGTTTAACCCGGCGGATTATATACAAGAACCAGTGGGTTTTAACCCATTGGGGCCGGAGGACCACTTTTCTGGAGGAAACGATATGGATGAGGAAGACGACCCCGAAGTGCCCGCATCAGGAACTCCCAACCACCCAATCGAGGTCTCGGATAGTTCCATTTACCACGGA
This sequence comes from Helianthus tuberosus, assembly GCA_030545235.1. NCBI lineage: Eukaryota > Viridiplantae > Streptophyta > Magnoliopsida > Asterales > Asteraceae > Helianthus > Helianthus tuberosus. Next base: position 83,375,232 of record CM060367.1, read on the forward strand.
CCACCCTATAATGGTCCAGATAGCTTCCAGGCTATCTTTACTCGGCACGAATGGTATTATACACCTTCTCACCATTCATCGCCGCATGAGCAGCATCAGCCTCACCATTCGTCGCCGCATGAGCAGCAGCAGCATCATCAAGATTCCTCTGGGAATCACCAGTTTGAGGCAGTTACGCCACCGCCTCCACCGCCACCAGTTCAGCCGGCGCCTCCACAGCCGCAAAGACATAGGAGATCCGGAGCCCGGATGTCCACACGAAGAGAAGAGTTTCACTTTAACTCTCCTCTACAATCAAGTGGCAGAAATTATAGCCGCTTCCAGAAGTTCCACAGATAGGTGGACCATCAAACCCCTACGCGCAGCAACCGCCACCGACGGGTTTCGATAATCAGATACCAGCATACACGGGTCCTGCGATGTACAACCCGTTTGAGCCACCGACTCACCCTAACCTCGGATACGCTGAAGCCGACCCGTATTTGGTAGCAGCTAATTACAACGCCCTTAACCAGGAGGGACCGTATGGAGGTCCTTGGGGAGTAGGCTACCCAGCACAGGGATACCAGATGCCTACACAACCCCCGTACTACCAACAACCCCCGCCGTCTCTGCAGATGTCGCCGCCACTGCATCAGGAAATCCTACAAAGTATTAGGGAGGTGCGGCATGAGGCACGGGAAGACCGAAGGCGTAACCAGGGGATGTTCAAGACCTTGACAAACTTAATCAAGGGAAAGAGCAAGAAGGATCAGTAAATCCTTTATGTGTGTATGTCTACTTTAAAATTAAGTCCCTGCGTGGACATTTATGTGTGTATGTAGTCCCTGCGTGGACATTTATCTTTGTACCTAGTCCCTGCGTGGACATCTACTTAAGTAATCAGTCCCTACGAGGACTTGTGTTTTAAATTTAACCCCTGCGCGGGTAAGTACTTGTTTGACCCCTACGTGGGAAATGGTTTGTGTGAAAAGACCCGTTTAGGGCAATATGTAACCTTCGTAAAAATTAATGGAATGTTTGTTTTATAAATTTCATGGTTGCCATTATGTGCATATATAAATTATAAATGAAATAAATAAATTAAAATCATTCCTTTTAAATTAATCTGCCTATGAAATTTATTTAATTAAGGATCTTAAAGTGTGAAACCTAGCCACGTGTCAAATATAAGACCGGGCCAAAATGGTAAGACCTGTTTAAAAGATTCAATTCCCTATTAACATCTTAAAACATGTTAACACTCCTGGCAGAAGTGATTCGTTAAAATCACATACGTCATTTTTATAAAGGAATTCTTTAGAAGATTCCTAACCCAGTTTAATGATCTCTGAATCCTGGGTACATCATCAATTAAGATGATCACATTTTACCATACGTGGTAATATAATGCCTACGGGCCCTGCTCATTTCCATATGAGCCAAAAGACAGTGGTAGCTTTGACTCCCTGTCTAATAAAGGTAATGAACTAGGTTCAAACCTTAAAAGTTTTGATTCTCTGAAGTCATAGCTTATAATTTAAATTGTCCATGTGACCAAGCCTTATGTGCTAATATATATTGTTTTTGTTTATGTTTAGGATAAATTTTAATTAAAATCCTAAATTAATACGATTAATAAGTTAACCAAATATGGTCTCTGTTTACCATGGTTAACGAGTTACCCTAAGGGGTAATTCCATAATAAACTCCCAAATAAATTATTGTCCTTGTTTTCTGCAACAGTTCAATACAAATGGCTAACTCTAATGAAGTTAATAGCCATCCTGTGGAGCCGAATGAGAACGCCCAGATTACATTAACGGGTGCCGAGCTAAAAGCAATAATAGACGGTGCTGTTACTCAAGCTTTGGATAGACAGTATGAAGAATACAGTAGTACCCGGAGTAGGACTCACTCTGTATCCCATTCAAAGCCAAGGACATATTCAGAGGCTCATAACAAGCCTCCTCCTAAAAAGGATGTGCCAAAGAAAAATGGTGATGATCGCCAGTCCACCAACCACCAAAGTAATCCATCTCAGCAGTTGGTACTGCATCAGGGGCACCGTAACAAGGGTTGCACATATAAGTACTTTGTGTCTTGCAAACCCAGGGATTTTACGGGAGAGAAAGGAGCCGTAGACTGCATGACGTGGCTAGATGAAATGGACACGGTCGTGGACATCAGCGGATGCGCTGAAGGTGATGTGGTTAAATTTGTCTCACAGTCCTTCAAGGGTGAGGCGTTGGCTTGGTGGAGATCTCTGATGGAGGCCTCCGGAAAGATCCCGTTGTATAGCATGACGTGGGATCAATTCATCGCCTTGATCAAGGAAAATTTCTGCCCTCAACATGAGGTGGAAAAGATAGAATATGACTTCCTATCACTGGTAATGAAGAACCTCGATTGTCAAGCTTATCTGACGAGCTTCAATACACTATCCCGGTTGGTACCTTATCTGGTAACCCCGGAGCCAAAAAGAATTGCTCGCTTTATTGGTGGTTTGGAACCCGAGATCAAGTCCAGTGTAAAGGCTTCTCGGCCAGTTACCTTCAGGTCTGTGACTGACCTTTCCTTATCCCTCACTCTGGATGCGGTCCGACAGAGATCGCAGAGGAATAAGGCGGCCGAGAAGAGGAAGCATGAAGATGATGGTTCGCGTAGGTCGAACAAGAAGAACCGTGGGAGCGGTGAACACAAGAAGGGATCTGATTCGAAGAAGGATGGGCATCGCTCTGGAGAGAAGCCCACATGCAAGACTTGCAAGAAACAGCACTTTGGAAAGTGCAGATTCGAATCAAACTCGAATAACGAGTCAAGGTCTTTTGCTTGTGGTTTGTGCAAGTCCAAGGAACACAAAACCTTGGATTGCAAGAAGATGAAAGATGCAACGTGCTATCGTTGCAATGAAAAGGGCCACATAAAGACTAACTGCCCTAAGTACAACAAGAAGCCTGAGGAGGCTAAGAAGACTAACGCCAGAGTCTTCAGGATGGATGCGAAGGAAGCTGTGAAGGATGATAACGTCATAACAGGTACTTTCCTTGTAAACGATGTATTTGCAAGAGTACTTTTTGATTCAAGCGCAGATAAGTCCTTCGTAGATCATAAATTTTGTAAATTGTTGAATTTACCTGTCAAAACCCTAAAAGTGAATTATGAGGTAGAGTTAGCAGATGGTACCATTGAAGCCGTCTCTACTGAGTTAGATGGATGTGCTATATCCATTAAGAACCATTCTTTTCCTCTATCTCTACTTCCCTTTAAGTTAGCCGGTTTTGACATAGTTCTGGGTATGGACTGGTTATCTCATAACCAGGCCCAAATCGTCTGTAACATGAAGCAGGTAGTGATAAAGACTCCGTCTGGTGAATCACTTACCATTCGGGGAGATACCCAGTACGGACTGCCTGAGCACGTGACTATGCTCAAGGCTTCAAAGTGTTTGAAAAAGGGATGTGTCATTTACATGGCGCAAATGATCATTGACGAGCCTAAACCAAAGTTAGAAGACATCCCTGTCGTTTCGGAATACCCAGAAGTGTTTCCTGAAGATCTACCTGGTCTTCCACCAGATAGACAAGTCGAATTCAGGATCGATATCATCCCCGGAGCGGCACCAGTTGCTAGAGCTCCATACAGATTGGCATCCACGGAAATGAAGGAGTTGCGGACGCAGCTAGATGAATTGCTAGCTAAGGGTTTCATTCGACCTAGTTCATCTCCTTGGGGAGCGCCAATCCTGTTTGTCAAGAAGAAGGATGGGTCGATGCGTCTGTGCATTGACTATCGCGAGCTTAATAAAGTCACGATCAAGAATAGATATCCATTGCCCAGGATCGACGATTTGTTCGATCAGCTTCAAGGGGCAAGTTACTTCTCAAAGATTGATCTAAGGTCAGGATACCATCAGTTGAAGGTTATGGATGAAGACGTTCACAAGACTGCATTCAGGACTCGCTACGGTCATTACGAGTTCCTAGTGATGCCTTTTGGGCTCACCAATGCACCAGCCGCGTTCATGGATCTCATGAATCGCGTCTGCAAGCCTTACTTAGATAAATTTGTTATCGTCTTCATCGATGACATCCTTATTTATTCTAAGAATCAAGCTGACCACGAGAAACACCTTCGTTGTATTCTCAAACTTCTACGTCAGGAGAAGCTCTACGCCAAATTCTCTAAGTGTGAATTTTGGCTACGAGAAGTCCAATTCCTTGGACACGTGGTTAGTGAGCGTGGTATCCAGGTGGATCCCGCTAAAGTGGAAGCTCTTATGAATTGGCAAGAGCCAAAGACACCTACGGAGATTCGTAGCTTCCTGGGATTGGCGGGTTATTACAGGCGTTTTATTGAAAATTTTTCAAGGATTGCTGCGCCCCTAACTTCCCTGACCAAGAAGAAAGTAAAGTTCGTTTGGGGCCCTAAGCAGCAAGAGTCCTTCGATGTTTTGAAACAAAAGTTGAGCAACGCTCCTGTGCTTACCTTACCTGAAGGCGCTGAAGAATTTGTAGTTTATTGTGATGCATCACACACTGGCATGGGGTGTGTGCTTATGCAGAAAGGCAAGGTGATTGCCTATGCATCACGACAGTTAAAGGTGCACGAAAAGAATTACACCACCCATGACTTGGAATTGGGTGCCGTTGTGTTCGCACTAAAACTGTGGAGGCATTATCTTTATGGAATCAAGTTTGTGATCTTTTCTGATCACAAGAGCCTCCAGCATCTGTTTAACCAGAAAGAATTAAACATGAGACAACGCCGTTGGATGGAAACTTTAAATGATTATGATTGTGAAATCAAATACCATCCCGGCAAAGCGAATGTAGTCGCTGATGCCTTGAGCAGAAAGGAAAGGGTTAAACCCATTCGAATTAACGCCAAGCGTATGGAGATAAAGAACAGTTTGATAGAAAGGGTGTTAGCTGCACAGAAGGAAGCTGTGTTGGAAGCTAACTATCCTAATGAAAAGTTAGGAGTAACTGAGGAGCAGTTAACTCTTAGCAAGGACGGAATTTTACGGTTAAACGGACGAATATGGGTTCCGATTTTTGGTGGACTTCGTGATGTCATCCTCCAAGAAGCCCACAGTTCCAAATACTCCGTTCATCCTGGAGCTGATAAGATGTACCAGGATTTAAAGGCAAATTATTGGTGGATAGGCTTGAAAAAGTCTGTGGCCGCCCATGTAGCAAAATGCTTGACATGTGCGCAAGTCAAAGCCGAGCATCAGAAACCGTCAGGTTTGCTACAACAGCCTGAACTTCCTACGTGGAAGTGGGAAATGGTAACTATGGATTTCATTACCAAGTTACCCAAGACAAGGAAAGGCAATGATACGATATGGGTTATAGTTGACCGACTGACTAAGTCAGCTCATTTCTTACCCATCAAGGAGACTTATAGCTCCGATATGTTAGCCCAGTTATACGTTGACAAGATTGTAGCCCTACACGGCATACCTGTAGCTATTATCTCCGACCGGGATACTAGGTACACGTCACACTTTTGGAAGAGTTTCCAGCAATCTTTGGGCACACGTTTGAACTTTAGTACGGCTTACCATCCTCAGACAGACGGTCAGAGTGAGCGTACTATTCAAACGTTGGAAGACATGCTACGCGCATGTGCGATCGATTTGGGAGGTAGCTGGGATAAGAACCTACCATTGATCGAATTCTCCTACAACAATAGCTACCACACCAGCATAAAGGCTGCGCCGTTTGAGGCATTATACGGTAGAAAGTGTAGATCGCCAGTTTGTTGGGCGGAAGTTGGAGAAGTCCAGTTATCAGGACCAGAAATCGTGTTCGAAACGACGGACAAGATTGTCCAGATTCGTAACAATCTCCAAGCTGCCCGGAATAGGCAGAAGAGTTACGCGGATCCAAGTCGTAAGGACTTTCACTTCGAAGTAGGTGACAAAGTCCTACTTAAAGTGTCACCCTGGAAGGGGGTGATGCGATTTGGTAAGAAAGGCAAACTAAGCCCGAGATACATAGGACCTTTCGAGGTTATCGAACGTGTCGGGTCAGTTGCCTACAAGTTGAACTTACCAGAAGAGCTCAGTGGAATTCACAATGTGTTCCACATTTGCAATCTAAAGAAGTGTTCCGCTGATGATTCACATGTCATGCCACATACAGATGTGCAAATAGATAAGAGCTTAACGTTTGTAGAAAAACCTTTGTCGATTGAAGATCGACAGGTAAGGAAGCTTCGAAGAAAGCACATACCTTTTGTAAAGGTTAAATGGGATGCCCGAAGAGGTCCCGAGTATACGTGGGAGTTGGAATCCACCATGAAAGAAAAATACCCTTATTTGTTTCAGTAAATCTCGGGTCGAGATTTATTTTAAGGGGGTGAGGATGTAACACCTCGCAAATTTCGGGTTTAATATTAAAACGACACGTGTCATGTAAGACAAAAACGCGTTGAAAACCCGGATTTAATAAAGATGTTTTCGGTAGGATTTAAAGTGGCGTCATGTTAAATTATTACCTCTGAACACCTCAATTATAAATCCCAATACCCGATATAATATTTTACACATCTATGTACCCTCAATTCAGGGAATTATTGCCAATAATGGAATTGCAAAAGTATGAGGTGATCCCACGATGAAAAGCAATGGTAAACCGATGTTTTCGGGTCTTGTATATGCAATCAAGTGAAATAATGGATGATGGTAGGGTATGTTACAGTATTAGACACTTATTGGAGGTCCCCTATTGATAAAATAAGTCCACAAGTCGTATATAATGGCTGCCCTTTCAAACCACCAACAAACAACAAAATTCGGATCAGAGTAAGGTGTCGCGTAGCGCGACTGACCCTCGCGCTACGCGAGGGTGTGCCCAGCGACAGCAGACCTGCTGTTGGCTGTTGTGTGCGAATGTGACCCCCTTAGCCGGTTTTTCTTGCACATACATGGCCCCTAGACATCCCTACACACTACTTACAAGTGTTGATCAATTGTGGATGGCCCTAGACTTGGTTGTCACTCTCTTGTGGTGTTTGAAACTTGTATATAAAGACCCATTCATTCACAACCATTCCACACATCAATTTGCAAACAATCTGAGCATTGGAGGAGCTTACAATCTGATTGAAGGCCTTCCTAATCATCCATTAATCATCTAGTAAGTTGCTTAACCCTTCTAAATTAATTCTAGCTTAGTATTTAGCTTAAAAGTCAATATATCGAGCTTAACGGTTGACTTTGTGATTAAGCAACGATAGCTCAGTCGTATGTCAAATTAAAAGTACCGTTAGATAGGTAATTATATGGGTATTAAACCCTTATAAGGGCAAGTACCAATTCCAGACCTAACTAGGTCGTTTGTCGGGTCAAACGTTGACCGAAAAAGTCAACAGAATTGCAAATTATGATTTAATACACGATTAATGATCCGAGAGGCGTGTAACCTGTTTTAACCTTAATATAACTTGGTAATAAGTATAAAAACTTGTCTACGCTTGCCCGACTCGGCAAATTTCTGTTTAAACCCGGTTCGGAACCGAAAGGCGCAAAACTTTGACTTTTGCGTTGACTTCGGTTCTGACCCATTTTAGTTGGAATTAGACATGCCTTAAAGTCTCGTTTGGGTTGGGTTACATGCTAGTATAAGTCTTTGTACTTGTTTCATTGATTATCCGATGCATGCACACGTTTCCGTTAATCGCTTAAATTGGACCATAACGCCCTTATGACCCTACAACGAGAAATTTGAAAATGTGGAAGTACTAAAATCTTAGTTACTGATTATTTAGCATGTACGTAAATTTTCACGTCAATCGGAGGTCTAGATTAGGAGATATGCGCATTAGCGTAAATAATAAGCTTTTTATTAATTAAACGGCGCGATTAGCGCATAGCCTATCTAAACCCGATTTTCGGTACCAAAACTTTTACCCGCTGATGTTAAATAATATTTTAGGATTTTTGAAGATTTTTAATTATTTTTAAACTGATCTTAAGCTAGGCTTATCGCATTGATTCGGTTAATACCGAATATGCCCTTTTAGGCCATAAAACGAGTTTTACAAATCCGTTTGATACCAATCCAATTGCCACTGATTTTAAATAATAAATAGAGTGTTTTGAGCCTGTTTTACTGATCAGAAAACTCAGAACCATATTTTAAACCGTACGTCGCTTAAAACGGCTTTATACGCGTATTAAACGCATAGTTTGGGTCTAGAACCATTTTATCACAAAAGACTTTATACCAACTGTTGATACCTGTTAAAATTGATAATTTTTCTGATTAAACCAGACCCGTATCTCAGAGGTATTATAAATCCCTTTTTATAACCTTCAAAATGACCAAAATACCCCTACGGGGCATAATTAAGGATTAAACTCGTTATGGGCATTATGGAAGATGTCATGATGATATCACAACATATTTAAAGCGTATTAACTTAGGAAACCTGTTCGCGACCCTTTCGGTTACCCGTTATGCATTATACGCGTTCGGTTCGGTTTATGTAACTAGTTTGCATAAACTAGCCGAAACGGGTCAAACGATATCATTTTTATCTCAAAATCCAGAATGTGAATAGTAAACCCATATTAAACAATTCCTCAACTTGTCGGGTCTAAATCACATTCTATCCGGTCTTCGCTTAATCGTGCGTAAGAACCGTATCGTTAAAACTAACCGGTCTAAGCTTAAGCTTAATTAAAAACCCGTTAGTATTCTAATAGGTTATATTAAACCTTCGTTCCAGATTAAGAGAACCAGTAAAAGCTATCTGCAATTTAGTCGATAAAGGATTTATACTTGCAAAGGTAAATAAAACGTTTATGCCATGTGCATCCAAACCAATTTTCAATCATTTTATAAAATGAGTCAGTTGAATGTATTTACCAGTGTAAACTGACGTATTTTCCCAAAAAGATTAAATGCAGGTACTAGGCGAAATAGGCTGGGATTCTCTTAAGCATTAGTAGAAGTCTCGCAAGCTTTAGATGCCGAAGTCTGTTGAACCATAAACAATGTTATTTTGTTTCGATCCTACTGTGGATAAACACCGGATAATTGTGACTTTGTTTACAATAAATAAATTCGGTTGTATCTTATTTTAAATTTGCTTCCGCTGTGCATTATTATATTGTGTTGTTTGACTACTACGTTGCCAACCACGTCACGATACTCCCCCACCGGGCCCACCGGTGACACGTGGAAATCGGGGTGTGACAAATACTCTTTATTGATGCTAGAAGTAGGCAGCCTATTCCGCCTAGTACCTGCACTTAGCCTTTTGGAAAATACGTCAGTTTACACTGGTAATTACAATTAACCGACTCATTTTGAAAATGTTTAAGAAAAATTGATTTAAATGCACAAGGCACAAATATTCTTTTATAACTAGGGATAATTATTTAAAAATAAACTTGTTAAAGAATTACATGTTTATTATACGTTCAGTAGCCCGGGCTGAAAACCGGGTTAAATATTAATAGACACACCACATAATATGTCCCACGGCGAGTTATTCTCGAACAGGTGGGTACATTATTTTTACATACGCACTGGCAGGTGTATACCTACACCCCGTGCTTAAGTCGTGTCCATTTCAATGAATGAGCCGAGGATATCCAGGACATGGTCATTAACCCCCCAAAGGCTTAGAATAAAGAAAACAGATTCAACGGGTTATCTCAATGATTTAACCTTCATACGATTAAAAATTCAATACCCAACAAAGTGGTATTTTATATACCGTACCCCAAGCCCGTATAAGGGAAAATAAGTTAAAAGTATTTACCTGAGCAAATTATACAAATTTATCCCAATCGTACAAATCAGCAAGTGCAAATATCTTTTACTGGTCTCCTAAATCTGGAACGAAGGTTTTAATTAACCTATTAGATTCCTAATGGGACTTACTTAAATTTAAACTTAGACCGGTTAGTTTTAAAGAAATGTATACGGTTCAAAACGCATGATTAAGCGAAGACTGGATTAGAATGTGGTTTAAACCTGACAAGTAGGAAGACTTGTATAATATGGGTAAACTAAACACATTCCGGATTTTGAAGTGAAAATGATAAGGTTTGACCCGTTTCGGTTAATTTATGCAAACTAGTTACATAAACCGTACCGAACGCGATAAATGCATAACGGGTAACCAAATGAGTCATGAACAGGTTTCCTAAGTTAATATGCCTTAAATATGTTGTGATATCAGTAGGATACCTTCCATTATGCCCAAAATGGATTTAAAATCAATTTAAGCCCCGTAGGGGTATTTTGGTCATTTTAAGGTTTATAAAAAATGTTAAATATTAATCTGAGGTTCTGGTCTAAAAATATCAGTAAAAATATTTAATTTAATATGTTATATTTGTAGGGTATTGCGTATATGTGAAATATATCATTTATAACCAAACTATGCACCGTAGGGGCATTTTGGTAATTTCACATAAGCTTTAAAGGTCAATTTTAGAAATCTGAGTTCAAAAATTTTGCTTACTGTTAAAGTATAAAAATTTACTTAAAACATCAGTAGGTATTAAGTCTTATATGCCAAAAATAGTTTTAACCCATACTATGCGTTTAAAACGCGTAAAAAGTCGGTTTTAGGCGATTTTCGGGTTGCATAAGGAAAGCTGAGATTTTTATCAGCCCAGAAGGCCTAAAATATTTTATTATCATATAAAATCAGTAGCAAAATATTTGGTATCAAAATGTTATGTAAGACTCATTTTATTAGTAAAAAGGGTATAACCGACAATTACCGAATCAAAGCAAGAACCCTATGTTATGTTCAGTTTAAAAATAAATAAAAATTTTCAAAAATCCCAAAATATTATATTACATCAGTGGGTAAAAATTTTGGTGTCAAAATTTGGGTTTAGATAGGCTTTATGCTAATAATGTCGTTTAATAAATAAAAAGCTTTCAAATTACGATATTGAGCATAACTCCTAATTTAGACCTCAAAGTGATGTCAAATTTTTAGAACATGTTTATAAATCAGTAACAAAGGTTTTTGTCCAATCACATTTTCAAAAATCTCATTTTAAGGTCAAAAGGGCATAATGGTCAACATTTAAGCAATTAACGGAAACATGCAAATTAATCGGATTAATTAGGAACCAAGTTGTATAACCTCAGAGGGTTATACTAACCTATAACCTGGTCCGAATGGAACCCTAAGACATTTCTAAACTAAGCTAAATCGGGTCAGAACTGAAAGTCAAAGCAAAAGTCTACTTTTGCGACTTTCGGTTCCGAACCGAGCCTAAACTCAAAATTATCGGGTTGAACATGCTTAGACATGTTCTTACATTAATTACCAAGTTATATAAGTGTTAAAACATGTTTCATGGCTTCTACATTGTTAATTATGAGTTTATTTGCAAAATAGCTTTCTGTTGACTTTTTAATATTAAGTTTGACCCGACAATTGACCAAGTTAGAGTGATAATCAGGGGGTGCCCTTTTAAGGACTTATTTCCCACATAATTACCAACTCATAGCCACTTTCAATTCGAAAAGTGATGGGACCATTAGTGATTAATCACTAAGTCAAACCTTAATTACGACGACTTTGACTTTTGGTCATTAGACTAATAAAACATGAACTAGAGAGGCTAAGATTGCTTACAAAGGCCCTTAGCATGAATTAGGAGCTTGTGGAATCTTGCTTGAAGTCCAGAGAGTTCCAGAGAGTGTGTTTTGAATAAATTTTGAAAGATGCAAATGAACTAGCAACAAACAAGTTCTTATATAGGACATTAGAACTCACAAGATCAATCCAACAAGGTCGACACATGTTTCCTGATCATCCTACATGTCCCCTATGCATGAAATACCATTGGTGCAGTCCCTGAATTCGAAAACCATGCATCTAAGGCGGTGGAACAGGCTGAACAGGCAGCTGTCCATTTTTCTGCCCAGTTACAGGTCTTACGGACCGTAAGCTAATGGCCTTACGGTCCGTATCCGCTTTTTAATCTTTATCGCCCAGATCAGCCACCTTACGGTCCGTAAGGTAGTCTCTTTGCGGTCCGTAAGACTTGGTCAGAAGACAAAAATTTTGAGAACTTTTGACATTTGACCATGCACCCTATAATACCTTGAGTCTCTGGTCATTATCAGTAGCAAGGGCCCTCAATTTCAGGTCTGCATCATTCAGAATGTATTCCATGCATTTGTGTTGCCTTGGAGTCTTGTATACATCGAAACTCCACAAGATTAATATCCGTTATCTTTGATATCATATATATATATATATATATATATATATATAATTGTTACAACTTTTTTTGGGTTCGTAAAAAGGTCACTCAGAGGTTACTTTCGACATGTTGACACTTTTAACCCCTATGTTTCATAAGATCCTTATTTTAAGCACAAACGACTTTCAAGTTCGATAAATTATTCTTTTAAAGAATACGAACGTCGTGTAAGGTCAATCAGAGGCACAAGAATGGCATGTTGACACTTTGGATCCCTTTAATCACATATTTACATTGTTTGACAACTTCAGTCCCTCAGAAATAATTCTTTATATGTTCAAAGTCTATGACACGTGTCTTAATTATATTGGTCGCGATTTACGAGGTGTTACACCGTCGGTCTGGGGATGGAATGGGTTACTGAGATTGAGAGTGGTACCGAGAGCGGATTGGAATGTCTTCCAGAGACGCGAGGTAAATCGACCATCATGGTCAGAGATGATGTCACGAGGTGTCCCATGTCGACAAATGACTTCGTCGGTATAGATGCGTACTAATCGTTCTACCTTGAAGTCTTCTCGTATTGGTATGAAGTAGGCGGATTTCGAAAGACGATCAACGATAACCCAAATGCTATCGTGACATGATGGTATGCGAGGGAGTTTCGTAATGAAATCCATAGCTATACTCTCCCATTTCCACATCGGGATCTCGGATTGTTCGAGTATGTCATACCCCAACCGATGGCGGAAACATCGGGGTGCGAGCACTAAGCGTTCAGATTGCTCATGAGATTCCATAACACTAAAAGTTTCAGTAGTAATTAAATTGATTTCATGCGATAATCGTCTAGATCAACACCAACATCAAGTATCAAGTACAAAACATAACAAATATTGTTCAAATTGTTTCAAATGATTCTAGATTTACTAAGACGTGTTTCTAAACAGCATCCTAGCTTGTTTCAAGAATCCTAGCATCATGTCAGCCTGCAACATGTATTAAAATAGGGTCAGTACAAAAATGTACCTACGAGTATACAAGTTTGAGTATATAGAATAATCGTTTAAACAACTTATATCCACAATGTAAGTAAATGAAAATAGTTTCAGCCGTGCTAGTTTCGTAGTCCAACCAGTGATAGCCCAAGTATCCCGATGCTTTCGTGTTTAACCAAGACTCAAGGTAAACTAGAATCCTCCTAACAATACCCCGGAGAATAATAGGGATGTGCATCTCCTATAGCGCTACTATTGTTAAGGTAGAACTACACACTTCTGGATTAAACGTCACATAGCACAAAGCGTCAGGAATCAAGAATCACAAGTTTCACGTACACATAGGATAGAGTTTAGATTCAAAAGTATCAAGTTTCATAGTTTATAGAATACATGTTACATCCCAAAGTTTAAACCAAAAAGGGATCGAGTATACTCACAGTGATTGCTTAACGGGTTAACTGTTATTGGATTAAAGGGAGCTCTTTTAGGTTAAGCCTGATTAGATTACAACAGATAAGAGCCGGGCAGAATAACGAGATCGCGCAAAGTGTCGGATCAGTCTCTGGATCAGATGGCTGTCCGATTGGATGGCTATTCGATCGGATTGTCGTTCGATCGGGTGACTAATGTGTGAGTGGGACGGGTGGTTGTTCGATAGGATGCCTATCCGATCGGATTGCCACTTGATCCAAGTGTCAAGTGTTGTTTATCGTCTTGGTTGCTTTGATCGGATGGCTGTCCGATCGGATGGCTATCTGATCGAGTCGCCATTCGATCAAGGGTTTCAAAGTTTCAAGTTTCTGAAAAAGTTTCTAAGTGTTGAAAGATTATGAGACAAGTGTCACCTGATCGAGTGGCTGCTTGATCGGATGGCTATCCGATCGTATTGCCACTTGATCGAGTGGTCCTCGTCTCGTTTGTAATTTAGTAAAGTTCCTAAGTTTCTGGTTTAACGATGACGACACGGTACGTATTGAGACAACGGTAAACTCATCAACATACAGCCGTTCTGATAGGATGGGAGTCACCCCTGCCCGATCAGTCGTCTGTTCATAACGAGTTTATGTTGGAATCCGTATTCCGACCATCTTTTCCGGCGGAAATCTGTTTCCAAACCAACTTCAGACCATTCGTCAAGTCTACAATCTGTCTGGACCCGGATTCCACCATTTAAAGTGAAAAGTTGAAGAAAAGATGAAGATAACTTTAAGTTTTAGCTTGAAAAGTCTAGATCTAACATAGATTTAGTGAAAAACACTTGGAATTTCTCAGATATGAGCTAGATCTTACCAGGAATGACATCATATATAGTTTGTACAAACCACCATGATGACATCGTCCTTAAGAACTCAGATCTAAGAGATTTCATGGTGAAAAGTGTGATTTCAAAGGAGAATCATGTAGATAATGAAGTGTAGATCAAGAAAGTACAAGAATCTAGTGTAAAAACGTACCAAAATCACCTAGAAATCGAAGAAATGTGGTGTGCGTGCGTCTGGGTCGAATGAGGCTGTCACATCACTGAAGGACTGATGTGACAGGCCTATTTATAGTGTGGGAGAGGGAGACTAGGGCGGTGTGCACGGATCGGATGGTGGGTCGATCGAGTGGCCATCTGATCGGGTGGTCATCAAATTGAATGGCTATCCGATTGGATGGTTATCCGATCGGATTGCCACTTGGTCAATCGTATCCTTTTCGCGTTCCCGTCCTTGATTCGTTTTCGAGTTAGATTAAGCGTTGCATTGCGTATAGTTTGGTAAAAGTATCACGTAACTAGATCACATCATAAACACAAAATTTTCCAAGTTTCATAGATTCCGCCAGTGACAAAACTCCTATCTCTCGTTCAACCAAGAATCAAGTTGCACGAGTCTCAAGAGTCAAGCACCAAATAAGTATCAATAGTCAAGAATCTAGTTTTCCAAGTATCAAGTATCAAGAATCCAAGTAACAAGTATCAAGAATCTAAGTGTCAAGTATCAACAATCTAGAGTTAAGCATCAAGAATCATAGTTTAAGTATCAAGAATCAAGATTCTAGCATTATAAAGACTCGCAAAGTTTCAAAAGTATCAAAGTATCAATATCACAGAGATTAAGGACTAATATTGACAATAGGAAAAGTTTAGGGACTAAACTTGCCAAAAGCCTAAAGTTTAGGAGATTTCGTCCCCGATATCTTAGATGAAGACTGCTTGAAGAGCTACGGATACTTGGCCTTCATCTCACTTTTCAATTCCCAAGTGAATTCAGCGCCACACTTTCCTTCCCATCGAACCTTGACAATGGGAACTTTGATGCGCCTCAATCGCTTGACACCTTGATCCATGATTTCGACCGGTTTCTCTACGAAGTGTACAACTTCGTTTATTTGCAAGTCTTCGAGTGGAACCTTCAGTTCCTCGTCGGCTAGGCATTTACGTAGATTAGATATGTGGAACACTGGATACACGTTGTTTAGTTCCTGTGGCAGGTCGAGTCTGTATGCTACCTTGCCAATCCTTTCGAGTATCTTGAAAGGACCCACATAGAGAGGAGCGAGTTTTCCCTTCTTACCAAAACGAACTACCCCCTTCCAGGGAGATACCTTGAGAAGAACTCGGTCATCAATATCAAATTCCAGAGGCTTACGCCTAGTATCAGCATAACTCTTTTGTCTGATCCTAGCCTTGATCAAGTTATCATGGATCTGAAGAATCTTATCCATTGTCTCCTGAATGATCTCATGGCCAGAAAACTGCTTGTCACCAATCTCATGCCAGCTGAGGGGAGATCGGAACTTGCGGCCATACAAAGCTTCGAAAGGAGCCATCTGAATACTAGAATGACAGCTGTTGTTGTACGAGAACTCAATCAATGGTAAATGTACATCCCAGTTACCACCAAAGTCGATGACACAAGAATGGAGCATATCCTCTAGGGTTTGAATAGTACGCTCGGTCTGTCCATCCGTCTGAGGATGAAAGGCTGTGCTAAGATTCAAGTGCGAACCCATAGCGGACCGAAACGTTTGCCAAAGACGCGAAGTAAAACGACCATCACGGTCCGAGATTATGTCAAGAGGTATGCCATGACGGCATATACTCTCATTGGTATAGATTCGAGCAAGTTTCTCCATTTTATAATCTTCACGAATAGGAAGAAAGTGGGCCAATTTGGTCAAACGATCAACAATCACCTAGATACTATCGTGACCATTCGGTGTACGGGGTAGTTTGGTAATAAAGTCCATAGCAATGCTATCCCATTTCTAAACTGGGATTTCAGGTTTTTCTAAGAGTCCAGAGGGACGCTGATGTTCAGCCTTGACTTTCTAACAAGTAAGGCATTTGGAAACATATACAGCAATGTCCCTCTTCATACCAGGCCACCAGTAAGTCATATGCAGATCTTGGTACATTTTATCAGAACCTGGGTGAATAGAGTAATGAGATTTGTGAGCCTCAGTCATAATGAGCTCACGGAGGTTATCGTGATCTGGCACCCAGATGCGATTGAGATAGTACTGAAGACCATCAGATCTGGTTTCGAGCTGATGCGCATCAGCACCATGAATTTCCACCATTAGATTACTTTCATTAGCTGACGAATACTGAGCTTTACGAATACACGCATGGAGATCACTAGAGATACGAATAGCATTAAAATGAGTTTTACGACTAAGCGCGTCGGCCATTACATTCGCCTTGCCAGGATGATAGCGAATTTCACAGTCGTAGTCGTTAGGTAGTTCTACCCAACGTCTCTGTCGCATGTTCAGTTCTTTTTGGTCAAAGATATGTTGGAGGCTCTTATGGTCGGTGAAGACCACATATTTAGTACCATACATGTAGTGTCGCAAGATCTTTAACGCAAATACAACTGCGCCAAGCTCCAGATCATGAGTAGTGTAGTTTTTCTCATGTACCTTGAGTTGACGAGAGGCATAAGCGATGACCTTGTCCTATTGCATGAGCACACAGCCCAATCCACGGTTCAAGGCATCACAATATACCACGAAATAGTCATTCCCATCGGGTAGAGTAAGAACAGGAGCGTTACACAAAAGGGTCTTAAGAGTCTAAAAAGATTCCTCTTGCTCGGGACCCCAAGCAAAAGGTCTCTCTTTTTGAGTCATTGAGGCCAGAGGTACAACAATCTTAGAAAAGTCTGAGATGAGTCGGCGGTAATAACCCGCCAATCCTAGAAAAGAACGAACCTCAGATGCGGACTTAGGCGTACTCCAATCCTTCACAGCTTCGATTTTAGAAGGGTCAACATGAATACCTTTCTTACTAACGACATGACCAAGAAATTGCACTTCGTCAATCCAAAACTTACACTTAGAAAATTTAGCATGCAGACGTTCACCACGTAGCAGTTCGAGCATCAAGCGTACGAGCATGATCGGACTTAGATTTAGAATAAATAAGAATATCATCGATAAAGACTATCACAAAACGATCCAGATAGGGTTTACACACACGATTCATAAGGTCCATAAACACAGCGGGTGCGTTGGTTAGTCCAAATGGCATGACCACGAACTCATAGTGTCCATAACGAGTACGAAAAGCAGTTTTGGGTACATCATCCTCGAGTACACGAAGCTGATGATAGCCAGACCGAAGATCGATTTTAGAGAAACTGGACGCGCCTTGTAGTTGGTCAAATAGATCATCAATACGGGGAAGAGGATAACGATTCTTAACAGTAAGCTTGTTAATTTCACGGTAGTCGATACACATACGAAACGAACCATCTTTCTTCTTGACGAACAACACGGGAGCACCCCACGGGGAGGTACTTGGACAAATAAAACCCTTGTCGAGCAACTCTTGAAGTTGACTGGATAACTCTTGCATCTCGGATGGTGCAAGACGATAGGGAGCCTTGGCGACATGAGTCGCACCAGGTATGAGATCAATACGAAAGTCAACGGACCTAGGAGGAGGAAGACCGGGTAGATCTTCAGGAAAGACATCAGGGAAATCACACACTACTGGAACATCGCTTATGTTCTTCCCTTTGCCCTTTTGTTCCACTATGTGGGCCAAGAAGGCAAAGTTCTGTTTACTTAAGGATATGCTCGCTTGAGTGCATGACATCAGCCTTAGTCCTTTCGAAGGTCGGTCTCCATAGACGTGCAGGGTATCACCAGAAGGAAGAGGTAGATGAACAAACTTCTCGTGACATCAAAACTACCCAATCGCATGGGTATGAGGTCAATAGAAAAGACGTGATCGTTAAGTGTTAGGAAACAATCACGCAAGATAGAATCAACAAGAATCGACTTACCATTGGCGACCTCAACAGAGAACGACTCAGGTAACTTGGAGAGTGTACAGTTTATCAAAAACTCAAATTCCACGGACACAAAACTTCTATCGGCGCCTGTATCAAATAGAATCGAAGCATAAAGGTTATTCACAAGAAACGTACCATTGGCAACATCATTGTTATTTTGAGCCTGATTAGCGTTGAGATTGAACGCTTGTCCATGAGTGGCTTGCTGCTGGTCCTGGTTCAGCTGAGGGCAATGGTTACGGAGGTGAGTAGTATCTCCACACTTGTAGCATGCACGAACATCATTGATTGGCCTTGGATTCTGTAGGGGAGCTGGAGGTGCTGGTAAGGAGGCCTGAGCTGGGGCTTGTTGAGCTTGCTGGGCCGGGTTAGTTTGACGACAATAAGGAGTCGTGCGGCCATAGCGATTACAGGTGGTGCACAGATGACATGCAGAATTAGCAGGATGATGATAGTTGCAAGTCTCGCACTTGGGGTGAGACCTAGTGTACTGCTTCTTGACTTCGGGAGCAGCAATGATTGGAGGAGTAGCAGAAGGAGTAGGTTTAGCAACAGGGTTTTGAACAATAGGGACAATTGCATTGCATCCTGAACCCTGCGACTTTCGCCTCTTGTTCTTACTGCCACTTGGCTGCTGAGTAACTTGATGTACAAACTTGGAAGAGGTAGAGTTAGGAAACTGCTTATCACGCACACGGTTGTTGTTGAGACTAGCTGCAAGGCGGTAGACTTCCTCAATAGTGTCGAGCTGAGCTGCTTCAATAGAGTCACGCATAGCAGGAGGTAGACCATTGATGCACTTGGTTATCATCTGCTTGGGAGTAGAAACCAAGTGAGGAACGATCAAACTAAGCTGGTTAAAGCGAGTAGTATAAACCAGATTATCATCACCAATCTGCTTAAAGTTCCAGAACTCTTCTTCAAGCTTCAACTGCTCATGGGGAGGGCAGAACTCAAGCATCATTAGCTCTTGCACCTCGCTCCATGGAAGAGCATAGGCCTCTTCGTTCGAACGGATGTTTCTCTCATTTGACCACCACTCCAACGCTCTGCTTTGAAACATTCTGGTCGCACTCCTAGTCTTTAGATGATCTGGGCACTCGCTGTTGATAAAAGTAACCTCAATGCTGTCAAACCATTCGAGTATTGCGGTCACCCCATCACTGCTCGTGAAAGGCTTAGGATTGCAAGAGATGAAATGCTTGTAACTGAACTTTTGCGGAAGCGTGATTTGGTGTGACTTGCTTATTATCATTACATTCAACCATAACAAACAACTATATGATAAAACCAAGATGTTCATCCGTAGATAGTTTTCAAATTAATACAACCGTCATTGTTTAACAACAAACTAAGACTTCAACTTCTACTACATAACAATCCAAGTTTTAAGTTCCAATCTGGACTTAACAAAAGACACTAGCAACTAGGTGTCGAGCCATGTATCTTACCCAAGATAAAATACATAACCCAAACCTTTCGACTTCGGATGACACCTTTTATTATTAGAGACATAACTTGTAAACTTCGACGCCCGCCAGATCCATACTTAATTTCCTTAAATACACGTAGTTTGAAAACATCAACCAAAGTTGAGCGAGTTCATGTGTTTAGTATGTGTGCACGAATCATCCGTGAAAACATTTGTAAGTATGTATGTATTTATGTATATGTAAACTGGTATGAAGCAACAAGGAAAATAGATCAATTAATGTGTAGCTAATACATTAACATAAGTGACATGGCATAGGAAGCACTCAAGCCTGTAAGCATATTTCGTACCGGCCGCTCTGGCGGAACGACATAGTCACCACATGCGGCCAACTCGCAGGCCCATGGGTGGGGCTCGCAACACCCAATAGATCTATCACTCATGCCCCTCGGTCCTTATACAAGGATTAATGGTCTTAAGTTAATCGCCTACCCATTCACATGATCTAGCAGTTCATTCCATAGCTAACCATACCGTTTGTAAATGTTTGTAAACAATTGTAACATGTATTTCACCCCCGAAGTTATAAAACTGAAAACAGTTAAAAGAAAAGAGGGAACATGAACTCACAGTTTTGCGTTCCTTGTATCCGATGTAACTCAAAGCTTCCTCTAGAATGCACGACTACCTACATGCGTACTACGGTCCATTAGACGAGCGGTTCGTGCCTTGACTTGATAAAGATTAGTGTCTTTGAGTTACGTTTCAAGGTGTCTTCATTAATATTCCAAGTGTATAATTATTTGTTAAAATGATTAATATTTTAACTTAATACTTCTCAAGTATTTAAACATGTATATCTTTCCCAAGGATGGGTATATTTGTATTTGTATTCTTGTATATTCTTGCCATGTAAAGGTGTCACATTCCGGTGTGTATTTATACGTATGAAAATGCGTATTTTTATTGTATTCATTAAGTATTCCAATACTTAATTTCGTATTAATTATTCCGGAATGTTATCTTTAATAAAAGTCCATCAATATATATTTCCAAAATATATATTGTAATAAGTATTATTTAGAAAAATTATTTATAATTTTTCTTTTGGCAAAAACATTTGTATTTTCTCATAAGTTTCAAAAATTGATATATTTTCATGCTTATCTTAGAAAATATATAAACTCATTTTCTCCAAAAATGACATACTTCATATTTATTTGGGAGAATATATCTTCCACCTCAAAATATTGTATTTTGTGTGTGTGTAAGAAAATATATATTTCTTAAAAATAATATATTTTCTAGAAATTTCAAGAAAAATATATATTCATACATGCCAAAAATAATATATTTTTCCTTTGTCAAAATATGATATATTCTTGTAGTAATCATGAAAATCCCATTTTCATTCCCTTGATTTCCAAAATATTATTTACCAAAATATACACATGAATAATATTTCTGGAATATTTTGTGACCTATATTCCTTTGTCCGGTTCTACCGGTATCTTGGGTATTTTTTGTATATTTATTCCTTGGAATTTTGGTAATATTTCGGATTGTAATTTTGGTATTTTGATGAGATATATTATTTCAAGCACCAAAATAATATAACTAATACACATAATATACAAGTAATCACACATGTGTGTCTTCAATGTATATATATTCTAAATATATATATTTAGCCACTTTTATTTATAAAAACCAACCTCCAACACTTATATTTTTGTAACAAAAATTATGGCAAAGTTTATATGAAAAACTCATGGTTAAAATACACTTGTAAACATTTGTTTAAAATATTTTTCTAAGTGTTAATATTTTTAGAAAATTTTGCCATAGTTTCCCCTAAAAATGGAGGTTTCCATGCTTTCAAGCATATCATTTTCTTTTGTAAAAATCATCACAATCAATTTACAATTATCAACAGACAACCTTTACTTACCAATCTTGCCTAAATCATACATATTTCACTACTTCATTTATATAAGCAAACAATAATCAATCAAGCAAATCAATACATAAACAACATGATTTCTTTAAGATTTAAGCTTATGTTCATGTTTACTTCTCATGATCTTTAGTGTTCTTCAAGATTAACTTTATGTAATATCTTTTAACCACCAAAAATAGAAGTAAAATGGAAAGATCATGGTTCTTACCACTAGCTCAAGGCTAGGGATGATCAATGGAAGAAATAGAGTGGATAAAAGCAAACGGTGAAGCTCCTTCAAGCTTCAAGGCCTCCAAGGTTCCTAACTTAGCTTCTTACACCTCTAGACCACCTTGGAATGCATGGAAGAAGGTTGGAAATTGAGGTAGTGTGGTGGATGGTTGTGGTCGTGAGCATGGAGGATGGAGGAGAGAAGATTTTGTGTGTGTTGGTGTGTGAAAGATAATGAACTCTTAACCCCTCATGTTCTTCTTATAACCATCTTAATCCTTTACCCTTTGTGTAATGTGTCTAAGGAAGTATTAACAAATCAAATAAAATCTTGAAATCATATCCCCATGTGGGACCCTTGTTGGAGCCGAAAATAGTGGGGCGGGGGGGGGGGGGGGGGGTCTTAGTATAGGTTTTAACCATATAGTTTGTTTAAAGTTCAAATCCAAGTGTTGGTTACAAGTGTTAGTTACTAGATATTTTGCATGGGGTGTTATGATGTTTAGGGACCATAACTAGCTTGGAAATATTAAAACAATGCTTCTAGCGTAAATTTGATGTTTCGGGTAGTGTCCGGTTGTTCGGTTGGATACTGGTTCGTTAAAGTGCTAAACTTGCAGTTTAGTGATCTTTATGTAACCTTTTGTGACACTTTTAAATCCCGACACTTAGGAAAGCATTCAGGACCATTTTACCATATTTCTGCATGATAAAAGTTTGTTAAATTGCTGAAATTTTGCCGAATTTGCTGAATTCTGCAGTGTATGAGAGTTTTTATGCACTTTCCGGCACTTAAACTATCACTAGGAAGTCAGTTTTGTGATCCTTACTTTTCTACACACTATACTAGTGTAATACTTGGTTTCTGGCCCATTTTGTATCTTAATACAATGTCTGTCTAAGTTCTGAACTTCGTCAGCATTTCTCTGATTTTGTCTGATAGCTGTGCTAGCTTTGTTTCGTGCATCATTTGAATCAATAAAGTTTGCATGTAGTAATGTTATGTCATTTGCAATATATGATGCACATATATGAATAATGATAATGATCAGAAAGCAATACAAGCATTTAATTGTAATTCAGCACAGTCATTAAGCACTAATCATCATTTAATAATCATACGGATGCATGCAAATTTGGCAGTTGTCACATTCTCCCCCTGTTAAGAAAATTTCGTCCTTGAAATTTATTCTGTCTTATCTCCTCAGGGTTACATTTTGCGTGTATGTATATGAATAATACTGAGGTAGGTAGCCACAAAACCGAATCAAATCTTATTCACATCAGGTGAATCCAAGAATATATTACAACAATAAGAACCCAATAGTTAAAAGGTATGTATTCTAGCATTTGATGCCAAAGAACACGAGCTGTATAGATGTATATCCTAGTGTAACTTAGTTAACCAGGGGTGCAACAAAGGAGTTTTGACCAATGGATTTTTCAAACAATCGGTCACAATATGCAATTGAGTTTTTCAAAAACGATAGCATCCGCTAGATGTACTTAAAATCAACAACTCGAATATGATAGCAACATGAAAGTGCCCTGTCAACTTGCGAATATATAAATGGTAAGAGTTTGTGTGTTGACATTCTTGGATTTCTAAAATACACCGAATGAAATACAAGCGAATCTGGTGTATCATTGTCTTGATTCGTAGTTGCATTAGGAATGTTTAAATGACGAGTCAAACAAAAGTATGAGTAGTTTTGTGTGAAATGGTTGACCATGATTAGCACAAGCTACAAATTTGTAATGACACCACAAGGCGTCGTAGTTGACATATTTCAATAATAGTTGTGACTGAACAAGTTCACCGTGCTTGAGATCAAATGAAAGTGTAATGAAACAATCGTTAGGAGGTACACCGTGATATGAAATGAATCTATGTACCATTTCCTTAACACACAACTGTGTTGAGACCGCTTTAATCGTGATAAACAAGACGGATTTAGAGCCAGCTAATAAATAAACAATTAAATCCGTGTATGAAATGAGTAACCAAATTAGCGCAAGCTTCAATCTAATGAAAACATCACCGCAAGGTGTCAAAATCAGCAAACGACTCAATGGAGCTGTAGAACAAACAAGTTTACTACGACTTGGAACAAGTGAAAATCTTTGCAAAAATGAATTCGAATATGATGCTCTCAATACATCATATGGTGTCTTGAATTGAATATGCGAAATAGATAAGTTCAAGCAATTGAACCTGGTTTCAGCGCCATCTGGCAATAAACTTAGGTATTGATAAGGGAATCTCGGCATGGTTAAAAGATAAACCATGAATGTAACTTGAAATAAAAGAAGTTTCAAGAAAGTGTGTTGAGTTGATACAAGGGAGCCAACAATTACAGTAATGTAGGTCATTCGAATCACAATTCAATAATTAGATTTAGCAAAATAATGTTTGAACTTTGACGAAGCGCTTATCCGAAACGAAACCACATGCATAACAAAGGGTGCATGCGTAATGTATGAATTTCCAAGAAATGATAAAATGAGTATTTGCTAATATGAAGAAATGATCAAGTACCGAAGCAAATGTGTGTTCGCTCCCAGCGAAGAAAATCAACGCGATGCAACTACCAATAAGGGGAGTAGAGATGCAAACATCTACTCGCTAGAAGCAAAAGTGGAGATTTCAACAAAAGAGATTTGAGTACTTTCTGTTTGGTTAACTGAAATAGCATATATGTCAAGATAATGGGTTTTTCTTGAATTAACAGTTGTGGTTCCTAAGTGAAAACCTTTACGAGTTTTGACCTGGGTTCCCAAAGGCCCTAAGTACATGTTTTCTAGATTCTTGAAGTTTCGTATTCTGTGTAAAACAATTTTGTGCGTTGTGTAGGAAACACAATTTTTTTGTATGTTTAAAACAAGTTATTGCCCCACAATTCCCCGGTATACTTTCTTCCTGAATTCACAGCTAATGACACTCGATCATCGATCAGTCTTAAAATTGTAGTTGGATCCTCACAGTTAGTTAACTAAATAATTAGTTAATCCACAGCAAGAGTTACCGACTCTTGTTGGTTAGCTCGTTCGGCTCCTGGTAGTTGATGCTCGTACGGAAGCTATCGTCCTTCTTCTTGACGAGCAGAACTGGGTTACCCAAAACGGGAAACTTGGTCTGTTATCTTCCTTCTCTAACAACTACTGAAACTACACTGAAAGTCCTTGCATCTCCGACGGTGTAAGTCACTAAGGTGCATTAACTGCAGGCGCGGCACCTGGAACCAAGTCGATGTGGAATTCGACTTGTCGCTGAGGGAATAATCCCGACAAGTCTTCGGGGAAGACTTCAGGATACTCCTTTCCACAGGGATCCCTTCGAGCTTCAGTGTTGCGGCTTCTTGGCCCACGTCATGAGCCACGGAAACAACGCATCCTTTATGCAACAACTTTCGTGTCTTCAATGACTGATAATCTGTAGGGGCGTATCCTGCTCCATGAATCATGATCATTTCTCCGTTTGTCATCGGTATGCGGATAACAATCTCCACTTGATTGCTCGACACCAGTCCATCCCAATTACCACGTCGAAGCTTCCCTTTAGCTAGTTCTATCGAGTACGGGTTATCTAACTTACTTGCTACTAAACCAAGTATACTCTCAAACTCTAGAGATATGAAGCTATAGTCAGTACTATTATCGAACAACAAAAATGCATAACGTTGGCTAACAGGGGACGTACCGATGACCATGTTTGGATACTGGCATGCTTCCCTAGCTCAGGTGTTGGACATTCTTCCATGATCTTGTTTAATCTCCCTTGGGCAATCCTTCCTAAAGTGCCCCATGTCGCCGCGGTTAAAAAACCCTTGACCTCTCTTTCCACGTCCCGTCTTATGCCAACACGTTTCCCTGTAGTGCCCCACCTTGCCACAGTTATCAAACTTTCCATCTTTGCATCGCCCGGTATGATGACGTAGACACTTGTTGCATTTAGGTAGTTTACCCATGTACTCTTTTCCCTTTTTGGCCTTGTTGTTTTTATTCGCTTGAGTACCCTGCTTGAAGTTTGCGAACTTTCTCTTGTTATCTCCAGATGGCTCCACAGGAGTCTCCTTTTTCTCTTCAGAGATTGAACATTTTCCTAGTCTAACCGCTTCTTCAGTGAGCGTCACACTTAAGTCGATAGCATCGGTGATTGTTGGAGGTTTAGATGTTGTCACTAGGCTTAGAATCTGAGGTGCCAATCCCCCGATGAAACGTTCGATCCTTTTAAATTCTGGTTCTACCATGTAGGGGACAACACGAGACAGATCATGGAATCTCTGTACGTACTCAGCTATCTTTGGACCTTCCATCTTCAAGTTCCAGAACTCAGTTTCCAACTTTTGGATTTCTACCCTCGAACAGTACTTCCTATGCATTAGTTCTTTCAGTTCATCCCATGTCAAAGCATACGCAGCAGCCTCGCCCAATGTCTGAACCTGGAGGTTCCACCATGACAGAGCCCCATCTTAGAGCAGTCCAGAAATGTACATGTCCTGATGCTCTGGGGCGCATTTGCTCAAACGCAAAATAGAATCCGTCTTCTCAACCCAGAGCACGAAGGCTACAGCACCCCAGTGTCGTCGAAATCCAGGGGCTTGCAGCCCAAGAACTGCTTGTAGGTGCAGCCTGCGACATAAGCAACATCATTCACGTAAGGCATTAGCAAAGCACACTTGGAAATGTCCAAACGTTTTGTAATGTGTCTTAAGTGACTAAACATTACCGTTGGGTGGGTTATTTCTTAAGGTACCTTCGCTGCGTTCGGAGCGAAGGGCCTCGTGTTGTGCGATGGCCTATGAGATGCGCTCTTGTAATTCCGCCTCTGTCATCGGCAGAGGGTTGTTGGTGTCGATGTTCCTTTGAATAGACATCTTCTAAGAGGAATATTGGTTAGGTCAGACCTTATTAAAGACACAAGCACATAAGCACCTACTTAACAAATAAGACCTAGGAGGTGTATTTACATGTATATATACGTAGTCGTTATAACAAGTAATCATATAACATCACAATTATAGCACAAACTCGTAGATAGGAACATATTTAATGAGAACATAACAAGCAAGCACGTAGCGTCACAATTATAGCACAACATGCAGACCAACAACGTGCTTAGTGAGGACATGGGGACTGAGCTTTCATTATTTACCTACCACAATCACATTGTTTTCAAAGTGTATTACATCAAAAGGGACACAGGGTCACCCTACCCATGTCCAATAAGTCTATCAGTGTATCAAAATCACGTGGTCAAAAGTGGTCTTCAAAAGTCTCTACAATCTCGGCTTATTAGTAGTGTCTTTTCCCAAAAGTAATGCAATCCGCATAAAACCAAAGGCCAACTATATTGTTGACTAAGGTGGAGAAGGGAAGAAAAGCAAACTGCTAACATATGCAAGCTCCTCCTCGAGCTTGTATACACGTCGAAGTAATTAACTGTTATGATGCTTGATAGTAAAGAAACGAGCATCAAAACCTAAGAAGGGTGTAATAGCAGCAGGTGAGAGTGCAAAAGGAGACAGTGATGAATGTGGAGGATCAAAGTATACTTGTATAGACAGGGTGGAGGACGTGGTGTCAGCTCAGGCTCCAAAACATTATAACTCAAAACCTCAAACTGTAGCTGTAGTAACAGGGGCAACTCATCCCGTGTGTAGCCTCCATAATGTGAGGGATGGTAGGGGTCTGTATATCAGCATGGGGTATTGTCATGCGGGTACTGACTAGAAGTCCCTTCCAGGGGAGCGGGTATGTCCTGAAAGAAAGCGTTAGACATGTCGGTGCCATGGACGTCGGTCTCCATAGGGGAAAAGGAGTAACATCAGCGGGTGCTGGCGCAGCAGTAAATGTCTCAACAAAAGGAAGATCGACAGGTGCAGGTATTGGGTCTGGTACAAGGGGTGCAATGTCCGATAAACCAAAAGAAACATGGTCGGGATCAGGAATCGGCTCAAGATCAATAGGCGCATCATCAGGCTGACCCAAAAGGAACAGAAGCTAGCTTAGGAGCAGGCTCAGGGTCGTGTGAAGGTGTGGGATCTCGAGCAGGTGATAGTGTAGCAGTCATAGCAATGTCGTCGTCTGAGTCAGTAGTAGAAAGCTGCAATCCGACCGTCTGTAAGGCTGCAGATGGCACAGAATCAAAGGAGTCTGAAATCGAGTGTAAAATGGAAGCAGAGGAATCTTCCATGGCAGGCATCTCAGGAGGTAGCATAGCAACAACATCCTCAGCTATCTCTCCATCACCCTGGGCGTCAACAGGAGGATCATCAACAAACAAGTCAACGTCATCATCAAACAAATCGTCAAAAGGCAGATCCTCGGGAGGAATGACCACGAGAGGTACGGCGTAGAGGATCGGAGTAATGATAGGCTCACCATCGGAATGACCAGTGATGGGGTGGTAATGGACCGAAACAAGAGTGACAAAAGGATCCTAGTCAAGGAAGCCATCAGCAAGGGTAATTCATCTCTAAAGTCTGGTAGCTCGAACGGTTGGAAGTCGCCCTCGTCCTTGGTCAGCATATCAGGTTCACTCTCAGTGTCTGACGTAAACATCTCCGGCGCAGGTGCAATCTCATTATTTGTGGCGGTGGCCATAGGGTCGCCAACGTCTGACAACTAAGCTACCTAGTCTCTCAGACTAAGCTACCTAGTCTCCCAGACTAAACTTCCCAGTCTCTCAGACTGAACTACCCAGTCTCTCAGACTAAACTTCCCAGTCTCTCAGACTGAACTACCCAGTCTCTGAGACTAAACTTCCAAGTCTCTCAGACTGAACTACCCAGTCTCTCAGACTAAACTTCCCAGTCTCTCAGACTGAACTACCCAGTCTCTTAGACTGAGTCATAAACGTAAACTATGAAATATGTTTCGTGTCTTTTGTTTGTAAAAATGTTTGTTTTCCTGGATCTGGGTGTTTTGTGTATGCAATGAAAACATGTTGTAGAAATATTTTCATGAGAGCCCTAATGATTGTAGACTCGAGAAAGAATCCTAGTTCGCTACAATCGAAGCTCTGATACCAAACTGTCACACCCTGACTTTTGCGGAAGCGTGATTTGGTGTGACTTGCTTAATATCATTGCATTCAACCATAAGAAACAACTATATGATAAAACCAAGATGTTCATCCGTAGATAGTTTTCAAATTAATACAACCGTCATTGTTTAACAACAAACTAAGACTTCAACTTCTAGTACATAACAATCCAAGTTTTAAGTTCCAATCTGGACTTAACAAAAGACACTAGCAACTAGGTGTTGAGCCAAGTATCTTACCCAAGATAAAATACATAACCCAAACCTTTCGACTTCGGATGACACCTTTTATTATTAGAGACATAACTTGTAAACTTCGACGCCCGCCAGATCCATACTTAATTTCCTGAAATACATGTAGTTTGAAAACATAAACAAAAGTTTATCGAGTTCATGTGTTTAGTATGTGTGCACGAATTAACCGTGAAAACATTTGTAAGTATGTATGTATGTGTCTGTAAACTGGTATGAAGCAACAAGTAAAACAGATCAATTAATGTGTAGCTAATACATTAACATAAGTGACATGGCATAGGAAGCACTCAACCCTGTAAGCGTATTTCGTACCGGCCCCTCCGGCGGAATGACATAGTCACCACATGCGGCCAACTAGCAGGCCCATGGGTGGGGCTCGCAACACCCAATAGATCTATCACTCATGCCCCTCGGTCCTTATACAAGGATTAATGGTCTTAAGTTAATCGCCTACCCATTCACATGATCTAGCAGTTCATGCCTTAGCTAACCATACCGTTTGAAAATGTTTGTAAACAATTGTAACATGTATTTCACCCCCGAAGTTATAAAACTGAAAACAGTTAAAAGAAAAGGGGGAACATGAACTCACAGTTTTGCGTTCCTTGTATCCGATGTAACTCAAAGCTTCCTCTAGAACGCACGACTACCTACATCCGTACTACGGTCCATTAGACAAGCGGGTCATGCCTTGACTTGATAAAGATTAGTGTCTTTGAGTTACGTTTCAAGGTGTCTTCATTAATATTCCAAGTGTATAATTATTTGTTAAAATGATTAATATTTTAACTTAATACTTCTCAAGTATTTAAACATGTATATCCTTCCCAAGGATTGGTATATTTGTATTTGTATTCTTGTATATTCTTGCCATGTAAAGGTGTCGCATTCCGGTGTGTATTTATACATATGAAAATGCGTATTTTTATTGTATTCATTAAGTATTCGTATACTTAATTTCGTATTAATTATTCTGGAATATTATCTTTAATAAAAGTCCATCAATATATATTTCCAAAATATATATTGTAATATGTATTATTTAGAAAAAATATTTATAATTTTTCTTTTGGCAAAAAGATTTGTATTTTCTCATAAGTTTCAAAAATTGATATATTTTCATGCTTATCTTAGAAAATATATAAACTCATTTTCTCCAAAAATGACATACTTCATATTTATTTGGGAGAATATATCTTCCACCTCAAAATTTTGTATTTTGTGTGTGTGTAAGAAAATATATATTTTTAAAAAATAATATATTTTCTACAAATTTCAAGAAAAATATATATTCATATATGCCAAAAATAATATATTTTTCCCTTGTCAAAATATGATATATTCTTGTAGTAATCATG
The DNA here is from genome assembly GCA_030545235.1 of Helianthus tuberosus. Lineage (NCBI taxonomy): Eukaryota > Viridiplantae > Streptophyta > Magnoliopsida > Asterales > Asteraceae > Helianthus > Helianthus tuberosus. The sequence goes on from CM060367.1 coordinate 83,405,964, forward strand.
AAAATCCCATTTTCATTCCCCTGATTTCCAAAATATTATTTACCAAAATATACACATGAATAATATTTCCGGAATATTTTGTGGGCTATATTCCTTTGTCCGGTTCTACCGGTATCTTGGGTATTCTTTGTATATTTATTCCTTGGAATTTTGGTAATATTTCAGATTGTAATTTTGGTATTTTGATGAGATATATTATTTCAAGCACCAAAATAATATAACTAATACACATAATATACAAGTAATCACACATGTGTTTTTTCAATGTATATATATTCTAAATATATATATTTAGCCACTTTTATTTTTAAAAACCAACCTCCAACACTTATATTTTTGTAACAAAAATTATGGCAAAGTTTATATGAAAAACTCATGGTTAAAATACACTTGTAAACATTTGTTTAAAATATTTTTCTAAGTGTTAATATTTTTAGAAAATTTTGCCATAGTTTCCCCTAAAAATGGAGGTTTCCATGCTTTCAAGCATATCATTTTCTTTTGTAAAAATCATCACATTCAATTTACAATTATCAACAGACAACCTTTACTTGTTGAGTTCCCTATAATCGATGCACATTCGGAACGATCCATCCTTCTTTTTCCCAAAAAAGGACAGGTGCGCCCCATGGCGATGTGCTAGGGCGTATGAAGCCTTTATCAAGTAACTCTTCGAGTTGACTAGAAAGTTCACGCACTTTAGACGGTGTGAGGTGATAAGGAGCTTTGGCGACAAGGTTAGCTCCAGGAATAAGGTCGATACGAAAGTCGATATCACGGGTAGGGGGTAGACCAGGTAAATCGTCAGGGAAAACATTAGGAAAATCATGAACAACGAGAACGTCCTTCATAGTTTTCTTTTCCTCCTTCGCTACTACGATATGGGCTAAGAAAGCCAAATATTCCTTGTGGAGATACTTGCTTGCTTGAATGCATGACATAAGCTTCAGTTCTTTCGAGGACACTTCACCATAAACACAGAGTTGATCACCGTTTGAAAGAGAGAAACGAATCATCTTTTCGTAGCAAATAACTTCAGCATGATTTTCATGAAGAAAATCCATGCCTACTATGACATCGAAACTACCAAGTTGCATCAGAATGAGATCGATCAGGAAGACGTGATTGTTGAGTTCGAGGATACAATCACGGAGAACGGAACAAACAGTGACGGTTCTTCCTGTGGCAACTTCTATGTCGAAGTTCATTGGGAGGTTAGCGCATTTACGTTTTTTGGAGCTTTTCGAATTTAAACGACATAAAACAGTTATCGGCTCCAGTATCAAATAAACACAAAGCATAAATATTGTTAACAAAGAACGTACCATTGACAACAATGTTGTCAGTCTGAGCCTGCTGGACGTTGATATTGAAAGTTCTTCCGCGGGCTGCTTCCTGCGGCTGCTACTGAGGCTACTGTTGTTGCTGTTGTTGCTACGGTGGTTGCTGCTGCGGTTCTTATTTCACCACACGTAGTGGACAGACATTAGCAAAATGATTCGGGTCACCACAAAAGTAGCAAGCTCGTGCATGAACAGCGGGCGCATGAGCTGCTTGGTTGACCTGAGGAGCGGGAAGTGGAGCTGGTGGTGCTGGAAGAGTTTGACCAGCTTGCTGGCATGGGCCTGAATGGCAGTGAGCAGTGAAATGCCCATAGATGTTGCAGTTTGCACAGAAATGACAGTTGACCCCTGTCGGATGATGATAAGTGCAAGTAGGGCACAAAGGGTGGATACCAGTGTACGCACGCTTAGAAGGCGGTGTGTTGGTAATAGTAGCTTGACGGTTCTGGTTGCTGGGTTGTACGGGGACAACGTTGAGTGGAGCGGTGGTGGTAGCATAATTTTTGTTGTTGTTGTTGTTGTTGTTGTTCTTTCGCTTGCGGCTCTGGCGTGAAGACTTTGAACCTTGAGATGTTGCATTGTCGGTGCTGGGTGTAGCAGTGACCTGCTTAAGATTCTTGGTTAAGGTTTTGAAATACCCAGCCAAGACTCGCTTGTCGTTGATCTCAGCTGCGAGTTGGTAGGTTTCCTCAATAGTAGCAGGTTTTGTTACCTGAAAAAAGTCAGCTACACAGTCGGGTAGAGCTTGAATGTACTTCTTGATTGTCATTTCAGGTGTGGCCACCTGACTAGGACAGATAATACTCAGCTGCTTGAAACGAGCGGTGAGAGCAGCGTTGTTACCTCCTTCCTGCTTGATGTGCCAGAATTCGTTCTCCAGTTTCTGGACTTCATGAGGAGGACAAAACTCCTTCATCATAAGCTCCCTGACTTCCTCCCATGAGAGGCCATAAGCTGCATCATTACCACGCCTATTGCGCTCAGCAGTCCACCAATCCAGCGCCCTGGACTGGAAAACTCCATTAGCATTTACAGTACGCAGACTCTCTGGGCATCCGCTTTGCCTAAAGGTGACTTCGATAAAGTTAAATCACTGGAACATAGCACTGGGTCCATCTTCACCAGTGAAGTTTGTAGGACCGTAGGCCTTGAATTGTTTGAAGCTGAAAGGAGCTCGAGGTGCATCACTCTTTGACTCGACAGAGGATTTGCTGCTGACCTCGTTGATTTCACTGACAATCTGAGGTATGAGTTTAGCCGTTTCCTTGGCCACAAGTGAAGCAATACGCTTGTCAGCATGGTTACGTCGGGTAGCACGTTGAGTATGAGATCCAAATGACGACATTATCGAGTGCAAGTTCTGCAGCAGATGTCGTCATATGAATTAGCCGAGATTCGATCATATCGGGTTATGTTCAAAAAGTTTAGCGTTTTAACATCCTCTATTATTATTATTGTTGTTGTTGTTGTTGTTTTTGTTGTTATTATTATTATGTAAAGCACAGTAACACGTCAAGCATATAGGCACATAGTCACGTAGGCACATAAACCACATAAGCACGTATACACATAGACACATAAGCACGTATGAGCAAATAATTCATGTAAGCACATATTTTACATGTATTCACCTACATATTATTCACTTATTCACCTATCTTTCAAGGCTTGCGCTACGCAGCCTCCAGTTGCAAGAGATAGCGAGTAGCGTAAGTGAGTAGCATAGGGTATGAGGCTTCTTAGTTTGTTCGCGATTAGTTAGCGTTTTATATTACGAGAGCTGTGCGAGTTATGCGCGCTTTGTAAAGTGAGGATCGAAAAGCGATAAAGCATAAAAATCTCCAAAATCGAAACATATAAACACATAAAATCGATAATGCGTAAAACGAGCGACTGTTGGCTAGAAATAAAATGGAGTGCTTTGGGTATTAGGCATCGACTACCCAGAGTGATTCCACTGTTCATAATAACCTCGAGTACACGATTTGGCCTAATAGACTGTGCTCTCACCGAAACACGGTTAACGGCACTCATCCTTCCAGTTACTATGTGACTCGAGTCATTGGAACAGTCGAGACTTTGGTGAGAGTTTGTAAAATCAAAGTAGTGAGTGGAACTGGTCATCAAGATGCGGGTTTCACCCCTAACTTAACATCCTCGTTCCTGAAAGTGTGGTAAAACAACGAGATAAAGGTGGAGAATTTCGTCGAGATATGGATGTCACTCCTAACTCAACGAAGATTCTCGTGCTGAGAGTAAAAATACGCGTAGAGTGAGTGATCTTATCGAGAGTTCCTGGTTTTTACACCTAATCTCGACCCAATCACTCGGTTGAGTTACGTGAGTGTTTTTGAAAATGTGTGGATTGTGTTAAGTTAGGAAAGGCTTCTTCGTACGAAGCTGTAGTATGCGGGTTTGCACGAAGAGGTAATTTTTCGCGAGTTCGCATGAGAGTATCAAAAGCGGGCTCGTACAAAACCCCTACTACGTTTGCACAAAGCAGGTCTGTTGGTACTTAGACTATAGACTAGGTCAACTTTACACGACTCGACCTAATTCCCTATAGTTATGGCTCTGATACCAATCTGTCACACCCCAACCGATGGCGGAAACATCGGGGCGCGGCACTAGGTGAACCAGATTGCTCAAGGGAATCCATAACAAGTATTCATTACCAATATTTTAAAGGTTCATCATCCCATACTAACGAACAAATATTCAACAAACAATTATTACAGATAACGAGTTCTCTTAAACAAAACATGATCCGACAACCTAGATTTCTATTAGATGAGTTTCTAGACTGCCTATCTTGATTCAGCATACATTCCATCAACCTGCCACATACGTTAAAATAAAAGTCAATACATAAAGTAAAGGTGAGTACACAAGTTTGCATAATAATAGTATAAAAAGTGTTTACGCCTAATCAGCATGTAACACGTAACGGGCGAAGCATGTAACTACCAACAATGATACAACCTAACCACGAGACTGCGTTGTAGTGTATGCGCGACACATGTTCACCGAAGCGAACACGTGAGGTAAAGTAATGTGATCCCTAGCAACCCATGTCACACAGGTGCTGAGTCCAAACTATAGTACTATCGTCGCTAGAGGCGGTCTAGTGTAACACTGTATAAGCATAGTAACAAGCATTCAACAAATCACGTATAGCATGCGGGAGCGGTCAACGTTATAAAGTGTTTGCGTTGTGTGTTGTGTTTTGATATAGAACGTATGTAACACCCAAAAGTGCGTTAAACGAAAATGGGTTCGAGCATACTCACAGTGTGTATCTAACGAGTAAACACAAGCTGGATTGGATTGAAGGGAGCGCGTTGAGTTAGCCTGTGCACGGAAACAGAAGTATAGGTCTTCCTCACTGCTGAATGGTTGTAAAATTGAATGTCGAACGGATTAAGTGTTCAACAGTTTATCCGAACGGATTGGTATAATCCATCCGAAAGGATGGGTATAATCCATATGAGTGGATGGGTTCCATCCGAACGGATGGCCATTCGAGCAGAGTGTGATTTGTGTGCGAAGTCATTAAAATTCAAAGTTTAGTTAAAAGGGTTTTAAACAAAGGAAATTATAAAGAGTCAGGTCATCCGGACGAATGGCCATTCGAGTGAGATGATCTGTAGTTGAAGTTTTTGGTAAAATTTTCTAAGTAAAAGTTTTTGAGTTAACGGAGACGGCGTGACAACGTGTCAAACAACGGAAACGTGCCAGGTCCAGCTCATTCGGCCGGATAGTCTCAGCCCATTCGAACGAACACGTTGTTCTTGATGAAGATTCATGTTTGACCCGTAAATCGGTCCATCTCTCCTGTGGAAATTCGTTTTCAAGCCGACTCTCGAGTAAGGAACGAGTCGAGGGTCTGATTGAATCCAGATTCCTTCAATATTGTGTAGAAATTGAAGAGAAATTCGAAATAAGTTGAAATAGTGTTGAAATCTCTCATGATTAAGTTGAAAAGTGTGAAATCCTTTAGATCTAGAGCCAATCTTGATTGAATGATGTTCCACAACAGTTTGCCTTAGCAAAAAGGATGAAATCCACCTTCAAGAGGTCCAAATCAGGCGATTTCGGGAAAAAGTTTAAGTGTGTGTGAGATTTTGATGGAGAAGATGAAATAGAAGTGATTAGAGATGAGGATTAGAGAAGATTTGAGGGAAAAAGCTTACAAATTAGCCTTGATTCGCGACAAAGTCTTGGGGAGCGGATGAGAGTGTCAAAGTTAGAGAATGAAGGTGTCCGGCGGTATTTATAGAGGGAGGGCGAGAGTTGAGGCGGTGGCGAAAGGCAGTGTCCGAGCGGATGGCCATCCGGACGGATGGTCATCCGGACGGATGTGCATTTGGACGGTCGTGTTGCATTTGTTAGTTTTCCAACTTTTGGTTCGTTTGTTAAGCGTTGCGTTGCATTTAATCGAGTTGCGAGTAAGCGTTTGAGCGTGTAAGCGTTGTGTTAATAACCACATAACATTCAACAAATAATCACACAATCTAACAAATAACTAAATGCATAAAATAAATCCACGTTTCGAGTCTGCGTTTATGTCGCAACCCCCGTCCCCTAACAACCCGGGAACGGGCGGCCGCGGCCAGTTTCGGTGGTATCTGTATTTATTCATTTTGGCAGCGGAAATTACATCAAGATCGTAGTTAGGAAATATTTCATCAGAGTAAAATACCACACTTTCATAATCTCAAATACGTGGGAGAAATCCCAAGTTTTAAGTACACACATTTTCATAGGGATACACCCTTTTTATTTAATAAAAAGATCTCTTTATTTTAGGTAACTTTATAGCCACTTTTCCAAGCCTTCAGTGCTGTCCAGCTGGCTTCTATTTGGCTTTCACATTTTGTTACCTGAAACGCGTTTAAAAACATTTTGTCAGTGGGAAATACTGGTGAGTAAATCTCATTTTAATCAAGTTTAGTAAAAACCATTGTACAGTATTGAGGGCGGTCGCGCAATTACATTTGTTTCCATCTATTCAATTACCACCGACGGTACTGTCAACCCGACTTGTGGTCATGTTACTCCTCGCAAGGTAGTAACAAATTTTGTATACAAAACCCCAACATACCGACGATAATTATAGAATACAAATACTCAATAACTGTTTAATATATTATTAATTGTGTGAGGTTTTGTAAAAACACTTTGCAAAAAGGAGATTACTCACATTGCTATCTTAGGTTTTCCTTTAGGGTTTCCTGGGGATTATCTATTAAGTACACAAATGCACACGCATTAGTATAATAACCCAATATTTACATTAGCAATACCCTCCCCGAGACGACATTCCAACGACTACGTCGGGCAGAACCTCGACAGCCGTTACGGAACCCTGGATCAATCAGGCAGCGAATCTAATACGTAACCGGGGTTATGAAACTTAAAACGAGGCAGAACTTCGTTATTTAGGGGGGTATTATGCCCGAAAATTGCTTTAATTGTTCAGAATTTCGAGAGAGAAACAGTGTGGTGCGAGTTGGGACCGAAGGCCTGAGCTCCCAATTTTTAGGAGCTGAAATTGAGTTTGTCGCACCCTGCGTAAGAGAGGGAAGGGTCTTACGTGGCCCGCGACCTAGGCTTGTAGGGCCTAGCCATGACTGGTCATCACATAATGCTTCGACACGATGTTGACACGTGGCACACTAGGGTGTCGCCCTGAGTTTGGGTTGTCGCGCTCCGCGTAGACCCTGATGTGGTCTTACGCGCCCCACGAGAGACCAATTATTTTTGTTTTTATTTTTATTATATTAAATTAAATGTATTCGGGGCCCGTTTTCGCATACGGGGTATATTTTAGGACATATAGGGACATTTAAAAATATATTAGGTGTCGAAAATTATTTTGAGGGTTGTTATAGTTTAGTTTGCGTTGCGATAGCGTTTTTAGTCTAAACATGTGATGTAAAATGCGATAAAATGCGTTTAAGTAGTAAGGGTTATAATAAGCGTTTTAAATGCGATAATCGTGATTAAGTAAGCGTTGTGATAAGCGTTTAAATATGCGTTGAAAATTTAGTTTAACCCTTTGCGTTAATCGAATCCCAAGAGTACAAGCGTTTACGAAGAAAAGATAGCGGGTTGTTATAGCCTCCCCTACTTTAGGAAATTTCGTCCCGAAATTAAGAAGCAGGCGTAACAAAGAGTTGCGGATATTTAGCTTTCATATCACTTTCTAGTTCCCAAGTGAACTCGGCGCCGCGTTTGCCTTTTCAGCGAACCTTCACTATATGAATACGAGAACGTCGAAGTTTCTTGGTCTCTCGTTCCATGCTTTCTACTGGCTTTTCCACAAAGTGTAGAGTTTCGTTTACTTGCAAGTCCTCGAGAGGGACTTGAAGATTTTCTTCAGCTAGGCACTTTTTGAGGTTTGAGACGTGGAAAGTCAGATGTACGTTGCTGAGTTCCTCCAGTAATTCGAGTTAGTAGGCCACTTTGCCAATTCTTTCTAGAATCTTAAAGGGACCCACGTATCGTGGCGCTAGCTTTCCTTTCTTGACGAATCGGATCACCCACTTCCAAGGTGAAACCCTTAGGAGTACGTGATCACCAACTTCAAAGTCAAGGGGCTTGCAGCATTTTTCGGCGTAGCTCTTTTGAAGACCCCCGAGGTTTCAAGAGACTGTCTCTTATTTGGAGTATCTTGTCAGTCGTTTCTTGTAATAACTCAGGACCGGTGATTTGAGCGTCTCCGATCTCGTGCCATACAATAGGCGATCGACATTTTCTACCATATAATGCCTCAAACGGTGCTATTTGAATACTAGCGTGATAACTGTTATTGTACGAGAATTTTACTAGAGGTAAATTTGAATCCTAATTACCACCAAAATCTATAACGCACGAACGAAGCATGTCTTCCAGGGTGCGAATCCTGCGCTCAGTCTGACCGTCGGTCTGGGGATGGAATGCGGTACTGAGATTGAGAGTGGTACCGAGAGCGGATTGGAATGTCTCCCAGAGACGCGAGGTAAATCGACCATCGCGGTCAGAGATGATGTCACGCGGTGTCGTATGTCGACAAATGACTTCGTCGGTATAGATTCGTGCTAATCGTTCTACCTTGAAGTCTTCTCGAATCGGTATGAAGTGGGCGGATTTCGTAAGACGATCAACGATAACCCAAATGCTATCGTGACCTGATGGCGTGTGAGGGAGTTTCGTAACGAAATCCATAGCTATACTCTCCCATTTCCACATCGGGATCTCGGCTTGTTCGAGTAAGCCAGAGGGTCGTCGGTGTTCAGCCTTAACTTTCGAGCAAGTTAGGCACTTCGAAACATGGAGGTGGATGAGGTTGTTGAGGGTGATCGTGGGCTATGGTGGTGCCGTGGTGGGTGGTGGTGGTGGTGGTTGGATTGTTTTTTAATTATTACAATATATTTTCGAATGCCGAGTCTAACGCTATAATTGTATGTTTTATTAACAGGATATCGAAAGTCGATGTTTTGACGATGGTGGTAGCGTAATCCTTATGGTGAAGTACATTGCGTTCATATTTCATATTCAAACCCTTACATGCGTTCGTATTTCAGATTCATGCACTAGGACGTCGATCTAGGATTATGTGTGATCGGAGTGGACTACATTGTGCTAAGCTCCTAGTGACGCCAGCCAATGCGGTTTGCCCCGTTGCATATACTTCCAAGAGAGGCGTTCATTAGTGTTCTGATGAGTATCCACCAACGGGAATTCCATTACACCCACCATCTCGATATGGCGTGCCAGATTGGACAGTGTTAATAAACATAATCCCGGCACCACCTGTCCCAACCACCTCCTACCTTGTGCCTCTTGATGTGGTAGTTGGGATGTGGAAAGCCCGTTGGAAGCTAGGGTACCAGTACACAATTTAAAGACAGTTGTCATGTCTTGGTATTTGGGTGTTACACCCATTGTTTTCCTGTGCAAGAATTTAAGAATATGTAACAATTAGCGATTTAGGGTTTAAGGTTTGTGGCTTAGCGTTTAGTCATTACATTTTGTTTGAAAGTGACATGTTTTGTGTATTAATATACACCGATGTTTAATTACATTTTGAATTACGTTTCTTTGTTGCGTTATTGATAATAAATGACAAGTGAAAAACAACTAAAGACATAATAATACTTAATAAATAAAAATTTTGACATTTTATAATATATATATACAATTCGTTTTATAAAAACATTTTATAATAATTATGAAGTTTTTATAATAATATTTAATAAAAAACATATGCACATTCTTTTATTAAAAATGATGATATTTTATAATAATACTTGAGAAATAAAAAACAAATAAAAACTTGATATTTTATAATATATACACATTTTCTATAAAAACATTTCATAAAAATATGAAGATTTTAATAATAATAATAATAATAATACTTAATAAAAAAACATATGCACATTTTTTATTAAAAAACGATGATATTTTCTAATAATACTTTATAAATAAAAAACAAATAAAAACATGACGTTTTTTTAATATTAACACATTTTTTGTAACAATATTTTATAAAAAAATCTATGAATTTTCTTATATTAATATTTGACAACTTTCTCATACTAAAACATCTATGATATTAAATAAAGTTTTTTATGGTACATCCCAATCTTTGGGCAACAATCATTGGTTGACACTCAATGATTAGCATTAATTCGATGAGTCAGAAGCAGTCGTATTTCAGGCGTATATGGCAATGAGAAGAGTATAGGGTTTGATGATGTGTAGATACTTTTAGGGGATGTGTGGATACCTCCACCGTTATTAAAAAAAAAAAAAAAAAAAAAAAAAAAAACATTTCATTGCAAAACCAAAGAATTAGAACTTAACAAGAAATCAAACAAACACACGATCACTCATCAGAATCTTTGTTACTCTAGAACTTTGATTGTAGTTGATCCACCACGCTTTTATCCACTTGGAATGCCTTGGCTAAAATATCCCCTGGAATTGGAGGATTAGCACCAAAAACAGCATTCGCTATCGTTATGGCGCCAGGGTTTTGACTGCTCAATGCGGCAATAGCCACTGCATACCCATTCCCGACGTTCTGCTGGAAATGCACAAGTCCTACCGGGAACACGAAAACATCACCCTTTTTCAGCACCTTGGTGATAAAACGGTTATCAGGGTTGGATGTGACAAACCCAACTAGTAGGCTTCCTTCAAGAACCGTAAGAATCTCGGTGGCTCTTGGATGAGTGTGAGGTGGGTTGAGTCCTGATGGCGCGTAGTCAATCCGAACCATTGAGATGCCTAGAGTGTTTAGTCCAGGTAACTGAGCTGCAAAGACTGTGGTAACCCTTGATCCCACAGCGTTTGATGTGTTGCCCATGAGGTGTAGCCCACTGAAGAAGAAGTCATCAGCTTGAACTTTCATGGGGTCCTTGCATACTAGACCATTTACTTTCACTGCACATTAAACATGATATTATCATTTAACTATTTGAGTAAATTTGTTAAAATCAAAAGAAAATATACCTGAGGTGTTAGGATCGGCTACACAAAAATCTTGGAGGGGTTTAGGCTCGTAGGCGAAGGCAAGGCAGGCAAAAGTTAGAGCTACAAAGCTCAAGATGATGACTTTGTTCGACATCTTCTCTTTTAATTTGCTGAGTAGGAAGACAATTGAGATGCTTTAATTTATGAATTGAGCTGCTTTGCGTCTTCATATATATATAGAGCCAATCTGCATGGAAGCATGGTTGGTTATTAAATAATTTTCTGCCCTTCTGCATACTAAAATACCATTAATTATTTTTAAGAATTGCCGTCTATCCTATAATTATGTCAATCAAGTATCATGTTGAGAATGTTGATAAGGAAATGGTAGGCCGGCTTTTCAAAGCTTAGTACTCACTTTTGTATGGAGAAGAATTTGTCAATCTCTCAATTCACAAATGATCAACTTTAAATCTCCTGCTACGTTTTAACTATGGTTGCAAAATTTTATAAAGAATTATTGAAATGGAACATGACGTAAATAGCATCTAGGCTTCTTGCCTTTTCTAGCGGATCCTATACTTGAAAAGTGAACTCATGACAATTTGGCTAACGAATGTTTAAGTTGACAAGTTGCTCAATGTAGGAGGACGAATGACACCCACCTCATCATTTATTCAGGTTGCATTTATACTTTACTTGGTTACTTGGTTAGAATTTTATGTATTACATGGGTTGAATTAATGTAAAGTTATCTATTAATAGTCTTTTAATTAAAAACTTGTATATTGCACCGACTGAATAAAACTGTATGTACATTTGTTGAATAAAATATAATGTAATTTGTTTACACATACGATTGTCAAAATGTGTGTTTTAAAAAAAAACTTTAACAGAACCGTTGTATTGATAAATATTAAATCAGTTAAAGTGCACCTAGTCATTTAAATATATTTTTAGCACAATCAAGTTAAGTTAAATTGCAATATAAATAGACATAAAAATGAGAACTAAAGGTTAAATTTTTTAATATCGCCTATTTTTTCAGTTATTTGACATATTGCATGTTTATCATTCAAACTATCCTATCACATGGAATATTTAATTGTTTTTTTATAAATCACTCGGAATAAATAACTATTGTCCTTTTTTCATATTTTAATGAGTATAATTTTTAACTTTGTAAAACTTGAATACATAAGTAAAAACTTGTAAATAAAAAAAATAAGTCAAATTTATAACAACACAAAATATATAATTAATGTCATGTTATATGACGATATATTATATAATAATGATAGTTTTTTAATATCAATGTTATATAATAGGAGATAAGAGACCAAAAAACCAACATTTATATAGCCTAAAATGATGACAAGTCTCTCAAATATTTTTATCTATGTATTTAGGGGTTTCGATTCTCATATACCTATTTTCCACGTCCCGTATAGAATGATATTGCACAGAAATAAATGCATTGGAATGTTTTTTTTGTTTTACCTGTATAAGGTCCGTATAACATTATACGAGCCGTATACAATTGTATACGAGCAATATAATGTTATACGACCTGAGGTTTTTTTTATGAGATTTTATGAGGATTTGGGTTTTTAACATTTGTATACGGGTCGTATAATGTTATACGACCCGTATATAAGTTATTCTTTTTGTAAAACCAAACAACCGTTTAATAAGTTTTAGTAATTGTTTAGATAGCGTTTGCCGTATTATTTAGATATATCGGATTATGTTACGAGTTTGTAAAACGTCTTTTTTACAATAGTATTTGCCGTATTATTTTATATATATATCAGATAAACAAAACATGAGTATATGATAAACAATACCATAACAATTATTAAACAAACAAGATAATAAACAATACGATAATAGTAATTAAACAAACAAGATAAAATATAAAGATAAGATTAATATTTCCAATGTCTTACATCTAAAAGAACAAAAGATAAATATTTACAGTGTTTCAAATGTAAAACAACAAAACCAAAATAAAATAAGCAGCTTCGGTGGTGGTGGTGATGCAGCGCCTGCTCGTGGAGTTAGAGGCACGCCAGAATGCATGGCAATAATCGCCTCCACCACCCACTGCATGTCGCTCTAAATAAGGGATACGTCCACCCGTACAACAGCTAAATCTGACTCGACCTGAGCCAGTCTCTCCTCCACCCTTGTGGAGGCAACACACGTGGTCTCACGGTACGTCGCTCGTACCGGTGATCAGTCCGTGCATCCTTCACATTCTACTGCGATCTGTTGATCGCAACATCAACTCCATCACCTCCCTCTCCCTCTCCCCCGTCACCCACACCTTCAACATCACCCTCACCTCCCTCACCCCCGTGGCCTGCCGCCTCCATCTCCATCTCCATCTGTAGTTGTTGCCCCTCGTACCACTCGGTACGACCATCGTCAAGCGACTAAAAATGTGGTCCCTATCCTTGTGGGCAATTCCCATCGAGCATGTTGTGGGCCTGCCTACCGGATCAACCAGACGTGTGATGGTCATATCTCGAGCCACCTGCGGGTAGGGCTGCAAACGAACCAAACGTTCGGCGAACAGTTCATGAACCGTTCGGCGGGAAGTTCGTTTGTGTTCGGTTGTTTATTAAACAAACGAACACGAACAAGAAATTTCGTTTGTTTAGTTAAATAAACAAACATGAACAGAGGTCGTGTTCGTTCGTTTATGTTCGTGAACGTTCGGTAACATGTTCGTTTGTGTTCGATAGTTTATTAGTGTTTTTAGTTTTTATATTTATTTAAATACTTCAAAATTCCGAAAAATTAAATATCTAATAAGTGTCAGTGTATTATATATTTTGTTCATGAATGATTTTTTGTGTTCGTTTGTTTCCATTTGTGTTTATGAACATTAGTTTGTGATCATTTGTGTTCATCAACGTTTGTTTTTGTTCGTTTCCTAAAATTAACAAATAAACACAAACAAGTTCATTTCCTTAACAAACAAACACGAACATAAAATCTCGTTCGATAAGTGTTCGTGAACGGCTCGCGAGCACATATATTTCTTAACAAACGAACACGAATAAGGTTTTGTTCGTGTTCGTTTGGTTCGTTTGCATCCCTACCTGCGGGGACAAGAGGCGATGCCAGTACTTTGCCAGATGGGTAACGAAGCTGCCACAACTGATGTGGCTCGAGATACGCTTAAAACCGTACTTGGTGAAGTATGTGGCCAACTTGTATGCAAAGTTCCCCCTCCCGCCGGTAAGTAGGTCGTGCAAGAAAAATAGGTCATTTTGAGTGACCCACTCTCTGCTATCGTGACAACCGCGCCTTCGGGGATCGCGAACGCACTGTCGTGAAGTCCCCGGAACCAATAGTGCGCCACTTGGGCCACAACTCGTCAACGGACGTGATGGTCGGCGCATCCAAAAATGTCTTGGAAATATACTGACCCATCATGTGAGTGCAGTCCCATGGCAACAGCAAACTCTGGGAACGTCATCGAGCGAGACGCCCCGCAAAGAGTAAACGAGGCCGCGGGGGTCTCCAAAAAATACCATAAACCCCTACTATTTTGGTCAAAAAATTACACAAGGATAATACAACCAAATCAGGTTTTGTGAGGTGTGATGCTTGAATTGATGAGCAAATGTATGAATGAGATGAAATTGGGACACAGGGATTTATACGAGGAAAAAGCCCTTGATCAATATATGATCTCCGGCACAAAAAAGGCTCGGGTGATGGAAACTACCGATCACCAACTATATTAAACAAATAATGTATACAATTCGGGATGACAACAATCATGTTACAAGGATCACTAGTGTGCAAAAAGTGTGTAATCGCCAATAAGTTGCAGGGAGTTCTCGAACAGTGTGTGTTTGCTAACTTTTCTATTAATTCAAAGCTTGTTATCCCCTTATAAAAATGGAAATAATCTAGCTAACTAACAATCCGCAAATCATGCTAGCTTCCCATGACTTCCATAACGGTCACACAAGCCATGCACGTGCAGAATAATGGAGCATATTCCCCTGGAATCTCGGCAAGACCAAGTCCTACTCGTATACTCCTGCAAAACAAGTTCAAACATATTGGAAACAATTGTTGGTATAAGGATCATAATAAGGATCCTGGATCCTTAACCTTGCAACGTCTTCTGAGGATCCTTAATTCAAAACTGAACTGAGGATCCGTGATCCTGGCTACACTTGAGGATCCATGATCCATAGGTTGTGGAAATCCATCCCTAACAATTGCCCCCAAAATATGAGGAATTGAATATAACTAGATGAGTCATATTTTCTACCTTATCGCCAACGAATCTGTTAACGTAAATATAGCCGTTGTAATCGGACTAGCCGTTGCAACCTGACGTCAGCGAAAAGACTACCTACAAATGCATCATTATAAATTCAGAGTTAGAGATAAGGATCAAGATGTGTTTAAATTCGAGCATTCCACTCCTTTAAATCTTCATCCAGAGAACAAACGGGTATTCTCTCTTTCCTTCTCTCTAAATTCTTCTATTCTGATCCTCCTTTCTCCGAGCATCCATGACTAATATGGTTCTTCGATCCTCACAAGCCAAGGATCCTAAGAAGGATAGCCCTTTGAAAAGCCAAGGCGTCACCAAGAACCCTTCGTTGGAACTTTGCCGTTTTACCGATCCTGAGATTGATCGGATTCGTCATTGCTTCCCGGCGGAGGCCGTCTTTAGATCTTTTGACACTTAAATGAAGAGTGACTGTGTTTCCGACACTTGGGTTTCTTTTCCAGCCACCCCTTTCCTGATAGGGTTTTCTTATCCTTTCTCCACCTTTACACAATCCTTCTTCACACTCACGCGCATGTGCTACATACAGGCCATGCCCATGATGTGGAGAGTTATGTATACCCTTGAGAACATCATTGAGTAGGAAGATATGGAGATAGGGATGTCCGAGTTAAGTCAGCTATACAACCTAGTTAGCCATGGTTCATACCGCTTTCTGTTTAAACACAAACCTGGTCAGCCTCACCCAATCCTCAAGACCACCAAAAATGATACCCACTGGAAGAGCCATTTCTTCTTTGTGAGGAGGGACTCAATCCCAGATGGGAAAAATCTCCCCAAAAAGTGGATCACCCAGGGTAGGATATGGGATCCTTAGGAAAGGATCATAGTAGGACTCTGTTTCTGTTAAAGATAACTGATTCTTCTTTTGATTTTTGCAGCCATCTCGCTTTCATACTCAAGAAACACCTGCAACAAAAGAAAGAGTTGTTGCTTTCTGGAAGCTTGATCCTGCTGTAAGGACATTTCAAGCCAAAGCAAAGGATTCACAAGAAGCGTCCTCTGGTTCCTTCACAATGTCAAGTAAGTATTCAAATCTGTGTATGAATAAATATTTAAATGAAAGTAAAATAAGAATACTTATCTGTGTTTTGTATTTGTAGGCGCTGGAAAATCCTCAAAATCAGCTTCCAGGTTCAGCGTCAGTGATCTTGACGCGTTTGCTTCCTCCAAGTCCATCAAGAAAGAACTAGTTGCCAGTCCCAGCAACCCCATCCCTAAAGGTATGAGCACACGGGGCAAGGGTGCCAAGAAAAGAAAGAGCTCCGAGTCCCTTGAAGGCCTTCCTCTCATCCAACGCCAATTTGAGGAGTATGTCTCCGAGGTAAGGATCCTGGATCGTTAAGTCTAATCTTTACTTTCTGAGGATAACGGATCCTGATCCTATGCTTCTTTATGCAGAAATTTGTTGAGATCCAAATGCTCCTGGATCACAATCTGGCAGAGACTGAGCAGAAAATCCTTGACTTCCGGCAGTTGTTCCTGGCCAAAGACAAAAAGATCTCCTCCCTTGAGAAGCACCTTAACCTGGTGAAGAAGGAGTTAGTCCTGACCCAGATCAAAGCTCAGCAGGAGAAGGAGGAGGTAATGGTGATACAGCGAAGGTGTAAGCTGCAGAAATGGGCGATGATGGAAATTTCTAGACGTGGCCGGAGCCCATTTTTTATGGTTTTTGTGGTTTTTGTTTAATGATGTTTTGATGGTGAACAATTATGGTCTGTAACTAAACAATAGTATTTAGGTTTAAGGATCACGGATCCTTGGGACAATAGGTAGGATGATAGCTGGTGGAGGGATCCTCTGTTTGGGGGATGAAGCCACTATTATCCTGCCATCTTTATTTCCTGCACTAAGACCTTGTTAATATGGACACCCTTTACCTACCCTAGCGGACGGGCCACGTATTGCTGGTAGATGCTTAGGGTATGTAATTTTGAAAACCTTTGAAGGGTTTAACTTTTGATAAATAAATAAAACTTTAATCTTTTGGCTATCTTGTGTTGTTCATTCTGTGTCTATTTACCCTTCCATTATTATTGCATATTCCTTTAAACTTATAAGTTGATAATGAAAGTATAGAAATTAGTTTAAGTCAAAAAGTTTAGGATATGATCAAGGATCAAATATCCTATAATCGAAAAGTTCAAAAAGTGATAAAGTTTTAGGATCATACATCATGTTGTCAAAGTATAAGGGTAACATCGATAAATCATGAATAAAGTTAAGGTAAATAAGGATCATACCAGAGAATCCAAGTTAGGATCCTAAATCCTTAATGCTTATAATTGTGATAACCAAAAAAATAAACCCTTATAAGAAATTAGGATCCAGGATCCTTAACTACTTAGCTTTAGAAACCTGAAATAAGACATAACTTGGGACTAAGCCAACTGCAAAAGGAAGAGTTAGTAACTGGGGACAAGCCCAACAATCTGGGGACAAGCCCGAAAACTGGGGACAAGCCCAAAAAACTGGGGACAAGCCCAAAGGATCTTGTGTAAACTGGAGTATGGCCCTTACTGGCGACTATCCAAACTTAGTGACATGAAAATGCCAAAACCTTAGCTAACGTGAAAACGTTAGAAACCTTAGGAACGGATGTATAGTACGTCTACCATTATACTTAGGATCCTGAATACAGCTAGTACAATGAAATTATCAGCCCCTGAAGCGGGTACTAGTCCCATTGCCTTTACCTGCACCAGGATAATCGTGCGCTACTGGCGAAGGTAGTAGATACCTTAAACTGGGGACAATCCCAAAAACTGGGGACTAGCCCAAAAGCTGGGGACAAGCCCAAAAACTGGGGATGAGCCCAAAAGCTGGGGACAAGCCCATAAACTTAGGAGACTTTTGTGGATACTTGATCCTCTGTCAAGGATCCCTGAACTTCTGCAAAACTCAGAATTTTAGTAAAGAAGGATAAAGGATTCTGGAGCCTTCTCCTTATAATCAAATAAATTAAAGGATTAGATAAATTAGAATCAAATCATTACCAGAATGAGGATCATATATCCTCTAAGGATCCTTTATGTGTACTGGATATGAGGATGATTAAGGATACTGGATCCTTCTTACATGAAGTATCTCTTGAAATGCACAGCATTCCAAGCTCTGGGTAATGAATCACCTTCCATTGTTAATAGACGATATGCCCCCTTTCCTGCTTCAGCTTCAATAAGATAGAGCCTTCCCACTTTGGTGCTAACTTGCCATCAGCAGGATTTGTGGTATTTTGGAATGCTTTTCTTAACACTATGTCACCAAATTGAAACTTTTGGATCCTGACATTTTTGTTATAAGATCCAGCCATCCTTTGTTGATAGCTAGCCAATCTTATCCTTGCCAAATCCGTGAGTTCTTCTATGGTATCAAAGTCTTGAACCAAGTTTTCAGCATTTCCTTCAGGATCACGGGTGCTTGTTCTAGCAGTAGGGACTACCATCTCTGTAGGGATAACTGATTATGCTCCAAACACTAAAGAAAATGGAGTCTGTCAAGTAGCATTCTTGGGAGTTGTTCTATCAGCCCATCATACATATGGTAGCTCTTCTGCCCATTTTCCCTTTTTGGATCTAAGCTTCTTCTTCAAGTTGTTGATGATGATCTTGTTGGATGATTCTGCTTGACCATTAGCTTGTGGATGGACCGGTGTTGATGTTATCATCTTAATCCCCCAACTGTCACAAAAGTTAGTGGTTCTACTCCCAATAAATTGGGATCCATTATCACAAACAATTTCAGAAGGGATACCAAATCTGGTAATAATGTTTCTCTTAATAAATGATATCACTTATTTTTCTCTGACTTGAGCAAAGGCTTCAGCTTCTATCTACTTGGAAAAGTAATCAGTCATAGCAAGCATAAATACTTTTCCTCCTGGTGCCTTGGGAAGTTTACCAACTATATCCATTCCCCATCTCATGAATGGCCAAGAAGAGGATATATGATGCAGGAGCTCTGCTGGTTGATGAAGGATATTGCTATGTCTCTGGCAAGCATCACAATTCTTGGCATAATCCACAGCATCCCTCTTCATAGTAGGCCAATAATATCCTGTCCTAAGGATCCTTGAGAATAGTGATCTGCCCCCAGTGTGGTTTCCACAATCTCCTTCATGAAAATCCTTTAGGACTTCTTGAATTTCAGGATCCTCGATGCACCTTAGATATGGACCTGCAAGAGATCGTTTAAATAACATGTTATTTAATATTGTAAATTGAGATACCTTGACTTTGAAAGCTCTGGGGTTTTCTCCTGTAGAAATCTCTCCATGTTGTATATATCTCAAAATTGGAAGGATCCAGGATCCAGGATCCTGAATGTGATTGTGCACCATCACTAGGTATGATTGCAGAATCCTCTACTATCTCCATAGATGTGTGATCCTCAATAGCAGGAGTCAAAATATGGATTATGGGAATTTTAATATCCTCTGGAATCTTCAATGATGATCCAAGGTTGGCCAAAGCATCAGCTTCTGCTTTTTCTTCTCTGGGTACCAGTGTCAAAATAAAGGAAACAAAAGAGTCTGCCAATTCCTTGACTATCTCTAGATATTTGATTAGTCTTTCACCTTTAACAGCATAAGAACCATTAAAGTGATTAGTAATTAGCAGTGAATCTACATGTACCTCAAGATACCTGATCCTCATATGCTTGGCAATTTGCAAACGAGCTATCAAGGCTTCATACTCAGCCTTATTATTAGAAGTTTGAAACTCACAAGCTATTGAGTGGGGTATTATGTCCCCCTGTGGCGATTTTAGTAGTATTCCAAGTCCAGTTCCTTTGATGTTTGAAGCCCCATCTGTGAAGAGTTTCCAAGGATCCTTAGTCTCTTCAAGCTATTGAACTTCTAACTCAGCTTCCGTTTGTAGGTCACTACTGAAATCTGCCACAAAGTCAGCCAAGGCCTGTGATTTAATGGTAGTTTTTGGCTCATATCTTATATCATAAGCACTAAGCTTTACTGCCCATTTAGCCATCCTTCCTGACATTTCAGGTTTCCTGAGAACATTCTTAATTGGAAAGTTAGTTTTAACAATAATAGCATGTGTTTCAAAATAATGGCGTAATTTAGTGGATGCCATAATCAAAGCAAGGATAAGTTTTTCTAGATGTGAATACCTGGATTCAACATCAAGCAAACTCTTACTTACATAATATACAGGGTGTTGTGTACCTTCATGATCCTTAACAAGGACCGCACTTACTGCCTTAGAAGAGACTGCCAAATATAAGGATAATATATCCCCTTTTTCGGGTTTCATTAAGGCTGGAGCTGAGGATAGGTAATCCTTAAGGGCCTTGAGAGCATTTTCATGCTTTTCAGTCCACTCAAATTTCTTGTACTTTCTCAGGCTGTCATCAAATTCCTTGCATTTCTCTGATGACTTTGAGATGAACCTGTTCAAGGCTGCGATCCTCCCTGTCAATCTTTGCACATCCTTGGCATTGGCAGGGGACTTAATATTCACAATCGCGTTGATTTGCTCTGGACTTGCCTCTATGCCTCTTTTTTTCACTATGTATCCTAGGAACTTGCCTGCTTTTACACCAAAATGACACTTGGAAGGTGTTAGGGATAGATTTTCTAAACCCAAGGATCACGGATCCTCAAATACTGCCAGGATCATGGATCCTCAATTCTGTTTGAATTAAGGATCCTCAGAAGACGTTGCAGGATCAGGATTCAGGATCCTCATTGTTATCCTTACACTAGCGGTTTCTTTCACTATATTTAAGCTTGTTTTGTAGGAGTATACACGTTGGACCTAGTCTTGCCGATATTCTTGGGGAATATGCTCTCAATATTCTGCACGTGCATAGCTTAATGACCGTTATGGAAGTCGTGGGTAGCTTGCACATTTAGCGGATAGTTAGTTATTTAGATTATTTCTATTTTTAAAGGGGATAACAGCTTGAATGAGAACAAGTTAGCAAAAACACACACTCGAAACAGCTCTCAACAGTTCATTGGCGATTACATACACATTACACACTAGTGATCCTTGTAACAAGCTTGTTATCATCCCGAGTTGTAATCATCATTTGTTTAATTGTAGTTGGTGATCGGTAGTTTCCATCACCCGAGGTTTTTTATGCCGGAGATCATACATTGATCAAGGGCTTTTTCCTCGTATAAATCCTTGTGTCACTTGTTAATTTCATCTACAAGTTGTTCATACATTTGTTTATAGATTCAAGCATCATACCTCACAAAAGAAGATTTGGTTGCATTATCCTAGTCTGATTTTTGACCAAAACAGTTTGGCGCCCACCGTGGGGCAATTGGTGCTTCATGCCTAAGAAATTTTTGTCATTTTGTTTATTTCGGTTCATTATCTTCAACCATTTGGCTTCTTCAGCAAAGAACACTTCAAGCTCTATGCCGGCAGTCAGTTCTTCACAGGGCGTTCCACTTTTTCCTCCACCATCTTTTGGACCTCAGAAAAATGTTGAGAATCCTGCGAAGAAACCGACCCCCGTTTTCTCAAAACCACCAACATCTGCTGTTTCTTCTAGCCCTTCTAACAGTGATCTTTATTCTTTGATTTTGCAGACGAGGGATTACATGCAGCAGCAGGACAAAACCAATGACAGGATCCTTCAAGAGATTGATGACATCAAGAAATTGAAGAGATCAGCGGAGGATCACTCTACATTGGTGCCTAGATCACTGGATTTCGACACTCCAGCTATAACCGCCCTGCAATCTGCAGCTCCGGACATCTAGTACCAGATTGGACCATTGGGAAGGCGTTATGGATCAACAACTATGAGTCAGGATTTAGGGTTCAACTTCCAGCCTTCAGGATCCTCTTTTCAGCCTTCAGGATCCTCTTTCCAACATCAGGGATCTTTCGTTAGCTCAAGAGGATATATAGGGACGCACACAGTTCAAGGATCCTCTCAAGTTCAGGGATCTTCTCAGGTTCAAGGATCCTCTCAGGTTCAATGATCCTCCTCTCAGGTTCAAGGATCCTCCTTTCAGGTTCAAGGATCCTCATCTCAGGTTTACGGATCCATGGATTATCCTCCAAGACCCCCAGTCATAGCACATTAAGGATCCAACATCTTTCAGGATCAAGGATTCTTAAGGAGTGTACAACCTGGAAGTTCAGATGTTCATCTAGGGGACTTCATACCAATGCAGACCATTGCTTCCTCTGGTCCCTCGGTTATACCAGAATCCCGTCAATATGGATTCACATCTGGAATTCCAAACTTGAATCCTCCGGGAGGTAACACTTTGAATAATTCTTATAACACTAACCATGGCTTTGTGCAGGATACAGGTATTGATGACGGGGGTTGCTCAAACCTTAATAACCTGATTAGAAACACAACAGCTTAAAAGGTTGAAAGGTTAAAAGGTTCGGAAATAGTCCAACGGTCATGAACAGTAAAAAGACAAGTCAGAGCCTTGTCACATCACCCTCTGCGTGTGCAACACTCTCACATCCGTAAAAGAGAGTACGTGCACAGAGAACCCCCTTTTACCCGCAGGTCTAAATCCTTCAACCCTCAAATGGGCAAGTCCCTCATTGTAGCCAAGGATCACTGGTCAAAGGCTTCCTCTTATAGAAGATTCTTTCCCTATAAATAACAGCCTCTTGCCATTCATTCCAGCCATTCCAGATCAACTCAGATCACCCTTGATCTCTGATCTTACTTCTCCTCTCTAGAACTTGCTCCATGCTTGTTCTATTCTCGGCTCACTACAATATTATCTCACTTAACATAGACATTCTGGGTTAAACCCTTCAATCCAGAATTCAAAGTGAATAATAACAAAGTGATCCGCCTCCACGTGCTACAAATCTGGGGGGACCCCACGACCTGCGTTAGGCTAATCAACAAGTTGGCGCCCACCGTGGGGCTACGTCGCTTACTTTATCTTAAAGACCAGTTGTGTAGCTCCATTTTCTCTTAACATCATGTCTGAAAAGCGAGTCTCTCGGTCAGGTAAATCAAGTGCCTAACAACACCGATTTAACACCAAATTCGGGTCGGATCTCACCGGTCTTATCTACACCTCTTTCTACTCCCGGAAGTACTTCACCGGGATATGTTCCCGGAGTTCACTTCTTTTCAAACACAAACCCATCTCGGTCAGGGGTTGCACCTACTCAAATCGATGTAATGCATACACCGGAACGCATAGATCTAACACCCGAGTGACTAGCTAGAAATTTCTTACAACTGAGATTTCTTCTCAACTAGCATGTGAGCTTAGAAAGGGAAAAAAAAGGTGAGAATAAGACTAAATTATGAGGAGTCTGAACCCTCATTATCACATGGCCCTCCATCTCTTCCTTTTAGCAGCTCACGTTCAGCCACATCTTACCTTGAAGCTGGTCCTAGTGTGACAGGCCAACCACTCAAGCCCCTTAGCTTTTGGGGAGGCCAAGTCCAACCGTTTTTCCCTTATTTACCTCCCAACCCGTTACAACCGGTGCACCTATGGGGCATAAAATCACTTTTGAACAATTATGGCAGTCACCAGCTTCAAGTGTTCCCCCTCCCATTGCTACTTCGTGAAAACAAGCCATGGTCACCCCGCCTTTGGCTCGAGGTGTGGTCATGAGCACATCCATGGGAATGCCTTATACAGTAAGCCTTTAAGGCTTTAACCTTATGACACAGATAATGGCATCTTTTATGAGTACCATCAGAAAGCCTTTAAGGCTTTAACCTTATGCCCTAGCTGATGACACAGATGATGGCACAATTTCCTTTGCAGCACGTGAAAGCTGGATGATGACACAGAAAGCCTTCAAGGCTTTAACCTTAACTTCATCAACCAAGTGCCAACCACTCACCATGGTACCTCAAATGGTAATCCAGCTTTAAGGGTAATAAAATACATCTCAAAACCTTACAAGCCCAATATCTTGCTTCAACAAATTGTTGAGTACGAGTTTCAAACCCAGATAAAGATGCCATCACGGTACTGAAGACTACTTCCAAATCTTCGCCGGGACTACAAGAATAAAAAAATGACCCAACTCCGAATGTTGTCTCATGTTCAGGCAAACCCTTGAAGGGTCTTGGCGCATATGGTTCAATGACCTTCCTGGAAGAAGCATTCAGACCTTTGACGATCTTAGCAAAAGTTCCCTATAAAAACATAGGTATGTCAAGGACGCCATGATAATCTTCCAGATCAAACAACATGATGATGAAAGTCTCAGAGACTTCATCGAAAGTTACAAGAAGGAAGGTTTAACTTACGCCGATGAAAAGGTTAGGGTTGCAGGGTTCATGAATGCTATAAATTCCAAATATCTCACAAGAGACTTCAATAAATGCCTGCCCAAAACCCTTGAAGAAACACTCGAAAGGGCTGAAGCCCACATTCGAGGAGAATAAGCTGAAGACATCAAAGAAAAAAGAGAGAGAACTCTTAATTGGAGCTTCCAGTATGGCTCTTATGACAAATGGTTCAAAGGTTCGGATTCCTGAAGGCTTGAAGGCCGGAACCCTCCAAGCCAAGAAAAAACCATAAACTTTACAGCCTTAACCAAGACTCCGCAAGAGATCTTGGCAACCGAAGAGGTAAAACACAGCTTCCACCCTCCTCAACCTTTGCCAAAAAACAAAAGATCGTAAAAATCAAGCCAATATGGTAAGTTTCAAGAATAGAAAGGTCACCATACCAATGATTTCTTCCAACCAAAAAAAAAAAGGATCGAAGAAGCCGTCAAGTCCGAACAGGCCCACTTGGTTAAAGGGGTCAAGGACAAGATGGTTGAAAAAAATAATGATAATAGTGAACATGGTCGACCTTGAAAACGAAGCTTCCCACAAACGCCATCATTCCAAGGCATGGGAACGTCAATATGTTTGCTTCCCACCACCAGAAGGAGAGTTGCTTTCAAACCCTCTGGTGATGGAATCCAACATAGGAACCATCAAGACACAAAAGGCTTACATTAACACCGGTGTAACCACTAAAATCATGTTTGAGAAAGGCTTTAACCCTCTCAGCGACGATGAACGTTCAAAGCTTCAACAGTCTGAACCCTCCATCGAAGGTATCGCAGACATACCCATCTAGCCTTTAGGCCAAATAACCCTTAATGTTTGTTCAGCGAGAGAACATAGGGACGAACCGAACAACTCACTTTTGCGGTGATCAACATCCCTTCCAATTATGATATCATCATAGGAAGGCCAGGGCAAAGTGTGTACAGAATGGCAATTTCAGTTGGTCAAGGCACTGTGAAGTTTCCCGCTGAAAAAGGGATAGCAACCCTTCAACCTACCCAAGAAGCTTTCATGGTTGAAGGGGAAAGCTCAAGAAAGGACGAATACGATGAACAAGGGTTGGACGTAAACCCAAAATACCCTCAACAGGGGATAAGGGTAAACACTAACCTTTCCAATGAAACCCTCTCATACCTTGAAAAGTTGCTCTTGCACTACGTCTTTGCTTAGTGCCCGGAAGATATGACCGGCATCCCCCGTAGCATTATTGAAACATGAGTCATGGATCCCATCTGATAATAAGCCCATTATACAAAAGATAAAAAAGCTTGTTCTAACCAGAATCCTTCGAGAGGTTAAGTATCATTCATGGGTGGCCAATCCCGTAATGGTTCGAAAACTCGAAAAGTTTTGAAGAATATATATCGATTTTAAAGACTTGAACAAAGCATGGCCAAAGGATTGCTACTCGCTGCCCCAGATAGACCTCAAGGTTAACTCGCTCACAGGCTTCCCGTCCAAGTGTCTTCTTGACACCTAAAAGGGTTACCATCAGATCCTAATAAAAAAATAATAAAAAACTACATTCCAAACCGATAAAGATATATCTTGCTATCAAAAAATGCCTTTTGGTTTAAGAAATGCACGTGCCACTTATCAACGTCTGGTTGACAAAGCGTTTGCCGGACAAATCGGCAAGAACATTAAAGCTTATGTTGGCGATTTGGTGATCAAGAGCAAAACGGAATACCAAATGCTCGATGACATACAAGAAACCTTCCAAAACTCAAGAAAGATCAACATGAAGCTTAACCCAGTCAAGTGCTCGTTTCTAGGGCACATCATGGGGAAACAAAGCATAAAATCCAACCCCCAAGGGATGTGCTAACAAGAAAGACTTTCGATGGAAAGCTTACAGCTTTGAAGCGTTTTACCTCAAAAGGAAGCCTTCAACCAAATGAAGCAACACTTGGCTTCACTCCCAGCCATTTTGGCTTCGGAAACTGGAGGAACGACCTCCACCTACCTATCGATTGCTGAAAAGACAATAAGTACGGCTCTGATTATTGAACTAAACAAAGTTCAGATACCCAAAACTTCAAAATTAGCAGGAATCAAATATTCTTCTTTGGAAAAACTTGCTCTAGCCCTAGTCCAAACGGCTAGAAGGCTTCGAAGGTACTTTCAGTCACACCCGATACAAGTGGTCACTGACTAACCTATTAAGAATGTGCTTGAAAAATCACCTATGTCCCGAGAAAAGTTGTCAAAGCCCAAGTCTCAGCTGACTTCATCATAGAAGTCCCTAAAGAAGTCACAACGGAAGTCAATACAGTCTCCACTGAACCCTTCGACCCCCATACTTGGAAGCTCTTTACCGACGAAGCTTCCAGCATTGAAGGGTTAGGAGCAGGGCTTGTTCTAATTGATCCTAACGAATTGGAATTCACGTATGCCTTTTGTCTTGAATTGCAGACTACAAACAACGAAGCTGAGTATGAAGCATTGATTGCCGGGCTCAAGCTTGCAAAAAATATGGGTGTCAAAAGGCTTCAAGTCTTCACAGACTCGTTGCTTGTTTCAAACCAAGTAAGTGACAACTACATAGCCAAAGAAATAGGGTTCAAAATCTTTAAGTCCTCACAAACTCTCTCAAGCCAAGACAATTACACCTACATAGCAAAAGAACCCAACATGTATTAGTACCGAGAGAAATCAAAGGAGAAATCAAAGGAATTGATGAACACATTTCAAATATGTTCTATCAAAAAAGTTCCAAGATCTCAAAACAAGAGAACTGATACACTAAGCAAGCTTGTATCTCTTACGTTTGCCCACCTTACCAAGAAGGTACTAATTGAGGTATTAAAAACCCCATCCATCCAAAAAACTTGAGGTTCAATATGCGATCACTAAAGAAGGGCCAAATTGGATGACTCCCATTGAAAAGTTCCTCAAAAATGGGGAATTACCTAATGACCAGACTGAGGCTAAAAGGGTTCGTATCAAGTCAAGGCAGTATGTGTTACAAGGAGATATCCTTTACAAAAAGGATACCTTGCACCACTACTACGATGCGTTGACCCAGAACAAAGCCAAAATCTGATTAAAGAGGTTCACGAAAGGATATGTGGGGCTCATTGTGGCCCAAGATCGGTAGTGTCAAAGTTAATGAACCTCGGATACTTTTGGCCTTCCATGCATCAAGATACCTTCGAACAACTGCGAAAATGTGAAGCTTGACAGTTACATGCTCCGGTACCCAAAAGAACCAAACATGGCCCCGTTCCCACCTCCTCAACTTGGTCATTTCGTAAGTGGAGAATGGACATTGTTGGACCATTCCCACCAGCCAAAGGAGGAGTCAAGTTCTTATTGTTAGCCGTGGGCTACTTCACCAAGTCGCCAAAAGTAAAACTATTGGAAAAAATCTCAGGGAAACAGGTCATTGATTTCGTTTACGAAAACGTAATCTGTCGTTTTGGGCTCCAGGGGTACTAGTCACGGATAACGCGAAGTAGTTTGCCGAGAATCCTTCTAGCTCCTGGTTTAAGGAGTTCAGAATAACCCAAGTATTCAGCTCGGTAGCTCACCCACAATCCAATGGCCAGGTTGATAGGACAAACCGCAACATTGTTGAAGGGATTAAATCTCGATTGGGAAGATACGACAACAACTGGCTCGAATAACTTCCCAATGTGCTATGGGAAATTCGAACAATCAAGAAAACGAGCCACAAGAAAAACGCTACAGCCTAGTGTTTGGATCAGAGGTTGTATTCCTAGCCGAAATCGGAGCAACAATACAAAGAACATTCGACATCGACCTCGAATCAAATAAGAAAGAGACAATGTTGAATTTGGAACTCCTCGAAGAGGCTCGTGATCAAGCAGCCATACAAAAAGCGAGGTACAAGCAAAACATGGAATTGTATTACAATACACGGGTGAAGCATGAACGTTTCAAGCCTGAGAATCTTGTGCTTCGAAATAATGAGGCCTACAAGAAAGAAAGCCAAGAAAGCTTGGCCCTAAGTAGGAAGGGCCATACAATATCCTTAAAGCCCACAAAGGGGGATCATACAAGTTGGCAGGTCCGCAAGGCAAAAAGCTTCCCCGTCATTGGAATGGCAAAAACCTTAAAAGGTTCCACGTTTAACCAAAACGTGTTACAAATAGTTCCCAAAAGTTGTTCTATTCCCCTAGTAATCGAATTACTTTGAAATAAATGAACGACGAATCAAAATTTGTCTTTCTATCCTATAATCAGGTTGAGAACCTAGCAAGAAACTCCATGGCAAGGGCCATGTAAGGGGATGAGCTCCCAGGCCACATCGCTCAATAGGTTCAAGGGTTGAATGGACCTATATAAGGGGTGAGTTCCTAAATCAATACAACTCCATGAGACTCATAGAAATCTTAAAAAGCATGTCTCATAGACGGGTTTGAACAGCCTATACCAAATGTTCCTTAAGCCCTAACATTGGCTTACGAACCAAAAATACTCTAAGTGAATGTCATACATAGGATAGAGGTTGTATCTTCTTGTTAAAAATATCCTAAGGCTAAGTGACTGCAGCACTGAACCCTTTAAGGTATAAGTAACATAAGATGCACCGCCCAAAACAAAGACAACATACAAAACCAATGAAAACACAAGGGAGTAAACAGAACAACACAATAAACATAGCAAGATAAGTTAAAGATAGCAAAGGCCATACTGGCCATCAAACATAAAACATTGTCCACAAGCCTTCAAGGCTTTAACCACCAAGGGATCTAGGCGGTTCCTTTAAAATAAAAAGATGCTCAAACAAGCAAACCATAACATTGATCGACATGCTAAGAAAGCTATGAATTGAGGTTTTTTCTTCACTTAGCAACGTCAGGGATGGTAGACTTTGTTGCATCATCCTTCTTCGAACCTCCATCATCTTGGGTCTTTTTAGCCTTCCTCTTTTACCTCCCTGCTGCACCCGCTGCCTAGG
The DNA here is from genome assembly GCA_030545235.1 of Helianthus tuberosus. Lineage (NCBI taxonomy): Eukaryota > Viridiplantae > Streptophyta > Magnoliopsida > Asterales > Asteraceae > Helianthus > Helianthus tuberosus. Next base: position 83,435,302 of record CM060367.1, read on the forward strand.
AGGCTTCAAGGCTTGAACCCTTTGAGCCCTCACCACCTTCAGAACACGTTCCCTCGCTATCTCCGAAGCAAGGACGTTTATTCAAGAGGGACTTCAATGCTTCGTTACAAACAGCCTCATTAAGGCCCTTAGATTTTACCTCCTATAAGACAGGCAAAGGTTTACCAAAACACTTGGAGACTTCACCCACATAAGGGTAAATCATATGCTCAATCTTAAAAATTGTTCCCTTGAAGACTTTGAAGGCTTTGGGTTGAAAAAGAGAAGACTTTTCCTGAGGCTCCCCAGGTTCACAAAGCTTTGTAACCAGCAAACAAACCTTGGTGTCTCACAGGAGCAAGAAGCTCGGTGTACACATCACCCAAGACTTTGTTTGAACTCCGACGAATGGAGAAGATAGGTAACCACTTGCTGAAATCCACGCTCAATGAGCCATTTATTATCACCAATTGCATGAGAAAGTGAAGCCTTTAACCCTTCTTTCTCCTCCAAGAAGGCCTTTTTATGAACCTACAAGGCAGCCTTATCGACCCAGACTTGAACCTTGTCAGCCTCCAAGCGTTTTTCCAACTCAACCATATCAGTCTTGTGTGGGAAGAAAACTCCTCAAATCTTCAAACATCAATGCTTTCTCCTTCCCAGTGTAGCCCTCAGTTTCTTTCAAAGCAACCATTGAAGTTTTCATCTTATCCCTCTTCTTCGAAAAGACTTCATATTCTTGCATCCTTTTGCGAAATCTGGATACATCCTCTAGAAGCAAGGCAACAAGGTTGCAAGCACCCATCATCATTTTCGAAATCATTAGTTCATTGCCATAGACGAGCAAGAACCTCGAACAGTAGGAGGAGCAAAATGGGTAAAAACATCCTCATAAATGGATGAAGACATGAAGCTATCACCAACTATGACCTTCCAATCCGGCACATAAACCTCTTCTGGATCAACATTGGTGGAACCTTCACCACCCTTCCTTAAACCCTTCAAGCTCACAACCTTCTTACCCGCTGCTTTACTCTCCTTAACAATCTCCAAGGGCAACTCCTTGTCTTTTTCCCTGAACCCCAACTTCCGAGTCGTCTGAAGCCTCTATGTCATCACTTTGTTCCACTGGCTCAGAGGCCGATGGTAGTTCAGCTCCCTTCAACATATGTCGGATAGAAGCTTTGGGAGCACCAAACCTAGTAAAGTGTTCGACATTTGGAACGTTCACATAACCTGAACCCTCGAACCTGTGTTCGGCACCTTTGGCAACAGCATCTTCGCCGGAGGTAGCCTCAGCATCCCCAAACACAACATCAGAGGTATCATCACTCTTTATAAAGCATAAGGAAAAACATCATACCCTGATCATCCCGCATGAGCACAGGGTCACGATCTGGCTTGTCCCACAAGATGCTCACACCCATCAACACTAAAAGGTGTTCAGGAAAGGGACGAAGCCTCGAAGGACATTTCCTAAATGGCTTTTAACAACAAACTATCTAGTTAGGACTCAAATGGCTCAAGCTTGTCTAACACAGCATCAGCTCGAAGGGAACAATGGACTCTGAAATCCAGAAAAATCGGTCCTTCCAAGAACCAAAGGTAGTAACCATTGAGGAAGTCAAACAAACATCAACTGGGGATATCTCAAACGTGACCCAATCGTCGTTCTTGGTCAAACGGAAGAAACATCGGAACAACAACGATGGGTCATACCCTATCATAAAACCTCAAAATGTAAAATACCAGCAAGACCTTGAGGACGCAACTGAACAAACGACACACGATAATACTCTAAAATATTCAGAACAAAGACTGAAAATGGATGACACAAGTTGGAAAACTCAAAATGACAACAATAAAGAGCAATCGAACCAGCGGGACACTGATCGATCGATCTGTCTAAACCCAGAGCCACCGGATTAAACTTTAGATCGATCCCCCATTATTTACAAAAAGCCTCAACTTCCTCTAGTTAGACAAGAATAACTCACATACATATCTTTGCTAGCACCTAGGAGAGACGATCGAAAGAAAAAAGAAAGTGAAGTCTAGGCAATTATTATTATGCAAAAGGCAAAAAAAACTGCCATCCATCACATTAACTGTCATTTCAAAATTCAAATCCAAAAAACTTAGACGCCTGATAACCTTTCAAGCCTTGAAGCCTTTAAGCAATAAAAATCGTGTACAAAATTCAGAAGCATTTGAGCTTACACCCCAAATACCTCTGACTTGGGGGCTGATGACGGGGGTTGCTCAAACCTTAATAACCTGATTAGAAACACAACAGCTTAAAAGGTTGAAAGGTTAAAAGGTTTGGAAATAGTCCAACGGTCATGAACAGTAAAAAGACAAGTCAGAGCCTTGTCACATCACCCTCTGCGTGTCCAACACTCTCACAGTCGTAAAAGAGAGTATGTGCACAGAAAACCCCCTTTTACCCGCAGGTCTAAATCCTTCAACCCTCAAATAGGCAAGTCCCTCACTGTAGCCAAGGATCACTGGTCAAAGGCTTCCTCTTATAGAAGATTCTTTCCCTATAAATAACAGCCTCTTGCCATTCATTCCAGCCATTCCAGATCAACTCAGATCACCCTTGATCTCTGATCTTACTTCTCCTCTCTAGAACTTGCTCCATGCTTATTCTATTCTTGGCTCACTACAATATTATCTCACTTAACATAGACATTCTGGGTTGAACCCTTCAATCCAGAATTCAAAGTGAATAATAACAAAGTGATCCGCCTCCACGTGCTACAAACGTGGGGGGACCCCACGACCTGCGTTAGGCTAATCGAAACCTTGAACCCTTTTACCCCGGAGATATCGCTACAGGCCTTGGTCTTGTATTTGTTGCATCAACAGGTATCAATCAAGCTATGGCTAGGGAGTTACAGAAACTGAAGGATATGATATCCAGCGTTCCAGGAGTGGTTAAGCCCATTCCTGAAATTGCAGATGGAAGCCACATGATATCTCGCTTTACACCCCCCCATTTGTGATGCAGAAATCCCAAAGAGGTTTCAAATACCAACCATGAAGCTATATGATGGCTCGACGGATCCAGAAGAACATGTAGCTCAATATAGAGAAAGGATGGAGATCAATCCCATCCTGGAGAGGTTAAAAGAAGCACGTTTGTGCAAGGGTTTCGGATCCACATTAACGGGATCAGCTCTTAAATGGCTGCTAAGTATTCCCCCTTACTCTATTACTTCATTTGATAATCTAGTTAACCTGTTTAATAGTCAATTCTCATGTAGTAGAACATTTGAACGTTTAACTAGTTACCTATATAGGGTAACACAAGGTCAAAATGAATCACTTAGAGATTATATCACTAAGTTCAGTGAAGAATCCTTAGATATTGCTAATCTGGATATAGCTACGGCTGTGGAAGCCTTTAAAATGGGTCTACTTAGGGATTCATTGTTCTATGATGATTTTGTCATGACCCCTTGCAGGAATCTTGATGAAGTAAGAACCAGGGCCCTTAGATTCATCCGGCTAGAGGATGATAAAAGGATCCAAGAAAGACTGGCAGGATCCTCGAAGCAGGAGAAACAAGGATCCTACTTCAGGAACAACAAGTCCAAATCTTACAACAAGTCTGACAACCAGAACTTGCATGCAGTAGAACAGGAAGAGGATGATGAGGATTATCCTCCCATTTCTGAATATTGTTTTTCTGTTGATAACAATGAACTAATCCTTGCAATGCAGAACCTAGGTGACAAAGCAAGATGGCCCAGAAAAAGTGATAAGCCAGCTGCAACAAAAGACAAATCCAAATGGTGTGCATATCATGAGGATTTTGGGCATCTCACTGAAGAATGTATTACACTGAGAAAAGAGATTGGTTACTTGTTAAGCAAGGGGCAATTGAAGGAGCTTTTTGGAAGAAAAAAATCAAGGATCCAGGATCCTGAAAAGGTTCCAGAAAGAGTTCCTGCTCCTCCGGCAGATGCACAAGTTATAAACTTCATATCCGGTGGATCAGGCATTTGTGGTACTTCCTTTTCAGCAGCCAAGAGACATGCCAAAAAAACCAAGATGGATAATGGGGATAGACCCATCTGAACCTCTACTGTTACACAGGAAAAAGTCATAACTTTTGATGAGGATGATCCTGTTGATGTCCAGGGTCCTCATCATGATGGTCGTGTTATTACCTTATTTATATCTAACCATTTTGTTCGCAGGATCTTGATAGATGGAGGAAGCTCAGTAAACATCAATCAGCGTGATGTCCTCAAGAAAATGAACATCCCTGAATCGGATATTGTCCCAAGATCCTCAGTTCTTGTGGGATTCAGCGGAGAAGCCAAGAATACATTGACGGACATTAAACTTCCCATCGACATTGAAGGACTTCATTCTGTTATAGATTGCTTATCCTGTTGCAATGTTATCCTTGGCAGGCCATGGATATATGACATGAAGGCAGTTGCATCTACATATCATCAATGTGTGAAGCTTCCTAGTCCATGGGGGGTGATAAACATTGAGAGTGACCAACAAGAAGCAAAGAATTGCTATACCTCATCAATGAAGCCAGCCTCAAGACTAAGGGAGCAATAGCAAATAAAGTATCCTCCAAGAGACGTCTTGGAGGCAAGAGAACAGGATGTGAAAGATATCCTTTTGGATCCTCATGATCCTGAATCCAAAATCTTCATAGGATCAGGGATCCTCAGCAACATTGAACATGATTTGGTATCCTTCCTTAAGAGGAGAAAAACTACCTTTGCCTGTGTTAGGGGAGGATTTTCAAATGATCAGTGATCCTCATTTACTGTTGGGTTTAGTGATCCTCATTTCTGTTTGAATTAGTGATCCTCAGAAGTATTGCAGGATTAGGATCATGGATCATCATAAGGATCCTTATACTAACGATTGTCTACTTTGAATATGATGTTGTTTTGCAGGAGTACGAGCTTGGACTTGGTCTTGTTGATATTCCTGGAGCATATTCCATGACTTATTCCGCACGTGCTTGACTGAAGTGGACGTTATGGAGTTCGTGGAGGACTTGCATGAAATGCGGAATGTTTGTTAGCTTAGATATTTTCCATTTTTAAACGGGATAGCGAGCTAAATAGAAACACTTGGCTATTTTTAGTTTAACACACACACTCACAACTGCTCTCACCAGCTCTTGACAATTCACTTGGCGATTACACACTTTTTTGCACATTACACTATAGTGATCCTTGTAATTAGCTCGCTATCATCCGAAGTTGTAATACATTTCTTGTTTAATTTGAGTTGGTGATCGGTAGTTTCCATCACCCGAGGTTTTTTATGCCGGAGATCATTCATTGATCAAGGGCTTTTTCCTCGTATAAATCTTTGTGTCACTTATTCATTTCATTTCTGAGTGATCCATAGTGTTGTTCATTGATTCAAGCATCATACCTCACAACAGAAAGTTTGGTTGCATTATCATTGCTTGATTTTTGACCAAAACAGTTTGGCGTCCACCGTGGGGCAACTGGTGCTTCATTCCTAAGAAGATTCATATTTTTGTGGTTATTTCGGTTCGTTACAACCAAGCAGATGGCTTCCTCAACGAAGAATACATCAAGTTCTATGCCGGCAATCAGTTCTTCACAAGGCGTTCCACCTTTGCCTCCACCACCTTCTGGATCCCAGAAGAATGCTGAAAATGTTGCGAAGAAACAAACCCCCATTTTCACAAAACCACCAACATCTTCTGTTTCTTCTAATCCTACTACTAATGATCTTTACACTCTGATTTTGCAGATGAGGAATCACGCACAAGAGCAGGACAAAACCAACGAAAGGATCCTCCGGGAGATCGCTGAGATCAAGAAACAGAAGAAATCAGTGGAGGATCACTCTCCTCTGATGCCAAGGTCGCTGAACTTCGACACTCCAGTCATAACTTCCCAGCACTTAGCAGCTCCGGACGTGCAATACTTGGGTGAATTACCAGGAAGGCGTTATGGAACAGCAACTATGAGTCAGACATTTGGCTCTCACTTCCAGCCTCAAGGATCCTCCTCTCAACCATCGGGATCCTCTTTTTAGCATCAAGGATACTTCACGTCAGGAGGATATTTGGGAACACCAGCAGTCCAAGGATCCTCCCAGGTCCAAGGATCCTCCCAGGTCCAAGGATCCTCCCAGGTCCAAGGATCCTTCCCGGTCCAAGGATCCTCTCTGGTTTCAGGATCCTTTCAGCTTCAAGGATCCAACATCTTTCAGGATCGAGGATCCTTAAGGAGTATGCAACCTCCAAGCACCGATGTTCATCAAGGAGACTTAATGCAGACCATTGCTTCCTCTGGTCCTTCAATCATACCAGAGTCTCGTCAATATGGATTCACATCCGCAATTCCAAACATGAATCCTCCGGGAGGTAACACTTTTAATAATTCATATAACACTAACCATGGCTCTATGCAGGATACAGGTATCAATCAGGCTATGGCTAGGGAGCTACAGAAGCTTAAGGATATGATATCCAGTGTACCAGGAGTGGTTAAACTCATTCCTGAAATTGCAGATGGTAGCCATAGGATATCTCATTTTGCACCACCCTTATATGATGCTGAGATACCTAAAAGGTTCCAGATACCATCTATGAAGCTGTATGATGGTTCAACGGATCCAGAAGAGCATGTAGCTCAGTACAGGGAGAGGATGGAGATCAATCCAATTCCTGAAAGGTTAAAAGAAGCATGTCTATTACTTCATTTGCTATTCTAGTTAATTTGTTTAATAGTCAATTCTCTTGTAGTAGAAAATTTGAACGGTTAGCTAGTGATCTATATAGGGTAACTCAAGGTCAAAATGAATCACTTAGAGATTACATCACTAAGTTTAGCAAAGAATCCTTAGATATTCCTAATTTGGATATTGCTACGGCTGTAAAAGCCTTTAAAATGGGATTGCTTAGGGATTCATTATTCTATGATGATCTTGTTATGACACCTTGCAGGAACCTTGATGAAGTAAGAACCAGGGCCCTTAGGTTCATCCGCCTAGAGGATGACAAAAGGATCCAGGATAGGTTGACAGGATCCTCAAAACAGGAGAAACAAGGATCCTACTTCAGGAACAACAAATCCAAGTCCTACAATAAGTCTGACAACCAGAACGTGCATGCGGTGGAACAAGAAGAGGATGATGAGGATTATCCTCCTATTTCTGAATATTGTTTTTCTGTTGATAACAATGAACTAATTCTTGCAATGCATAATCTAGGTGAGAAAGCTAGATGGCCGAGAAAAAGTGATAAACCAGCTGCTACAAAGAATAAGTCCAAGTGGTGTGCATATCATGAGGATTTCGGGCATCTCACTGAAGAGTGTATTGCACTAAGAAAGGAAATTGGTTACTTGTTGAGCAAGTGGCATTTAAAGGAACTTCTAGGACGGAAGAAGTCAAGGATCCAGGATCCTGAAAGGATCCCGGAAAGAGCTCCTGCTCCTGCTCCTCCAGCAGATGCACAAGTTATAAACTTCATATCCGGTGGGTCAGACATTTGTGGTACCTCCTTTTCAACAGCAAAAAGACATGCTAAGGAAACCAAGATGGATAATGGAGACAGACCCGTTCGGACCTCTGTTGTTACCCAGGATAAAGTCATAACCTTTGATGAGGATGATCGTGTTGATGTCCAGGATCCTCATCATGATGGTCTTGTGATTACATTGTTTATTTCTAACCACTTTGTTCGCAGGATCCTTATAGATGGAGGAAGCTCTATGAACATCATTCAGCTTGATGTCCTCAAGAAGATGAATATCCCAGAGTCTGATATTGTCCCAAGATCCTCAGTACTTGTGGGATTCAGCGGGGAAACTAAAAACACATTGGGGGACATCAAACTCCCTATTTATATTGAAGGATTGCATTCTTATCAAAAATTTTGTGTTATAGATTGCTTATCTTGTTGCAATGTTATCCTTGGCAGGCCATGGATACATGATATGAAGGCAGTTCCATCCACCTATCATCAGTGTGTAAAGCTTCCAAGTCCATGGGGAGTGGTGAAAATTGAGAGTGATCAACAAGAAGCTAAGAAATGTTATACCTCATCAATGAAGCCAGCCTCAAGACCAAGGGAGCAATAGCAATTAAAGTATCCTTCAAGAAATGTCTTGGAGGCAAGAGAACAGGATTTGAAAGAAATTCTCATGGATCCTGATGATCCTGAATCCAAGATCTTCATAGGATCAGGGATCCTTAGCGACATTGAACAGGAGCCAGTATCCTTCCTTAAGAGAAGGAAATCCACCTTTGCCTGGAAACATGAAGACATGACAGGTATATCTAAGGATATAATTACTCATAAACTTGGCATTGACAGGTCATTCAAGCCTATACATCAAAAGAGGAGGAAGTTTGCACCTGAAAGGAATGCTATTATCCAGGAAGATGTAGATAAACTACTTCGGGCAGGTATGGTAAGAGAGGTTAAGTATCCAAGATGGTTAGACAATGTGGTTGTTGTTCAAAATAAAAATGGAAAGTGGAGGGTATGTGTCGATTTTACTGATTTAAACAAGGCATGTCCCAAGGATCCTTTCCCATTACCCCACATTGACTCCATGGTGGATGCTACCGCGGGTCATGAGTTGTTGACTTTTATGGATGCTTCATCTGGATTTCAACAAATTCAGATGGAACCATCAGATCAAGAGGATACAGCCTGTATGACCCCAACTGGTATATACTGTTATATTGCTATGCCATTTGGACTAAGGAATGCAGGTACTACTTATCAAAGGCTAGTCAATATGATGTTCAAGGAACAAATTGGACACACTATGGAAGTCTATATTGATGACATGGTGGTTAAGTCCAAGAAAGTTGAGGATCACCTTAAAGACTTGGAGGAAGCATTCAATATCCTTGATAAATTTAATATGAAACTAAATCCTTCCAAGTGTCATTTTGGTGATAAGGCAGGAAATTTCTTAGGCTATATGGTGACAAAGAGGGGCATCGAAGCAAGTCCAGAGCAAATCAAAGCTATTGTGAATATCAAATCTCCTGTCAATGCTAAGGATGTGCAAAGATTGACGGGCAGGATCGCAGCTTTGAACAGATTCATATCCAAATCCTCAGAAAAGTGCAAGGAATTCTATGACATCCTGAGGAAAAACAAGAAATTTGAATGGACTGAGAAGCATGAAAGTGCCCTCAAAGCTCTTAAGGATTACCTATCCTCAGCCCCGGCCTTGATGAAACCAGAAAAAGGAGATATATTTTCCTTATACTTAGCAGTATCCTCAAAAGCAGTAAGTGTGGTCCTTATTAAGGATCATGAAGGTACACAACATCCTGTCTATTATGTAAGTAAGAGTTTGCTTGATGCAGAATCCAAGTATTCACATTTGGAAAAACTTATCCTTGCATTAATTATGGCATCTACTAAATTGAGACATTATTTTGAGACTCATGCCATTATTGTTAAGACTAATTTTCCAATTAAGAATGTTCTCAGGAAACCTGAAATGTCAGGAAGGATGGCTAAGTGGGCAGTGAAGCTTAGTGCTTATGATACAAGACATGAGCCTAGAACTGCCATTAAATCCCAAGCTTTAGCTGACTTTGTGGCAGATTTCAGTAGTGACTTACAAAAGGAAGCTGAGTTAGAAGTCCAACAGCTTGAAGAAACTAAGGATCCTTGGATACTCTTCACTGATGGTGCTTCTAATGTTAAAGGAACATGGCTTGGAATACTACTAAAATCGCCACAGGGGGACATAATACCCCACTCCATAGCTTGTGAATTTCAAACTACCAACAATGAGGCTGAGTATGAAGCCTTGATAGCTGGTTTGCAAATTGCTAAGCATATGAGGATCAGGTATCTTGAGGTACACGTAGATTCATTATTAATCACTAATCACTTTAATGGATCCTATGCTGTTAAAGGTGAAAAGCTAATCAAATATTTAGAGATAGTCAAAGAATTGGCACTCTCTTTTGTTTCCTTTAGTTTGACACAGGTACCAAGGGAAGAGAATGCAGAGGCTGATGCATTAGCCAATCTAGGATCATCCTTGAAGATCCCGGAGGATATAAGGATCCCTATTATCCATATCCTGACCCCTGCTATTGAGGATCATGTAGCTATGGAGATAGGAGAAGATTCTGCAATCATCCCTAGCGATGATACTCAATCTCATCCAGGATCATGGATCCTCCCAATCATGAGATACATACAACATGGAGAGATTCCTACAGGAGAAAACCCTAGGGCTTTCAAAATTAAGGTATCTCAATTTACAATATTGAATAATATGTTGTATAAACGATCTCTTGCAGGACCATATCTAAGATGCATTGAGGATCCTGAAATCCAAGAAGTCCTAAAGGATTTCCATGAAGGAGATTGTGGAAACCACACTGGGGGCAGGGCATTATTCTCAAGGATCCTGAGGACAGGATACTATTGGCCCACTATGAAGAAAGATGCTGTGGAGTATGCCAGGAAGTGTGATCCTTGTCAGAGACACAGTAATATCCTTCACCAACCAGTAGAACTTTTACATCCTATATCCTCTTCTTGGCCATTTATGAGGTGGGGAATGGATATAGTTGGTAAGCTTCCTAAGGCACCTGGTGGAAAAGTATTCATGCTTGCTATGACTGATTACTTCTCCAAGTGGATAGAGGCTGAAGCCTTTGCTCAAGTCAGAGAAAAGGAAGTTATATCCTTTATTAAAAGAAACATTATTACTAGATTTGGTATTCCTTCTGAAATTGTTTGTGATAATGGATCCCAATTTATTGGGAGTAGAACTACTAACTTTTGTGACAGCTGGGGGATTAAGATCTTAACATCAACACCAGTCCACCCACAAGCTAATGGTCAGGCAGAATCATCCAACAGATCATCATCAACAATTTGAAGAAAAAGCTTGGATCCAAGAAAGGAAAATGGGTAGAAGAACTACCTTATGTACTTTGCGCTGATAGGACAACTCCCAAGAATGCTACTGGCCAAACTCCATTCTCTTTGGTATTTGGGGCAGAATCAGTGATCCCTACAGAGATGGTGGTTCCAACTGCAAGAACAAGCATTCGTGATCCTGAAGAAAATGCTGAAAACTTGGTTCAAGACTTGGATAGTATAGAAGAAATCAGGGATTTGGCAAGGATAAGGATGGACAGTTATCAACAAAGGATGGCTGGAGCCTACAACAAAAATGTCAGGATCAGGAAGTTCCAAGTTGGTGATATGGTATTAAGGAAAGCATTTCAGAATACCACAAATCCTGCTGATGGAAAGTTGGCACCAAAATGGGAAGGCCCTTATCTGATTGAAGCTGAAGCAGGAAAGGGGGAATATCGATTGCTAACAATGGAAGGGGATTTGCTGCCAAGAGCTTGGAATGCTGTCCATTTGAAGAAATATTTCATGTGACAAGGATCTATGATCCTTACGTGACAAGTATGCTTGAAGGATCCTTACAGAACAGATGATCCTCATTGTGGTATCATTCTAATCTCAAACTATTTCATTCTTTTATTCTCTGATATAAGGATAAGGATCCTGCATCCTCTATCCTCCTTTCACTTGATTCTGAGTTTTGAAGGTTCAGATATCCTTGTATAAGGATTCAGTATCCACAGAAGTATCCAGTTATTTGGGCTTGACCCCAGTTGTTTGGGCTTGACCCCAGTTATTTGGGCTAGTCCCCAGTTTGGGCTTGTCCCCAGTTTCGCCAGTAGCGCACGATGATCCTGGTATAGTTCATGGCAATGGGACCAGTACTCGCTTTAGGGGCTGACAATTTCATTGTACTGGCTATATTCAGGATCCTACGTATAATGGTAGACGTACCATACATCCGTTCCTAAGGTTTCTAACGTTTTCACGTTAGCTAAGGTTTTGGCATTTTCATGTCACTAAGTTTGGATAGTCACCAGTGAGGGCCATACTCCAGTTTACATACGATCCTTTGGGCTTGTCCCCAGTTATCCTTTGGGCTTGTCCCCAGTTATCCTTTGGGCTTATCCCCAGTTATCCTTTGGGCTTGTCCCTAGTTATCCTTTGGGCTTGTCCCCAGTATATTGGGCTTATCCCCAGAATTGTTGGGCTTGTCCCCAGTTACTAACTCTTATCTTATATTGGCTTAGTCCCAAGTTGTATCCTATTTCAGGTTTTTGGAGATAAACAACCAAGGATCCTTGATCCTTACTTTCTACTAAGGTTTGTCTTTTGGGTTATCCTGATTATAAGTGTTAAAGGATAGGATCCTAACTTGGATTCTCAGGTATGATCCTTAATTATTTTGATTTTATTCATTATTCATTTAAGTAACCCTTATCCTTTGACAACTGAACTTATGATCCTTAAAATACACTACTTTTTGGAACTTGTCGACTATAGGGTATGTGATCCTTGAACATATCCTAAACTTTTTTAGGATATTTATTAAGTTTTTCTTTACTTGATAAGTTTAAACAAAGTGCATATCACAACAATTGAAAAGTAAAGTACTAACAAGGATAGCAACACGGGAGATAGTCAAAATGTTAGAGTTATTTTATTCACGAAACGTTAACCCCTTTAAGGTTGTCAAAATTGCCAACCCACGTTTCTACCAGCAAAACGTGGCCCGTCCACATGGGTTGGCAATGGGTGTCCATTGTTTACGGGTCTTTGTAGTGCAGGAAATAAAAGACGGAAGGATAACGAGTGGCTTCATCCCCCAAACAGAGGATCCATCCACCACCCATTATCCTGCCTATTGTTCAAGGATCCATGATCCTTTAACCTAGTAACTATTGTTCAAGATACAGCCCATCATTGTTCAACACCATAACCCAAATAAACTACCAAATTCTAAAAAAATGGGCTCCGGCTACGTCTAGAAATGTCCTTCATCGCCCATTCATGCAGCCTACACCTTCGTTGTATCACCATCTCCTCCAGCTCCAGTATCCTTCACATGATCCTTGCCACTGCCACCAGCCTCGATTGCCAGAACCTCTTCAGCCTCTTCTTCATCCTCCAACTCAGCCAGCCTAGCCTTCCAGCCCTCCATGTCCCAGTTGCTCCTGTCAAAGGCAGGATCCTGAGCTTCTTGGGCCATCTGCAACTTGGTCTTGTACATGGCAATGGCAGCGGAGACTTTAGCATCCTCCATGATCTCGTGCTTCTCATAGTCAGCATTGATCTGAGCTGCAACCATCTGAGTTTTTGTATCATTGAGGTCCTTTTCGAGGGAAGCAATCTTGTGATCCTTGAGCACCGCCACTTTTTGGAGATCAGAGTATTTCTCCTCAAGCTCTTCGACGTTCCCAACATAGTCCTCGATTTCAGCAAATTTCTGCAAAGAAGACAATGTAAAGTTCAGGATCACGTGATCCTCAAATGGGCAGGATAATCAAGTTAAGTCAGTGATCCTTACATCAGCAAAGTACTCGAGGAACTGATGGCGGATCAGAGGCAAGCCTTCTAGGTTGTCAGCTTCAGAGGTCTTCCTTTTCTTTCCACCTCTTCCCTTTGAAGTGGTTGCCTTGGGGACTATGACGGGGGGGCTATCAGCAGACTTTTTCTTTGAGGATCGGACAGTGTCAAGATCAGTGACACTGAATTTGGAGGCAGATCTTGAAGGTTTTCCAGCGCCTACACACCCAAAACCTATAAGTATCCTTATCCTATTTCTATTTAACTATTTATTTAAACCTTTAATTATGCAAAAAACAGGATACTTACTCGACATAGTGACAGAACCTGAGGATACTTCTAGAGAATCCTGGGTGTTTGCTTTAAATGATCTTCTTGCAGGATCAAGTCTCTGGAAAGCGGCAAGCCTTTCCTTTGTTGCAGGTGTTGTGATGAGGTGTGCGACAGTAATAGCTGCAAAAAAGAAACAAAAGGACGTTAGTGATCCTAAGACGAAAACAAGGTCATCTGGTGATCCTTCTCAGGATCCTCTATCCTACCATGGGTGCTCCACTTCCTTGGCAGATCCTTTCCATCAGGGATAGAATCCCTTCTGACAAAGAAGAATCGCCGTTTCCAGTTGGTGTCATTCTTTGTGGCTTTGAAGATGGGATGTTCTTCACCAGGTTTATGTTTGAGTAGATATCGGTGGGATCCATGGCTAACGAGGTCATACATCTCTGCAAACTCTGACATTCCCAAATCAATGCCTTCTTGCTCAATGATCCTTTCAAGGGTATATAAGACCCTCCAGATCATTGGCATAGCTTGAATATAGGAGATGCCGGTGAGGGAGAAGAAAGACTGGGTGAATTCAGGGAAAGGATACGAGTATCCTATTGTGAATGGAGTGACCGGGAAAGCTACCCAGGTTTCAGAAACGTGATCACTTAGAACGGTGGGATCAAATGGTTTGAAATCGGTATTTGCCGGAAAGCAATGTCGGATTCTGTCTATTTGTGGATCAGTGAAGCAGCATCTTTCTTTCGCCGAATCTTTGATGATCCCCTGGCTCTTAAGAGAACTATCTTTTGTGTGATCCTTAGCCGGAGAGGATCTTAGCATCATCTTGGTCATGACGGTAAAAAAGAAGATGAACAGAGAAAGAAAACGTAAAGGGAGAAGAGGAAGAGAGATACCTGCTTGATCTTCGAATGTGGATTTAAAGGGAGTCTCTCTTGAATTTAAATGCAAATTGATCCCTATCCCTAACTTCAATTTATAGTGACGTCAGGATGGTAACGGCTAGTCCGATTACAACGGCTAGTTATCCGTTGATTCATTACGGATAAGAACAGAAAATATAACTCGTTTATTTGCAATTTACTCCTTATATTTTGGGGGCAATTGTTAGGGGAGGATTTTCAAATGATCAGTGATCCTCATTTACTGTTGGGTTTAGTGATCCTCATTTCTGTTTGAATTAGTGATCCTCAGAAGTATTGCAGGATCAGGATCATAGATCATCATAAGGATCCTTATAGTAACGATTGTCTACTTTGAATATGATGTTGTTTTGCAGGAGTACGAGCTTGGACTTGGTCTTGGCGATATTCCTGGAGCATATTCCATGACTTATTCCGCACGTGCTTAACTGAAGTGGACGTTATGGAGTTCGTGGAGGACTTGCATGAAATGCGGAATGTTTGTTAGCTTAGATATTTTCCATTTTTAAACGGGATAGCGAGCTAAATAGAAACACTTGGCTATTTTTAGTTTAACACACACACTCGCAACTGCTCTCACAAGCTCCTGACAATTCACTTGGCGATTACACACTTTTTTGCACATTACACTATAGTGATCCTTGTAATTAGCTCGCTATCATCCAAAGTTGTAATACATTTCTTGTTTAATTTGAGTTGGTGATCGGTAGTTTCCATCACCCGAGGCTTTTTATGCCGGAGATCATTCATTGATCAAGGGCTTTTTCCTCGTATAAATCTTTGTGTCACTTATTCATTTCATTTCTGAGTGATCCTTAGTGTTGTTCATTGATTCAAGCATCATACCTCACAACAGAAAGTTTGGTTGCATTATCATTGCTTGATTTTTGACCAAAACAGCCTGGAAGCATGAAGACATGACAGGTATCTCTAAAGATATAATTACTCATAAACTTGGCATTGACAGGTCATTCAAACCCATACATCAGAAGAGGAGGAAGTTTGCACCTGAGAGGAATGCTATTATCCAGGAGGAGGTAGATAAACTACTCCGGGCGGGTATGATAAGAGAGGTCAAGTATCCAATGTGGTTAGCCATTGTGGTTGTTGTTCAAAAGAAAAATGGAAAGTGGAGGGTATGTGTCGATTTTACTGATTTAAACAAGGCATGTCCCAAGGATCCTTTCCCATTACCCCACATTGACTCCATGGTGGATGCTACCGCGGGTCATGAGTTGTTGACTTTTATGGATGCTTCATCTGGATTTCAGCAAATTCAGATGGAACCATCTGATCAAGAGGATACAGCCTTTATGACCCCAACTGGTATATATTGTTATATTGCTATGCCATTTGGACTAAGAAATGCAGGTGCTACTAATCAAAGGCTAGTCAATATGATGTTCAAGGAACAAATTGGACACACTATGGAAATCTATATAGATGACATGTTGGTTAAGTCCAAGAGAGCTGAGGATCACCTACGAGACTTGGAGGAAGCATTCGATATCCTAGATAAATTTAACATGAAACTGAATCCTTCAAAGTGTCACTTTGGTGTTAAAGCAGGCAAATTCTAAGGCTATATGGTAACAAAAAGAGGCATTGAAGCAAGTCCATAGCAAATCAAGGCAATCGTGAATATAAAATCTCCTGCCAATGCCAAGGATGTGCAAAGGTTCATATCCAAGTCATCAGAAAAGTGCAAGGAATTCTATGACATTTTGAGAAAGAACAAGAAATTTGAGTGGACTGATAAGCATGAAAATGCTCTCAAAGCCCTTAAGGATTACCTATCCTCAGCTCCTGCCTTGATGAAACCAGAAAAAGGGGACATATTATCCTTATATTTGGCAGTCTCTTCCAAAGCAGTAAGTGCAGTCCTTGTTAAGGATCATGAAGGTACACAACATCATGTCTATTATGTAAGTAAGAGTTTGCTTGATGCTGAATCCAGGTATTCACATTTAGAAAAACTTATCCTTGCTTTGATTATGGCATCTACTAAATTAAGACATTATTTTGAAACTCATGCCATTATCGTTAGAACTAACTTTCCAATTAAGAATGTTCTCAGGAAACCTGAGATGTCAGGAAGGATGGCCAAATGGGCAGTGAAGCTTAGTGCTTATGATATAAGATATGAGCCAAGAATTGCCATTAAATCCCAAGCCTTAGTTGACTTTGTGGCAGATTTCAGTAGTGACTTACAAAGGGAAGCTGAGTTAGAAGTCCAACAGCTTGAAGAGACTAAGGATCCTTGGATACTCTTCAAAGATGGAGCCTCTAACATCAAGGAAACTGGACTTGGAATACAACTAAAATCGCCACAGGGGGACATAATACCCCATTCCATCGCTTATGAGTTTCAAACTACTAATAATGAGGCTGAATATGAAGCCTTGATAGCTGGTTTGCAAATTGCCAAACACATGAGGATCAGGTATCTTGAGGTACATGTAGATTCATTGTTAATTACTAATCACTTTAATGGATCTTATGCAGTTAAAGGTGAAAAGCTAATCAAATATTTAGAGATAGTCAAAGAATTGGCACTCTCTTTTATTTCCTTTAGTTTGACACAGGTACCCAGAGAAGAAAATGCAGAAGCTGATGCATTGGCCAACCTAGGATCATCCTTGAAGATTCCAGAAGATATCAAAATCCCTATTATTCATATCCTAACTCCTACTATTAAGGATCATGTAGCTATGGAGATAGAAGAGGATTCTGCAATCATCCCTAGCAATGATACACAATCTCATTCAGGATCATGGATCCTTCCAATCATGAGATATATACAGCATGGAGAGATTCCTACAGGAGAAAACCCCAGGGCTTTCAAAATCAAGGTATCTCAATTTACAATATTGAATAACATGTTATATAAACGATCTCTTGCAGGACCATATATAAGATGCATTGAGGATCCTGAAATCCAAGAAGTCCAAAAGGATTTTCATGAAGGAGATTGTGGAAACCACACTGGGGGCAGGGGACTGTTCTCAAGGATCCTGAGGGCAGGATACTATTGGCCTACAATGAAGAAGGATGTTGTGGATTATGCCAAAAAATGTGATCCTTGTCAAATACATAGTAATATCCTTCACCAACCAAAGGAGCTCCTGCATCCTATATCCTCTTCTTGGCCATTCATGAGATGGGGAATGGATATAGTTGGCAAACATCCCAAGGCACCTGGTGGAAAAGTGTTCGTGCTTGCTATGACTGATTACTTCTCCAAGTGGATAGAAGCTGAAGCTTTTGCTCAAGTCAGAGAAAAAGAAGTGATATCCTTTATTAAGAGAAATATTATTACTAGATTTGGTATCCCTTCTAAAATTTTTTGTGATAATGGATCCCAATTTATTGGGAGGAGAACTACTAACTTTTGTGACAGCTGGGGGATTAAGATGATAACATCAACACCAGTCCACCCACAAGCTAATGGTCAAGCAGAATCATCCAACAAGATCATGATCAACAACTTAAAGAAGAAGCTTGAATCCAAGATAGGAAAATGGGCAGAAGAACTACCTTATGTACTATGGGCTGATAGAACAACCCCTAAGAATGCTACTGGCCAAACTCCGTTTTCTTTAATCTTTGGAGCAGAATCAGTGATCCCTACAGAGATGGTGGTTCTTACTGCAAGAACAAGCATCCGTGATCCTGAAGGAAATGCTGAAAACTTGGTTCAAGACCTGGATACTATAGAAGAACTCAGGGATTTGGCAAGGATAAGAATGGCTAGTTATCAACAAAGGATGGCTGGAGCTTATAACAAGAATGTCAGGATCAGGAAATTCAAGTCGGTGATATGGTGTTAAGGAAAGCATTCCAAAATACCACCAATCCTACTGATGGAAAGTTAGCACCGAAGTGGGAAGGTCCCTACCTTATTGAAGCTGAGGTAGGAAAGGGGGCATATCGATTATTAAGAATGGAAGGAGATTTGCTACCAAGAGCTTGGAATGCTGTCCATTTGAAGAGATACTTCATGTAATAAGGATCCAGCATCCTTAGCTATTTTCATGATCAGTATCCTTGAAGGATCCTTAGAGGATAGATGATCCTCACTCTGGTAATGATCTAAATTCAATCTATTTAATTCTTTAATTAACATGTTTACAAGGAGAAGGATCCTGTATCCTTTATCCTTCCTTCACTTAATTTTGAGTCTTGCAGAAGGTTGATATATCCTTAATGAAGGATCAAGTATCCACAGAAGTCTCGAAAGTTATATGGGCTTGTCCCCAGTATTTGGGCTTGTCCCCAGTTTTTGGGCTAGTCCCCAGTTTTTTGGGCCTGTCCCCAGCATCGCCAGTAGCACACAATGATCCTGGTGCAGTTCAAGGCATTGGGACCAGTACCCGCTTTAGGGGCCGACATTTTCATTGTACTGGCTGTATTTGGGATCCTACGTATAATGGTAGACGTACCATACATCCGTTCCTAAGGTTTCTAACGTTTTCACGTTAGCTAAGGTTTTGGCATTTTCATGTCACTAAGTTTGGAGAGTCGCCAGTGAGGGCCATACTCCAGTTTACACAAGATCCTTTGGGCTTGTCCCCAGTCTTTTTGGGCTTGTCCCTAGTTTTTTGGGCTTATCCCCAGTTTTTTGGGCTTGTCCCCAGTATATTGGGCTTGTCCCCAGAATTGTTAAGCTTGTCCCCAGTTGCTAACTCTTCTCTTATGATTGGCTTAGTCCCAAGTTATGTTCCATTTCAGGTTTTTGAAGCTGAACAACTAAGGATCCTTGATCCTAACCTTTTATTAAGGTTTGTCTTATGGTTATTTTGATTAAGAGTTTAGGATCCTAACTTGGATTCTCAGGTATGATCCTTATTTACCATCACTTTATTCTTTATTTATCTAAGTGACCCTTATTCTTTGACAACAGTATACATGATCCTTAAGTGACAGCAGTTTTTGAATTTTTTGGTTATAGAATATTTTATCCTTGATCATATCCTAAACTTTTTAACATAATCTACTAAACTTTTGTTCTTAATGTTTTGGTCAAAAATCAAGCAAAGATAATGCAACCAAATCTTTTGTTGTGAGGTGTGATGCTTGAATCAATGAACAATATTAAGGATCACTTAGAAATGTAATGAACAAGTGACCCAAGGATTTATATGAGGAAAAAGCCCTTGATCAAGAGTTGATCTCCGGCATAAAAAACCTCGGGTGATGGAAACTACCGATCACCAACTAAGATTAAACAAAAGAAGTTTACAACTCGGGATGATAACAAGCTTGTTACAAGGATCACTAGTGTGCAATGTGCAAAAATGTATGAAATCGCCAAGTAGTGTTCGAGAGCTGCTTGAGAGCTGTTGCGAGAGTGTATGTGTTTTTGCTAAAATTAGCTAAGTGTTCTACTCAAGCTTGTTATCCCCATTTTAAATTAGAAATAACCAGTCTAACTAACTATCCACAATTCGTGCAAGTTCCCCACGATCTCCATAACGTCCATAATGGTCAAGCACGTGCGGAATATTAAGGGAATATGCTCCAGGAATTTCGGTGAAACTTGGTCCATGCCTTTGTTCCTGCAAAACAAGTTTACGCACAAGGTAGACAATTGTTAGTATAAGGATAACAATAAGGATCCTGAATCCTGATCCTGCAACACCTATTGAGGATCCTTAATTCAAACAGAATTGAGGATCCATGATCCTAGTAGCATTTGAGGATCCGTGATCCTTAGGATGTAAAAATCTTCCCCTAACAATTGCCCCCAAAATATAAGGAGTGAAGTGTAATTTTGGCGAGTTATATTTTCTTGATCTTATCCGCAACAAACTAACGGATATATAGCCGTTAAGATCGAACTATCCGTTGCAGATCCTACGTCACTTGAAGAGACATCCCTGCAAAATCATGATTATAAATTCAAGTTAGAGATAGGGGTTAGGAAGCATTTAAATTCGTGCGTTACATCCTTTAAATCCTCATTCGAAGATCAAGCAGGTACTTCTCTCCCCTTTCTCTTTCTTACTCTGTTCTTATTCTTTCTCAAAATCTCCAAATCACAATGAAGCTAAGATCATCCCCTGCTAAGGATCATCGAAAAGACAGTCCTTTAAAAATCCAAGGGATCATCGAAGACTCTCCGAAGGAACGTTGCTGCTTCACCGATCCTGAGATCAACAGGATTCACCATTGCTTTCCGGCGAGCACTGTTTTCAAACCCTTTAACCCTACCGTCCTGAGTGATTTTATCTCTGAAACCTGGGTTGCATTTCCAGTCACCCCATTCTCTATAGGATACTCCTATCCTTTTCCTGCTTTTACCCAATCTTTCTTCTCCCTTACCGGCATATCCTATATCCAGGCTATGCCAATGATGTGGAGGGTTCTATTTACCCTTGAGAGGATCATTGAGCAGGAGGATATTGAGTTAGGAATGTCGGAGTTATCTGAACTATACAACCTTGTGAGCCATGGTTCACACCGCTTTCTATTCAAACACAAGCCCGGTGAAGAACACCCAATCCTCAAGACCACCAAAAATGATACTAAGTGGAAGAAACATTTTTTCTTCATCAGGATGGATTCTATCCCTGATGGGAAGGATCTCCCCAGAAAATGGGCCACTCATGGTAGGATAGAGGATCCTTATAGAAGGATCATAGGATAACCCTGTCTCTGCTGAGGATCACTAACCCCTTTTCTTTTTGTTGTTTTGCAGCTATCTCTGTCTCTCATATCATTCCATCACCTGCTACCAAAGAGAGGATCAACGCTTTCCGGAATCTTGATCCTGAAGTAAGATCATTCCAAGCAATCACCAAGGATTCTCAGGAAGTATCCTTAGGCTCAGTCACAATGTCAAGTAAGTATCAATGTTTGTATGTAATTAAATGTTTAAATAATAATGAAACAAGAATACCTATCTGTTACTTTGGATTGACAGACGCTGGAAAATCTTCAAGGTCTGCCACCCGCTTCAGTGTTACCAATCTTACTGCTATTGCTCCCAGGACCGGGAAGAAAAAGACTGTTGCTAGCCCGAGTGCCGTAGTTCCAAAGCCTGTCACCTCCAAAGGAGGAAAGTAGAGGAAGGCCACTGAAGCTGACAATCTCGAAGGCTTGCCTCTTATCCGCCACCAGTTCCAAGAATACTTTGCTGAGGTAAGGATCACTGATTCTGCTTGATTATCCTACCCACTTGAGGATCACGTGATCCTAAACTTTACCATGTCTTTTCTTGCATAAATTCGCCGAGGTCGAAATGTTGTTTGATGCTTATGTTGAGGAGGCGGAGCAAAAGCATCTGGAGTATCAAAAATTCTTCCTTGCCAAGGATCAAGCTATCTCCCGCCTTGAGAAGGATCTTGCTCTGGCAAAGCAGTAGGTGGTCATGGCCCAGATAAATGCTGATCATGAGAAGCACGACTTGCTGGAGGATGCTAAAGTCTCTGCTGCCATTACTATGTATAAGATCAAGCTGCAAATGGCTTAGGAGGCTGAGGATCCTGACTTCGACAGGACCACTTGGGACAAGGAGGGCTGGAAGGCAAAGATGGTAGAGCTAGAGGATGAAGAGGAGGCTACAGAGGTCTTGGCAATTGAGGCAAGTGGCATTGGAAAGGATCAGGCTGGTGGTGATGATGCTGGTGGTGATGCAGCGGTGTGAGCTGCTGAAATGGGCGATGATGGATATTTCTAGACGCGGCCGGAGCCCATTATTTTAGGATTTGGTAGTGGTTTTTGGTTATGGTGTTTTTCATGAACAATCGTTGGTCTGTAATAACTAAACAATAGCTATTAGGGTTAAGGATCATGGATCCTTTGAAAAATAGGTAGGATAATAGGTGGTGGAGGGATCCTCTGTTTGGGGGATGAAACCACTTGTTACCCTGCCATCTTATATTTCCTGCACTTCAAAGACCTATTAACAATGGACACCCTTTGCCAACCCAAGTGGACAGGGCACGTATTGCTGGTAGAAATTTGGGTTGGCAATTTTGACAACCTTAAAAGGGTTTAACCTTTGTGAATAAATAAAACTTTAACTTTTTGGCTATTTCCCGTGTTGTTATCCTTATGAATTCTTTATTTTTCAACTGTTGTTATCCACTTTCTTTGAATTTGTAAGTAAAGAACAAAGGCTTAGTAAATCATGTTTAAAAGTTTTAGGATATGATCAAGGATCAAATATCCTATAGTCGACAAGTTCAGAAAAGTTATGTAACTTAAGGATCATTAGTTCTGTTGTCAAAGGATAAGGGTCACTTATATAAATAAAGAATAAAATCAAAGTGTTTTAGGATCATACCTGATAATCCAAGTTAGGATCTTAACCTTTAACATCTATAATCAGGATAACCAAAAGACAAACCTTAGTAGAAGGTAAGGATCAGGGATCTTTAGCTGTTTAACTTCGAAAGCCTGAAACAGAATATAACTTGGGACTAAGCCAATATAAGAGAAAAGTTAGTAACTGGGGACAAGCCCAACAATTCTGGGGACAAGCCCAATATACTAGGGACAAGCCCAAAGGATAACTGGGGACAAGCCCAAAGGATAACTGGGGACAAGCCCAAAGGATAACTGGGGAGAAGCCTAAAGGATCTTGTTTAAACTGGAGTATGGCCCTCACTGGAGACTATCCAAACTTAGTGACATGAAAATGCCAAAACTTTAGCTAACGTGAAAACGTTAGAAACCTTAGGAACGGATGTATGGTACATCTACCATTATACGTAGGATCCCAGATACAGCCAGTACAATGAAATTGTGAGCCCCTAAAGCGAGTACTGGTCCCATTTCCATGAACTGTACCAGGATCATCGTGTGCTACTGGCGAAACTGGGGACAGGCCTAAATTGGGGACAAGCCCAAAACTGGGGACAAGCCCAAATAACTGGGGTCAAGCCCAAATAACTGGATACTTCTGTGGATACTCAATCCTTTGTTAAGGGTACCTAAACCTTCTGCAAAACTCAAAATAAAGTGAAAGGATGATGAAGGATCCAGGATCCTTATCCTTGTATATAAGATAATTAAAGAATGAAATAGTTTGATATTAGATCATTACCAAAATGAGGATCCCCCATCCTGCAAGGATCCTTCAAGGATACCTGTTAGCTAAGGATCATGGATCCTTATTACATGAAGTATTTCTTCAAGTGGACAGCATTCCAAGATCTTGGTAGCAAATCACCTTCCATTGTTAGCAATCGATATGCCCCCTTTCCTGCTTCAGCTTCAATCAAATAGGGGCCTTCCCACTTTGGTGCTAACTTTCCATCAGCAGGATTGATGGTATTCTGAAATGCTTTCCTTAATACCATATCACCAACTTGGAATTTCCTGATCCTGACATTTTTGTTGTAGGCTCCAGCCATCCTTTGTTGATAACTGGCCATCCTTATCCTTGCCAAATCCCTGAGTTCTTCTATAGTATCCAAGTCTTGAACCAAGTTTTCAGCATTTTCTTCAGGATCACGAATGCTTGTTCTTGCAGTAGGAACCACCATCTCTGTAAGGATCACTGATTCTGCTCCAAATACCAAAGAGAATGGAGTTTGGCCAGTAGCATTCTTGGGAGTTGTCCTATCAGCCCAAAGTACATAAGGTAGTTCTTCTGCCCACTTTCCTTTCTTGGATCCAAACTTCTTCTTCAAATTGTTGATGATGATCTTGTTGGATGATTCTGCCTGGCCATTAGCTTGTGGGTGGACTGGTGTTGATGTTATCATCTTAATCCCCCAGCTGTCACAAAAGTTAGTATTTCTATTCCCAATAAATTGGGATCCATTATCACAAATAATTTCCGAAGGAATACCAAATCTAGTAATAATGTTTCTCTTAATAAAGGATATCACTTCCTTTTCTCTGACTTGAGCAAAGGCTCCAGCCTCTATCCACTTGGAGAAGTAATCAGTCATAGCAAGCATGAATACTTTTCCTCCAGGTGCCTTAGGAAGCTACCAACTATATCCATTCCCCATCTCATAAATGGCCAAGAAGAGGATATAGGATGCAAAAGCTCTGCTGGTTGGTTAAGGATATTACTATGTCTCTGACAAGGATCACACTTCTTGGCATATTCCACAGCATCCTTCTTCATAGTAGGCCAATAGTATCATGTCCTCAGGATCCTTGAGAACAATGCCCTGCCCCTAGTGTGGTTTCCACAATCTTCTTCATGGAAATCCTTTAGGACTTCTTGGATTTCAGGATCCTCAATGCACCTTAGATATTGACCTGCAAGAGATCGTTTATATAACATGTTATTCAATATTGTGAATTGAGAAACCTTGATTTTGAAAGCCCTGGGGTTTTCTCCTATAGGAATCTCTCCATGTTGTATGTATCTTATGATTGGAAGGATCCATGATCCTGAATGAGATTGTGTATCGTCACTAGGGATGATTGCAGAATCCTCTCCTATCTCCATGGCTACATGATCCTCAATAGCTGGGGTTAGGATGTAGATAATAGGGATCCTGATATCCTCTGGAATCCTCAAGGATGATCCTAGATTGGCCAATGCATCAGCTTCTGCATTCTCTTCTCTGGGTACCTGTGTCAAACTAAAGGAAACAAAAGAGAGTGCCAATTCTTTGACTATCTCTAAATATTTGATTAGCTTTTCACCTTTAACAGCATAGGATCCATTAAAGTGATTGGTAATTAACAATGAATCTACATGTACCTCAAGATACCTGATCATCATATGCTTGGAAATTTGCAAACCAGCTATCAAGGCTTCATATTCAGCCTCATTATTAGTAGTTTGGAACTCACAAGCTATGGAGTGGGGTATTATGTCCCCCTGTGGCGATTTTAGTAGTATTCCAAGTCCTGTTCCTTTGACATTGGAGGCTCCATCAGTGAAGAGTATCCAAGGATCCTTAGTCTCTTCCAGCTGTTGGACCTCTAACTCAGCTTCCTTTTGCAAGTCACTACTGAAATCTGCCACAAAGTCAGCTAAGGCTTGGGATTTAATGGCAGTCCTTGGTTCATATTTTATATCATAAGCACCAAGCTTCACTGCCCACTTAGCCATCCTGCCTGACATTTCAGGTTTCCTGAGAACATTCTTAATTGGAAAGTTAGTCTTAACAATAATGGCATGAGTTTCAAAATAATGTCTTAATTTAGTAGATGCCATAATTAGTGAAAGAATAAGTTTTTTCTAAATGTGAATACCTGGATTCAGCATCAAGCAAACTCTTACTTACATAATAAACAGGATGTTGTGTACCTTCGTGATCCTTAACAAGGACCGCACTTACTGCTTTAGAGGATACCGCCAAATACATGGATAGTATATCCCCTTTTTCCGGTTTCATCAAGCCAGGGGCTGAGGATAGGTAATCCTTAAGAGCTTTGAGAGCATTTTCATGCTTTTCAGTCCACTCAAATTTCTTGTTCTTCCTCAAAATGTCATAGAATTCCTTGCATTTTTATGAGGATTTAGATATGAACCTGTTCAAGGCTGCAATCCTTCCTGTCAATCTTTGCACATCCTTTGCATTGGCAGGAGATTTGATATTTACAGTAGCCTTAATTTGCTCTGGACTTGCTTCAATGCCTCTTTTTGTCACCATATAGCCTAGGAATTTACCTTCTTTAACACCAAAGTGACACTTGGAAGGATTTAGTTTCATATTAAATTTATTAAGGATATTGAATGCCTCCTCCAAGTCTCTAAGGTGATCCTCAGCTTTCTTGGACTTAACCACCATGTCATCTATATAAACTTCCATAGTGTGTCCAATTTTTTCCTTGAACATCATATTGACTAGCCTTTGATAAGTAGCACCTGCATTCCTTAGTCCAAATGGCATAGCAATATAACAATATATACCAGTTGGGGTCATAAAGGCTGTATCCTCTTGATCAGATGGTTCCATCTGAATTTGTTGAAATCCAGATGAAGCATCCATAAAAGTCAACAACTCATGACCCACGGTAGCATCCACCATGGAGTCAATGTGGGGTAATGGGAAAGGATCCTTGGGACATGCCTTGTTTAAATCAGTAAAATCGACTCATACCCTCCACTTTCCATTTTTCTTTTGAACAACAACCACCTTGGATACTTAACCTCTCTTATCATACCTGCCCGAAGTAGTTTATCTACCTCTTCCTGGATAATAGCATTCCTTTCAGGTGCAAACTTCCTCCTCTTCTGATGTATAGGCTTGAATAACCTGTCAATGCCAAGCTTATGAGTAATTATATCTTTAGATATACCTGTCATATCCTCATGCTTCCAGGAAAAGGTAGTTTTTCTCCTCTTAAGGAAGGATACTAGTTCTTGTTCAATGTTGCTGAGGATCCCTGATCCTATGAAGACTATGGATTCAGTATCATGAGGATCCATAAGGATTTCTTTCACGTCCTGTTCTCTTGCCTCCAAGACATCTCTTGAAGGATGCTTTAATTGCTATTGCTCCCTTGGTCTTGAGGCTGGCTTCATTGATGACGTGTAACAATTCTTTGCTTCTTGTTGATCACTCTCAATTTTCAGCACTCCCCATGGACTAGGAAGCTTTACACATTGATGATAGGTAGATAGGACTGCCTTCATGTCATGTATCCATGGCCTGCCAAGGATAACATTACAACAGGATAAGCAATCTATAACACAAAATTTTTTATAAGAATGAAGTCCTTCAATATAGTTGGGGAGTTTGATGTCCCCCAATGTATTTTTGGTCTCTCCGCTGAATCCCACAAGTACTGAGGATCTTGTGACAATGTCTGATTCAGGGATGTTCATCTTCTTGAGGACATCAAGCTGGATGATGTTTACTGAGCTTCCTCCATCTATCAGGATCCTGCGAACAAAATGGTTAGAAATAAACAGAGTAATAACAAGACCATCATGATGAGGATCCTGCACATCAACACGATCATCCTCATCAAAAGTTATAATTTTATCCTGTGTGACAATGGAGGTCCGGATGGGTCTGTCTCCATTATCCATCTTGATTTCCTTGGCATGTCTTTTGGCTGCTGAAAATGATGTACCACAAATGTCTGATCCTCCGGATATGAAGTTTATAACTTGTGCATCTGCTGGAGGAGCAGGAGCCTTTTCTGGGATCCTTTCAGGATCCTGGATCCTTGACTTCTTTCGTCCCAAAAGCTCCTTCAAGTGCCCCTTGCTTAACAAGTAACCAATTTCTTTTCTAAGTGCAATACACTCTTCAGTGAGATGTCCGAAATCCTCATGATATGCACACCACTTGGACTTATCCTTTGTTGCGGCTGGTTTATCACTTTTCCTTGGCCATCTTGCTTTCTCACCTAGATTCTGCATTGCAAGAATTAGTTCATTGTTATCAACAAAAAAACAGTATTCAGAAATTGGAGGATA
Organism: Helianthus tuberosus; assembly: GCA_030545235.1. Taxonomy (NCBI): domain Eukaryota; kingdom Viridiplantae; phylum Streptophyta; class Magnoliopsida; order Asterales; family Asteraceae; genus Helianthus; species Helianthus tuberosus. Next base: position 83,463,245 of record CM060367.1, read on the forward strand.
ATCCTCATCATCCTCTTCTTGTTCTACTGCATGCACATTCTGGTTGTCAGACTTGTTGTAGGACTTGAACCTGTTATTCTTAAAGTAGGATCCTTGCTTTTCCTGTTTTGAGGATCCTGCCAATCTCTCCTGGATCCTTTTATCATCCTCTAATCGGATGAATCTAAGGGCCCTGGTTCTCACTTCATCAAGATTCCTGCATGGGGTCATAACAAGATCATCATAGAATAATGAATCCATAAGCAAACCCATTTTAAAGGCTTCTACAGCCGTAGCTATATCCAGATTAGGGATATCTAAGGATTCTTTACTAAACTTAGTGATGTAATCTCTAAGTGATTCATTTTGACCTTGTGTTACCCTATATAAATCACTAGTTAATCGTTCAAATTTTCTGCTACATGAGAATTGACTATTAAACAGGTTAACTAGATTAGCAAATGAAGTAATAGAGTAAGGGGGAAGACTTAGCGGCCATTTAAGAGCAGATCCTGTAAGTGTGGATCTGAAACCCTTGCATAGACATGCTTCTTTTAACCTCTCTGGGATGGGGTTGATCTCCATCCTTTCTCTATATTGAGCTACATGTTCTTCTGGATCCGTTGAACCAACATACAGCTTCATAGTTGGTATTTGAAACATTTTGGGTATCTCAGCATCACAAATAGGTTGTGCAAAACGAGATATCCTATGACTTCCATCTGCAATTTCAGGAATGGGCTTAACCACTCCTGGAACGCTGGATATCATATCCTTAAGCTTCTGTAACTCCCTAGCCATAGCTTGATTAATACCTGTATCCTGCATAGAGCCATGGTTAGTGTTATAAGAATTATTGAAAGCATTACCTCCCATAGGATTTAAGTTAGGAATTGCAGATGTGAATCCATATTGACGGGAGTCTGGTATGATTGAAGGACCAGAAGAGGCAATGGTCTGCATTGGAATGAAGTCTCCTTGATGAACATCCGTGCTTGGGGGTTGTGTACTTCTCAAGAATCCTTGATCCTGAAAGATGTTGGATCCTTGTACCTGAGAGGATCCCTGAGGCTGAGAGAATCCTTTGACCTGAAATGAGGATCCTTGAACCTGAGAGGATCCTTGAACCATGGAGGATCCTTGGACCCTGTGCATTCCCAAATATCCTCCTGAGTTGACGAAGGATCCCTGATGCTGAAAACAGGATCCCGATGGCTGAAAACAGGGTCCTTGAGGCTGGAAGTGAGAGCCAAATGCCTGACTCATAGTTGGTGCCCCATAACGCCTTCCCGATGGTTCAGTTTGGTACTGGAGGTCTAAGGCTGCAGATTGTTGGGCAGTTATAGCTGGAGTGTCGAAATCCAGTGACCTTTGTATAAGAGGAGAGTGATCCTCCCCTGATCTCTTCTGTTTCTTGATGTCACCGATCTCCCGGAGGATCCTTTCGTTGGTTTTGTCCTGCTCTTGTATGTGATCCCTCATCAACAAAATCAGAGTAAAAAGATCATTTGGAAAAATGGGGGTTTGTCTCTTCGCAGCATTTTCAGCATTCTTCTGGGATCCAGAAGGTGGTGGAGTCAATGGAGGAACGCCATGTGAAGGACTCATTGCCGGCATTGAACTGGAAGTGCTCTTTACTGAAGAAGCCATCTGCTTGGTTGTAATGAACCGAAATGATTACAAAAACAAGAATTTCTCAAGAACGAAGCACCAATTGCCCCACGGTGGGCGCCAAACTGTTTTGGTCAAAAATCAAGCAAAAATAATGCAACCAAATCTTTTGTTGTGAGGTGTGATGCTTGAATCAATGAACAATATTAAGGATCACTTAGAAATGTAATGAACAAGTGACACAAGGATTTATACGAGGAAAAAGCCCTTGATCAAGAGTTCATCTCCGGCATAAAAAACCTCGGGTGATGGAAACTACCGATCACCAACTAAGATTAAACAAAAGAAGTTTACAACTCGGGATGATAACAAGCTTGTTACAAGGATCACTAGTGTGCAATGTGCAAAAATGTATGAAATCGCCAAGTAATGTTCAAGAGCTGCTTGAGAGCTGTTGCGAGAGTGTATGTGTTTTTGCTAAAATTAGCTAAGTGTTCTACTCAAGCTTATTATCCCCATTTTAAATTAGAAATAACCAGTCTAACTAACTATCCGCAATTCGTGCAAGTTCCCCACGATCTCCATAACATCCATAATGGTCAAGCACGTGCGGAATATTAAGGGAATATGCTCCAGGAATTTCGGTGAAACTTGGTCCATGCCTTTGTTCCTACAAAACAAGTTTACGCACAAGGTAGAAAATTGTTAGTATAAGGATAACAATAAGGATCCTGAATCATGATCCTGCAACACCTACTGAGGATCTTTAATTCAAACAGAATTGAGGATCCATGATCCTACTAGCATTTGAGGATCCGTGATCCTTAGGATGTAAAAAAACTTCCCCTAACACTTAACTCATGAATTCAAGCAAAATGTATCATAACAATTGAAAGGTAAAGTATTCACAAATATAACAACACATGAGATAGCTAAAAGATTAAGGTTTTATTTATTTAACAAAAGATTAACCCTCTAAAGGTTGTCAAAATTGCCAACCCAAGTTTTTACCAGCAAAACGTGGCCCGTCCACTTGGGTTGGCAAAGGGTGTCCATATTAACGAGGTCTAAGTGCAGGAATAAAAAGACGGCAGGATCACAATGGCTTCATCCCCCAAACAGAGGATCCCTCCACCATTTGTTATCCTACCTATTGTCTAAAGGATCGGTGATCCTTAAACCTAAGAACTATTGTTTAAGTACATACCAGCATTGTTCAGAAAACATCAACAATCAAAAAAACTTTTAAACCATAAAAAATGGGCTCCGGCCGCGTCTAGATAAATCCATCATCGCCCATTGTTGCAGCCAACACCTTCGTTGCATCACCATCACCTCCAGCCTCTGCATCACCAGCCTAATCATTCGCCCCGCTGCCGCTTGCCTCGATTGCCAGAATTTCTTCAGTCTCCTCTTCATCCTCCAGCTCAGCTAGCTTGGCCTTCCAGCCTTCTTGGTCCCAGGCAGTCCTGTGGAAGTTAGGATCCTCAGCCTCCTTCGCCATCTAAAGCTTGATATTGAGGATAGCAATGGCGGCAGAAAACTTAGCACCTCCATCACTTCAGCCTTCTCATGATCAGCATTGATGTGGGCCATGACTAGCTGCTTTTTCAAAAAGTTAAGCTCCTTCTCGAGGGTAGAGATGGTCTCATCCTTTGCCAGGAAGATCTTCTGAAAGTCCGAGTGCTTCTGCTCAGCCTCTTCAACATACGCATCAAAGAGCATCTGGATCTCAGCAAATTTCTGCAAAAAAGGAAAGATACAATTCAGGATCCGTTATCCTCAAATGGGCATGATAGATTTAAGAATCAGGGATCCTCACTTCAGAGAAGTATTCTTCAAACTGATGCCGGATAAGGGGCAGGCCTTCAAGATCGTCAGCGGTCTTCCTCTTCTTTCCGCCCTTGCCCTTGGAGGTGACAGGCTTAGGAATTGAGACTCTAGGGCTGGTAGCAATTCGTTTCTTGCCGGACCGGGCAGTGACAGCATCAAGATCACTGAAGCGAGAGGCTAATTTCGAGGACTCTCCAGCGCCTACAAAGGACAAATAACAGATAAGTATCCTTAATATATATCTATTTAATCATACATAAATGTAAATACTTACTTGACATGGTGACTGATCCAGAGGATACTTCTTGTGAATCCCTTGTGTTGGCCTGGAATGTTCTAACTGCAGGATCAAGGTCCCAGAAGGCAGCGATTCTTTCTTTTGTTGCAGGTGACTGAATGAGATGAGAGACCGAGATAGCTGCAAAACAGAAAAGGATCAGTCATCCTCAGCAGAAACAGGGTTATCCTAAGATCCTTCTATAAGGATCCTATGTCCTACCATGGCTGTTCCACTTTTTTGGGGAGATCATTCCCGTCCGGGATAGAGTCCCTCCTAACAAAGAAAAAACGCCTTTTCCAGTTGGTATCGTTTTTTGTGGTCTTGAGGATTGGGTGACCAGGTTTGTGTTTGAATAAGAAGCGATGTGAACCATGGCTCACAAGATTATACAGCTCAGCCAGCTCTGACATTCCTATCTCTATACCTTCCTGCTCTATGATGTTTTCTAAGGTATGCAATACTCTCCACATCATCGGCATGGCCTGGATATAGCACATACCGGTGAATGCAAAGAAAGATTGGGTAAAGGCAGGGAAAGGATAGGAGAATCCTATCAGGAATGGGGTGGCCGGAAAAGCAACCCAAGTGTCGGAGACAGAGTCACTTTTCGCAGAGGAATCGAAGGGTCTAAAAACGGTATCCGCTGGAAAACAGTGGCGAATCCGGTCAATCTCCGGGTCAGTCTAGCGGCATAGCTCAGTCGTAGGATTCTTAATGATCCCTTGGCTTTTCAAGGAATCATCCTTCTTTAGATCCTTGGCTGGTGAGGATCGAAGAACCATTTTCGCCAAGGGTGGTGATAAAAAAGAAGAACAGAGTAAGAAGGAGAAGATAGATACTTGATCGATCTTTGAATGAGGATTTAAAGGGAAGTATCGCTCGAATTTAAATGCAAATTGATCCTTATCTCTAACCTATATATAATGATGATTCTGCAGGTTGTCACTTCACTGACGCATGATGTGTAACGGCTAGTCATGCTCTAACGGCTATATTTATGTAATTTAGTTCGTTGGGGATAAGATTAGAAATATGACCCATTAAGTTATATTTTATTCCTCATATTTTGGGGGCAATTGTTAGGGATAGATTTTCTAAACCCAAGGATCACGGATCCTCAAATACTGCCAGGATCACGGATCCTCAATTCTGTTTGAATTAAGGATCCTCAGAAGACGTTGCAGGATCAGGATTCAGGATCCTCATTGTTATCCTTACACTAACGGTTGCTTTCACTATATTTAAGCTTGTTTTGCAGGAGTATACGGGTTGGACCTAGTCTTGCCGATATTCTTGGGGAATATGCTCTCAATATTCTGCACGTGCATAGCTTAATGACCGTTATGGAAGTCCTGGGTAGCTTGCACATTTAGCGGATAGTTAGTTATTTAGATTATTTCTATTTCTAAAGGGGATAACAGCTTGAATGAGAACAAGTTAGCAAAAACACACACTCGAAACAGCTCTCAACAGTTCATTGGTGATTACATACACATTACACACACTAGTGATCCTTGTAACAAGCTTGTTATCATCCCGAGTTATAATCATCATTTGTTTAATTGTAGTTGGTGATCGGTAGTTTCCATCACCCGAGGTTTTTTATGCCAGAGATCATACATTGATCAAGGGCTTTTTCCTCGTATAAATCCTTGTGTCACTTGTTAATTTCATCTACAAGTTGTTCATACATTTGTTTATAGATTCAAGCATCATACCTCACAAAAGAAGATTTGGTTGCATTATCCTCGTCTGATTTTTGACCAAAACAGAAGGGTTCAATTTCATATTGAATTTATCAAGGATATTAAATGCTTCCTCCAAATCTCTAAGGTGATCCTCAGCTCTCTTGGACTTAACCACCATGTCGTCTATATAGACTTCCATTGTGTGTCCTATTTGTTCCTTAAACATTATATTGACTAGCCTTTGGTATGTAGCACCTGCATTTCTTAGTCCAAACGGCATAGCAATATAACAATAGATACCAGTAGGGGTCATAAAGGCTGCATCCTCTTGATCAGATGGTTCCATCTGAATTTGTTGAAATCCAGATGCAGCATCCATGAAAGTCAACAACTCATGACCCGCAGTAGCATCCACCATGGAGTCAATGTGGGGTAATGGGAAAGGATCCTTGGGACATGCCTTGTTTAAATCAGTAAAATCGACACATACCCTCCACTTTCCATTTTTCTTTTAAACAACAACCACATTGGCTAACCATCTTGGATACTTAACCTCTTTAATCATACCTGCTTTGAGCAGCTTATCTACCTCCTCCTGGATAATGGCATTCCTCTCAGGTGCAAACTTTCTCCTCTTTTGATGTATGGGTTTGAACAACCTGTCTATGCCGAGTTTATGAGTAATAATATCTTTAGAGATACATGTCATATCTTCATGCTTCCTGGCAAAGGTAGTTCTTCTGTTCTTGAGGAAGCATACTAGATCCTGTTCGATGTTGCTAAGGATCCCGGGTCCTATGAAGACCTTGGATTCAGGATCCTGAGGATCCATCAGGATATCTTTCTCATCTTGTTCTCTTGCCTCCATGAGATCTCTTGGAGGACGCTTTAATTGCTATTGCTCTCTAGGTCTTGAAGCTGGCATGGATGAAGTATAGCAATTCTTGGCTTCCTGTTGGTCACTTTCAATCTTTACCACCCCCCATGGAGTAGGAAGTTTCACACATTGATGGTATGTAGATGGAACTGCCTTCATGTCATGTATCTGTTAGGGATGGATTTTCATCACCTAAGGATCACGAATCCTCAAATGCAGCCAGGATCACGGATCCTCAATTCTGTTTGAATTAAGGATCCTCAGAAGACATTGCAGGTTTAAGGATCCAGGATCCTCATTGTTATCCTTACACTAACGGTTGTTTCCACTATGTTTGAACTTGATTTGCAGGAGTATACGAGTAGAACTTGGTCTTTCCGATATTCTTGGGGAATATGCTTTAATATTCTGCACGTGCATAGCTTGAATGACCGTTATGGAAGTCGTGGGTAGCTAGCACAATTTGCGGATTGTTTGTTATTTAGTTTATTTCTATTTTTAAAGGGGATAACGAGCTTGATAGTTAGAACAATTAGCAACACACACACTCTCGGCAACTCTCTGCAACTTATTGGCGATTATACACCTTTTACACACTAGTGATCCTTATAACAAGCTTGTTATCATCCTGATTTGTAACCTTTACTTGTTGAATATAGTTGGTGCTCGGTAGTTTCCATCACCCGAGGTTTTTTATGCCGGAGATCATACATTGATCAAGGGATTTTTCCTCGTATAAATCCTTGTGTCCCTTGTTCATTTCATTTACAAAATGTTCATACATTTGCACAATCATTTAAGCATCACACCTCACAAAATAAGATTTGGTTGCATTATCCTAGTCTGATTTTTTACCAAAACAGTTTGGCGCCCACCGTGGGGCAATTGGTGCTTCATTTCTGAGAAATTTTGTTCATTGTGATCATTTCGGTTCACCACTTTCAACCACATGGCTTCTTCAGCGAATAACACATCAAGTTCCATGTCGGCAGTCACCTCCTCACAGGGCATCCCACCTTTGCCTCCAGCACCCTTTGGATCCCAGAAGAGTGCTGAAAATGCTGCGAAGAAACAGAGCCCCGTTTTCTCAAAACCACCAACTTCTGCTATTACTTATGGCCCTACTAACAATGATCTTTATTCTTTAATTTTGAAGATGAGGGATTACATGCAGCAGCAGGACAAAACCAATGATAGGATCCTTCGAGAGATTGATAACATCAAGAAATTGAAGAGATCAGTGGAGTATCACTCTCCATTGGTGCCCAGATCACTGAATTTTGATTCACCAGCCATAACAGCCCAGTACTCCTCAGCATCAGGCTCTCAATACCAAGGTGGAATGTCAAGTCTACGCTATGAATTGTTGGCGATGCCTCAGGCTCAAGGATCCTACTTTCAGCCTTATGGATCCTCTCAGCCTCAAGGATCCCCTCAGCTTCAAGGATCCTCCTCTCAGGTTCAGGGATCCTCTCAGGTTCAAGGATCCTCCTTTCAGGTTCAAGGATCCTCATCACAGGTTTACGAATCCATGGATTATCCTCCAAGACCCCCAACTTCGGTGTATCAAGGATCCAACATCTTTTAGGGTCAATGATCCTTAAGAAGTGCAGAACCAAGAAGTTCAGAGATTCATTTCGGAGATTTCCTACCAATGCAGACTATTGCATCATCTGGTCCCTCAATTATACCAGAATCCCGTCAATATGGATTCACATCCGGAATTCCAAACCTGAATCCTCCAGGAGGTAACACTGTGAATAATTCTTATACCACTAACCATGGCTTTATACAGTAAACAAGTATTAACCAAGCTATGGCCAGAGAATTACAAAAGTTGAAGGATATGATATCCAGCGTTCCAGGAGTGGTTAAGCCCATTCCTGAAATTCCAGATGGAAGCCACAAGATATCTCGTTTTGCACCACCTATTTGTGATGCAGAGATACCGAAAAGATTTCAAATACCAACCATGAAGCTATATGATGGTTCAACGGATCCAGAAGAACATGTAGCTCAATACAGAGAAAGGATGGAGATCAATCCCATCCCGGAGAGGTTAAAAGAAGCATGTTTATGCAAGGGTTTTGGATCCACATTAACTGGATCAGCTCTTAAATGGCTGCTAAGTCTTCCCCCTTACTCTATTACTTCATTTGCTAATCTAGTTAATCTATTTAATAGCCAATTCTCATGTAGTAGAAAATTTGAACGTTTAACTAGTGATCTATATAGGGTAACACAAGGTCAAAATGAATCACTTAGAGATTATGTCACTAAGTTTAGTAAAGAATCCTTAGATATTCCTAATCTGGATATAGCTATGGCTGTAGAAGCCTTCAAAATGGGTTTACTTAGGGATTCATTGTTCTATGATGATCTTGTCATGACCCCTTTGCAGGAATCTTGATGAAGTGAGAACCAGGGCCCTTAGATTCATCCGTTTAGAGGATGATAAAAGGATCCAAGAAAGATTGACAGGATCCTCAAAGCAGGAAAAACAAGGATCCTACTTCAGGAACAACAAGTCCAAATCTTATAATAAGTCTGACAATTAGAACGTGCATGTAGTAGAACAGGAAGAGGATGATGAGGATTATCCTCCCATTTCTGAATATTGTTTTTCTGTTGATAACAATGAACTGATCCTTGCAATGCAGAATTTAGGTGAAAAAGCAAGGTGGCCCAGAAAAAGTGATAAGCCAGCTGCAACGAAAGACAAATCCAAATGGTGTGCATACCATGAAGATTTCGGCCATCTCACTGAAGAATGTATTGCACTTAGAAAAGAGATTGGTTACTTGTTAAGTAAAGAGCATTTGAAGGAGCTATTTGGGAGAAAAAAATTCAAGGATCCAAGATCCCGAAATTTTTCCAGAAAGAGCTCCTGCTCCTCCTGCTGATGCACAAATTATAAACTTCATATCTGGTGGATCAGACATATTTGGCACTTCCTTTTCAGCAACCAAAAGGCATGCCAAGGAGACCAAGATAGATAATGGGGACAGACCCATCTGAACCTCTACTGTTACACAAGAAAAAGGTATAACGTTTGATGAGGATGATCGTGTGGATGTTCAGGATCCTCATCATGATGGTCTTTTTATTACTTTGTTTATATCTAATCATTTTGTTCGCAGGATCTTAATAGATGGAGGAAGCTCGGTGAACATCATTCAACTTGATGTCCTCAAAAAGATGAATATTCCTGAACCAGAAATCATCCCAAGATCCTCAGTTCTTGTGGGGTTCAGTGGAGAAACTAAGAATACTTTGGGGGACATTAAGCTTCCCATTTACATAGAGGGACTTAATTCTTTTCAGAAGTTTTGTGTTATAGATTGCTTATCCTGTTGCAATGTTATCCTTGGCAAGCCATGGATACATGACATGAAAGTAGTTGCATCTACATATCATCAGTGTGTAAAGCTTCCTAGTCCATGGGGGTGGTAAAGATTGAGAGTGACCAACAAGAAGCAAAGAATTGCTACACCTCATCAATGAAGCCAGCCTCAAGACCAAGGGAGCAATAGCAATTAAAGCATCCTCCAAGAGATGTCCTAGAGGCAAGGGAACAAGATGTGAAAGATATCCTTATGGATCCTCATGATCCTGAGTCCAAAGTCTTCATAAGATCAGGGATCCTCAGCAACATCGAACTGGATTTGGTATCCTTCCTCAAGAGGAGAAAAACTACATTTTCCTGGAAGCATGAAGACATGACAGGTATCTCAAAAGATATAATTACTCATAAGCTTGGCATTGACAGGTCATTCAAACTGATGTGTTCAAAATGTAACATATAAATTTCATCAAATAAGGCATAAAACTAACCCTTTTTTAGTACTAATGTTGGAAAAAGTGTGCTTTTGTCTTCCTTTTTGTATTTTCAGGATTAAATGAGCTCAAATTAACAAAAGAAGCAAAAAGACATCAAAATCTAACATAAATACAAGAAAAGGAACAAGACGTGGCATGCCCGACCCCACGACAGCATCTTCCCAAGCAAAACAAGAGATCAGAAGCCTGAACACGCCCCGTGCTCAGCCAGCACGGGGGCATGCCCAAGTGTCAGCAGAAAAGACAAAGTGGTAGAAGCTTCTATTGCCCACCACGGGGTCGTGCTCAGCGGACACGGGGCCGTGGTCAACTATAAGATTCGCACAATCCAGGCAAATCTTCATAGTACAAAGATTCTTCTGCACAGGGGTCGTGCTCGGCGGACACGGGGGCGTGGTCAACTAATAAGACAAAGCTGCATTTAATGAAGAAAGAGAGGATGTGGACACGGGGCCGTGCCCACTAGACACGGGGCCGTGCCAGAGCTTCTGTTCAGCCTATAAATAGAAGTGCTTGGCTCAAGCTCAAACCATCCCTTGGCACACCACCTCTCTCACACTTCACCCACCACCCACCACCACCATAACACCATCATCCACCACCATCATCCATTGTCCATCATAGAGTGTGTGAGTCGTCTCGGGATCTAAGATTGATCGTAAGAGTTCTTGACAATCAAGGCCATGTTTGCCTAAGTCTCTTACATCACTTGGTGAAGACAAAGTGTCTAGTGTAATACTTTTTATTTCTAATCTTTTGCACTTTTTACTTGGTTTTGTATTAATGACTTTAATAACTAGTTGCTTATGTTGAAAGTGATCTTTCCTTATCGTTTGTCCATGGTGTCTTGGCATTATTTTACTGTCTATATAAAATAAAAGATTTTCACCATTCATATCTCCACGGTCTATATGGAGGTATGTTGGCTACCTGGTCGGGGGTTAAGGGAACGGTTTGGTAAAGGTCTTGCCATTGTTCAGCGTTTAGAGGTCCTGCAATGGACCTGGGTCAAATTTAGTAGGACCTCCTTCAATACTTCACGGTATTGGATGGCGGGGGTCCAAACTCTTTGATCCCCTCATAAGTTAACTACTATTAATACTATAACCCGGCTATTTAGGACTGTATCCCTGCTGACTCAGACTACTTAGTCGAGGGTAACGTCACCTCCAAAAGAGGGGCCTACCATAATTTGCATTAATAACTTAATTAATTATCTTCCAATAATCCACCCTTTTAGGATTGTATCCTTGCTGACTCAAACTACTGGGTGAGGGTAACGTCACCTTAAAAAGAGGGGCCTACTACAATAACTAAGATAATCTCTTAATTATGTGCAAAAGTGCGGAAATAATCAAAGGTTATACTAGATACGAGTCGGAACCAAGTGATTCATCTTGTCTATCTGTTTTTTCTTTTTATTTTATTTTTCAGCATTTAGTTAGTTTTTATTTTTCTTAGTTAAAAACATTTTTCTAAACTTTTTATTTTGATTAGACGTTGAGGATAAACCGGTACTAAAAGCTCTTGTGTCCTTGGACGACCTCGGTATCTTGCCAACACTATACTACGCTCACGATGGGTGCACTTGCCCATATGTGTGTTTAGTGTTAGTAAAATATCGTGTTTTATAAATTTAAAACTTGGCTAAAAATAAGTGTTAAAGGGGCTTAAAATATACACCTAATATATATAACACTTCACACGTATCAAGTTTTTGGCGCCGTTGCCGGGGACACAAGGATTTTAAGAAAGCTTAAAATCGACGGCCTAATCAGTTTTTCAAAACCTTTTTAAACGCGCGCACATTTTTCTGCATTTTAGTTTAGATTTGTATTACAGTAGCCTGTACACGGGGCCGTGTTCACTGAACACGGGGCCGTGCTGCAGATTTTTTTTAACACCCAGTAACAGTAGCTTGAACACGGGCCGTGCTCACTGAACACGCCCCGTGCTCAACGAAATCAGTAAATTTAATTAAAACGCCCAGATACAGTTCCTGAACACGGGGCCGTGCTCACTGAACACGGGGCCGTGTCCAGCCTCTGTTTCCGTTTTTATTTTTGTTTTCTGATCTCGAGACTCGGTTGTGGTCTGCTGAGTGATTCTTATGGATCAATACTCAGGAGGTTACAACTACACCTATGAGGAGGATGATTATAGGGGTAATTATTGCACTAATTGTCGTAACGCACGCTCAGTTCGAAATAATCACTCATATCAACCATCCAATTCATACACCTACTATGAGGAGCCCAGGTACGAGCCATCAACTTCATACACATCCTATGAAGACCAAAGGTATGAACCTCCTCCTTCATACTCATATTTTGATGAACCAAGGTATGAGCCTTCATACTCATACTTTGAGGAACCAAGATATGAGCCACCACCTTCATATGCTTATTATGAGGAACCATGGCGTGAACAACCCACCTCATATGAGTATTATGAAGAACAAAATTATGAACCTTATCCATCATATGCTTACAATGAAGAACAATGGTGTGAACCATCTACTTCATATGGGTATTATGAGGAACAAAGGGTCGAACAACCGGATTCAAGCTTAGAAAATCCCGATTCTTTTTCTATAACCGAAGTGACCGATAGGATATTAGAACACATAAGAGTTATCGATCGATGTATAAGAGAATCTCGCACAAGGGAAGAGGAGTCCCGCGCAAGAGAAGAATTAAAAAAAGAAGAGATAACTGAAAGTGTAAAAATGGAAGAACAAATAAGTGAAAAACCGACACATGAGTTAAACAACGAAATAGGTGAGTCCGAAAACGTTAAAATTCAAGAAGAGTCTAATTTTGAAGAAATTAATCTTTTGTCACCTTCTTTCGAAAATCATTGTTTGGTACCCACTCATGCTAAGTTTTTAAAAGAGTTAAACACTAACACTAAAATTGACGAAACGGTAAGTGTTAAGTTAACTGATGATCGAACCTCACTAATAAAAGAAGACCCATTTGAAATTAACATTACACCGGTTCCATGTTTCTTTCAAAATTCGTTTATTAGTAATGTCACAATCGATAAAGATCTTTGTGTTAACATAATGCCTAACTACATTTTCGAAAAATTAAGTATTAGTGATTTTTCTCCACTTCAAATACCCATTTTTCTATCCAATCGGAAAGTAATAAAATCAATCGGTATAGTTGAGGATGTATTGGTTCAAACAAATCAAATGGTAATCCCGACCGATTTTGTCATCCTCGATGATGCTCCTCTAGTGTTGGGACGACCATTTGTAAAAACTCACGAAGCTTTGAAAAACCGGAGGTTCAACAATCTACCTCTTCAATTAGGGGCATTTAAAAGAAGTATCGATCTTGAGCGATCAATGAAATATCCATTCGGAAATGATGACCCCCTAATTGAAGATGAGCCAGAACCACCTGATAAAGTGGGTCTAGCCAAGGACCCTTATAAACGTGGCGCACCACGGAGGCATTCCGCGGAACTATCCGTAGTTTAGTTTAGATTAACCTTTATGTTTTCTAGTTTAGTTTTTAATTTTCAGGAATAAAACACACTCGGGATGGTGAAGGATGATAAGGGAAGCTTGAACCAACACCCCATACACAAAAACAGAGCCTCCCGACGATTTTTCTTCATTACAGCAAATTAAGCACGGGGCCGTGCTCACCCCAACATGCCCCGTGCCCAAGGTTCTGTAGAAAATGCCCAGTTCAGGTACCTGGACACGGGGCCGTGCTCACTGGACACGCCCGCGTGCCCAGCCTTCTGTTTAATTTTGGTACTGGCAGTCTGGACACTGGGCCGTGCTCAGCCAACACCACCCCATGTTCAGCTACCCAGTACCATAAAATCTTGTTTTTAACCCACTTTTACACATTTTAATCAACCGAAAAACTTATTTTTGGGACACATTGAGGACAATGTGTAATTTAAGTGTGCGGGGATGCTAAAACCTTGAATCTTACAAGTCCTAAATACAAGCCTTACACAAAACTCTATTGGAATCGCTAATCACCCCAAATTTTTTCAAAAACTTTCATTTTTTTTTCTTGTCTAGGTTTAACTCGGGAATCTCAAGTTCTAAAAAAGTTATATTTTTACGAATTTACAACCGATAGCGTCGTGATAAAAAGAACCAACATAAGAAAATTATGAAAAGGCATGACAAGCTTAGTTAAAATTTGATTATATATACTAGATCACATAAAAACCCATTCCCACAAAAGTGAGTTTTGAGCCTTTATTGAGCATACAATTACATATCATTTGACTAAATGCTCATTTTCGTTTCTTGTGTGAATAGCCGCTTGGTTCTTACGACTCTAGAACTTGCCATGACGATACATTCCCGGTCATTACCAACTTAAACCCGAGTAAGTAAATGATGGAGGCATTAGGACTAACCCTTTTTTATTTCTACACCATTATTTTTCCTTTTTTTTACGACCTACCCAAAATCCCCCTAGTTAGCCCCTTTGAGCCTAAACCTTTTTCATTTCATAACCCAAACCAAACACCCTTTTTACCCACCAAAACCTTTTTCATTTTTTACCCCTTTGCTTTAGTAACAAGCTCGGTTTTTCGTATGATTTGCAAAAAAAAATATATATATATATATTTTGACGATGACGCACAAGAGAAATAAACAAACAAGTTTATCAAAAATAACTTTGTTTGAATAATGGCTTCATCAAAATAAAAAAAAATAAAAAAAAAAATTTTTTGAAAAAAATAAAGTCTTACGAAAACCGACGCTTTTTACGTTTTTTCGCCCTTTTTCTACTAACCACTAACCCAGCCACCTACCTTTAACCCAAGCCTAACCCTTCACCCAAAAGTCCTCTTGATATTTACAAAGGTATATAGTTAAAAAGGAGGAGGATTGATCGCTTGGCAAGCCTATGGTAGGAGTAAGTTCCATGCCGCTCTCGAGTGATTCACTAAAATACATCTTCGGCCGAGTGTTGAGTGATCCCCCGTGAGGTATGTGAACTTGTACATAAATAGAATTTTAAAGAGGCATGTTATGCCCTAATAAGTAATTTATCTTATGAAAAGTTTTAAATAAATCATGACGAATATGATTGTAAATAAATAAAAATAAAGCTAAATAAAGAATCTTGGAAATCCCGACACTCTACGACAAGCCCAAAAACCTTCTTCTCTACCCATTCCATTTGGGAGTGTAAATAGCCACATATTAAAGAGTTTTGCTTGAGGACAAGCAAAGATTCAAGTATGGGGGTATTTGATGTGTTCAAAATGTAACATATAAATTTCATCAAATGAGGCATAAAACTAACCCTTTTTTAGTACTAATGTTGGAAAAAAGTGTGCTTTTGTCTTCCTTTTGTATTTTCAGGATTAAATGAGCTCAAATTAACAAAAGAAGTAAAAAGACATCAAAATCTAACATAAATACAAGAAAAGGAACAAGACGTGGCATGCCCGACCCCACGACAACATCTTCCCAAGCAAAATAAGAGATCAGAAGCTTGAACACGCCCCGTGCTCAGCCAGCACGGGGGCGTGCCCAAGTGTCAGCAGAAAAGACAAAGTGGTAGAAGCTTCTATTGCCCACCACGGGGCCGTGCTCAGCGGACACGGGGCCGTGGTCAACTAGATGATTCGCACAATCCAGGCAAATCTTCATAGTACAAAGATTCTTCTGCACACGGGGTCGTGCTCAGCGGACACGGGGGCGTGGTCAACTAATAAGACAAAGCTGCATTTAATGAAGAAAGAGAGGATGTGGACACGGGGCCGTGCCAGAGCTTCTGTTCAGCCTATAAATAGAAGTGCTTGGCTCAAGCTCAAACCATCCCTTGGCACACCACCTCTCTCACACTTCACCCACCACCCACCACCACCATAACACCATCATCCACCACCATCATCCACCACCATCATCCATTATCCATCATAGAGTGTGTGAGTCGTCTCGGGATCCAAGATTGATCGAAAGAGTTCTTGACAATCAAGGCCATGTTTGCCTAAGTCCCTTACATCACTTGGTGAAGACAAAGTGTCTAGTGTAATACTTTTTATTTCTAATCTTTTGCACTTTTTACTTGGTTTTGTATTAATGACTTTAATAACTAGTTGCTTATGTTGAAGGTGATCTTTCCTTATCGTTTGTCCGTGGTGTCTTGGCATTATTTTACTGTCTATATAAAATAAAAGATTTTCACCATTCATATCTCCACGGTCTATATGGAGGTATGTTGGCTACCTGGTCGGGGGTTAAGGGAACGGTTTGGTAAAGGTCTTGCCATTGTTCAGCGTTTAGAGGTCCTGCAATGGACCTGGGTCAAATTTAGTAGGACCTCCTTCAATACTTCACGGTATTGGATGGCGGGGGTCCAAACTCTTTGATCCCCTCATAAGTTAACTACTATTAATACTATAACCCGGCTATTTAGGACTGTATCCCTGCTGACTCAGACTACTTAGTCGAGGGTAACGTCACCTCCAAAAGAGGGGCCTACCATAATTTGCATTAATAACTTAATTAATTATCTTCCAATAATCCACCCTTTTAGGATTGTATCCTTGCTGACTCAAACTACTGGGGTGAGGGTAACGTCACCTTCAAAAGAGGGGCCTACTATAATAACTAAGATAATCTCTTAATTATGTGCAAAAGTGCGGAAATAATCAAAGGTTATACTAGATACGAGTCGGAACCAAGTGATTCATCTTGTCTATCTGTTTTTTCTTTTTATTTTATTTTTCAGCATTTAGTTAGTTTTTATTTTTCTTAGTTAAAAACATTTTTCTAAATTTTTTTTTTGATTAGACGTTGAGGATAAACCGGTACTAAAAGCTCTTGTGTCCTTGGACGGCCTCGGTATCTTGCCAACACTATACTACGCTCACGATGGGTGCACTTGCCCATATGTGTGTTTAGTGTTAGTAAAATATCGTGTTTTATAAATTTAAAAATTGGCTAAAAATAAGTGTTAAAGGGGCTTAAAATATACACCTAATATATATAACACTTCACACGCATCACAAACCCATACATCAGAAGAGGAGGAAGTTACCTGAGAGGAATGCCATTATCCAGGAGGAGGTAGATAAGTTGCTCCGAGCAGGTATGATTAGAGAGGTTAAGTATCCAAGATGGTTAGCCAATGTGGTTGTTGTTCAAAAGAAAAACCGAAAGTGGAGGGTATGTGTCGATTTCACTGATTTAAACAAGGCATGCCCCAAGGATCCTTTCCCATTATCCCACATTGACTCCATGGTGGATGCTACAGCGGGTCATGAGTTGTTGACCTTTATGGATGCTTCATCTGGATTTCAACAAATTCAGATGGAACCATCTGATCAAGAGGATACAACCTTTATGACCCCAACGGGTATCTATTGTTATATTGCTATGCCATTTGGATTAAGAAATGCAGGTGCTACTTATCAAAGGCTAGTCAATATGATGTTTAAGGAACAAATTGGACACACCATGGAAGTGTATATAGATGACATGGTGGTTAAGTCCAAGAGAGCTGAGGATCACCATAAAGATTTGGATGACGCATTCAATATCCTTGATAAATTCAACATGAAATTGAATCCTTCCAAGTGTCATTTTAGTGTTAAAGCAGGCAAGTTCCTAGGCTACATGGTGACAAAAAGAGGCATTGAGGCCAGTCCAGAGCAGATCAAGGCAATTGTGAATATAAAATTTCCTGCCAATGCCAAGGATGTGCAAAGGTTGACAGGGAGGATCGCAGCCTTGAACAGGTTCATATCAAAGTCATCAGAAAAGTGCAAGGAATTCTATGACATTTTGAGAAAGAACAAGAAATTTGAGTGGACTGAAAAGCATGAGGATGCTCTCAAAGCCCTTAAGGATTACATATCCTCAGCTCCTGCCTTGATGAAACCAGAAAAAGGGGATATATTATCCTTATATTTGGCAGTCTCTACCAAAGCAGTAAGTGTAGTCCTTGCTAAGGATCATGAAGGTACACAACACCCTATATATTATGTAAGTAAAAGTTTGCTTGATGCTGAATCTAGGTATTCAAATTTAGAAAAACTTATCCTTGCTTTAATTATGGCATCTACTAAATTACGTCATTATTTTGAGACTCATGCTATCATTGTTAAGACTAACTTTCCAATTAAGAATGTTCTCAGGAAACCTGAAATGTCAGGAAGGATGGCTAAATAGGAAGTGAAGCTTAGAGCTTATGATAAAAGATATGAACCAAGAACTGCCATTAAATCCCAAGCCTTGGCTGAATTTGTGGCAGATTTCAGTAGTGATCTACAAAGGGAAGCTAAGTTAGAAGTTCAGTAGCTTGAAGAGACCAAGGATCCTTGGATACTCTTTACAGATGGAGCATCTAATATCAAAGGAACTAGACTTGGGATACTACTAAAATCACCACAGGGGGACATAATACCCCACTCAATAGCTTGTCAGTTTCAAACTACTAATAATGAGGTTGAATATGAATCCTTGATAGCTGGTTTGCAAATTGCCAAGCACATGAGGATCATGTATCTTGAGGTACATGTAGATTCATTGTTAATTACTAATCATTTTAATGGATCCTACGCTGTTAAAGGTGAAAGACTAATCAAATACCTAGAGATAGTTAAGGAATTGGCCCTCTCTTTTGTTTCCTTTAGTTTGACACAGGTACCTAGGGAAGAGAATTGAGAAGCTGATGCATTGGCCTATCTTGGATCATCATTGAAGATTCCAGAGGATATCAAAATTCCTATCATCCATATTTTGCTACTGCTATTGAGGATCACATAGCTATGGAGATAGAAGAGGATTCTGCAGTCGTTCCTAGTGATAATGCACAGTCTCATTCAGGATCATGGAACCTTCCAATCATGAAATATATACAACATGGAGAGATCCCTACAGGAGAAAATCCTAGAACTTTCAAAGTCAAGGTATCTCAATTTACAATATTGAATAACATGTTATATAAACGATCTCTTGCAGGTCCATATCTAAGATGCATTGAGGATCCTGACATTCAAGAAGTCCTAAAGGATTTTCATGAAGGAGATTGTGGAAATCACATTGGGGGCAGGGCATTGTTCTCAAGGATCCTTAGGACAGGATACTATTGGCCTACTATGAAGAAGGATGTTGTGAATTATGCCAAGAAATGTGATGCTTGTCAAAGATATAGCAGTATCCTTCATCAACCAGCAGAGCTCCTACATCCTATATCTTCTTCTTGGCCATTCATGAGATGGGGAATTGATATAGTTGGTAAACTTTCCAAAGCACCAGGAGGAAAAGTGTTTATGCTTGCCATGACTGATTACTTTTCCAAGTGGATAGAAGCTGAAGCCTTTGCTCAAGTCAGAGAAAAAGAAGTGATATCCTTTATTAAAAGATATATTATTACCAGATTTGGTATTCCTTCTTAAATTATTTGTGATAATGGATCCCAATTTATTGGGAGTAGAACTACTAACTTTTGTGACAGCTGGGTATTAAGATGATAACATCAACACTAGTCCACCCACAAGCTAATGGTTAAGCAGAATCATCCAACAAGATCATCATCAACAATTTGAAGAAGAAACTTGGATCCAAGAAAGGAAAATGGGAAGAAGAGTTACCTTATGTGCTATGGGCTGATAGAACAACACCCAAGAATGCTACTGGCCAAACTCCATTTTCTTTAGTATTTGGAGCAGAATCAGTGATCCCTACAGAGATGGTGGTTCCTACTGTTAGAACAAGCATCCGTGATCCTAAAGGAAATGCTGAAAACTTGGTTCAAGACTTGGATACCATAGAAGAACTCAGGGATTCAAGGATAAGGATGGCTAGTTATAAGCAAAGAATGGCTGGAGCCTACAATAAGAATGTCAGGATCAGAAAGTTTCAAGTTGGTGATATGGTGTTGAGAAAAGTATTTCAGAATACCATAAATCCTGCTGATGGAAAGTTGGCACCAAAGTGGGAAGGCCCCTATCTAATTGAAGCTGAGGCATGAAAGGGGGCATATCGATTACTAACAATGGAAGGTGATTTACTACCAAGAGCTTGGAATGTTGTCCATTTGAAGAGATACTTCATGTAGGAAGGATTTAGGATCCTTGGACGTCTTAATTTCCAATATCCTTGAAGGATCCTTAAAGGATAGATGATCCTCATTTTGGTAATGACCTGTTCCTAAATTATCTAATTCTTTTATTAACTTTGATACAAGGAGAAGGATCCTAGATCCTTTATCCTTTTTTCATTTAGTTCTGAGTTTTGCAGAAGATTGATGCATCCTTGACAAAGGGTCAAGTATCCACAGAAGTTTCATCAGTTTCTTGGGCTTGTCCCCAGTTTTTTGGGTTTATCCCCAGTCTTTGGGTTTGTCCCCAGTTTCGCCAGTAGCGCACAATGATCCTGATGCAGTTCAAGGCAATGGGACCAGTACCCGCCTTAGGGGCTGACGATTTCATTGTACTGGCTGTATTTAGGATCCTACGTATAATGGTAGACGTACCACACATCCGTTCCTAAGGTTTCTAACGTTTTCACATTAGCTAAGGTTTTGTCATTTTCATGTCACTAAGTTGGATAGTCGCCAGTGAGGGCCATACTCCAGTTTGCACCAGTTTTTTGGGCTTGTCCCCAGTTTTTAGGCTTGTCCCTAGTTTTTTGGGCTTGTCCCCAGTTTATTGGGCTTGTCCCCAGAATTGTGGGGCTTATCCCCAGTTACTAATTCTTCTTTTATATTGGCTTAGTCCCAAGTTATGATATGTTTCAGGTTTTCCAAAGCTAAACAGTTAAGGATCCTGGATATTAAGGTTTGTCTGTTGGTTATCTTGATTATAAGTGTTAAAGATTTAGGATCCTAACTTGGAATCTCAGGTATGATCCTTATTTACCTTCACTTTATCCTTAATTTATTTAAGTTACCCTTATTCTTTGACAACAGGATATGTGATCCTTAATTTATGCCATTTTTTAAACTTTCGATTATAGGATATTTGATCCTTGATCATATCCTAAACTTTTTGACATAATCTAATATATTTTCATTCTTAATTTGTGAATTCAGAGAAAAGGTACCATAGATATTGAAAGGTGAATATACACACAATGGACAACATAAGATAGCCAAAAGATTAGGGTTTTATTTATTTATCAAAAGATTAACCCTTAAAAGGTTGTCAAAATTGCCTACCCCAAGCATCTACCAGCAAAACATGGCCCGTCCATTGGGGTAGGCAAAGGGTGTCCTTAGTTAACAGTTCATAAAGTGCAGGAATAAAAGGGCGGCAGGATAACAGTGGTTTCATCCCCCAAACAGAGGATCCCTCCACCATCTATTATCCTATCTATTGTCTGAAGGATCCGTGATCCTTAAACCTAAAGGCTATTGTTTAAGTACAGACCAACATTGTTCACCATCAAAACATCAGCAAACATAAAAAACTACCAAACCATAAAAAATGGGCTCCGGCCATGTCTAGAAATTTCCATCATCATCCATTGTTGCAGCCTACACCTTCGCTGCATCACCACCAGCCGCTGCATCCTCAGCTTGATCCTTCACCCTGCTGCCACTGGCTTCAATCATCAGAACCAGTCCAGCCTCCTCTTCAACATCTAGCTCAGCCAGCTTGGCCTTCCAACCTTCTTGGTCCCAAGCTGTCCTATCAAAGTTAGGATCCTCAGCCTCCTTTGCCATCTGAAGTTTGATCTTGAGCATGGCTATTGTGGCAGAAAGCTTAGCACCCTCCATCACTTCAGCCTTCTCCTGATCAGCTGTGATGTGGGCCAAGACCAGTTCCCTCTTCGCCAGGTTGACTTCATTCTCGAGGGTGGCGATCTTTTGATCCTTTGCCAGGTACAACTTCTGGAAGTCCAGCTGCTTTTGCTCAGCCTCTTCAGCATAGGAATCCATGAGCATATGGATCTCAGCAAATTTCTGCAACAGAATAACACATGTCAGGATCCGTTATCCTCAATATGGGCAGAACAGACTTAAGGATCAGGGGTCCTTACCTCAGAGACATATTCTTCAAACTGGTGCTGGATGAGAGGCAGGCCTTCAAGAGTGTCAACAGTTTTCCTCTTCTTTCCACCCTTGCCTTTCGTGCTGGCACCCTTAGGAACTGGGATGCTAGGACTAGCAGCAAGTTGTTTCTTGCCGGACCGGGAGGAAGCAAATGCATCAAGATCACTGACACTGAAGCGAGAGGCTGATTTTGAATATTTTCCAGCACCTACAAATGGCAAAGAACAGATAAGTATCCTTATTCTATATCTATTTAAATATTTAATCATACATAAATGTGAATACTTACTTGACATGGTGACTGAACCAGAGGATACTTCTTGTGAATCCTTGGTTTTGGCCTGGAATGTTCTGACAACAGGATCGAGGCTCCAAAAAGCAGCAACCCTTTCCTTTGTTGCAGGTGTTTCTTGGATATGAGAAAGTGAGATAGCTGCAAAAACAGAAATAAGGATCAGTTATCCTTAAAAGTATAAAGGTCCTGCTATGATCCTTCTAAAAGGATCCTATATCATACCATGGGTGGTCCACTTCTTGGGAAGGTCTTTCCCGTCCGGGATAGAGTCCCTCCTTACAAAAAAAAAACGGTTTTTCCAATGGGTTTCGTTTTTTGTGGTCTTGAGGATTGGGTGAGGATCACCAGGTTTGTGTTTGAACAGGAAACGGTGTGAACCATGGCTAACAAGATTGTACAACTCGGTCAACTCTGACATTCCTATCTCTATGCCCTCTTGCTCGATGATGTTCTCTATGGTGTATAGTACTCTCCACATCATCGGCATGGCCTGAATGTAGCACATGCCGGTGAGTACAAAAAAGGATTGGGTGAAAGCAGGGAAAGGATAAGAGAATCCTATCAAGAAGGGGGTGGCCGGAAAAGCAACCTAGGTATCTGAGATACAGTCACTCTTCGCAGAAGGGTCGAAAGGTTTGAAAACGGCATCCGCCGGGAAGCAATGGCGGATTCGATCAATCTCCGGGTCGGTGAAGTGGCAGAGTTCAGAAGAAGGATTTTTGATAATCCCTTGGCTTTTCAAGGGACTATCCTTCCTAGGATCCTTGGCAGGAGAGGATCGTAGCGTCATTGTGGCTTCGAGAACTTGAAGAAATGAAAGATCAGAATAAGAAATTACAGAGAGAAGGAAGAAGAGAGATACCTGTTCTGATCTCTGGATGAGGATTTAAAGGGATAGTAACGCACGAATTTAAATGGATCTTGATCCTTATCTCTAATTTAAATTTATAATGATGATTTGCAGGTAGTCATGTCACCTGACGTCAGGGTTGCAACGGCTAGTCAGATGATAACGTCTATATTTACGTTATTCAGTTTGTTAGCGATAAGGCAGAAAATATGACTCATTAATTTGTGTTTTATTCCTCATATTTTGGGGGAAATTATTAGAGATAGATTTTCATCACCTAAGGATCACGGATCCTCAAGTGCAGCCAGGATCACGGATCCTTAATTCTGTTTGAATTAAGGATCCTCAGAAGTCGTTGCAGGTTTAAGGATCCAGGATCCTCATTGTTATCCTTACACTAACGGTTGTTTCCACTATGTTTGAACTTGATTTGTAGGAGTATACGAGTAGAACTTGGTCTTGCCGATATTCTTGGAGAATATGCTCTAATATTCTGCACGTGCATAGCTTGAATGGCCGTTATGGAAGTCGTGGGTAGCTAGCACAATTTGCGGATTGTTTGTTATTTAGTTTATTTCTATTTTTAAAGGGGATAACGAGCTTGATAGTTAGAACAATTAGCAACACACACACTCTCGGCAACTCTCTGCAACTTATTGGCGATTACACACCTTTTACACACTAGTGATCCTTGTAACAAGTTTGTTATCATCCCGATTTGTAACCTTTACTTGTTGAATATAGTTGGTGATCGGTAGTTTCCATCACCCGAGGTTTTTTATGCCGGAGATCATACATTGATCAAGGGCTTTTTCCTCGTATAAATCCTTGTGTCCCTTGTTCATTTCATTTACAAATTGTTCATACATTTGCTCAATCATTTAAGAATCACACCTCACAATATAAGATTTGGTTGCATTATCCTAGTCTGATTTTTGACCAAAACAGTATCCATGGCCTGCCAAAGATAACATTGCAATAGGATAAGCAATCTATAACACAAAATTTTTTAAATGAATTAACTCCCTCTATGTAAATGGGATGTTTGATGTCCCCCAAAGTGTTCTTGGTTTCTCCACTAAATCCTACAAGAACTGATGATCTTGGGATAATTTCTAATTCAGGGATGTTCATCTTCTTGAGGATTCCTCCATCTATAAGAATCCTGCGAACAAAATGATTAGATATAAACAAAGTAATAACAAGACCATCATGATGAGGATCTTGAATATCCACATGATCATCCTCATCAAAGGTTATAACTTTCTCCTGTGTAAGGGTCGAGGTTCGAATAGGTCTATCCCCATTATC
This sequence comes from Helianthus tuberosus, assembly GCA_030545235.1. Classification (NCBI taxonomy): domain Eukaryota; kingdom Viridiplantae; phylum Streptophyta; class Magnoliopsida; order Asterales; family Asteraceae; genus Helianthus; species Helianthus tuberosus. Next base: position 83,487,811 of record CM060367.1, read on the forward strand.
CATCTTGATCTCTTTGGCATGCCTCTTGGCTGCTGAAAAGGAAGTGCCACATATATCTGATCCACCAGATATGAAGTTGATAATTTGTGCATCAGCGGGAGGAGTAGGAGCTCTTTCCGAAACTTTTTCAGGATCCTGGATCCTTTACTTTTTTCTTCCCAACAGCTCCTTCAAATGCCCTTTGCTTAACAAGTAACCAATCTCTTTTCTGAGTGCAATGCATTCTTCAGTGAGATGACCGAAATCTTCATAATATGCACATCATTTGGATTTGTCTTTTGTTGCAGCTGGCTTATCACTCTTTCTGGGCCATCTTGCTTTTTTACCTAGGTTCTGCATTGCAATGATTAGTTCATTATTATCAACAGAAAAACAATATTCAGAAATGGGAGGATAATCCTCATCATCCTCTTCCTGTTCTACTGCATGCACGTTCTGGTTATCAGACTTGTTGTATGATTTAGACTTGTTGTTCCTGGAGTAGGATCCTTGCTTTTCCTACTTTGAGGATCCTGCAAGTCTTTCTTGGATCCTTTTATCATCCTCTAGCCGGATGAATCTAAGGGCCCTGGTTCTCACTTCATCAAGATTCCTGCAAGGGGTCATTACAAGATCATCATAGAACAATAAATCCTTAAGTAAACCCATTTGAAGGCTTCTACAGCCGTAGCAATATCCAAATTAGGAATATCTAAGGATTCTTTACTGAACTTAGTAATATAATCCCTAAGTGATTCATTTTGACCTTGTGTTACCCTATATAGATCACTAGTTAAACGTTCAAATTTCCTACTACTTGAGAATTAGCTATTAAACAAGTTAACTAGATTAGCAAATGAAGTAATAGAGTAAGGGGGAAGAATTAGAAGCCATTTAAGAGTTGATCCTGTCAGTGTGGATCCGAAACCGTTGCATAGACATGCTTCTTTTAACCTCTCAGGAATGGGGTTGATCTCCATCATTTCTCTGTATTGAGCCACATACTCTTCTTGATCCGTTGAGCCATCATATAGCTTCATGGTTGGTATTTGAAACCTCTTCGGTATCTCTACATCACAAATAGGTGGTGCGAAACGAGATATCTTGTGACTCCCATCTGGAATTTCAGGAATGGGCTTAACCACTCCCGGAACGCTGGATATCATATCCTTAAGTTTCTGCAATTCCCTAGCTATAGCTTGGTTGATGCATGTATCCTGCACAAAGCCATGGTTAGTATTATAAGGATTATTTAAAGTGTTACCTCCTGAAGGATTCAGGTTTGGAATTCCTGATGTGAATCCATATTGGCGAGATTTCGGTAGGATTGAGGGACCAGATGAAGCAATAGTTTGCATAGGTATGAAGTCTCCCAAATGAATCTCTGAACTTCTGGGTTCTGCACTTCTTAAGGATCCCTAATCCTGAAAGATGTTGGATCCCTGATGCACCGAGACTGGGGGTCTTGGAGGATAATCCATGGATCCGTAAACCTGAGATGAGGATCTCTGAACCTGAGAGGAGGATCCTTGAACCTGAGAGGATCCCTGGACCTGAGAGGAGGATCCTTGAACCTGAAAGGATCCCTGACCCAGGGATGAGGATCCTTGACCCTGGAATGAGGATCCTTGACCGTCTGTGCTCCCATATATCCTCCAGAATTGAAAAAGGATCCTTGATGCTGAAACGAAGATCCTGAAGGCTGAAAGTAGGATCCCTGAGTCTGTGTCACTGCCGATGATCCAAAACGCATTCCTAATGATCCACCCTGCTACTGGACATCAGATGCTGCAGAGTGTTGGGCAGTTATGAATGGAGTGTCGAAATTCAGTGATCTCGGCATCAAAGGAGAGTGATCCTCCACTGGTCTCTTCAATTTCTTGATGTCATCAATCTCTCGAAGGATCCTGTCGTTAGTTTTGCCCTGTTGTTGCATGTAGTCCCTCATCTGCAAAATCAAAGAATAACGATCATTATTAGTAGGACCAGAAGAAGCAGCAGAAGTTGGTTTTGGGAAAATGGGGGTTTGTTTCTTCGCAACATTCTTCTGGGATCCAAAAGGTGCTGGAGGCAAAGGTGGAATGCCCTATGAAGAAGTAATCGCCGGCATGGAGCTTGAAGTGTTCTTCTCTTGAGAAGCCATGAAGTTGAAGGTAATGAACCGAAGTGAACGAAATGAACAAAATTTCTCAGAAATGAAGCACCAATTGCCCCACGGTGGGCGCTAAACTGTTTTGGTCAAAAAATCACACAAGGATAATACAACCAAATCGGGTTTTTGTGAGGTGTGATGCTTGAATTGATGAGCAAATGTATGAATGAAATGAAATTGGGACACAGGGATTTATACGAGGAAAAAGCCCTTGATCAATATATGATCTCCGGCATAAAAAACCTCGGGTGATGGAAACTACCGATCACCAACTATATTAAACAAATAATATATACAATTAGGGATGACAACAAGCTTGTTACAAGGATCACTAGTGTGCAAAAGGTGTTTAATCACTAATAAGTTGCAGAGAGTTCTCGAGTAGTGTGTGTTTGCTAATTGTTCTATTAATTCAAGCATGTTATCCCCTTATAAAAATGGATATAATCTAGCTAACTAACAATCCGCAAATCATGCTAGCTTCCCACGACTTCCATAACGGTCACACAAGCCATGCACGTGCAGAATAATGGAGCATATTCCCCTAGAATGTCGGCAAGACCAAGTCCTACTCGTATACTCCTGCAAAACAAGTTCAAACATAATGGAAACAATTGTTAGTATAAGGATCATAATAAGGATCTTGGATCCTTAACCCTGCAACGTCTTCTGAGGATCCTTAATTCAAAACTGAACTAAGGATCCGTGATCCTGGCTGCACTTGAGGATCTGTGATCCATAGGTTGTGGAAATCCATCCATAACACCTACCCCGAGTCTCGGTAAATGCAAACCTACACAAAAACTCTAATGTAATCTCCCTGTGGGCCCGTTCTCGGCTGGCCTCAAATAAACGGGCCCACGGGGAGGTAGTTGTCATGAACTCCTGGACCCGACCGATCGATCCAATGTCGGTCAAAAAATCTATATCAATGGTCTGGGGCGCATCTAACTCCATTTGTCGTAATCTACCCAAACACCTATGGACAATCGAACTGTGGGGGATCTTGCAAACAAACTGTGTTGTCTCCTCAAAATCATAATCAACCTCCTCCTCTTTTGACCTCATCCCCGTCCTCGTCCTCGTCCCCGACCTGCCCCTCGTTGACCTGCCCCTTGTATATGGGTCCGAAGTTCCTCATGCATTTTCTAATAAAATTAAAATACGTAGAAAATTTCTATCAAAAATGGGTTGGAAGTTTCCCAAGCATTGTTGAGGGCGTTCCTTTTCATCGGCAATTCGTTGGTGCATTTGTTGGGAATTCCTAGTCTATTATGTGGCTTACATGCATCAAGGATGGCTAGGAGGATTGCTTGGAGTGCAAGACAAGTAATAAACAGTATTAATTAATTAGTGAATATTATCTAAGGTTCCTATATGTGATAGGTTAGGAGTGTGTTTAGATAATTATTATGTAATTAACGTGTTTAGGGGTTAGCTATATATACCAATCAAATTGGTTGGGACAATTGTAATTTGGAGTTTTTTAGTTAGATTTCTCCATAATAAATTCGTGGGTGTTTAACTGAGAAGAATCGTATTCCGATTACAACATTCTATACCATTTAATCCCTTTAATTGGTAACAGAGCTGAACGAATTTAGGCACCTGTGATTTAAAACCGAGAGGAACCTGTGAAGGAGATATATCTGTGTAAATCAACTAACATGCGAGCAAGAGGAAGTTGATACCAGAGATCGAAATTGGGACCTGTATTCAATCAACCTGCGAACAAGTGGTTGATTGGTACTTCTGAACCGAGGTGATTACCTGTGATTAGAGGTGATTACCGGCGAGCAACGTAAAGAATTAGGGACCTGTGATAGTTAATCAACCAGCGAAACAAGAGGTTGATTGACTTCTACAGTTACCATACCTGCGAGCGAAGGGGGTGGTCTACATTGAACAAGTGAACCTGCGATTGAAGGGTGTTCGGTCGGATTTACAGGAAGAACTCACCGGAACTATGTTTGATCGGAACTGAAAGGAGTTCCAGATTTAATCAGTTCTGCAGCAGCTCCTACCAGACGTAATCAAGCCGAAGAAACTTGGTTGTGGGCTATTGGGGTACGGTGAAACAGAAGGACTCCGATAGCAAGGTACACGTGAAAAAGATTTTTTCAAGACAACAGTGACGTGTTGTTGTTTATTTTAAAATAAAAGGTAATTAAACAAAGCAACGAAATTTCCTTTAAGTGGTGGAAAACAACACTGACATGGTGCTTTAATTTGTCAAAGAAAGGCAATTTAAAAGCAAGGTTAATTGCTTTGTTTTATCGTACAGTACCAATTCTGTTGTAATTGGGTTTAAAAGGTTATTTTTAGTACCAATTTTTGGTTTTAACTATCGAGTTGAATTTTGAAAAAAAAATAAACCGATTATAACCGCGTTAAAAGGGTTGTATTAGTAAAATTGATTCACCAGAGACTACTAAAACCTATAGCCGATGAAAGAAAAGAACGATGGTTGTGGGTGAAGGTACAAATGCTCCGGTAAAGGAAACGAATCCAGTTTCGTTTCAGTGTCCGATGTTAACTTCAACGAATTACACGATCTGGAGCATGCGTATGGAGGTTATTTTTGGAATTTATGGAGTTTGGGATGTGATTGATCCGGGTTCCAATGATACAAAGAAAAATAACATGGCAAAGGCACTTCTGTTTCAGTCGATACCGGAGGAACATATTTTACAGATCGGTAATTTGAAGCTAGCAAAGGAGATGTGGGAAGCAATTCAGTCAAGAAATCTTGGTGCGGAACGTGTGAAAGAAGCAAGACTTCAAACCTTAATAACCGAATTCGATGGTTTGAAGATGAGGGATACCGGAACGATTGATGAGTACGCCTCAAAGTTGTCTTCTATTGCTTCTAAGGCGGCCACACTAGGAGAAAATATTGAAGAACGAAAAATGGTCAAGAAATTATTCACTAGTTTGCCAAGGCGGTTTATACATATTGTGGCCTCGCTTGAACAAGTTTTAGACTTGAAGACAGTCGGGTATGAAGATGTGGTTGGTAGACTAAAAGCTTATGAAGAGAGGATCAAAGAAGAAGATAACGCATACGACAATTCGGGTAAGTTAATGTTTTCTATATCTGAATCTTCTTCTAGTTGTGGACGTGATTCTGGTAGAGGTCGAGGTCAGGGATCTCACTCATCGCGAGGGCGTGATCGTGGTCAGGATAACACCCAAAACCGTGGTCCACAAGAAGATAATAAAACTCGAGACAACGGAAAGCAAAAGGATAAAAAGCGTGATTTATCAGAAATAAAGTGTTACCGGTGTGACAAATATGGACACTTTGTTTCAAGATGTCCGGATTGATTCAAAAATAATGAGGCGAACATGGCACAAGCCGAGGAACAAGATAATGGGGTTGATGGATCCTTTTTTATGATGAAGGCCGATCAAGAAACTATCTTTTTAAATGAAGAAAAGGTTTTGCCAAAGAAATTTGAAGCCGATTCTAGCGAAAAAGATGTTTGGTACCTTGATAACGGAGCAAGCAACCACATGACGGGTAACCGGAGTTATTTTGTAGAAATAAACGAGGGAATAACTGGAAGCGTGAAGTTTGGTGATGGTTTGTATGTGACGATTAAAGGAAAAGGATCGATTTTATTTGAAGGTAAAACCGGTGAACAAAATCTTTAAACTGATATTTATTATATCCCAAATTTGCAGAGTAATGTGATGAGTTTGGGTCAAGCAACCGAATTTGGATGCGAAATTCGAATGAAAGATAATTTTCTAACGATGTTTGATAATGGTGGAAAATCATTGATGCAAGTGGCTCGTTCGAAAAATCGTTTGTCCAAGGTGAAATTGAAAGTGAGCACTCCTGTTTGTCTTATGGCGAAAATCAGTGAAGATTCGTGGTTATGGCATGAGAGGCTCGGGCATGCTTGTTTCAAAACCTTGGAGCAAATCAATGGGATGGTTTTAGGAGTTCCAAAGATTCGTCACGAGAATAAGGTGTGCGAAGCGTGCATCGTTGGAACACAAATGCAAAAACCATTGACAAAGAAGGCACCGGAGAAAATCAAGGAGATGCGGGATCTACTTGGCGTTGAAGATCTCTCGTATACGACTCATAAATTCAGGGGATGAATGTTGGGAATTCCTAGTCTAATCCGTGGCTTACATGCGTGAAGGATGTCTAGGAGGATTTCTTGGAGTGCAAGACAAGTAATAAACAGTATTAATTAATTAGTGAATATTATCTAAGGTTCCTATACGTGATAGGTTAGGAGTGTGTTTAGATAATTATTATGTAATTAATTAATAGGTTTCCTAGTTATAGTCTAACGTGTTTAGGTTAGCTATATATACCAATCAAATTTGTAGGGACAATTGTAATTTGGAATTTTTGAGTTAGATTTCTCCATAATAAATTCGTGGGTGTTTAACCGAGAAGAATCGTATTCCGATTACAACATTTTACCATTGTTGCGAGTACCTTTTTCTGGATTGAAAGGTTTATTATTTTGTTGAATTTCATTCTGTTTTGATGAACTATATTTTTTTTAATTGTAAGTGTTAACTTTTTGTTAACAGTGAGTTACAAAATTGGTTGCCAAATGTTTCAACACTCAAAATTGTTCTCTTAGGTAAAGATGTTGGCACTTCTTTGAATATTAGTACTAGAGCTTGAAATATTTTTTCAAGAACACCCAAAACAAAGATGCTTCAAATATTTAAACTCTAATTATAGCAAACACATTGATATGTCAATACATTTTTACCATTTTAAGTATGTATTAATCATAAATAATAAGAATATTAGTAATTTTCTCGAGCCCGAGAAGCAATCCCGGGAAATAACCTAGTTATATAATATTGATACTTTTTTAATATCATTAACTCTATAACATTTTGCAATACGGATGAAGAGTGTTTTATTATTATTTTTTTTGCTTCTTGACTATTTTGCCCTTTTGTCTTTTCCTTCTTTTATTTTTATAGTTTTATTTTTTCTCCTTTTGACTTTTTGGCCTTTCGTTTTTTTTTTTTTTCATGAACACTGGTTGTCACCTTCATGACATGTGGCTATTCATTGCTTTTATTTTTTTCCCTACTTTAACTTTTTTTATTTGCCTTTCCTTTTATGTTTTTGAGTTTTTTTTTAGTTTTGAATTTTTTTTATACTTTTGTGATTTCTTTTATCTTTTATTTATAGTTTTGTATTTTTTTTACCTCTTAACTTTCAGCATTAACACTTACAACCCTTTACCTTTATAAAAACTTTGTAATCAAGTTTTATGTGTTTATTTTTATTTGTGTTGGTATAAATTAAAATTAATTTGCGTTATTTTGCGATTAGACGTAAATTTTTCGCGGAAATGAGTTGGGTCAAGTATAATATGTTCTCATCCGTATAATTATGTACGTTTTCAGTTAGTCTATATTTTAACGTAATTTTTGGAAAATGAGTCGGGTCAAATATAATACACTTTTGCACTTATTTTTATTTAAGTTTACAATTTCTATACGTTTTGACGTAAATTTTGATTGGAAACGAGTAGAGTAAAATATAATACGTTTTCATTAGACGGTATAAATTCGAGTCACTTTGCGTTTTGACATCGCCGCAACTCGCTGTAACTATTTTCTTACATGCTTATTTTAGTGCACGTCTCAAGTCAAATATAACACGTTTCTATGCTTATTTTTATCTACTCTTTTTCCATTCTTGATTTTTTTTCTAGACTTTGTTATTTCTATTTCTATACTTTTCTTTATGTTTAGTGTTTTAGTTTTATGTTCCTTTTTTATTGAAGTTATATTTAAGATAACGTTTAAGTTTTCATTTACAATTAATTTAAAATCAGCCCATCTCACTGTCCAAACTAAATTTATTTTTACGGTTTTCGATCGATGTAAAAGATGTGTCAATATTCTTTTGAGTTTACTTCTTTCGGTTGGTTGTTATATTGAACCAGAATAGATATCGAACGAAATCCCGCAGCACAGCGCAGGTAATCCACTAGTTGTTATATAATAGGAGAGGAGACAAAAAAACCAACATTTACATAGCCTAAAATGATGACAAGTCTCTCAAATATTTTTATCTATTTATTTAGGGGGTTTCTATTCTCACATACATATTTTCCACATCCCTAGATGTATACGGGTCGTATAACCTTATACGTCCCGTATAGAATGATGTTGCACAGATGCATTGAAATGTTTTTTTTTTTTACCTGTATAAGGTCCGTATAACATTATACGAGCTGTATACAATTGTATACGAGCAATATAATGTTATACGGCCTGAGTAGTTTTTTTGTGAGAATTTATAAGGATTTGGATTTTTAACATTTGTATACGGGTCGTATAATGTTATACGACATGTATATAAGCTATTTTTTTTGTAAAACCGAACAACCGTTTAATTAGTTTTAGTAACTGTTTAAATAGCGTTTTCCGTATTATTTAGATATATTGGATTATATTACGAGTTTGTAAAACATCTATTTTGCAATAGTATTTGCCGTATTATTTTTTATATATATCAGATAAGCAAAACATGAGTATATGATAAACAATACCATAACAATTATTAAACAAACAAGATAATAAACAATACGATAATAGTAATTAAACAAACAAGATAAAATGTAAACATAAGATTAATATTTCCAATGTTTTACATTTAAAACAACAAAAGATAAATATTTACAGTGTTTCAAATGTAAAACAACAAAACCAAAATAAAATAAGCAGCTACGGTGGTGGTGGTGGTGGTGCAGCGCCAGCTCGTGGAGTTAGAGGCGCGCCAGAATTCATGGCAATAATCACCTCCACCACCCACTCCATGTCGCTCTGAATACGAGATACGTCCACCCGTACAGCAGCTAAATCTGACTAGACCTGAGCTAATCCCTCCTCCACCCCCTGTGGAGGCATCACAAGTGGTCTCACGGTACGTCGCTCGTACCGGTGATCAGCCTGTGCATCCTTCACATTCTACTGCGATCTGTTGATCACAACATCAATATCAACTCCATCACCTCCCTCTCCCTCTCCACCGTCACCCATACCCTCAACATTACCCTCACCTCCCTCGCCCCCGTGGCCTGCCGTCCCCATCTCCATCTATAGCGGCTGCCCCACGTACTACTCGGTACGACCATCGTCATGCAACCAAAAAATGTGGTTCCTGTCCTTGTGGGCAATCCCCATCGAGCATGTTGTGGCTCTGCCTACCGGATCAACCTGACGTGTGATGGTCATATCCCGAGCCACCTGCGGGGACAAGAGGCAATGCCAGTACTTCGTCAGATGGGTGACAAAGCCACCACAACTGATGTCGCTCGAGGCACGCTTAAAAGCGTACTTGGCGAAGTATGTGGCCAACCTGTATGCCAAGTTCCCCCTCCCGCCGGTAAGTTGGTCGTGCGAGAAAAATAGGTCATTTTGGGTGACCAACTCCCTGCTATCGTGACGACCCACAATCGTCATGGCGATACATCGATGTAGGTATCGGTGCAACGGGTCATAAATGTGCGACACCCACGCCTTCGGGGATCACGAACGCGGTGTCGTGAAGTCTCTGGCACCAATAGTGCGCCACTAGGGCCACACCACGTCGACGGACGTCGTGGTCGTCGCATCAGAAAATGCCTGGGATTCTGACTTATCATGTGAGTCCAGACCCATGGCAACAACAAACTGTGGGAACGTCATCGAGCGAGACGCCCCAAAAAGAGTAAACGAGACCGCGGGGGTCTCCAAATAATACCGTAAACCCCTACCCCGGGTCACGGTTAACGTAAGCGTACACAAAAACTCTAATTTAATCTCCCTGTGGGCCCGTTCTCGGCCGGTCTCAAATAAACGGGCCCACGGGGAGGTAGCTGGCTTGAACTCCCGGACCCGACCGATCGATCCAATGTCGGTTAAAAAACCTATATTAATGGTCCGGGGCGAATCTAACTCCATCTGTCGTAATCTACCCAAACACCTATGGGCAATCGTACTGTGGCGGATCTTGCAAACAAACTGCGCCGTCTCCTCTAAATCATAATCAACCTCCTCCTCCTGACCTCGTCCCTGTCCCTATCCCCGTCCCTGTCCACGTCCCGGACCTGCCCCTCGTTGACGTGCTCCAACCGCTGATGACTTAGCCATATCGTCTATATAATTTGGAAAAATGTAAACACCTAGTAAAACCCACAAATAAAATCTTGTGATAAACAAGAAAAATACTTGTTTTTTTTACCATTTAAAAAAAAATCTTATTTTTGTATATGTGTCCGAATTCCTCATGCATTTTCTAAGAAAATTAAAATACGTAGAAAAATTTTATCAAAAATGGGTTGGAAGTTTCCCAAGCATTGCCGAGGGCGTTCCTTTTCATCGGCAATTCGTTGGTGCATTGTCATTAAATTAGAGTTTTCAGCGGGTATTTGGTCATAAAACCAAGAAATTTCTGAGGCTTCATAGAAAGATCTAGTACTAGATTTCGTGTTTTCTTATGTCCAAATCATGTAACCAAAGAAAATATATTTTCGTCTTCCAAAAAGAATTGGTAGACTTACGTTAAAAAAAATCAATCATGCTTTTAATAAATTACTGTAAACTGTAAAAATTTCATTACGTGAATGATCTTTGATCATATATTAACCCAACGTTGTTTAAATTTAATAAAAACAAAACCAGATGGTAATATATATTGTAGGCCCTTGGATAGATTAGGATCAAATTGGATGAATGGTTAATAAACATGAGATGCTCTTTGAATGTGTGGTCTCCATTTGAAGAACAGAGGGAGACGAGAGAAACAAAATACACACAAATAATCTAATCTAGTAAAATTACAAATGACGCACAAGAGGGTTATACCCTATGTGGTTACAAACTAACAGACCCAAGTTTCATTAAATAAACTTAATTCATTTACATAAGAGAAAATCACTCTAATTGTTATCATTTAAAACAGAGACGATTACATACTAATGGCAGGTAGACGAGCAACAAGTTATGCCGCTACTCCCTTCTGAATAGCAAATCTTACCCTGCTAAACACAAAATTCTACCCCTTAACATGCGAGGTGTTACTGCCTACCACCTGCTGAACCCGCTTGAGGAACCGCACTGCGTCAGGGTCGAGAGCGTCAAAGGTATCGAAAGCGAACGGGACGAACACGTGCTGATTCTCGATGCAAGTTTTTTCGTGCTCAACTACTTTGCCCGACTCTGCCTTGATTATCTCCTGTCCCGCCACAAACCCGTGGTCCCTTAGCCCAACGAGGGGGACGCACCTGTCAAATCGACACACGCGTGTTTCCCTCCTTCCCATCCAAAAACTTATGATTTCTTGATTAAAATCAATTCCAACAAATATTATAGGAATAACACGGATTTTTTCATACATCTCAACCACATAATTTCTTCCACCACCTTTGATTCCCAGGTTTCGGCAACTGCGATTATTGTTCACTATCATCTCTTGCGCCTTCTTTAACAAGCGGAGGAGAGAAGCAAATAAACCTGGCAGCGGATCGTCTCTCATCTCCACTTCTTTGCTCCGCATGACGTAGTTTTACTAATTACATTAATATTATCGTTATTTATACACAGGGAGGCAAAGACTTATGACTCCCAGTGGATATTATTATAATTTTACCTTCTGGTACTTATGTCTGATCAAGAAGTACACATTTTTTGGACCATTCAGAGGCAACCAGGCATATTCAAATCGATCCACCAGATTAGACCTTATTGTTTATTACGGGTCATTTCGATTTTCCAGTGAATTTCTAGTGCTTGTTTCAACTTGCAAAGAATATTGCGACATCAAATTAGTAGTCAGACGTAATCAAGGATTAATACGATACGATCACATGAATTATTACCATAGGTAGTAGACTGATAGCACGAAATCTTTAAAACAGGTTAAATTTTCATGGAAAATCTATCCATATCACTATATCAGCGAATACGAAGAAATCCAAAAAAAAAAGTAATCTCTCTTATGCATTGTATTATAACTTACAAAATCTCTTGAAAGGATCAAAAAGAAAATTTTAAATTACACAACTGGTCCTTGTAGACAAATTACAACCCACTTCTTCCATTTTTTTACAAACACTCACGTTTCATTCAAAATTCTCTTAACCCGCTACCCATTTACACTTCAAAAATTCAAAGAATGGCAACGATCTTGTGGAGTGAAGAAGAAAATGAACCGGACATAAAATAAAAATAAAAATGAAACTAGGGGGAAACATGCTTGTGTGAACCTCACAGGGGTTTCCCCTCTGGTTGGTTTAAGAGAAAACGGGTTTGTAGCTCGACAAGCAGCAAGAAAGGCAGAATCGAAGAAAGTTGATAAGCACGCTAAAGCTTGTGCAGAGAACCAGCATGTTTTTGTCCCTTTTGCCTTTGACACATTTGGCTCCCTAGCGCTAGAAGCTATCCAATTCCTGACCAGGGTCCAACGGGTCATCCACAACAATTGCTCAGCCTCAGGGGACGGGGTTTTGTCTTTGGTAGATCAGGGTTTGTAATTCAGAAAGGGGTGTCGGCGCAGTTTGTTGCCAGTCTACCTTCTGTCTTGATGTAACTTGGCAAGTATGAATGAAATCGCTATTTATTTAGAGTAAAATGAAACTGATGTGTTTATTACAAATCAAAGTAAAATTCAATTACATAAAGTTCAAACAACGTTGTTTAATCGAATAAAAAACAAAACCAGACGATAATATTATGGGAACAATAACATAGATTTTGCATACATCTCAACAACAACATTTCTTCCACCAGCTTCGGTTCACAGGTTCCGGCACATGCGAGTTTTCTTCACTATCCTCTCTCTTGCCTTCTATAACAATCTGGGAGTTTTGTTCAGTATCGTCTCTCTTGCCTTCTATAACAATCGGAGGAGAGAAGCAAAATAACCTGACAGCAGATCGTCTCTCATATCCGCTTCTTTGCTCCGCCATGATGTAGTTTTATTAATAGTTTCATTAACAATATCGTTATTTATACACATAGATAGAGGCAACGACTTATAACCGAATGACTCCCACTGGATATTTTTAACTTTTGCATCTCAACATTGGTCAAGAAGTACACACACTTTGGACCACCCAGAAGCAACCACGAATATTCAAATACACCGGATTAGACCTTTTCGTTTAGGACAAGGGGTGTGGTATACCGCCTTTGGTCACATTATCTTTGTTAGCGCCCTATGGCGCTTCACACCCATCCCAAGCCCGCCTAGGGGGGGCGTTATACACCCATCGCCCAGTCCAATAACGAGCCAAAGTGCGCGTTATTCGAGATGTTTGGTCAAAATGACCGTTGTAAAACGTCGAATTAATAAAAAAATTAAGTTTTAATTTTTAATTTTTACATTATAAATATACTACCCTCTTTACTCAAATATTCATTCATTCTCCATATACTCTCCATCTCAAAACTTTACAAACTTTATCATATTCACATAATGTTTCCAAACAATCAAAACCCGTGGGATCCCAACAATCCGTTGGGGTAATTTAGCAAACAACGAGCAAGAAGAATGTTACCGAAAAGACCCGCGAACGGGTGAGGTTGGGTATTATCCGATGCCACCTGCCACCTTAACCTCCCCTTATCCGACCACGCCACCGATTCCCGGTATTTTTGGAAACTATTCCTCGCCGTCATTTTTTCCACAAAACATACCCCAAACCCAAAACGTACCCGCAACCCAAAACATATCCCAAACCCAACCCACTTCCTCAAAAGGTGGACGATCTAGAAAGCACCGTCACTTCCCCAAAACATATCCCAAACATTCCCGGTATTTTTGGAAACTATTCCTCGCCGTCATTTTTTCCACAAAACATACCCCAAACCCAAAACGTACCCGCAACCCAAAACATATCCCAAACCCAACCCACTTCCTCAAAAGGTGGACGATCTAGAAAGCACCGTAAGAAGGGCGAGAACGAAGTACGTGCTCCTAATGCGGACCAACGGGTCGTGGTGAATATCGTTCGGCAGACTCATTTTCGGGCAAGTGGACCGCAATGCGTACCAAGATTAGGAACTTCAACAACACATATAATAGTCCCGTCAACAATCATACAAAAAGAAGCGGTTCAAGCGACGTGGACATTATGACCACCGCCCACAACGAATATAGATTGTATCATGGTCATCCGTAAACGATGATACCTTCGTGGGAGCTTCTTCGCAAATCTCCCAAGTGGCATCTTGTACCACGGTTTGACCCAACGGCCTATAGGTCCAAATGGCCCAAATCAAGAACAGCTAGCGAACCATCCAAGTCTGATGCTTGTACTACTATTAACCTAAACGACGAGATCGATAATTTCAATTTTGAAGAACCGTAAGAGCTGCCAAGACCGAGGGTAGGGATAGAAGTAGGGCAGATGCACGAGCACGAGACACATCTTCTTCAACGCCATCGGATGGCCCGTCAAGGTTGGACGAGTTCGATGATAGACTTAATCAGCTTCTCTCGATCAAGGAAAAGGTGCATGGACTTAGAATGGAGAAACAAATCCAGAAAGATATGAAGTTTCTCGAGAAAGACTTTTCCAACCTACCAGAGCAGGACCACGTCATTTTAGAGGCTCGTAAGGCAAAAATCCGAGCTAAATATATGTAGTTTTCTATTTTCAAGTAGGTTATTTTTTTAAGTAACTTTGTAGTTCTTTTTATTTTTTAAGGGTCGAGGGAGTGGTCACACAAGGGAGAGTGTTTAAACAATTTTCTAGCCAATAATATCATGTCATGTCAAGTCCCCACTCTACTCCTCATTTTGCACTCAATCACTGGCAATGTTCAAACACATGAAGAGTGGTAAACAATTTTTTTTAAAAGATAAATTTGTGATTGGTTGGAAGAGGTTGGGACTCACCATTAAT
Source organism: Helianthus tuberosus (assembly GCA_030545235.1). Lineage (NCBI taxonomy): Eukaryota > Viridiplantae > Streptophyta > Magnoliopsida > Asterales > Asteraceae > Helianthus > Helianthus tuberosus. The sequence continues at coordinate 83,502,835 of CM060367.1, forward strand.
TTCCTCACCCTCCCACCTCTCTCCTCTTCAAACACTCGGTGAATACTCACCGCCCTCCACACTCACCGCTCACCGAAATTGGGCCGGCAACCGTTCACCGATCGGTGAACTCCATTCACCGAATGGTTCACCGAAACCACACCGAGCACCATAAGTACTTTGTAATGTTTTACTTATTTTATTGAAATTATGTTTTTTTTTATTTTGTTTTAAATAAAATTGGCATACAAATTAAAAAAATACAAAATATAATAAAAAATAATTAGATATTGATGACGGGGGCTTTAAACCATTGCATGCAAGTTAAAAGGGGGCTTTAAAGCGCCCCCCATATAAGGTGGCACCTAGGTAGATCTGACATGGCATAATAAAACCCCTATGGGCTTTAAGCCACACCCCCTAGCCTTATTAGTAGTACCTAGCGATTGTTACTTACAAAGAATACTGTGACTTCAAATGATTGGTTTTTGATAAGATGCGTTTCAGTTTTGCTAAAGTTGTGGAGGAGATAAAAGAGGAGTGCTTCGTGTGGATTAAAAATAGGACTACGTTCAACGAGGTCCAGTGGGAGCGATGAAGCTATTTTAATATTCAAGATTTCATTATGTAACCGTTACGCTTGTTTTGTTGTTTGGGTCTCCCAGTCGCTTGCTGGCCCCTTGTTTTATTTATGATTTAAATAAAATAGTCGCCGTTCAAAGAAAATAGTAGTCAAGGCGTAATCAAGAATTATAGACTGATAGCACGAAAAAAAGTCCTCGGAAAATCACACCAATTCAAATCTATCGAGAATCATCAAGAAATCCGGAAAAAAAAAATTAATCTCTTTTAAAGGAAAATACCATAAAAAACAACTTTCTTATATTTCTCAAAAAAGTTTCTTAACATTTTTTTGCATTTAAAAAACAAATACTTTCTGTTTTGTCACAGAAAAGTCGCTCAACAATTTTTTTAAACATTAAAGTCTCTACACATATTGAATTTGTACAAAATTATGACAAAAACTTTTTTAAAACTTGTTACATTAAGTTATGTTTCAACCTAAGATATGTTTGAAACTTCATATGTCATTGCTACAATACCGAAAAACAGTTAAAAACGAAAATCGAACTAAAAACGATTAAACCCAAACCAAATAAAATGAATTCGGTTTATATGTAGCCCAATAAACCAAGTAAACAAAGTAAACTATACTTTATATTTTGTCGAATAAACCAATTATATGAATTCGTTGTATTCGGTTGCAACCGAAAACCAAAACAAATTCGAATGTGATTTGTGATCCAATTATGAAGTAATTATATTCCGTTTAGTTTAGTTCGATTTTTGTTTAAAAAAATTCCAACTGAATAAAGGGAACCAAATAATCGAATAAACCAAAAAGAACCAATGGACTATAACGGTTCTAACTTGTTTAAATTATTTTTGTTATAATTTGTTCAAATTTAACATGTAAAGGGACTTTAATGTTCAAAAAATTGTTGAAGGACTTTTGTGAGATAAAACAGAAAATATGTTTGTTTTTTACACACAAAAAATTGTTGAATAACTTTTATAAGAAAAATAAAAAAAAATATGGTAGTTTTTATGATATTCCCCTCTTTTAACTGTGGTTTGATAACTCACAAAATCTCTTAAAAGAGGAAAAAGAAATTTTTGAATTACACAAATTGCTCCTTGTTGAAAAATTATAATTTTTTTTTCTAAATAACACCGAGTCAAATTGCATATTTTTAAAAGGCTAAATTAGTCAATTAAATCCATAAAATTTTGGAAATAGTGACCAACTTGTATTTTGCCAGAAGTAACATCCATGCAATTTACTATTAATTTATTTCAATATTGCTATGTATTTTCTAGAATGATTTTTATTTTAAAAATATTTAAGAAAATAGTTCATATATTATCCTATATATTAAAAACACAACCTTGTGAATAGTACCAGGGGCTTTTCAGGGATTTTACCTCTGCCTCCCTCACTTCACCATCTCTACCATCTCTTTTGTAGCCCTGAAGCCACAGAAGAAACATCAGCAACAGATTACACAGATAGAGATGAGCGGCGGTGGAGGAAGCAGGCATGGTCTCCGGTCGGCCACCTTCTTGAACTTCGGGTCAGATCGGTGGTTATGGCGTTGTGTGGTGGCCTTCAGTCAGGCGAAAGTGACGGCTGGGTTTTAGGGTTTCGTCTCCGGTCGGCCACCTTCTTGGATTTCGGGTCAGATCGGTGGTTATGGCGTTGTGTGGTAGCCTTCAGTCAGGTTAAAGTGACGGCTGGGTTTTAGGGTTTCGGCGGCGACGAGTGTTGGTGAATCATCAGACGATTTAGATGTTTTCCGACAAGATTTCCGGTATGCTTTTCCGTCTGTATGTCTCCATTTTTTATAGATTGACTCATACACTAATGATCGGAAGTGTTTTGGTTGTATACCTTTCCGATGATGTTTTGGTTTTGGTTGTTTACCTTTTCCAATGATGTGATTAACTTATTATATTCACATCAAACAAAACTTTTATGCGATGTTTTAGATTTTTAGTTCAGAACTGTAGCAAATGTTGGGCACATCAACATGATGCTTTTAAAACCAGCTACAACACGTGGTCTTGATTCGTTCACAACGGTGGTGCCTCCACCACTTCATTCTTAGTTTCCTTTTGCCAGTGAGACGGAGGGAGAGATATCTGATTTCCCGTTCAGGTGGTTGACGGTGGCGGCAAGATGTTGTACGTCGACAAAGATGGGTGGTGCTAGGGAGACACTCGATAGTCGGTCAAATTCCAGGTCCGATTTTGATATTATTCCAATGAAAAATTAGTTTAAATTTTGACTATTCCAGGTTCGATTCAGATGCTTTTGATGCTTTGATTTTACGAAAAGGGTATGTGTGTGATGTAGATGTTAATGGTATGGAACAACGGTAAAGTTGCATATTGGAAGCCTTATACAACTTGGTCTTCTTGAGGTATGAAAGCATGAAACTATCCTTTTATTCACACAAAAAGCTTGTAATTAATCCTTGGCTTATCAGAATTTATCAGAGATGCAGATTAAAAACATACACACCAATAGACAAGGGATATGAAAATTTGGTTCAAATGGTATGGTCAATCTTAATAGTTGCTGGTCAATTTTAATATATAATAATTGCTGATATAGAAGGCTGAGACAGAGAAAAAAAGGAGAACTTTTGGTATAAATGCGAACCAATGGCCACATGCAGAAAGAAGCACAACGAATAATAGTTTGGATCTCTGTAGTGGGTTATTCATAGGGCTGTTTGGATGTGTGCACTGATTAAGACGCAATAATCGTAAAAGCGATTATGATCCTGCAATTTTTATATTAGGCTAAGTATTTGGATCTGGATAAATTATTAACAAGTTTCAATTGAAACTTATTATTGAGTGACTTGTAAAATTACTTGCCAATCCACCGCTTTAGTGAACTGCTTATATGGTTATGATTCTTGAAGTTAAAATGATCGCATATAAAATACGCATCCAAACCCGAGCGCATTGAGCGAGGTATAAAGTGTAGCGTGGGATTGAGAATTCCCATCGCTTTGCTTTTTCTGAATCTGAAGATTGAGTATATTCCAGAATGTTTACTTCATTTTCTTTTATGTGATTTGTTCATTTGGCGAGTCATTCCACTTTTGGTTTTGTATATAATTACAGTTTTCTTTGGAAAAAAATAAAAACTAAAGGTGTTATATGTTTTTGCAGAGTTGATTGTCTGTTTTAAAGCAGTGATCGAGACGAATTAGTAAGTCGCTAAATTAGTTCCTTTTATCATTTATTTGATTTAAATCTATATGTTTACAAGGGATAAATGCTTTCTTTGTGAATCTTTAATTTCTATAAAGTGAATAGTAATGTTTTTTTTTCCATATATCAGACCTTTTTGTAGTTCTAATATTGTTTGTTTGTACTTTAATAATTTCGTTGGCATTATCATACGATGTTGTTTGAGCAGTACCGTTGAAAGAAGGCACTGTAGAAGAAACAGAAATACAAATTCTCGGTTTGTTTCGGCATACACGCACGCACACATACATTTATATATAGCTTTTTTAAACACTAACATCACCTAGGGATGAGCAAATGGTACCGAGTACCGGTATCGAATTTACCAAACCGGGTACATTTTGGGTAGCGACTTTTGACATTTTCGGTACCGATCCGGTACGGTACCGGTTTTTACCCTCAAATACCCGTACCGAACCATACCGTACCGGGTATATTCGGTATCGATACCCATTTTTGGGGATTTTCGGTGTCCGTATTTTCCGTATCGGTTGGTATCGAGCTCATCCCTAACATCACCTTTGAGCAAAGAGCCGGTTATGTGGTTACATAACTGCCTTAAGTATCACTTTAAAGCAATAGGTACACGTATGTGTGGTTCTCACCTTGGTTTTAAAAGTCGTGCCTAAGCGCAATGTGCTTGACTGCTCGCAATTCTCTACTTACAATTGGTTTTGATTATTTTGATCAGGTTTTGATTATGTTTGCTTTGTTATAGTGGAACGTGAACTGGAGCAGAGTAGAGCAGCACGTGATTCATATTACTTCAACTGTAGGGGATGGTTTTTTTACGTTGTAGGGTTGGTGCTATGCGATTTCTCAGGCCGAGGAGCCAATCCAAGATTCCAAGACGTAAATATTCTTCTTCTTAAGCTTCGGAGTCTACTCTTGTCCATTTTTCCACAGGTCCTATCTTTTTACTTTTTGTAAAAAAATTCATATTTTTTTAACTACGTATGAGAAGGTAAGGTGTCTGGTGTCAGGCAAGTGTTGGTTTGCAAATTTTAATCCAAATTTCATTTCTAGATAAGGAGATATGTGACTTCAGAAGAAGAAAATGAAATTTTGTGGTGCTTGGTGTTCATCGACAGGGAGTAAGTAATGATCGTCTTTATAGGTAAACAAATTAAAGTATACTATATGAGGTTAACGGTTTCTTGTAGCCCAATTGTTTGTACTGGTTTTGGGAACACCTACAAGAGAGTGGGGATAAAGTGTATGAATCTAAACTACACTGAATTTAGGTTTCCTCAAATAAAGCCTCATAAATGGCACAAAGTATGCTTAGAGTTCAGTATATATTATGCATCAGTGGGTCAATTGGCCTGTTGGATAAGCCTATTTGGACCTTAAGAAAATACTTATGCGGAAAAAAAGATGCATGGATATAAACTGATCCAAATGGGTAAGATATGGGTTAATTGGCCTGTTGGATAAGCATATGGCTAGAGTGGTTTTGCATTTGGGTTAATATTCTTAATTTACATCAGATAAGTTGTATTAACTATATTTTATAATTTGGATTCTGTTGCAAATATTGAAATTTTGTATTATCAGTGATATAATCTTTTAACAACTGCCCATAGAATCTTGCTATTAATTCAACTTTTTCGTCACATTTGTGTAGCAGTCCTAAAATTTCCGGTCGCAGAGAATAGCAACATGGGAAGGTACAGCATTTTGTATTCTCATATAAAATTAACTGGGTATATTTTCGTTATCTTTTGTCCTTTTATTTTTTGGTTAGCTATTTAATTTTGATTTATCACAAATATGTCATTATGTGTGTGATTAGTGAAATTAACATCCAGTTTCGTGTTGTTTACAAGGGAAAGAAAAGGCAGTGTGGTGATCTTTAGACATTTATTAGAATGTTTAGATATGCTATTTCGGCTACATGTCGATTGTTGTTGGGTTAACTAGCTGCATGGGGGTGCCTTTGTTGATTCAAGTTTCTGAATTGTTGGTCATATAACGCGTGTAAAAGAGGTGCCCAAGTGCCGATATCACGGGAGAGAAAGGAAAGACAACCAGAAAGAGATAACATGCGTGAGAGGGGTGAAGAGAAAGTAAAATGCAACTCTTTACTGAGGAGGGTTGTCGAAGAAGGTTTTTCATGCTTTGTTATTAGAACCATTTAATGTTCGTTAACTATTGATTTGAGTTAATTTAGTTTTATGTTACAAGGTAATCGTGTTTATGATTTTTTTTATAGAAGAATAATATTGGAACATGTGTTAGTAGTTTTTACGACATGTTACCATATCATGGTTTAGCGTTCCGCCATGCGCGGCGCAACGCGCGCGGGTATAAAACCTAGTTAGCTTAAAAGGACATTTAGACATGCGATGTTGATGTCATGAGAATTATGTGTATTAGTTTTACTAATACAGAGCACACTTAAGTGCGTTAAGCCGTTAACTTAATAACTTGAAATCATGATTATCTAGTTTTAAATTTATAAAAATAATATTTATAAACAACTAATTACATATAACGGGCAGAGAACTCATCGCGTATAGTATATAATTTTAGATAAAAACCAAGTATCGTTCAACGATACATTTCTTTTACTCAACCGTTTATTATTAATTTGACATTCTTTAATTATAGTTAGTTTAGTAGACTAAACTAGTAATATATAGCTAAAGCCAATTTCGAGAAGGCTTATGACTCCATAAATTGGAAGTTTCTTTTTCAAATGATGGAGTATATGGCTTTTCCGGATAGATGGATAAAATGGATACTAGAGCTTCGTCTGATCTTTGCGCTCCTACGTGAACTCCGGTCCACATCTTGAGTTCCAACGAACTTTCGCGATTGGAATTCGACTGTGTTAACAAATCTCGACTTCCTGGTTCATGCTTTCAATAGATACCTTGACAACTGCAATTTGTCGTTAACCTTAGGCGCTAGTAGGGGCATCACAAGTGTTTCATCGAACAACACTTCTTTAGATTCGAGACATAAATGACATGGTGAACATTACTCGATTCGTCAGGTAACTCGAGTTTGTAGGCCACTTTACCGATTCTTTCCAGAGTTTAGAATGGTCCAACGTAACGTAAATTAAGCTTGTCTCGCTTCCCTAAAGCGTACCACACCCTTCCACGGTGAAACTTTCAAAATAACACGATCGCCTACAGCGAACTCCAACGGTTTCCTACGCTTGTCAGTTTTTCTGACGGTCATGCGTTGCCGCCAAAAGATTCCCGATCCAAACAATCTTCTCAGAGATTTCAGTATAAGTCCTAGACCTGTGATTAGAATGCCACCCACCTTAATCCGACAAGGAGATCGGCTTATCGTCAGTGTAATACCTCAAACAGAGTTGTCTAAATACTAGAGTGGTAACTGCTGCAGTAGACTCAACCAAAGATAAGTGTCCTTCCAGTTTGCTAAAGTCTATCACACACATGCTCACAGCATGTCTTTGAGTGTCAGGCTGGTTCGTTTGCTCCGACCGTTTGTCCAACGGCGATAAGTAATGCTCTTGTCGATACGTGAGCCAAGGGTGTTGTGTATTGCCCGGCTTAAATCAGGTATAGATAAAAATCAGAGGTAATTACCCATAGGATACGAAAACTTGTCAATTCTCCCTGATTGCAAGATAGTGTACTATTTACATGAGACATTCAGCGATCACCCATGTGATATTGTTTCTGTTCTGAGTTTTAGGTAGACTAGTGACAAACTCCATGGTTGTCTGTTCCAATCTCCAAATAGGTGTTTCTGATTACTGACACAAACCAGAAGGTTTCTGATGTTCCTCCTTGACTTTCGCAAAAGTCAAACGTCGTTCACATGCTTCACTGTGTAGGCCTTCAAGCCCAGTCGCCAGTACAAGATCCTTAGATCCTAATATATTCCATCAGAATCCAGATGACTAGAATATTGAGGCTGGTGTGCTTCGCTCAACACAAGTTCCCTTGGATTGCTGTATAGTAGAATCCATATTCGTTCCATGAAGTAGCGAATTTCATCCAACTTGCCAAAAATTACTTCTCCATGCCCCGCATGGACCCAAATTGAAAATTCTCTTCCTTCAGTGCTTTGGTTTGAGCAGGGAAAATCTGATCAGGTAGGTTAGAGTCGATGGTGTGCTGCGAGGCTTGTACACATCTAGGTTTCACAGTCGAAATCATTCAAAGGTTCCATCCAGCGATGTCATTACAGGTTTTAGCTCTTTCGAAACAACGGTGCACGGGAGGCCCTTGTGATCGGTCTAAGTAGTGTATTTGGTACCGTTCAAGTGATGCCTCCAACTTAAATCCAAGACCATGGTTTCCACCCCCAGGTTTCTCATGTTGCATCGGCGTGTAACTGGGACTCTGATTCAAACCATCATGGTATACCACTAAATCACCCGTACCCTCGGGTAAAGACGATGCTCAGTGCATTGTAGTATTGGGTCTTAAAAGCTGAAAAGACGCTCTCCTGTTTTGTTTCCCACGAATGCACAGCAGTCTGCTGTGCTATAGAGATTAAAGTTGCGCGATCTTCGAAAATTCCATGATGTATCTGCGATAGTATCTAGCTAGACCAAGAAATTATTGTATCCCCGATAGATTCTTTGGTGCCGATCAATATCTAATATAATGGATCTTTAGCGAGATCCACGTGTATTCCCACTTCGTTTATTACATGACCAAAAATGTACCCCTCGAATCGAGAAGTTACATTTAACAAGACTTTGCGCAGAGTGGCTCCTCCCCCAGGAGCTCTAAAATAAGATGCAAATACCACCCATGATGTTCCTTTCTCCTGGAATGATTCAAAACGTCATCAATAAACACGGCCGATTCATGTGATCCATAAAGCTGTTGGTGTGTTGATTAACCCAAAGGTCAACAGGTTGTCAATACATGGTCGAGGAAAACGGTTCTTGACCGTCACCTTGTTGAGTTCTCGGTAACCAGTACACATATAAAAAGGCTTATCTTCACGGTAGGTCCGATAAAACTCCTGTTCAGCAGTTCCTGTAGTTGTTTAGACAACTCTTGCAACCCTCCTGGTGCAAGACGGAAAGAGTACGAGTAATCAGGGCTGCCTCTGGCATGAGATCAAACCGAGGTCCCGCCTAACAGTTGTGGAAGTAAACCTGAAAGTTCCTCGGGTAGCTCACCGAGAGGAATCACGAACAAGTGGGTGGATCCTCGATCCTCTTTTCCTTAGCCTTAACATCAGTAAAGGTTGCCAACATAGCGGGGTAATCCCTCCGTAGACACTTCTGGGTTTTCATCGCTGAAATGATGCTAACCTTTACACTACTCTGATACTTTAGGACAGACGACGATTCTCCACTAGGGAGAGGGATATGCAGAATTTTCTCCTCACCGGGTGTATCTGCGCGATATCTGGATAACCAATCCACACTAGCTACTGTATCGAAACTATCAAGAATAGCAGAAGGAAGATCGATGTCGAACACTTGTCCCGCCAGGTCGAGTTTGCATCCCAACGAACATATGAGGTTTCAATTAACTTGCCATCAGCTGATTCCACAACAGGTTCGGTTTCAAGAAGCATCAGGGTTAAATAGAGCAGAGACGAAGCGATTCGTTACCAAGAACGTACAGAACACCATGTTGTTATCATCCTGGTGTCGCCCACGCCAATCCTAAATGCCCTTCCATGAGTTTCATTTCCGGTGTTGCTGTTTTCGTTACAAGAATTTCCAGTATTACCGTCGTTCCATTGGTTGTTGTCGCCTTATTTTAACACCGGCCAATCCATGTTGTGCGCACCTTCATTTCCATGCTGTAGTCTATGATTACGAGTACCTTGATGTCGCCATGACGGTTGCCTCTAATGTCGTTGCTTGTAACAGAGTCCTACGATCTTTCACCAACAGGGTCCATCTTTACTCATTCCGTGTCACGTCCTAAGGTGCTACTCACTGTGCTGGCAGTTACACATTCCACCCTATAGTCATTTGTCATCGCTTATGTCCCAATTGATGCGTAAGAGTTGACTCTCATAAGTCGCTTAGGATTTGATTGAAGTCAATTTGCTGATGTTCGTTGCCAGTAATCAGGGTCGTCCTACTACTGAGGTCGGTGAGATACTACGCTCATCCTCTTGCCCCTCGATCTTGTAAGTTGACTAAGTAATACACGGTATGTTTCCAGAGTGTTGTAGAAGTGATCGCACTTCGGGGTGTAGAACGTCAGTACGTTGAGTTCCCGCAAACAAAGAGGAGTGAGAGTGGTATAGACCAATCACTCGACGCTGCGACATCCAACCCAGAGATGTTCGTACAAGCACCTAACATTCGATTCTACTCAGTTCGCTAGGCGTTCAGATGGGTGTTCAGGTAATACTCGATAGCATCGAGATTCGTAAGGATTCAGAAATGAGTGAAAAGATCACGTTCAAGTAGGAGACAATCACTGCTATGACCCCTATAGTTTTGTTATGTTCTCATTGTTCGAATAACGAAACAGAACCCCTTTTTTTCACTTGTTATGTCTCACTGGGACTCACATGCACCCCACTTTATTATTATGTGTGCACCTACAATAATATTGTGATTTGCATGCTCATCTCAGTTCCTCCTAACTCATGTCAAATGGTTCCTCAAACTCAGATGTCAAACGGAGGTTGACAAAGTAATAAGATCACAAAAATTCAAGGACTATGGCATACTATCAACGCATCATAAAGTAAGCAAGCAATCCATGCCATCATGCTATAGTGACGAGTGTGTGTTCGTATGTCACGTCATAAACAAAAGTGTACTAGTCATGTAATGTATGCAACAAGTGAGAAAGACGAACCTTGCAATCTGGAGCCGAGTGTCATGGTCGTATTCACGTATTCAGAACTGTTCGGTTATAGTCTGGTTTTACAAAACGTTTTAAAACCAAGTTCAATATAACAGTGGCTCTGATACCAAACTGTCACACCCTCAAAACACCACATGCGGGAACCCCCGCGAGGCATGTGACGTACTAGGATCTAGCCACCAATCACATTGAACTCATACATGATTTAAATAAAAACTTTCATTTATTAAGATAAAGTATTACATTACATAAAGTATAACTCATCGTATACAACGGAAGCATAAATCATTTGTTAAGTGTTACATAAACCGTATGTACAAAAACCATTAGACTTGTCTTGCGATTCCATGCATTACGACCCATGACCACTCCAGCATCCCAGATAGCAAGTTCCACATCCACACATACCTATAACCTATGAGCATGCACACAAGTGTATCAGACAACGCTGGTGAGTTCATAGTTTTACGAAAATGTTAGTTACCAAGTGTTTAATTCCGTTCATTGATTACAATGTTGATAATACCTCGGATACAAGACGGCTCCAGATTTATTTTTCCCGTTCCCCAATGCTCCTATCAAAGCATTGGGCATGACTGAGTCATTAGTTCACACCTGTTTTCTCAGGTACGGGGTGAGGGTGCCAAACCTAGATAGCGCTACCAACTAATACTCCATTACCTCTCAGGTAACAAACCAGATGGAACTTAAGGGTGATATGACGAGTGCATTATCCAACATTCCAGATTTTACCCACAAGACATATTCCTCTCAGGAATACCCATTTGATTTACCCAAAAACCTATCCCTCTCAGGGATACCCAATGACTTCCCAACCACCGGGACGCATGCTCGAGAGGAATGAACTCACCTTTGGTTTGCTCAGTAAGATTAGATACGTTGTTACCGTTGATCAACCAAACCCTAATATGGTTATCGATGACGGTCAGTTTCATAACACGTAATGCAATTTGTAACACACAACACACGAGTGACATACACATATTTACAAGTTGTAACAGTGACCATAGAATCCAACAATCCAAAATATACAAACAATATGTGATAGATGTTTAGGCTTCATACCAGTTCGTTTACATAATCACATCTTATCACCATGGGCGGACCTAGGTGAAGTCCAGGGTGGGCGGGCGCACCCCTTGAAAAAAAAAATTTAGTGTATTTTTTAGGCAAAAATCCCGACCGTACCCCCTGAAAATATGCTTGAGCCACTCATCCGCACCCCCAGCAAATAATTTCTGGGTCTGCCATTGCTTATCACTCACAGTTCATATAAGTGCACGAGTGTAGTTTAAGTGTGCAATTGGTGACATTTAGGTTGAAGTGTACGACCCATCACCTGTCCCGCCCAAATACTACGGCCCAACTTCCAAAGATACGATTGGGCTTAACTCGTGCAATTCATGTTACTCGTTCATGTTCCACATATTGTAATTTGTAACATTATCACACAACATGCTATAACCACTTGGGTCATAAGAAATTTGTATCACAAACATACTAGACTACCAATTAACGTGACAGCCCATTACAGAAATCATCGAGGTACGCGGCCCAGTTACCCTCTAACTTAACCCCCTTAGTGCAGCCCAATTACTCCCAAGCCCAACCAGGAGATGCGCTAATCAGCGTGGCCCAACACGAGGAAATCTAAGTCCACCCGAAGTGTGACCTGGCCCGTGTTTTAGGTACAGTCTGGCCCAATTTCCAGACGTGGCCCAGCTGCATGTGTAAGTCCATATGGACTGTTGTGAGTGTACCGGGTCCGCGGCCCAGTATACAGATTTATACATAAGGCCCAAATACATGTGAGGCCCAAGTCCTTTAATCCGTTACTTATCCATAAGCAATCACTACAAGAATTTAGAGTAATAGCGGCGACATTAATAGCGGCGACATCCAACATGTCGCCGCTATTGGTCCAATCCGCAATCCGGTGTCCCTTGTTGAACGATAGCCATACAATTGTCACCATGATCCAACGGCTGCGGATCTATTACATCAACAGCGACGACATCATCATTCAATAGCGGCGACAAAGTGTCGCCCCTATTGGTCGATCGAATAAGATCAGATTTCAGCGCCATTTTTGCTTCCCTCCACCTACTTTCCCCCAAATCTTCAGCGGACTCACGGTTTCCTCTCCAAAATCCGGCGAATCTTTTCATTCCTACTTCAAATCGGTTAGGTTTATGTTGATTTTTTTGTTTTTTTTTTTGTTATATAGGTTGTTAATTTATTGGTTCTTGGTGAATATAGGTTCTCCACCGGCGAAATCCCTTCGTTTTTACCGATTTCTTCTTCTAATCGGTTAGTTTTGTTACTTTTATGTTGAATTTCTTGTTTAATTTGTTATATATGTTGTTAATCGGTTAGTGTATGCTAGATAACATCACCGCCGGCGCCACCTCGTCTCCACGCCCACCACCTAATCTCCACCGTCACCATCTTTTCTCCTCCTTCAAAATCGGTTAGTGCTCCTTCTCTTCGTTATATATGTTGTTAATCAGTTGTACAGTTGCTTAGTTTCTTAAAAGTCTTAGAAATATTATTAGTGTTTCTTGTAGTGAACCATGAACTCACTAGCTTTATCTAACATATCATGTTTCTCAGTTGAATACAAAAAAGTTCTTTTAAAAGTCTTAGAAATATTAGTGTTTTCAACCCTTATAATATTCTGGTTAGTTTTTATTTTAGACTTTGTTGTCTTTAAATTTTATTTTTATCTGAATTCTTAATATGTACTTTTGATTGTTTTGTCAATCAACCAAACAATCTTCGGATAAGGTGTTTACGCCTCATTAGAGGTAGTTTGCCTATACGGCAATTTTTTTTTAATCCATGTTGTTTGTAAAGTTTGAACCCAAGATCTTCCAATCTCAAACCCATATGTTTAAGATAATATTGACTATATAATTACCTTAAAACAAACATTTGTTTACTTGAGAAAACTTAAAATACACTTAATCCTCATGATACATATGACTTGTGTTTAAAACCTGTTGACACCTTTTTTTGCTTCTTAAACATGGCTAATTCTATAGCTTATCTTCTAAACTTGATTGGCTTTTAGATACCCAAATAAAAAAGTTTTGAATTAATTTTTATGCCACTCATAATAAAAGCTAGTTACATAATAATAATAATAATAATAATAATAATAATAATAATAATAATAATAATAATAATAATAGTAAATTACAACCGGTGTCCTTTACGTTTGTACCCATTTAACTAAAGATATTACAGAGTCGAAGCTGTAAAAAATGGGTTTGAATTGCTGTTAAAAAGGGGGGTTTATATAGGCTGTTAAAAATAGGTTTAATTGTTGTTACAAAATAGGTTTAATTGCTGTTATATAGGCTGCAAATGCTGCCTAAAAGCTGTAAACAAAGGGGGGTTTATATAGGCTGTTAAAAATAGGTTTAATTGCTGTAAAAAAAGGGGGGGGGGGGTTTGAATTGCTGTTAAATGCAGTTAAAAATGGGTCAATTTGTTGTCAAAATTAAACTAGTTTAGCACTAAAGGACATAGGGTGTTAAAAACTAATAACATAAAGGACGGAGCCTGTAACATCTTTAGGTAAAGGACACCGGTTGTAATATGGTAGAAACGTAAAGGACACCAGTTGTAATTTACTCTATTTGTATTTATATTTAATCATCTTCGTAAAATACAGCTTAATCTAGAACGCGAGATTATGGGCGGAGAAAGCAGCGGTTCTAACCAGCCGAATGAGGCTGCCGTGTTTCAGAACGTTTTGGGTGATCGACGAGGATGGTTCCGGGGGCTTGGGCCTAAACCTTCGAATAAGCCATCGAACACTTGTAGTGCGCAACCTCAAACCGCACAACCCTTTTCGGAGGTAAACTATACAATTTGACTTCAAAAATATAGTAAACCAACTATATGTTTTTGCTAATAATATTGGGGTTGATATGTGTTAATGTAGGAATACGTTTCGACTTTGTTCCAAAGTCCGGCATTTGTAAACCAACTTGAATCCTTTCTTGCGGCGAGGGGAAAGCAAGTCACACCCGACGATGAGTATGACGATGAGTATGACGATGACGACCTAACTTGAATCCTTGCGGCTATTTTAGAATGTTATTTTTCGGATTTTTTAGGATGTTTATTGTACGGAAATGTTTTATGCGATTTTAGTATGTAAAGCATTATGTTTGTTTAGTCTGTTTGTGTTGCGTAAAACTTGGAAATTGGCAGGTTTGTTCATAACGGAAAACACTGCAAATACAGCAAAAAATTAAAAAAAAAATTGACTTTTAGCGGCGACATATGTCGCCGCTATTGAGTGAAAACTATTAGTGAAGACATTTTTAGCGAAGACATATGTCGCTGCTAAAAGTCCTAATCATTAGCGGCGACACATACCAATAGCGACGACATATAGACCTTTAGCGTCCAAGATTTAGCGGCGACTCAATAGCGGCGATTTGTCGCCGCTATTAGATTTAGCGGCGACAAAATGGACTATTAGCGGCGACTTTTGTCGCCGCTATTGGCCGACTTTCTTGTAGTGAATGCAGCCCGGTTTTTATCCATTAATCACTTTTCCAAATAATATGAATCGTCAAGTAAGTCCAGAACATGGCAATACTACTAAACATGCCCCTAGATCATTTATTAATACATTACTCTAATCATCAACAGTAATCGTTAATCGGAATGGGTGAATATCATATTATGATCGGTCCAATAATAAACAATCAAAACATTTTCATTCTTTCAATATTAAAAGGATTCAGTCACAAGGCTCAATAACATACAATTAATGAAAAGGTGATTGTTTTCAATGGCCCAATTAGATTCATCTGTCATTTGATATCACATGTTATTTCATTACATTTGAAAGATTATTGAGTATATATGTGGTCCAATAGATAATTCATTTAGTGGGAATCAATTGGAAGTGCAATCATTTAGTGGGAATCAAGTGGGAATCACGTGAAACATATAGGCCCAATGATGGGTGAATATCATATTACGCATGTCATCAAACTATATTATATTCATGAACCCTAATCACCCTAAATGTAAAGTTGCGGATCGGTTTTCTGGTCAAGGTTCTGATTCTGTGCTAAATTGGGCGTGGAGTTCGACTCCATCCTCTCCGGAGGTTCTGAACGACCTTGTCCAGCTTACGGATGTGCTTAGTGGTGTCCAGATCTCGGATCGTGAGGATAGTTGGTTCTGGAGTTCGGGTACGGCTGGCTCGTTTTCGGTTAAGAGTGTTAAAAATATGTTGTACGCTGATTCCTCGGTCGAGGTTCCCTTCATTTTGAGCTGGTGCAAATGGCTCCCTGCGAAGTGTAACATCCACGTTTGGCGTATGGAATTGGATAAACTTCCAACCGGAGAGGCGTTAAGGAAAAGGAACATCTCAATTGAAGATCCTATCTGCCCGCTGTGCAATTCGTGTGAGGAAACGGCTGATCATGTTTTCATTTCGTGTTACGTCGCCTCGGTTGTTTGGAATGTGGTTAGTTCGTGGTGCAGGATCCCGTACATCTATGCTTTCTCGCTCAAGGATATTCTCGAGTTCTATTCTAGTCTTAGTGTCTCGGAGAAGAAAAAGGAAGCGGTTCAAGGTATTATTATCACTGCTTGCTGGAGTATTTGGAGAGCCCGGAATAATTTCAAGTTCTCAAATAAGCCGATCAAGATTGATAGTATTTTGAGTGAGATTAAGGTGTTGAGTTTTCTTTGGTTTTCGAATAGATCGAAGTATAAAAATGTAGATTGGAGGGAGTGGTGTTCTTTTGTAAATATGTAACAGGTTTTTGGTTGTTTGTTTTTCCGGCCCGGTTTGGGTCGGAGTTCTGTTAATGAAGTTTACCTTTCAAAAAAAAAAAAAAAAAATCACCCTAAACAATCGGTTAAAACCATCTGAATCTCATAGTCATCAAATATCTATTATCAAGTTAAAATCATCGATTATCATGCAAATAACTAACCACCAAGAACCCTATTACCATGCAAATAATTAACACACATAACATCATATACGAGCATAATCCATAACAACAATCATGTATAGATACAACTATGCATAACAAGGGGATTTGATTTGCAATATAGTGAGATTATTAGGGGTGTTCAAAAAACTCGTGGCTCTCAGCTCGCTCGAAAAAAGCTCGGCTCGAAATTGACTGGGTTGTAAACGAGCCAGCTCGGCTCGGTTTGTAAACGAGCCGAGCTCGAGCTTGGCCTGGCTCGGCTCGTGAACTCGTGAGCTGGCTCGATAAGGTTTACATCCTTCATTTTTTTGTCCCACGTCGCTTAGAAAACAAAAACTAAAGGAGTATCTCCCCTATAAAAGAAGGTAAAAATAATGTACAAAGTGAATTAACTATTTATACTTGCATATTTAGCCATATGGTTAAATGGTTAAATTAAATGGCAATTATGGTCCTTAGTCTATGAAGAAATTCATTTTTAAGAGCTTTTTAAGTAGTAAATTTTGTGGTTCTTTGTTAGTTCGAGCTAGATCGAGCCGAGCCAAGCTAGCTCGAATTCTAATCGAGTCGAGCTCGAGCCTCAAATCTCAGCTCGTTTTGAAATTCGAGCTCGAGCCGAGCCAGCTCTAATCGAGTTCGAGCCGAGCTCGAGCTGGGTCTAGCTCAGCTCGACTCGGCTCGTTTACAGCCCTAGAGATTA
The DNA here is from genome assembly GCA_030545235.1 of Helianthus tuberosus. Classification (NCBI taxonomy): domain Eukaryota; kingdom Viridiplantae; phylum Streptophyta; class Magnoliopsida; order Asterales; family Asteraceae; genus Helianthus; species Helianthus tuberosus. The sequence continues at coordinate 83,520,129 of CM060367.1, forward strand.
TACTAATCGAAGGAATCAAGATACTAGAGGAACTCGAAGGAAAAGCTTCACGAGGGAGGGGTGTTGCCTTCGGGTTCAAGGAGGAGCTCTAGGGTTACTATGTTTTCAAGTCAGAATTTACGTATTCCCTTTCTAGCAATATACGAAACCCATGAATGGTGAGTTCATGTGACTCGGGCCGGACTCGTGTGTGGGCCGAGGTAACTTAGAGAATTAAGGTGTGTGTGTAGCCCACCTATATGCGCGGCCCAAACTTAACCATTTGACACAATAGAAAAAAAACCCACTACACACACCATCATACTCAAAGAACGTGAAAGAGAAGTAATGAGAAATCGGAATCACAAGACTGAAAGACACTAACCTTGAAAGTTCGGGTTGTCATAGTGTCTAAGTTCCGGAAGAGGGTCGGTTCTCATAAATGGGTCACCAACAGGAGAGTTCGCATATAAAAGAGGGTTACGACAAGGAGATCCCATTTCCCCTTAAATATGTTTATGAAGAGGGCAGTTGACAAGGGTCTTTTTCATGGGATTAAACTCCCAAATGGTGGTCCTACGCTTTCTCATTTGTGCTATGCGGACGATATTTCTTAGAGATTGGTCGATGCATAATGTTACTAGCATAAATCGGCTACTTAGATGGCTCAACCTTGTTACGGGGCTCAAAGCCAATCATAAAAAATGTCAATTTTTCGGGTGTCGGGGTGGAGGATGCAGAGGTTTTGCGGTTTGCTAGTGTGCTGAATTATGGGATAGGTAAGTTTCTGTTTACCTATCTTGGGATTCCCATTGGGGTGAGCATGAAAAGGGTTAGATATTGGCAACCAATTGTGGATAGGTTTAGAAAAAAAAAAAAAAAAACTCTCCAAGTGGAAAGCAAATACGCTTTCTCTTGCTGGGCGTATGACCTTGGCCAAAGTTGTATTGGGAAGCCTTCTTTGTCACTTTTTTCAGCCCCTAAAGCGATAATTAACAAGCTTGAAAAAATAAGAAGAGATTTTGTGTGGGGAAGAACCTGTACGGGCCACAAGATTAGTTGGGTTCGGTGGGAGATGATCACTAGACCCAAAAAGGTAGGTGGAATTGGGATTGGTAGCATAAAAGATTATAACCTTGCAATGTTATCGAAATGGTGGTGGAGATTCAAAGAGGAACCGAAACAATTATGGGTTGAGGTTATTTCCGCGATCCACAAAATAAAGAATGGAAACAATCTGATACCAATTAAAAAACTATTGGAGGGGTGTGTAAGGATATCGGCTCTATGGATGTGGAACTCATGAAATTTGGGGTGAACATTCATGAAAAATTAAAAGCCAAAGTGGGTGATGGGAGAAACACACGGTTTTGGAACGAGGTGTGGATTGATAATGTGCCTTTAAAAGAAATATATCCATATTTGTACCAGCTTGCAAAGGATAAAAATGAGCAGTGTTGCAAAAATCGCGATTACTTGGCGATTAATCGCCGACTAGTCGTTAGTCGGCCTACTACTGAGTAATTTTTCACTAATCAGTCAAAAAATCGCTAGTCGGTCAAAGCCGGTCAAAGCTGTCCTAGTCGACCCAAGTCGCACTAGTCGGCCCATTTGAAACCCTTACAAAACAGGCCCAAGATTACAACTTTAGCCTATTTTCCTTATCCCTTACCCTAATATGACGAAGAATTTGAGTCGGAGAAAGAGGATGAAGTAGACGAGGAGATTGAATACGAGTCTGATGGTGTCGAAATCATTGAACACTACGGGGATGACGATTACATTTGAGCTATCTGTTAATTTTTGAATTTTAAGTACTGAGTCTTGTTATGTTATGATTTATATGTAAGTTTAGTTTGTATTTTGAACTACTTTTACCTTTTTAAGTATTATATTAATATGGATGTGTGAGTATATATATACATATTTATAAAAATACTAAACTTTACATATAAAATTTCCGATCCGATTAATCCCGAGTAATCACGAGTAATCCCGAGTAGTCGTTAGTCCCTACCTCACCGGCCGACTAGCGACTAGCGAGTTCTCTAACCTTGAAAATGAGTATGTTGTTGCTCATTCGTTTGGGGTGGGTTCTTTTGTGCAATGGAGATGGGAATTTGAGAAACTGCCTACTACCAACAATGAATGGAAACACATCGGCGAGCTCATGACAAGGCTGAATCAATATGGATTAAAAGGGGAAGGGACGAGTGGACTTGGAAGAATGAGTATGGCGATCAATTTTCAGCAAAAAGTATTAGAATGGAACTTGCTACTGCAGGTTTGGCGCATCAGGATAGCGAACGGAATGGTGGAATTCATGGGCTCCTCCAAAGTGTAACATCCTCTTGTGGCGCGCGGTTCTCGGGAAAGTGGCCTCTAAGGTAGGGTTGGTTGCTCGAGGAATGCCATTAATGGACACGCAATGTCCTCGATGTGGCATAAGTGATGAAGATTCGGATCACATTTTTGCAAATTGTATATGGGCTGGGAGCGTATGGTGGAACATGTTTGTTTGGCTAAGGATTCAAGTTCCGCAAACTTTCAGACGCTAAAGGTTATTATGGAGGCTTTATTCAATTGCATAGGTGGAAAGACATGGAAAACACTTGTTCACACCGTAGCAACGACAACAATTTGGAAGTTATGGCACGCCCGTAATTTGAAAGCTTTCTAAGACACCTTCGTTCCAGTTCGAAAGACGGTCGATCTTGTGAAGGAAGATGCTTTCTTATGGGTTAGTAATAGAGCTAAAAGTAAAGAGCCGTTATGAGAGAAATGGATTAACTTCGATGTCACGGACATTCTAGAAGTCCTTTTGTTTCATTTTCTTTTCGCTTTATTCGGTTTTTCTTTCGCTTTGTTTGTATTTCCTCCGGTTTCTTGCTGGCCCTATATATATAGAGAGAGAGAGAGTTGTTGCCGTTCAAAAAAAAGATAATGTATATACTCATTGCGCTCTATTTCATACCATATAGAGTACATAAACATCCTCATTTACCGCATTTACTTTTCTTCTCTCACCAAAACCATGCTATGTTCTTCTCTAAAATCCTCTTATATTAAATAAGAAAAAACATAACATTACACAATATATAATCTAACATAATATAATGTTTTTATATTTTAATTTTTTATACAATATTACGAACTTAACCTTAAGTCGGGCATTCTTATTAGTTAAACTTTATATATTAAACAAAAAAAAAGTTTTCGAACCATCAATATCTTATTAATCTTTTAGCTTTTGGAGATCTCCTTCTTTTCGAGCCTAAAATGATAAAGCCCAAATAAACAATACAAAAATTAACCAAAACCACGAAAAGACCCTTCCCCCTCTTTGTAATTTCATTCTCTATGTGTAACAATCTCAAATATTTTCCAAATTCACACATCACATTCTCCGATCATTCATTCATCTCTCTATGTTTGTTGCTTAACGAACACTGTTCTTGGAATAGCGACCAGGATTCATGCATGATTTTTCATAATATAAATATATATTATTTTTGGTGGATATATATATCTATGTATCGGGTTGGTCATGTGTAGACACCGCGAGTTAAACATGCTTTCGGGATGGGATTATGTGTCAATATATATATATATATATATAGAAAAAGTGTATTGTATAAAATGGCTTAACATACGCTACGTACGCGATGTGAAATCGCATGTGATAATTTTGATGGAATCGCATGTGATAATTTTGATGGAATCGCATGTTGGTTTTTTGTAACAATTTCGCATGTGATAATTTTGATGAAATCGCATGTTGGTTTTTTGTAATAATTTCACATGTGGTAATTCTGATGAAATCGCATGTTAAAAAACCAACATGCGAAATTGTTACAAAAAACCAACATGGGATTTCAATGTGGGATGAAGATCCGACGGCTGAGATCATCGCGTACGTAATGTAGGATAAGGGCTCTTGTACGTTAACCTAACTCTAAATATATATATATATATATATATATATATATATAGGGTGGAGTTATTGTAAAAAAGACCAAAAGTGTGAGAAAGGTAAGAAAGAATCTCAACCATTAGATCTAAATTAATTGAAAAGGGTAAGATTGTAAATGCATTAACAAATTCAAATATGGTAATCCTTGATTTAAGGATTTGGAGAGAGAAAAACCTGGATTTTAGGACTTATAACCGTCCATAAATATAACACCATTCAGAGCATGTTCATACATGGTGTTTTAAATATAACACAATTCAGAAAATATAACACCATTCAGCACAAAAATAACACCATTCAGTACAAAAATAACACCATTCAGCAGTAAATAAAAAAAAACACCATTCAGTACAAAGAATATAACACCATTCAGTACAAAAATAACACCATTCAGCAAACAAAATAACACCATTCAGTAAACAAAATAACACCATTCAGAAAAAAATAACACCATTCAGAAAATAAAATAAACACCATTACTGAAAAGAAAAAAATAACACCATTCAGTACAAAAATAACACCATTCAGCAGTAAATAAAAAAAAACACCATTCAGTACAAAGAATATAACACCATTCAGTACAAAAATAACACCATTCAGCAAACAAAATAACACCATTCAGTAAACAAAATAACACCATTCAGAAAAAAATAACACCATTCAGAAAATAAAATAAACACCATTACTGAAAAGAAAAAAATAACACCATTCAGTACAAAAATAACACCATTCATCAGTAAAATAAAAAAAACACTATTTAGTACAAAGAATATAACACCATTCAGTACAGAAATAACACCATTCAGCAAACAAAAATAACACCATTCAGTAAACAAAATAACACCATTCAGAAAAAAATAACACCATTCAGAAAATAAAATAAACACCTCTGTATCATCTTCTCACTTCCGGCACCACCACCACTGCCACTTCCGGCACCACCACTGCCGATCCAGCACCACCACAACCGCCGCCGCTCGAACCACCACCACCGCCGCTGCCGCTCGCATCCGTCATCCGAATCAATAAACATGCAGCGAGATCTAACCGATTATATAACAGAAATCACCCGACAGTAATTTATCAGCAACCGTCGTCCGAAACCGGCTTCCGCCACCGTCCGACACAGTAATTTATTAACAACGATCGTCTTCAACAACCGCTTCCGACACCGACTTCCACCACCGGCTTCCGCCACCGTCCGACACCGTAATTTATCAACAACGATCGTCTTCAACAACCGCTTCCGACACCGGCTTCCGATTGATGTTTAATCTTCCGATTCGTGGTGGTCTTGGAGTTGATCTTGGAGAGAGAAATTCTGAACGTATGCAAGATAGAGATCTGGAGAGAGAGAGAGAGAAATTGTAGGGATTTTGATTTAGAAAATGGGGATAAAAAGACACAATTGCCCTTAGATATTTCAATTCAGTCCAAATTAATAAAAATATTTTACAATTTGGTCCCTATTATCTCAACCATTAGATCAAAGATCTAATGGCTGAGATTCTTTCTTATCTTTCTCACACTTTAGGCCTTTTTTTACAGGATCCTCTACCTATATAGGGTATATATATATATATATATATATACACACATATTGTGTATATATGTGTGTGTGTGTGTGCGATAACACATGGATAATCAATCACCAATGGGACGTCATTTCATTTAGTCTAAGCAAGTTAGGTGAACGACTTACCGGTAGACTCATGGGTAGGCCTAGTGTCTTATATAGTTTAGGACATGTGTAGGTCGGTTTGCTTGTTCAGACACTATTTCACTTGCTAGCATTGCACAGGGATTACTTGGGGAGTTCTCAAAGCTCCTTTTGTTTTTAATTTGGTTATCTAAATTTCGAGAATTAAATGCTTGGTTATGTGGCATGGTAGTTGAGATGAAATCCATTAGGTCTATTATGTGAGCATAAGTTTATTGGTTTGAGCTCGGTGGTCTATTAAATGTGTGGTGGTATTTCATTTTTGTGATCATTAGTCTGTTAAGATCCTCATAGATTCGAATAGATCTATTGGGTTTAACAAGCCTACCTTCGGGTAGTCGTAAACTTGGGTGCAATTCTGTCCTACTTGTACGATGTGACGAGGCAGCATTGGTATGGTTTGGTTATAGGCTTTATAGCACATACGTCATGGTTTTGCAAGACTATGATTTGATCATCGTGATTTCATTAGACTATGCATACTAGTTTTTATCAAATGTTAAAGGTTGCATTTGTGTCATTTACACATGTGAAACTCACCAACTTTATGTTGGCATTTTAAGCATATTTTTCAGATAAGTGAACGGTGCTTCACGACTCGTGTAGTATTTTGCATTCATCAATGAGCGTTGCCTTTTGTCGGGTTGTCTTGTGTCCTTCATATACTTTGGTTGTATGAGTAAAAACCCTTTATTATGCCTTTTGGGTTTTGGTAAGTCTGCGCTTCGTCAAAGTAATCTTTCATCACACGAGCGTTTGCTGATATTAGGTCTTGTTCCGTATATTCTCTAGGCAAAATTTGGTGTGGAAGCCGACTAATGTGTTTCATATACCACGCTGCGAGTTGACACACACTCGTAACGACCTCTTGCTCGACCTCCTCGTCGGTCGACTCACCTTCGTTGGCTACAAAACTCTTGTAGTAATAATTGGCAACTGCTGAGTAAGATGTGGGGGAATCCATTTTTGGAGAAGGTGGCGTGGTGTTTTGTTTATTTTTGAGGCATTGTGGGTTATGAGTGTGTTATATAGATATTGAATTAAAAAAAATATATAGACGTTACTGCCACACCCCAACCGATGGCGGAAACATCAGGGTGAGGCACTGAGCGAAACAGATTGTTCAGGAGAAATCCATAACAACTAAATTACCAGATATTTACTATTATATCCCATACCATAACATACCAAAGTAAACAGTTATTACAGACCAAATATCTCAAAGACAAAAAAAGGTTGTTCCGAAAAGTCATAAAATTAAATTGTTTGTTTGTTTCTAGACTCTCCTAAGCTCGGTTCCATGAAAGCAAGCAAAGCATCCTAAGCATTCAAACACCTGTCACATACGTTAAAATAGCGGTCAATACACATAGTGTAAAGGTGAGCATACAAGTTTAATAGTATAAATAGATAGCGAAAACATTTACGCATAACCAGCATGTAACATGTAGCAAAGTGAAGCTAGTAGGTTATCGACAATGAAATATGCACAGACGTGACTGTGAGTTGTAGAATGCGCAACACATATCCCCACTGGGACACGTGAAGTAAAGCCCTTAACAACCTCTTTCCATGACAGGTGCTGAGTCCAAACTATAGTATTATCGTTGCAAAGGTGTCAGGCAACAATCACTGTGTAAACATAACATACAAGCATTCATCGAGTAACGCGTATAACATGCAGTAACGGTTAGCGTATAAAAGTATTTGCGCTGTGTGTCGAATTGTGATTTGAATAAGTAACGTATGTAACACCCAAAAGTGCGTAAAGCAAAAAGGGTTCGAGTATACTCACAGATAGCGTTTAATATCTAAACACCGTCTTGGATTGAAGGGAGCGCTGGAAAGTTAACCTGATTACAGAACGATAGCATAAGCGATGAACGACACGTTGGACGGTGATGAGTGAACTAAGTAACGAATGGTCATCCGATCGGATGACAATCCGAGCGGATGGTCATTCGATCGAATGACAATCCGGACGGATGGTCATCCAGTCGGATGGCCATTCGGTCAGATTGACATTCGTTTGGGATGGATGTGTTTGTGTATGATGGCTTTGAAGTTTTCGTTGTAGCATTTTAAAATCAGAGAAGTATCTCTACCTTTCAGGTCATTCGATCGAACGGTCATCCGATCGGATGACGATCTGTTCAGCGAGACATTTCCTTACAGAACAAGTTCACAGCAGGATTGGTCATTCGATCGGATGGTCATCCGATCGGATGGCAATCCGTTAGAAACTGATGATCTTTGAATTTTTGTAAAAATGTTTAAGTGTTGAAGATCATGGGTCATCTGATCGGATTGTCGTTCGATCGAATGGCAATCCGTTCGACCACCTGATCGTTTAAATCTTTGAAATATTTGGCTAAGTTTGAACGGTTTGCGGTTTGACCGAGACGGTATGACTACGTTCTAAACAAAGGAAACCCCACTAAGCCCAAGTTACCTGATCGAATGGGAATCACCCCGTTTGACCAGTCAACTATTCTTGACGGTCTTTCATGTTCAACCCGCTAAGTCGGTTATCTTGTTGACAGGAATCAGATATCTGACCGACACTTCACTAGAAACGAGTAGAAGACCTGAATGAGCTCTGATTCTATCGGTTTTGAGTGCGTTGAGTGTAAAAGAGTTGAAAGAAAGTTATAAAACCATCTTTCAATCCTTCTAATCATGAAAACAGTGTTGAATCATGTTGAATCATGTTGAAATCCTTTAGATCTGAGTTGTTCTTGGTGGAATGAGGTCAAATCTTGAAGTTCATAAGAACCCCATGATGACATCACCCTAGAACACCTCAAATCGGGCAGATTCATGGTAAAAAGTGAAGACTCAAAGGTGAAAATGATGAAGAAGTGTGTGTAGATGATAGATGTACAAGATTTGAGGAAGGAACTTACAAGAATCGCGAGAAATCGAAGGAGAAAGGCCTGAAAAGTTGAAGAGTCGCACCAGAGCAGTCACATCACTGTTTGTGATGTGACAGGTGCTATTTATAGGATTCCAAAAAGGGAAAGGCGGTGCACAAGTGACGGATCGGATGGCAACTCGATCGGATGGCCACCCGATCGGATGGTCATCTGAACGGATGACCTTTAGATCGAATGGTCATTCGATCGAAGTGTCACCGCATGTTGAGTTTTGACGTTTTGATTCGTGCATTGAGCGTTGCGATGCGTTTAAGCGAGTGTCGATTAAGCGATGCGAAAGATTTAATAACAGTCACATAAATAACATAAATAATTAATCAAAGACATAAACAAGCTTGCGTTTCCAGTTCATGATGAGATTGCGTTGCGATAAAGTTGCGATTGCATTTCGATTAATCACCACAAACATAAAGTAAACATGCACAAGTAACACATAAATAGCACACACACGTAAAACAATATACAGAACCTATAATTAAAGTTGCGAATACGATTGCGATGTGATTAGCGGTAAAGCGATAAATAGATTAGCGATTAACATGCGATTAAACCTTGATTGTTATAGATACTACGCATAATACAACTAAAGTATACAAATTTAAAAGATTCGGTTACAAGTCAAGAAGCACAAATCAATAATTAAGCAAGGAGTGACATATCGCAATTACCAATATTTTCTTCCTTTGACTTTGACTTGTACTTAGAATTTGGAAACACGGGGTGTTACAGCCTCCCCTAGTTTAGGGAATTTCGTCCCGAAATTAAGGCGCACGCGTAACAAACAACTGTGGATACTTCGCCTTCATGTCACTCTCGAGTTCCCAGGTGAACTCTGCGCCGCGTTTGCCTTCCCAGCGAACCTTCATAATGGGAATGCGTGAGCGCCTGAGCTTTTTGGTTTCTCGATCAATGATCTCGACAGGCTTCTCCACGAAGTGTAATGTTTCGTCCACTTGTAGATCCTCAAGTGGCACTTGTAAATTCTGCTCAGCCTGGCACTTTCTGAGGTTCGATACATGGAAAGTCGGGTGGACGTTGCTAAGTTCCTCCGGTAGTTCGAGTCAGTAGGCCACCTTTCCAATCCTTTGAATAATTTTAAAAGGTCCAACATATCGAGGTGCGAGATTTCCTTTCTTGCCGAATCTGATTACACCCTTCCAAGGTGAAACCATTAGGAGTACGTGATCGCCAACGTCAAATTCAAGAGGCTTGCGGCGTCTATCGGAGTAACTTTTCTGACGACTCCAAGCTTTCAGCAGACTGTCTCGAATTTGGAGGATTTTTTCAGTCGTCTCTTGCAGCAGCTCAGGACCGGTTATTTGCGCATCTCCGATCTCATGCCACACAATCGGCAATTGACATTTTCTTCCGTATAGTGCCTCAAACGGTGCCATTTGAATGCTAGAATGATAACTGTTATTGTACTAGAGATTTCGACCAAAGGTAAGTGCACGTCCCAATTACCATCGAAATCTATGACACACGAGTGAAGCATGTCTTCAAGGGTACTAGTCGTTCTTTCAGTCTGACCGTCGGTTTGGGGATGGAAAGCGGTACTTAGATTGAGAGTAGTACCAAGATCAGATTGAAACGTTTACCAAAGACGCGAGGTAAACCGACCATCGCGTTCAGAGATGATATCACGAGGCGTCCCGTGTCGACAAATGATTTCGTCGGTGTAGATTTGGGCTAATCGTTCTACCTTGTAGTGTTCCCGTATTGGCAGAAAGTGAGCAGATTTAGTCAAACGGTCAACGACAACCCAGATGCTATCGTGACCTGATGGTGTGCGCGGGAGTTTCGTTACGAAGTCCATAGCTATACTCTCCCATTTCCACATAGGGATCTCAGGTTAGACGAGTAAGCCAGAGGGTCTTTGTTGTTCGGCCTTGACTTTCGAGCAAGTCAGGCACTTCGAAACATAGATAGTGATATCTTTCTTCATGCCCGGCCACCAGTACTTGTAGCGAAGGTCCTGGTACATCTTATCGGCACCGGGATGAATAGAATATCGAGACTTGTGGACTTCGTCCAGCAGGATTTGTCGTAAGTTAGTGCGCTTGGGAATCCAAATTCGGTCTAGACAATGGAATATCCCATTCGATTAATCACTAACTGTTCGCCATTATTGATGATCCTTTCCTTCTTCAAGGTGCGTTTGGTGAAACAAGCATGTTGGGCGTCGCGTATAAGAGTTTCGAGATTGTGATGGGCGTGAATATTACGAATGCTATGCAAATAACTTCCCTTGCTGAGAGCGTCGGCAACGACATTTGCCTTGCCAGGATGATAACGAATCTCACAATTGTAATCATTAAGAATTTAAACCCATATATCGGCGTTGGCACATATTCAGTTCCTTTTGGTTGAGGATGTGTTGCAGGCTCTTATTGTCTGTGAAGACCGTACACTTGGTACCGTATAGGTAGTGTCGTCAAATCATCAACGCAAAAATGACTGCGCCTAGCTCGAGGTCGTGGGTCATATAGTTCTTCTCGTGGATCTTGAGCTGACGAGACGCGTAGGCAATAACCTTGTCTCATTGCATGAGAACACAACCGAGGCCAAGGTTCAAGGCATCACAATAGACAACAAAGTCATCGTTTCCATCGAGCAGAGCGAGAACAGGAGCATTGCAGAGCATATGCTTGAGGGTCTGAAAGGCTTGCTCTTGTCTGGTTCCCCAAACAAAAGGCTTGTCTTTATGCGTCAAAGAAGTAAGCGGAACAGCGATTTTGAGAAGTCAGCGATGAATCGACGGTAATAGCCCGCCAATCCGAGAAATGAGCGAACATCGGATGGTGATTTTGGAGTAACCCAACTCTTAACAGCTTCGATCTACGCAGGGTCGACGTGTATACCTTGACTATTGATGATGTGACCGAGGAATTGAACCTCCTCTAGCCAAAATTCACACTTGGAGAATTTGGCGTAGAGTCGATTCCCTTGGAGTAGTTCGAGAACCAAACGTAGATGCTGCGCGTGTTCGGTTTTCAACTTCGAATAGATAAGGATGTCGTCGATGAATACGATGACGAAACGGTCAAGAAATGGTTTGCACACACGGTTCATCAAATCCATGAAAACCGCTGGTGCATTGGTTAAACCAAAGGGCATTACGACTAATTCATAATGGCCATAGCAGGTTCGGAAAGCGGTTTTCGGTATGTCTTCCTCCTGAATTCGTAACTGGTGATGGCCTGAACGTAAATCGATCTTTGAGAAACATGTACCACCTTGCAATTGATCAAACAAATCATCGATTCGGGGCAGGGGATAACGATTCTTGATAGTCAGCTTATTCAACTCCCTATAGTCGATGCACATCCAGAACGACCCATCCTTCTTTTTGACGAAAAGGACTGGCGCGCCCCAAGGAGAGGTGTTAGGGTGAATGAAGCCTTTGTCAAGCAATTCCTGTAGTTGACTCGAGAGTTCGCGCATTTCAGACGGAGCGAGGCGATAGGGAGCTTTTGCAATAAGATTAGCTCTAGGAATGAGGTCAATACGAAAATCAATATCACGACTCGGGGGTAAACCAGGTAAATCATCAGGGAAGACGTTAGGAAAATCACGAACCACAGGCACCTTATCTGTTGCCTTAACTTCCTTTTTCTCCGCTACTACAATGTGCACCAAGAAAGCTTGGTATTCCTTGCGGAGATACTTGTAACACCCCGTGTTTTGGAAAGTAAAAGTACAAGTCAAAGTCAAAGGAAGAAAAGATTGCTAATTGCGATCTGTCACTCCTTGCTTAACTGTTGATTTGATTTCTTTGACTTGTAATCGAATCTCGTATTTTATTTGCTTTAGTTGTATTATGTGGAGTATCTATAAAAATCGATGCTTAATCGGTGTTTAATCGCTAATCGCATCGCATTCGCAACTTGATTGTTAGGTTCTGTATATTGTATTTCGTGTGTGCGCTATTTATCTGTTACTAATGCATGTTTACTTTATGTTTGGTGGTGAATGATCGAAACGTAATCGCAACTCTATCGCAATGCAATTCAATCGCAAACGCTAAACGCAAGTTAATTATGATGATTGTATGTTAGATATAGGATTTGTGTGTGACTATTATTAATCTATCGCATCGCTTAATCGACACTCGCTCAAATGCATCGCAACACTCAAACGCGAAATGAAACGCCGAAACTCAACTCGCCGGACACCTCGATCGAATGGTCATCCGAACGGATGACCATCCGATCGGATGGCCATCCGATCGAAGTGCCATCCGATCCTACACTTGTGCTAACAGTGATGTGATAGCTCTCTTGTTCGACCAGCACGCTCAAGCTCCCTTTTCTCTCGATTTCTCGCGATTCTTGTAAGTTTCCAACTCAAATCTTGTACATCTATCATCTACACACACTTCTTCATCATTTTCTCCTTTGAATCTTAACTTTGAATCGTGAAATCAGCGGATTTGAGGTGTTCTAGGGTGATGTCATCATGGAGTTCTTATGAACTTCAAGATTTGGCTTCATTCCACCAAGAACAACTCAGATATGAAGGATTTCCACATGATTTAACATTGTTTTCACATAGATCTAAACATTTGCAAAGATAAAAGGATTGAGAAATGCTTTTCCAACTTTCTTTCAACTCTTTTACATTCAATGCACTCTAAACAGATAGAATCAGGACTCGTTCAGGCCTTCTACTCGTTGCTAGTGAAGTGTCGGCCTAAGATCTGATTTCTATCAAAGAAACAACCGATTTCGGGTTAAACATGAACAACCGTTACGAACAAGTAAACTGATCAGATTGGGGTAATTCCCCCTTCGTTCGAACGACTTGGACTTGACGAGCTTCCGTTGTTTAGCACGTTGTCATCCCGTCTCGATCAAACCGTGAAACATTCAAAACTTAACAAATATTCAAGTTTCAAGACGATCAAATTGTGGGACGGATTGCCGTCCGATCGGATTGCCATCGGATCGGATTGCAATTGAGATTCAACACTTAAAACGTTTTCAAACTTTCAAACACTATGAATGTCGAACGGATTGCCGCCCGATCGGATCGCCATCCGATCGAACGACAATCTGATCGGTTGACATTTGGGTCTCCAACACTTAACATTTTATAATTTTCAAAGATCATCAGTTCTGACGGATTGCCATCCGATCGAAAGACCATCCCATCGAATGACCATCCCGCTGTGAACTTGTTCTCAACTGAAATGTCTCGACAATCGGATCGTTATCCGATCGAACGACCGTTCGATCGAACAACCTAAAAGGTAGAGATACTTCTCTGATTTCAAAATGCTACATGAAAAACTTCAAAGCCATCATACACAAACACATCCATCCCAAACGAATGTCAATCTGACGGAATGGCCATCCGATCGGATGACCATCCGAACGGATTGACATCCGATCGAATGACCATCCGTTCGAATTGTCATCCGACCAGATTACCATTCGACACTCAGTCACTTTTCACCGATTAATGCGTCGTCCTTCGCTTATGCTATCGTTAACTGTTCAGGCTAATCTCTTAGCGCTCCCTTCAATCCAAGAGAGTGTTTACTTACTTAAACACAATCTGTGAGTATACTCGAACCCTTTTTGCTTTACGCACTTTTGGGTGTTACATACGTCACTTATTCAAATCACAATCGACACACAACGCAAACACTATTTTATACGCTGACCGTTATTGCATGTTACGTGTTATTTGATGAATGCTTGTATGTTATGTTAACACAGTGATTGTTGCCTGATATCTTAGCAACGATAGTACTATTGTTTGGACTCAGCACCTGTCGTGGACAGGGGTTGTTAAGGGCTTTACTTCACGTGTCCCAGTGGGGTTATGTGTTGCGCATTCTACAACTCGCTTTCACGTCTGTGCATATTTCATTGTCGATAACCTACATGCTTCACTTTGCTACATGTTACATGCTATTATGCGTAAACGAGTTCGAAATCTATTATACTACAAAACTTGTATGCTCACCTTTACACTATGTGTATTGACCTCTATTTTAACATATGTGACAGGTGCTTAGGATGCTTGCTTGTTACTTACTGGAATTGAGCTAGGATGGAGTCTAGAAACAAACAAAGACAATTTATATTTGAGTTGTCGAAACAGAACTATTTGTCTTTGAATTGTCTGTAATAACTATGTTACTTATTATGTCATGGTATGGGACGCGATGCTTAAATAATTGGTAATCGTAGTTGTTTTGGAAACTCCTGGACAATCTGTTTCGCTCAGTGCCTCACCCCAATGTTTCCGCCATCGGTTGGGGTGTGACAGATTGGTATCAGAGCCATAACTATAGGGAATTAGGCAAGAATCGACCTAGTCCGGGCCGATGTCTTAGAAACGACCTCGTCTATAGTCTAAGTACCAACATACCGCCTTGTGCGAACCTGTTAGGGGTCCCGCACGAGCCTATTACCGCTATTCGATCGCCTCACACTCACGCTATACTATCACACTGCTTTTCCTAAGGCAGTCGCACTGCCCTATTTTCAAAATGAACTAGTGATTAGATCGAGATTAGGTGTGAAAACCGCAAACTCTCGATTAAATCTCTTGTTCGACCCGCATTTTTACTATAAACGAGAGAAATTTCGTTGAATCAGGAGTGAAATACGTACTTCGACGCAGTTTTCTTTCTCAATCTCGTGATTCTATCAACACAAACAGGAAAGTAGTCGCTGAGTTAGGGGTGAAACCCAAACCTTGATGACTCGTTTCGTTCTCTATTTGGATTTTTCAAAACTCTCACCAAAGTCTCGATGAGTTCCAACGACTTGGGTTGTGGGAATAAGCGAAAGGATGCGTGCCATTCACCGCATGCCGGTGATAGAGCACAGTCCATTAGGCCAAAGCATGCACTCGAGGCACTTGAGAACAGTCGAATCACTTTGGGTAGTCGACGTCTGTCAGCCGCAGACAACCTATTTTCGATTTCAAGTTTGCAATCGCTGAATATTTATGTGTTTCGATTCTGAGCCTGCAACTGCTGACTTTGATATTTGTCGTTTTTATGTGGAAATTTTATGTGATTTTACCTATTTATATGTTTTGATTTTTGGTGATTTATACGCTCTTCGCTTTTTGCTTTAATTGGCACTCACGACTCGCACTGCACATCTATCTCAACACGCTAACAAATCGTTGCTACGTTATAAATAATCGCATGCTATGCTACTCGCCCATGCTATACTACTCGTTGTGTGTTACTTGCTAATCGCAATCGCTATTTTCGAACGCGTGAACCAGGAATGATAGGTGAATATGTAAGACAAATGTAGGTGAATACGTACAAAATATAGTGTGGTTTCTGTGTTCTATATGCCTTATGTGCTTCTGTGCTCTACGTGCTTATGTGTTTTTGTGATTATATGCTTACGTGAATATGTGCTGATATGATTATTCGTCTTCCTGAGCTTTATTTAGTAGTAGTGCGTGTGAGGTGAGATTCGATTATATAGTGTTTGAGTCCTATGGCGATGTCTGTTGCAGACAATGTCGTCATTTGGATCGTTTCACTCCCGCACCGCTCGCCGCAATCATGAAGACAAACGCATTGCTACCCTCGTCGCTAAGCAGATGGCGAAAGTTATCCCTCAGATCGTCAGTGAACTGAATGAAAATGCCAGCAAGTCCTCTGAGGAATCAAGGACTGAAAGACTTTACGGGAGAAGACGGACCTACCGCGATGTTCCAATGGATCGATTCGATCGAGGTCACGCTCTGTCAAAGCGGTTGTCCAGAACACCTACGAACTGTCAACGCTACCGGTGTCTTCCAATCCAGGGCTCTGGAGTGGTGGACGACCGAACGAAACAAACGTGGGAATGATGCAGCTTTTGGGCTCACTTGGGAGGAGCTAAAAGACCTCATGATGAAGGAATTTTGACCACCTCGTGAGCTTCAAAAGTTGGAGAATGAGTTCTGGCATATCAAGCAAGACAGTGGCGATAACGCTGGTCTTACTGCGTGCTTCAAACAGCTGAGCATCATCTGCCCATGTCAGGTGGCAACACCTGATATGACGATCAATAAATATATTCGAGCTCTACCGGACTGTGTTGCTAACTTCGTGCAAGCCGCGAAGAGAACAACGATTGAGGAAACCTACATACTCGCTGCTGAGATAAACGACAAGCGAGTTCTCGCTGGGTACTTCAAGAACACCCCAAAGAGCCTTCATTAAGCAACCGCCGCTCCCACCGCTAAAACCGCTGCCACGCTGCATTCTTCAAAGTCCTCCCGCCGCAAGAGAAAAACCAACAACAACAAGAGTAGCAAAAATTGCACAGTCACAGCTGCCGCTCCACTCAGAGCAGTACCTGCTCAACAACAGCCCCAAAGCCGCCCAGCAATAGCACCGGTAACCTATGCACCGCTGGCCAAGCATGCATACACTGGTCCTCACCTGGCTTGCCCAACCTGTACCTATCTTCATCCCGTGGGGATTGCTTACAGATACTGTGTTCACTGCAACATGTATGGCCACTTTACTGCTAATTGCCGTACTGGTCCACGTCAAGCCCCCGCTCCAGCTCAAGGTCAAACTCCTGCTCAACAAGCTCCTGCACCCGCGGTCCATGCTAGAGCTTTCTTTAAGTGTGGTGATCCCAACCACTTTGCAAATATGTGCCCCAACAGAATGGTGAAGCAAGAGCCACAGCAGCAGCAGCCTCAACATCAACAGCAACAACCTCAGTAGCAGTAGCAGCCAGCATCCCGCGGACGTGCTTTCAACATCAACGCATGCCAGGCTCAAGCAAACAACAATGTGGTTAATGGTACGTTCCTTGTGAATGGTATTTATGCTTCGTGTTTATTTGATACTCGAGCCGATAACTGTTTTGTATCGCTTGAATTCGAAAAGCTCCGTGATCGTAAGCGCGCCCATCTCCCCTCGACGTTCGATGTTGAAGTTGCCACTGGAAGAACCGTTACTGTCCGTTCTGTCCTACGTGATTGTACTCTTGAACTCAACAATCACATTTTCCCTATCGACCTTATCCCGATGCAGCTTGGTAGTTTCGTTGTCATAGTAGGCATGGATTTTCTTCGTGAAAATCGTGCTGAAGTCGTTTGCTTCGATAAGATGATTCATTTCTCTCTCGCTAATGGTGATCAACTTTTCATTTACGGTGAAGTCGCGTCGAAGAAACTCCAACTCATGTCGTGTGTTCAAGCGAGTAAGTATCTCCGCAAGGAATACCAAGCTTTCTTAGCACATATTGTAGTAGCGGAGAAAAAGGAAATTAAGGGAAAGGGGGCCTGTGGTTCATGATTTTCCTAAAGTCTTTCCTAATGTTTTACCTGGTTTACCCCCGAGTCGTGATATTGATTTTCGTATTGACCTCATTCCTGGAGCCAACCCTGTTGCTAAATCTCCCTATCGCCTTGCTCCGTCCGAAATGCGCGAACTCTCGAGTCAACTCCAGGAATTACTTGACAAAGGATTCATTCGCCTTGGGGCACACCAGTTCTTTTCGTCAAGAAGAAGGACGGGTCGTTCCAGATGTGCATCGATTATAGGGAGTTGAATAAGCTGACTATCAAGAATCGTTATCCCATGCCTCGAATTGATGATTTGTTTGATCAATTACAAGGTGCAACGGGTTTTTCGAAGATCGATTTAAGCTCAGGCTATCACCAGTTATGCATTCAGGAGGAACATATACCAAAAACCGCTTTCTAAACCCGATATGGCCATTATGAATTCATCGTAATGCCCTTTGGTTTAACCAATGCTTCTGCGGTTTTCATGGATTTTATGAACCGTGTGTGCAAACTGTTTCTTGCCTGCTTCGTCATCGTATTCATCGATGACATCCTTATCTATTCGAAGTCGGAAACCAAACACACACAACATCTACGTTTGGTTCTCGAATTACTCCAAGGGAATCGACTCTATGCCAAGTTCTCCAATTGTGAATTCTGGCTAGAGGAGGTTCAATTCCTCGGTCACATCGTCAATAATCAAGGTATACATGTCGATCCCTTGAAGATTGAAGCTGTTAAGAGCTGGGTTACTCCGAAATCACCATCCGATGTTCATTCATTTCTCTGATTGGCGGGCTATTACCGTCGATTCATCGCTGACTTCTCAAAAATCGTTGTCCCGCTGACTTCTTTACACATAAAGACAAGCCTTTTGTTTGGGCAACCGAACAAGAGACTGCCTTTCAAACTCTAAAGTATATGCTCTGCAATGCTCCTGTTCTCGCTCTGCCCGATGGAAACGATGATTTCGTTGTCTATCGTGATGCCTCGAACCTTGGTCTTGGTTGTGTTATCATGCAACGGGACAAGGTTATCGCTTACGCCTCTCGTCAGCTCAAGATCCACGAGAAGAACTATTCGACCCATGACCTCGAGCTAGGAGCAATTGTTTTTGCATTGAAGATTTGGCGACACTACCTTTATGGTACCAAGTGTACGGTCTTCACAGACCATAAGAGCCCACAACACATCCTCAGCCAAAAGGAACTGAATATGCGCCAACGCCGATGGGTGGAACTTCTCAACGATTACGACTATGAGATTCGTTATCACCCTGGCAAAGCAAATGTTGTGGTTGATGCTCTAAGCAGACGAAGCTATTTGCATAGCGTTCGTAATGTTCACGCCCAACACAACCTCGAAGCCTTGATTCGTGATGCCCAACACACCTGCTTCGTAGAAGATACCATGCAAGAGGAAATGAAAAAGTGTGGAGCTGATTCACACTTTGTCACCAAATCGAACGATATTCTCTACTATCTAGATCGCATCTGGATTCCAAGTCACAATAACCTTTGAGATATATTGTTGACTGAAGCGCACAAGTCTCGATATTCCATTCATCCCGGTGCCGACAAGATGTACCATGACCTGCGTCTGCGGTATTGGTGGCCTGGAATTAAGAAGGATATCGCAATCTATGTTTCAAAGTGCCTGACTTGTTCGTAAGTCAAGACCGAGCAACAAAGACCCTCTGGCCTGCTTGTGCAACCCGAGATCCCTATGTGGAAATGGGAGAGCATAGACATGGACTTTATAACAAAACTCCTGCGTACACCCTTGGGTCATGATAGCATTTGGGTTATCGTTGACCGTTTGACTAAATCTGCTCATTTTCTGCTGATACGGGAAGAATACAAGGTAGAACGATTAGGCCGAATCTACACCGACGAGATCATCTGTCGACATGGGACGCCTCGTGATATCATCTCTGACCGCGATGGTCGGTTTACCTCGCGTCTTTGGGAAACGTTTCAATCTGCTCTCGGTACTACTCTTAATCTAAGTACCGCTTTCCATCCCCAAACCGACGGTCAAACTGAAAGAACGATTCGTACCTTTGAAGACATGCTTCGCTCGTATGTCATAGATTTCGGTGGTAATTGGGACACACACTTACCTTTGGTCGAATTCTTGTACAATAACAGTTATCATTCTAGCATACAAATGGCACTGTTTGAGGCATTATACGGAAGGAAATGTCGATCGCCGATTGTGTGGCATGAGATCGGAGATGCATAAATAACCGGTTCTGAGCAGCTGCAAGAAACGACTGACAAGATCTTCCAAATTCGAGACAATCTGCTAAAAGCTCGGAGTCGTCAGAAAAGTTACGCCGATAGACGCCGCAAGCCCCTTGAATTTTACGTTGGCGATCACGTACTCCTTAAGGTTTCACCTTGGAAGGGTGTGATCAGATTTGGTAAGAAAGGAAAGCTCGCGCCTCGATATGTTGGCCCCTTTAAGATTCTCGAAAGGATTGGCAAGGTAGCCTACAGACTCGAACTACCAGAGGAACTTAGCAACGTCCACCCGACTTTCCATATTTCGAACCTCAGAAAGTGTTTGGCCGAGCAGAATTTACAAGTGCCACTTGAGGATCTATAAGTGGACGAAACATTACACTTCGCGAAAAAAGCCTGTCTAGATCATGGACCGAGAAACCATGAAGCTCAGACGCTCACGCATTCCCATTGTGAAGGATCGTTGGGAAGGCAAATGAGGCGCCGAGTTCACCTGGGAACTCGAAAGTGACATGAAGGCGAAGTATCCACAACTCTTTGTTACGCCTGCGCCTTGATTTCGGGACGAAATTCCTTTAAGAAGGGGAGGCTGTAACACCCCATGTTTTGGAAAGTCAAAGTACAAGTCAAAGTCAAAGTCAAAGGAAGAAAAGATTGCTAATTACGATCTTTCACTCCTTGCTTAACTGTTGATTTGATTTCTTTGACTTGTAATCGAATCTCGTATTTTATTTGCTTTAGTTGTATTATGTGGAGTATCTATAATAATCGAGGCTTAATCGCTAATCTATTTATCGCTTTATCGCTAATCACATCGCAATCGCATTCGCAGCTTGATTGTTAGGTTCTGTATATTGTTTTACGTGTGTGTGCTATTTATGTGTTATTTGTGCATGTTTACTTTATGTTTGGTGGTGATTGATCGAAATGCAATCACAACTCTATCACAACGCAATTCAATCGCAAACACTAAACGCAAGATATTTATGATGATTGTATGTTAGATATAGGATTTGTGTGTGACTATTATTAATCTATCGCATTGCTTAATCGACAATCGCTTAAACGTATCGCAACGCTCAAACGCGAAACGAAACGCCGAAACTCAACTCGCCGGACACTTCGATCGAATGACCATTGGATCGAATGGTCATCCAAACGGATGACCATCCGATCAGAAGGTCATCCGATCGAGGTGCCATCCGATCCGACATTTGTGCTTCTTTCCTCTTTTGGCAACCTATAAATACCCCTGTCACATCACCAACAGTGATGTGACAGCTCTCTCGTTCGACTAGCACGCTCAAGCTCACTTTCTCTCGATTTCTGACGATTCTTGTAGGTTTCCAACTCAAATCTTGTACATCTATTATCTACACACACTTCTTCATCATTTTCTCCTTTGAATCTTAACTTTGAACCGTGAAATCAGCGGATTTGAGGTGTTCTAGGGTGATGTCAACATGGAGTTCTTATGAACTTCAAGATTTAGCTTCATTCCACCAAGAACAACTCAGATCAGAAGGATTTCCACACGATTTAACATTGTTTTCGCATAGATCTAAACATTTGCAAAGATAAAAGGATTGAGAAATGCTTTTCCAACTTTCTTTCAACTCTTTTACACTCAATGCACTTAAAACCGATAGAATCAGGACTCGTTCAGGCCTTCTACTCGTTGCTAGTGAAGTGTCGGTTTGAGATCTAATTTCTATCAAAGAGACAACCGATTTCGGGTTAAACATGAACAACCGTCACGAACAAGTAAACTGATCGGATTGGGGTGATTCCCACTTCGGTCGAATGAATTGGACTTGACGAGGTTCCGTTGTTTAAGACGTTGTCATCCCATCTCGATCAAACCATGAAACATTCAAAACTTAACAAATATTCAAGTTTCAAGACGATCAGATTGTGCGACGGATTGACGTCCGATCGGATTACCATCCGATCGAAAGACAATCCGATCGGATTGCACTTGAGATTCAACACTTAAAACATTTTCAAAATTTTAAACACATTGAATGTCGAACGGATTGTCGTCCGATCGGATCGCCATCCGATCGAACGACAATCTGATCGGTTGACATTTGGGTCTCCAACACTTAACATTTTATAATTTTCAAAGATCATCAGTTCTGACGGATTACCATCAGATCGGAAGACCATCCGATCGAATGACCATCCTGCTGTGAACTTGTTCTGAACTGAAATGTATCGACAATCGGATCGCACCGAACTACCGTTCGATCAAACGACCTGAAAGGTAGAGATACTTCTCTGATTTCAAAATGCTACAACAAAAACTTCAAAGCCATCATACACAAACACATCCATCCCAAATGAATGTCAATTCGACCGAATAGCCATCCGATCGGATGACCATCCGAACGGATTGACATCCGATCGAATGACCATCCATTTGGATTGTCATCCGACCGGATTACCATTCGACACTCAGTCACTTTTCACCGATTAACGCGTCGTCCTTCGCTTATGCTATCGTTAACTGTTCAGGCTAATCTCTCAGCGCTCCCTTCAATCCAAGAGAGTGTTTACTTACTTAAACACAATCTGTGAGTATACTCGAACCCTTTTTTCTTTACGCACTTTGGGTGTTACATATGTCACTTATTCAAATCACAATCGACACATAACGCAAACACTATTTTATACGCTGACCGTTATTGCATGTTACGTTTATTCGATGAATGCTTGTATATTATGTTAACACATTTATTGTTGCCTGACACCTTAGCAACGATAGTACTATAGTTTGGACTCAGCACCTATCGTGGACAGGGGTTTTTTAGGGCTTTACTTCACGTGTCCCAGTGGGGTTATGTGTTACGCATTCTACAACTCGCAGTCACGTCTGTGCATATTTCATTGTCGATAACCTACATGCTTCACTTTGCTACATGTTACGCTGGTTATGCGTAAACGAGTTTGAAATCTATTATACTACCAAACTTGTATGCTCACATTTACACTATGTGTATTGACCTCTATTTTAACGTATGTGACAGGTGCTTAGGATGCTTGCTTGTTACTTGCTGGAATTGAGCTAGGATGGAGTCTAGAAACAAACAAAGACAATTTATATTTGAGTTGTCAAAACAGAACTATTTGTCTTTGAATTGTGTATAATAACTATGCTACTTATTATGTCATGGTATGGGACGTGATGCTTAAATAATTTGTAATCGTAGTTGTTATGGAAACTCCTGGACAATCTGTTTTGCTTAGTGCCTCACCCCGATGTTTCTACCATCGGTTGGGGTGTGACAATACTTGCTAGCGTGGACACACGACATAAGTTGGAGTTTCTTTGATGCGACTTCACCATAGACACAAAGTTGATCACCATTATCGAGCGAGAAATGAATCATTTTATCGAAGCAAATGACTTCAGCATGATTTTCACGAAGAAAATCCATGCCTACTATGATATCGATACTACCCAGCTGCATCGGGATATGATGGATAGGAAAGACGTGATTGTTGAGTTCAAGCGTACAATCACGTAGAACAGAATTGACAGCGACAGTTCTTCCAGTGGCAACTTCAACGTTGAACGTCGAGGGGAGATGGGCGCGCTTACGATTAAGGAGCTTTTCAAATTCTAACTACATTAAACAGTTATCGGCTCCAGTATCTAATAAACACGAAGCATATATACCATTTACGAGGAACGTACCATTAACCACGTTGTTGTCTGCTTGAGCCTGGGGGACGTTGATGTTGAAAGAACATTCGCGGGCTGCTGCCTGCTGCTACTGAGGATGCTGCTATTGATGTTGTTGCGGCTGCTGCTGCTACTCTTGCTTCACCACTCTGTTGGGGCACATGTTTGCAAAGTGGTTGGGATCACCACATGCAAAGCAAGCTCTAGTGTGGATCGCGGGTGTAGGAGCTTGTTGTAACAACTCTCATTAAAAATTACCATTTCTTATCTTATTTTACCCAATAGGAAACCCTAATTGAGACCCCCAAGTGATGCTGCATGACCCCTAAAATTTTCAGAACAATCGGAATCAGGATCAGGGCCCCTAAAACTCAGGGGGGGGGGGTATTCCCTAGTCGGTAATATCCTTAAAGTTTTACGTGGAAATCAAATTTTAACGAACCGTCAACTCGGCTAAGCTAGTAACAGACGTGGCTACCCTATGCTAAAAGTGACATCTCACGCCATGCGAGAGCCTCTCGTGACACGCGGGCGCGCTGTTTTTCCAGTATAAATCCCAGGCATTGGCACTTGAAATTTGGCGTTGGTTCGACGTTAAAATTCGATTCATACACTGAGATATCGTCTAAACAGTTCAAAACACACACAGCACGAAACGCTGCCGTGATAACAGGGTAATAACTCGATCACTGCTACGATTTAATGTTCGATCGATAAAAACCAATCCAATGGATGTTTAAGTGCTGCTCAAACTTGGGTTATACTTTGTCATTCGTCGTAAATTCGATGGATGTTTAAGTATCGCACTTTGTCATTCATTGTGAAGGTTTTAATCTCGTGAGTTGTCGTAAAAGTTGGATTAAAGTTACTAACCTAGTTTTCGTGTGCATTGTTATTTGAATTAGGTTAACAGGCTTATCGGTAGGCTAGACTCTGCCCATTTAAATATGCAATGTGAGTCATTCTCTTTTTACCAAATTGCTTTCAAAATCATATGTGTTTTCAAAGTTATAATTACAAGGATTAAGTCTTTGTAATCTTCAATTACTGCCGGTATGTGGGGTTTTGTATACATTACTTGATAACTGTTACCGTTGGACAACGGGTTAGCCAATGGGTGATATGACAATAGTCACAGAAACGAGTCGAGTGACAAATACCGTTGGGTAATTGGTTGATATATAAACAATGTAATCGCCCTTAATACTGTATATTATAACAATGTGTCATTTTGTGCAAATGAGTGACTCGCCAGTATTTCCCTGCTAATAAAACCTTTTTAAAACATGTTTCAGGTGATCTACCGTGATCCAGGAAAAGTGCCATGTAGCACTACACGCTTGAAGAAGTGGCTTGATTAAATAAAGAAACATGTTTTTGTAAAATAGGGGATGTTATGGGTCATTTTCTGAGCATATATATATCCTGACTAATATTCTGCTTTTGATTGTTTACTTGTGATCAAGATACCGGATCAGGATATTGGTAACATCCTAGTGCGATATCCTGGTATTGACTAAATTAACCACGTGCATGTTAGAAGCTGTGGGTCACTAACGGTCGAATGGACCTCTTCTCCTTAAGACTCGGGCAAACCAGTTACATGAGAGACGTTGAACCCGAAGTAGGGAATATCCGCCAAATCCCGGTTTAATAGGGTAGTTTGTTGAATTTCTTTTACTATAAATAGATGGGGCGGATCAGATTAAGGCACGCAATTTTTTCACACACTTTTCACTTACATTTCTACTCTCTCGCTACTAGCAATCACTATACACAAACACTTGTACTCGAATTACATTGTAACACCTAGTTGATCCGCATCACATCCTGCACGGTATCCTGATATTCGAAGTAATAGAAGAACAAGGCAGCTGCGATTGTCAGCTCCCGAGGTTTTGTGCCGGCGATCTAGATTGATCAATGGCTTTCCTCGTACATCTCGTGTCACCCTTTACATTTTTGCTCATTGTTTGATCATAAATACAGCTCTATATCCTGAGTCGTATCCTGAAACTATTTTATGCAAATAATTTGATTAACATATTTTCAACACTCGTTTCTAGCACACTACCTCACTTAACTAATTTGATCACTTAATTGCTTCGGTAATTTTTGACCAAAATAATTTGGCGCCCACTGTGGGGCAAGTGGTGCTATTTTTACTAAAAACTTTAGTAAAATCATTACTCGGTTTTCTATTGTCAAAACTTTTTGCTACATTGTTTTCAATGGCCTCGAGATCAAACATGAGCTCTTCCACCATGTCTGCTACAACCTCTGCAACAATTGGTTCGGTGCTTCCACCTCCTCTTCCAAGAATGCAAGCCTCTTCACAGGGAACTGAAAGTCATGTGGCTTGGGATGTTATCCCCGCTCCCAGTGCCCAGGGATCTGGTCCTGTTTTGGCTTCTAATGACGAAATTCTGAATTTTTTTGGTAGTGTACAGGAACAGATGAGGCAGCAATAGGAAACTAATCGGATGCTGATGAGAGAGATACAACTCTTGAAATCCGGCCCAAGTAGGCCTGCTGAAGGAACTTTCACTCCTTTGCAACCCAGGGCTTTGAACTTTAGTACTGCAGTTTACACTGAGGATAACCAGGGGAATATTATGCCTAGCCATTCCCAGAATCATACTCCTAAGATACCCTCTTCAATAAGAGTATCAACCGTGAGAAGCTCAGGATATGATTCAGGATATGGCCAGAATCCCCAGACTGGTAATGTATCTAATAATAATAACACTCTTGCTACTAATGGTGTTGGATCTTTGCAGGATGCAGGTATGGCGTCAATATTTACTAGGGTTCTTCAAAAGCTGAAAGACATGATATCCAGTGTGCCTGGAGTGGTCCAGCCGATTCCAGAAGTATCCCAAGACAGTCACAGGATATCCCGGTTTGCGCATCCTATCTGTGATGCTGAAATCCTGAAAAGATTTCAAACCCCCAACATGAAACTCTATGACGGAACCACGGATCCTGAAGAGCATATCGCACAGTATAGGGAAAGGATGGAGATCAACCCTATCCCTCCAGATCTCAAGGAAGCATGTCTCTGCAAGGGTTTTGGTTCTACCTTGACAGGATCAGCCTTAAAATGGCTGTTGAATGTTCCTCCTCACTCAATTACTTCGTTTGCTCATTTGGTTAATTTATTTAATAGTCAGTTTTCTTGCAGCCGGAGTTTTGAGAAACTAACAAGTGATCTTTACATGATAACTCAAGGGCCTCAGGAATCCTTGAGGGATTATGTGAACAAGTTTAGTCGGGAATCCTTGGATATCCCACATCTTGATATTGCAACAGCTGTGCAGGCTTTTAAGATGGGATTACAAAAAGATTCTCAGTTTTATCAGGATCTTGTAATGAATCCCTGTTGGAATCTCGACGAAGCTCGTAACAGGGCCTTGAGATATATTCGCTTGGAAGATGACAAAAAGATGCAAGAGAGGATGAATTCTACCTCAACCTATGAATCAACTAACAGGAAATCAGAATCCTCGTATAAACCATATCGCTCTAAGCCGTATGGCAGCTTTGACAACAAGAAAGTGAATGTTGTTGAAGACGAGGATCCTGAAGAATATCCTGAATTATCTGAATATTGCTTTTCTGTTAACATACCTGAGTTAATGTATACTATGCAGGGTTTAGGAGACAAAGCTAGGTGGCCTCGAAAGAATCAACAAAAAGCTGATTGGAAGGATAAATCCAAATGGTGTGCCTTCCATGAAGATTTCGGACATGTAACTGAGGATTGCATTGCTCTACGGAAAGAAATAAGCTGCCTATTGAGCAAGGGGTATCTGAAGGATCTGCTGGGAAGAAAGAAGAATAAAGGGCAGGATCCTGAGAAGGATCCTGAACAAGCAGCATCACCCCAGCAGATGCCAAAATAATTAACTTTATTTCAAGAGGATCCGACATTTGTGGGACTTCGTATTCTGCGGCCAAGAGACATGCAAAGGAAGCTAAGGCCAAGAGGGGAGATAAGCCAGCCAGGACGACTACCCTCACAACTGATAAAGTGATCACTTTCGACAGTGATGACAGGGATATCGTCCAGGATCCTCACCATGATGCTCTCGTAATAACATTATATGTTGCTAACCATTTTGAACGTAGGATATTAGTGGATAATGGCAGCTCTGTCAACATAATTCAGCTGGAAACATTGAAGAGGATGAATGTATCTCCGATGGATATTACTTCGAAGTCCACTGTGCTCGTTGGTTTCAGTGGAGAAGCTAGGAATACCATAGGGGAGATAAAGTTACCAGTATATGTTGAAGGGGTCAACTCGATACAACGTTTCTGTGTGATGGACCCCCTATCCTGCTATAACATCATACTAGGCAGGCCATGGATCCATGATATGAAGGTTGTGCCATCGACTTATCATCAGTGCATCAAGATCCCTACCCCTTGGGGGGTTGTCAAGGTTAATAGTGATCAGCAGGAGGCGAAGGAATGTTATTCATCCTCAATGAAATCCTCAACCAAGCCTAATGCAGCATAGCAATTAAAGATGCGGGCCCATGATATCATGGAGGCTTCAGCGCAGGATGTAAAGAAAGTTATCCTGGATCAGGATAATCCGGATATCTCGGTGCTCGTAGGAACCAATATCCCTCAGGATATTGAAAATCAATTGACTAATTTTTTGAAATGCAGGATGTCAACATTCGCATGGAAGCACGAGGATATGACAGGTATTTCCAAGGATATTATAACACATAAGCTCGGTATTGACAGGTCATTCAAGCCAGTCCAACAAAAGAGAAGGAAATTTGCTCCGGAGCGAAATGTGATCATCCAAGAGGAAGTTGAAAGACTACTAAGGAGCAAGATGATTAGAGAAGTGAAGTTTCCTAAATGGCTTGCGAATGTAGTCATGGTACAAAAGAAGAATGGGAAATGGAGAGTTATGTAGATTACACAGACTTGAACAAAGCATGTCCTAAAGACCCATTCCCTCTGCCTCATATAGACTCGATGGTAGATGCTACCGCCGGCCACGAGATGTTAACCTTCATGGACGCCTCTTCAGGATTTCAGCAAATCCAAATGGAACCCTCTGATCAGGAGGATACTGCTTTCATGACACCCACAGGTATTTATTGTTATACTGCTATGCCCTTTGGTTTGAAAAATGTAGGTGCAACATACCAGAGGTTGGTAAACATGATGTTTAAAGACAAGCTGGGGGACACCATGGAGGTATATATTGACGATATGGTGGTGAAATCTAAAAAGGCTGAGGATCACCTCCAGGATATTAAGGGAGCGTTTGATATCCTGGATCAATATAACATGAAACTGAATCCTGCTAAGTGCCATTTCGGAGTGGGGGCAGGAAAGTTTCTAGG
The DNA here is from genome assembly GCA_030545235.1 of Helianthus tuberosus. NCBI lineage: Eukaryota > Viridiplantae > Streptophyta > Magnoliopsida > Asterales > Asteraceae > Helianthus > Helianthus tuberosus. Next base: position 83,549,322 of record CM060367.1, read on the forward strand.
ATATATGGTGACCAAAAGGGGGATAGAGGCAAGCCCGGAGCAGATTAAAGCTATCCTGGATATAAAATCACCTTCAAATATGAAGGATGTTCAACGGTTAACAGGCCGAGTAGCAGCATTGAACAGATTTATTTCAAGATTCTCGGAAAAGTGCAAGGAATTTTATGATATCATCAAGAAGAATAAGAAGTTCGAATGGGGAGCAAAGCATGAAGCAACCTCACAGGATTTGAAGCAGTATCTTTCAACTGCACCCTTATTGATGAAGCCTGAGGATGGCGAACCATTATCCCTATATCTTGCAGTATCAGGGAATGCATTAAAGGTACCAAGAGAGGATAATGCGGAAGCTGATGCCTTGGCAAATCTGGGATCATCGGTCAGGATACCGGAAGGAACCCGAATACCAATATTACATATCCTATATCCTGCGACGAATCCTCAGGATAAGGAAGTAATAAGTATTCAGGATCCTGATGATGAGTATCCCGAGGAGGATCCTAAGTCCTGGACGGCTCCAATCATAAGATATCTCAAGGAAGGCCACATCCCAAAGGATGAGAATCCTAAGGCCTTTAGAATGAAGGTATCACGATTCACTATTATAAATAATGTTTTGTATAAGAAATCTCTTGCAGGACCATATCTGAGGTGCTTGGAGGATCCCGAAACCAAAGAAGTGCTTCAGGATATACACGAAGGGGATTGTGGTAACCATAATGGGGGCAGGTCATTGTTCTCGAAAGCATTAAGAACAGGATATTATTGGCCGACGATGAGAAAAGATGCTGCGGAATGTGCTCGAAGATGTGATGCATGTCAAAGACACAGTAACATATTACATCAGCCGGCCGAACCACTTTATCCTATAGCTTCCCCTTGGCCATTCATGAAATGGGGAATGGACATAGTAGGAAAATTGCCAAAGGCTCCAGGAGGAAAGGTCTTCATGCTGGCAATGACCGATTATTTCTCTAAGTGGGTCGAAGCTGAAGCATTTGTTCAGGTTAGAGTCAAAAAGTGGTATCCTTCATAAAAAGGAATATCCTGACTAGGTTTGGAGTACCAGCTGAGATAATTTGTGACAATGGATCTCAATTTATAAGTAAAAGGACTACTGACTTTTGCAAGAGTTTGGGAATCAAAATGATCACGTCTACTCTGGTACATCCTCAAGGAAATGGACAAGCAGAATCCTCGAACAAGATAATTGTCAACAACTTAAAGAAAAGACTAGGGGCTAAGAAAGGAAGATGGGCAAGAATTACCCTTTGTTTTGTGGGCTGATAGGACGACAGTGAAAAGTGCAACTGGCCAAACCCCGTTTTCCTTGGTGTTTGGAGCAGAAGCAGTGGTCCTAACAGAAATGGTGATACCTACGGCAAGATCTATCCTCTGGTATCCTGAGCAGAATCCTGAAGCTTTGTGTCAAGATTTGGACAATGTAGACGAAACAAGAGATGCAGCAAGGCTAAGGATGGCAGCATATCAACAGAGGATATCTAAAGCATATAACAAGAATATAAGGACTAGGAGATTTCAAGTTGGAGATTGGGTATTAAGAAAGGCTTTTCAGAATACTACTAATCCTGCTGATGGAAAATTGGCTCCAAAATGGGAAGGACCCTATGAAGTTGAATCAGAATCAGGAGAAGGAGCATACTGACTCAAGAATATGGAGGGGGATATGCTACCGAGATCCTGGAATGCTATACATCTAAAACTCTATTTTAAGTGAGTATGGAATTTAAATTCTAACTCAGGAAGGTATGGATTCTGTCTCTTTTATTAAATTTTGATATTATTTACTGTTTTGAACCCATTACTGACTTAAGCATCGGAGGGGTGTTAGCCAGGCTAACACCCACCTTAGCTACGATTGTTTTGCAGTATATGCTTCGGGATATAGCACCAGGATACACATTCAGGATACTTCGGAAGATTAGAGGATTGGCCCCCTCTCTCACGTCTAAGGGATCCTGATCCCTTCACAGGTTTAAAGGTATTCACCTTTCTTCCAAATTGGGTTTAAACACCCCGCCTGGAGCGCAAGTTATTCGGGAATAGTTCAAGGTGGCGGGACCAGTTCATGTAAAAGTGGCTGACAATTTCGTTACTGTTGGCTATATCCTGAATCCTAAAGGTATATGAGGATTGATCACCCTCTCTCACGAAAGGGTATTGTCATACTCTCTAAGGTTTAAAGGTTTTCACCTTTCTAAGTCTCGGAGTTTATACAGTCCCGCCTGTAGCGCATGAAAATTTGGGATTTTCCCCAGGATACTAAGGATTTATCTCCAGTATATTTTTGGGTTTTACCCCTGTAACACAAGAATTATCTAAATAGTTGGAACTAATGTTCAAAAATTTTCTAAGTGTTTAAAGAATTCATGCACAGGGGACATTCCTTCTAAAGCAATTATGTGAAGCTCAAAAGATCAAAATTGGGCTAAGTGTCTCGGACTGGGGACATCTTAGTAGGAGAAGTCGCAAAAGGGGTTGGAGTTTAATACTAGGGTTACACTCAATTCCTGGTATGATCTTTCCTTTGTGAACCTTACATGAATTGTTTAACTCTGTTTAAGGCTCAAAATATCCTGAAAAGGATATATCTTTAGGATATGTCTTCAAAATGTGTTTTTGGGATACGTTTCGGGATATTTGATTGAAATATTTGGGAAATGATACTTGGATTGAAAATTAAAACTCTGATCAAACAAGTATTATCAAAACAGGTTTTAGAAAATAGACTATATTTTATTCTTTAGAAGTTTTGTCTAAAATTGATTGGATTTTGAGAAATTCTAAAGGTCTTCATAATATATCACTGAGTATATTGATCAGGATTTTCAAAAGATAGTTGCACAAATTTTGCAAAGCTAAAATCTACACTAAGAAATGCATGACAGAAATTAGAGGGCAATAGCAAACCAATTGAAAGATGAAATTATCTGAAATAAGCAATACCGGTTGATAACCGAAGGCTTCATCCTAAAACCTAGGACCCATCCACCTTCGGCTATCAAGTTGTTTTAATGCAGAAATAGGAACTGTTCGTAGGACAAGAAGTAAAATTGTTCAAACATAAGCATAACTCTCAAATTTAAGGGAAATAAGTTTTAGGAGGCAGCGCCTTCTTCGTTCATGGTATTTTCAGCAGCATCCGTCTCGGGATGAACCTCAGCATCCCACTCAGCATCAATTGGTTTTTCGACTGCCTTTGAAGATTCTTCAGCTGCAGGTTTAGCAGAAGTGCCGCCGAGACTCTTCAGCTTTATTTCCCAGGCATTGATGTCCCAAGGACATTCGAAGCCCAGTGCTTTGGCTTCGTGGGCCATCTTTAGCATGGCCTGGAGAAGGGAAGTGATGAGGGAACTTTTAAGGCTTTCCCGGTAGCTGATCATATCCTGTTCGTGTTGAGCATGGGCAGCATCAAGATCGGTTTGAGCCTAGAGAGCAGCTTTGCTGAGGGCGGCCTGGTGTTCTTGGGCCATAGCCTTGAACTTGTCCTCGTAATGCCGAGATTTGGCGGCTGCAATCATACCCTGATCAGAGATGGTAACCTCGGCTTTCTTCAACTTGGATTCAAGCGTCTTATTGAGCCCACAAAATTCTTGATATAAATGAACTAGACGTTCGAGACCCTGCAAAGTAAGAGGACAGGTATTGGTTTTAATAAATACTTATAAGCGGTATAAGGTGCAGGATATGGCTCGACGATATTAACCTGGTTAAGAAAAGAAGTCATGAATCCGCTTGCCTCAATGAACCCGTGATTTTTATAGGGGAATGTATCAGAGATAACAGGAGAATCAGGCTCTTTCCTTTTACGTGAACTTGAACTCCGGGGCTTAGTAGCTGGCGAAGGTTTGGGAATGATGATGGCCTTGGAAATGCTGGGCTTGGATGAGGCCGTGGCCTTGGGACTAGGTTCCTTCTTAATCTGGACCTGATCAGAATAACTGTCTAGCTCTTCAAGGTCGAAAACCTCAGGGATCTTGCCTGGTGCTGCATAAAGGGAAAAGTCCTCCACCCTTATTACTCTTTATATTACAATAATTAGTCATTTCAAAAGTAACTCTTACCAGACATTTCGGATGATGAATATTGGCTGGAACTCGGGATATGTGTGGTAAAAATCCTGTCACTTGCAGGTAATTGGTAAACTGCTTTAATTCTTTTTTCTGATTCCTCGGTAGGGGGAGCTACTTCCTTAAAATTCACTGCGAAAAGATCAAATAAGAAGATATTAGCACAAGATAAAAGTTTAGAAGTACATGGGGACATTCATGATCCTAACGGTGGTTAACCACTCCACCGGAAGACTAGCACCCTCACGAATGGAGTCTCGTTTGACGAAGAAGAACTTGCGTTGCCATCCATCTTCGTTTTTGGTGGCTTTAAGAATAAGGGGTTTGCTGGAAGTTGAAAAAAGCAGAAACGACTGGAACCGTGGGATCGGAGGCGGTAAGTGATTGGCATATCTTCGATGCAAAGGTCGGGACAGTGAAGGTTTTTAATTTGGTTGAGTACGATTAATACCCTCCAGACCATGGGCATGGTTTGGGCAAAGGAAATACCGGTAGTCCGAAAGAATTGAATCATAAATTCGGGAAAGGGGTACCGAAGACCTAGAGAGAAAGGGTATGCCGGGAAGCAGACCCAATCAGCAGAAGAAACATCCGATCGAATTGATTGATCAAACAGTCTGAAGACCGTGCCATCGGGGAAAGCACCGGAAGCTCTCAATGCGGCAATGTCCGCGTTATCAAAAGCACAGATCTCCTTCTCGGGATTTTTAAGAAGATTTTGCTGGATGAATGTCTCAGATGATTCGCCGGTTTGAGAAAAAAGTTCTAGTAGCCATTGCAAGTAAAGGGAAAGAGATTGACAGGAAATGAATAAGAAGTAAGGAATTACCTGGAGACTCCGTTGATGATATCTGCTTTCCAAACAAGAAGAGAGAAGATATAGGAGCGTTCTAGATGTCCATCGAGTTAAAAGCGCGTTGGAAGTTGTATGGTGTAATCTTGACCGTCATCTCGATTTAATTGCCTTGATTCGCGAGACAGGGTTTTTGAAATATATCCGTTGGATTGGTATACCAACATATATATTTGGGGACAATTGTTATGGGTCATTTTCTGAGCATATATATATCCTGACTAATATTCTGTTTTTGATTGTTTACTTGTGATCAGGATACCGGATCAGGATATTGGTAACATCCTGGTGCGATATCCTGGTATTGACTAAATTAACCACGTGCAGGTTAGAAGCTGTGGGTCACTAACGGTCGAATGGACCTCTTCTCCTTAAGACTCGGGCAAACCAGTTACATGAGAGACGTTGAACCCGAAGGACCAGGTCTACAATGTTCAAGTAGGGAATATCCGCCGAATCCTGGTTTAATAGGGTAGTTTGTTGAATTTCTTTTACTATAAATAGATGGGGCGGATCAGATTAAGGCACGCAATTTTTTCACACACTTTTCACTTACATTTCTACTCTCTCGCTACTAGCAATCACTATACACAAACACTTGTACTCGAATTACATTGTAACACCTAGTTGATCCACATCACATCCTGCACTGTATCCTGATATTCGAAGTAATAGAAGAACAAGGCAGCTGCGATTGTCAGCTCCCGAGGTTTTGTGCCGGCGATCTAGATTGATCAAGGGCTTTCCTCGTACATCTCGTGTCACCCTTTACATTTTTGCTCATTGTTTGATCATAAATACAGCTCTATATCCTGAGCCGTATCCTGAAACTGTTTTATGCAAATAATTTGATTAACATATTTTCAACACTCGTTTCTGGCACACTACCTCACTTAACTAATTTGATCACTTAATTGCTTCGGTAATTTTTGACCAAAACAGGGGATTTCCTTGAGAAATCACCTTTATTGTAAATTATGGGGTTTATCCCTAATTATGAAATAAAACAATCAGGCATTTTCAAGTTTTAATTGATCCTGTTAATAATTCCGCTGCCAAATTAAATAAATACCACGGGGTTTCTGTCCCGTGGCTCCCGAAATGGGTAAAACTGGGACGGCGGCCGTGACAGAAAAATGTGGTATCAGAGCCACTGATTTAAGCCAAATAAGTATTTAGGAATACTTAATTTTCTGATTTTCATTTTGTGCTTATGTGTTTTTGTGTTATTTGACTGTTTGTTAGTTTACAGTATGGGTAAGCAAAGAATTTCGGACATCTATCGTCAATTAGATAGTTCATCAAAAGATAAGGAAACTTCATTTCAATCAAATTCCTCAAGATACTCAGCAGATACTGAGGAAGGAATATTTGTTCGTAAGGCACAGTTTGAGAAACCACTTACCATTAAGAAAAAAAGTTGGATTATTAGAAAAAGTCAAGAGAAAATAAAGAAGTCACAACCAAAAGGAGTGATGGTTAGTAAGGAAACTCAGGAAATAGGCAATAAACCACCATGGTAAAATGAATTAGATGAACAATGGGTAAATCTCTATATGTTAGCCACTACAGCAGTAAATGTTAACTTTTAATAAAGTTAAACTGCCAACACCCTGACCTAGTACTAGCACCCATCTCATCTATAAGCCAGAAACTTTAAAAGAAACTTTGCACATTAGATAAACAACTTAGTAAGATAGAATAAACCTTATATAAAGGCATGTCGAACATAATAAATTATGAATGCACAACCCCTAATATATATTGAATTTCAGTTGTAATTTGTAATAAACATATATATACAAAAATCGCAATGTTTGCCATTTTTCTGTTTGAACAATGGTACTTGAATGGTTGTATTAAATGTTAACCTGTGAAAATTTAACTTACAAAATTTTAACCTAGAATTTTGTGTGTTTTCTTCATATATGCTAAACAGCATGAATGAATTGTCTGAAGCCCTTCAGAATCTCAATCTCTATCCTGTGAATGTGGAAGTTTCCAGAGACTTTACCGGTTATATGACCGACGTGGATGAACCTATGGAATTTCAAGCCCAACCTCCGGAAAAACCCAAACCAAGAAAGAAAAGAAGATTCGTGGGTTGGAGGCGTGTGCGCAGGAAGAAACCAGCGACACAGAAAGTTATAAAGACGGATGATCCCAAAGATAAAGGTAAGGGAATAGAGATCGGAGAAAGTTCCAGGCAAGACCAGGAAATGCCATCTTGGGAAGAGCTGGATCATAAACTAGCACTTAGTGACCTCATCGGACCTGCCGGTGAAAACCTCTTTAATTACCCAGCAGAAGCACAACTTCCAGTTGATTTAGAGCCTGAGATCCCTGATCCCATTATCCACTCCCAACCTCTACCAGCAGAGATAGAAGAGTGGTGGACCACCGACTGGCAGTTTCAGAATCTCCTCAATAACCCTAATACCTTCTTCCCTCAGTTCGACCCTGAACCTCCACTGCACCCACCTATGAGTGCAGAAAACTTGGCGGAACTCCGTCATTATGGCGAGGAGCTAGTGGACGCTGGGAATAGAATCCGGGAAGTAGGAGAGAGAATATATTGGAAATACGATGAAAGGGAACGTCGTTTCTAAAATGCCAGCTGACGGGAATGGTGTGACTGTGGTTGTGTGGTTGTAGGAATATGTGTTTAATAATAATATAATAATAAAAATATAATCCTATAAAATAACTAAAAATAAAACTTTTGTAAGATAACGGGTGTGTACGGAAGCATACTATAATATATAAAAACGGAAGTCGAAAAATCGATAATTTTGGCTATTATGCTTGGTTATTAATTAAGTTGGTGCTAATAAGTTATATATATTAATTACCAGATGGAACACGCTGGTAATGAACAAGTTAATGAGGGTAATCAATCCGCGCAAAACCATGAAGATCAATTTCTGAATAGGCAAGACATAGAAAACATCGTCGCTCAAGGAATAGCCAATGCTATTCCAGCAATCATTGCTGCTGCCCGAAATCCAGTTGAACCTCAACAAATTATTCCCAGTAAACACACTCACAGCGATAATTTCAGTAATAGCATAAATGGAGGCGGCAATAATAATAATAATGATGGGATGCGAGCCCCAATTCCTAAAGGAATGAAAGCTGCAACGCCTGGTTGCACTTACAAGGAATTTCTTGCCTGTAAACCTGTTGAATTTGCAGGCAATGAAGGGGCGACTGCTGCACTACGTTGGCTGGAGAAAACCGAGGCAGTAATTAAAATAAGTAAATGTGCCGAGGAGGATAAAGTCAAGTATGCTTCTCACCTTTTTAAGGAAGAAGCATTGGAATGGTGGTGTTGGTGCATGTTTTGTGACAACAGCTTAATATTTTGTTTATTTAGTGTTTGGATATTTTGTATTGGGCTTAGCATTATTGGTTAGGGAGTTAATTAGTGTTATGGGCTTGGAGAATGGCCTAGCCCAGACCAAAGCCCATGTGCAAACCTTGTCCTATATAAACAAGGCTTGGCATAAGGGTTTAGGTTAGACATTCTAGAGTTTGAGAGAGAGTTAGAGAAATCTACAGAGAGTGGCTGAGAGATTTCTTATGGGTCTTGAATTGATTGTAAACTTCGTGTTGGATAATCAATAGAAGACCGGATTGAAAGTGTATCGTGTTCTTATTTCTGTTTCTACACGTTTTCTGTGAAATCTGATCTAGGGGATTCCGCACTCTAAGTTAGATCGACGATTCTGTTACGATTCGCACGGCTTAAGGGACCTACAATTGGTATCAGAGCATTAGGCTCTTGATTGGCTTGGTTCAGAATCGTTTCTGCAGAAAATCGGAGTTTTGGACGTTTTTGAAGGCTGTTTTGGAGTTCTGCTGCTGATTTCGGATATAAATCAAGGATTTCGGATCAAAATCTTGCATTTCGGATCCATTACTGATTGAAATCAAGTATTTCGGATAAAATTCAGACCAAAAATCAGCCATTTCGGATTAACAGCTTGAATTTCGGATAAAACAGCACCATTTCGGACCAGAATTCAACCATTTCGGATCAAACTGTTGAATTTCGGACCAGATCAGTTGCGTTTCGAACAGAATTCAATCATTTCGGCTCAATTTCGGACCAAGAACAAGCATTTCGGATCAGAAGGACTTGATTTCGGATTTGATTGTCTCATTTCGGATCAGATCAGTCTCATTTCGGATCAGATTATTCCATTTCGGACCAGGGGTGCTGATTTCGGATAAGGGTGTTCATTTCGGACCAGCAGGTGTTCTATACGGATCATTTCGGACAAGGTGGAATTTTTCTTCGCTTGCGTAAGAAAAATTTCACAGTCTCGCGTTTAGAAAATTATCCGTAACTCATCTCAGTAAACCGTTTGCACCGTTGAATTCCTTGGACTTTTAGGGCAAAAAAAAAATCCGATTTCGGACATAATTCCTTGGAAAATCCGGAAATAGGATTTTGACATTATATATCGTTGGAATCGTAATTTCGAGACGAATCTAACGGTATAATTTGGTAAAACCCGATTTCGGACATAATTTTGTACGGTTTTATCAGTTCGCTTACGGTAAAAGCTAGACAAGGACCAGTAGAGAAGTTTGATTTGAATTTTGACAAAGGTTACCAAAATTCATTTAAACTTTTACGCTGCGTGATGGCTAAGATGAACAATGGAAGTGAGGTTGTTAAAAACTGGCCAAAGCTTATACACGTCAAAGATTATTCTGACTGGAAAAAGAAGGTTGAGGCATATGTTCAAAGTGAAGATTCTAGAATGTGGAGTTGTATGATAGATGGATACGTTGCTCCCACACGTCGTGTTGAAGGAAGAGTTAAGGTGATTTCTTATGACAAGATGGATGAATCTAAGAAACAGTTGGTTGATGCTGAGAAGAAAGCTTTAGCAGCAAAAAAGATGTCCTTGCCTGAGGGTGTTAAACATACTTTCAAGACGTATGGGACTTCTAAAGAGCTGTGGGAAGCTTTGGAAAAACGTTATCAGATGTCTTCAAAATCGAATACATGTGATCGAGTATTGGTGGCTGAGCTTGCAGCTGTGAAGATTGGAGAAGTAGCTGCTGAGATAGAAGAGAAGAAGGAAGCAGATAAGGAAACTGTTGAGAAGAAGGATACGGAAGTTTCAAAGGGCTTGAAGGATGTGAATGGACTTACATCAGAGGTGAAGGTATCATCAGAATCTGTAAGTCATGCATGTCTTAACTGCAGTGAACTACAAGGTAAACTTAACAGACTATCAGAGCAAAACAAAATTCTGTTAGCTGATTTGGAAAACCGAAAAGAGTTAAATGTTCTTTTGATTAAAAGAGAGTCAAATTGTTTAGATAAACTCAAATCAAATGAACAAGAAATTAGCAGTTTAACAAGCAAAGTCAATGAACAGTTACAGATCATTGATTTGGCTCGTGAAACTCTTAAAGAAAAGGCTAAAGAGCTTTCAGAAAAGTGCACAGAATTGGCTGATGCACAAGCCAAAATTGTAGAACTTCAGGGGAAGTTAAACAATTTTGGAAATTCTTCGTTAGTCAGGACTCAAATTCAAAAAGGTTTAAAAAGGAGTAATGATAAAACAGGGGTGGGGTTTACTAAAGCTTCATCTTCTGGAAATCAAGACTACTCATTTTTACCAACTGAAGATGAGCTAACTGATTTTGTAACCACTGCACAAGTAGTAGTGGATCCGATAGCTGTGGACTTGCCAAATAGTCCAGTTTCTTTGAAAGAATCTGTAGGGTCTAACAGTACGCCTCATAAAGTGGATGAGGATACTGAAGACAAAAAGGCTAAAACATTTAAAAAGGGATCAAATAAAAAGAAAACGTATAAGAAAAGATCCTGTTTTAGATGTCACAAAAAAGGACATGTGTCGAGTTGTTGTCCTTTGAAGAAAGGTAAACAAAAAGTTGATGAGGTTAAAGACGGGAATCAGGTTGGATCAAACAATAGTGTAAAAACTAGTTGTCAGACAAATAAACCCGAATCTCATTCAAAACCCTCAACTTCGAAAAGATTTGATAGACCAAGAAGTATTTCTCCACAATTGAGTCAATATAGTGGTAAATCAAATAAGTTTCAAAGTCAAAATAAAAATTTTGGATATCAAACTCGATACCAAACTGCTGGTAATCGAAATTTTCAACAAAGAAATGGACATAGGGGTTTTAGTAACTCAAATGTTCAACAACATCCAAAATTTTTCCAAAATTTATGGCATGAGAATGGGAGAAGAAGGTATCAAGATAATAATTTTCAAAGGTCAGAAAATCCGAGAGGTTATTGGAACTCTCGCAATCAAAGACCTAGTGGAAATTATCAATCTTGTTCAACAACGGGTAAGCAATCCAAGACTCCACTGAGGAGTGATGGATATTGGATGGATGTTCCTGTAATGGATGAATTTGGAAAACCCAAGACTATCAGGGCTTGGGTTCTCAAGTCTAACTGAGTTGTTGAGTGATTGCAGGATGACCAAGAAGGATTGTTGATGTGTTCGACAGTGGTTATTCCTGTAAAGCATCTGAGGTGAATAGTAGGTTAACATGGGTAACGAACTATTTACTTCTGTGATTGCTTTGATTATTCTAAACTTTAAACGTGAAAAACTTTTGTCAGGTTAAGGTGGGAGTTTGTTTGTGTTTTCAAATTTGTGTTTTTGAAACTTACTCCATAAAAACAAAAATTTAGGGGGAGAAATTCCTCTAAGCCAAAAAAAAGAGTTTAGATAGTGCGTGTGTCTAGGGGGAGTAAGTTAGAAAATTTTAAAAATACAAAAACATTGAAAAATCAAAATTTGAGTTTTCACTGTATGAAAAAGAAGAGATGATAGTACATCAGCAAGTTAGATTGTCACACTGAAACTGAATTAAAATGCTTAAGTGTGATAGCAACTTCATCATATGATATACCCGTAGGCAAAAGCATGAAATAATCAACTTACCAATGTGATATAGACCTAAATACACTGAGTATGAGTGGGGAACACATCAGTGGTGTATGGTTTAATGACCTTAAATCTTGCGTTGATCGATTGCCAAAATCTGAAGTTTTGGGTCTTTATACTGTTATTTCATCTGGGGATATCAGGGGTGTCCTTCTGCTGCATCCAGATATATGCTGACCTAGACACACCCAGGATATCTTAAAAGAGCTAAAAATGCCAAAACCCTGAAAATGAAGAAGCTCTCATAGAGAGTCATTCAAAAATGCAAAATGCATAAATCGTACCAAAAATGGTATTTGTCTTAGCCCTCGTTAGATATTTTGGTCTCTCTGCTGTACGGAAGTACTGACCTGTTCACCAATTATCTAAACGTTGAAAAACAAAATGGATGAATTCAGTATACTCACCTACTACGATGAATCTTTGTGCATACCTTGATCGCGGGGGTATATCCTGAAGTGGGACACACTAATATATCAGAATTAATATTACCTTAACGTATCATACGGTAATGGTACTTGAAATGTTCATGCATTTTGTTTAAGTGGACAAACATACTGGTAATCGTCTTGAACTGCTTTTCACGAAAAAATATATAAAGAATTATCTAATAGTGTGAAAACAGTTTGATTTTGTTGATATGATCTTCTTGCTCATGATACTCACAAAAAGAAGTATTGTAAATATTTTTTTTAGTTTAGTTTAGTTTGTTTAGTTGTGTTGAAATATATCAAAAATACCAAAAATATTTCCTTTTAAAAGATCTCCCATTTTGAACTGACAGGTAGTTGTTTTTGCAAACTAAGATAAAATATTGGTTTATCTTTAAATGTGAAAAAGACTAATGGTTTTTCGAGATACTTGCTTGTGTTGCTAAACAGATTGATGCAGTTATCAAAATGAAGTGCAGAATACAAGTAAAGTGCAGATTGAGAATGAAGTGAAGATGTGTGAAGGTGCATGGTAGGATCCTTCTACTACTTGCAGAGAAAGAGAGAGATTTGAAAGAGTTGAAGTTTACTTGCTTAACCAAAGATAGCTAGTTCACGGATCTACAACGAATGAAAGTTTTGGAGATTGGAAGCATCAGCTAAGGGGGAGTTTGTTGATGTCAGAAACTGTGTAGCTGACGCTATCCAAAGACCAAAAGACTGCAAGATGTTTGAAGACAAAGTTACACTATGAAGCTATTGTCAAGGGGGAGTTTGTTGGTGCATGTTTTGTGACAACAGCTTAATAGTTTGTTTATTTATTCTTTGGATATTTTGTATTGGGCTTAACATTATTGGTTAGGGAGTTAATTAGTGTTATGGGCTTGGAGAATGGCCTAGCCCAGACCAAAGCCCATGTGCAAACCTTGTCCTATATAAACAAGGCTTGGCATAAGGGTTTAGGTTAGACATTCTAGAGTTTGAGAGAGAGTTAGAGAAATCTACCGAGAGTGGCTGAGAGATTTCTTGTGGGTCTTGAATTGATTGTAAACTTCGTGTTGGATAATCAATAGAAGACCGGATTGAAAGTGGATCGTGTTCTTATTTCTGTTTCTACACGTTTTCTGTGAAATCTGATCTTGGGGATTCCGCACTCTAGGTTAGATCGACGATTCTGTTACGATCCGCACGGCTTAAGGGACCTACAGGTGGAACACGATATTACAAGCCAAAGGAAGTGACATGGCCTATGCCATTAGTTGGGAGGAGTGTAAGCGTCTCGTGGAAAGAAAATTCTGCCCAGAATATGAAAAGGAGCAGATGGCGAACAAATTTCTGAGCCACCGAATGGTGAATGTTGATTGCCGAAGGTATACTTCGAAATTTTTTGAATATGCCAGAATTGTGCCTACTCTGGCTTCGCCAGAGCCGGTACTTATTTCTCGCTACATTTGGGGTTTAATTAGCGAGATCCATGACATTGTCAAAGCTGCGAGACCCCGCACAATCGTTGATGCGGTGGAACTAGCCAACACTTTAACTGACGGACTGGTGCGTACGCGAGAAGAAAACAGGAAGAAGGAATTGGCTCAGAAAATTACCCAAGGATTTCGTGTGGGTAATAATAGCAACTTCAAGAAAAGAGGAACTGGGCAATCTTCCACTCCGCCGTTCTGCAGGAACTGTAGAAAGAAACATTTTGGAAAATGTAATGAAACCTGCAACTTCTGCAAAGTTGTAGGACATCGTGAAGAAGATTGTAGAAAGAAAACAAGGGTCTGCTATAACTGTGGAGAAGCTGGGTATTTCAAACCAGAATGCCCCAAATTGGTAAAACCAGCAGACAACAAAGCCACACCGGCAGACGGAGCTACCAAGAAGAATGCAAGAGCATTCCAACTGACCACGCAGGAAGCCGAACTAATTCCTGACGTCATAGCTGGTACGTTCCTAGTTCACAACGTTTATGCGAAAGTATTATTTGACTCTGGTGCAAACCAAAGTTTTATAAATACTTCATTCTGCCAAGCTCTTAAGCTACCTTTAACAAAACTTAGGCAAGTTTTTACAGTAGAAACGGCAGACGGGAATTTTGTTAACATAGCTACGGTTTTGCAGAAAGCAAATATAGAACTTTTAGGTCATAAATTTTCTGCAAACTTATTACCCATGAATTTAGCTGGATTCGATGTCGTGTTAGGAATGGATTGGTTAGTAGCCAACCATGCTCGAATCCTTTGTGATAAGAACTCCATAGAAATTCGTGCACCCACAGGAGAATTAATTATGGTTACAGGAGATAAGCCGCGAAAACCCATGAAGTTCATTTCAGTAATGAAAGTTGCTAGTTATGAACGAAAGTAAGGAATAGCGTATATGATTTCGGTAATCATTAGCACTAAGGGTAAGGAACTTAAGGACATTCCTGTAGTATCAGAATACTCGGATGTATTCCCAGAAGTGTTACCAGGATTACCACCGGATAGGGAGGTAGAATTTAGAATTCATTTGATTCCTGGAACTACACCAGTAGCAAAGGAACCCTACCGGTTAGCACCCACTGAAATGTTAGAATTGAAAACGCAATTAGATGAATTGCTCAGTAAGGGATTCATACAACCTAGTTCATCCCCTTGGGGAGCACCAGTGTTGTTCGTGAAGAAGAAAGATGGTTCGATGCGAATGTGTATCGATTATAGGGAATTGAATAAGGTTACAATTAAGAATCGATACCCATTACCTAGGATCGATGATCTTTTCGATCAACTCTAAGGAGCTAGATACTTTTCTAAGATAGATTTACGCTCCGGATACCATCAATTGAAGGTACAAGAAGAAGACATACCTAAAACCGCTTTCAGAACTAGGTATGGTCATTATGAGTTTACAGTCATGCCCTTTGGGTTAACAAATGCTCCTGCAGCATTTATGGACATGATGAATAGGATCTGTAAACCATATTTGGATAAATTCGTAATTGTCTTCATCGACGATATACTTATTTATTCCAAAAGTCAGGATGAACATTGTCAGCACCTGCATGCACTCTTAACTTTGTTAAGAAAGGGGAAGCTTTATGCCAAATTCTCGAAGTGTGAATTTTGGCTACAGGAGGTGAAATTTTTAGGTCACATGGTGAATCACGAAGGTATTCACGTAGATCCTGCTAAGATAGAAGCGATCACCAAATGGAAGGTCCCGCAATCAGCTACAGAAGTTAGAAGTTTTCTAGGCTTAGTTGGATACTATAGAGGCTTTATTAAGGATTTTTCTAAGATAGCTGTGCCATTAACTAAGCTAACCTGTAAAACAGTTAAGTTCGAATGAGGACCTAAGCAAGAAGAGGCTTTTAGGATTTTAAAGCAAAGATTAACCAACACCCCAATTCTTGCCTTACTAGAAGGGACAGAAGATTTTGAAGTATATTGTGATGCTACTAAGCTAGGATTAGGATGTGTATTAATGCAACGCAAGAAGGTAATTGCGTATGCTTCAAGGCAATTGAAAAAAGCACGAGGAAAACTATATGACTCATGACTTAGAATTAGGGTCGATAATTTTTGCCCTTAAGATTTGGAGACATTACCTGTATGGAAGTAAGTTTACTGTCTATACAGATCATAAGAGTTTAAAATACATATTTGGGCAAAAAGAATTGAACATGAGGCAAAGAAGATGGATGGAAATCTTAAGTGACTACGACTGTGATATTCAATATCATGAAGGAAAGGCAAATGTAGTTGCAGATGCCTTATGTCATAAGTATCATGAGAAACAACGACGAGTTCGTGCTCTTAGATTAAGTTTACAATTAGACTTAATGGAACAATTAAAGAATATTCAAGAAACAGCAATCAAGGATGATGCTGAAGGAATGAAAAGAAGAATAAAGGAATTAGAGCAAGGAGCTGATGGAATTTGGAGATTCCACAAAAGAAGGATTTGGGTACCTAAGCAAGGAGAATTAAGAAATAAGATTTTAGGAGAAGCCCATAAATCTAGGTATACCATGCACCCGGGAAATAATAAGATGTACCAAGATTTAAGAAATAATTTTTGGTGGATTGGTATGAAAAAGGATATAGCTAAATATGTATCTAAGTGTCTTACTTGTTCACAAGTTAAGGTAGAACACCAGAAACCATCAGGGTTACTTCAACAATTAGAAATGCCTGTATGGAAATGGGAGCTCGTAACAATGGATTTCGTTACTAAGTTACCCAAAACTAGAAAAGGTAATGATGCGATTTGGGTAATTGTGGATCGATTAACCAAATCAGCTCATTTTCTACCCATGAAGGAAACCTTTAGCATGGAAAGGTTAGCAAAATTGTACGTAGACGAGGTAGTATCCTTACATGGAGTTCCACTCTCCATTGTATCAGATAGGGATAGTCGTTTCACTTCGCATTTCTGGACTAGTTTCCAAGAAGCCATGGGAACGCGCTTAAATTTAAGTACAACTTACCATCCTTAAACAGACGGACAAAGTGAAAGGACGATCCAAACCCTGGAGGACATGCTTAGCGCATGTGTGATAGATTTTGGTGGAAATTGGGATGACCACCTACCCTTAATTGAATTCTCCTATAATAATAGTTATCATGCAAACATTGAAGCTGCCCCATTCGAAGCACTGTATGGACGAAAGTGCAGAACTCCAGTTTGTTGGGCAGAAAGAGGAGAAAGTCAATTATCAGGTCCCGAAATTGTACAAGAAACTACCGACAAGATCACTCAAATCAAGGAAAGACTAAAGACAGCGCGAGATCGTCAGAAGAGTTATGCAGACAATAGACGCAAGCCGCTAGAATTTCAAGTTGGGGACAAGGTACTTTTGAAAGTTTCTCCTTGGAAGGGAGTAGTTCGGTTCGGTAAAAAGGGAAAGTTAAGTCCAAGGTACGTAGGACCATTCCCAATAATCCAATGAATAGGACCAATTGCTTACCGTTTACAACTACCAAAAGAGCTAGCTGGGGTGCATGACGTGTTTCATGTATCCAACCTCAAGAAATGTTTATCTGACGAATCCTTGGAAGTACCTCTTCAAGATGTAGAGGTAAATGAAAAGTTAAAATTTGTTGAGAAACCACTACAGATAGAAGACAGAAAGGTCAAGTTTCTCAAACACAAAAGACTCGTACTGGTCAAAGTCAAGTGGGATTCGAAGAGAGGACCTAAGTACACTTGGGAGCTATAATCAGAGATGAAGCGGAAATATCCCTACTTGTTCCAGTAAAATCTCGAGGACGAGATTTTTACTAAGGTGGGGAGGATGTAACAACTCTCATTAAAAATTACCATTTCTTATCTTATTTTACCCAATAGGAAACCCTAATTGAGACCCCCAAGTGATACTGCATGACCCCTAAAATTTTCAGAACAATCGGAATCAGGATCAGGGCCCCTAAAACTCAGGGGGGGTATTCCCTAGTCGGTAATATCCTTACAGTTTTATGTGGAAATCGAATTTTAACGAACGGTCAACTCAACTAAGCTAGTAACAGACGTAGCTACCCTATGCTAAAAGTGACCTCTCGCGCCACGTGAGAGCCTCTCGTGAGACGCGGGCGCGCCGTTTTTCCAGTATAAATCCCAGGCATTGGCACTTGAAATTTGGCGTTGGTTCGACGTTAAAATTCGATTCATACACTGAGATATCGTCTAAACAGTTCAAAACACACACACAGCACGAAACGCTACCGCGATAACAGGGTAATAACTCGATCACTGCTACGATTTAATGTCCGATCGATAAAAACCAATCCAATGGATGTTTAAGTGCTGCTCAAACTTGGGTTATACTTTGTCATTCGTCGTAAATTCGATGGATGTTTAAGTATCGCACTTTGTCATTCATTGTGAAGGTTTTAATCTCGTGAGTTGTCGTAAAAGTTGGATTAAAGTTACTAACCTAGTTTTCGTGTGCATTGTTATTTGAATTAGGTTAACAGGCTTATCGGTAGGCTAGACTCTGCCCGTTTAAATCTGCAATGTGAGTCATTCTCTTTTTACCAAATTGCTTTCAAAATCATATGTGTTTTCAAAGTTATAATTACAGGGATTAAGTCTTTGTAATCTTCAATTACTGCCGGTATGTGGGGTTTTGTATACATTACTTGATAACCGTCACCGTTGGACAACGGGTTAGCCAATGGGTGATATGACCATAGTCACAGAAACGAGTCGAGTGACAAATACCGTTGGGTAATTGGTTGATATATAAACAATGTAATCGCCCTTAATACTGTATATTATAATAATGTGTCATTTTGTGCAAATGAGTGACTCGCCAGTATTTCCCTGCTGATAAAACCTTTTTAAAACAGGTTTCAGGTGATCTGCCGTGATCCAGGAAAAAGTGCCATGTAGCACTACACGCTTGAAGAAGTGGCTTGATTAAATAAAGAAACATGTTTTTGTAAAATTGGGAATTTCCTTGAGAAATCAACTTTATTGTAAATTATGGGGTTTATCCCTAATTATGAAATAAAACAATCAGGCATTTTCAAGTTTTAATAATTCCCCTGCCAACTTAAATAAATACCACGGGATTTCTGTCCCGCGGCTCCGGGACCGGGTCAAACCGGGCCGGGGGCCATGACACTTGTTGGCCTTGAGGAGTAAGAAGGAGAGCTTGTGGTGCAGGAGCTTGGCCTTGAGTTGGAGCTGGAGCTTGACGTTGACCAGTACGACAATTGGCAGTAAAGTGGCCGTATATGTTGCAGTTAACACAGAATCTGCAAGCAATCCCCATGGGATGATGATAAGTACAGGTAGGGCAGAGCGGGTGAGGACCAGTATATGCACGCTTAGCCGGTGGTGCATGGGTCACTAGGGCCGCTACTTGGCAGTTCTGTGGTTGCGGTTGAGCGGGAATAGCTTGGAGCGGAGCGGCGGTTGTGACAGCGCAATTCTTGCTACTGTTGTTGTTGTTGTTCTTTCTCTTGCGGCGGGAGGGCCTTGAATATTGCGGTGCGGCGGTAGCTTGATGAATGCTCTTTGGAGTATTCTTGAAGTACCCAGCGAGAACTCGCTTGTCGTTTATCTCAGTAGCGACTAGGTAGGTTTCTTCAATTATTGTTGTCTTCGCGGCTTGCACGAAGTCAGCAACATAATTCGGTAAGACACGAATATACTTCTTGATCGTCATATCAGGTGTTTCCACCTGGCCTGGACAGATGATACTCAGCTGTTTAAAGCGGGAAGTTAGACCAGCGTTATTGCCTCCGTCTTGCTTGATATGCCATAACTCATTCTCCAGTTTCTGGAGCTCATGAGGTGGGCAAAATTCCTTCATCATGAGGTCTTTCAACTCCTCCCACGTGAGCCCAAAGGCTGCATCATTCCCACATTTGTTCCTTTTGGTTGTCCACCACTCCAGAGCTCTGGACTGGAAGACGCCGGTAGCGTTGACAGTTCGTAGGTGTTCCGGACATCCGCTCTGACTGAGCGTGACTTTGATTGAATCGAACCATTGAAACATCGCGGTAGGTACGTCTTCGCCCGTAAAGTCTTTTGGGCCGCAGGCCTTGAACTGCTTAAAGCTGAAAGTACCCTTAGGCGAGTTAGTCCTTGATTCCTCAGAGGACTTGCTGGTATTCTCATTCAGCTCACTGACGATTTGAGGGATAACTTTCGCCATTTGCTTAGCGACGAGGGCAGTTATGCGCTTGTCCTTGTGGTTGCGTCGTGCGGCTCGGGAAGTATGCGATCCAAATGACGACATTGTCTGCAACAGACATCGCCATAGGACTCAGACACGATATAGTCAATCTCACCTCTCAACATACTTAATACCACTAAAGCTCAGCAACATGTTTACACATAAGCATGTAATCAAGTAGGGCACGTAAACACATAGACACATAAACGTGTATAGAATTAATCACACAGCTCGCCGTAACCATATTTTACACTATATTTTGCACGTATTCACCTACATGTATTGCACGTATTCACCTATCATTCAAGGTTCGCGCATTAGAGAGCAACGATTGCGATTAGCGAGTAGTATAGCGAGTAGTATAGCATAAGCGAGTAACATAGCATGGGATTATCCACAAAATATCAGCGATTTGCTAGCGTATATAGATAGATGTGTGGTGCGAGTTGTGTGTGTCGGTCAAAGTGAAAAGCGAAAAGCATATAAATCACCAAAATTGGCACACATAAACATATAAAACCACATAAAACATATAAAAGTTCACATAAAAGCAATAAATCATAGCAAATCACAGAGTCAGCGGTTGCGGGCTCGGGATCAAAACACATAAAATCAGCGATTGCAAGCTTGAAATCGAAAATTGATTATCTTTGGCTGATAGACGTCGACTACCCAAAGTGATTCGACTATTCTCAGGGATGTACTCGAAGTTCCTTTTGGCCTAATAGACTGTGCTCTATCACCGGCATACAGCGAATGGCACGCATCCTTTCGGTTATTCAGACACTCGAGACATTGGAATCCATCGAAACTTTGGTGAGAGTTTTTGTAAAACCAAAATTGAGAACGGAACAAGTCATCAAGGTTCGAGTTTCACCCCTAGCTTAACGACTACATTCCTGCTTGTGTGATAGAATCACGAGATAGAGAAGGAGACTTTGCGTTGAAGTACGGATTTAACTCCTGATTCAATGCAAATTCTCGTGTTTATAGTAAAAATGCGGGTCGAACAAGCGATCTGATCGAGAGTTTGCGGTTTTCACACCTAGTCTCGATCTAATCACTCGATCATTTTCGAAAATAGTGCAGTGCACTGCCTTAGGAAAGGCAGTGTTATAGTATAGTATGATTGCGAGTTGATCGAATAACATAAATAGGCTCGCTCGGTCTAGTCTTGCCTAATTCCCTATAGTTATGCCACTGATACCAATCTGTCACACCCCAAACGATGGCGGAAACATCGGGGTGAGGCACTGAGCGAAACAAATTGTCCAGGAGAAATCCATAACATACCAAAGTAAATAGTTATTACAGACCAAATATCTCAAAGACAAAAAAAAGGCTATTCCGACAACTCATAAAATTAAATTGTTTGTTTTTTTTCTAGACTCTCCTAAGCTCGGTTCCATGAAACCAAGCAAAGCATCCTAAGCATTCAAACACCTGTCGCATTCGTTAAAATAGCGGTCAATACACATAGTGTAAAGGTGAGCATACAAGTTTTATAGAATAAATAGATAGCGAAAACGTTTACGCATAACCAGCATGTAACATGTAGCAAAGTGAAGCTAGTAGGTTATCGACAATGAAATATGCACAGACGTGACTTCGAGTTGTAGAATGCGCAACACATATCCCCACTGGGACACGTGAAGTAAAGCCCTTAACAACCCCTGTCAACGACAAGTGCTGAGTCCAAACTATAGTACTATCATTGCTAAGGTGTCAGGCAACAATCACTGTGTAAACATAACATACAAGAATTCATCGAGTAACACGTATAACATGCAGTAACGGTTAGCGTATAAAAGTATTTGTGTTGTATGTCCAATTGTGATTTGAATAAGTAACGTATGTAACACCCAAAAGTGCGTAAAGCAAAAAGGGTTCGAGTATACTCACATATAGCGTTTAATATCTAAACACCGTCTTGGATTAAAGGGAGCGCTGGAAAGTTAGCCTGATTAAAGAACGATAGCATAAGCGATGAACGGCACATTAGACGGTGATGAGTGAACCAAGTGAAGAATGGTCATCCGATCGGATGACAATCCGAATGGATGGTCATTCGATCGAATGACAATCCGGACGGATGGTCATCCGGTCGGATGGCCATTCGGTCGGATTGACATTCGTTTGGGATGGATGTGTTTGTATATGATGGCTTTGTAGTTTTTGTTGTAGCATTTTAAAATCAGAGAAGTATCTCTACCTTTCAGGTCGTTCGATCGAACAGTCATCCGATCGGACGGTTGTTCGATCGGATGGCGATCCGTTCAGCGAGACATTTCCTTAGAGAACAAGTTCACAGCAGGATTGGTCATTCGATCGGATAGTCATCCGATCAGATGGCAATCCGTTAGAAACTGATGATCTTTGAATTTTTGTAAAAATGTTTAAGTGTTGAAGATCATGGGTCATCCGATCGGATTGTCGTTCAATCGGATGGCAATCCGATCGGACGGCAATCCGTTCAACCACCTGATCGTTTAAATCTTTAAAATATTTGGCTGAGTTTGAGCGATTTGCGGTTTGACCGAGACGATATGACTACGTTCTAAACAACGGAAACCCCACCAAGCCCAAGTTACCTGATCGGATGGGAATCACCCCGTTTGACCAGTCAACTGTTCTTGACGATCTTTCATGTTCAACCGGCTAAGTCGGTTATCTCGTTGACAGGAATCAGATCTCAGACCGACATTTCACTAGAAACGAGTAGAAGACCTGAATGAGCTCTGATTCTATCGGTTTTGAGTGCGTTGAGTGTAAAAGAGTTGAAAGAGAGTTATAAAACCATCTTTCAATCCTTCTAATCATGAAAAAGTCTAGATCTATGCGAAAACAGTGTTGAATCATGTTAAAATCCTTTAGATCTAAGTTTTTCTTGGTGGATTGAGGTCAAATCTTGAAGTTCATAAGAACCCTATGATGACATCACCCTAGAACACCTCAAATCAGGCAGATTCATGGTTAAAAGTCAAGATTCAAAGGTGAAAATGATGAAGAATTGTGTGTAGATGATAGATGTACAAGATTTGAGGAAGGAACTTACAAGAATCGCGAGAAATCGAAGGAGAAAGGCTTGAGAAGTTGAAGAGTCGCACTAGAGCTGTCCCATCACTGTTTGTGATGTGACAGGTGCTATTTATAGGATTCCAAAAAGGGAAAGGCGGTGCACAAGTGACGGATCAGATGGCAACTCGATCGGATGGCAACCCGATCGGATGGTCACCCGATCGGATGTTCACCCGATCGGATGGTCATCCGAACGGATGATCATCCGAATGGATGACCATGCGATCGAATGGTCATTCGATCGAAGTGTCACCACGTGTTGAGTTTCAACGTTTTGATTCGTGCGTTGAACGTTGCGATGCGTTTAAGCGAGTGTCGATTAAGCGATGCAATAGATTTAATAATAGGCACACAACTAACATAACTAATTAATCAAAAACTTAAACAAGCTTGCGTTTCCAGTTCGCGATGAGATTGCGTTGCGATAGAGTTGCGATTGCGTTTCGATTAATCACCACAAATATAAAGTAAACATGCACAAGTAACACATAAATAGCACACACACGTAAAACAATATACAGAACCTATAATTAAAGCTGCGAATACGATTGCGATGCGATTAGCGGTAAAGCGATAAATAGATTAGCGATTAACATGCGATTAAACCTCGATTGTTATAGATACTCCACATAATACAACTAAAGTAAACAAATTAAAAGATTCGGTTACAAGTCAAGAAGCACAAATCAATAATTAAGCAAGGAGTGACAGATCGCAATTAGCAATCTTTTCTTCCTTTGACTTTGACTTTGACTTTGGAAACGCGGGGTGTTACAGTTACCCTACCATTTCCCAACGTTTCATTGGCCAAATTCTTTTCAATCCGACGTGTTTAAGGAATCGCCCAACAATAAAAATCACCAAAAACGCCCCGGGGACAGTGACCATGGCGTGGAGGGGTGTTTTGGGGGAATACGCCCAAACCCCTTCCGCAACAGGTGGGAACACGTCAAAAAAAATCTTGCTAACAAATTGAAATTTCAGAACATAAAAAAGATGAGTTCAAAAAGACACAAAGGTAGACTCATTACTTAAAAATGAACATACAAACTTTAAAACTTAAATAGATGATCTTCTGAAAAATAAACTTGGTTAGAGCTAAATGACGTAACATGAAAGGTTAAATTGTAATGAGTAAGTGTGACTCCCGTTAATTTCAAAAGGAAAGTACTTTTAAAATTTGGTATAAACATAAATCACGATTTTTAGAATATGCTAACTATATTTTACCTTTATGTTAATACCATTAGTTGTTATTATCTCATTAGTTAGCGACATTGATATTACTTACCTTTTTGTAATGTCTAGATATAAAAAGATTCGTATGTATGATACAGTAAATGCAAAAACTATTTATATACTATTAATTTGTAAGATGTTTGTGCATAGTGGGTTTATACATGATGCTTAATGAGTTTTTTGTGTATAGTTGTGTTGTACGTGATGCTTAGTGGTGTTGTACCCCATGTTTTGGGGTTTTTTTTAAAATTGTTGTTTCACTTTAAACCCAAAACTACTTGATTTTGTAGTTTTAACCCAAAAGTTTTTAGTTTTTCCAATTTAACCTCACAACCTTTTTACTTTCAACTTTCATCCCCTATGTTTTCATATTTTGCAAATTTTTTCGTTTTACGTTTAGATATAAATTTTGCGACTTAACACGGCACAATGTGTGTGTGGTTCAACGATTTTACGTTTTGTTATACGCTTCGTTCTAAATTTTGCGAGTTAACATGGGGCAACGTATGTGTGTGGTTCAGTGTGTTTACGTCGTCGATCTTTTTCCTGTTTAATAAGTTCGTCACAACGTGCGAGTCGTAAATCGAGTTAGTTATTATTTTCTATTTTTATATGTCGGTTTTAATTTTTCCACGTTAAGACACCGCAACTTCAATGTTGGTGGTTGTTGGCTATAGTGTGGCATTGGTGCTATTTGTTACGGTATTACACCCCCGCCGCAACGCGGGGAGCATAATACGATAGGTTATTTATATGGATACAAGTCATGTAACGTAGTAATTATGATACCATTAATTGTATTAAGATTATTTGGTGAATTACTTATTTGAATAAGATAGCAATACAGACCTAACTGACAAAAACATCTTTAACACATTGTAAATGTGAATCTGATCAACAGCATATCAATTTCGTTGGCCGCAGCGCAACGCGCGCTGGTTAATCTTATAGTTATACACCAATTATCGTCTCATTTTTCTCATTCCATTAGTCTCTTTGCTAAACTAGATTGTTGACATAGCCTGTGGCGGCGGCAACGCCTTGGTTGTTTATAGCTGACGACACGTTATGTGATGCGTTAATCATACGAAAATGTGTGTTTCGACGTATCTGATCTAACTAAGTGTAACCTATAGCATTGTCGTTACAGTAATGACGTTAACGTGTGATGCCCGCACACGACATTACACATTTTTATTACTTTGTTACACACGTTACGTTCGTGACATTAACGTAATTAGAAATAGATAAAAATAGCATGTCTCGGGCGTTATGATGTAAAGTCGTAAAAGTGATTTAAACAGCGATAGGCATTAACGTGGTTAGTAGGGTTGTTCAAATCGCTCGTCGCTAGCTCGACACTCGTTCGGAAATTGCTCGGAAAATGCTCGTTCGATTTGACGCTCGGTTGTAAACGAGCCGCTCTGCTCAGTTCGGTTTGTAAACGAGCCAAGCATGAGTAAAGGTTCGCTCGGCTCAGTTCGGCTCGAATTATTATTTTAATTAGTGTATATATATATATATATATATATATATATACATATACACATACATCTATAAACATGTGTATACACAAATATATATTATACATACACACACATACATATATATATATATATATATATATATATATATATATGACGCCTCTAAAATAGAAACCATCCCCAGTTGTAAGAACCGCGAGAACCACTGTCAACCAATCAGAAAAAGGGGTAATTCAGTCTTTTACTCCAAATGTCTAATCTATGTCTATTTTAAGTCTTCACACTCTTTCACTATCACTTCAATTCAATTGCAGACATTTCTCTCTCCTCTCTTCAAAAATACAGACCTTCAAAAACACACAGTCCTTCAACCTAAACCATAACCCTCCCACCTTATCTGCAGCCGCACCCCCGTCCACTTGTGCCCCCTCCTTCTCTGGCGTCAAGAGCAGTTTGTTCACCACCATCTGACCACCACCACCACCCGACTACCCCCTCTTTGTTTGATGTGGTGGGTTAGGGACGGAGGTGTGTCGAAGGCGTTGGCGGCGGTGAAAGATGGGTGAAGGGGTGGGTGAGGGGGTGTCGAAACCGGTGACGGCCGGAGATACTTACAGATCTTTTCTCACTTCATTTGTCGGAGACTCTTTGTCGATCTGAAAAAACGGGTTTCAACGGTATGTTTTTTGGATTTTGTGTCTCTGTTTTTTGGGTTTTGATCTCGTGTCTCTGAATTGTAAATTAGGCCCCCTCGGTTGTCGGCTACCCCCAAACACCACACCCTTTTGTCTCTAAACCCGGTGGTGCCGTCGATGCCGGTGATGCCGTCGATGTCGGTGGTGTCGGCGATGTCGGTGGTGCCGGTGGTTGGGTGGTGGCTAGAGGTGGTGCCGGTTTTGGGGGGTGAAGTGTAACACCCGTCTTAATTTTTATAAGAATTTAATGTAAATATGCGATATTATATATATAAATGTAGCTTACTTCAAAGTAAGCACAAAATCGAAGTTTCAAAAGGATCACATACTAATTAACTACTAACTAATTTAAACATTCAAACATGATTAGTAGACCGTTTACATCATAAACATTGTCCAAACAAAGTTAATTTAAGCGGAAGCTTCAAAAGTTCGTGTTCGGTTCTTCAAAAGATGCTTGATCATCGTCACATACTTGTAAAACCTGAAAAAACTGGAGATTCAAAATCTTAATTAGTGTTAGAGTTCTCAAAAATATTACTTAATCAAAACTACGATCAAAATCCGGATTTGATTAGCTAGGATATGCAAGTTTTAACAATTATTTCTGGGCTCTACCGTAACTTACGGTGTCTACCGTAAGTTACGGTAGACACTGGATAACATTGATCTACCGTAAGGCAGTGTAGAACTGCCGTAACATTCTTATTCTCCACCGTAAGGTATGATGGAGACCGTAACTTACGGTGGACTCTGCAACCTTGCTACTTGTCCCTTTTATCCATTTCACCCAAACCCGAATCCTCGGATTTCTCATTCTAACAAACTAACATGCTAAATTCTCGTATTCTAATATGTCTTTTTATCAACAACAACGAGGAACCAATTAACTATATTACGAAGCCTTTGCCACGCATTTATTGATTATTCGACCCGTTTGGCTCATCTTATGGAATCCTCCATTATGATGACTACCAACAAGTTCTAACCAATCCTTGACTTATTATTCAACATAGCGAACATTATCGCTTTTAAATCAGCACAACCTTCATTCTACAATTTACTACACATATGCAAATTATCTAAATAACCCAATGTAACGAATCAAGTTACATACTTGCATAATTCATCAACATTGGTATCTAACCATAATTACCCATCATCGGGCTTGTCAATCTTAGCGTTTCACATCCATTCCATGGATTACGTTTTCATAACTCAATCATAATAAGTGACGTTTTAGTCACTTAAACACTTACAAATTCAACCATTGTTTGACCCGTTTGGTTGTTTAATGGGAACCACCATTTTACAACATACCAAACTTGTTCTAACCAACATTTAACCCATTTACTCATCTAGTGTTTTTCGTCACTTCGACTAGACATCCAAATTCATACACTATTCTAAATTCAAGTCTACTAGTAAAAATACATAATAAACATAACGTAACGAAACTGTGGTTACGTACCTTCCAAGCGTTCCCTTCAAACGCGTATCGCCATTAGCTTGTCCGCTTGACGTTCCGATTTCCTTTCCTATAGAGTTCAACCATAGGTGTTTAGAACTCTCTTATAGTATATAACGCATAATTTACCACACTAATCAAATATGCGTTTTTAGTCCAAATTCTCTACATTTATCTTCTCTTAGGCATTATAACAAACACCTAATGAGCATGATTTCATACAATTCAAAAATCAAGTTCTTGACTAACTATTTAACCAAGATTTAAACATCATTTCACATGTTCATGACAAATTTTCATATCAACAAATCTGGATTTGCTTCATAGAGCTCAAATACACTAAGTTAACACGGACAATCCTAGTGTTCAACATAATTCTACAAAACCCACTTATCACCTTCAATGGTGATTATGAATTTCACAAGAAATAGGCGAAATTTCAACAAGTAGTTGACTAGGGTTCATCCCTAGACACTATTTCATTCCAAACAACTAACATGCAACATCAATTCTGAATTTCATGAATTCACTCAGAAATTTAGATGAAGGTTTTCCATGGAAATTACATACCTTATGATCCTCTTTCAGAGGAGATCACTATTCTATGCTTGGATTGCGATTTGGAACGAAATTTGGCCTTCAATTTAGTCAATTCTTGATAACTAGGGTTTGAGCTTGGGGAGCCTCTCCTAGCTCTGTGTTTGTGCGCGACCATAACACACCAAGTGTGTGTTTTGGTGTGTTAAATTTTTTTTTTATTAAAACTAATTAGCACATGTTCCACTTTGGTCCCTTATCTTTACTTGAGTTACCCTAAGGGTTTTTATCCAAGTTCCTTTGTAACAACTACACTTATGACTAACTAGGTTATTTATTCCTAGTTAGTTTGTGTTTGTTTACTTTATACTTTAAAATTTTAAATATAAAGTTTTATATTTTCGGGGTGTTACAAGTCTACCCCCCTTAAAGAGGTTTCGTCCCTGAAACCTTTGTTAAGTAGTTCTTTGGTTTGGACCGAACTAACTTAGTTTTGTTTTTCAGACCTTATTTCTTTTAGTCAAAAGTTATCATTTGCCTGAACGCATGCATTTTCCACATGTAAGTCCTCATGGACTTTAACTTGTGTCTTGTGTTTTTTTTTTTTTATCTTATCGCCTATTTGTCCCAATCGTCAATTGATCACTCAATAGTATGAGTTTGCCCACATGTTTACTTTATACTAAATCTATATTGACAAGGGTTTTGTATAAATCCCAACACTAATTTGACTCCATACGGACCCATCGGCTAGACTGATTAGTCACCATCACTTCATGCCCCATAGATTTCGGGTCTATCCCTCCTTGCCATAATCGAACTTAGGTAAGTTTACGATCTTCAATCCCATAACTCATGCTACAACATGACTATATTCTGTATCACTTTTCTTAACCGTGATCGTATCACATCGTGTTTAAGTTTAGATAATCTTTTTGTTATCAATATCTTCTTTCTAATGTATCGTCTTACACCCATCGGTGTTAAGACCTATGTCTTTTATTATTAACTGTTTTCTAATTTGTCTCATAACACTCATTTTCGTTAAACGTTGTTCCTTACTAAAACTGAATTTCTGTTTAACGTTTATCTCTTTTAACTTATGTCAATTACCCATATCCGGGAATTGACGACAAGAATTTATTCTTATCCGCTATTATATTACGCAGGGAGTCCTATCCAGTCCTCTTACTACATCCCGAGTGACCCGAAGGTTCTTTTGCTTAGCCTCGTATGTTATTTCTTTAGGCTTTCATCCCTTTTGGTTCATTTCTTTCTATTGTTGACGCTAGATTTATTTAGTCCTTTAAACATTTACTTTGTTTATAATTCCAAAGGTTATGACGATCCCATAGATCATCTTTACTTGTGAAGTTTTCATATACTTAGAAATACATTCATGGTATCATGGCATCCCTTTCGAGCCTAAAATTCATTTATCTTCGATTTTTTTTATTGATTCGACCGTAGTCCAAGGCTACGCCCTCTTTCTTTCGGATCATCCTTCCAACTCTATGGCTTCTTATGTCACTTTCGTGTCGATTTATTTCACTTATACCGTTATTTGATTTACGCCCCTATTCCTTTCAACCCGTTACCCGGGTTCTTTATCTTAATGTTTTTAACACTCCGATTTTATTGGTTTGCATTTTCTTTTCCATACTCTTTTACGACCTATCACACAGATTCAGTAATATTTCACACTTCCATTATTCGTTTTGCACTTACTTGAAATATTAGGTATTATACTTTATTCAGCCCGTCCGGCATTGCAATAATTGAATATAACTATCGAAATTTCTGTTTTGCGAAATTTCATCGTCTTTTAGTCATAGCTCTTAGTCCGAGTCTTTTGACTTTTAATATGCGTCACCGTCTCTTGGTTTACGCATATATTCGTAGTCCTACCCATCTATCGGTTATTTTACCGAAGTCATTATTAGAGTCATCATTCTAACATGCATTAAGATTTCGTTTTGATTTATTCGGTGGTATTAGCGTAACCCGTCGCCTTTATTTCACCAATTCCTTAATTCTTCCATTTATTTTGTTTGACTTGTTCTGATGAACTTTATTACTTATAATAGTCAAACTTTATCCTTGTGCCTTAACATTCTTGTTTGTTAGTTTATAATTTTAATTACCTTGATTCTTATCCCTTCCCTTGGGCTCATTACCTTAATGTAATACGCTCCCGTTATCCGGCTTCCGTTTACCTTTATTATCACGCATTTTACTTATTTGATCCGAACACCGCCTTTCTTTTGTTAGCGACCCTTAGGTCTGTTTCTTTTGCTAATATCCCGAAGGCCCATTTCTCAAGTCTTATTTGGTAAAACTACTGCTATTGTTATTCAGCTTTTTGGGGTTTACCCGTCCTTATTCTAATACTTTCATAACGTTTATTTTACTAATCTTTTATATAATCACATTCATCGCTGTGATCATTCTTCCTCATAAAGGTTTGATTAATAATGTGTTATTTGGATGGTTACCCATACCCAGGTTTCCAAATTTGCATTTATTGATACTTTGTTATTCATAGTAACGAATAACACGTATCATCCATTTGGTTTCTTTCTCGAGGATATGTTTGGTCCGAGTCGTAATTTCTCATCTTTAACCTTAATCCTATTGTAACTATAACAAAATCAATTCGTTTCATTTTATTATTCCATATCATTGTATGAAATTTATCCACATCGTTTATTTATATAACAAAGTTTCTGCATATTTTATTTGGTTTGGCCAAGTCTATAACCTTGTCCTTGTCGTCTATTTTTATTGCAAATTTCCGGGTTCGGGTGTTATTACACTCCTTCCCAATACGTCAGTTATTCGCTTTATTAAGTTCCCGGGTTCGAGCGTACGCGCACTCCTTCCCACGACTATATTGACCGTGATTACTTTTGCCTTGGTTTCACATGCTTACCATTGTTTATTTTCTTATGCATATACATTTCTTTCACATAATTCACCCGTTTCACTACTCATGTATGCCCCTATGCAACTATTGTTCACACTAGTATTGAATAAAATTTATAGTGAAATTAAATTTGTAATAAGTATACCTGGAACAACATCAGATTCAGCTTTAGCCTCCACGGCTATCGTGTGGGAAGACCTTGTCTTCTCCTTCGGGGTATCAGGCTTTAATTTCTTTACGGGTCTTGGGTCCATATCTGACTCACTCCCGTCATATTTTTCTTGTGAAAGACTATCTTTTAATTCAGTCATCATATCCTCTACTGCTAGCAAAATTGTGGTTTGTAGTCTCTCGGCGAACTGCGGTAGACTAGCTTCTATTGCCTTTCCGACTTCCTCAGAAATTTTAGCTTCCATTTCTTCAGTTAATTGAGATGCTAATTCGCTCTCGGTTACACTGGACATTTCTTTCATCTGTTCGGTACCTTCGGCACCATATCATTATCGCCTTCATCAGTCATCTTGAATCTGAATGTTTATATTAATTGTTAAACATTTCATTTTGTATCATTTGCATCTTTCGCTTTGGTTTAGCCAAGTTCACCACTTGCTTTAACCGTTCACTTTTGGTGCACTTTTCGGGTTTGAGTGAGTTAACACATTTTCCCATGCACATTAATTCACATCTCATTTCTTACATAAGATAAAATCTACTAAAATAATAAATTAATTCTTACCGGACGATTGATCAAGCTTGAACCGAACACTTTGTTGACAACCTTAAGCTCTGATTACCAACTTGTAACACCCGTCTTAATTTTTATAAGAATTTAATGTAAATATGCGATATTATATATATAAATGTAGCTTACTTCAAAGTAAGTACAAAATCGAAGCTTCAAAAGGATCACATACTAATTAACTACTAACTAATTTAAACATTCAAACATGATTAGTAGACCGTTTACATCATAAACATTGTCCAAACAAAGTTAATTTAAGCGGAAGCTTCAAAAGTTCGTGTTCGGTCTTCAAAAGATGCTTGATCATCGTCACATACTTGTAAAACCTGAAAACTGGAGATTCAAAATCTTAATTAGTGTTAGAGTTCTAAAAAATATTGCTTAATCGAAACTACGATCAAAAACCGGATTTTATTAGCTAGGATATGCAAGTTTTAACAATTATTTCTGGGCTCTACCGTAACTTACGGTGTCTACCGTAAGTTATGGTAGACACTTGATAACATTGATCTACTGTAAGGCAGTGTAGAACTGCCGTAACATTCTTATTCTCCACCGTAAGTTACGGTGGAGACCGTAACTTTCGGTGGACTCTGCAACCTTGCTACTTGTCCCTTTTATCCATTTCACCCAAACCCGAATCCTCGGATTTCTCATTCTAACAAACTAACATGCTAAATTCTCATATTCTAATATGTCTTTTTATCAACAACAATGAGGAACCAATTAACTATATTACGAAGCCTTTACCACGCATTTATTGATTATTCGACCCGTTTGGCTCGTCTTATGGAATCCTCCGTTATGATGACTACCAACAAGTTCTAACCAATCCTTGTCTTATTATTCAACATAGCGAACATTATCGCTTTTAAATCAGCACAACCTTCGTTCTACAATTTACTACACATATGCAAATTATCTAAATAACCCAATGTAACGAATCAAGTTACATACTTGCATAATTCATCAACATTGGTATCTAACCATAATTACCCATCACCGGGCTTGTCAATCTTAGCGTTTCACATCCATTCCATGGATTACGTTTTTATAACTCAATCATAATAAGTGACGTTTTAGTCACTTCAACACTTACAAATTCAACCATTGTTTGACCCGTTTGGTTGTTTAATGGGAACCACCATTTTACAACATACCAAACTTGTTCTAACCAACATTTAACCCATTTACTCATCTAGTGTTTTTCGTCACTTCGACTAGACATCCAAATTCATACACTATTCTAAATTCAAGTCTACTAGTAAAAATACATAATAAACATAACGTAACGAAACCGTGGTTACGTACCTTCTAAGCGTTCCCTTCAAACCCGTATCGCCATTAGCTTGTCCGCTTGATGTTCCGATTTCCTTGCCTATAGAGTTCAACTATAGGTGTTTAGAACTCTCTTATAGTATATAACGCATAATTTACCAGACTAATCAAATATGCGTTTTTAGTCCAAATTCTCTACATTTATCTTCTCTTAGGCATTATATCAAACACCTAATGAGCATGATTTCATACAATTCAAAAATCAAGTTCTTGACTAACTATTTAACCAAGATTTAAACATCATTTCACATGTTCATGAAAATTTTCATATCAACAAATCTGGATTTGCTTCATAGAGCTCAAATACACTAAGTTAAAGACAATCCTAGTGTTCAACATAATTCTACAAAACCCACTTATCACCTTCAATGGTGATTATGAATTTCACAAGAAATAGGCGAAATTTCAACAAGTAGTTGACTAGGGTTCATCCCTAGACACTTTTTCATTCCAAACAACTAACATGCAACATCAATTCTGAATTTCATGAATTCACTCAGAAATTTAGATGAAGGTTTTCCATGTAAATTACATACCTTATGATCCTCTTTCAGAGGAGATCACTATTCTATGCTTGGATTGCGATTTGGAACGAAATTTGGCCTTCAATTTAGTCAATTCTTGATAACTAGGGTTTGAGCTTGGGGAGCCTCTCCTGGCTCTGTGTTTGTGCGCGACCAGAACACACCAAGTGTGTGTTTTGGTGTGTTAAATTTTTTTTATTAAAACTAATTAGCACATGTTCCACTTTGGTCCCTTATCTTCACTTGAGTTACCCTAAGGGTTTTTATCCAAGTTCCTTTGTAACAACTACACTTATGACTAACTAGGTTATTTATTCCTAGTTAGTTTGTTTTTGTTTACTTTATACTTTAAAATTTTAAATATAAAGTTTTATATTTTCGGGGTGTTACATGAAGGAAGAGGGTGTTTGTTTAGGGGTGGTGGCTACTGGTCGAACTTCTTGTGTTGTTTGGGTGGTGGCTACTGGTCGAACTTCTTGTGTTGTTTCTGTTGGATTGATTACTTGTATAGCTTGTTTGTTTGATTATGTTTGTTGGGTTTTTCTTTGATTTGTGTATTTCTATATGAAATGGGTGTGGGATGTTTTTATTAGAGATGTTTGATGGGTCTGTACAGCGGTGCCGATAGTGCCCGGTGGTGCCCCGTGGTGCCCGCTGGTGCCGGGGGTGCCCCGTTGTGCCGACTGAAACTTTTTTTGCCGACAATTGATTTTGACGATCGTTCTTGGCAGTGATGATGCAAAAAAAAACGCATATTTTGATGACGAAGGCACGGCAAGGATGGTGGAGGGTAGGTTTTTGAACGTGTAACCCCACTTTGCAGCCTCTAATTATCGGAAAATCTGAGCCAAACCCCGTTTTTTTTTTCGAGATACACATTGTTTTGATGTTGTTGGTTTTTTTAATTTTTTCCACCCAGTCGATGATGATAGCAATCTATCTGAGACACCTACCGAGTTTGCGATTTATGGGTGCGTTCGTTTTAACGTAAAACGTAAAAACGTAAAAATTTTAACGTAAAAAGTAAAACATCATCATCATCATCATCATCATACTCAGTAAATCCCACCAATAGCAAAGCAAAGGTAGGGTCTGAGGAGGGTAAGATGTAGACAGCCTTACCTCTACCCCGTAGGAATAGAGAGGCTGCTTCCAGTGAGACCCCCAGCTCGATAGTAGTTTTGCATCAAGCCTTGGACATAAGGCACATAACACTCGGCAATCGGGACAAAGACCGATTAGTGCATGTACCCTTTTGTCTTTCAGCTATCAACGCCACCACATGATGCATGATTAACCGTCCTCCACTTTTAACGTTATTTTCACGAAATTAGTAAAATAACGTTAAAATTAGTGCACTTTTACTTTTGCCCCCCGATGGCCCACACATATATACATTATATGCGCATACCGCAAGCGAGGCGTAAAACGTAAAAAGTAAAACGTAAAACGTAAAAAATTTAATATAAAAAGTTTAAAAACTTTAACGTAAAACGTAAAAAGTTTATTCTTAAAACGTAAAACGTAAAAAGTTTATTCTTAAAACGTAAAACGTAAAAAGTTTAAAAAGTTTAACCTACAACGTAAAAACGTAAAACGTAAAATGTAAAACGTAAAACGTAAACTTTTTAACGTAAAACGTAAACTTTTTAACGTAAAATGTAAATTTTTTAATGTAAAACGTAAAACGTAAAGTTTTTAACGTAAAACGTAAATTTTTTTACGCAAAACGTAAACTTTTTAACGTAAAACGTAAACTTTTTAATGTAAAACGTAAAACCTTTTTTATGTAAAAACCCGGTCGCAAAAACGGCGTGAAAAAAACCGGGCGTAAAAATCGGCGCGTAAAAACCGGACGGTAAAACGGCACGTAAAAACGGGACGTAAAAATGGGGCGTAAAAACGGCTTGTAAAAACGTGACGTAAAAAACGGCGCGACAAAAACGGTGCGTAAAACAAAGCAAAAAAAACGGCACTTAAAAACCCGGTTACAAAAAACAGCGTGAAAAAACGGAGTGTAAAACGGGTCGTAAAAAAACGCGCGTAAAAAACGGGTCCTAAAAAACGCGCGTAAACTTTTTTATCAAAAAATCTTATTTCAAAAATGTTGTTTAATAAAAAAATCTGATTTTAGAAAAAAACAATTAATGCAATAGGACAAAATGTAATAAAAAATAATAAAATTAATAAGACAAAAAAACAAAATTACTTGAATACCCTTTTAGATTAAAATATTAAAGACATAATAAGACAAAAAGAATTTAATATTACTTTTAACTACTTTTAATCTCATCCATCCATTTTGAAGATCTAATGGCCAGAAAGTGTTTTCCTCGGTTCTTACAACCGGAGGTGGTTTTCATTTTAGCGGTCCCATATATATATATATATATATATAGGATTAGGTTCAAACGTGAACAAAATCCCAAGAGTGAACTGCGTAAACTTATCTGGGCCCTTGATTTTTATGATCTTGAGATTAAAGTGAGTGGCATGATGGTAATTATTTGGTTAATTTTTTCCATTTAATTAAATACAAAAAGGGTATATGTGTAATTTCAATCTTAAATTGATTGCATAAATCTCTCACAAATCAAGTAATCAATTATCCTCTTAAATTGATTGCATAAATCTCTCACAAATCAAATCAAGAATTAGGAAAGATGTAACTTAATTCAATTACTAAAATAATTATTTGTTTAAATGCGATGTACACATGTGTATTCTGATTTTGCCCTCTTTTTAATGCGGTGTACACATGTGTATATCGTCTGTTTTTGTGACATCTCGGAATTTTTTTTGTATTGAATGTTGATGTACACCTGTGAATTACTGTACACATATGTACGACACTGTTCTATTTATATCCAAGTACACATGTATATACCGTTGAAATATGAAGGTTACATGGATCTTAAAAATCAAAATTTGAATTCTGGTGATAAAATCTGAAATAAAAATTAAAATTGAAATCTGGTGATTTGTTGTTTGTTTTGATAATTATCTTATTAATAAATAAACATAATGTGGATAATGAATTAAAATTAGGAAAGATGTAACTTAATTCAATTATTAAAATAATTATTTAAATCTAATTTTTTATATAATTACAATCCTACCCTTAACAACTAAAAAGGAAATCAAGGGTCCATATCTTTTCACGCAGTTCACTCTTGGGAGGTTGTTCACGCTCCCTACCCTATATATATATATGTAAATACAAATTAAATATAGTTTTATATGTATCAATCTATTAAATTTTGGTCAACTACATACAAATTTACAACTATATCTATACATACTAGCCCAACCACGCTAATAAAAAATTAAAATCAAAACTAAAAGTTAAACCCTAAACCGATAAACGACAGTATGTTCATCGCCTCAATGTTTCATGTCGTTACCCTAAGTCGATCGTCTCCTGCTCTCAACGTAATTGTTCGTGCAATATGATCATTTCCTCGTCAGCCACAACATTGTTATTCATAAGAAAAATATTATGCCATGAATTGTGCATGTTTTTAAGGACATAAAAACTTGAGACCCAACATTGTCACTATCTCTCTCAGCAAATTTAAATTGGGCGACACGTTATCCAAATCGCTCGAACTTCGCTCGGCGCTCGCTCGGAATTTTACTGCTAAAAAAATGCTCGCTTGATTTGATGCTCGGTTTTAAATGAGCCGCTCCGCTCGGTTCGGTTTGTAAACGAGCCAAGCACGAGCAAAGGTCCGCTCGGTTCGTCTCGGCTCGGCTCGTGAACAACCCTAGTGGTTAGGTATAGATAAAAGTATACTAATGTTTGGTACGTTGCAGTGTAAAGTCGTAAAACTAATTTAAACAAAAGGAAATGTCAGGTTGTTAAGTAGGAAAAATTGGAGAGTCAAAGTTGTCAATTACCAAAAGTTAGAACTGAATGTGTAACTTACTTAAAGAAAATGGGTGTAGTTGTGAAAGTTTATGGATGTTTTGGTCCTATTGTGAAAGTTTGGGGATGTTTTGGTCCTATTGTGAAAGTTTGGGGTGTTTTGGTCCCAAGTTGAATGTCTACGGGTGTTTTGTTCCTAAGTTAAAAGTTTGGGGGTGTTTTAGTCGGTGGCTAAGGCCACCCGAATAAATTGTTGCAATATTTGTAGCCAAAACCCAAAAGGGTGCCAACGTTGAAGGTGAAAGGTGGTCTTGGAGATGGTGACAACGTTCGGCGACTACATTGATGGCAACGACAAACAATGGTCGTGGGTGTTGCTCACAGTTATTACGGTGATGGAGATGCAACAATCGTGTGTGTTGCTCACCATATGAACCCGTTTTAAGCTAGCAAGTTTTTTAAGAGTGACACATTGACGGTGGTGAAGATGGTGATGGTGGTTGGTGACAATGAGGGTGGTTGTGCTGGTGGCGAAGGCGACCATTAAGTGACGGTTGCGAGAGTGATGGTTGCGACAAACAATGGTTGCGGGTGTTATTCGCCATTTGAACTTTGTATAAGTTGGCAAATCTTTTAAGAGTGACGCATTTTGACCTGTTTGTTTATACTTGAGTCGACCCAAATTAACCCATTTTATAATTTGTGTAAAACCAAAACTAATCCAGATGTATATTATACGGATGGGTCATACTTAGCGAGAGTTGGTAGACTCACACTTAACCAACTTGAGAGAAACAAGTGGCATATAAAATGTTCGAACTGAAAACGAGCATACATTTCTCTGTACTCGAATGCAGGAGGCCTATAAGTAATGAAAACGTCTCAACAGCAGGACGTTTGAACAAATATCACTGTTCTGTGTCAAGAGCATGTTGTTATATTAAGCTTCAGCTATGCATATGTAATGGATGATAATATGACTTTTTTTTTTTTAACTAGAAAAACTAGTTAGGTTGTGATTTGTGAGCATTCAAATACACTTCAGATGCCAGCCGCTTCTATTTTAGCCGTTAATTTTTACTGATTTGATCTCTTAGAGATACAATATAACTAGGGGTGTTCAGAATTCGTTTCGAATTCGAAAACTTCGAAATTCGATTAAATTCGATTCGATTATCAAGAATTCGTTTCGATTATAAGAATTCGAATTCGATTCAATTTGAGTCAAGTAAATCGAATACGAATCGAATAAGAATTTATATTTTCAAATTCAATTTGATTCGAAATTCGAATAAAAATTATACATTTTTATTTATTATTTCTATATATAACTTTTATTGGGCTAAACTATAAATTATTTTCAAAATTTATTCCAAGTCTTAAAATTACCCATTACCAAACCCACTACATGGCCATAACAAAAACCTAAGTAACAAATCTATCAATAGATTTTGACCCTATAGATACTAACTTGTAATGTGGAGTGGTTATTCCCGACTTCTGGTTTTGAATTTTAGACTTATGGTACTTTATTTGGAACTTTTAATGTGATATCATGCTTTATGGCTGCTTTAAAATTTATATTTCATCTTGATAGTTTTTTACATGTTTTAAAAGAATCTAAATCAAATCGAATTTATTCGAATTTGAATTTTTAATCGAATACGAATTGGGTTTTTTATTTGAATACAAATTCGAATCGAATTGAGTAGGTTTTAATCGAATTCGAATTCAAGGAAAAATAAAAATTATTCGAATAATTCGAAAATTCGATATATTTATTCGATGAACACCTTCCAAAACAACAATTTAGATAAACAGATGGAAATTACGAGGTCTGCTAGTTATATATTTGAAATATCCAATAACAGCAACATATGATCTATTGCAGAATTAGAAAAACACAAAACAACAGCAAATAATTAGCAGAAAAATATGAAACCATTCTACCTAAACAGATGCTGCAAATGAATCTTGTTTTGTAATATTAACACAAATTAAAGTATGTGGAGGTATCTTTTTCTATCTTTAATTCCAGTGAGATGAATATGACATCAACAACAAGGAATGTATATCATAAATCACATTTAAGAACCATGATCCAACTGGATATTACACAAATAATACAACAACGGATAGAAACAGTACCTGATCACAACAAATCCTTGATGAAATCGAGGTTTAACGTGTCACGAATAATAAGGAAAAGACCAAGAACCAAGACAAGTGTAATCCCCGACGACATTATCCCTTGTTCCACTTCTAAAGGGAGCTTTCTCCCACCTCGTATCGCCTCAACGAGAATCAAAGCCAAAGAACCCCCATCTAAAGCAGGCAACGGAAGCAGATTTATCACTGCAAGATTCAGATTCAAGATGGCTGCAAATTGATACAACCCGTTAATATTCGACTTTGCAACTTCTGCACCGACGGCTATGATTGCAACAGGACCCGAAACCTTGCTTGCAGTTTGCGAAAAGTTAAGGAATGTTTGTTTCAAACTGTCCACAACGTTAAACGTCAATCCCCAAAACTCACGCCCCGTGAAACTAAACGCTTCCAACACGTCTTTCGGCTTCTCGTTCAAAATCTTAACATTCGGGGCTAACTGGACCCCGATTCGACCACTACCGTCTAAATTCTGATCCGGCGTAACCTTGATAAAAAAATTCTCCCCTCCTCTACCCACCTTAAAAAGCACACTCAATTTCGGGCTTTTCTTAATAACATCAACAACTTGAGAGACCGAATTCACCGAATTCGGGACAGTTTTCGGTATCTCAACATCGTTAACCGAAAGAATAACGTCCCCAGGTAACAACCCGTCTCGGGAAGCAGCCGAAAAGGGTCGAACCTCGGGCACAACGACACCCGGAAACGACTCCTGAATAGGCATTCCAACAAACACTATCTGTGCAAAAATAATAACATATGCAAAAACAATATTGGCAATCACACCAGCTGAAATCACAAGCACTCTATCAACAATAGGCCTATTTTTCAACAAATTCTTATCATCTACAGGTATATCACTATCAGGATCATTATCAGGAAACCCCACAAACCCACCTAAAGGAAACGCTCGCAACGAATACTCAACATTGTTAGCATTAAATTTAGCTAAAATTGGACCAAACCCAACTGCAAATTTACTCACATGAATCCCCTGAAGATACGCAGCAAGAAAGTGACCACTTTCATGAACAACAATGATTGCAGTGAGAACAGAAACAGCTTCCAACACAGACTGAGCACTCTCAAAGTTACCGAAACCAAAGTCTGCTAAGGCTGAAGGTTTAAAGGTGTTGTTTTTGGTATGTGGGTATGTGGTTTTTTCATGTGGGTATGGTTTTCTGGGGAGAAAAGTGAGATTTGAAGATGGGTATGATGAAGGTGGAAAAGGGTGAAAGAGGGATTTGGGTTTAGTGTTGTGGAGTCGAATGGTGGAAGATGAAGATGGTGATAAGAGAGAGAGGTGTGTTAACATGGTGGGTTTTGAGGTTGAGCTATCTTCTACAGAGGAAAGTTATGAGAAAGTGTTATGGATAATTGGTGTTTTTGGGTGTGCGGATGGGAAGTGAGTGATGATATGTCTTGATTCTATTCTATGTTTGATGGATTTGGGTTGACTTTTTACGGTCAACTTTTTTTTTTTTTTGTATACTCTTTGCTTTTGGGCCTCTTATGTAGTTCAAGTTTTAGTTCTTGGCCTAATATAGTTTAAGCCCTATTTTTTGCTTGCTAGACTTTTAGCAAAGCCCAACTCTTATTATGTGAAGTTAAAGGCTTACAATGTACATAAAAAACAGGTCTTACCTTTTCACATATTATAAAGAGTTAGTTGCCATTTTAGTCCCCGAGGTTTGTTCAAATTTTTTATTTTAGTCTAAATAGTTTTTTTTCGCCTCTGGGTCCCTGACTTTTCCCTTTTGTTGCCATTTTGATCACATACCCTAACTCCATCCAAAAACCCCATTTTTAACCAGGGGTATTTTGGGGATTTTCATTTTGAATATTTTCAATTGCCATTTTGATCCAATTCTAAAAAATCAAAAAAATTCTAAAAAATCTCAAAAATTCTAAAAAATCAAAAAAATAAAAAAAAAATCTAAAAATTCTAAAAAATAAAAAAATAAAAAATTCTAAAAATAAGAAAAAAATCACAAAAATAAAAAAAATTGTAAAAATAAAAAAAAATCTAAAAAAATTAAAAGATTCAAAAAAATTCTAAAAAATCATAAAAATTCTAAAAATAAAAAAAATTCTAAAAAATAAAAAAAATCTAAAAACTCAAACATATTTTAAAGTTTCAAATTCAAAAAATGACGATATAATCCTTGTCCAGACGAATATATTTTCAAGTTTTATCTATTTTGTTGAGTGAATGAGTGGTCGTGATGAGATAGATTTATCCATTAAAAAAAAACAAATTTCATTTTAAGTTGGC
The DNA here is from genome assembly GCA_030545235.1 of Helianthus tuberosus. Taxonomy (NCBI): domain Eukaryota; kingdom Viridiplantae; phylum Streptophyta; class Magnoliopsida; order Asterales; family Asteraceae; genus Helianthus; species Helianthus tuberosus. The sequence continues at coordinate 83,591,665 of CM060367.1, forward strand.
GTCTTTCACAAACATTCTTACATTTCCACATTAATTATCACCCTTTTGGCCTTTTTATATATGTTTTCATAGCAAAACTATTTATTACAATTATATTTTCTTCTTTAATTTTGTATCAATTAATATAATTTACTAAATATAAATATAATGAAATATAAAATTTATAAACTAAAACATAACATGCATGTTCGTTAGTTAGTGGTTCTATCTCATCATGACCACTCATTCACTCAACAAAATATATAAAACTTGAAAATATATTCGTCTGGACGAGGAATATCGTCATTTTTTTAATTTGAAACTTTATAATATGTTTGTTTGAGTTTTTAGATTTTTTTTTATTTTTTAGAATTTTTTGATTTATTAGAATTTAGTAGAATTTTTATGATTTTTTAAGAATTTTTTTTAGATTTTTTAGAATTTTCTTGATTTTTTAGAATTTTTTTATTTTTATGATTTTTTTTATTTTTTAGAATTTTTTGGATTTTGTTTTATTTTTTACATTATTTTGATTTTTTAGAATTTTTTTTTATTTTTAGAATTCTTTTTGATTTTTATGATATTTTTGTTTTTTTTATTTTTTAGATTTTTTTTGATTTTTTAGAATTGGATCAAAATAGCAATTGAAAAGATTTAAAATGAAAATCTCCAAAATACCCCTGGTTAAAATTGGGGATTTTGGATGGAGTTAGAGTATGTGATCAAAATGGCAACAAAAGGGAAAAGTCAGGGACCCAGAGGCGAAAAAAAAAACTATTTGGACTAAAATGGCAAATTTGGACAAACCTCAGGGACTAAAATGGCAATTAACTCTATTATAAACTAATAGACTTTTACTAAAGAACCTTAATTTCTTTTTGTCCCCATATCCTTTTCCGTTTAGTAAAGGTACACTGGTTTACAATATATGAAAAGGCGGGACCACCATTGGTTACTTTTTAAGTTGGGACCGTTGTCGGCTAATGGCTAATAGTTAGGATTAATAAATCCATTATTTCCAAGTTATAAATACCACACTCTATCAAGGTAAAATCATTCTAGACTCTCTACTCTCACTCATACTTCAGTTATTTCTCTCTCCAGAGTGGATACATATTCTCACGTCGGAGAGTGATTACAAGAAGAAAAACCCACACCTTTCCTTCTCGTAACAAGTCTTACGGCGTTATTTAGTTTTTGCAGATCACTCAAGGTTTAGAACTTGTGAAGATCGAATTAACCCATACCCGGTTGAGCATTCGTCTAATCCCTCTGATTAGACTGGTGTTTCTTCACTGGTCTTAATTGGAAACAATTGCATATTGACCACTAGTAAGATCACATAAGGTTTAGAACTTGTGAAGATTGGATTAACCCATACTCGATTAAGCGTTCGTCAAATCCCTCAGATTAGATTGGTGTTTCTTCACTGGTCTTAATTGCAAACAATTGCATAATGACCACTAGTAAGATTGCTATCGAAGGACCAGATAGAAAGATGAATAGCGCCCTTGGGATGAGAAAAAAGGGAAAAAGCTTTGTAAATAAATAAATAATTAAACATGAATAGAGAGAAATGTCCTCACATGTGTCAAAAACATGATATCAACATCGAATCTAATAAGTAAATTCCTATTGGAGTTCCTGTGGTTTGTGCATTTTAACCATTTGAATCCAAAAATGAAACTTGTTTTGATTTGATTCCTAGTGGTCTCTAATTTTAACCATGTAAATCCAAAACGCAAACGACATCCAGACAAGAAGTTAACCCCTCACCATGTGCCATGCACGTGAGGGGCATTTTTGTCTATCTACCTCATTTTTTTTACCCCAACCCCTATATTGTCACACCCGCATCAGAGGCGGAAGCACGTATTGTGACTTGATCGGTTTTCATAGCATACGATGTAAGTAAACAAACTATATGAAATAAAACATGCACGATGTTCATCCATTACCATAATAGAAAATACAAGTCATAAGTTGTTTAGTAACAAAAGACAACATAAGTTAATAAGTTTTACAAACTAGACTTGTCCAAAATAAAGTTTGAAAACAATAAGGCTTTGCATCCTATGTCCCGTTCGAATACGGGATATATGGGCCAAACCCTTCCAAAATGTGGATGACATCGTCTTCTTAACAACCGTGAAAACCTTGTAAACTTTCGTAGCAAGATCCACTTAATTTCCTGAAATACATGTAAGTTTAAAAAAATCAACAAAAGTTGGCGAGTTCATGTGTTTTAAATGCGTATCAAATGAATCTTAAAAACATTTAAAAGTTCAAGTATCGAAAACTGGTATGTAAAGCATCAATGAACTTGTTGATCATTAATGTGTAGCTAGGACATTAATATGTGTTCAGACATAGGAAGCCACCAACCCGTAGACGATTTAGTATCAGTCCACCCGGCGGGGATAACAAAAGCACTCCATGCGGGCAGACAAGGGCCCATGAGTGGGGCTCGCCCTGTACCGGATAGATCTACCCCTTTTGTTCCTTGGTCTTAAACAAGATTAATGGTGCTTAAGTTTCAGCCTATTCGCACATGATCGAATAATTTCATTCCATAGCTTAACCATACCATAGTAACATTTATTTCCCCCCAAGAGTTATAAAACCGAAAACGGTTAAAAGAAAAGGGGGACATGAACTCACAAGTTTGCACCCGTAATATTGTGCTAGAAAATTGGATATCCAAAAGCGCGTAACAACCTACAAGTGCTCTAACTCATTAGACACTTGGGTTTATGTTAAATCGTGTACACGTTGCTCATCTTGAACGTTATTGTTTTTGTATTTGTTATGTATTTGGAACCCTTATTTATTTTAAATATGTTGGCATTTGTTTCGTCTGTTTGTTTTAATATATATATATATATATATATATATATATATATATATATATATATATATATATATATATATATATATAGGGCTTGGCTAAATAGGAAACTCTATCTTTCTTAGAAAACTTTGCAAACTCATTGTCATCCATTGATTATGTTTCATCCAAGTTGATCAATGGTTCTCATCATTTTAGAAAGAATTATAATTAAAAGAAAACATTATAATACACAATAAAAGCACCGAAGGGTATTTTCGGTAGTGAAATAGAGCCTTAGAAAAACAAATCCCTGCCATGCAGTAGAAGTCAAATCAAAACTGCAAACCAATTCAAAAAAACTTTGAACTTTATCTTTCCCACTAAACTGTTCATATGCAGTTTGGTTCTTCTTTCCCCCAAACGATACACTGTTCAGATTTCCTCATCGCGAAGTCAACATCGATCGGTGCCTTCTAACCCTAAGACAGAAGCCGATAGTGTGGTTCCGGGAAAATGAGGAAATCGTTCGTAATTTTGTCTTCGTCGATCAAAATGAAACGATTACGGAAGATCAAGAGTTCAAGCAAAAGGTTAGTTCTTGTAATTTCATCGGTAAAAAGGGGGTTTTGTTCTATCGAATTCCCCTTCAAAAAATGGCAACTGATTTTGTTTTGTTTTCTATCTATTGCACTAGGAGACCTAAATTAGGGCGGGAAAGGTCTGCCAATCGTAGTGTTGTTATTATATCCGATGATTCGAAGCAAGATCCTCCCAAACAACAATCTGACCTCGGTCCGACCCAGCGAGCTTTAGGTTAGTATTGATGTGTGTATAAACGGTTATTGTAATTTTAGGTAATGTATAGTGTGTTGAATGAGGCTATGTTCATAATATACTTGTGTTTGGCTGCATTTGCAGTGTATGAAGATACTGACACTGGGGCAACATCCACTGGGAAACGACGGGTAAATGGTAAGTGCCTTTGGTTACAATAGTTAGTAATTGCGTATCAATGTGAACTTGTATAACATTTGTTAAACTGGTATGGGAAAAAATGTTATAATAGTATCAATGGTAAGTGCCTTTTTGGTTACAAATAGTTGGAAATTGCCTATCAATGTGAACTGGTCTAACATGTGTTAAAAAGGTTATGAAAAAAATGTTGCCTTGTATAGTTCTGGCTGTGGAAGTACATTAATTTTTGGGTAGTTAACTTTAGAAGTTTGCATAACATGTGTTAAATAAATTAATGGACGGACCAAAGATCATTGCCTTTGATTTGTTTGACTGCCAAATAATTAATAGTGGGAGTTTGAAGTTTGCCTAACAGTTTGAAAAATTATGTTAAGGTTATTGGATTAATGGTAAAATCAGTTAAGATTATTAGATTAGCTGTTTGAAAGATGTAAAACATATTGTTAGTGTATGAATGTTAACTTCTATAACGTGGTTAGGTAATTTCCGAAGTTTGCCTAACATGTGTTAAACAAGTAATGGACAGACCAAAGATCATTCGGCTTGATTTGTTGGTCTGCCAAAGAATTAATGGTCTGATTACAGTACACTGCCTAACATGTGTTAATTGGCAGAGAAAAAAAACATTAAGGTTATTGGATTAATGGTAAAATCAGTTAAGATTATTAGATTAGGTGTTTGAAAAATGTAAAACATATTGTTAGTGTATGAATGTTAACTTCTATAACGTGGTTAGGTAATTTCCGAAGTTTGCCTAACATGTGTTAAACAAGTAATGGACAGACCAAAGATCATTCGGCTTGATTTGTTGGTCTGCCAAAGAAATAATGGTCTGATTACAGTACACTGCCTAACATGTGTTAATTGGCAGAGAAAAAAAACATTGCGGCTGATAATTCTGGCAAAGGAAGGCAAAGAACCCGTGGTTAGTTATTTTTAACTGTAAATTACAATACACTGCCTAACGTGGTTAGTTATTTTTAACCCGTGGTTACTTTCATTTGTTTGATGTTCAAATGATAAATTGTTCGATGTTTGATCTTATAACTGTAATGTTACCGTTTTTGTTAGAAAGATTTGACATAAAGGGGTATAAAGTCGACTAATTATTTTATGCTTGGTTATACCAGTACGTAGGGCAGATGTAACACCTACGCCAAGCGGGAGAACCTTACGGTTAGGGACAAAGAAAGCTTTAGAGGAGAGTGCGAAAGTTAAAAAACGGAAGCAAAAAGAAGTTGTTAACGAGCAAGCAAAAGTTCCCAAAGCCCGTAAGCGGGCAAAGAAGGATGAATTTCTGGGAATAAGGACGCGATCCGCACCACTACAATTTTATAAGTGTGTACGAGCATTGACTGACCAACAACGTGCGGCAGTTAGGGAAATGGGCTTTGGTCGTTTACTTACTTTCAGCGTTGATGGCTTACCAGCTAAGTTAGCTTATTTTGTTGTCGACAATTTTAATCCCGATGAGATGGTGATATGTACACCTGCTGGTAATATCAATGTAAACACGAATGTGATACATCAGTTACTTGGGATCGCGACCGGTGGGATAAAGTTTAGTTCGATTGATAAGCTGCCTATCTTGGTTGATGCCATTGCGGACTAGAGGGCGAGATACCCGGGTGTAATGGTACCGCCAACTAAGATGGTGAAAATGATAGATGAGTCTGATGGCGAAGACAGTTTTGATTTCCGCATGGATTTTGTAATGTGTTTTGTGGTAGTGCTTGTTGACTGTCATAAACAAAGTTGTTTACGGGAAGAAATCTTAGAGTATCTAGATGACGAAATGGATTTTGCAAAGATAGACTGGTGTGACCTGGTGGTAGAGAAGTTGAAAACTTGCAAGGATACCTGGGATCGGCTTGACCCACAAAGCATCTTTGTTGGGCCTCTTTCCATTCTGATAGTAAGTGAAATTTATTTTGACGTCCTGAATTAACATGTGTTAAATATACTTGCTTGTTCTTCGGACTGAACTGATCGCTGTTACTTGTAGCTGTTGTACGTTGATAGCATTGAGTGCACAGGGATGAAGGTTGACAAGGCGGTGTGTCCTTTGGCTTTCTGGAACTTGAAGAGATTGCGAGAGAGAGAAAGGCTGGAAATACTTGCTGGTGGGTTCGGTCTGGGAGGTTTTAAAGGGTTAACACTTCCAAGTAACTATAACGTGGAACACTGGGCAAGTAAGGAGGTATAGTTATGTACACTACCACTCTTTTTTTAGAATTAGTATATAATTTTTGTATGAAACTGTTGCTTTAACCTTTGTTTACAGGAGAGGCTGTTGATGGTACGTCAGCTAATTAATGTGACAAACAAGAACAAAATCAAAATAGAGGGTATGTTGGAATCTTTGTGTGTGGAGAGTCCTGATGACGAGGAAGTACAGACGTTGAAGGCAATGTATGAAAGTTTGTTTGAACAGAGAGCGTATGCAAGTACAAGTCACGATCAAGCGGTAGATTTATCGTCGCACCGTATCAATGAGGTGTTGGCAGATTTGAAAAATGATGAAAGTATTCACGTTGACGAGGGACAGAACGCTGGTTAGTCAATGTTATTGTTTGTAAAAATTTGACTTGATTAATGTGGCACGTATTTACTGATGTGCAACGTTTTCGTAGGGGATGGCGTGCTTGACGATTTCTCAGATGATTCGCCAATAGCTAGTTTGTACAGGAAGTCACTTAATTGGCCTCCCAAAAGGATCAGTAAACGGAGATTGAAAGAAGTAGGATCTTCAGCCATAGACTTTGATGTCATAGAAGGTGTGATTATTATGTTTCTGACTTGTACACTGTAACACATGTTAATGTGTTACCTATCTTATTGATTAACATCTGTTGTGGTTACAGGTGATGTTGTCGGGCAATCAAGCGTAGCTGTTGATGGAAAAGAGTTTGCTGAAACGATGGAAGATGGTGGGAAGTCGTTAAAGGTGAGGCGATCGGCTCGGCTGGAGATGTTAAAGGATGATCAAGAGAAAGAAGAAATCTGTGTGACCCCAAAAAGGCGCAAGAAAAATATAAAGTGTGATGGGCCAAACACGGAAGGTGGTAACGAAACAGGTAAAGTGTCACATGTGTTAGGATTTTTAGTGTACGTTTATAGTTAAGTGAGCCTAGGAAGAAAACATCAGCTACACATTGTTGGTGACGCGTCGATTAGTGCTCGATAAAGTTTATGTCCCTGTAATGTTTATTCGGGACTGAAACGTATGGTGTAACACATGTTAAAGAGTGTAACACATGTTTAACATCTGTTGTCGTTGCAGCTGATGATGCGGACCAAGCAAGCATACCACATGATGGCAAAGAGTGTACTGAGACGCTGCAAGATGTTGAGAAGTCGTTGCCGGTAAGGAGATCTCCTCGACTGAAAAAGTTAAAGGATGCTCCTGAGCCAGAAGTAGGCTGTGTGACGCCAATAAGGGGTAAGACAAATAGGATGTTTGATGGGCCAAGCACGGATGGGGGTAAAGAAACAGGTAAAGTGTTACATGCGTTACCAGATACATTGCACCGTCCCTAGGAATAAAAAATAAGTACACATTGATGGGTGATGCATTGTTTGTACGGGGACAAAAGTTTATGACCCTATAATATGCGTACGTGTCTGAACCCATTTAATATTAATGTGATGTTATAGGGTGCAACGAGACTGAGAAGCAGGACGGTGATAAGAGTGCTCATGAGGCTGGTATTTCAACTGGGGGTGACTGTAGTATGGGTGGGGCGGCACATGTTGAAGGACAATGGAGCGGGGATAAAAGTGATGTTGAACAAGTCCATAAGCCGTTCGGTTTAATGCGTGCGATACTACGTATCAAAGCAGCAGCGGCCCAGAGTGTACCTGGTAGTGCTTCGTACAAAATCAGATTGTTGGTTTTTTATAATGTGCTTTTTTGTTTAATTCTGTTTTAACATGTGTGATATTGCTTTGACAGTTGACGGTGGCTCAGGCATGCGGTTGGTTGGTCAAGATGCATATACTGTGGAGGCAGCAGGACATGAACAGCCACCTGAAAAAAATGTGGCTGAGAAGGACAATGATCAGCATGCACATTTAGACGCCACTGCTGACACAGAGGATAAGATTACTGATCAGGTAGAGAAAAGTGTAGAGATGGGTGTTAAGCTTACTGGTGAGGTTGACGGGAATGACAATGAAGGTAATATTCAGACCGCATCTTATTTGTAGGGGTCGACAAAAATCTATCCCCAACACGTTAAGCCATTTCTAAATTTTTCGAGAATGTTTATGCAGCATCAAATACTAAGACTGAGCATGAAGTGGTGGATGCAACTGATGCAAGTACGTTAGAAGCGGCGGTAGAGGAGGGGTAGCCGGACTTTAACGGTAAAAGTTTATTATGCTATAACATGTGTTAGCTATTAGGTACATTTAGTGGGCTTAGCGTGTGTTAATCGTAAGAACAGTAGACGAGGTCGATGCGTCGATTGATGAAGGTGGTTTAGATGGGCCTAATTGGAGTCTTGGAATGACACAAATTGGTGGTGAATTGGACGAGCCACAGCAAACCGGTATGTTCAATATAAAAAATGATTAGGATTGCTGGTTTACTTGAGTCATTTCAATATACTTATTTGCTTCGAACATGTAGGTTGCAAAAGTTCAAAGGTGGATGACATGGATGGGACCGAAACATCGCCCGAAGGTTCCGGTAAGCTTGAATATTTTTGTTTACTGTCAAAGTGTTCAAATTGGTTGCAAAGTAACATGAATTGTTTTTTTGAATACGTGTTTAGGCGATGTGGAGACCACACCAAATATGAGTATGGTTATAATGGTAGATCCGGTGAGCTCATATGACCCCGCAATTGCTATCCATAAGGAGCAAGTTGGGGTGGAATTATTGGGTGGTGATGCGAATGAGGTGGCGGACAATTTGCCGCTAGCCAACCGTGTACGTATGTTAGCTGAATTGGGGGCCCAGAAAAGGAAGCTGCCTTTTAGAGAGAAAGTGGCAGCGGAACCAAATAGATCACCTTACTATATAAGGTCTGTTGACATGGGTCAGCCAATCACTAAGAAAGAGGCAAATCTGTGGGATTACATATACGCTGATGAATCCCCCACGCACTTCCTAAATGGGCATTCGCGTAGGAAGCGGGCAATGGAGGCAAACATGTAAGTAGAACTACCACAGGGTTTATTGTTGTATAATAGGGGTGTAAACCATGAACCCAAATGGATCTAGTTAATTGGTTATTTTTTGATTTTTGCCGCAGGAAGGAACAGGGTACGTCGTCAGTTGATGATTTAGATAGCCCGATACACATGGCTGTGTAAGTATGGGGATACTGTTAAAAAAATGTGTTAAATTACATTACCATGTGTTAAGGTATGGAATGTAAATTTTTTTCTGTACGTGTGAAACCAGGGAGTTGCTGTTTCGAAGCCCTTCCCATGTAGAAGCATCTCGGGCTATGTTCAAGAGTTTAAACGCTGGCAATGAGGTATCGGATGGTATTATCGACTGTTGGGCGGAGGTGCTAAACTTCCAAGAGAAACGGAAATCAAGGGAGGCTTACAGTAGGCTATTCTTTGGTACTAAAGTTGTGGTGAGTGATTTGAATATTGACATTATTTGTGTAGATTGTTGTTTTGTGTGGAAAACTAGTTACAGTTTGCCAAGTGCTTATCCTTATTAATTTCTCTTTTGTGAAAGTTTCCGTGGATGTTAACAACTGAGAACGCTGGAGTCGAGGCGCGGATGCACAAGTTCCGGGTTGGAATAAAAGGTGGGGTTAACAGCGCTGAAAAAGATCCTGATTTTAGAAAGCACGACATTGTATTCTTCCCGATCTTGGAGCACAAACATTTTTACTTGCTAGTGTTTGAGTTACGGGACCCCGGAATTTATGTTGTTGATAATGACAAAGCTAGACAAGGACAGCCGATATAAGATAGTGTATACTACCTCCACAAGGACACACCGTATAAGTTTGTAAGTTTTTAAAATTACCCATGTTGTAACGTAAGTGAGATTGTATTCAAGATGTGTTTTTTATATTGAGCATGGATTGTATATGTATATGCAGAAAGATATGTTTGTGCAATACCTTCGGGAAGTTGGGAATCCGCGAGCCGATGACATTGACTACTACAACATCCAGCGTATGCCGGGTACTTGGGCGACCACAACAAACAAAACTGATTGTGGGGTCTTCTTAATGCGTCACATGGAGTGCTACATGGGGAAAAACAAAAGTTTTAACTGTGGGTTCAGCATGAGTGGGGCGAAGAAGATGGCGGAGGTGCGGAAGTTGAGAATGAGGTATGCTGCGCACATCTTATGTTCAGAGGTAAACGTGCTGCTGCCTAAAATCCAGCAGGAATGCCGGTTAGAGTAACGTGTGTTAGTGGGTGAATGGTATTTACTGTAGGATAACTGAATGCGTTTAATGTGCCAGCTTTGTTTTGGGAGTGTCATGTACTTTGCTTTTGGGATGTTGCTTTAAACTTATTGTGATAGACTGTCTATGCGATAGACTGTCTATGCGAATTTTGTCGATAGACTGTCTATGCGAAATTTGTCCCACTAAAACTGATGTCTAGTGACTTGGTTATTTTATACTCTGATACATATTGATGTATTCTTGCATGTGTTGTAATGTTATTTCTTGTAGTTGATAATGTTTTAAATGAGGCTGTTTTAAATTATATATTGGTAGGTGTAACATTTAAGAAAATGTAAAAAATGCTGCTTCTTGTCTCTTCTACGGGCCAACTATTCTCAAAATGTACTAGGGTTCTTGGAAGTTGGGGAAAGATGGGGAAAGAAGTCTACTAACATAGGGGTTGGTGGCTGCAAAACAACTTTATTGGAACATGAACCATAGCTTTTTTGCCCCATATGGTCACATCAAAGTAAAGTCACAACCACTATATTAAATGTAGCAATGATATACCTCTATAAAGTAGTGTAATGTTGAACTAAGTCCTGGATTGTAATACTTCACTACTTCAGTAAACCAAGAAGTTTTAGTGGTTCCAAAGTATGCTAATGTGATGGACACTTGTAAAAATAAGGTAACGTCTACACCACCAGGAATGAAGAAGCTGAATCAAAAGAGGAAGGAAGCATGTGAGGGTCGGTACGGGGTGTGCTACGCAAGAAAAGTGTTTCACAAGAAGCCCGAAGATGTGAAAAGTGGTTCAGCTTCTGGTGATCATGATTCAGGTAGCGGAGTAAACAATGTAGGTGATGTAGCAGGTGTTTCAAAAGAAGCGTCATGCCGTACGGAACACGTTTTACCAGAAGCTGAAATTTTGAAGGGGCTACCAGATGAGTTGGTTAGGTTGCTGACGGATCCAGACCATGAATTATGTGGTTGCCCGTTGTGTCCATACTCACCCGAAACAATCCAGTCCTGGTGTTACCATGACCCATGGGAGAGTGAGCACAGCCCCTCTCCTCTGTACTTTCATGATGAGGATGTTGCGACACCATGAAGAAAAGCTTCGTAGAGATGGAGAACAAGGGGTAGTTAGGATGTGGTAAGTGGTTAAAGTTGTGATAACCTTTTGACCCTATGTTTGTAGGCCACATACTAAGGTCGTTTTCTTGTTCTTTTATTGTTAGTACTTTTTTTTGGGAATGGGTTGATGTCACGGCTCCGTAGTCGATCCATTGTTTCACGTGCGGTTGTAACCTAGTGGTAGAATGTGTGCTTAAGTTGGCTAGTTGTGGAGTTTAATTCTATAACCTGATGTGACTTAATATATAAGTTATTGGTGTGGTTAAGAACCTTTTGTGCTGATCCTTTACAATTAAAAAAACCCCAGGTACAGGGCTAACATGTGTTAAGATCTGTTTTGATGATGTTGTAAAATATAAACCAAAACCACAATTATCCATGCATATAATAATAAGATAGGCCTGTTAATACCAAACAGAGGACTTTCCACAAAAGTTGGCCTACAAAACATAAAGTGCCGAATGCCACAAAGTTTTTACAATACTGGATATGATAACTGGGATAAAAATAGTTCCACCTTCTTACACACGTAACAGAAAAGGGGAGGATGATGTCAAAAGACTGTTACATGTGTGTAAGAAGGCCAAAATGAAGAGAGTCTCCCATAATATATTACTAGTAAATGAAACCACAGATTTTAATCAGAGAGGGATGCACCAGGGGCGGTCTGCCTTTGTTGTTCAGCGGCTGCCTTTGCTGCTTTCATTGCAGCCACCTTAACGCAGTTGCGTGAGTCGTGGTCGTCGACATAAAGACCACAACGCTTGCATAACCGAAGCTGCTTTGGACGTTTCGGTGGTTTTGTCTTTGCCTTCTCACCGGGTCCGGAAATGCGAGTATGCGTACCACATCCCTTATTGCGTACAACATCTGGATTAGCAACTTCGACTGGAATGTTGATTGCTTGCCCAACTATTTCTTCCATTTCACACTCGTTTGTTTCATTTTGGATTGTACCCAATGGTTGCTTGGAGAGCACATTGATGTGACTTAATATATAAGTTATTGATGTGGTTAAGAACCTTTTGTGCTGATCCTTTACAATTAAAAAAACCCCAGGTACAGGGCTAACATGTGTTAAGATCTGTTTTGATGCTGTTGTAAAATATAAACCAAAACCACAATTATCCATGCATATAATAATAAGATAGGCCTGTTAATACCAAACAGAGGACTTTCCACAAAAGTTGGCCTACAAAACATAAAGTGCCTAAGGCCACAAAGTTTTTACAATACTGGATATGATAACTGGGATAAAAATAGTTCCACCTTCTTACACACGTAACAGAAAAGGGGAGGATGATGTCAAAAGACTGTTACATGTGTGTAAGAAGGCCAAAATGAAGAGAGTCTCCCATAATATATTACTAGTAAACGAAACCACAGATTTTAATCAGAGAGGGATGCACCAGGGGCGGTCTGCCTTTGTTGTTCAGCGGCTGCCTTTGCTGCTTTCATTGCAGCCACCTTAACGCAGTTGCGTGAGTCGTGGTCGTCGACATAAAGACCACAACGCTTGCATAACCGAAGCTGCTTTGGACGTTTCGGTGGTTTTGTCTTTGCCTTCTCACCGGGTCCGGAAATGCGAGTATGCGTACCACATCCCTTATTGGTACAACATCTGGATTAGCAACTTCGACTGGAATGTTGATTGCTTGCCCAACTATTTCTTCCATTTCACACTCGTTTGTTTCATTTTGGATTGTACCCAATGGTTGCTTGGAGAGCACATTGATCTTGAAATCCCGGAGTTGGGCAACCAATTTTGACAACGAATCCTCGTCGGTTCTGGCCACGTCAACACATTCAGTAACGAGGTCAAGGATTTCATTACGCATAATGGATGGTGCGTGTGGGTTGACGCCGTATCGGCTGGAAAGTGAAAAAACCTCTTTTGGGAGGGTATCTCGGCGCCACCTATTGTTTATGTATTGGGGTGGTATCTTTGCAACATTTTTCAATCGATATACGCAAAAGACATGGCGACACAGATATCCGATAAGTGTGAAATTCCTGCATGAGCAACTGGCGGAGTGGTCTACAGTGTTATATGTAACCTGTTAGGAACAGAAGCATCATAAACAAAAGGCTTTAGATCTAACATATGTTAGTGGAGTGGTAATAATGAAGTTGACTAACATGTGTTACCTGATAGACATTTGTGATGTTGTTCCTTTTGTCCAAATGAGTGACGTCTAACAAAAGAGTGGTATTGCTGGAATCGGTTTGGTTTGTGATGTAGCATAAAAACTTCCCTTTAATTATCTCCTTTTGAACTTGAGCGAAAACAGCGTTTGTGTAGATGTCGAACGCGTGCTGCTCTATCGCTAACTCAGTAGTGTCCTTGAATACCGTGGATGAGGTTTTGTACTCGGATACACGTTGCCGATAGCGTTGGCTATCTACCCTATTTTCAAAGCACATCATAAATTGTACAAGGGTGTTTGCGCTTGTTGAGTTGACCTTGAAGGCAGCGTTAGAGCTTTCGCAGCGTGAAGTGGTCTTCATCAAGCAACACATTGGCACTTCCCTGAAGTAGGCTGGTACCCAAAGATGTTTGATGTTGTACATGTCGTTCAACCAAGTGTGGTCTTGTAGGCCAAATGTTTCTAGGAGGTCATTCCAGCGGGACTCAAACGTTTCTGGTTTGATATAAACATTCCAAACCAACCGGTGAATGCAGGACCGAACATTAGAGTTTTCAAGAAGGTCCGTAGAGATCTGGTAGATTAAAGAATTACTAACACATGTTAGATTAAACAGTTCAAAAACACATGTAAGTCTGTGATGTTGAATAACACATGTTAAATGCTAACAATTTAACCTAACCTTGGAGGGTAGTTTTTTCATTATATGCCACATGCATAGACGGTGGCGTGATTCGGTAAAGACCATAGGAACAGCTTGAAGCATGGATGGGTCTTGATCACTCAGCATGAGAGTTGGTTGAGTACCGTGTGCCTTCAAGAAAGCCTTAAGCAACCACACATAAGATTCAATGGACTCGGTAGATATCAAACCCGCACCAAATGTAACACATTGGAAATGATGATCCACACCCGTGAATGGCACAAAAACCATCTTGTACCTATTAATAAAAATGGATTTGAGGTTAACAAAATGTAACACTTTTTTGGTTTGGTTTGTATACTTGGATATCAGGCCTAACACATGTTAAGGGGGAACTAACCTGTTAGTGCTGTAAGTCGCGTCAAAGGCGAGGACATCGCCAAAAGCTTTGTAGTTTAGCTTTGAAATCTCATCAGCCCAGAATACAGAAGACAACTTTCCATTTGATACAGTGTAATCAAAATAGAAGTTGGGTAGGTTGTCAAAGCGCTCACGCAAGCGTTCAAGGAAAAGTTGTGCGTCGCGTTCACCAATAAAAATTCGCAACTGGTGGGTAAAATTTTTAAAATCCACAGGAGTCCCATTGACATTGTGATGCCCCCCTTTTAAAGCTACAAGACATCTATAAGCTCTCATGGGTCCGATACGGTTTAGACTCATATTGTGAATGAATTGTTTGGTGGAGAATGACAGCTTCCGTGATATCTTGCTAAGATCACGGTTGTAATTCTCAACAAGTTCATGATTATGAATATCATTGAAACTCATAACTGTGTATGTATCATTAGAGATTGAGACTAGAATGCTTGCCTTACAGTCACACCATGTGAAGTTGGTTTTCCTAGACTTTACAGAAGATTCATCTAGTGTGTCAAAAGTCCTCTTGCGTTGTGGTTTCCCGTATTTTGAGCATCGAAGATACTTGTGTGTGGGAATTCCATTCCAGACTTTAGTTTGGCCTTTTTTAACAAAAAAACCAGCTTCAAACGCATAAAGTTCATACATGGAGAGAACCTCCTCAAATGTTGGATAAGATTTCCCACACACTGGTATGAACTTATTAGCGACGGTAGGAATCCAGTAACGGGTTCCCTGAGGGGTATCAAAAACGAAGTATGGATGCGCTGGCCCTGCATCAGAAAACGAAAAGGTTAGGAATCTGGTATATGGCAGGACAAAAGGTTAGAACCAGCACCCGGCATGTTAGCGTAGCCAGAATCTGGGTATACTACATGTGAACATTATGCAATATGTTTGAACTATGCCATATCTGGGGAAGAAAAATCAAAACGAGTGTATAGAAAAACAAGCCTTGAACATTATCCATAACCTCGTCAGAATGGAAATCGCTGTTCATGAAGTTGTTGGATATCAGAACATCCGGTGATCTAACAGGGTCTTCATATGATCGAGAACAATCAACAGGCATGTAAGTATATACAGAAGCTTCGAATGGAACAGCTGAACATTGCCATGCAGTATATTTGGATTATTCCATTAAAAAAATGTCAAATAACAAAAAAAAACATAGATTCGAGATAGTTAAGTTAGATAAAGATACAGCCCTAAAATGACAAACCTTGAGCATTTAATTCTTCATCAGTTTGAAAGTCAGTGCTAAGGAACCTGTTGGGGAAACTATGGACCGGCGACATTAACTCGGAGGTTGGTGGAATTGTCTCCATGGACATTAATGGAGAAAGCATAATTTGTAGGAGAAGATGATAATGGAGCTTTCTGTTAATGAAGATATAAAATAAACTGAAATATTGTAAATGAAATATGGGGTGAGTTATTTTTTCAAATGAGTTGATGGGCATTAAATGAAGATGTCAGATCAAATTGGGAAAATAAACTTGGCTTGGCTAAATTACTAATATAACCTTGAAAGCAAAATGGATTAGGAAGGTTCTCAGGCCACGTGGATGAATATAGTCCACAAGTAGAGTTTGCTAAGTTTTAAAAAAAAATGGGGTTTCTTGTATAGCATTGTCCTATATATATATATATATATATATATATATATATATATATATAGGGTAGGGTTCTAGAGTGAACATTAATGTATTTGCGAACTGAGTGAACAAATCTTGGCCATTGATTTATACACGTGGATGGCTAGGATTTAATCATCAAATCGTAAAATACACTAGTGTATTTCATCATCAAATCCTAGCCATTGATCTACAGACATGTATGGCCAGGATTAGTTCGCTCAGTTCGCAAACTACACTAGTGTTCACTCTTGAACCTAATCCTATATATATATATATATACTTCTTCTATATATATTTTTGCATTCATAATGTGTACGAACGGGGCCTCGCCCTTCGTGAGTCTCCGTGTCTCGCACGAGCATATGTGGGCCTAGCCCATGAAAGTCCTTATGCCTCGCACAAGTGAGAATGTGCCTAGCCCATTTGAGTTTCTATGTCTCAAACGGTATAAGTGGGCACTGCCCATGAGTGTCTTTGTGCCTTGCACAAATAAGAATATGCCTATCTCATTTGAGTCCCCGTGTCTCGCACGGTATAAGTAGGCCTAGCCCAGTATCGTCTCTGTGCCGCGCACGGGCGTAAGTGCGTTATGTGTAATATATATTTTTCAAATATATATATTTTTAAGTTTAGCGAACCTCGTTCACGTGTACATGTATGTTCGACTCACTTGTGTATATTTGTTTCACAAATATATATGTATATCTTTTTAAGATATAATTGTTAAAAATATTTATTTTTAACATCGTATTTACGTTAATGTACATGTACGGTATTCTTTGTGAGTGTACACTTCAACAAGTGTATTTGAGTACATCACTATGTACTTGCGTATTTTATACGTATATGTATACCGTATTTATCCTTGTATTTGTACATTCGATCATTGGCATTTATGTCGTATTTATACTTATACATATACCGTGTATATATGTGTACTTGTACATTCCATCATTGGTATTTATGTACGTATTTTATACGTATTTGTATACATGTACAATTTTGCATTTTTGCAAACCAAGTGTATTTTTGTATATATTTTTATACGTATTCGTATACTTGTTCAGTTCTAAATTCTCATGTGTTTACACTTAGTGAATTTTACCTTATACTTTCCGGAATTTCGTTGTATTTAAAATATACATTGTCGAGTCTAAAAATTATATTATTTTTAGTGTTTCATCGTAGTAACCCAATAATATACTTTCGTGCCGAAAGTGACCAAATGTCGTCCGTGATATGTGCACACTCCTTGTTGTGACGCTAGAGAGATCGTTTCCGATGACGACGCGTTTATTTCTTTAGAGTGTTTATTTTATATTTCGCGTCGGTTTTGGATATATATATTTATATATTATTATCTTGTCAATATATATATATATATATATATATATGTTTTGGTAAGGTTTGTCTGATGTCTGATTGCGCGTTGTCCGCGTCTCGTCTAAGGGTAATACATAAGTGCACTTCATATGTGTATGTTTTTTAGTATTATTTTCCAATGAATATATACACGAAGTTTCTTGTCCATTTTATACCTTTGAGTATTTATAGAGATTTCATGTATGATGTATTCTTTGTATTTGATTAGTATGATCCTAACTCTAATACATATACATAATATACATGTATTTATATGTAACACCCCAAAATATAAGATTTGCATATACATATGTAAATTATAATTTGGTCATAACCAAATGTAACATAACTAGGAATAATTAACCTAGTTAGTAAATTGTATTGGAAAACAATAAGGAAAACATGAAATATACAACCCTTTTTACAAACTATGGAACTAGAGGGACTAAAAGAGGAAAAAGGGTAAAATGTTTTTAATTAAAACAAATAAACACCAAAACACACACATATGTGTGTGTTTGGTCGACGATTACACAGAGCCAGGAGAAGTTCCTTTTCAAAACCCTAAACTCACAAAAATCCATCAAAATCTAGGGGAAATCAAGTTGGAAATTGGGGCTTTAACTAAATTCATGATCACCCAAGCTAGGAGATCACAAGGTATATTGAATTTTATCATTTGGTGATATCTTGAAATTCGGATAAAGATTCATGAACGAAATTCTTGTGTGAATGATGAATGTCATAGTTAAATTGATATGATATGAGTCTAGGAACAAACACTAGATGAGAACTTGATGAATTAGTGTCATAAATTAGAGAGGTAATGATTACCCATATGTGTGTTAAGTGGGTTTTTATGATATTATGATGAACACTTGAAAAGTGATAGTAAATTTGAGAAAATTGATGATGAAATCTAAGTTCTAGATGTTGTTAATGCACACAAGACATAGAGGCTTGATTTTTGATGTTAAAACTTGGTTAATAGTTAACCACGAATTGGATAATAGATGCATATAAAATCTCGCCTACAAGGTGCTCGTTAAAATGCCTAAGTGAAATCGTGTTGTCTACTAGTTTGCATGTAGAGCTTGATTTGATGATTTCACGAGTAGTAGGTTTATGACAAATCTTTGATCTATATGAGATTAAACATGATGGTGTATGAGAATCACCAAATAGAACTTGAATATATGTTAATTTTAGTTCTAGTTCTTAAATTGACAAAGATGAAGTTGAGAAGATGGTAAAATTAGGATTCATATGATGACTTCTTGAAATAGATGATGTTTTTGACATCTCTTAGTCTAAAATCACTGTGTTATAGGTTTCTAACAATTACCAAGAGTTTAATAAGGGTTATAGCCATGGAAAATGGTTGCATTTGTTAGTTTGGGTCGAATTTGAAAGGACCCTAAACATGATTTTCGTAGCTTTTTACATGGATTTTGACTAATCTTAAAAAAAATCATTTAAAATCAACCGTTTATCCGATTGGGTGTTCTATACCTTTTCGGAAAGCTTATGGAGTAAATTTTTACTGTTTTCAATCATAAGAAACAAATGTGGTTGTTAAATAGGCCAAAAAGGTGAACTTAAACTGCTGTTCAGAAACCTTGAAAGCTGTTTGAAAAATGAAAATATAGTTGTTGTGCTGATTTTATAAAAATCATATAGAATCATAGAAAAATCGTTAGAAGGTGTACCTTATATGCTTGGGAAGGTATTGTAGTTTTCTACGATCCATTTTTGAACTTGTTAATCTAGTTCGGACTTTAAATGAGTCATAATGGTCGATTACAACAGCTGAATAGAAATTCGCTGCACATTAATAATGTTATTATTAATCCAGAAAAAAGACATATGATTGCGTATACTTGTTTAGTCATGAAGTATTTATTGTTAGGAACAAATAACACTTTATGTGACATGCTTAAAATGTTCAAAATCACTTACTAACTAGTTTGTATAAGTAACTTGACTAACGGGTCAAACGGTTAGTGAATGGAAAGAATTATAGAAAAAAAAATATAGTTGTTGAATAAATAGCATACTTTGATGAATAAGTGTGTGAATCCATAAGGTAGGTGTGATGGTCATGTTAATGGTTGACTAATCTAATCATCTTGTGGATATGATATGGTAGTTTGACTCTTACAAGCTAGGTAGGAGCTTGGAAATGAACGGGTCAAATGAATACAAGTTCAAGTATGAAGCTCGTAAGGATGCAAGGTAAGTAAAGCTTACACCCATTTGTAGTATACGTATTTGTTTTATAAGTGATAAATACAACAATGGATTATGTTTAAAAAAATGGGTTCCGACACGAACCTAAATGAGTCGGAACGAATAAAAACGATCAAAACCATGGTTAATGGTAAAAAGAGGCAAAATGGTAATTTAGTCATGAATTGACTAAGAATTTATAAGTTTTCTTAAAGTTACCTAATAGCGTAACTAGAAATGGGAAAAAGGGGTAAAAAGGGTAATTTAGTCACGTGATGACTAAATGTAAGTTGAGATTAAATGGATACCCACGGCTCAAGCCGAAATAGGTTAAATATGTAAGAAAAGGAAATTTTGTGGTAAAATCCGAAATGGGTCGGACATGTGAATGGGTAGTTAAAAACCATGCTTTGAAACAAATGCGAATGTGTGGTCATATAGGCCAAATGGGTCAAATGGTGGTGATAACCCCATTTGACAATATTGACTAACGTTGGTTGGTAAGTCGTATGTTCACAGGAGTGAACCGGAAGTGGATAATTGCGTCGCTATAAAGTAGCGGCTAATAAAAGCAAGGTATAAAACGGGTTTATATGTTGACCCAAGCCAGGTACGCATAAACAAGCTTTTAGTTAAACATACGATTCTTGGTCAATTAATTAGCGAAAGTCCTTCGTTGTAAAATGAAGGATTAAAATTGACCAAAAAGCCCTCGTTGGGTACACCGGGCAAACGAACCCTAGAGGTTTTTTAGGAACTTGTATTATGATTATGTAACCCTTTTGATACGTATAAGAATATAGGCATAAACTTTCGTGGGTCAAATGCCTAAGAATAGGTCTTTTTAGTAAAATGACTAACCGAAAAGTAATAATCGGAATAATCGGTTTATTGTATTAATTCACCACAAAAATAGTTGTGGTGAAACATAAGTAGACATCTTAAATGTAAAAATGTGAAGTGCAAAAAGAGATGAGTGAAATTGATGCTTAAATGCATAAAAACAGTTAAACGGGTCAAAATAAAGCAAGTGATTAAGATTGGCTAAGTGTTGGAAAATTTCAAAATAAACCGGTGAATGTAAACACGAATACAAACCTTGTAAGGGAAGCGAAAATGCTAATTTTTGGCAAGCCCGGAATGGGTAAAAATGATAAGCAATGAATATTGTTAATAAACTTGTTGTATGATGTTAAAAGTGACGGGTCAAATAATCAAATAAAGGATTTTTAAGTCGTTTGCTTATAAATCAGATTTTTATGCAAACCAAGGTGATAAACGGTTTCGTAATTTAATTACGGACGCGTGGGAAAAAGAATTACGCGAAACGGACGTGTAGATAAAAAGTTATGGTCTTTGGAAGTTTGAATTTTTTAACAAAATTAAAGTTGGGCAGAAAATGCAGGTCCAGATACGGACCTGGTGGAAATTGGTCTTCCCCACGGCACGCGAAGGGAAACCCTCAACTGGGCCCGACACGCGGGTGCTGTTGCGGCCCGCGAATGATCAAAGGTAGTCTCTCGCGTGTCGCGAGAGACGTAAAACCGGGAAATTTTATTTTATTTGTTTGACTATGGAACTTGTTTATAAGTTATCAAAACTAACCCTTAAGTTGGTTTTTGATGTTAGGTGAATGTAGCTACCATCCGGATGTCGATCAAGCAATGAAGTAAACCGAACACATATCAAATGAAGCTTCCGCGATGTCTTTCTTTTGTTTAGTTTAAAAATGAAAGTTGTAAACACTTAGAATTATAATTTGGAATGTTTTTAATCATGTAAGAAGTTTAACTTGGAAAAGTTTTTGAAGGCTTGCATTTTCGTATAAAATGCGTTCTTAATAGTATAATCGTGTTAATTTGAGATGGGTCTTACATTATACACAGATGGTGATAATATATACACCTATATTTTTATATATAAGTGTTTATTAAATCCTTGGAAGATTAGGGCTTAAACCATTTCCTTAAAACTTCCTTAATCACGATTAAGGTCACTAATCGTGTTTAGCCTCGTTAATCACCCCGTTAATCACACTTTAATTGCGGTTAGATTTTTAGAAAATTTCGCCATGGTTTCCCCTAAAGTATGGCGTTTTCCACGTTTTAAAAACGTATTTAATCCATGTTTAAGCCCCTTAATCACAAACAATCTCAAATCAAGTTTCGAAAATCCAATTTTACATGTAATATTTCACACATAATTATCCTCATAATCATTGAACTTTATATATTTTTAACCACATTTTTAATAAAAATATGATAACACTTTTAAATCTTTTAGCAAGATTACTTACACCATCATATTTAACACACTTTAAAGTCTTGATCTTTCATTTAAACAACTTTGATTAACATACTTTTAAAGCCATTATAGTGTAAATCATGATCTTTAATCTTTATGAAAGTCATAACATGTTAAAAATCACCTTTGTATTGTAGTAAAGTTCATGGATTATGTGGATGATGATCATGTTAAGATCTAAACATCAAAATGTTTAGATCATCATTTCTAGCCTAGATTATACAAGATCATCCATTTAATCATCCTACTTTAACATAATCATCAAGAGTGCATAAGCTAACTAGCACTAAACAACATCATCAACACAAAATATAACACATTAGTAGACTTTTAATGTTGAGATTAGTGGTTTAACTTTGATCTATGTTTCGTTCAAGATGAATAACATGTACTTTATAAATCTACATAATATAACAAGCTTAAAAATGGTAGATGATGATCTTACAAATTTGCAAATGATTAGTGGATTGTAGGATGAAGATTAAGAAGATATAAAAGCTCCAAAGTGATCTCTAATGATTCTCCTAGCATGCAAGTACCTTAAATCAACTTGTATTAGTTTGTAATGGTGTAAAATGGGATGTTTGGTGAATGAAAATGAGGAGGTTGTGGGGGTTTGTGGCTGTCGTGAACAAGGAAGGGGAGAAAGAGAGATGTTTGGTGTTGTTTAAGGGTTGTAAAATGAAGGAAATGATGTTATAAACTTTCACTCTTGCAAGTTGGTCAAAAGAAATCTTGTATCACCATACATTTACATCAAAATGATCTTGTGTGATTGATAGGAGGTATGGCCGAATGGGGGGTATGGTGGTTATTATTTTTTTATATATAAAGTTTAAACATATAAAACATGTGCACAATATTAAACTTGTAGATATTTAGGGTAATTAGGGGTTAATGGTAGTTTAGGGTTTTAAATAAAGCCTAACTAGTTCACTAGTTTAGTGGGTATTGATTTTGGATGGTAAAAATGTCACTAGTTCGCTCGTCGGTTCGAAATCGGGTGATATATGAAAGTTGTGATATAATACCGGGAGCGACGGTTTTAATTTACCATTGTTGCTATGGTGTTTATTTAAGGCGTTTACGACGTCAAATGATGGTTTACTAGTTCACTAGATTCCTAATTTAGGCATTTGAATGGTAGAAATATAACTTGTTCGTCTATCGGCTCGAAACCGGGTAATGTGTGAAAGTTGCGGCGCTACTGGAAATTTATGTTTTGGATATCCCATTGATATCCCCAAGCTTATTTAGGATGTATAATATTAATTACAAGTCTTACGGATATTAAAATGCTGAATTTTTAGCGTTGCGGGCATTTATTATTGTTACAGTTTGGCGCGGATCAGACACTTTATGTTTATACGCATTCTCTGGAAAGTTAAAGTGTTTTAGCATTTTGTGTGAATTCAGGATCGTGATGAATTCGTTGACCTTGAATGCGTATCGTCACGTGTAATGTGCAGAATCCAAACACGTGTATGGAATGAACACAGAGATGTAAATACTAATGTTTTCTTTACTGATCTGACAATGTTTACACCGTGAAAACAAACTGATAGAGTTTCGCACCAAAACACTCAAAGTCCTATTTCGTTAGAACCTAAAACATCTATTTATAGAGCACTAGGTTCGAACCAATCAACATGTGGGTGGCTTCGTACGAAGCTGGTGGCTTCGTACGAAGCTACCCTTGCTTCATTAGTTGATTTCTTCAATGTTGCACCAGTCTTGTTTCACTCATTCCAGCTACGTTCCATGATTGACGCAAGTGATAAACATTTCATGATTGACGCAAGCGATAGAGATACTGTATTCACATTTTGTGCCCCAAATTAGGGGTTTTTATTTGTATTTCAACTATAAAATGCTTTCATGCCATTCGTTGCTCGTTCGGACAGTTTTCAGAACTAGCTGGCATGAACAGTATGTTCAGGTGAATAGTAATTTTCAGCATTTTAGCCAACATATCGGACATAGTTTGTTGTTTTCTCGTGACGCGACGAATGTATCAATATTGTTTGAAGTATTTAACCATATCATATGACTGCTAGACTTTACATGACCTAATCATGTACCACTTAAGTCATAATGAACGCAATTAAATGTATAAATAGATTGTTAAGTTGTACGGAATTACCATTATTTTTGCCGGTTGTCACATATATAAATGCTTCTTGATCTAATTCCTTATTTTCCCCCAAAATTAAAAACCCAAGATTTCTAAAGGTCAACAAATAGCTCAATCCTCTCAATCGTGCAATGCAAGGGGTTGTTTGCTCGTGTGGTGCTGCAACGATGATCAAAACTTCATGGACCTCAGCAAATCCGGGGTGTCGATTCCATTGTTATTCAAGAATTGTAAGTATTTTGTATATGAGGTATTGAACTAATCTGAAATCTAACCTATAATGTTTGAAATTGAATTGATCAGGGGGTGAATTGTGGCTTCGTAAGTTGGGCGGATCCTCCATTGTGTACACGGGAGATTGAAAGAATTCCTTAACAGATCCATCAATAAGCATGAAGAGATTCGTAGGAGAATGTCAAATGAGATCTTGAAACGTGTTTTAGTTGTTAGTTGGATTTTCTTTGTAATGTACTTTGTGTGAAAATAAGATTTGTTTGGTAGCTTTCAGTGTAATAAGTAATTTACCAGTTGACCTAGTTCTGACTAAAAAATTGTAAAGGTCAAATTGGAAGCTTGTGAACCTATTATGACTGAAATGAAACTTGTTTTGAATTATGTGCAACATGTTTTGCTTTTGTTTTGAACGTGTACTCTCTATTGTGAGGAAAACATGTTTTGCGGGCAAAACTTGTTTCGCGAGCAAAACTAAAACTTGTTTTACGGGCGAAACTTGTTTTGGCGAGCGAAACTTCTTTTGCGAGCAAAAACTAAAACTTGTTTTACGAGCGAAACGTGTTTTACACAAAAGCGACAACTTCAATTCATTCAATCCATATGAATTAAAAATACCATATTTTAATGACATATGTACGAAAGAAGCTTGCACTAACTTAACGGGAAGAATGATAAAGTATGATGATATTTTTTGCAGCTAAAACTTCAGGATCTTCCAGGCACCCTGAATAAAAATAGCAAAAAAATACTAGTACAAAATACCAGTTTAACTAAATACAAACATGCATGACACAACCCGGATGAACATGTTCCAGTCCCCTTAAATTTCCAAACAAAATACCATGTTCAGACCTGCATACACTCTTAAATTTCCAAACAAAATACCTTAACAAAAGACCATGTTCAACATTACATAAGCATGTTTAAAGTAGCATAAAGAAAGACTAATTCAAAAAACAACCAAACTGCTAATGATCTTTACCAACTTGTGGACTACCCTTTGCAACCTGACCCTTACCCTTTGCAGCTTGACCCTTTGCACCCTGACCCTTTGCAGCTTATCCCTTTGCAACTCGACCCTGAACCTGTCCCTTTCCAGCCTTATCCTTTGCACCTTGACCTGAGCAACTCCTTGAATTATGCCCTGCCTCCTTGCATTTACCACAAGTGGTTGTTGTTCCTCTCCTAGTCAATTTACCTCTATTGTTTATCTCATCAAGTTCAAAGGCTGATCTCCGCCTCTGTTTTTTCGGCCTACTAATTGGTGTGTTATAGTTTGGAGGGGTGATGGTAGTTGGGCATTCAGATGGTGTCCAAAGATCCCTCCCATTCATTGCCACAATGGTGTTTATGTATACATTTTTCCAGGTGTCTGCGCAGTTTACCTCATCAACCCATGCCTCAGGGAGACTCACTTGGATACAATGTCTACTCATATCCTAGATTGCGGACACCCCATGTATACATGGCATACTAGTTTAATCCCATTTTCTACAAGAACATTTTATTTTTAAACATCCACTACACATTCGTCCAATCCAGGTCCACTAACTTGGAATTTGTGTTTACCAGCCATAAAGATAGTGCAGTTAGCTGCTTCAGACTTGATTGCATTGAATGTCTTTGTGGCTGCTGGTGTTAAAGGGCCATAAGATTTGGCAATTAACTTGTGGACTACAATTAATCTTTTCATTAAATATTCTCGAATGTATTCCAAAAAGGTAACTATTGGTTTATCCATGCCTCCAAATAAGCTGCCTACTGAAAAAACTTCATAAAGGTTGTTCAACACAACATCAGTCTTTGCTCTTCCTATTTTGACCACCATTACATAGTTTAAAACACAATTATTGGTAAATGAGAATAAATAAAATGTAGGTTGTATACAAGCATATCACACTAGTGAAATGAGATCTTGCCCAAGCTTTAGGTGGAATCATTTTTAGACATTCATGCAGTTTCGGATCAACCCTCCTAACAACAAGCATATTTTTGTTAAACTGTGGTATTGTAGTAGCAGTTGCTGCATTCCATAACATGTCCTTAAACATGTTGCCTCTCCATTTGGCTTTCATATTTTGAGGAATATGTCGCAGACAAAACCTATTCTCAGCCAGGGGAAATATTTTTTTGCTAGTGCAGGTAGTAGGCCCTAAATGTTAAGTATAAAAATAGTTAGGATAAATATGCAAGAAAGGTCAAGATAAACAAATAATTAATGTAATTACCTTTTGTCGGTCAGATATAAATGTGAAATTAGAATTAGAACCAAGTTCAAGATCTTCTCCAAGATTCTTCAAGAACCACTTCCAAGAATAAGTGTTCTCAGCCTCCACAACTGAATAAGCAAATGGGTATATTCAATTATTAGCATCAATCCCTTTTGCAGTCAACACTTGTTCAGGGTATGATACCTTCATAAAACAACCATCTAAACCTAGTATCTCCCTACCACTCATCTTAAAACCTGCTTTCAAAGCACCCAAACATATGTAGATCCTTTTGAACTGCATGGTTGGACTAGTTGGATTGAATTCCCTTTCAACATCAATTTTTATACCTGTACCAGGATTGGACCTCAATAATTCCTCACAGTACTCCCTTAACAATGTATATTGTAGATGGAATTCACCTTGTATCTTATGTATAGCCATACTCTTTGCCCTAAATGTCTTCTGTAAACTAATTTCGATACGGTGCTTTTTTGTAATAAATCTTGAAGGGATCTCAAAGGAATTGTAGGGTTTCCTGATTTTTTTCATAGCCTTCTTTAGTGGAGGGTCCTTTTCCTCATCATCTGCACTTTCAATATCATCCAAATCAACCCCTAAATGATCCTCATCTTGGTTGTCATCATCAAGGTCCTCACCTTCAATATCATTTTGTTCCACACATGACTTAAAATTCTCCATGTCAACTTCATATTCTTCAATCTCATTCTCTTTGTCCACCATGAAATCTGAATCTTCAGAATCATTATCATACTTTTGTTGATCAACATTATCAACCTCATTCTCTTGATAAACATTACCCTTGTGCACATCATCAACCTCAACTTCTTGATCAACATTACAATCAATCACATTAGCAACCTCATTGTCTTGATCTAAATTCCCATCATTTACATCAGCAACCTCATTCTCTTGATCTACATTACCATCATTTACATTTGCACTACCAGATTGATCTAACCATTCAAGTGCAAGTTGCCTTCTAATATTACTTGATGTAGATGGATTGGATGGACCAGCATCAACAATCTCTTCGATTACAACATTGCTACCCCCATTTGGTGACTAAAAATATGTACTTAAACGTTTAACCAATTGTTCAACATAAACCTCAGTAACTTTTACCCTATCTATATATTAGCACATATTTATAGCATCTTGATTAGTGCATAGAGCTCTAAAGCCGTTATCTAAATTTTGCACTAGAATCCTAAAATGGTTATACACTACATCATCACTAGAATAGCCCAACATCTTAAACATATCATTGAACTCTAATACTGAGAACTCATCACTATATATCATATCCACATAGTTTATCTTACCATGAACATATCTTCTACCTGGATAATTCTCAAAATAACCTCCATGGAAGACTTGGATAGAAATCAAGATAGGTCCATCTCTTAAAAATAAAAATAAAAACAAAAATTGAATTTAGGTCACATTTTGCATCATAAGGAAAATAGTTTAAACCATAAAATAACCTAATTATGAGAAGTAATAATACTGGACTACGAACGCACCAAAGTGTGAGATCTCTAATTGTGTTCTTAAATCTGCAGATCGTGAATGGGGAGAGAGAGATATAAGTGTAACACCCGTCTCATTCGTTTAATAATTTTCAATAAAATACGCATTTTTGTAAGAAATGCATAATTTCTAAAGTCACACAAAATGATAAGGTTTCATGACGATAGTATCTTAGCTAACTAACATCTAGTTTAAATATCTAAAAACGATAAGTTAAGTGTTTACAACATGAACATTGTTTACTACAAAGTTAGATAAACGCGGAAGCTTCAAAAAGTTGTGTTCGGTTCATGTTCGTCACTTGATCTTCACCCATCCTAAGTTCAAACACACCTACATTGTAAATTTATCACAAATGTTAGTATATGAGACCCTAGAACCCGTCTAAACGGACCCGAAAGCTCAAAACCATCAAATAAACAAAATAAAAATTTTGTTTGGAAGTCGACCGTAGGCTACGGTTCACAGACCGTAGCTTACGGTTCACCACTGATCTTTCAACAGAACTTCTGGACCGTAGGCTACGGTCCAGGACCGTAGCTTACGGTCTGACCTGCAGATTTTGTTTGTTTTCCGTTTTTAGTACGAAAACCTTCATAACTTTTTATCCGTTTGTCCGATTTACGTGATTCTTTTTCCTACGCGTCCGTAATTAAATTACCAACGCATCTATCATGATCATTTAAGCAAAAGTTGAGTTTACAGACCAAAAGTCTATAATCCCCTATTATACTTATTCGACCTGCATAGTTTTGGGTCAAATCTTATGTTACTCAAAATTGGGACTTTTATGCATATTTACCCATTCCATGGGCTTATGATCATCGGCGTATCATTACCCATTTCATGGTTTTACGCCCCCGTGATCTACAATCGCCAAATGATATTTAATCACTTTCGTAATGACTACTTAGACAATTATTCGACCCGTTTGGCTCGTTTATGGAATCCTCCATTTTCAACGACTACCAAACGTTTTCTAAACAAGTATTGATTCGATTAACTAGGTAGTGATCATCATCACTTCTACTAATACTACCAATTCTAATAAACACCAATTCAAACGACTATAATGTTTCAAGTAACATAATGTAACGGTGTCACGGTTACATACTTGCATAATTTATCAACATTAGTTTCTATCCATAATTACCCATTCCCGGGCTTGTCAACTTCAGCGTATTATCACCATTCCATGGTATTACGCTTTCATATCTCTCAAGTATAGGGTGACGTTCACGTCACTTTAATATTACCAATTTATCCTTGTTTTGACCCGTTTGGTTGTCTAATGGAAACCACCACTTCACGACACACCAAACTTATCTCAACCAATATTTGACCCGTTTGTTTTTCTAGTGTAACACTTCGAAAATTCACGTCCTATAATGTGTTGACACGTGTCATATGTTTGAACGTGTGAAAGAATGATATAAAAGGATTAAAGTTGACAATCATGGAAAGTATCTGAATATACGAGTTCTTAATGTCAACAGTGAATAAATATATTGCACATTAACCCTACATGATGATCAAACCTTCAAACGAATAAATCACGGATCATACGAAGCTAAATATGAAAGAAAGTGAGAGATTACAAACTACAGGGGTTAAATGTGTCAACATGTTTAAGTTATACCTCTGAGTGACCTTTTGACAAACCTGAAGCTTTGTAACGGTTAATTATGCTCACTAGAATGTACGATATAAATTTCATAAAGTTTCGTTATCGTATGAGCAAGTTGTGATCAAATTCGTGTGCGAGGGGTTAAAGTGTCAACGTTGAAAGTTAGGACCTTTCGGGTAACAATAAAGTTAACCGGGGGCTTAACAAAATGGGTATATGTCTTGAAGCCCCTAAACATCAATATGGAGGGCTCAAAGTGCAAGATAATGATGGCTAAACAAAGTTTGAAGAGCCAAGGATCAAAACACAAGAATCAAAAGTTGAAGATCTTGTCAGGAGAGGCCTCGCGCCACGCGAAGCCCCAGGGGGGGGGGGTCTTCGCGCCATGCGAGGGGCCTTCTGGTCCGATTTTAATGGTTTCTTGCCTGCCACAGCCCTTGCAATCGATTTATATCCGATTCTCCACATCTTTCTTGGCCCCTAGGCACCCCCTAAACACTTAGGGACATGTGTTAATGATTCATGGTCCATGTTAGACTTGTGTGTCAACATTTTGTGGTGATTAAGCCACTATATAAAGGCCTCTAAGTTGCAAACATGCTTCACACATTCATTCTTGCAAATCTGATCATTTGTGGAGCACAAGAGCACCTTCCAAGCCTTCCTAGTCGACCATTAGACACTTGTAAGTATGCTTAACCTTCTTTAATTGAGTTTAGCTTAGTTATTTAGCTAAAAGTCAAACCGCCGTAATTAACGGTTGACTTAACGATTAATAACTAATGGCTCAGTGATTAGTTGAATTGAAAGTAGTTATAAGTTGGTAATTATGTGGGTAATAAACCCTCAAAAGGGTTCCCCCTGATTCCCACTCTAACTAGGTCAAATGTCGGGTCAAACTTACTATTAAAAAGTCAACAGAATGTGTAATTTCTAATTTATGCATAATTAGCAATGTAGAACACATACAACCTGTTTGATCATTAATATAACTTGGTAATTATTGAGAACATGTCTAAACATGTTCAACCCGACAATTTCCAGTTTAGACCCGGTTCGGAACCGAAAGTCGCATAGTTTGACTTTTGCTTTGACTTTCAGTTCTGACCCGTTTTGGTATGATTTAGAAATACCTAAGAGCTTCATTTGGACCAGGTTACATGCTAGTATAACCCTATGTGATTATACACCATGGTTCATTAGTTAACCAATTAATACGCATGATTCCGTTAATTGCCCATATGTTGACCATTATGCCCTTTTCACCTTAAAATGTGATTTTTGAAAATGTAAAAGAGTAGAAACCTTAATTACTGATATATAAACTTGTATGCAAAGTTTGACATCAGTTTGAGGTGTAGATTGAGAGTTATGCTCATTAGCGTAATTAAGAAGCTTTATGTTAATAAAACGGCGTAATTAGCGTATAGCCTAGTTAAGACTACTTTTCGATATCAAAATTTATACCCACTGATGTAATATATTATTTTGGGATTTTTGAAGATTTTTAATTAATTTTAGGCTGAGCATAACTTATAGTCGTAGGCTTAATCCGGTAATTGTCGGTTTTGCCCTTACGGGCCACAAAATGAGTTTTACATATCTAATCGACTCCAAACCTTTTGCTACTGATCTTAAATGATAAATAAATTATTTTAAGCCTTCTAGAATAATAAAAATATCAGCTTTATGCGTAGGACCTGGAAACGGCTTCTAATCGCCTAATTAAGCGTTTTAACGCATAGTATGTATTAAAACTATTTTAAACATACCAAGGGTGATACCTACTGATATTTGAGGTAAATTATAATATTTTAACAGTAGACAAAAGTTGATAAACTCAGACTTCAGTTTTGAGCTTTACGGCTTATGTGAAATTACCAAAATGCCCCTGCGGTGCATAGCTTGGTTATAATTGCTAAGTTTCAGATATATACAATACCTTACTGATATAACTTAGCAAATTGATTATGTTTACTGATTACATCAGACCTGTAACTCAGGAAAACACTTAAACTCTTTTATTACCTTATAAATGACCAAACTACCCCTACGGGCATAGTTAGTGTTTAAATTCATTTCGGGCATAATAAATGATATCTTACTGATGTCACAACATATTTGGAGCATATTAACTTAGGAAACCTGTAAATGGCTCTCATTATTACCCGTTGCGCTTATTACACGTTCGGTTCGGTTTATATAACTAGTTTACATAAATTAGCCGAAACGGGTCAAGTTTTATCGGTTTTATCTCAAAATCCAGAATGTGTATGAAATACCCATATTAAGCAAGTCTCCGAACTTGTCGGGTCTAAATCACATTCTATCCGGTCTTCGCTTAAATAGTGCGTACGAACCGTATCATTGAAACTAACCGGTCTAAGCTAAGGCTTAATTAAGGACCCGTTAGAAATCTAATAGGTTATTATAAACCTTCGTTCCAGATTAGGAGCCCAGTAAAAGTACTTGCATTTGCTGTATTTGATTGATACTTTGCTCAGGTAAATACTCTTAACTTATTTTCCCTATACGGGCTTGGGATACGGTACTATAAAAGTGCCGCTTGGTCGGGTATGTAGTCACTTAAATCGGATTGTGATTAATGTATTTACATAACCCGCTTTGTTCTGTATTATTTGATGTATGGCCCTTGGGGGTTAAATGACCATGTCCCGGATACCCTTGGCATCATTTTACGAAATGGCCACGACCTAAGCACGGGGTGTAGGCGTACACCTGACAGATGCATTATGTAAAAACTGGTAATCCACGTAAAGGAATCAACCTTGTGGGCATTATACCTGTGGCATGTCAGTTAACTTAAACCGGCTCTTCTAACCGGTGCTAATGGACGGCAAATGAGTAAAACTGTATACAAGATTATTTTAATAATTGTCCCAAGTTATAAATGATATTTTTGCCGAAGTGCATTCAAATCAATTTTCAAACCCTTTTCTAAATGAGTCAGTTGAGTTATATTTACCAGTGTAAACTGATGTATTTTCCAAAAAGGCTAAGTACAGGTGCTAGACGAAATAGGCTGGCTACTCCAGGCATCATTACTCAAGTCTCGCAAGCTCTAGATGTCAAAGTCTGTTGAACAGTTTTCCTTTATTTGATCCGCCTGTGGATCTTTTACTTTCCGTTGTAATACTGGATATTACTTATTATTCAGAATGTAATATATTTATCTTTTGCTTCCGCTGTGCATATTAAATATTGTGTTGTTTGACTATTATGTTGCCAACCATGTCACGATACTCTCCACCGGGCCCACCGGTGACACGTGGAAATCGGGGTGTGACAGGTTGGTATCAGAGCCAACACTGAGTGAATCAAACACTAGTCTTTTGTGTTTAATCTCAGTTACACAGTTGCACATTCTTGTGTCTAGACAAGAACATTGGACAAATTCTAATTTGTTTTATTTTGTCCTTATTTGATTCCTTTGTTATTTTCCGATTAGCCCTTGCATGGGCAAGTCATTTTTAAGAAGTTCCGTTTAGGGCGACCATATACTTGTTTAAATTTTAAAGGAACGATTATGTTTAAAATATCATTCCTATATTATAAGATCTACCATTATAATAAAATAGCAAAAATCTAAAAAGGACAAGACCTAGCCATGTGTCACATTAAGACAAGGCCAAGACGGTCGATCCACAATTAGATTTAGATCCTTGTTAACATTTCGATTAAGGATTGTTCTGCGTTAATTATTATTAAAAAGGATCTAAAAGGTAAAACCTAGCCTGAATGTCACTGCAGACAAGGCCAAGATGGTAGAACCTATTCAAGAGATTCAAATTTTTTTTATATATCTAAAAGCATATTATCATGCTTGACAAAGTGTGATAGGATAAAATCACATAAGTCATTTTTTTTAAAAGGGTTATTTTTAAATTCCCTTATTTATATAATCATCCCTTAAGGATGAAGTGCCCACGGGCTATAATTAACGTCCTCTGAGACTAAAGACAGTGGTAGCCTACAACTCCCTGTCAAGGAAAAAGGTAATGAACTTTGATTCAAACCTTAATGCCTCGATTCTCTGAAATCATGGCTTATAAATTAAACTTGTCTACGTGATTAGGCCTTTTGTGCTATTATTAACTTATAATTTAGGATTATGATAAGGATCCTGAATTTTTTTTTTATATTTAACAAATTAACTGAAATGTGTATTAAAAGCATGGTTAATCAATCGTTTAAGAACGATAGTACTGTAAGGGCTTCTAAATAAACCTTGCCCTTATTTTTCTTTTTGTAGCAACTAAGACTACATGGCTGACTCTGACGAGATAAACAGTCATCCTTTGGAAAACCGCGATGATAATGATAGGATTAATATAACCAAAGGAGAGCTTCGTACAATGATTGATACAACTGTATCTAAAGCTGTAGAAGAACAATTTAAGGAGTATAGTGGGACGCATAGTCGAGCCTCATCTGTACCCCACTCTAAATCTGTCCCTAAAACTCATTCAGAGCCTCATAACAAGCCGCCCTCTAAGAATCAAGGGCCAAAGAAGGACGATGATCGACATTCATCAAATGAACACAGTGTTCCATCCAAGAAGATAGCGTTCGATAATGAACCACGTACCAAGTCATGTACCTATAAGTACTTTGTTTCCTGTAAACCCCGAGATTTCACTGGGGAGAAAGGAGGAGTAGATTGTATGACCTGGTTGGATGAAATGGACACGGTGGTGGACATCAGCGGTTGTGCTGAAAGGGATGTAGTAAAGTATGTATCCCAATCGTTCAAAGGAGAGGCACTGGCATGGTGGAGGTCTCTCATTCAAGCTGCTGGGAAAATCCCGCTCTACAACGTGTCATGGGAGTAGTTTGTTACCCTCATTATGGAAAACTACTGCCCTCAACATGAGGTCGAAAGAATTGAATCTGATTTCTTATCATTGGTGATGACAAACTTAGATTGTCAAGCTTACCTCACTAGTTTCAATACCCTGTCCAGACTGGTTCCTTACCTTGTAACACCAGAGCCCAAGCGAATTGCTCGCTTCATTGGGGGTTTAGCCCCATAAATCAAAGCCAGTGTTAAAGCTGCAAGACCTGCTACGTTTAGGTCAGCAGCTGATCTCTCTTTATCCCTTACTTTAGATGCGGTCAGGTTGAGATCGCTAAAGAAATCTGAAGAAAGTAAGAGGAAGCATGAGGATGATAACTCACGAGGGTCAGAGAAGAAGCACAAGGGAAACACTGATTCTAAGAAGTTTGGGTCTGGAAGGAACAGTCAGCGAACAAAGGAAAAGCCAAAGTGTACGACTTGCCAGAAACGCCACTTTGGAAAGTGCAGACTTGAGTCCAATTCTAAGCCAGGAGCACCTGCATGAGGGATATGCAAGTCTAAAGAGCACAAGACGATAGAGTGCAAGAAGATAAGAGATGCCACATGCTACAACTGTAATGAGAAAAGGCACATTAAGACCAACTGCCCTAAGTATGCCAAGAAGCCGGAAGAGGTCAAGAAGACCAATGCAAGGGTCTTTCGAATGAATGCCAAAGAAGCGGTTCTAGACGACAATGTGATTACAGGTACTTTCCTTGTAAATGATGTCTATGCTAGAGTACTTTTTGATTCAGGCGCTGATAAGTCGTTCGTTGATAATAAGTTTTGTGAATTGCTGAAATTACCTGTCAAAACCTTAAGTCTGAATTATGAGGTGGAGTTAGCAGATGGTACACTAGAAACCGTCTCAACTGTTTTAGATGGATGTGTTATATCCATTAAGAACCACTCTTTTCCTCTGTCCCTACTTCCATTTAAGTTAGCCGGTTTTGACATAGTTCTGGGTATGGACTGGTTATCTCATAACCAGGCCCAAATTGTCTGTAACAAGAAACAAGTGGTAATAAAGACTCCGTCTGGTGAATTACTTACCATTCGAGGAGATACCCAGTATGGGCTACCTGAGCAAGTGACTATGCTCAAGGCTTCAAAGTGTTTAAAGAAGGGTTGTGTCATCTACATGGCACAAGTGATTATTGATGAGCCTAAACCGAAAATCGAAGACATCCCCATCATTTCTGAATACCCAGAAGTTTTTCCTGAAGAACTACCTAGTTTACCACCAGATAGGCAAGTGGAATTCAGGATTGATATCATCCCCGGGGCAGCACCAGTTGCTAGAGCACCTTATAGGTTGGCGCCAACAGAAATGAAGGAATTAAGAACACAACTGGATGAATTGCTAGCTAAAGGTTTCATAAAACCTAGTTCGTCTCCTTGGGGAGCACCAGTCTTGTTTGTCAAGAAAAAGGATGGATCGATGCGTCTGTGCATTGATTATCGTGAACTTAATAAGGTCACGATAAAGAATAGGTATCCTTTGCCCAGGATCGACGATTTGTTCGATCAATTACAAGGGGCAAGTTATTTCTCGAAGATTGACTTGAGGTCAGGCTACCATCAACTGAAGGTTAGAGATGAAGACGTACACAAAACTGCATTCAGGACTCGTTATGGTCATTACGAGTTCCTAGTGATGCCTTTTGGGCTCACTAATGCACCAGCCGCGTTCATGGATCTCATGAATCGTGTTTGCAAGCCGTACTTAGATAAATTCGTCATCGTTTTCATCGACGACATTCTTATCTACTCGAAGAACCAAGCTGACCATGAGAAACACCTTCGATGTATTCTCAAACTCCTGCATCAGGAGAAGCTCTATGCCAAATTCTCTAAATGTGAGTTTTGGCTTCGAGAAGTCCAATTCCTTGGACATGTGGTGAGTGAGCGTGGTATCCAAGTGGACCCCGCCAAGGTTGAAGCAGTTATGAACTGGCAAGAGCCAAAGACGCCTACAGAGATTCGTAGCTTCCTGGGATTGGCAGGATATTACAGGCGTTTCATTGAAAATTTTTCAAGGATTGCTGCACCCCTAACTTCCTTGACCAAGAAGAAAGTAAAGTTCATTTGGGGCCCTAAGCAGCAAGAGTCCTTTGATATCCTAAAGCAAAAGTTGAGCAACGCCCCAGTACTGACATTGCCAGATGGAATAGAAGATTTCGTGGTTTACTGCGATGCATCACACACTGGCATGGGGTGTGTGCTTATGCAGAAAGGCAAGGTTATTGCCTATGCTTCAAGACAGTTAATGGTGCACGAAAAGAATTACACCACCCATGACTTGGAGTTGGGTGCCGTTGTATTCGCACAAAAACTGTGGAGGCATTACTTGTATGGTATCAAGTGTGTGATCTATTCTGATCACAAGAGCCTTCAACATCTGTTCAATCAGAAGGATTTAAATATGAGGCAACGCCGTTGGATGGAAACTTTAAATGATTACGATTGTGAAATCAGATATCATCCCGACAAGGCGAATGTAGTCGTTGATGCCTTGAGTCGAAAGGAAAGGGTGAAACCCATCCGAATCAATGCCAAGCGCATGGAGATAAAGAACAGTTTGACTGAAAGGTTGTTAGCTGCACAGAAGGAAGCTGTGTTGGAAGCTAACTATCCTAATGAAAAGTTAGGAGTAACTGAGGAGCAGTTATCTCTTAGCAAGGATGGAATTCTAAGGTAAAATGGATGAATATGGGTCCCAATTTATGGAGGACTTCGAGATGTCATCCTCCAGGAAGCCCATAGTTCCAAATACTTCATTCATCCTGGAGCTGATAAGATGTACCAGGATCTAAGGGCAAATTATTGGTGGATAGGCTTGAAGAAGTCTGTAGCCGCCTATGTAGCTAAGTGCTTGACTTGTGCGCAAGTCAAAGCAGAACATCAAAAGCCGTCAGGCTTGCTACAACAGCCTGAACTTCCTACGTGGAAGTGGGAAATGGTAACTATGGATTTTATCACCAAGTTACCTAAAACAAGGAAAGGAAATGATACAATATGGGTTATAGTTAATAGACTGACTAAGTCAGCACATTTCTTACCCATCAAGGAGACTTATAGCTCCGACATGTTAGCCCAGTTGTACGTGGATAAGATTGTAGCCTTACATGGCATACCCGTGTCTATTATTTCTGACAGAGATACTAGATACACGTCACATTTTTGGAAAAGTTTCCAACAATCTTTGGGCACGCGTTTGAATTTTAGTACGGCTTACCATCCTCAGACAGATGGTCAGAGTGAGCGTACTATTCAAACTTTGGAAGACATGCTACGTGCATGTGTAATTGATTTAGGTGGTAGTTGGGATAACCACCTACCTCTGATTGAATTCTCCTACAACAATAGCTACCACACCAGCATAAAGGCTGCGCCTTTCGAGGCCTTATACGGTAGAAAGTGTAGAACGCCCGTCTGTTGGGCGGAAGTTGGAGATGTCCAATTATCAGGACCAGAGATAGTCTTTGAAACGACGGACAAGATTGTCCAGATTCATGACCATCTCAAAGCTGCCCGAGATAGGCAGAAGAGTTACGCAGATCCAAAGCGTAAATCCTTTCACTTCGAAGTAGGTGACAAGGTGTTGCTTAAAGTATCACCCTGGAAGGGAGTGATGCGATTTGGTAAGAAAGGCAAGCTAAGCCCGAGATACATAGGACCTTTCGAGGTTATCGAACGTGTCGGGTCAGTTGCCTATAAGTTAAACTTACCTGAAGAGCTCAGTGGAATTCACAATGTGTTCCACATCTGCAATCTGAAGAAGTGTTTCGCTGACGAATCACTGGTTATACCACATACAGATGTGCATATAGATGAGAGCTTAAAGATTGTGGAAAAACCATTGTCGATTGAAGATCGACAAGTTAAGAAGCTTCGAAGGAAGCATGTACCTATTGTAAAGGTCAAATGGGATGCCCGTAGAGGTCCCGAATACACGTGGGAGGTTGAATCCACGATGAAAGAAAAGTACCCTTATTTATTTCAGTAAATCTTGGGTCGAGATTTATTTTAAGGGGATGAGGATGTAACACCTCGAAAATTCACGTCCTATAATGTGTTGACACGTGTCATATGTTTGAACGTGTGAAAGAATGATATAAAAGGATTAAAGTTGACAATCATGGAAAGTATGTGAATATACGAGTTCTTAATGTCAACAGTGAATAAATATATTGTACATTAACCCTACATCATGATCAAACCTTCAAACGAATAAATCACGGATCATATGAAGCTAAATATGAAAGAAAGTGAGAGATTACAAACTACAGGGGTTAAATGTGTCAACATGTTTATGTTATACCTCTGATTGACCTTTTGACAAACCCGAAGCTTTGTAACGGTTAATTATGCTCACTAGAATGCACGATATAAATTTCATAAAGTTTCGTTATCGTATGAGCAAGTTGTGATCAAATTCGTGTGCGAGGGGTTAAAGTGTGAACGTTGAAAGTTAGGACATTTCGGGTAACAATAAAGTTAACCGGGGGCTTAACAAAATGGGTATATGTCTTGAAGCCCCTAAACATCAATTTGGAGGGCTCAAAGTGCAAGATAATGATGGCTAAACAAAGTTTGAAGAGCCAAGGATCAAAACACAAGAATCAAAAGTTGAAGATCTTGTCAGGAGAGGCCTCGCGCCACGCGAAGCCCCAGGGGGGTGGTCTTCGCGCCATGCGAGGGGCCTTCTGGTCCGATTTTAATGGTTTCTTGCCTTATCCGATTCTCCACATCTTTCTTGGCCCCTAGGCACCCCTAAACACTTAGGGACATGTGTTAATGATTCATGGTCCATGTTAGACTTGTGTGTCAACATTTTGTGGTGATTAAACCACTATATAAAGGCCTCTAAGTTGCAAACATGCTTCACACATTCATTCTTGCAAATCTGATCATTTGTGGAGCACAAGAGCACCTTCCAAGCCTTCCTAGTCGACCATTAGACACTTGTAAGTATGCTTAACCTTCTTTAATTGAGTTTAGCTTAGTTATTTAGCTAAAAGTCAAACCGTCGTAATTAACGGTTGACTTAACGATTAATCACTAATGGCTCAGTGATTAGTCGAATTGAAAGTAGTTATCAGTTGGTAATTATGTGGGTAATAAACCCTCAAAAGGGTTCCCCCTGATTCCCACTCTAACTAGGTCAAATGTCGGGTCAAACTTACTATTAAAAAGTCAACAGAATGTGTAATTTCTAATTTATGCTTAATTAGCAATGTAGAACACATACAACCTGTTTGATCATTAATATAACTTGGTAATTAGTGTAAGAACATGTCTAAACATGTTCAACCCGACAATTTCCAGTTTAGACCCGGTTCGGAACCGAAAGTCGCATAGTTTGACTTTTGCTTTGACTTTCAGTTCTGACCCGTTTTGGTATGATTTAGAAATACCTAAGAGCTTCATTTGGACCAGGTTACATGCTAGTATAACCCTATGTGATTATACACCATGGTTCATTAGTTAACCAATTAATACGCATGATTCCGTTAATTGCCCATATGTTGACCATTATGCCCTTTTCACCTTAAAATGTGATTTTTGAAAATGTAAAAGAGTAGAAACCTTAATTACTGATATATAAACTTGTATGCAAAGTTTGACATCAGTTTGAGGTGTAGATTGAGAGTTATGCTCATTAGCGTAATTAAGAAGCTTTATGTTAATAAAACGGCGTAATTAGCGTATAGCCTAGTTAAGCCTACTTTTCGATATCAAAATTTATACCCACTGATGTAATATATTATTTTGGGATTTT
This sequence comes from Helianthus tuberosus, assembly GCA_030545235.1. Lineage (NCBI taxonomy): Eukaryota > Viridiplantae > Streptophyta > Magnoliopsida > Asterales > Asteraceae > Helianthus > Helianthus tuberosus. Next base: position 83,632,107 of record CM060367.1, read on the forward strand.
TGAAGATTTTTAATTAATTTTAGGCTGAGCATAACTTATAGTCGTAGGCTTAATCCGATAATTGTCGGTTTTGCCCTTACGGGCCATAAAATGAGTTTTACATATCTAATCGACTCCAAACCTTTTGCTACTGATCTTAAATGATAAATAAATTATTTTAAGCCTTCTGGAATAATAAAAATATCAGCTTTATGCGTAGGACCCGGAAACGGCTTCTAATCGCCTAATTAAGCGTTTTAACGCATAGTATGTATTAAAACTATTTTAAACATACCAAGGGTGATACCTACTGATATTTGAGGTAAATTATAATATTTTAACAGTAGACAAAAGTTGATAAACTCAGACTTCAGTTTTGAGCTTTACGGCTTATGTGAAATTACCAAAATGCCCCTGCAGTGCATAGCTTGGTTATAATTGCTAAGTTTCACATATATACAATACCTTACTGATATAACTTAGCAAATTGATTATGTTTACTGATTACATCAGACCTGTAACTCAGGCAAACACTTAAACTCTTTTTTTACCTTATAAATGACCAAACTACCCCTACGGGGCATAGTTTGTGTTTAAATTCATTTCGGGCATAATAAATGATATCTTACTGATGTCACAACATATTTGGAGCATATTAACTTAGGAAACCTGTAAATGGCTCTCATTATTACCCGTTGCGCTTATTACACATTCGGTTCGGTTTATATAACTAGTTTACATAAATTAGCCAAAACGGGTCAAGCCTTATCGGTTTTATCTCAAAATCCAGAATGTGTATGAAATACCCATATTAAGAAAGTCTCCGAACTTGTCGGGTCTAAATCACATTCTATCCGGACTTCGCTTAAATAGTGCGTACGAATCGTATCATTGAAACTAACCGGTCTAAGCTAAGGCTTAATTAAGGACCCGTTAGAAATCTAATAGGTTATTATAAACCTTCGTTCCAGATTAGGAGACCAGTAAAAGTACTTGCATTTGCTGTATTTGATTGATACTTTGCTCAGGTAAATACTCTTAACTTATTTTCCCTATACGGGCTTGGGATACGGTATTATAAAAGTGCCGCTTGGTCGGGTATGTAGTCATTTAAATCGGATTGTGATTAATGTATTTACATAACCCGCTTTGTTCTGTATTATTTGATGTATAGCCCTTGGGGGTTAAATGACCATGTCCCGGATATCCTTGGCATCATTTTACGAAATGGCCACGACCTAAGCACAGGGTGTAGGCGTACACCTGACAGATGCATTATGTAAAAACTGGTAATCCACGTAAAGGAATCAACCTTGTGGGCATTATACATGTGGCGTGTCAGTTAACTTAAACCGGCTCTTCTAACCGGTGCTAATGGACGGCAAATGAGTAAAATTGTATACAAGATTATTTTAATAATTGTCCCAAGTTATAAATGATATTTTTGCCGAAGTGCACTCAAATCAATTTTCAAACTCTTTTCTAAATGAGTCAGTTGAGTTGTATTTACCAGTGTAAACTGACGTATTTTCCAAAAAGGCTAAGTGCAGGTGCTAGACGAAATAGACTGGCTACTCCAGGCATCATTACTCAAGTCTCGCAAGCTCTAGATGTCAAAGTCTGTTGAACAGTTTTCCTTTATTTGATACGCCTGTGGATCTTTTACTTTCCGTTGTAATACTGGATATTACTTATTATTCGGAATGTAATATATTTATCTTTTGCTTCCGCTGTGCATATTAAATATTGTGTTGTTTGACTATTATGTTGCCAACCACGTCACGATACTCCCCACCGGGCCCACCGGTGACACGTGGAAATCGGGGTGTGACATCTAGTGAACTTCGTCACTTCAATTAAACATCCAAATTCATATACCATGCTAAATTTAAAGTCTACTAGCAAAATACAAAACAAACATAACGTAACGAAACTGTAGTTACGTACCTTTAGTGCGTTCCCTTCAAGCGCATATCCGCTCCGGCTTGTCCGCTTGAAGATTCAATTCCATTGCCTATAGAGTCCAACCAACGATTTGTTTTGAACACTTATTATAACATGTTTCGCATAATTCACCATTCGATTCGAACATGCATTTTTACTCTAAATTTTACAATTTGTTCTCGTTTAGGCATTACATCGAACACCTAGTGAGCATGATTTTATACCAATATCAATCAAGTTCATGACTAACTATTTAGCCAAGATTAATATCATTTTCAAGTTTATTTCATCTAGCATGCATAATAACACCTAGATTCACTTCATAAAAATCAATAATACTCATTTTATGATCAATATTTCAATGTTTTTCATCATCCCACAAAACCCATTTAACACCTAAATGGGTGATTATGGATTTCTTACTTATGAACACAAATTCAACAATTTATTGACTAGGGTTTGCTCCTAGACATGATTTCATCCTAATTTCATTCAAGCTTCAATCATGCAAGCCAAATTTTTGATTTCATATGTTCACCAAGAATTCAAGATGAATCTAAATAACAAAATTTGGCATACCTTATGATCCTTTCACGGAGGTGATCACTAATTTGCGTTTAGATTTCTGTTTGGACTAGATTTGCCCCTTTGATTTGATGAAATTTGGTTGATTAGGGTTTGGGGCATAAGAGCTCCCCTGGCTCTTGTTGGAATCGAAGAACACACACACGTATGTGTGTGTTTTGTGTTTTAGTAATTTATTTAATTAAAACTCTAATTCTATTGACCATGTTTAGCCCCTCGACTTTACCCAAATTTATAAAGGGTATTTTAATCATGTTCGTTCTATGATTTCAAGTCTTTTAACTTACTAGGTAATTTATTCCTAGTTATTTTTTCTTGACTATTACCGTCATTCAATTTATAATATAAAATCTATGTTTTCTGGGTGTTACAAGTCCACCCCCCTTATATGAGTTTCGTCCCCGAAACCTTCTTTAAGTAGTCCTTTGGTTTGGACCTAACTATCTTAGTTTCGTTTTTCAAGGCATTCTTTCTTTTCTGGCATAAGGTTTTTATTCGTTTTGACATGTGCGTCTTTTTAGGCATATGTCCTATTGGACCGTAACCTTTTATCATTTAATTCCTATCTTTGTCGCCTATTTAACCGGGTTGTCTTTTGACCATCCAGTCACTAAGTCTGGCAGCATACTTACTTCATGCTAATCTTATATTGACAAGCACTCTACATAGGTCACATCATTATTTTGACTATAACTTGTTTTATCGCCTAGACTGATTGGTCACCATTTTACCTCATACCTCGCCATTCGGGTATACTATATTGCCGTCATCGGCCCTTTGCGTGCTTATAATTTCATATCTAGTAACTCATATTACGACGTGGCTGTATTCTGTATCACTTTTGTGTCCGTGATCACATCACGTCATGTTTAGGTTTACGTCAGCTTTTCATTATTATGAATCTTCTTTCGAATGCATCGTCTTACACCTATCGGCGTTAAGACCTATATCCTTTAGTATTGTCACACCCCGATATTTCCACGTATTACCGGTGGGCCCGGTGGGGAGTATCATGACGTAGTTGATATCATCATAGTCAAACAACACAATTTAAATGCACAGCGGAAGCAAAAGATAAATATATTACAACCGAATAAGAATATCAAAGTATTACAACGGTATGTAAAAGATCCACAGGCGGATCAAATAAAAGAGAACTGTTCAACAGACTTTAGGCATCTAGAACTTGCAAGATTCCTTATTAACGCCCTGAGCTCCCAGCCAATTACGTACAGTACCTGTCACTTAAGCTTTTTAGAAAATACGTCAGTTTACACTGGTAAATACAATTTAATTGACTCATTTTGAAAATGTTTAAGAAAATTGATTTGAATGCACAAGGTACAAAAATTCTTTTATAACCTGGGACAATTTTATTAATAAAAATCTTGTATATGATTTACATGTTTGTCCAACATTTAGGGCCGGTGATTATACAAGCCGGTCAAGATTAATCGACACACCACAAATATAATCTCACAAGAAGACACCCTTACGAGTGAGTATATCTTTTACATACGCAACAGGAGGTGTTATGCCTACACCTTGTGCTTAAGTTGTGGCCATTCACATTTTAAATGAGCCAAGGATATCCAGGACACAGTCATTAACCCCTAATGTTATTTGTTATTAATCAATACAGATTAAAACGGGATTATGCAATTTAATCATCTCCGATTAAAAGGTTTCTACACCCGACCAAGCGGTATTTTTATAATACTGTATCCCAAGCCCGTATAAGGGAAAATAAGTTCAAAGTATTTACCTGAGCTAGCAATGCAATTTATACTCAGCCGTATATTCTAATCAGCAAGCACAAGTACTTCTACTGGGGCTCTTAATCTGGAATGAAGGTTTTATTAACCTATTAGATTCCTAACGGGTCTTAGTTAAGTTAAAACTTAGACCGGTTAGTTTTAAGGAAAGGTTTATGGTTCAAAACGCATGATTAAGCGAAGACCGGAATAGAATGTGATTTAGACTCGACAATTTTGGAGACTTGTATAATATGGGTACACTAAACACATTCTGGATTTTGAGGCAAAAATGATAAGGTCTGACCCGTTTTGGTCAATTTATGCAAACTAGTTACATAAACCGATCCGAACGTGAAATATGCGTAACGGGTAACCATAAGAGTCATATACATGTTTCCTAAGTTAATATGCCTTAAACATGTTGTGATATCAGTAAGATACCTTCCGTTATGCCCAAAACGAATTTAAAACCAATTTATGCCCCGTATGTGTATTTTGGTCATTTAAAAGGTTATAAAAGAGGTTTAATATAAATCTAAGTTTTAGGTCTGATTAAATCAGTAAAAATACTTAATTTAATAAGTTATATCAGTAGGGTATTACACATATGTGAATTTTATCATTTATAACCAAACTATGCACCAAAGGGCATTTTGCTAATTTTACATAAGGTTTAAAGGTCAAATTTGGAAATCTGAGTTAAAACTTTTGCTTACTATTAAAGTATAAAAATTTACTAAAAATATCAGTAGGTATCAAACCTTATATGTTAAAAATAGTTTTAACTTATACTATGTGTTAAAAACGCGTAAAAAGGCGGTTTTAAGCGATTTCTGGGTTTTTAAAGAAAAGCTGATATTTTTATCATTCCAGAAAGCTTAAAATATTTTATTTATCATATAAAATCAGTAGCGAAAGGTTTGGGGTCAAAATGTTTTATAAAACTCATTTTATAGGCCAAAAGGGCAAAACCGACAATAACCGAATTAAAGGTATAACTCTATGTTATGCTCAGCCTAAAAATAAATAAAAATCTTCAAAAATCCCAAAATATTATTTTACATCAGTAGGTAAAAATTTTGATATCAAAAATTGGGTTTAGATAGGATATACGCTAATTATGCCGTTTAATTAACAAAAAGATTTTCATTTACGCTAATGAGCATAACTCCTAATCTAGACCTCAAACTGATGTCAAATTTTAGGTACAAGTTTATAAATCAGTAACTAAGGTTTCTACTCTTTTACATATTCAAAATTCATGTTTTAAGGTCATATGGGCATAATGGTCAACATTTAAGCATATAACGGAAACATGTAAATGAATAGGATAACTAAGGATCCAAGTTGTATAACCTCAGAGAGTTATACTAACATATAACATGGTCACAAAGGAACCATAAGTCATAATTAAACTAAGCTAATTCGGGTCAGAACTGAAAGTCAAAGCAAAAGTCAACTTTTGCGACTTTCGGTTCCGAACCGATCTTAAACTTGAAATTGTCGGGTTGAACATGCTTAAACATGTTCTTACATTAATTACCAAGTTATATAAGTGTTAAAACAGGTTCCATGGCTTCCACTTGGTTAATTATGAATTTATTTGAAAAATAGACTTCTGTTGACTTTTTATAATTACGTTTGACCCGACATTTGACCAAGCTAGGGTGATAATCAGTAGGAGCCCTCTTAGGGGTTTATTACCTACACAATTACCAACTTATAACTACTCTTAATTCGAATAATGTCTGGACCATTAGTGATTAATCACTAAGTCAAATCTTAATTACGATAAGCTTGACTTTTGGCCATTAAACTAATCAAAACTGAATTTAGGAGGTTAAGGACACTTACAAATGGTCCTTAGTACTGAAAAGAACTCCAAGGAAGTTCCCAATGCTCAGGATCCTCCATAATTGAGAAGGTAGCAAGATGAGAATGAAATGGTGAACTTAAACAATGAAACCCACCTTCTATTTATAGGTTTTGGAGGATCATGGGATGATGACAAGTGTTATAGAGGGATAACAAGATCATAACAGGTGTATACCAGTTTTAGAAACCATCAAATGATCCATAGGATTGAATATGTGAGACAAAAGGCAAAACCAAGGCTGGTTTTCTGATTTTCTGATATTGGGCATCCTTTACGGACCGTAAGGGTCAGTATACGGTCTGTAAGGACCTTGCCAGCTCACAACAACTTTCAATTGTTGACATAATTGGCCCCTGCACTTCCAAATGCCATTTTCCGACACATCTAAGGCCTGTTAAACCATTTTTAAGGCTCTATAATGATGCCAAAGCATAGAGAACATGAAACATGCTCAAAAATATGCCGGGTGTCGGTTCGTTTGATCGTACGGTCTCGTTGTTCGGCTAATTACGACGAAACACAGACGGACGCGAAAAATGATCCAAACGACGCGACGAATGGAATTTTATCAAGCCAAACACTAAAATAAAATATTTTAGTGCTTACATACATTTTTGGGTGTCCGGATATATTCAGATTGCAAGATATGCGCGAAAATGCAAACTTGTGCACTTTTTGACACTTTTAGTCCCTGCATGACGTAAAAGTTTATTTTTTGCGCACCAAACACCTCTAAGCCTATATCTAAGCTATATAAAGGATAACTAGGGTATGGTTAACTCATCTTCATATTCCGGAAGGTCCGTTACCATACGAATCGGCATACTTTCACAGTTTGACGCAATTAGTCCTTTAATTGCGCAAAGTAGCGCGAAACGTTGTTTAATGATATCCAAGCCTTCCATGGCCCATAATGGGCATTCACAAGCATATACTTAAATATTACTACACTCTCGTTCGCTTAAATGGTCACCGAAAGGCGTAGATTCCAAAGTTGACGCTTTAGGTCCCTCTATTGTGCAAACTTGCGCATCTCATCATTTAATAGCATCGAAGCCTCATATAATCCATATTAGGCATTCTTGAAAGTATTATTAAACATCACGATGCTTCGGTTTTGCTAAAAGTTCATTCAGAGGTATAATTAAACATATTGACTCTTTTAACCCCTTATATTTGCAAAGTTGCGCGTAACGTCACTTAAAGGCACAAAAGCCTTGGACGGCCAATGATTGGCACTCCCGAGAGTATAATCAAATATCATGAAGCTCTCAGTTTGTTAAAACCGTAAATGGTTATTTAGAAACTTATTTTAGGTATGTTAATACTTCCAGTTCTTTCATAATCAATGTTTTTCGATTTTTTCGAAAAATTAGTCCCTTAAATTCAAGGTTTGACTTTATTAGGGTTTATTACACGTGTCAATACTTCATTGGACGTGATTTTACGAGGTGTTACAAGTATTAACCGTTTTCTAATTTCTCTCATAATATTTATATTTGTTAGAACGTCATTTCTTACTAAAACTGAATTTTAGTTTAATGTTTTTCTCTTTAACACATGTCAATTAATCATATCAAGAAATTGACGACAAGGATTATTCTTCTCCGTTATCATTTTATGCGGGAAATCATAACTGGTTCCCACACTTTGTATTATCGACCCGTAGGTTCCTTTACTTAGCCTCGCAGGCTATTTTATTAGGTCTTCACCTTTTTAGGGTGAGACCCTATAGTTTGTTCCTTTGTATTTGCGACCCGATGGTCATTTTGGTCCCGTAGACCTTTACATTGTTTATAACCTGAAGGTTATGGTGATCCCATGGATCATCTTTTATTCATGTCTTTATTTAATTGCATATGTATACATATGTTGTCAAGGCACCCCCTTTTTATGTTTAGAATAAATAAATTTTCGCTTTCAAAATTCATTTGACCTTGACCGTAGTCTAAGGCTACACTCATTTTCTTTCGGATTATCTTTCCGACTCTATGACTTCTTACGTCATTTTCGCGTCGGTTTATCTCACTCACACCGTTATTTGGTTTACGCCTCTATTTCCTTTCAACCCGTTACCCGGGTTCTTTATCTTATTGTTTTTAACACTCCGGTTTCATTGGATTGCGTTTTCCTTTCCATACTCCATTACGACCTATCACATAGATTCATTAATATTTCGCACTTCCATTATTCGGTTTGCGCTTAGTTGGAATATCAAGTATTATACTTTATTCGGCCCGTCCAACATTGAAATAGTTGAACCTAACTATCGAAATTTTTGTTTTGCTAAATTTTATCGTCTTTTAATCATAATTCTTAATTCGAGTCTTTTGACTTTTAATCTGCGTCACCGTCTCTTGGTTTACGCATATATCTAAAATCCTACCCATCTATCAGGTATTTTACCGAAGTCATTATCAAAGCAACCATTTCGGCATGCATTAAGACTTTGCTTTGATTTATTCGGTAGTATTAGCGAAATCCGTCGCCTTTATTCCACCAAGTCCTTTATTCTTTCATTCATCTTGTTTGACTTGTTCGTGTGAACTTCATCACTTATGATAGTCAAACTTTACCCTTATGCCCTAACATTCTCGTTTGTTGGTTTATATTTTCATTTACTTTGATTCTTATCCCTTCCCTTGGGCTCGTTACCTTAATGTAATACGCTCCTGCTACCCGGCTTGCGTTTACCTTTATTATCAAGCATTTTACTTATTTGATCCGAACACCACCTTTCTTTTGTTAGCGACCCTTAGGTCTGTTTCTTTTATTAATGTCCCGAAGGCCCATTTCTTAAGCCTTATTTGGTAAAACCATTGCTATTGTTATACGGCTTTTGAGGTTTTACCCGTTTTCGTTCCAACACTTTTAATATGTTTATTTCACTAATCTTTTATACAATTACACCCATCAATGTGATCATCGTTCTTCCTCGTAAGGATTTGATTAATAATGTCTTAGTTGGGAGGTTATTCATACCCAAGTTTCTAAATCCGCATTTATTGATACTGTATTATTCACAGTAGCGAATAATACGTATCATCCATTTAGTTTTCCTGGAGGGTATTTTCTGCCCAAGTCTTATTTCTCATTCATAACCTAAATTCATTATCTAATTGTTGCCTAACGTTATCTTGTTATAATTTATAACGTGCACCTGTGTTACACACCCCAATGGGCTTTCTCCCAACTCGTTCATCTCTTCCTTTCTTGTCGTCATGATGGTGACTTGTAGGCTTTCCATGATTCCAGGTTAAACGACTTCAATAGCCTTTTCGACTTTCCCATAGATCCTTTTTGCACGTCTCCTTAGTCATGAGGGTTATCGTGTCGTCGCCAACTGCGATTGACATCATTCCATTGTAACAATAACCAAATTCAACTCATTTCATTTTATTATTCCATGTCGTTGTATGGAATTTCCTCACATCATTTATCAATATAAACGATGTTTCTACGTGTTTTATTAGGTTTAGACAAGTATATAACCTTGTCTTCGCCGCTTACTACTATTATAAATCCCTGGTTCGGGTGTAATTACATTCCTTCCCAATACAACATTTGTTCGCTTTATTAAGTTCCCGGGTTCGAGTGTATGCGCACTCCTTCCCATTGCAATATCTATATATCGAGATTACTTTTATCGCGATTTCACTTGTTCACCATTTATTTGTTTATATATAGTTATATATTATTATTATTATTATTATTATTATTATTTTAACATAATACACTCATTTCACCAACCATATATACCCATACGCAACTAGTATTCATCAAGTGGGTTTTTACATTCCACTTGTATTATCATAATTTAGAACATGTACCTGATTGCTACTCGCCTTGATGTACTCCGTTGTCTCAAATCATCACTTGATTTAGATTCTTTGCTGGCATGTTCTCTGTCATGCCTTCGAACCTTCCGCCATTTAAATCGTTTAACTCTCGTTATCTTCCAGGTGCGGTCATCATATCTTTCGAACATTTCCAATTTATTAATAATCTTGTTATTCAATGTTGTCCGTATTGTTATACGTGACATTCAATTATACTTATTTCACAAGTACTTATTTTATAATCAATCTATGGTTAGGCTTTATACTACCTAATCGTTTTTTATCAACACTAGACATCTCGAATCTGTAATGTTTATGTGACTATTAAACATTTCATTTTATAACATATGCATCATTCGCTTTGGTTTAGCCAAGTTTACCACTTGCTTAAACCATTCATATTTAGTGCACTTTCCGGGTTTGAATGTTAACACCCTCTTCCCGTGCACATCAAATCAGTTTCCTTTTTCTAATATTCAAATAAAATCTACTAAATGACTAATTCTTACCGGATGTTTGATCAAGCTTCAAACCGAACACACTTTGTCAATAACCTTGAGATCTGATTACCAACTTGTAACACCCGTCTCATTCGTTTAATAATTTTCCATAAAATACGCATTTTTGTAAGAAATGCATAATTTCTAAAGTTATACAAAATGATAAGGTTTCATGACGATAGTATCTTAGTTAACTAACATCTAGTTTAAATATCTAAAAACGATAAGTTAACTATTTACAACATGAACATTGTTTACTACAAAGTTAGATAAACGCGGAAGCTTCAAAAAGTTGTGTTCGGTTCATGTTCGTCACTTGATATTCACCCATCCTAAGTTCAAACACACCTACATTGTAAATTTATCACAAACGTTAGTATATGAGACCCTAGAACCCGTCTAAACAGACCCGAAAGCTCAAAACCATCAAATAAATAAAATAAAAATTTTGTTTGGAAGTCGACCGTAGGCTACGGTTCACAGACCGTAGCTTACGGTTCACAACTGATCTTTCAACAGAACTTCTGGACCGTAGGCTACGGTCCAGGACTGTAGCTTACGGTCTGACCTGCAGATTTTGTTTGTTTTTCGTTTTTAGTACCAAAACCTTCATAACTTTTTATCCATTTGTCCGATTTACGTGATTCTTTTTCCTACGCGTCCGTAATTAAATTACCAACGCATCTATCATGATCATTTAAACAAAAGTTGAGTTTAAGGACCGAAAGTCTATAATCCCCTATTTTACTTATTCGAACCCGCATAGTTTTGCGTCCAATCTTATGTTACTCAAAATTGGGACTTTTACGCATATTTACCCATTCCATAGGCTTATGATCATCGGCGTATCATTACCCATTTCATGGTTTTACGCCCCCGTGATCTATAATCGCCAAATTATATTTAATCACTTCCGTATTGACTACTTAGACAATTATTCGACCCGTTTGGCTCGTTTATGGAATCCTCCATTTTCAACGACTACCAAACGTTTTCTAAACAAGTATTGATTCGATTAACTAGGTAGTGATCATCATCACTTCTACTAATACTACCAATTCTAATAAACACCAATTCAAACGACTATAATGTTTCAAGTAACATAATGTAACGGTGTCACAGTTACATACTTGCATAATTTATCAACATTAGTTTCTATCCATAATTACCCATTCCCGGGTTTGTCAACTTCAGCGTATTATCACCATTCCATGGTATTACGTTTTCATATCTCTCAAGTATTGGGTGACGTTCACGTCACTTTAATATTACCAATTTATCCTTGTTTTGACCCGTTTGGTTGTCTAATGGAAACCACCACTTCACGACACACCAAACTTATCTTAACCAATATTTGACCCGTTTGTTTTTCTAGTGAACTTTGTCACTCTAATCAAACATCTAAATTCATATACCATGCAAAATTTAATGTCTACTAGGAAAATACATAACAAACATAACGTAACGAAACTGTAGTTACGTACCTTTAGTGCGTTCCCTTCAAGCGCATATCTGCTCCGGCTTGTCCGCTTGAAGATTCAATTCCATTGCCTATAGAGTTCAATCAACAATTTGTTTAGAACTCTTATTATAACATGTTTCGCATAATTCACCATACGATTCGAACATGCATTTTTACTCTAAATTTTACAATTTGTTCTCGTTTAGGCATTACATCGAACACCTAGTGAACATGATTTTATATCAATAACAATCAAGTTCATGACTAACTATTTAGCCAAGATTAACATCATTTTCAAGTTTATTTCATCTAGCATGCATAATAACACCTGGATTCACTTCATAAAAATCAATAATACTCGTTTTATGATCAAGATTTCAATGTTTTTCATCATCCCACAAAACCCATTTAACACCTAAATGGGTGATTATGGATTTCTTACTTATGAACACAAATTCAACAATTTATTGACTAGTGTTTGCTCCTAAACATGATTTCATCCTAATTTCATTCAAGCTTCTATCATGCAAGCCAAATTTTCGATTTCATATGTTCACCAAGAATTCAAGATGAATCTAAATAACAAATTTTGGCATACCTTATGATCCTTTCATGGAGGTGATCACTAATTTGCGTTTAGATTTCTGTTTGGACTAGATTTGCCCCTTTGATTTGATGAAATTTGGTTGATTAGGGTTTTGAGCATAAGAGCTCCCCTGGCTCTCGTTGGAATCGCAGAACACACACACGTATGTGTGTGTTTTATGTTTTAGTAATTTATTTAATTAAAACTCTAATTCAATTGACCATGTTTAGCCCCTCGACTTTACCCAAATTTATAAAGGGTATTTTTACCATGTTTGTTCTATGATTTCAAGTCTTTTAACTAACTAGGTTATTTATTCCTAGTTATTTTATCTTGACTATTACCGTCATTCAATTTATAATATAAAATCTATATTTTCGGGGTGTTACAGTAAGGTTGAAGATGAAGTGTGAAAAAGTCAAAATTAGGTCAAAATGGGTTACATGAGGGGTCAGATTAAAAAAATGGGGTATATGGACATAAATGCCCTCATGTGTATGGCACATGGTGAGAGGTTAACTTCTGATTTGGTTGTTGTTTAAGTTTTGGATTCAAATGGTTAACATTAGAGACCACCAGACTCAAATCAAGACAAGTTTGATTTTTGGATTCAAATGGTTAAAATGCACAAACCACAGGGACTTAAAAAGGACTTTACTCGAATCTAATAGATTCAACTCACAACAAGATACCGAAACCGATTATTATTTTTATTTCCTAACCTCTCTGAGTATAACAGAGACAACAACTGGAGATTATCAACACGGTAATCTCATAAACAAACACAAATTTACTCAACTATGAATCTGATTAAAAAACGAACGAAAACCCTAATAGCCTAAACTACAGAGAGAGAAATGAATGATTAAAGACTGATCTCAACTGAAGCATCTGGAAAGCTCTGATCCTTTATATATCAGCTCCAAAGCCCAGCTCTCAGTCTCTTGCAAATCAATTGTGACCCACAAACCACCTCAGCCCTTAAACAACTAAAACTTGTTATTAATCAGGTTAATAAAAATAAATTAACTCAAGCATTTATTGTTTCAACTCCCCCCCCTCCCCCCCCCCCCCCCCCTCCCAGATCAATGAGCAAATAGATCTATCGTGTTTAACTTTTCACATAAAAATCATCTTGAGATATTAACGTACCTTTTGTAAACAGATCAGTCAACTGGTCCTTCAAGTCTACTCGATGAGTTTTGATTATTACTTTGGAAGTCTTTCTCTCAAGAAAAACAAGTATAACTCAAAGTGTTTTGTGCGATAATGAAACACTGGATTTGTAGCAATAGATAATGTTGTGCTATACAAAGCAATGACACATGCAAATCAACGTCTTTCACAATTAATTCACCCAAAACATTAACTAACCACATCACTTCATATGTAGTAGTACATAATTCTCTGTATTCAGCCTTAACTTATGATCTTGAAAAAGTTGAGTTTTTCTTACCTCTCCGATAGACCAAAGTACCACCCAAGAACACACACAATCGTCTAAATCAGTATAAGCTTTCAAACTCGATCCTTGAGACTTAGTAATCACTATATCTTTTTTAGGGGACCTTTTTAAATATCTCAACAATTAATCTAAATGCAATTTCCAAATGTGTAACACTAAATTTGTGCAAATATTGACTCAAAAATGAACAGTATATGAATATCAGGGCTTGTATGTGAAAGATAATTGAGTTTACCCACAAGTTTTTGATAAAATGTCATGTTACTTAAAACTTAACTTATGATCTTGAAAAAGTTGAGTTTTTCTTACCTCTCCGATAGACCAAAGTACCACCCAAGAACACACACAATCGTCTAAATCAGTATAAGCTTTCAAACTCGACCCTTAAGACTTAGTAATCACTATACCTTTTATAGGGGACCTTTTTAAATATCTCAACAATTAATCTAAATGCAATTTCCAAATGTGTAACACTAAATTTGTGCAAATATTAACTCAAAAAATGAACAGTATATGAATATCAGGGCTTGTATGTGAAAGATAATTGAGTTTACCCACAAGTTTTTGATAAAATGTCATGTTACTTAAAACTTAACTTTTGATCTTGCACAATCTTGTAAGAACATGATTTTGCTCTATTGGACTGTTTACTGGTTTACATACAAACATACTTCACCCAAAACTTCAAATAATACTTCCTTTGTGACAAACAAACACCTTTATCACATTCAAGAGCTTTTATTCCAAAAAAAATACTTCAATTTAAACAGATCTTTAATGAGAAACTTAGTTTCTAAAGCAGTTTTGACTTTATCATCAACATATACAAGTAGAACAACAAACAATATCACAATTTTTAACAAATAGTCGCACATACTTTGATTAAAACCAAATTCAATTACGTACTTGTAAGTTAATCATTTGTAGTCAATTTCATATATACTCTACAAACATGCAAAATATCATATGTATCCATGAGAAATAATATATCATATATACCCAATTTATTAAAAACAGTTTAATAAATGACAAATTTATCCTTATTTTTCTAAAACTGGGAAATCTTTTATATGATCTTTAACTTCAAATATTATATTTACTTATTTGTAGCATAATTTATTTAGCTTAAATATTATATATGGTGTATACTATTGTTTAAGGGTTAAAATAAAAGAAAATGAGTACAAATAAATTTAGGCTAAAAATGTTATATAAAAAGATAAACATATATGAAAACTTTAAGTTAAAAAAAATAAAGATAAAATGATCATTTATTAAATTGTTATTAATAAATTGATATCTTTGATATTTTAATCATTTTGTAAGGGCATATATGATATTTTTAGTTTTTATTAGGTACATATGAAATTTTTGAAGTTTTTAATGCTACATATGAAATTAATCCTTATTAAGTTGATAGCTCATTCCACACTAGACGCTAAATGTCCCATTTCAACAATCTTTTAAACTAATTGTTAGCTCGATCCACACTAGATGCTAATCACGTAATGTCCGATTTCAGACCATTTCAGCAATCTTTTAAATCTTTTAAAAATTGTTGGCTCGTTCCACACTAGATGCTAATCACGTAATGTCCCATTTCAGCAATCTTTTAAAAAAAATGCAACTGTATTTAAAATGAACGTAGCAGAAAATTCGAAGGCTTAGCATATAAAAATTGATAGATTGACCGATTCTTGGCACTACAAACCGAGTCACTAGCTATATTTTGAAAAGCCGGCTGACCACTTCCTTTATCAAGTTTCTCAATATAATACTTGATTGATATAATTACAGGATAGATCCCACGTTAATAGACGGCAATCCTTCAAAATAATAATATTTAATGCCATTTTAGTATGCAGAAGGACGCTGAAACATAATAATAAACAAAAGATTAAAGGAACCATGCTTCCATGCAACTCAACTCTATATATATGCACACACAAAGCACCTTATTTCACAACCAAAAACAATATAAACTGCGTTCTTATTCAGCAAATTAGAAAACATGTCAAACAAACTCATCATCTTGAGCTTTGTAGCTCTTACTTTTGCCTGCCTTGCCTTCGCCAACGAGCCCAAACCCCTCCAAGACTTTTGCGTAGCCGATCCCAACACCTCAGGTATATATTGTTCTTTAAGTTTTAGTTAGCAATATTACTCAAATGATATTTAATGGCTTTCATGTAATGGAAAACATCATGTTAATTTACTGTGCAGTGAAAGTGAATGGTCTAGTATGCAAGGACCCAATGCAAGTTCAAGCAGAGGATTTCTTCTTCAGTGGGCTACACCTCAGGGGTAACACATCAAACCCTGTGGGATCAAGGGTTACCACAGTCTTTGCAGCTCAGTTACCGGGGCTAAACACTTTAGGCATCTCAATGGTTCGGATTGACTACGCGCCATGGGGACAAAACCCACCTCACACTCATCCAAGAGCCACCGAGATTCTTACGGTTCTTGAAGGAATTCTACAAGTTGGGTTTGTGACATCCAACCCTGATAACCGTTTTATCACCAAGGTGCTGAAAAAGGGTGATGTTTTCGTGTTCCCCGTTGGACTTGTTCATTTCCAACGTAACCTCGGGAATGGGTATGCAGTGGCTATTGCTGCATTGAGCAGTCAAAACCCAGGTGCCATAACAATAGCAAATGCTGTTTTTGGTGCTAATCCTCCAATTCCTGGAGATATTTTAGCCAAGGCATTCCAAGTGGATAAAAGTGTGGTGGAGCAGCTACAATCAAAATTCTAGTGTAACAAATGGTTTTCGTGTGATTGTTTTGTTTCTTTCATAGGGTTGTTTTGAAACTCCCATTTGGAATTATTTGTGTGTATTTTTTTTCGTTAAGTTCAAATTCTTTGGTTTTAATTGCAATGAAAAGTTTGTTTGTTTGTTTTTTTTTTTTTTTTTTTTCAAGAAGTTGGGTGTCAGGTTGTTCCCCATATATGGATTTTGGACTCAATTGCTTGTGGTTTACAACCTTCTATACCAAGGCACTTACTATATCTAATAGGCTCGTGGTTTAAAAGCTAACTTGCATAAATGTTTTTGGGTGTTTTGGGTTGTATGCGTAGCTGATTGTTGCGCATTATAAGCTTTGGGTTTGTATAGCTTTGGGTTTGTATATTGGTTCTGATCATGGGGATGAATTGACATGAATTAGTTTATATTTTTTCTTGATTAATCACTCCCGCTTGCGGTATGCGCATATAATGTATATATGTGTGGGCGCTCGCGGGACAAAAGTGAAAGTGCACATTTTTAACGCTATTTTACTAATTTTCGTGAAAATAACGTTAAAAGAGGAGGATGGTTAATCGCACGTCATGTGGTGACATTGATAGCTGGAAGACAAGGGGTACATGCACTAATCGACATTTGTCTCAATTGCTGGGTGTGTTATGTGCCTTATGTCCAAGGCTTGATACAAAACTAATATCGAGCCGGGATTCTCACTAGAAGCAGCCTCTCTATTCCTAAGGGATAGAGGTAAGGCTGTCTACATCCTACCCTCCTCAGACCCTACCTTAGCTTTGCTATTTGTGGGATTTGCTGAGTATGATGATGATGATTTTTGGAATAGGGAATTCACGACACAAAAGGGATTTTTTTGGATTTGATCAAAAAAAAAAAAAAATTCATGCGCAAATGCAAAGGGGGGAGGTGTATCGTGAAAATGATAGCCTCTTGTCAAAGTTGAAGGGGGGGGGATAAAAATACACACGTCACCGCGTTCAGCTTTCCATAAGGCGAAGAATGCGCCAAGAAGCGGTGAAACCGAGGGTGACTTTGTCAAGAATGCCTTGTTAGCATACAAAGAGAACAAGAAGAACGACTTCAAGTACATGCATTGTCTGGATGTATGTAGGTACGCTTCGAAATAGGCGAGAGTCCCTCCTGCTAGCAAGTCAACTTCATCAAAAAGGGAAACAACACCCTCATCTAAAGCTCAGTCTGATGCTCGTGATCAAGGTTTGATCTTAAATCGGATGATTTTGATGATTCTCCTTCCCGCCCACCCGGTAGAGACACGTCAAAAAAGCGACTTCAATGATTGAGATCGGGTTCGGTCTCAGCCCCGGGTAATTAAAGGTTGTACTTCGACCAGTTGGAAGATCTTAAAACCAAAATTGATACATTTAACTACCTCCAACAACAAAGGATCGAGATCAGAAAAATATTCAAGCGTCATTCGATTAAAAGATATTTCTAAAAGAAAAACGCGAAGATATGAAATTTCTCACCATGCCCGTCGATCACCTTACCGGCCCCAATTTGCAATGACGTTGGAAATGAAAGAAGAAATAATGAAAAAAATATAACATGGAGTAACTTTTATGTAGTTTTTAATTTTATGTTTTTTTTTTAATTTTTTGTAGGTTTTTTTTAGTTTCTTTGTATTTTTTATAAATATTACATGTAATCTTTTAATTTAATTAGTGTGCTATTTTTATTAAATAAAAATTTGAATACTTTAAACAAAAAAAATTCACATGGCTGGTCACGCCTAGTTAAGTGACGCGCCACCACACCCCTAATTTTTAAGTATTAGCTTGTGTATCATACCCTCGCCACGTGTCGAGCAATACCACCAACCCAAGCATCTCTACACCTCATAGTCTTAAACCATAAGAAGTACACTGCAAGAAACTGGCACCTTTAGCGGCGCTATTGCACTGTTTTGTCGCCACTATTACCTTTTACCGGCGACATGTCGCCGCAAAAGGGTCATCGGTATTGACGGGTCGCTATTGCCCTTTTTGTCTCCGCTATTGATGTCGTCGCCGCTATTGCCCTATAGCCGGAGTTTTGCCTGAAAAGAGATTGTTTCAGTGCTCCAATGTGCCAAAATGTTGGCAATATCAACTGCCTCTATTCATCAAATATATGTAATCAATACAAAAAAATACACTCAGCTTATCATATATATAACATTTGTTACATAAAAGATGTTTTTTTACATAAAACTACAAATCTCAAATATTTAATCAAACAAATCTCATATATTTAATCCATTCAAATCTCTAGTGACGATGAAGATGCTCCGGTGAAGATGAAGGTGCTCCGGTGATGCTCCGGTGAAGATGCAGGTGCTTCGGTGATGCTCCGGTGAAGATGAAGGTGCCCCGGTTGTCACACCCCAACCGATGGCGGAAACATCGGGGCATGGCACTGAGCGAAACAGATTGTCCATGAGTATCCATAACAACTATTAATTACTAGATGTTTAAACGTCATGTCCCATACCACAACATATCCAAATAAAACAGTTATTACAAATAATTGTCTCAAAAACAAATACTGTTCCGACGACTCAGATTTAAGCGTGACATAACTAGACCCCTAGCTTGATTCACCAAAGCACAACATTTCCTAGCATTTAAGCACCTGTCACATATGTCACAGCCCCCGACCCCACCCTGGGAGCGGGAGCCGAGAACCAATCAGATGGTATCGGTGTTTATTAATTACGCAGCGAAAAATTTTTCTTTTTTTTTTCATTAGGACCGTAGTTAGGAAATAATTGCAAAGTTTGTAAAACACTGAACTTTTAATATTAAATAACTGGACTCAAACCCATATTTAATTCAATTGTTTTTACAGGGATAACCTCAATTAAATAAAACATAATTTTCTTCTTTTATTATAGCCACTTTATTTAAGTCTTCAGTGCTCCATAGCTGTCTTCTACTATCCTTACATCAAGTTACCTTAAACGTGTTTTGAAAACATTTTATCAGTAATAAATACTGGCGAGTTCATTCCATTTTTATAAAATATATTGTTATACTTTACAACATCAAGGTTTTTATATTTATATATATTTACCCAACTCAATCAGTATTTGTCACATGGTGGCAGTTCCGATGTGACAATGGTCATATCACTCATTGGCTCACTTTTGTCCAATAGTGAATTTATCAAATAATTATATTTTACTATTATTCAAAGTATCTGCCACTAGGCGATTCTTGTGACGGTGGTCAAATCACTGTTGATCATTCTTTCAACTAGTGACGGGGGTCGTATCACTGTTGAACTAGTGACTTTGGTCATATCACTGTTGATCATTCTTTCAACTAGTGACGGGGGTCGTATCACTGTTAATCATTCTCTCAACTAGTGACTCTGGTCATAACACTGTTGATCATTCTCTCAACTAGTGCCTTTGGTCATGTCATTGTTGATCATTCTCTCAACTAGTGACTCTGGTCATATTTCTGGTTATATCACTGTTGATCATTCTCTCAACTAGTGACCCTTTTCAAATAAGGTATACCAAATCTCAGTCTAAGTTTGTTTTAAAATTTCTACGGATACTTATATATAGATATTTATTTTAAAATTTCGTATAATGATACATAAATAATAAATTTCATATAATAACAAGTATAAATTATAGATAACATTAAATTTCTTATATTTAATGTATAATTTAATATATATAGATAACATCACCACAAAAAAAGGTATATACTTTTCGTACCATATCTGAACTCTTATTTATATCTGAACTCTTATTTTAAAACAAAGCGTCTATTTTAACAAATATAATATAATATATTCATTAACCTAAAATATTATATAGAGTGTCATTTTAATACAAATATACTCACATGGTTTATAAATATGGATTTAGTACAAACCATATAAATTTATTTCAATCATACATTAGATTTATTAATGATTTAATGTAAAAAAAATAATATTAGTTATAGGCTATGGCCACTGGGGCACAATTTCCCCCTGTGATTGTGGTCATGTTCCTATTGCCTAACTTTTTGGCCAATAGTAACAAGGGTCAAGTAATGTATAAAACCTCCCATACCGGTAGTTATTACATAATATAAAAATTTAATCACTGTAAGTATAACTGATAAATATTTAGGATTTTGGAAAGCATTTTTAAATATAACTGTATCACAAAAAGGTGATAAAACTGTGAGAAAAGAGAATGGACTCATTTTGTAACTTTAGGGTTCAACTAGAAAGCCTCCTGGTAGAATCTTGCGTATAACTCCTGAGCTATTTAATAAATATATAATGCACTCGTGTTAAGTATAGTACCCCTAATTCAACCTTATCCCTATGTCACGAGACCGAATCCCAACGAACTTAGTCGGGCAGAGCCTTGACATGCGTTATGGAGCTCCAGATCAATCGGAAAGGGTAGCGGTGATCGGGAGTTAAAACACTTAAAACGGGGCAGGGCTTTATTATTATTATAGAAAAAAAATAAGCAACACTGATTTTTAGAGAGAGAGGGAGATTTGGCGAAAGGCAAAGGAAGACATAAATTTGCTATTTATACCTGTAGAAAAACATGGTGACCAAGCCCCCAAGATTCCATATATGATCATTCTAACTTACACGTATACATAAATAACAAATTCAGATTACTATTATTATATGAGTTACAGGTACACTAATATTTTCAAAGGTTTAGTTTTTTTTAATATTATTTTATTATTATAATTAATTCAACAGCTTCACTTATTTGGCGCGTGTAACTTCTAAAGTATTGCGTTTTACAAAACAATAAATATGTCATTAGAACGAGAATAATCTTATCTACATTTTGAACCAAGTTTCATTAAAAGCGGAGTAGGTTCAAATATAATGTATTTTTATAATTTAATTATTAAACGGTTCCTAGGCCCGTCTAGGTACTTCATATTTCTAATAGTCAACTTACCCGTAATCTACCTGTCTAATAATATAAGCTTTATATACTTTATTTTTATAGAAATGTCACCCATATACAGGCCAATTAATTAGTATAACATTACAACCAACTATATATATATAAAATAGTTTTTAAAACTATTTGGGTAGAATAATTATATTAAAAATAAAACTAATTACTAATGGTTAATAAATTTAAACAAACTTATAATTCTTATATGATAAAAATGGGAATGTTACAACATACGTTAAAATAAAGGTGAATAGACATAGTGTAAAGGTGAGCATACAAGTTTAATAGTAATAGTAGAGTTCGAAAGCGTTTACGTGTAACCAACATGTAACATGTATAATGTGAAGCTAGTAGGTTATCGGCAATTAAATATGCACAGACAAGACTGCGAGTTGTAGAATGCGCAACACATATCACCACTGTGATACGTGAAGAGGTAACCTTAACAACCCCTGTCCACGACTGGTGCTGAGTCCAAACAAATAGTACTATCGTTGCTAAGGCGTCAGGCAACAATCACTGTGTTAACATAACATACAAGCATTCATCGAGTAACACGTAGCATGCAATAACGGTCAGCGTATAAATAGTGTTTGCATTGTGTGATTAATGCGATTTAGAATAAGTAACATATGTAACACCCAAAAGTGCGTGAAGCAAAAAGGGATCGAGTATACTCACAGCGATGGAAGTTAATGGATTGAAGGGAGCGTTAGAGTGATCAGCCTGAACAGTTAATGATAGCATAAGCGAAGAACGACACGTAAAACGGTGCAAAGTGAACAAGTGTCGGATGGTAATCCGATCGGATTGCCATCCGATGGGATGGTCATTCGATCGGATGTCAATCCGTTTGGATGGTCATCCGATCGGGTGGCCATTCCGTCGGATTGACATTCGTTTGAGAAAGATGTGTTTGTGTATGATGGCTTTGAAGTTTTCGTTGTAGCATTTTGAAAACAGAGAAGTATCTCTACCCTTCAGGTCGATCGATCGAAAGGTCGATCGATCGAACGGTCGTTCGATCGGATAGCGATCCGATTGGCAGGACACTTAGTGAGAACAAGTTCACAGCATGATGGTCACTCGATCGGATAGCAATCTGATCGGATGGCAATCCTGTTAGAATTGATAGTCTTTGAAAATTATGAAATTGATTAAGTGTTGAAGTTCCAAATGTCAAGTGACCGGATGGTCGTTCGATCGGATGGCAATCCGATCGGTCGGCAATCCGTTCGCCGTTCAGGTCTTCTGAAAATTGTTAAGTGTGGAACCAAGTACAATCCGATCGGATTGCAGTTCGATCGGATGGCAATTCGATCGGACGGCAATCCGTCCCCACGAATCTGATCGTTGTGACTTGATTATTTTGAAAGTTTTGCGATTTGTTCGAGACGGTCTGATAACGTACTAAACAACGGAACCTCATCAAGTCCCAAATCGTTCGATCGAACAGGAATCACCCTAATTTGACCAGTTGACTGCTCTTTGACGGTTGTTCATGTTTACTCCGAAATCGATTGTCTCTTTGATAGAAATCAGATCTTAACTGATACTTCACTAAGAAATGAGTAGAAGATCAGAATGAGCTCAGAGTCTATCGGTTTTGAGTGCATTGAGTGTAAAAGAGTTGAAAGAAAGTTAGAAACCATCTTTTAATCCTTTTAACTTTGAAAAATGTCTAGATCTATGTGAAATCGTTGTACAATCATGTGGAAATCCTTCAGATTTGAGTTGTTCTTGGTGGAATGAAGCCAAATCTTGAAGTTCATAAGAACTCCATGATGACGTCATCCTAAAACACCTCAAATCCATTGATTTCACGGTTAAAAGTTAAGATTCAAAGGTGAAAATGATGAAGAAGTGCGTGTAGATTATAGAAGTACAATATTTGGGTTGAAAACTTACAAGAATCGCGAGAAATCGAGAGAAAGAAGGCCTTGAGCGTGCTGGTCGAGTGAGAGAGAGCTGTCACATCACAAGTGTTGTGACACGGGGTATTTATAGGTTGTGGCCATTCGATCGAAGTGGTCCGACGAGTTGAGTTTTGGCGTTTCGTTTTGCGTGTTAAGCGTTGCGATGCGTTTCAAGTGAGCGATGCGATAGCATTAGCCATTAGTTACACAAATAACCTAGCTACTATATCTAACATACAATCACTATAAATAACTTGCGTTTAGTGTTTGCGATTAGATTGCGTTGCGATAGAATTGCGATTGCGATTGCGATTAAACACCTCAATATAAACAAGACATGCACAAGTAACACATAATAGCACACACACGTAAAACAATATCCAGAACACATAATTCGAGTTGCGATGCGATAGCGATTAGCGATAAGTCGATTAGCGATATGCGATCAAATAGCGATTATTAATAGATACTCCACATAATACAACTAAAGCGATTAATTAATGGGATTCGATTACAAGTCAGGAAGAACAATTCAGTAGTTAAGCAAGGAGTGACAGATCGCAATTAGCAATATTTTCTTCCTTTGACTTTGACTTTGACTTGTACTTTGACTTTCCAAAAAGCGGGTTGTTACAGCCTCCCCTACTTTAGGAAATTTCGTCCCGAAATTTAAGAAGTAGGCATAAGAAACAGTTGCGGGTACTTCGCCTTCATGTCACTTTCGAGTTCCCAGGTGAACTCGGCGCCGCGTTTGCCTTCCCAGCGAACCTTCACAATGGGAATGCGTGAGCGTCTGAGCACCTTGGTTTCTCGTCCCATGATCTCGACAGGCTTTTCCACGAAGTGTAATGTTTCGTCCACTTTTAACTCTTTAAGAGGGACATGTAATTCCTGGTCGGCTAAGCACTTTCTGTGGTTCGAAACGTGGAAAGTTGGGTGGACATTACTAAGTTCCTCTGGTAGTTCAAGTCTGTAGGCCACTTTTCCAATCATTTCCAGAATTTTAAAGGGTCTAACTGTTGGATCTGAGTTTGGTTTTGATTGTATTTTACGTTTGAAATTAAGATGGAAATGGATGAGTTGTGCAGCGGAATTAAGATGAAAACAAACTTTGCATACAATCAAACGAGAGCATTGCTTTGATCAAACATTTTTCACAATGAACCGAAAGATTGAATTTATTTCAATTACGATTACAATTGCAATGATTGAATACAAACTCCCCCTCAGCCAGAGCTCAGTGTTTGTTCGTGCAGAGAAGACGATGTTGCAAAGAGCTAATAGAACAGTACAGAGCACTGTTCTATTTATAGGCACTAGCAAACCACTGAGCATCTAAGCTGACGTCACCAATGAAAGTGACATCTAACCTCCTAACAAACTCTAACCTCTGATCAGTACAAACACTGCTATGCTAACTACTACTATTACATTACATAAAGACATAGTAAACTACTGCTGCATCCTTCCACTGCAGTGAACCCAGCAGTACTTGTCCGGATCAGCAGTGCTTGACTCAAGGCAGTAGATTGAATCAGCAGAGCTTTAGTCTTTCATCAGGTCTTTACTTGAGCAGCATTTTGACGGTCAGTAGCTTGTACGATCAGTAGATAGGAGGTCAGCAGATGTTGAAATCACTTTCAAGGGGAGAGACTTGTATGTAACATATGCTTATTCTGGATCCACTGCTCTGATCCAGTTTTGGCTTTAATTATCTGTTCCTCTGGTAGGGTTCAATCCCAACAATCTCCCCCTGGAACAGATAATGCCAAAACCCTTCATTATTGTGGAACTTTATTGCCTCATCAACAGTTCCCTTATCTGACCTTTAAGTTGCAAATCAAAGTCTAGGCCATCTGTATCATCATCATCCCTGCCAAGTGGAAGATCAAGGAGATCCTGCATATCTTCAAGACTTAGGCCAAGTGCTTGTTCCCTTGTTATATTCTTCACTTCTCCACCAGACCTGAACAGAGTCAATACATGGGTCTGTTTGTCAGTTACCCACTTTAGTACTTTTGATCCTGGTGGGTTTCTTGGGAGAATTTTATTCGATGAGGAGTTTGGTGATGCTGGCCTATTAAAGACTGTCTGAGCAGTACTTGCAGGTTGTTCTAATTCAATATCTTCTTTTGTCATTAATTTAATGCCCTCTTTCACAACAACATATCCAGCATTTAGATCTTGAATTGTTTTAGCACCTGACTGGTTTTGACTCCTTCTTTTGTAGATGGCAGCACCAGTTGGAGCAGTGGCTCTCCTGATTTGCAGCTTTGTTGGTCTTTTTGAAACCTCTGCTTCAGGATAGTCAGGCTTTTGAAGAACTTTGGGATATTTCTTTCTTAGTTCCTCCAACCTTTTGTAGGTAGCCCTGACTACATCTTCTTTCCATCTTGCTATTTGTCTTTTGTTCCCATAATCAGCAGCAACCAGTTCCTCTTTCATTCTTTTCAGCTCAAGTGTTTTATCAGGCACATTCTTCTTTTACTTCGACCATTCTGGAGGAGTGTGTTGGACCTCATTCTTTATCATTTCTTGAATCCTGGCTGCTTCTTGTTCAAGCTCAGGAATGGTCCACTCCTTGTACATGTGCCTTTCTCCCTTGTATTTCTTTGTTTCCATAATGCTTTCAATGTAGTCTTTTCTCAGAGTCTCATCTGCTCTTTCAGAGATTTGCTGACATACATTTTTTTTGCAAATTCTTCCAGGGATCTGACTTGTGTGAGCAAGTATTGATATTTCTGCTGTATTTCCCTATCAGATTTCCCTTTTGTGTTTCTTTTGGAGATATCCTCTGCTTGCTTAGCCTTGATTTTCAAATATTCTTCAATATTGTTATGCCTGGGATATCCTTTTACTGATGGAAACTTCCTTTTAGCATGGTCATCCTCATAGTAGAAAGATTTGATTTCTTCTCTGACTGCTATAAGCTCAAGAGGAAATTGAACACCTGTAGGAGCTAAGGGCTGTTGAACTTGTGCTGATGAAATAGGAATAGGCCTGGGTATTGTGACAAGTGACAAGGATTTTGAAGATGGTGGTGGTGGTGAAGAGTCATCATCTTTGAGAATTAGCCTTCTCCTTTTTGTTTGAGGAGGGACTGATGATGTTTTGGATGGAACAGGGTGGTAGATTGAGTGGCAGTGGTTTGTGATTGACTAACAGCACTTGAAACAACTGGTGCTTCAACCACTGTTGCCATTACAGCAGATGTTATAACATCTGTTGTCTTCTACTTTTTGGCAGGAGGTGATGTTGTTTTTGGTGGTGATGGTGATAAAGTAGTGGATGTGGTGTGTGTTGAAGTGAGAACAGATGTTGAAACCACTGAAGTACCAGCAGTAGTTGACACAACAGGGGTTACAACAGCTGTTTTGGATGGTGGTTTTATAGCAGACTTTGAACGTCTGGTTGGGATGGATTTGGGTTGCCTTACTTTTCTAGTAGGCTTCTTCTTTTCATCAACAAGATATTCATCATCCTTTGCCCCAGAAGTACCCTGATCTGGATAATCCACCCTAGCTTTCTTCTTGGCCTCTCTATCCTTTTTGACACTTGCAACTGCTTCTGTCAGTGCATTTGTGGTCTCATCAATTTTCTTGCTACCATCTGGCAAAGGGATATTTTTGGTCATGTTTTCTCTTTCTGGTTCAATGTAAAGACCATCATCTATTCCCTTCTTCTTCCACTCCTGAATTTTCTCCCCCTTTTTGGCATTATCTGGAGGGAGTTGATCAATAAAGAGGACAGTTGGAGGAGCAGTGCCGGTGGTATGCAGGATCTGAGCTTTTAGAACCTTGAGATCAGCTTGGGTGTTCTTGAACCGAGACTCCAATGTATTTCTCAGCTTTAGTACATGTTTTTCATGTTGCTGATCTGCCATTTATGCTTGTTGATGGAGAAAAGGTTGAAATAGATTCCAGAGCTCATTTGTAGCAGGTGCTTGTGGTGGAGCAGGTGCTTGAGGTGGAACAGCAGTGGATTGCACCTTTTGTACTTGTAACAACTGTTACAGCATTTCTTTGAGTCCTGCAACAGAGTTATCAAGTTTTTCAACACGATCCGTCAATTTCTGGTACTTTAAACCATCACCCAATTTAATGGGATCATCTGATTTCCCACTAGCAGTGGTTTTATCAGTGGTTGAGGTAGGGAGTTTACTCCAAACATTAACCACTGATGCCCCTTTTTCTTGGTACTGGGGTCTTCTCCCTTCAACACTTGACAGTCTTTTGATGTTGCCAGAGGTCAAGAAAAGTCCACTGGTAGATGTCAGAGGTGCTATGGAAGGGATTGCCTCCAATGAAGTCTTATTAATGTAACCACTGTCCATATGTAAACCAGTGGGTTCAACATTTGTAGTGGCTGCTTCACTTGGAATACCACCAAGAGTTACTTGTAACTCAAGGGGTGTAACCTCCTCAGGTTGTGTTGGTGGGTTAGCAAAGATTGATACATCAGACCCAGTCATTTATTGAGGTATATTCTCATTAATAGGTGATTGAGAAGGACTGGTTAGTGCCTGGTTCAAATCAATTGCATCCAACAGAAGTTTAGTTGGTGGGGAAATTGTGGATGTGATGGTTGGCGTTGAAAGAGAATTTGCCCCGGGCATTGGGCTGTGGATGATGGAAACAAGTGTTTCCAGAGCATCATATTGTGGAGTCCCTATTTGTACAACCTGTTCTTTTTTAGAAGAAGCAGGAGGAGTTTCGGTTATGGGTTGAGATATTTGTACCAACTGTTGTGAGGAAGAAGCAGCAGTGGTTTCTTGTGACTTTTGTTGTGTCACAGGCAATTGCTCTGGTATCTCATCCTCCAGAGTTTCCTTTTTGATGGGTTTGGGGGGTTTTTGATTTTTCTGTGGATTTTTGGTGATTTTAGGTGTGGGTTTCAAAGCAGTGGTGGTGCTACTTTGATCACCTTGAGCAGTGGGCTTAGCAGCAGATACCTGAGGAGCAGTGGTAGCTGCTAAAGTCTGCTCAGGCACCTCTGCTTGTGTTTTGCAAGGTGTTGACATTCTTGTAAAAGTTTCAGTAGTTAAGCTGTGCATTTGTAAAGAGTCACCTTGGTTTATTGCATCAATATCATTCTTACTGAATTTCTTTTCAAAATAATAACTTAAAAACCTGGGAAATAGTAAGAATGATTTTGTTTCAACATTTTTAACCAGATCATTAAAAATTTCCCGGGAATAATTAAAATTTTCTTCTTAAAGAATAGCATATCCCAGATTTTGAATTTTTAATGGTATTTCATTAAAAGCAGTGGTCTTGTTTGAAACACACATTAGAAGGGTATGAAATAAAAACCTTGTTGCAGAAGGGAAGTAACCTTTTTGTAAAGTGTCCTTTTTCACCTCTGTATTATACCCACTTTCCAGAAAATCATTTTTTAACTCGTTTTTGGGAAAAGAAAGTTTACCTTCCTGATCGTCGAGTTGAAAGACCTCTGAAATGGATTGTGGTGTGATTTTGACATCTTTACCCTTTAGAGAAGAGTTAATGGCTATTACAGTGTCTCCTTGTTTTTCAAGGGTTGCATTCTTCCAGAACTCTCTTTGGGTTATCAAATAAATTGGTGCATCCGCTGTTAACAAACTTTTGTACTTTGATGCAGAGATGATATCAATGATGGAGTTGAAAATATTTGTGTTGCTGGGTTTTGTGAGAAGACCCAGAAGATTGTGAGATTTCTTGTGTGGAATTTCAATGAGTTTAGCCTTTTGAGTTTGAGGATGATTTG
Organism: Helianthus tuberosus; assembly: GCA_030545235.1. Taxonomy (NCBI): domain Eukaryota; kingdom Viridiplantae; phylum Streptophyta; class Magnoliopsida; order Asterales; family Asteraceae; genus Helianthus; species Helianthus tuberosus. The sequence continues at coordinate 83,661,468 of CM060367.1, forward strand.
GAAGTGGGTTTTGCAGATGGCTTCGATTTAGTCATTTTGGAGATGATGATAGAAGAATGTTGTGAAGGAATTTTGAAGAAAAACTGTTTTGAGAAAAGAATTTTTGGAGAATTCAATTCGACAGTAAAACCCTGTTTTGGTGGTGAGTGGGGGTTTTATAGAGGAAAAATGAATGCTGACGTGGCAGCGGTTACAAAAGGTCTGATCACAATGTACTGCCCACGTGACAAACCCTGATGAAATGAAGGACAGTACTTTTATGAAAGTTACTGGTGAAGGCAGTGGTTATGGAAGCAATGGATGATTTTTACTATCAGTAGATAGCATATCAGTGGATAAGACACTGCTTTTGAACAACAGTGTTTATCAAAGAAATGAGGGAACAGGGGTTGACTTTCAGCAGTGGACAAACTTTGAAGCTGAGCAGACTATTGCACAAGCAGTGGTTATGGCAGAATTTTAAGGATTTTAATGAAAGTTTCATTTTTAGCTATTTTTAAGGATGGATTTTTGATTTTCTGAAAACATTTTAATGCTTTTATTCATAGAAAAACAAGATGTTGCTTGTTATTCCATGTTTAGCATCCCAATTCTAGAGACCAAGCTTTCAAAGGTGGCTGTATCAAGTGCTTTTGTGACCACAACTGCCAACTGGTCTTTAGTTGGGACATGATGCAGAGAAATCAAACCTTTTTCATAGCAATCCCTCACAAAGTGATGTCTGATGTCGATGTGTTTGGTGGTTGAATGGGAAACTGGATTTTTGATGATATTTTCTGCTGCCTAGCTATCCAACATGAGTGGTGTCTTTAAGGCAGTGATACCAAAATCCAGCAACTGGTTTTGAAGCCACAGGAGTTGGGCTGTACAGCTTGCAGCAGCAATGTATTCAGCTTCAGAAGTGGATGTTCAGACAGCTGCTTGCTTTTTGCTTTGCCAAGAGACTAAGCAATCACCTAGAAACTGGCACCCTCCTGAAGTGGACTTCCTTGTAGTGTGACATCCAGCAAAGTCACTATCTGAAAAACCTGAAAGCTTGATATTCCCATTAGCTGGATACCAGATACCAAGTGTGGGAGCACCTTTTATGTATCTGAAGATCCTTTTTACAGCAATGAGATTTGATTTTCTGGGAGCTGATTGACTTCTTGCACAGACACATGTTGCAAACATGATGTCTGGTCTAGATGCAGTTAGGTACAATAAGGACCCAATTATGCTTCTATAAAGTGTTTGGTCAATCAGCTCATCCTTTTCATCAGACATGACAAGCTTATTTGTTGCCATGGGTGTGCTGCATGGTTTACAATCATTCATATCAAATTTATTCAAAAGTTATTTAGCATATTTGCTTTGATGAATGAAAGTTCCATTTTGCATTTGCTGAACTTGGAGACTAAGAAAGCATTGCAGCTCACCCATTGCACTGATTTCAAACTCAGCTGTCATGAGTTCCCTGAACTCTTCACACATTTTGTTACATGTGCTTCCAAAAATAATGTCATCCACATAAATTTGGACAATCATTAAATCCTTCCCTCTCCATTTTAGAAACAGTGTTTTATCAATGGTACCTCTTTTGAAACCATTTGAGAGTAGGAAGTTGGAAAGAGTTTCATACCAGGCTCTAGGTGCTTGTTTCAGGCCATACAAAGCTTTGTTTAGCCTGTAGAAATGATCTGGATAAAATGGATCCTCAAAACCTGGAGGTTGACAGACATACACCTCTTCTTGAATTGTACCATAGAGGAAAGCACTTTTGATATCCATTTGGAACACCTTCATGTTGTGGTTGACAGCAAAGGCCAGGAACAGTCTTATAGCTTCCAATCCTGCTACAGGGGCAAAAGTTTCATCATAGTCAATCCCCTCTTCCTGTCTGTAACCTTGAACCACAAGCCTGGCTTTATTCTTGACAACAATGCCCCTTTCATCAGTTTTGTTCTTGAAGACCCACTTTGTGCCGATGGGGCTAACCTCTTTTGGCAGTGGTACAAGCTCCCATACTTGTTGTCTTTTAAACTATTGGAGCTCCTCTTGCATGGCTTCTACCCAGCTGTTGTCTTTCAGTGCCTCTTGGTACTTGACTGGCTGATGAAGTGATAGAAAACAAGCAAAAAGACAAATGTTTTGGGTTTGGCTTCTTGTGAGCACCCCTTCATTGATGTTGCCAATGATTTGATCAGGTGGATGAGATCTCAAGTAGATTAAATCTCCTTGGTATGGAATGATGGCATTTGTTGGTGAAGGCTACAAATGTGTATCATCTGAGCTAACCACTACTGGTGACTTTGATGACCCAGAAGTGGCTTCAAAAGGTGGTGGAATAGGAGGTAATGAAGTGGACACATGCTGAATTTTATCCACTGTTTGGGGACTTTTGTCAGCAGTGTTTGAGGATGTGGAAGCAGTGGTTGATGGGCTACTTTGGTCAACAACTGTTGAGGTAGCAGTGGTTGAGCTTTGACAGCTGTTTTGAACATCTGATGCTCTTCCCATTTTGGCAGACCTTTGAGGGATGATAATTTCATACCCATAGTCTGGTGTTGAATCCTCTGATGGACCTGCACTGTTAGTCTTGACAGCGGTATTTTCAAAAGTAAATTTTCAAGGTCAAACAGATCAGCAGGATTTGCTGGGATTTTCATTGAGGAGAGTTCATTGAACTTTACATTCAACGTCTCCTCCACTGCCTTGGTCCGTGTATTAAACACTTTGTAGGCCTTGGCAGTGGTTGAGTATCCCAGATGATAACCACAGTCAACTTTGGCTGCAAATTTTGAGATGGAATTTTTTAAGTTCAAAATGAAGCATGGGCAGCCAAAGACTTTGAAATATGAGATCAGTGGTTTGATTTTGTACAGAATTTCATAGGCAGTCTTTTTGTGCCTGGGGTTGATTAAAACTCTGTTTTGGACATAGCAGGCAGTGTTTACTGCCTCTGCCCAAAAAGTCAAAGGCAAACCTGAGTCAGCAAGCATGGTCCTAGCAGCTTCAATCAGGGTCCTATTCTTTCTCTCAACAACCCCATTTTGCTCTGGTGTTCTAGGGATGTTGTACTGCCTTACAATCTCTTTCTTCACACAGAAGGCATCCAACTCCTTATTCTTGAATTCTGTGCCATTGTCACTCTTGAAGACTATTACTGGAAGGTCAAATTGCTTTTCAACCTGTGTCACAAAGTCTTGCAAAATGCCTGCAGTCTCATCTTTTGAGTGTAAAAAGAAAGTCCATGTAAACCTAGAAAAGTCATCAATAATAACCAAAAAATATCTTTTCTTCTTGAGACTCATGACTTGAACTGGGCCAAACAAATCCATGTGCAGCATTTGCAAACACTGGGTTGTTTTGGACTCTTCAATGGACTTAAAAGAGATTTTATGATGTTTTCCTTTTAAACAGGAAACACAATGCTCAGGTCATGAAAACATTTTTTGTTGCAGGCCTCTTACCAAACCATTTTTTGAAATTTCAGTGATTGTCTTAAGATTTGTGTGCCCCAGTCTTCTGTGCCAAAGTTCTGTCTCTTTGTTAGAGGCAGCTGAGAACAGACAGGCATCAGCTCTGGGACACTCTTTTGACATATCAACAACATAAACATTGCCACTTCTTTGAGCAATAAGTTTTGTTTGACCAGTGTTTATTATTGCTTCAATCTTTTTGACCATTTCTGGCCCAACAATCCTACAACGCTCCTTTGTGAAGAATGACCCATACCCCTTATCACTCATTTGTGAAACACTCAGGAGGTTGAATTTCAGACTGTCTATCAGATTGACATTTTCAAATTTTACATTGCCAGACTGTACTCTACCAGACCCCAGAACTTTCCCTTTACTATTATTCCCAAAGGATATATCACCCCCTCCATGAATTTTGAAATCTTTGAGTAGGGCTTTACATCCAGTCATGTGTCTGGAGCCTCCACTATCAACATACCAAAGGCTATCTAAGCATGCAGAAGCTCCCTGCACATGAAGTAAAAGGATTAGTTCATTAAGGTCTCCAAAGCCAATAAGGCTTTGGATGGGGTCTCAACAGTGTCTGGGATGGATGCAGATTGATGGACAGTGGTTAGGTCAGGGGTTTGGATAGTTTTAGGACTGTTTCTTGCTAACCACTGTTGGGGGTCTTGACCAATCACCTGTTGGTAACCAAAAGGATGCGTATTCACTTTAGGTTTAGAGGGCCTTTTGTAGGTCTCATAAACGTGTGGAATCCTTTGGTAAGATGGTTGTGGTTGTCCCTTACCTCTTCTGAACTGGTTGGCAGGGGGTGCATCAGTAACCTGAACATCTCTTTTAACAGATGTTTGGTTCAGCTGTTTTGTGACAGCTGTTTGAACTGGCACAAACAGTGGTTGGTTTTTGGTGAATTTGACTGATGATGTTGATGGACTCAAGGATGTTTTAGCAGTGTATTCATTCTTTTTCACATCAAAGTTTTTGAGATACACACATGCTTGAGTTTTGTGGTTTGATTTACCACAGACAATGCAGCTTTCTGCAGACACAATTACACTTGTTTTGTTCAAATCATATGCTTTTAAATGGAAACAATCTTTTGTTAGATGATTCCTTTTCTCACAAAATTCACAAAACAGGTTATTGATCTTTTCTTTCTTCTTTCCCTTTTCGGACTCCTTTGCAGCAGAGTTTTTAACCTCTGCTGGGATGTCCTTGAGAGGGATGACTTTAGCTTTTGGAGCTTTAATACCATCAGTGGTTGTAAAGTCCATTGGCTTGAAATTTTCAAGAATATCACACTCGTCAGACCATGTGGGTTTAAACTGATATTGTTCAATCTCCTCAAAAGTAGAGGATCCCATTGGTTTGTCAAGCGTGATTTTGTTACCAAGTTTGTCAGTGATTTTCACATCTTGGCCATTCTTGTTTGTGGGGATGAACTCAGTGGTTACATCAGTGGTTTGAACAGATTTTTCACAAGCAGTGTTTTCATCATCATGTTTTCTATAACCAACCCCAAATTTCACATTGCTTTTAATCTGCTTTTCAAGCATAACCTCATACCCTTTGCATGATTCCACCCATTTTTCACAGGTGATCTGGGTAGACTCCAACTCCTTTTTGCAAACTTGGTATTTTTCTACCATAGTTTGGAGTTGAGTTTTGGTTATACTCTGCTCTTCTTTCAGACTGCTGATCTCTTTCTCTTTTTCAGCCAATTTGTTTTTAAGTTCTTTTACAGACCTTTCAAATTTGACTTCATCAGTTAAGATTTTATCCCGAAGGTTTTCATTTACCTCTTTGATGTTAGCAAAAGCAATAATGCAATTGTCAGAACACAGTTTTTCAAGAAGTTGAGGAGATACCTTGGCATCAGCCATCATTGCACAATCACATTGATGATTTTCTTCATCATCAGCTCTTTCTTCTTTTTCACTTGCTTTCTCATCTTTCTCTTCTTCTTTGCCCTCTTCGGACCATGGGTCTGTCATTGGTTCAATCAGGGTTCCTGAACTTTCTCCCAGCAGTAGTTCACCAGCCACAGCAGTAACCACTGCTTCAGTCACCTCATCCACTGTTTCATCACTTAGCTGTTCACCTTCAGTTTCTACCCCCTCTGGTATTGACTCTAATGCCATCAAACAAAATTCATCATTAGAAGGCTCATTAGAAGCATAGAGTGCAAAATTTTCATCATTAAGCTCATCAGGCATACTGCTCTAGTCAACAAAGCCTTGAGTGAAAAAGCTTTGCTGATCTGGTTGTGCCACTGCTGGAGCAGCGGTTTGAGGTGCAGCAGGTTGCACTTGTGCCTGAGGGACATGGGTTTGAATGTACTGAATTTGTGGAATAGTGGTTTGGACATAGTGCACAGGCACAGGGGTAGCAGCATAGTGAGCAGTGTTAAAAATTGAGCTGCAGGGGTATATTGGGTATAGTGCACAGTGCTTTGATTTTGTGGTCTAGGGTTTGAGCTGGGATCAGTAACTATTGGTCCAGTGTTTTGACTTCTGCATTCCCTAGAAAAGTGCCATAGCCTACTGCACTTGTAACACTTAATTTTCGATTTATCCAACCCCACCCTTAAATTCCCTTGTAACACTGGGAATTTCCTCCCTGTTCTTTTATAGAATTTGCTAGTTCTAACACTGAGCAAAGCCAATTGGTGCAGAATGTCCATCTCTTCTAAGTCAGTGGGATCAAAATGTTGCAAATCATTTAGTTCAAAACACAAATTATCTGACATCTGGTTTTCATTAGCTGTAAATGCATAGTTTGCAGAGTGAGGATCAGGGTTGTTAAAATTTGCACCAGCAGTTATATCAATGAAGTGATCATAACCCTGATCCTTACCACTGCTACCAGATTCTTCCTGACCAAAAAGAGTTGTGCTACCGAATGAGTAATCATCAGCAACTTTTCCAGACTCTTGCAACCTCTTTTTCTGGTTCATCTCCCTTTCATAGGTCAGGAGTCTACCATGAAGTTGGGTCAGGGTCAGATCTTTGAACTCAGCAGAGTTTCTGGTGACAAAAGCTATGGTGTCCCATTTTTCTGGTAGTGACCTAAGGAACCTGCTATTTTTAGTTGAGTTTGAAAAAGTTACTTTAACATGCCTTAGTTCACTGATGAGACAACTGAACCGCTCAAATTGTTGAGTCAGTGATTCACCCTTGATGTGACAAAATGTTTCATACTGCTGGTTCAGTATTTCCCTATTGTTTTCAATGACTTCCTCGGTTCCCCCAAACGGTTCTTTCAGCGCATCCCAAAGCTCTTTGGCACTGTTACAGTGTAACAGTCCAACGTAGATCTCATTGGGTAATGCAGATGCTATGATGCTAAATGCTTTGGCATCGAGTTCAAACTTTTGAAAATCGGTTTCAGTATAGTTTTCAGGTTTTTTCGGTTCAAACTTCTTTGAATCCTCAGCACTTGGCACCATAGGAACATGGGGACCAAAAACAACAGACCTCCAACATCCAGTGTTCTGTTGAGCGAGGATGTCACCCATCCTCCTCTCCCAGATGTTGTATTCATTACGTTTAAGCATAGGTGGTTTAAAAAGCGAGCTAATGTTATTCTTATCATCTAGAGATTGTGACGTCATCCTGGTTGTTTTACAGACACTGATTAATCAACTTTGAATGGTGATTAAACCTTGCTCTGTTTTTCAACACAAACGAACAAACTATCAGTATCATCTGTTATGAGCTGAACTATTTATGTCAAAATAATTGTTAAATCAAATTTGACTGTTCAAGCTCTGATACCAATTGTTGGATCTGAGTTTGGTTTTGATTGTATTTTATGTTTGAAATTAAGATGGAAATGGATGAGTTGTGCAGCAGAATTAAGATGAAAACAAACTTTGCATACAATCAAACGAGAGCATTGCTTTGATCAAACATTTTTCACAATGAACCGAAAGATTGAATTCATTTCAATTACGATTACAATTGCAATGATTGAATACAAACTCCCCCTCAGCCAGAGCTCAGTGTTTGTTCGTGCAGAGAAGACGATGTTGCAAAGAGCTAATAGAACAGTACAGAGTACTGTTCTATTTATAGGCACTCGCAAACCACTGAGCATCTAAGCTGACGTCACCAATGAAAGTGACATCTAACCTCCTAACAAACTCTTACCTCTGATCAGTACAAACACTGCTATGCTAACTACTGCTATTACATTACATAAAGACATAGTAAACTACTGCTGCATCCTTCCACTGCTGTGAACCCAGCAGTACTTGTCTGGATCAGCAGTGCTTGACTCAAGGCAGTAGATTGAATCAGCAAAGCTTTAGTCTTTCATCGAGTCTTTACTTGAGCAGCAGTTTGACGGTCAGTAGCTTGTACGATCAGAAGATAGGAGGTCAGCAGATGTTGAAATCACTTTCAAGGGGAGAGACTTGTATGTAACATCTGCTTATTCTGGATCCACTACTCTGATCCAGTTTTGGCTTTAATTATCTATTCCTCTAGTAGGGTTCAATCCCAACAATCTCCCCCTGGAACAGATAATGCCAAAACCCTTCATTATTGTGGAACTTTATTGCCTCATCAACAGTTACCTTATCTGACCTTTAAGTTGCAATTCAAATTCTAGGGCATCTGTATCATCATCATCCCTGCCAAGTGGAAGATCAAGGAGATCCTGCATATCTTCAAGACTTAGGCCAAGTGCTTGTTCCCTTGTTATATTCTTCACTTCTCCACCAGACCTGAACAGAGTCAATACATGGGTCTGTTTGTCAGTTACCCACTTTAGTATTTTTGAGCCTGGTGGGTTTCTTGGGAGATTTTTATTCGATGAGGAGTTTGGTGATGCTGGCCTATTAAAGACTGTCTGAGCAGTACTTGCAGGTTGTTCTAATTCAAGATCTTCTTTTATCATTAATTTAATGCCCTCTTTCACAACAGCATATCCAACATTTAGATCTTGAATTGTTTCAGCACCTGACTGGTTTTGACTCCTTCTTTTGTAGATGGCAGCACCAGTTGGAGCAGTGGCTCTCCTGATTTGCAGCTTTGTTGGTTTTTTGAAACCTCTGCTTCAGGATAGTCAGGATTTTGAGGAACTTTGGGATCTTTCTTTCTTAGTTCCTCCAACCTTTTGTAGGTAGCCCTGACTACATCTTCTTTCCATCTTGCTATTTGTCTTTTGTTCCCATAATCAGCAGCAACCAGTTCCTCTTTCATTCTTTTCAGCTCAAGTGTTTTATCAGGCACATTCTTCTTGTACTTTGACCATTCTGGAGGAGTGTGTTGGACCTCATTCTATATCATTTCTTGAATCCTGGCTGCTTCTTGTTCAAGCTCAGGAATGGTCCACTCCTTGTACATGTGCCTTTCTCCCTTGTATTTCTTTGTTTCCATAATGCTTTCAATGTAGTCTTTTCTTAGAGTCTCATCTGCTCTTTCAGAGATTTGCTGACATACATTTTTTGCAAATTCTTCCAGGGATCTGACTTGTGTGAGCAAGTATTGATAGTTCTGCTGTATTTCCCTATCAGATTTCCCTTTTGTGTTTCTTTTGGAGATATCCTCTGCTTGCTTAGCCTTGATTTTCAAATATTCTTCAATATTGTTAGGCCTGGGATATCCTTTTACTAATGGCAGCTTCCTTTTAGCAGGGTCATCCTCATAGTAGAAAGATTTGATTTCTTCTCTGACTGCTATAAGCTCAAGAGGAAATTAAACACCTGCAGGAGCTAAGGGCTGTTGAACTTGTGCTGATGAAATAGGAATAGGCTTGGGTATTGTGACAAGTGACAAGGATTTTGAAGATGGTGGTGGTGGTGAAGAGTCATCATCTTTGAGAATTAGCGTTCTCCTTTTTGTTTGAGGAGGGACTGATGATGTTTTGGATGGAACAGTGGTGGTCGATTTGAGTGGCAGTGGTTTGTGATTGACTAACAGCAGTTGAAACAACTGGTGCTTCAACCACTGTTGCCATTACAACAGATGTTATAACATCTGCTATCTTCTGCTTTTTGGCAGGAGGTGATGTTGTTTTTGGTGGTGATGGTGATAAAGCAGTGGATGTGGTGTGTGTTGAAGTGAGAACAGATGTTGAAACCACTGAAGTACCAGCAGTAGTTGACACAACAGGGGTTACAACAGCTGTTTTGGATGGTGGTTTTGGAGCAGACTTTGAACGTCTGGTTCGGATGGATTTGGGTTGCCTTACTTTTCTAGTAGGCTTCTTTTTTTCATCAACAAGATTTTCATCATCCTTTGACCTAGAAGTACCCTGATCTGGATAATCCACCCTAGCTTTCTTCTTGGCCTCTCTATCCTTTTTGACACTTGCAACTGCTTCTGCAAGTGCATTTGTGGTCTCATCAATTTTCTTGCTACCATCTGGTAAAGGGATATTTTTGGTCATGTTTTCTCTTTCTGGTTCAATGTAAAGACCATCATCTATTCCCTTCTTCTTCCACTCCTGAATTTTCTCCCCTTTTTTGGCATTATCTGGAGGGAGTTGATCAATAAAGAGGACTGTCACAACCCCCGATCCCTTATCTGTCCCGGGAACGGGCGGTCGTGAGCCAGTTTCGGTGGTATCAGTTTTATTTAGTCTTGCAGCGGAATTTACATCAGGACCGTAGTTAGGAAATGTTTATCAGAGTAAAACCACCATATTTTATAATATTAAACAAATGGGATGAAACCCAAGTTCATAGTACACACGTTTTCATAGGAATAAATCCTATTTTATTTAATAAAAACATCTATTTTATTTTAGGTAACTTTATTGCCACTTTTCCAAGCCTTCAGTGCTGTCCAGCTGGCTTTTATTGGCTTCACACTAAGTTACCTGAAACACGTGTTTAAAACATTTTATCAGCAAGAAATACTGGTGAGTGAATCCCAGTTTAATCAAGTTTAAATAAAAAGTCACAGTGTACAGTATTGAGGGCGATCCCGCAATTATATTTGTTTACAAGACATCACAATTAACATCCATTGTACTTTCGAACCCGACTTGTGGGCATGTTACTCCTTGACCAGGTGGTAACAAATTTTGTATACAAAACCCCAAAATACTCATCATAATTGTATGCTTACAAATACTCAATAACTGTTATTCGCATGGAAAAGTATTTAAGGTTTTGTAAAAACATTCCAAAAACATTAACAAAAAGAGGATCAACTCACAAAAAGGTTTACACAAAAAGAAGGATTACTCACATTGCTATCTTAGGCTTCGCGTGAGGGTTTCTTGGGTATAATCTATAATTTATACAAATGTACATTGATTAGTATCATAACCCTTTGAAAATATTAATAATACCCTCCCCGAGACGGCATTCCAACAACTACGTCGGGCAGAACCACGACAGTTGTTACGGAACCCTAAATCAATCGGGCAGCGTAACTATTATGAAACCGGGGTTATAATACTTACAACGGAGCAGAACCTCGCCTAATTAGGGGTATAATACTTACAACGTGTCGGCATCTGGTGTCTTCGCGTGTATAGGTTTTTCGCGGCCCGCGTTAACTAAGCATAGACCTTACGTGGCCCGCTTGAACTAAAGGTTTCAGGGGAGTCAACTTCAGTCTTAATGCGGCCCGCGTGAACTTGGGGTGAGGTATTACGCGGCCCGTCTCAGCCCTATATTTCATGTTTTTGATTTAATATATATATATATATATAACATAACTAAGGCTCGGTTTTCACATACGGGGTGTAATATAAAACATATAAGGGTATTTTAACATATAACAGGGTGTCGGAATTATTATAAGGGTGTTGGTTTTACCGAGGGTTGTTACAAGGACAGTTGGAGGAGCAGTGCCAGTGGTATGCAGGATCTGAGCTTTTAGAACCTTGAGATCAGCTTGGGTGTTCTTGAACAGAGACTCCAATGTATTTCTCAGCTTTAGTACATGTTTTTCATGTTGCTGATCTGCCATTTGTGCTTGTTGATTGAGAAAAGGTTGAAATAGATTCCAGAGCTCATTTGTAGCAGGTGCTTGTGGTGGAGCAGGTGCTTGAGGTGGAATAGCAGTGGATTGCACCTTTTGTACTTGTAACAACTGTTGCAGCGTTTCTTTGAGTTCTGCAAAAGAGTTATCAAGTTTTTCAACACGATCCGTCAATTTCTGGTACTTTAAACCATCACCCAATTTAATGGGATCATCTGATTTCCCACTAGCAGTGGTTTTATCATTGGTTGAGGTAGGTAGGCTGTGAACCCAACACTAACATATCGAGGCACGAGCTTTCCTTTCTTGCCGAATCTGATCACCCCCTTCCAAGGTGCAACCTTTAGGAGTACGGGATCGCCAACGTCAAATTCAAGGGGCTTGCGGCGTCTATCGACGTAACTTTTCTGTCGGCTCCGAGCTTTCAGCAAATTGTCTCGAATCTGGAGGATTTTGTCAGTTGTTTCTTGCAACAGCTCAGGACCAGTAATTTGCGTGTCTCCGATCTCGTGCCATACAATAGGCGATCGACATTTCCTTCCATATAATGTCTCAAATGGTGCCATTTGGATGCTAGAATGATAACTATTATTGTACGAGAATTCGACCAAAGGTAAGTGCGCTTCCCAATTACCACCGAAATCTATGACACACGAGCGGAGCATGTCTTCAAAGGTGCGAATCGTTCTTTCACATTGAAACGTTTCCCAAAGATGCAAGGAAAACCGACCATCGCGGTCAGAGATGATGTCACGAGGCGTCCCGTGTCGACAAATGATCTCAACGGTGTAGATTCAGGCTAATTTTTCTACCTTAAAATCTTCTCGTATCAGCAGGAAATGAGATGATTTAGTCAAACGGTCAACGAGAACCAAGATGCTGGCATGACCTGATTGCGTGCGCGAAAGTTTTGTTATGAAGTCCATAGTTATACTCTCCTATTTCCACATCGAGATTTCGGGTTGTACGAGTAAGCCAGATGGGCGTTGATGCTCAGCCTTGACTTTGGAACAAGTCAGGCATTTTAAAACATAGAGAGCGATATCCTTCTTCATGCCCAGCCACCAGTACTTGTAGCGCATGTCCTGGTACAATTTGTCAGCACCAGGATGAATAGAATACCGAGATTTGTAGGCTTCATCCATCAAAATTTGTCGCAAATTGGTACGCTTGGGAATCCAAATTTGGTCTAGATAATGAAAGATACCATTTGATTTATTCACCAGTTGAGCGCCATCGTTGATAATCCTTTCCTTCTTCAAGGTGCGCTCGGTAAAACAAGCATGCTGAGCGTCGCGGATGAGAGTTCGAGATTAAACTGGGCCTGAGAATTATGAACGCTATGCAAGTAACTTCATCGACTGAGAGCATCGGCAACGACGTTTGCTTTTCCTGAATGGTAACGAATCTCACAGTCGGAATCGTTGAGAAGTTTAACCCATCGGCGTTGGCGCATATTCAGTTCTTTCTGGTCAAAGATGTGTTGTAGGCTCCTATGATCGGCGAAGATCGTACACTTGGTACCGTAAAGGTAGTGTTGCCAAATCTTTAACGCAAAAACAACTGGCCTAGCTCGAGGTCGTAGGTTGTATAATTCTTCTCGTGGATCTTGAGCTGTCGAGAGGCGTACGCGATAACCTTGTCCCATTGCATGAGAACACAACCAAGACCAAGGTTCGAGGCATTGCAGTAGACTACGAAATCGTCATTTCCGTCGAGCAGTGAGAGCACATGAGCATTGCAAAGCATAGCTTTGAGAGTTTGAAAGGCCTCCTCCTGTTTGGTTCCCCAAACAAAAGGTTTGTCCTTATGCGTAAGAGAGGTAAGCGGCACAGTGATTTTAGAGAAACCTTCGATAAATCGGTGATAATAGCCCGCTAGTCCGAGAAAAGAACGGACTTCAGACGGGTTCTTGGGTGTAACCCAACTCTTAACAGCTTCGATCTACGCGGGGTCGACGTAAATACCTTGACTATTGACAGTGTGACCCAGGAATTGGACCTTCTCCAGCCAAAATTCACACTTGGAGAATTTGGATTAGAGATGGTTTCCCTGGAGTAGTTCAAGAACCAAACGTAGATGCTGGGAGTGTTCGGCTTTTGACTTGGAATAGATCAGGATATCATCGATGAACACGATGATGAAGCGGTCAAGAAAGGGTTTGCACACGCGATTCATTAGATCCATGAAAACTGCGGGAGTGTTAGTCAAACCAAAAGGCATAACAACAAACTCATAATGACCATAGCGGGTTCAAAAAGCGGTTTTGGGGATATCTTCCTCTTGAATACGTAATTGGTGATAGCCTGAGCGTAGATCGATCTTTGAGAATGATGCGTGTGTAGCATTATATATTTTTAGTTATATTTTAAGCCCTTTTTAACACTTTAGTCAAGTTTTAAATTTATAAAACACGATATTTTACTAACACTAAACACACATATGGTCAAGTGCACCCATCGTGAGCGTAGTATAGCGTTGGTAAGATACCGAGGTCGTCCAAGGACACAAGAGCTTTTAGTACCGGTTTATCCTCAACGTCTAATCAAACCAAAAATTAAGAAAAAGGTTTAAATATGAAAATAAAATTAAATAGCTGAAAAATAAAATAAAAATAAAACAGATAGACAAGATGAATCACTTGGATCCGACTCGCCTTTAGTGTAACCTTTGATGATTTCCGCACTTTTGCACTTTTTAAGAGATTATCTTAGTTATAGTGGTAGGCCCCTCTTTTGAAGGTGACATTACCCTCAACCCAGTAGTTTGAGTCAGCAAGGATACAATCCTAAAGGGTTGGACTATTGAAAGATAATTAATTAAGTTATTAATGCGTAATGTGGTAGGCCCCTCTTTTGAAGGTGACATTACCCTCGGCTAAGTGGTTTGAGTCAGCAGGGATACAATCCCAAGTAGCCGGGTTAATGTATTAATAGTAGTTTACATATGAGGGGATTAAGCCATTCGCACCCCCGCCATCCAATACCAGTGGGTATTGAAGGAGGTTCTAGTAAGCTTGACCCAGGTCCTTGCAGGATCTATACACTGAACATGGCAAGAACCTTACCAAACCATTCCCTTAACCCCCGACCAGGTAGCCAACATATCTCTATATAGACCGTAGAGATATGAATGGTGTAAATCTTTTATTTTATATAGATAGTAAAATAACGCCAAGACACCACGGACAAATGATAAGGAAGTTTCACCTTCAACAAATAAACTAGTTATTAAAGTCATTAATACAAAACCAAATAAAAAGTGCGAAAAAATTAAAAAACAAAATTATTACACTAAATGCTTGTCTTCACCAAGTGATGTAAGAGACATAGGAAAACATGGCCTTTGATTGTCAAGAACTCTTACTATCAATCTTGGATCCCGAGACTACTACACACACTCTATGATGGATTATGGATGATGGTGGTGGATGTGGGTGTTGTGATGGTGGTGGAGTGTAGGTGAAGTGGGAGACAGGTGGTTTGTCAAGGGATGCCTTTGAAGTGAACCAAGCACCCCTATTTATAGCCCGCACAGAAGTCCGGACACGACCCCGTGTCCATCCACTTTCTCTTTCTTCATTAATTGCAATTTGTCTGCATTAGCTCCACACGTCCCCGTGTCCGCTGGGCACGACCCCGTGTGCAGAAGCGTATATGTACTATCAAGATTTGCTTGGATTCTGTGAATCTTAGCGTTGACTACGACCGTGTTGAGCTGGGCACGCCCCCGCTGGGCACGAGGCTGTGGTAAGCCTTCTGATTACTTGTTTTTGCTTGGGAAGATGTTGCCAAGGGGTCGGGCATGCTACGTTTATTCCTTTTCTTGTAATTATGTTAGATTTGGCTGCATTTTTGCTTCTTTTGTTCATTTACGCTCATTTAATCCTGAAAATACAAAAGGAAGACAAAAGCACATTTTGCATTAGTACTAAAAAAGGGTTAGTTTTATGCCTCATTTGATGTAATTTATATGTTGCATTTTACACACATCAAATACCCCAACACTTGAATCTTTGCTTGTCCTCAAGCAAAACTCTTTATAATGTGGCTTACACTCCCAAATTGAATGGGTAGAAGAGAAGTTTTTGGGCTTGTCTTGAGTGTCGGGATTCCAAGATCTTTATTAGGCTTTATTTTTATGTTATTTACAATCCTATTCTTTATGATTTATTTAGAACGTTTCATAAGAGAAATTACTTATTTGGGCATAACATGCCTCTTTAAAATTCCATTTATATACAAGTTCACATACCTCACGGGAGATCACTCAACACTCGGCCGAAGATGTATTTGTGTGAAACACTCGAGACCAGCATGGAACTTACTTCTACCATATGCTTGCCAAGCAATCAATCCTCCTCCTTTTTAACTATACACCTTTGTAAATATCAAGAGGACTTGGGGAAGGGTTAGGCTTGGGTTAAAGGTAGGTGGTTTTGGGTTAGTGGTTAGTAAAAGGGGAAAAAGGCGTAAAAAGCGTTGGTCTTCGTAAAACTTTTTATTTTTGTGACTTTTCATTCAAACGAATTATTTTCAAACAAAGTTTCTTTTGAGGAACTTGTTTGTTTATTGCTATACTTCATCATTTTTTTAATAAGGATGTCACATGAAGACCAAGCTTTTTACTAAAATAAAGGGTTAAAATAAAAAAAGGTTTTGGTGGGTAAAGGGTGTTTGTTTTGTGGGTTTAGAAACGAAAAGGTTTAGGCTCAAATGGGTTAACTACGGGGATTTTGGGTAGGTGGTAAAAAAAATGAAAAACAATGGTGTTGAAAAGAAAAAGGGTTAGTCCTATTGCCTCCATCATTTACTTACTTGGGTTTAAGTTGGTAAGGACCGGGAATGTATCGTCATGGCAAGTTCTAGAGTCGTAAGAAACCAAGCGGCTATTCACACAAGAAACGAAAAATGAGCATTTAGTTTAAAGATGTGTATTTGTATGCTCAATAAAGGCTCAAAACTCACTTTTTTTTGTGGGAATGGATTATTAATGTGATCAAGTATATATAATCAAATTTTAACTAGATTTGTTATGTCGTTTCATAATTTTCTTATGTTGGTTCTTTTTATCACGACGCGATCGGTTGTATATTTTTAAAAATATAACCTTTTTAGAACTTGTTATTCCCAAATTAAACCAAGACAAGTAAAAAAATGAAAAGTTTTTGAAAAAATTTGGGGTGATTAGTGGTTCCAATAGAGTTTTGTGTAAGGCTTGTTATTAGGAGTTGCAAAATTCAAGGTTTTAGCATCCCCCCCCCCCCCCACACTTAAATTACACATTGTCCTCAATGTATCCCAAAAATAAGTTTTTAAGTTGATTGAATATGTAAAACGGTGTTAAAAAAGAAAAATTTTATGTTACTAGGCATCTGGACACGGGCCCGTGGTGTCCGGGCATGGCCCCGTGTTCAGATTGCCAGTATCATGGTTTACAGAAGGCTGGGCATGGGGGCGTGTTCAGCGAACACGCCCCGTGTCCAGTTACCTGAACTGGGCGTTTTTCTGCAGATCCATGAGCACGGGTCGTGTTGGCTGAGCACGGCCCCGTCCTGAACTTGCTATAATGAAGAAAAATTATCGGGGGGCTCTGTTTTCGTGCATGGGGTGTGGGTTCAAGTTTCCCTTGGTATCCTTCATCATCTCGAGTGTGTTTTACCCATTACAACATCATCCAAACACCAAATGATTAAAACCATCTTTCATTGAAAACAACAAATTACATAAGTTCCTAGAAAGTTAAAAATAAAGAAAAATAGAAAACTAAAAAGTTCCTAAGATAGATAGGTCAAGTGATACATGAAATCATCCTAAGGAGTTCTGCCCTTATTGTAGGAATAACAAAAAACCGGAAATAGCTTCCCGGTATTTAAAGGCGTTGTAGAACTTGGAACCAAGAGGTGTCCCCTAGATGTCATTGAGCCATTCTTCTATTTCGCTTGGGAGGAAGAAGGCGGGCTCATTTTCCACAACATCTTGTGGAGGAGGAGTGACGGCAATCGGGACCCCATGTAGTATTTCTCGAGGGGGGGGGTCCGTGTGCATGGCGTACCACTCGGTTGGTATGATGACTTCTGGCACCACATTCCATGCCCTTTGTGTAATGATTGGTACCAATGGAGGAGAAGCGAGAATATTCAACATTTGGTGCAAAAGGTTGACCTCTCTAAGACACCCTTCTGGCCCCACTGATAAATGATTGATATGGTCAACCAGAGCTTCCTCAACCCTCTTTATTTCATCTATGGCCTCTCTCAAGGCATATACATAGTTGACGAGGGAGTCTTCTACCGTTGACCTTCTCCCTTGTCGGTTGTTCCTGGAGTGTGATGAGGATGTTCCGCTGTTTCTGCTCGACATTCTAAGAAAACAAACCGAAAAGAGTTCATTTTAATGAAACAGTACCTCGAACACGGCCCCGTGCACACTGAGCACTACCCCGTGTTCACCTCTCTACAAATTTTTAGAACAAGGAATCTTGAAGTTTTAAATTATTTTTCTGACCTTTGAAGCAGTTTTAAGCAGAAATAACTTAAAACAGTGTTGTAAAACTTATTTTTAACAAGATTCCTTGAATAAAAATCTAACAAATATCATAATAAAGCTTGAAACTATGGTGATTTCAAGCTCTAAAGGAGGTGTTGAGGTGAAAATGAAGAAGAAGGCAATGAACAAAAGTAGAAAAGACAAGATGGTTGTTGAGAACCTTCTTTAGAATATACCTAGTATGGTATGTGTGAAGATCCCACCAGATCTCTGTCTTTGGAAAGGTCCAAGTGTGCAGGAATCTTGCTGCATTTATAGAAAACGACAGCACGCTGGACACGGCCCCGTGTCGGCTGGACACGGCCTCGTGTCGGCAGGACACGGCCCCGTGTGCAGATGAGATTCTGACAATTTTTTTCGTATTTTGACCGAAAGTCAGACGAGAATCTTTTGGTGGACACGGGGCGTGCTGACCTGGAAACGGCCTCCTGCCTAGAAGCTGTTTATGAAGGTTTGTCTATTCTTAAGGAATTTATCCGGATCGGGAGGTTCCTTACTGGTCAACACCGAAGTACCTAAGACACCTTAGTTGCCCTAGTTTTAGACGAGAATGCAAGAGGTTATCGGAAAGGGTGATTCCTATGCTAAATGTAGGTGGACAAGTCCAACCCTTATCCCAACTCTCGTTAAAGAAGGTGTATGTCGAATCGCTCAGGTCTATGTATGCATCGACGGAAGTCGATGGGGAGTCCTTCACGGCACAATCGACACAGGGACGACTATCGCTCAAGTCCTCGCAAGGGTTAGAGGTGATTTCGGGAGCAAAGATGTTGTTATAATCCGAATGATTGTCTTCTTGAGATGAATTAGTTATATCCATCTCAAGTTCGTTTATCCATCGGAGAATTAGCTCTTCCATTTGAAATAATTCTTCAAGAAGCATTTCAATTAGAAGGGACGATTGAGAGCATTCGAGGGAGAGATA
Source organism: Helianthus tuberosus (assembly GCA_030545235.1). NCBI lineage: Eukaryota > Viridiplantae > Streptophyta > Magnoliopsida > Asterales > Asteraceae > Helianthus > Helianthus tuberosus. The sequence continues at coordinate 83,680,348 of CM060367.1, forward strand.
GGGATTATTTTTACTTTCACCCATCTTAAGGCTATAGGAGAACGATGGGTCTATATAGTAGGGAGTGTAATTTAAAAGATAACATTTTAAATCTTCATGAGTTCCGCCACATATTTGACACCACGTACCATAAGAGGAGCGAAAGTAAAAAAAATCAGTATCGCTCATGTTTGTGTCAGAAATTACCAACCATCGGGATCTTACAGTTCTGTTTTCAGTATCTGATACTTGGGTACGGGGCGTGTTCAGTGGGCACGGCCTCATGTTCAGCTACTGTCTAACTTAAAACAGGATTGTCAGTACCAAAGATTGGGCACGGGGCGTGTTCAGCGGGCACGGCCCCGTGCTGAGCTTCTACAGAAATAGAAAATTTAAGAAAAATCCTAAAAAAACAGAAAAATAGGAAAAATGATTAGGCCGTTGATTCCTAACTTTCTTAAAATCCTTGTGTAACACCTCGTAAAATCACGACCAATATTATAAAGACACGTGTCATGGACTTTAAACGTCTAATGGTTTGATCTAGAGGGACTGAAATTGTCAAACAATGTAAATATGTTAGTGAAAGGGATCCAATGTGTCAACATGCCATTCTTGTGCCTCTGATTGACCTCATACGACGTTCGTATTCTTTAATGAATAATTTATCGAACAATAGAAGTCGTTTGTGTTAAAAATAAGGATCTTATGAAATATAGGGGTTAAAATTGTCAACATGTTGAAAGTAACCTCTGAATGACCTTTTTACGAACCCAAAAACATTGTGATAATTTATTTTAATCCCAAGAATAACGGATATTAAATTCGTGGACTTTCGACGCACATAAATAAGCAAGATGTTAATTACAAGAAATAACAGTTAAATGCGTTAATATTGCGTTTCAAGACCGTTTGGGTGACCTCATAACTAACCGAAGGCCTATTGTTAAATGTTTGAAGATTCAACACCTTTAAAAATCAAGTTTGGGGGTTAAAAGTGCAATAAACACAAGTTAAAACAAGTTTAGAAGGACCAGGGACTAAAATGGCAATATTTGAAAGTTATTGACCGGATCTGACCTCTACACGGGCCGCTTAGACCCTCGGCCAAACCTTACGCAGGCCGCGTAAAACTACCAAATGCAGAAAAAGATGACAGATGCCTGTCCAGCCAGTTCCACCGCCTTTGCATGGTGGTTTTCGAATTCAGGGACTGAACCAATGGTTTTACATGTATAGGGGACACCTGGGATGATCAGGAATCACTTGTAGACTTTGTTGGAATAATCTTATGACTTTTAAATTCCTATATAAGCTCTTGATTGTTTGCTAGTTCATTTGCACCATTCAAAATTTATTCAAAACTCTTTCTCTGGAGCTCTCTGGACTTCAAGCTAGTTTTCTCAAGTTCCTAATTCGTGCTAAGAGCCTTTGTAAGCATTCTTAGCCTTCCTAGTTCATGTTTTATTTGTCTAATGACCAAAAGTCAAAGCCGTCGTAATTAAGCTTTGACTCAGTGATTAATCACTAATGGTCCAGTCATTTTTCGAATTGAAAGTGGCTATGAGTTGGTAATTATGTGGGTAATTGTAGGATCGTTGTAGGACCTGAATGAGTCGATCAGAAGAGTTGTTTATCCGAATCAAAGGCGGAATAAATGACACGGACGCTCGATACAATTTAAATGTCTCTTGTATTGATATTGATAGTATTACAGCACCTAGAGACAATCCGGCAGCACTTCGTTACCGAATACACAAAGCTAATTCCGTATGAAATGAACAAACCAAGTGCCCTATATATAGTGTAGGTGATTTCGTTTGAAATGGTCATGGCCTCGTTCAAGCGAAATTAACTAAGTTAATTTTGTTTGAACTTGTCCTTGACAGTTTCAAGCGAAATTACCACTAAATACGTAAAACTCAGCTTCTAGGACCTCGAGTACTGATTATCCTATTCTATCTCATTACATGACTCGATACAAGACGAAGTCAATAGACATAATGCACTAACAGACTCCCCCTTGGATGTTGACGAAGTCTTCAGTGTCGAGTCTTTATCATGACACATCTTCAGTCTTGATCAGTCTTCATGCTCTGTCTCTTGTCTAACACTGTAAGCATCCTATCAATCTTTCTTCAAGTCTTCAGGCTCCCCCTTTCGTCAAGCTTCCGTGCTTTAGGGATCGTCACCTTGCTTTCAGCTACAAACTCCCCCTTGCTTTTGAGCTCGTCTTCAGACTCCCCCTTAGACTCAGCTTTCAGGATTGTAGTCTGGTACATATCTGCAATCACTCATACATTTATAAGTAACAGCATTTCAAATTTCAGCTATCCATGAATTGTAACCTGGCTCACTCAATCTTTCTAAAGTAACACATCTTATGAATATTGGCAGTTTCAGAATCGAAAACCTGGCCTTCTTAACAATTAAAGAATCCAAATCCCTCAAAGTTTATCTTCCAAGTCCAAACTAATGACCTTGGAGATATCACAAACTGTTTTTAATTTTTATTAAAAGCTTCAAGTTTCAAATTAATGAACTTGTTTTATTTTCAGAAACACAATCAGCTTACTTAGATTTTGACACTCAGCACTCAGACATCAGTTGTCGAAAATAAAGCATAATCAAAATCATTTTGTATTTTCTGAAATGTAAAGCAGTAAAGAAATATGTACAAACATATTTATACACAATATTTTTGTTTGAGTTTGCGTTAGAGGATCATATCAGTTTTTGACAAGTCACAAGTACCGTTGAGCTTAGTTACACATTAAGAATTAAACAATTCACTTAGATTGTCGATATACTGATCCACTTAAATTTTCACACAAATTTCAACTGATTCAGGATACGAATTAGGTGTACTAAGAACTTAAACTCATTCATGTGTCCCACCTCTTGAATATACTCCCGTATCCAGATCCCAATATTCAGTCTTACAGGTGAGTATACCTAGATGATATCTGTAAGGGGTTAAATTGCGAAGAACCGTGAGAGCTCAGGTCAGAACTTCTGTTCAGCAGAGAGATGACGGCTTCGACTTTTGGTGTGTCCCCTTTAGAGGATCTTTTCTTCAACAGCACATGATTTACATATTTTTTCAATGTTTCATCATTTTTATGCTGAGGGTTGGCTATGCTTCAAGCAAGCGTAAAGTATTCTCCGGGGACTAGGCCATTGCTTCCGCAAAATCAGAAGTCCCGGGATAATACCCCAGATATCACTAAGCATAAAGACCTAGTATCTCATAAAGAGGGGTCCTTCAAACGAGATTTCAGGGGTTACCTATATATCCAAGTAGTGTTCCCCACGAAATAAACAAGTTTGAATTTATGTTTATATCCCGAAAAAGTTTACTAAATGTATAAAAACCTATCAGCACATCATCAGTGAGACTGTTTAACGCTATTTAAACATAACATTTCTTTAGCATACCATAACTGTCTACTGATGTACTATCATTTCCTCTTTTTACGCAAAAACTCAATTTTGAATTTTATCATGTTTTTGACTTTTTCATAGTTTCAAATGTTTTTGGATTTTCTAACAATATTACTCCCCCTAAAATGCAAAATCATTTAAAGAAAATTTGACAACCAATACTGATAGCTTTGTCTCGCCATCCATTTTCTACTAAAAATGCTCTGTTTTGCAGAAAATCTAACATACCCCCATGATTTACAACACATTGAAATTTTACAGTTTGAAATTAATCATGTTTGTTCAGCCGTGAGGGTTTCGGCGTATTCAATCAACATATTTTTGGTTTTTAAAAAATTTTCAATTTTTAGGGTTTTTGAATTATTGTTTATTTATATACAAAAAACAAACAAACTTCCTGTTTCAACCAACACAGGATTCAGCAGCCTCCTCTCCTCGTTGTGCCAGGCTGCTCCAACTTCCATTCTCACAATCTCTGGTTTTGTTGAGCACCTGCACATTCAGACTACTTGATTAGTTGAACAATTTAGCCTAGGTCTGTTTGACCTTAGGCATTTCAACACAATATGCATCATTTAACTTCGGAATATCTTTGTCATTTTGTACAAAGACTTTTTCATCTTTAACTTCAATTTTCTCATCTTTTACCAAAGTCACTTGTTTCTTAACACTCCATGTTTGACCTTTCGGAGTACCTATTTTGTAAAAATGGGAATCTTTTTGAACATTTTGATTTTGAATAACACCTTTTGGTTTCCAAAACTCTTGGGGTTTTGTCATATCAACAGTTGTTTTCCAACTTTGAGTTGTTCTGACTCTGGGTGTGTGAGAATTCCAGGTGTGTCTTGAATTGAATCTATTAGGGTTTGATTTCCAATTTTGATTCGAAGCAAACTTGTTTGTGTTGTACCTCCAAGTTTGTTTTGAATCAAATCTGGTTGACCTGTGTTTCACATCCTCAGATTTCTGTTTCTCAACATTTTCAGACTTCTTTTTGTCAACATCCACAGATTTCAGATTTGGACACTTTCGTGCAAGATGTCCTATTTGATCACATTTGAAACATGTTCTCTTGGACACATCTTTGACCTGTGGTTATTGCTTCTTCTTTTGAGCGTAGAACTCTTTGTTAGACTGACGCCTAAATTTGAGTTCTTTCTCTTCTTCTGAACTTGTTCCATGAACAAAATTCATCTTTGTCTGAAAATTTGGCGATTCATTTTTATTTCAACTTTGTTTCTTTTTATAACCCAAACCAGCCTTCATGTTTTTCTTTTTGTAACCCGGTTTGTTATAAAAATTTTTGTGACCTTTTCCAGCAAACTTTGAAATTTCAGATTTTTCTATCTCAACCATCTTGAAAACTTTATCAAACTTTTCTGAAATCACATTCTGAATCGGGAATACAACATCTAAGAACAATTTGTCCGATCCAATCATGGTATACACCAATCCTTTTGAATCTTCATTCAAATTTTTCTTGGATTTTGAGTTTTTCAGATATCCATCATGAAAATTTCCTTCATTTTCATCCTGTGATTCAGATTTACCTGTATCAACCGACTCTTCTTTCAACACACTTTCAACGACCTTACCTACCACATCTGAATCACTAGAATCATCAGATTTGGAATAGGTTATGTCAATGTTATCTGGCAATTGATCTACCATGTTGAAAGCTTTTTCGACCTTTTCATCATCATAAAATGCAAGCTTTCCCGATGGTGGAACTTGATGAAACTCTGAGCCAATGCCTTTCTTGTTTTGCTCAGACTCACCATCTCCCGATTTTATATTGAAAATACATTCAAGCACATATGACGACACGTGATAACTCTTTAACTTGTTGTTATCCTGTTCTAAATCAGCAATCTGTCGCTTTAGCTTAGCAACATCCTCAATATAGGAATTAAATACACCTTGTTTTATTTCATACATTCGCTTAAGCTCTTTAGTTGTTTCAGATAGATAATTCATTCTTGATTGAGCAAATTTCATTTCATCTTTCACTTTTTCATATGACTCTTTTGTAATGTGATATGTCAATTTTATTGAATCGTATTCTTTCTTCATTTCTTGACAAACAATTTCCTTTTGGTCACATTCTTCTGTCTTTTTCAAAACATTTTCTTTCAAAATCTCATTTTCTTTTTCTACTTTTTTATATTTTTCTGAAAGTGTTTCATTATTTTCTTTTAAAACTTTTTTCGTTTTCTAACATTTCTTTACATTTATTTTTGAAAACTTCTTCAATTTTTGTGAATATAAGATTTCTTGTTTTGAATTGCTCATCTTTTTCAGTACAAGCACTGCATGGTGATACGTGGTCGAAATCCGGTGCTTGTAATCGTTTAATTTGATGTTTTTACACAAGTTTTAGTTTCGAATTGCCTACTCTTGATTAGATATGTGTTTTGCAGGTTTAACAGAGTTTAAGGAGCTTTTCGGGAGCTTTACGAGTCACCGGAGCGAAAACGGAACCATCGGGATGTGAAACGGGTCAACCGGACTCAAGAAATGGACGAAACAGAAAAGCAAGCATCTAGGCACTGTCGCCGACGCCCACATGGGCCGTCGCCGACGGTTGACAGAACTCTCCGTGGCCAGAATTCACCGTAGACAGCGAGATTGACCGTCGGCTTCATTTGGAAATCTACACGCCGTCGCCGACGGACACATCCACCGTCGGCGACGGTCCTCCAATGTGGCATTCGCGAATTTCTTGATTTGGGGTGTGAGAAACGATTTTAATTGGTTGTTGTTCAATCAATTCGGGAGTTACACATTGTTTTGGAGTTTTGAACTTGATCTTGGAGCCTAAACAAAAGATCATTCACCTACCATCCACTTATCATCATCTTGAACAACCGAAATCATCATCAAGAATCATCACCATCATTTCAATCAATCCATCATCCACAAACCCTAATCCTTCCACCATCATCATCTTTCACCAAACCTCATCATTCACCATTCTCAAGGCTTCAAGATGACTCCATCCGTATTCCAAGCATCCGGTGATCAAGTTGCATCAACCATGAGCGGCTAATCATCTCAGTTTCACCCCGGTGTAGGTAGTTGTTACTTTTAGGGTTTCAATTTGTTCTTGTTTCATCTTAGTGACAATTTGTATTTGGTTTTTGAAACTTTTGACAATAGTATTACATTTGTTACGAATTCGTGAATTGTCGAACGATGTTAAAAGTTATGACTTTGCGAAACGGTGATATGTAATTGTACGTTGTCGTTGTTAGGATTTACTTGTGTTGATTACAAAGTGTCTTTTTGTCCGTTCTTCGGGGCGTTGATAGTTAGTAGCACCTAAGTCACGGTACACTAAATCCGTTAATCGAATGCATTTGAGTTGAAACTAAAACTTGTAGAAATCCTAGGTTAACTATTACCGAAACCGGGTGTGATTCCTTTTTATTATAATTGTTCTAGTATCCAAAATTCTTGCAATCGTTAACTAGTAGTTGTTACTCATTTTCATCACATCATCTAGTTTAAAATCATATTTTCCAAATAAACAAAAACACAAAATTATTCTAGTAAGCTTCATAATCGTGACACAATTGTTTAATTCATTCGAATCCATACACAAACCACATACTCTTCGTGGTTCGACCCCTTACTACCACTAACACATTGTTAAGGGTAATTTGGGCTTATAAATATTATCTTTGACCGGAGCGCGACACTCCGATCAAATTTTGGCGCCGTTGCCGGGGAGTGCGTGCACTTTGTGTTTGGATTATTGTTTGAATTTGTGTGATTATCTGTTTAACTTGTTTAGCTTTCTTTTTGCACTTTGTCTTTTTCTTTGTTACGCGGGTGTGTTACTTGTGCAGGTTACAGGTAGTGCATGCATACGCGGAACTCTGGGAGGACTTCACCTTTAGTCTACGAACCGGAAATCGAACGAGTAGCGAGAAGAAACCTAGCAAGCCGGTTAGAAGCAACACTTGCTTCTAATCAAACCAATCAAACACCACAACATACACCATCCATTGAAACCGATTCAATGGCGAACCAAAACCTTAACTCGAACCAATTCCAATACCGAAGCAACTTCAATCCCGCTCCAAATATGCAACCCATACCTCCCGAACGACCGGGTGGTAATAACAACAATACCGGACCACCTACACCACCTTTCCAAAACCAAAATCCCAACAACAATCAAAGAACACCTCAACAACAAAACCTTCATAGACATAATTCCCTACCCATTAACCTAGATGATCGGAATGTCAATTCCGACCGTCGGGGAAATCGTGATCGCGGCAATCCCGCAAATGAAGACCCATTCTTCAACATCGATGACTTGAGGAATGCAATCCCCGATGATGAACCTTATAGTGTTCCCGGTTATCAATCGCCGGAACATGCGAGTATTCATACGGAAAATTCTGATGACGGGGGATATTATGATGACAGGGCTAACGATGACGAAGATTGGGGCTACGTAAATCGGGGAAACGTCTACAACGCAAGAAGGTATGATGATGAGGAATTTGGCTACCAAAATGCCAATTACGTTGGGGACGATGAATACGGTTACGGAGGTGGAAGAAATGATGGTTATGGGAACAACCGTCAACCACGAAACAATGACCAACGGAACCGGAATGATGGGTTTTATAACAACAACAACAACAATGCAAACCCTAACCGGATTCCTCGTTTCGTGGGAGGTGGTAACCCAAGGGATAATCGAAGAGATGATCGAAGAGGTGAAAGACGGGATAATAGAAGACCGGTTGATCAAGAAGTTAATGGTCCACATCGTCGTCAACGACCTCCACGGGGAGTGAATGATCGTTTTAGGCCGGTTGTCACCGAGAACGACTCCCCAATCGTTTGTGAGAGGAGGATGTTTGATTGTAAACCACATTACATCAACATACTTCCTCATTTTAATGGAAGATCTAACGACGAACCGTATACACATTTGACGGAATTTTCTTCGGTTTGCAGCACTATCGGGGGTCACAACTTTGCTTTATATGAGGTCAAACTTCGACTATTCCAATTTTCACTGAAGGATAAGGCAAAGCAATGGTTCCTCACACTTCCCGCAAATAGTATTCGCACTTGGGGAGAAATGCAACAAGCGTTCCTTGATGAATACTACTCAATGGCGAAGACCGATGACGCTCGTGATGAAATTAGGTCTTTTCGCCAATTATCGGGCGAACCGTTACATGAGGCCTTTACAAGGTTTAGAGAAATGATGCGAAGATGCCCTCATCATCAAATTGAGAAGTGGGAGTTGGTTAAATGCTTTGTACGTGGTCTAGATGACAATACATGGAACCGACTTGAATCCACAAGCAATGGGACCCTCCTAAGCAACCATGAAGACGATGATTGGGAGTTTTTGGAACGAATGAGCAAGCGTTCGAAAGAGAAAGAATCGGCCGACCGAGCCAAGAAGCATCCCGTTTCCCGGTCACTTCCCGATCTTGATTCTAAAGATCGGATTTCTACTTTAGAGCGGGAAATGGCTCGAATGAAGAAGAAAGAAGTGAACGCGATTCAATTTGAAGTGTGTGGCGAGTGTGGTGATATTGGGCATAGAGCGGAACAATGTCCAACGGGGTCGGGTGATTACACCGAGGAAGTCAATCAAGTGTATGGGGACCGAAAGCAATATGACATGAACTCCAACACTTACCATTCGGGCTTGAGAAATCACCCTAATTTCCGGTATGGTAATGCTTCAAACAAATGAACCCGAATTTTCAATCGGGTAACCAAGGAGGTCAAGGTGGGTCTTCGTATAACAATCGTCAAGGTGGTAACCAAGGGGGTTACCAAAGGAATTACAATCAAGGGGGTAACCAAGGGTATCAAAACCGTGAAAGCAATTATCAAAGAGGTTACAACCAAGGAGGAAATGGGAGTAATGCTTCAAACTCTCAAGGTGATGACTCGATCAATTCGAAATTTGATGCTATTATGAATGCTATCAATCATTCAAATCAAGAGATGAAGAGAGAGTTTGAGGTACGAGATAAATCCCATAAGGTGCTAGAGAAGCAAGTGGGGCAACTTGCTCAAGAAATGGCTCAAATTCGCGGGAGTGGAGGTGGACTTCCAAGCGACACCACGGTGAACCCTAAACATCATGGGTCGAACTCGAAAAACACACGTGAGGTACCAATAAATAAAATTTCTTTACGTAGTGGTCGAGTCATAGATAATGGTGTTGAGCCACCACCACCCGAGTTTGTTGAAGGGGTGGTGGAGGATGTTAGTGAGGATGAGAATGAGAATGGTCAAACGGGTCAAAATAAAAATGACTTGAAAAAGAACAATAATACCCCCGTTGTGACCATCCCCGTCCCCAAGGCTAAGGAAAAGGGTGTGGAGGCTAATACCGCCCCTTATCCCAAAGCATTGAAGGGACCCGTAAAAAAGGTTGTAAACAAAAGAGGTCCACAACAAGAAGAGTTGTTGGAAATTTTTAAACAAGTAAAAATAAATTTACCTCTTTTGGATGCAATCAAACAAGTACCGTCGTATGCTAAGTACTTGAAAGATTTGTGTACCCAAAAACGTACTCACAAATTTCCAAAAAATTTAGATTTAACCGAAAATGTGAGTTCGATTCTTTCGGGTGCACTTCCACCTAAGCTCCAAGATCCGGGTGCGCCTATCATTTCAATTCAAGTAGGCGATTTTAAAATCAACCGGGCACTTCTAGATCTTGGTGCTAGCGTGAGCATTCTACCGGGTAGTTTGTATGACCAATACGAGTTTGGTCCACTTCAGTCGTCTAACACCACCGTGGTGTTACCCGATTTGACACCTAAACTACCCCGTGGAATTGTTTCGGATGTGATAGTGAAAATCGAGGATTTCTACTATCCGGTGGACTTTTTAGTGCTTGATTATGTGGCCAAGGACCCAACCAAACAACCTACGGTGATTTTGGGTCGACCGTTCTTAGCAACCGCGAATTCTCAAATTGATTGCAAAACGGGAACGGTTGACATGAAATTTGGAAACCGAAGGTTGAGGTTGCATGTTTTTTCCGGACTTATGAACCCTCCAGTTGATGATGAATGCTATATGGCGGACGTCGTTGACACGTGTATACCTCTTTGCGACACAGTCGTAGATGGGGAAAACACAATGGAGGATTGTTATATGTTTGACAGGTCACAGGTGGAGATGGATAAGAGCATAGATGAGGAAGTGAGAAGTTTGGAGGTGCTTGCGGTTAGAGAGGGAAAACCGACATGGACGCACCAAGTTGAGAGTTTACCGGAGAGCATCGACACCAAGTTGAAGCCGTCATTAGTAGAGCCTCCGGAGGTTGAATTGAAGGTGTTGCCTAAGCATCTCAAGTATGCTTATGTTGGTGAAGGCAACACGCTCCCGGTTATCATTGCATCAAACTTAACCGTGGAGCAAGAGGATAAATTGATGGATGTTTTGGTCACTAATCGGGCGGCGATTGGATGGACCATTGCTGATTTAAAGGGTATTAGTCCCTCGGTGGTGATGCACAAAATCATCACGGAAGAGAATGTGACTCCCATTCGAGATGCACAACGGAGATTAAATCCGAACATGCGGGAGGTAGTGAAGAAGGAAGTGCTGAAATGGCTAGATGCGGGTATCATTTACCCGATCTCGGATAGCCAATGGGTGAGCCCAACACAGACGGTTCCCAAGAAAGCGGGCATACAAGTCGTCAAAAATGACGCAGGTGAAGAGGTAGCCACTCGGCCGGTAACCAGGTGGCGAATTTGTATTGACTATAGGAAGTTGAATACCGCAACTTCCAAAGATCATTTCCCTTTACCGTTCATTGATCAAATAGTTAAGAAATTATCGGGGCAAAAATTTTATTGTTTCTTAGATGGCTATTCTGGTTATAACCAAATCGCCATCCATCCGGAAGATCAAGCAAAGACCACATTTACTTGTCCCTATGGCACTTTCGCATTTAGGCGAATGCCGTTTGGATTATGTAACGCCCCCGCCACCTTCCAAAGGTGTATGATGAGTATCTTTTCAGATATGGTGGGGAAGTCTTTGGAAATCTTCATGGATGATTTCTCAATTTTTGGGTCATCTTTTGAGGCTTGTTTGGATCAACTAGATAAAGTGTTAAAAAGGTGTGTCGAAACTAGTTTGGTCTTAAGTTGGGAAAAGAGCCATTTTATGGTTCAAGAGGGAATAGTGTTGGGACACGTGGTGTCAAGTCGTGGGATAGAGGTTGATCGTGCAAAGGTACAAGTCATATCTACTTTACCGTATCCCACGACCGTTAAAGGTGTTAGGTCATTTCTAGGTCATGCGGGTTTTTACCGGCGGTTTATTAAGGGTTTTAGTGACATAACCAAGCCTTTATGTAACTTGTTGTTAAAAGATCAACCGTTTGATTTTAATGAAAATTGCCAAAATGCTTTTAACAATTTGAAAGAGAAGTTGGTTGAGGCTCCAATCTTGCAATCGCCAAATTGGTCTTTTCCTTTTGAAATTATGTGCGATGCGAGTGATTATGCGGTGGGGGCCGTGTTGGGACAACGGGTCGATAAGAATCCCGTTGCCATATACTACGCGAGTAAGACTCTTTCGGATGCACAATTAAATTACACCACTACCGAAAAAGAGCTACTCGCGGTGGTATATGCATTGGATAAATTTCGGGCATATATATGGGGTAGTAAAGTGATTATTTATTCTGATCACACTGCAGTTAGGTACCTCATGGAGAAGAAAGATGCAAAACCGAGGTTAATCCGATGGGTGTTGTTACTCCAAGAGTTTGATTTGGAAATACGGGACAAGAAGGGTACCGAGAATGAGGTAGCGGACCATTTGTCCCGGTTGATGGTTGATGAGGACCCTAAATCATTAGAGATCAATGAGTCGTTTCCCGATGAGTATATTATGAAATTGGATAAGTTGCCTTGGTATGCTAACATTGTGAATTATCTTGTTACAGGTGACTTACCGGCACATTGGGATAGACGGAAGAGGCAACACTTTATGTCCCAAATCAAGTACTATCGATTGGAAGAACCGCATTTGTGGAAGGAGTGTGCGGATCAAGTTATAAGAAGATGCATTGATGACGAAGAGATTCCAAGCGTGTTGCAGCATCTACACTCATTTGCATGTGGTGGTCACTTTAGTAGTCACAAAACGGGTCATAAAGTGTTAAATAGTGGTCTTTTTTGGCCTACTATCTTCAAAGATGCAAATGAGTTTGCTAAAAATTGCATAGAGTGTCAAAAACTAGGGGGTATTTCAAAAAGGGATGAAATGCCCATGCAACCAATCCTTGTAGTCGACATCTTTGACGTGTGGGGAATTGATTTCATGGGCCCATTCCCCAATTCCTATGGCAATTTGTATATCTTGGTGGCCGTTGACTATGTGTCAAAGTGGATCGAAGCAATAGCCACCAAGACGAACGACCACTCCGTAGTGTGTAATTTTGTTCAAACCGATATTTTCTCATGGTTTGGGATTCCTCGGGTCATCATAAGTGATGGAGGATCTCATTCTAAAAACTTTCGGTTTGGGAAACTTCTTAAACGGTTTGGTGTTGACCATAGGATTGCTACCCCCTATCACCCGCAAACAAGCGGGCAAGTTGAGGTGTCAAACAGGCAAATCAAAGAGATTTTGCAAAAGACCGTGCGGGCGGACCGTAAGGATTGGTCAATTAAATTGAACGATGCCTTATGGGCCTACCGTACGGCACATAAGACACCTATTGGCACTACACCTTACCAGTTGGTTTATGGTAAAAATTGTCATTTACCGGTCGAACTTGTGCATAAATCATTATGGGCTATTAAGGAAGTTAATGTTCAATATGATGATGCAGGAAAGGAAAGGAAACTCAAGCTATGTGAGTTGGAGGAGCTACGGGAAATGGCATATGAATGCGCGTCCAATTACAAGGATGGGATGAAGAAGGCGCATGATGCTAAGTTAAGGAAGAAAGAGTTCGAGGTTGGGCAAAAGGTGTGGCTTTACAACTCGAAGCTCAAATTCTTTCCCGGAAAGCTCCGAAGCAAATGGATGGGACCCTATGTGATCACCCGGGTTGGACAATTGGGTGATGTTACTATCGAGGACCCGAAGGATGGGATACGACAAATGGTAAATGGTCATCGGCTAAAACCGTTTCTTGATGGTAACGAGAAGGTAGACGAAAACAAGGAATTGGTGAGCTTTGTGGTAAGCACACCGATCTACGAGGTCGACTAACAAGGACCGGTAACATTTTGTGTAAAGTTATGTACAATTTTTTTTTGTTTGTGTGTGTTTATGTTAATCGTTTTCGTTCCATACTAATCTCTCTTGATTGTGTGAAGTCCGGACATTCCGAACGGGTCATGAAGACACAAGGTATGTTTTTAGGCTTTGTTATGTGCATTGAGGACAATACACGACTTTTTGGGGGGGTGGTAGGGCCGTTGACGGTTATTGCGTTTTCAAAATTTTAACTTATAAAAATTCACAAAAACATTTTTAATAATTTTTAGGATTTTTGATTGTACATAGTTCCTTTATTAAAAGTTCATAAAAATCCTCCTATTTTTCAAAAAAAAAAAAAAATATATGAATTTTGGGGAACCGTCGCCGACGGTTAATCTCATCGTCGCCTACGGCACGTCTAAATTGTCCGTCGCCCAATTTTCACCGTAGACTGCGTGTTAGGCCTTCGCCCACTTTCACTATATCCAAGCACCGTCGCCGACGGGGCATCAAGCCGTCGGCGACGGCTCTCCTAAATTCATCCGACGATGATTTTTCTTTAAGTCAAGGTTCGAACCCAAACCCCTTTGACACTTGTAAAACTCGTTCCAAACATAGTTTTAACCATACAAAAGTCTTGAAAACCTTATCACATGCCCACATAACTTCATCTAGCAGATCCATATGTTCTAACTTCTTCTCTTGCAACCCATCTTCTTCACTAAGTCACCAAGAACCCTAGATCTTCTCTTCTCATAACTCCTTCAATTCTACACCAAATCAGTCGATTCTTGAGCCTAACTTGTGTAGTTTTTCAAGAGGAACAAAACCCCCATAACGGTTTCCATCAAATCTTGTTCGTTTGCACGATTTCTGGACGTGATTTTTAGGGTTTTGAAGAGTGTTCATCCAAGTCTCTTGTTTTGCACTTGTTCTTAGTTCTTCTTGTTATTTAACACTAAAGGTATGAATTTCAGTAAATTTATGCATGATTATTATATACATTGTTGATTTCTTCCGAAATTTTAAGCATATTGTTTAAGAGTAGGTTGTTTATCATAATGTAGGATGTTTTAGCATAAACTTAAGAATGTTTGCTTGATTTGGGTGGGGTTTGAGCATGCTTTAGTCTTGGTGATGTGATTACACTAGATTGTTGCATGATTGAACATAGTTGTGATGTTGAATATTGTTGAAAACATGAAATTTTGCGAAATTTTTGGAATAAACATGTTTAATCAATATAGATGATAAGATGTGCGACTTTGGAAGTTTAAAAAGGCGATTTTACATCTAAAATTTGATTGAAGTTCAACATTGCACACCATGTTCAAAGTTTGAGATTGTTGAAGGTTTGGAGTGTACTAATTGTTGTTGTCTTTGTCTTGTGATTGTAGCCATGCTCCGAGGAAGTAAGAAAGCAAAGACCTCCGGTCAAGGTTCATCTTCGGGAGCCGGCTCGGGTTCCGGGGTATATCAAAGGCAATGGGAACAACTAAGTAATGTAGTAGAGGGTGATGGGCAACTTATTCGACAGGATTGGGATTGGGAAGAAGAAAAAAAATAGTAGATCGGCTTTGGCATGGAAGGACGAGAAAACAAAGGCTCTTTCTCGTTACAACAATAAGAGGTTAGAAGCCAAAATGTGGAAGATGAAAATGGTTACGGGTGTTTCAAAATCCGTACCCGAAAGGACAGTTTGTGAACGTACGGTAGATGTTGAAGAGTTTAGGAAGATTGGTATAGTGAAAAGGTTTGAGAAACTTGGCTGGGAACGGGTGATTGACTGGTGTGAGGATATCACTACTCGGGTATACTTGGGGGCAGTTTGTGAGTGGTTATCCACCCTTTGTTTTGAACACTCTGATAGACCGGCTCATAGGTGGAAGTTGATTGGTAACATTGGAAAAAATCAAATGGTCATGTCTTTCGAACATATGAATGCTATAGCGAGGTTTGATTCACTTGGGGTCGACGCGTATGAATATTATGGGTATGATCAGTTTTTGGACAACAAGAAAAACGATGCTGACCCAGTGAGGCTTTTAGAGGACACCCTACTAGGTTCTGGGGGTGCGGGAGAGTCGAGAAGTGATTTGTCTTTGATGGGAAAGATACTCCAAGGTATCTCGTTAGAGAACATTATGGTACGGTTCGGAGACCATGGAAAGGTGAAGGCACCCGACTGTCGGGTTTTGCATGCATTGTTATATGGGACGCCCAAGCTCTCGTGGCGTCAAATTGTTACGATCAACACATGGGATACACGGGAATCGTTTAAACGAAAGATGATTCCTTATGCAAGGTTGATTAGCGCCATGATTCTCCAACAGAATGCATTACCTCAAGACTCACTGTGGGTGTCTAAGCCAATTGATCAATTCAACTTCGCCTCTATGAGGCGACATTGGAAAATAACTGTGAAAGCTTTTGGGCATTTGCATACGGTCGAAGATGAGCAAGGGGATAGTTATCGGGTTAATGACAAAGAGGGTGATGAAGAAGGTGATGAAGAAGAGGGCGATGAGGAGATGCCCGATGTTGAGGAGGAAATTGATCCTTCCGGTCCGCGGGGACCGAGGCAAAGGTATAGGAGAAAGCATAGGGAAATCTCTGCCAATGTGGCAGATTTTGTGAATCAAAGGCAAATACCGTCGTATCGGTTGTGGAACCGTGGAGATCAAGCGATCTACGAAAATGTGTCGGTGGGTATTGGTGAAGCAAGAGAGTACCATGCTAGTAGGAACGAATGGGAAGAGGCGCAAGGGGCGTATTCGCATCAACAATGGGGTTTTCAAGCATCTTTCCGCGAGAGGGTGGAAAAACAGTTGGAGGAACAACAGCTGCAACATGCGTTACAACAATCACAAATGGAACGCATGATACAGTTGCAAGAGGAAGGAAGGGCCCATAGACGGGCATGGGAAGAAGAGGCGGCTAGGAGCCAAACCGCACAAAGAGAGTTAGACCAACACCGATGGGGAGCGTTGGCTTTTTCTAATCAAATGGCGATTAATAACTTCAAGGTGCTCCATGATCAAGAGCGCCATCAAAGAGATTATCAAGACGGTCTCCCATATGTTGAACACTCGGGGTGGACCGATTACCCCAATCTTCCTCATCCGCAAGGCCCGTCTGATCCAACTCCTCATTGGCCCGAGGCAGTCGGCTCGAGTTTTGTTCCGATGCCGTACCAACCGCCGACACAAGGAGAGTCGAGCCCATTAGATAACTATAGGGATATGCTTGAGGCCCTCACTGGTTATCCGTACCAGCCGAACCCGCCAGTGAACCCTAATGAGAGATATCAGCGGTAGAGGCGAGGTATGTCTTTTTTTGTTGTTGTTGTATATTATTTTTACTTTCGTTATTTCCATTTTGTTATTTAAATTCTCGCCTAGTTAAATGAACGTTGTGGGTGTGTTCCCTATATAACCCTCACGAGACCTACTCGTCCTCCCAAGCTATTGGGGGGTTTAAAAGGGCTTGTTGCATAAGCTAAATGCAACCGTGATTCCTACGAAAGTGAGTTAGGTGTGTTGTTGTTGTAAATTATTTTCCACATAAATCAAAGTGAAATAACGTACAGCTTGGTAATATTTTCATAAAAGTGGTAGAACTAGGTAACTAACAAATTTTAATGGTTGTGAGAAGCATGCTTCTACACAAGGGTTAAGATTTGTAGGTACATTTGGTTCGTGGGACAACCGCTTTCATGAAGAGGAGAGGAGCATACGAAGAATGAGCTCACAAACCAGGTGCATACGTTTCTTTTTTACTTTTGATCTTTAGATTAGCAAATAAGTGGAGTGTATTTTGTATATTATTTTTTCCGGGGTGAAATTTTGGGGGGTTAGTCGTGTCACATCCCTTGTGCGTGTTAAAACTCTAGTTCTTACACATTGAGGACAATATGTACCTCAAGTGTGGGGATGGGGGAGTAGTAAAAATTTTAGATTTTGACCCGTTCATTTAAATACTACACATTGAGGACAATGTTCACCTCAAGTGTGGGGATGGGGGAAAATTTCAAAAATTTTTCAAAAATATCTTGTTTCAAAAGCGATCTTAAAAGCACAAGTAACTAAGTCAACGAGGGATGTTACAACCCATTTGGTCTATTGTCATGGTCAAGTTCGAATTAATAGCATGACGGGTATTTAACGGGTGGTTATTTGGGAATAATCCGCCTAAGAAACTAGTCTTTTATGCATGTCACATACCATACCCTTTTAGATATGTGAGGTTTTGAGCCACTTTTATATCATAGATTACATACCTATGTTTCTTTGTTTGAGTGGACCATTAGTCATATATTGTAGAACTTGCAACTTTTGATACGTTTGAGACTATAGACCGAATACAAGCACAAGAATGATTAAGGCTTTAGGTAAACCTTTTCTCTTAAAACCATTTATCTATCCTTACCCAAACAAATTCCCTAGTCGCCCATTTTGAGCCTAAACGTTTCGTTTGACCACCTTATAGCCCATAACCCTTAAACTTTTTTCTTTTAAACCCGTGTGATGGAAATTCGATTATAGGAGTCGTTTTTGTATAGTTGTTCTTGTTTATTTGCATAAAAAAAAACAGAAAATATCATGAAAAAGAAGTGAAAATCGTTGAAGAAAAACACAAAAAGAAGTGTTAGTAGTTGTTGAATAAAAGGCGAATGTTGTTGCCTCATATTTGGTGTTTATAGTTAGTTTTGTTAGACTAGTCATTTGTAATAAAAATCGAATTTTCATCACCTTAGCCACTTTAAAATATCCTAATTCCTACCCTTCGCCTAGCCCCATTACAACCCTTTAAAGACCTTATGACTTGTGCTTAGTATTCGTGATCAATGGTGGAGAATGATTGAGTTGCAAGCTTATGCGGGTATGTGTTCTAATCGGTTTTGAGTGAATATTCTTTGAAGCGCTAATACATTATAAACATTAGCCAATTTACAAGCCGAGTGGAGAGAACATTGTGAGGGATGTGCATGAATTGATTGGTTTCACGGGCGGGTTAATCTTGGGTAACCATTTGTGTACTTGAAATCACATTACCGTTAAATATATTGAAAATTGTAAAGAGTTTGAACTTTAGTATGACATTGGACCTTAACCTTTGTCTCGGGAATGGGGAATGTATTCGTTGTTCGACCCATGTGAAAGTGAAAAAGAGATTTGCTTGAGGGCAAGCAAAAGACAAGTGTGGGGATGTGATACGTGGTCGAAATCCGGTGCTTG
The DNA here is from genome assembly GCA_030545235.1 of Helianthus tuberosus. NCBI lineage: Eukaryota > Viridiplantae > Streptophyta > Magnoliopsida > Asterales > Asteraceae > Helianthus > Helianthus tuberosus. The sequence continues at coordinate 83,699,244 of CM060367.1, forward strand.
TAATCGTTTAATTTGATGTTTTTACACAAGTTTTAGTTTCGAATTGCCTACTCTTGATTAGATATGTGTTTTGCAGGTTTAACAGAGTTTAAGGAGCTTTTCGGGAGCTTTACGAGTCACCGGAGCGAAAACGGATCCACCGGGATGTGAAACGGGTCAACCGGACTCAAGAAATGGACGAAACAGAAAAGCAAGCATCTAGGCACCGTCGCCGACGCCCACATGGGCTGTCGCCGACGGTTGACAGAACTCTCTGTGGCCAGAATTCACCGTAGACAGCGAGATTGACCGTCGGCTTCATTTGGAAATCTACACGCCGTCGCCGACGGACACATCCACCGTCGGCGACGGTCCTCCAATGTGGCATTCGCGAATTTCTTGATTTGGGGTGTGAGAAATGATTTTAATTGGTTGTTGTTCAATCAATTCGGGAGTTACACATTGTTTTGGAGTTTTGAACTTGATCTTGGAGCCTAAACAAAAGATCATTCACCTACCATCCACTTATCATCATCTTGAACAACCGAAATCATCATCAAGAATCATCACCATCATTTCAATCAATCCATCATCCACAAACCCTAATCCTTCCACCATCATCATCTTTCACCAAACCTCATCATTCACCATTCTCAAGGCTTCAAGATGACTCCATCCGTATTCCAAGCATCCGGTGATCAAGTTGCATCAACCATGAGCGGCTAATCATCTCGGTTTCACCCCGGTGTAGGTAGTTGTTACTTTTAGGGTTTCAATTTGTTCTTGTTTCATCTTAGTGACAATTTCTATTTGGTTTTTGAAACTTTTGACAATAGTATTACATTTGTTACGAATTCGTGAATTGTCGAACGATGTTAAAAGTTATGACTTTGCGAAACGGTGATATGTAATTGTACGTTGTCGTTGTTAGGATTTACTTGTGTTGATTACAAAGTGTCTTTTTGTCCGTTCTTCGGGGCGTTGATAGTTAGTAGCACCTAAGTCACGGTACACTAAATCCGTTAATCGAATGCATTTGAGTTGAAACTAAAACTTGTAGAAATCCTAGGTTAACAATTACCGAAACCGGGTGTGATTCCTTTTTATTATAATTGTTCTAGTATCCAAAATTCTTGCAATCGTTAACTAGTAGTTGTTACTCATTTTCATCACATCATCTAGTTTAAAATCATATTTTCCAAATAAACAAAAACACAAAATTATTCTAGTAAGCTTCATAATCGTGACACAATTGTTTAATTCATTCGAATCCATACACAAACCACATACTCTTCGTGGTTCGACCCCTTACTACCACTAACACATTGTTAAGGGTAATTTGGGCTTATAAATATTATCTTTGACCGGAGCGCGACACTCCGATCACATGGTTCCATGCATTTCTTGCACTGTTCAACAGTTTTGATTTGAGCTTCAGAATCAGAATTTACCTCAGTGATTGGCACCTCGGTATTTGCTGCAGTCTCTGTCTGCTTCTGATCAGCATCATTCTGCTTTTCTTCAACACCAACTTCATCACCAACACCAACACCAACACCAACACCAGCATCACTCTTCACATCACCAGTACCAGTATCACCAACACTATCAGTTGAACCTTCAACTTTCTTTTCAGCTTCTTCAACAACTTGCTATTCTTCAGTAACAACTTTCTCAACTTCTACATTCACAACAACTTCTTCTTTCACTTCTTCAACAACAACTTTCTTCAACTCTTCAACCATACTCTCAACATTCTTCTCCATTCTTTCTTCATCTCTCTTCCTCAAACTCGATATCATGACTTCTCTTATGAGTTTTTCCAGCTTTTCCACATAATTTTTGTCTTTTACAACATTTGAATAAAATTCGCCGACTCGAGGAATTATTAAAAGAACATCATCATAAACTATGCCCTTTTTTGAAACAACAGGTTCACCATATCTGTTGACATAGCACTCTCGTTTCTTATCCCATCATTTGTATCTAACAGCCTCTTCATATTCTCTTTGCATATCATTCATTCTGTTCGCAGCCATTCTTATTTCTCTGTCTGTTTTCTCATTCAGAATTTCTTCTCTGGTTTTCTCTTTGACCTCAGCAACAACATTTTCTTCTTTGTTTTCCTCTTTAACTTCAGCAACAAAAACATAATGTTTGCTGTTTGATGGTTTTCTGCCATGAGCTGTACTTTGAATATCAACACGATCTTCTTCCAGACAAATCTGACTCCAATCATATCCTTCATCATGATGAATTATAGCACAAGCTCTTGACTTATCTCTGGGTTTATCTTCGATCATCTTTGGCTCTTCTCTGCTACGGTGATAAATCGCCTTTCGATAATAATCATCATTGAAAGGTTTCTTCGTTTCAGCAACTTCAGAATTTCTACATTCTCTTTTAAAATGACCTTTTTGTTTACATCTGAAACAAGTCACTTTGGATTTGTCAAATCCAAGCTTTGTTGAGGGACCACCTAGTGATTGTTTCCCAGTAATCTCCATGTATCTTTGAGCTCTACGGATGCAACTAGCCAAACACCATTGAATGTCTATAAGTTCCATTTCTTCCGGATCGATCTGGTCATAGTCTTCTTTGGTCAACTCTGAGTTACCAATTCTACCTGCAACTAGACCTTCATACGATTCCAGAACAGACGCAAGGAAGCTCATTTGCTGTTTAGCCGCATTGATGGTCATTGCCAGGGAATTCTTCAGTTTAAGAGCAATGTTGCACAAAATCTCTTCTGATTCTTCAGAATTAGCCTTTGACGAAAACGAATGATAACCCGGATCATAACTTGATAAGCTTTTCTGAGGTTCTTTTGTCCTCTCACCACTGAATGCTGTCTTTGGTGATTCACCAGCTTTCACCGAAGGTAGATTACCTTTTTAATATAAACCAACATTCTGTTGATGTGAAGAACTACTCATCTTGCTTTGTTTCTGCAATTCAAGCTCATGACTTTCTATCTTTTCTATCAAAACATCAAGAGAAATTGTGTCATATAAAGCATCGTTTTTCAAAATGAAAACAAACGTTTGCCACTGATCAGCTCGTGGTAACGCTTCTATGATCTTATTTATGATTTCCTCTCTTGTTTTCACAATCCCAAACCTTTCGAGTTCAATTTTTAGGTGACAAAATCTTTCTATCATTTGCCTCACAGACTCTCCTTTAATGCTATCAAACAGATCGAATTCTTTCTTTAGCAAAGCAATTTTGTTCTTTTTTATCTGTTACCCCCCTCAACTTTAACTCGTAAAGCTTCCCAGACAGATTTTGAAGACCCGTCATGTTGCAATAAAGCAAACATGTCATTTCTGATTGCCGACTGGATCAAAGCAATCATTCTCTGTTCGGCTGCAAATTCGGATTTGTCATCTTTGGATAATTTCTTGAATGGAAGATCTTCTCCTTTATCATCTTTAGGTCTTTCATATCCAAACTCCATACAGAACCAGCTTTCATGCGCGTATGCTTTCGCCCAGTTAATGAAACGCTCTTTCCACCATGTATAGTCTTCGATGCTTTCTAGAGTTGGTGGTTTTGAGTGTGTGTCATAGAAGTTATCATGCTTGATGTTCTCATTGATCACTTTTGTAATGGTTTTAGGTGTGACAGTTGTAATCTCTGAAGACTCGGATGTGAACGCGTTGTAGAACGTGTTGTAGAATTCTTCAGCCATGATGTGAATTTGAATTTCCTAGAGACAAAGACAATCAGTATAAACAATACTAAAAAACTTGAAACAGACTGACACACGGTTGTCGTGAAATGATCTTGACGCAAAAAAGTCCACTTTCAAACGAGATTAATCTTCAAACGAAAACACTTTGAAATGAAATCCTCTTTCAAACGAAATCACTCTGAATGACACTTCAAGCGAAATCACTTGATATGCAACTTCAAACGAAATCACTTAACTGACATCTTCAAACAAAAACAGTTCAAGCGAGAAAAGGGCTTTCAAACGAGATCACCACTTTGAAACGAAATAACGTGAGCTTTTCAAGCGAAATTGCAATTTGAAGCGAAATTACTTGCTTATTTCAAACGAGATTATACTTTGAAGCGAAATCAGGTGTTAATCTCAAACGGAATTAAGATGCTCGTTCAAACGAAATTAGGTTTTAGGTCCATTTTTGTCACTTTTAATCCGTATTTAGGTCTGATTCTCTCAAGGCTTTGTTAAAACACTATTTCGCATGTACTGTGAAAAATTCATTCCATTTTGACCAAGATTTCACGGTCAATTTTGAAAAGAAGGTGTAGAAGTCAGAAAATAGATGCAATCAGAATGAGTCGATCAGAAGAGTTGTTTACCCGAATCAAAGGCGGAATCAATGACACGGACGCTCGATACAATTTAAATGTCTCTTGTATTGATATTGATAGTATTACAGCACATAGAGACAATCCGGCAGCACTTCGTTACCGAATACACAAAGCTAATTCCGTATGAAATGAACAAACCAAGTGCCCTATATATAGTGTAGGTGATTTCGTTTGAAATGCTCATGGCCTCGTTCAAGCGAAATTAACTAAGTTAATTTCGTTTGAACTTGTCCTTGACAGTTTCAAGCGACATTACCACTAAATACGTAAAACTCAGTTTCTAGTACCTCGAGCACTGATTATTCTATTCTATCTCATTACATGACTCGATACAAGATGAAGTCAATAGACATAATGCACTAACAGTAATAAACCCTTAAAAGGGCACCCTCTGATTTCCACTCTAACTTGCTCAATCGTCGGGTCAAACTTAATATTAAAAAGTCAACAGAAAGCTATTTTACAAATAAACTCATAACTAACAATGTAGAAGTTATGAAACCGGCCTGTTTTAACACTTAAATAACTTGGTAATTAATGTATGAACATGTTTAAGCATGTTCAACCCGACAATTTTGAGTTTAGGCTCGGTTCGGAAACGACAGTCGCAAAAGTAGACTTTTGCTTTGACTTTCAGTTCTGACCCGATTTAGCTAAGTTTAGATATGCTTTAGAGTTCCATTAGGACCAGGTTATAGGTTAGTATAACCCTCTGAGGTTATACCACTTGGTTCCTAATTAATCCGATTCATTTGCATGTTTCCATAAATTGCTTAAATGTTGACCATTATGCCCTTTTGTCCTTAAAACGAGATTTTTGAAAATGTGAGAGGACAAAAACCTTTACTACTGATTTATAAACATGTCCTAAAAATTTGACATCAGTTTGAGGTCTGAATTAGGAATTATGCTCAACATCGTAATTTGAAAGGTTTTTATTAATTAAACGGCATTTTTAACATAAAGCCTATCTAAACCCAAATTTTGACACCAAAATTTTTAACCCACTGATGTAATATAATATTTTCGGATTTTTCAAGATTTTTATTAATTTTTGAACTGATTATAACATGGGGTTCTTGCTTTGATTCGGTAATTGACGGTTATACCCTTTTTACTAATAAAATGAGTTTTACATAACATTTTGATACCAAATATTTTGCTACTGATTTTATATGATAAATAAAATATTTTGAACTTTATAAACTGATCAAAAACTCAGATTCCCTTATATAACCTGGAAATCGCTTAAAACCGACTTTTTACGCGTTTTAAACGCATAGTATGGGTTAAAACTACTTTTGGCATATAAGAATTAATACCTACTGATGTTTTAAGTAATTTTTTATACTTTAGTAGTTAGAAAAATTTTTGAACTCAGATTTCCAAATTTGACCTTTAAAGCTTATGTGAAATGACCAAAATGCCCATACGGTGCATAGTTTGGTTATAAATGATAAATTTCACATATATGTAGTACCTTACTGATATGACTTGCAAAAATAAATATTTTTACTGATCATTTAAGACAAGAACCTCAGGTTAATATTTAACCTCTTTTATAATCCTTAAAATGACCAAAATACCCCTACGGGGCTTAAATTGATTTTAAATCCGTTTTGGACATAATGAAAGGTATCCTACTGATATCACAACATATTTAAGGCATATTAACTTAGGAAACTTGCTCATGACTCATTTGGTTACCCGTTATGCATTTATCGCGTTAGGTACGGTTTATGTAACTAGTTTGCATAAATTAACCGAAACGGGTCAAACCTTATCATTTTCACATCAAAATCCAGAATGTGTTTAGTACCCATATTATACAAGTCTTCATACTTGTCGGGTATAAACCACATTCTAATCCGGTCTTCTCTTAATCTTGCGTTTTGAACCATAAACATTTCTTTAAAACTAACCGGTCTAAGTTTAAACTTAAGTAAGACTCGTTAGGAATCTAATAGGTTTTTAGAACGTTCGTTCCCGATTTAGGAGCCCAGTAAAAGATATTTGCACTTGATGATTGTATACGGCTGGGATAAAATTGTATAATTTGCTCAGGTAAATACTTTTAATTTATTTTCCCTTATACGGGCTTGGGGTACGCTATATAAAATACCGCTGGGTCAGGTATTGAATTTTTAATCGTATGAAGGTTAAATCATTGAGGTAATCCGTTTAATCTATTTTGTTTATTTTAAGCCTTTGGGGGGTTAATGACCATGTCCTGGATATCCTCGGCTCATTCATTGAAATGGCCACGACTTAAGCACGAGGTGCAGGCATACACCTGCCGGTGCATATGTAAAATAATGTACCCACCTGTTCGAGAATAACTCGCCATGGGATATATTATGTGGCATGTCTATCAATCTTTAACCCGGTTTTCAACCCGGGCTACTGAACGTATAATAAACATGTAATTCTTTAACAATATTATTTTTAAATAATTATCCCAAGTTATAAAAGATTGTTTGTGCCTTGTACATTTAAATTAATTTTCTTAAACATTTTCAAAATTAGTCGGTTAATTGTTTTTACCTGTGAAAACTGACGTATTTTCCAAAAGGGTTAAGTGCAGGTACTAATCGAAATGGGCTGGCTACTCCTAGCATCAATTAAGAGTCTTGCAAGCGTAGATGTTTAAAAATCTGTTGGACAATGTTACTTTATCTTTGATCCGCCTGTGGATCTCTTTACAACCGTTTTGTAATAATTGATATTACTTTCAATCGGTTTGTAATGTTTTTATCTTTTAGACTTCCGCTGTGCTTTGAACTGTGATTATTTGACTATGATGAAATCAACTACGTTACGATACTCCCCACTGGGCCCACCGGTAATACGTGGAAATATCGGGGTGTGACAGGTTGGTATCAGAGCCAACATTGAGTGAATTAAACACTAGCCTTTTGTGTTTAATCTCAATGACACAGTTTGCACATTCCTCGACTTCCGAGTCTAGGCAAAGAACTTAGGACTAATCCTAATTTATTTTATTTTGTCCTTTATTGTTTTCCTTTGTTGTTTCTTTTGTTTGTTTTGACAGGATCAACAAAAATGCCGCCAAGGTTCCGAAGAGGAGGAAGAGGCAAGGGGCCATTCACCGCCCCCAATGATCATGAGGCCGGGCCTTCACACCGGCGAACTCCGTCAGCCACTCTGAGCACTAGTCCTCAAGAAGACTGGAGGACGTATTTGGAGCCCGCGAGGCGATCTGTCTCGCTTAGTTCGTCACCCTCTTATCATCATTCCTTTGGGCCACAATCAGAGAACGAACCCAATGATTCACACCACTCCTACCTACCACTGCAGCGATCGGGGTCACATCGCGCCTTTCAAGACCCGACCCCGTATTTTCAGAGCCAGTTCAACCCGGTAAATCAGGTGCAAGAACCAGTGGGTTTTAACCCATTTGGACCAGAAGATCATTTTTATGGTGATCAAGACATGGACATGGACGAAGATTCGGATCCTGCCGAACCACCATCTGGGACACCCACTCATCCCATCGAGATATTAGATGAGTCGTCTTTTCATGGATCCCCTTATCGTGGTCCAGACAGCTATGAAGCAAGGTTTGCTTCCTACCCTTGGGAGCTTACTCCCTCTTTCAACCCATCTCAGCAGCAGCAACAGCAGGATCCCTCTGAGGATTCACGATTTGTAGCGGTCACGCCACCGCCGCCACCACCGCTTGAGCAGCAACTGCCTCCGGAGCCACCGAGGCGTAGGAGATTAGGAGCACGGATGTCCGTGCGAGGGGGATTCCACTTCAGCACCCCTCAACATTCAAGTGGTAGTCACTACCCGCCACTATATGAAGACCCGCAGATGGGTGGGCCTTCAAACCCCGTCTCAGAAGTCGACTCAGCTCCAGTCGCACCGCCACCAGTGGGTTATGATAACCCAATTCCTTCCTACACCGATGCAGCGGCGTATAAATCTTTTGAGCAGCCTGCCTACCCGGGGTACAACTACTACAATGCCCCCGATGTTGACCCGTACCTCGTAGCAGCCAACTACAATGCTCTTCACCCTGAAGGGCCCTATGCGGCTTCGTATCCGTCTGGGTACCAAGCTTTTGAGTATCCATACCCGCCGCCTCCTCAACCTCCATAACAGCAGCCGCCGCAGCCGCCACTGATACCGCCGCCACAGCAACAGGAGATTCTTCAAAGGTTGAGCCAGGTGGAACGGGAGGTTCAAGAAGTGCGTAGGAGCCACCGGGGATTTCTCAAGGGTCTTGCGAATCTGATCAAGGGAAAGAAGAAAAGGGATTTTTGAAGATTCTTTATTTATTTGTATTGTAATTTCCTTATTTCAATCAAGTTCCCACGTGGAAATCTATTTATGTATTCAGTCCCTGCGAGGACTTGTATTTTCAGTTTAGCCCCTGCATGGGCAAGTTATTTCTGTTAAAGTCCCGTTTAGGGCAAATATGTACTCCCTTTTAATTTTAGTGGAATATTTTAATTTAAAATTCATTTTTGTTATTATATGCATAAATATAATATATAGAATAAAACAAAATATCATTCCTTTTAAAAATGAATCTGCCATTATATATAAAAGAAAATCTTGAAGGCAAAACCTAGCCATGTGTCATTTTAAGACAGGGCCTTGATGGTAGTTCCTTGTAAGATTCAAAATCCTTGTTAACATCTGAAAACATGTTAACACTCCTGGAAAATGTGATTCGATAAAATCACATAGGTCATCCTTATATTCGATCCTTCCAATTCCTTTCTTTTATTAAACATCCATTAGTGATGTAATGCCTACGGTCCATATTCATTGTCATATAAGACAAAAGACAGTTGTAGTCTATGACTCCCTGTCAAGACAGGTAATGAACTACGATTCAAGCCTTAATGCCTCGATCATAAAAGATCATGGCTTATAAATTAAATTGTCCCTGTGACTTGGCCTTTTGTGCCATTATAATATATTAATAAATTATGATTGAGGATAATTATAATGAAAAATCCTGAATGAAAATACTTAATAAATTAACCAATATGGTTTATTAATACCATGGTTAATAAAACTATCAAGATGACAATTCTGTTATAGAATTCTAAATGAATCATTATCATTATTTTATGTAGCAATCAAGCTACATGGCAGAATATGAAGAAATCAACAGCCACCCTATAGAGAATCATGATACTACCAGAATCAATGTAACTGGTACGGAACTTCAAGCATTGATTGAAAATGCTGTTTCTAAAGCCATGGACAGGCAATTTAGAGATTCTAGTGGTACACGCTCTAAGACTCACTCTGTAGCTCACAGTAAGCCACCTTCTAAATCTCATGAGTCGAAGAAGGATGATGCCCAACACTCATCAAATCAGCACAGTATCCCGTCTAAGAAGATTGTATTCGATCATGAGCCACGTACAAAGACATGTTCATATAAGTATTTCGTCTCCTACAAGCCCAGAGATTTTACTGGGGAAAAAGGCGCCATTGATTGCATGACGTGGCTAGATGAGATGGATACGGTGGTCGATATTAGTGGATGTGCCGAGAAAGATATTGTGAAGTATGTTTCACAGTCGTTCAAGGGAGAAGCCCTAGCTTGGTGGAGGTCCTTAATCCAAGCTACTGGAAAGATTCCATTATATAACTTATCATGGGCTCAGTTTGTTGCTTTGATCAAAGAGAATTTTTGTCCTCAACATGAAGTTGAGAAGATCGAGACTGAATTTCTGACATTAGTTATGAAGAACTTAGACTGTCAGGCATATCTCACGAGTTTTAACACCATGTCTCGATTGGTTCCTTACTTGGTAACACCGAAACCGAAACGTATAGCCCGTTTCATTGGGGGTTTAGCCCCGGAGATTAAAGCTAGTGTGAAAGCATCAAGACCTACTACCTTTAGGTCAGTAGTTGATTTGTCATTATCTCTTACCCTTGATGCGGTCAGGCAGAGACCGCTTAGGAATTCTGATGCGGGGAAGAGAAAACGTGAGGATGATAGCTCACACCATTCAGATAAGAAGCACAAGGGGAACTCTCATCACAAGAAGAGTTCAGGATTCAAGAAGGATGACCAACAGTCGGGTGAGAAGCCCAAATGCAAGACCTGCAAGAAGCACCATCTGGGAAAGTGTAGGTATGAATCAATGTCCCAGTCGCAGCCAAGAGCTTGTGGGATCTGTAAATCTAGTGAGCCTAAGATGTTGGATTGTAAGAAGATTAAGGATACGACTTGTTACAACTGTAACGAGAAGGGGCATATCAAGTCCAACTGCCCAAAGTATGCGAAGAAACCTGAAGAAGGTAAGAAGACCAATGCTCGGGTCTTTCAAATGAACGCACAAGAAGCGATTCAGAATGACAATGTGATAACAGGTACCTTCCTTATCAATGATGTTTATGCAAGGGTATTGTTTGATTCGGGTGCAGATAAGTCATTTGTAGATAATAAGTTTTGTAAGTTATTAAATTTGCCTGTTAAAACCCTAAGCATAAAGTACGAAGTAGAATTGGCCGATGGTACCATAGAAACTGCTTCAACCGTGTTAGATGGATGTTTTATATCCATTAGGAACCACTCTTTTCCATTGTCTTTGCTTCCTTTGAAACTAGCTGGATTCGACATAGTAATAGGCATGGATTGGTTATCTCATAACCAAGCTCAGATCGTTTGTGACAAGAAACAAGTGGTTATCAAGACTCCGTATGGTGAGCCACTTACCATACAAGGAGATACTCAGTACGGGTTGCCTAAGCAAGTGTCTATGCTTAAGGCATCAAGGTGTATGAAGAAAGGTTGTGTCATTTATATGGCACAAGTGACTATTGATGAACCAAAGCCCAAGATCGAAGACATTCCCATCATTTCTGAATATCCAGATGTATTCCCTAAAGAACTACCTGGTTCACCTCCAGATAGGCAAGTAGAGTTCAGGATTGACATTATTCCTAGAGCAGCTCCAGTTGCAAGAGCACCTTACCGGTTGGCCCCAACTGAGATGAAAGAGTTGAGAACTCAACTGGATGATTTGTTGGCCAAAGGTTTTATTCAACCTAGCTCGTCTCCTTGGGGAGCACCGATTCTGTTTGTGAAGAAAAAGGATGGATCAATGCGTTTATGCATTGATTATCGAGAGCTAAACAAGGTTACAATCAAGAACCGATATCCATTGCCCAGGATCGACGATCTGTTCGATCAACTGCAAGGAGCAAGCTACTTCTCCAAGATTGATTTGAGGTCAGGTTACCATCAACTGAAGGTTAGAGATGAAGATGTGCATAAGACTGCATTCAGAACTCGTTAGGGTCATTACGAGTTCTTGGTGATGTCATTCGGGCTCACTAATGCACCAGCAGCGTTCATGGATCTCATGAATCGCGTTTGCAAACCCTACCTAGACAAGTTTGTCATTGTCTTCATTGATGACATTCTTATTTATTCGAAGAATCAGGCTGATCATGAGAAACATCTTCGTTGTATTCTTAAACTTCTTCAGCAAGAAAAGCTCTACACCAAGTTTTCAAAATGTGAGTTTTGGCTTCGTGAAGTCCAATTTATTGGACATATGGTTAGCGAGCGTGGTATCCAGGTGGATCCCGCTAAGATTGAAGTTATCATGAATTGGCAAGAGCCGAAGACGCCCACAGAGATTCGCAGCTTCTTGGGTCTGGCAGGATACTACAGGCGTTTTATTGAAAATTTCTCAAGGATTCCAGCACCCCTAACCTCACTAACTCGTAAGAATATCAAGTTTGATTGGGGTCCTAAGCAACAGGAATCCTTTGAGAATCTTAAGCAAAAGTTGAGCAATGCTCCGGTATTGACATTGCCTGAAGGAATGGAAGAGTTTGTGGTATACTGCGACGCATCGCACACTGGAATGGGTTGTGTACTCATGCAAAGGGGCAAGGTCATTGCCTACGCCTCAAGACAATTAAAGGTGCACGAAAAGAATTACACCACCCATGACTTGGAATTGGGTGTCGTTGTGTTTGCACGAAAACTTTGGAGGCAGTATTTATATGGTACCAAGTGTGTGATTTATTCTGGTCATAAAAGTCTTCAACGCTTGTTCAATCAGAAGGATCTGAACATGAGACAGTGTCGACGGATGGAGACACTGAACGATTATGATTGCGAAATCCGATATCATCCAGGCAAGGCGAATGTGGTCGCCGACGCGTTGAGCAGAAAGGAAAGAGTTAAGCCCATTAGAATCAATGCCAAGAGCATTGAATTAAAGAACAACCTGAATGAAAGATTGTTAGCCGCTCAGAAGGAAGCTGTGTTAGAAGCTAACTATCCAAATGAAAAGATGGGCGAAACTGCTGAACAGTTATCGTATGGCAAGGATAGGATCCTAAGATTGAATGGACGAATATGGGTTCCAATTTATGGAGGACTTAGAGATGTGATTCTTCAAGAAGCCCATAGCTCCAAGTATTCTGTTCATCCTGGCTGTGATAAGATGTACCAGGATTTAAAGGCAAATTACTGGTGGATAGGTTTAAAGAAATCTATAGCCACATATGTGGCCAAATGTTTGACGTGCGCGCAAGTTAAAGCTGAACACCAGAAGCCATCAGGTTTGCTACAACAGCCTGAACTTCCCACCTGGAAGTGGGAAATGGTAACTATGGATTTCATCACTAAGTTACCAAAGGCAAAGCGAGGAAATGATACTATTTGGGTTATAGTCGACATATTGACCAAGTCAGCCCACTTCTTACCTATTAAGGAAACACATAGCTCAGATAAGTTAGCTCAGCTATACGTGGACGAGATTGTATCTCTTCACGGAGTGCCAGTGTCTATCATCTCTGATAGAGATACGAGATATACATTTCATTTTTGGAAAAGCTTTCAGCAATCCTTGGGCACTCAGTTAAACTTCAGCACTGCATATCATCCTCAAACAGATGGGCAAAGCGAGCGTACGATTCAAACGCTTGAGGATATGCTTCGAGCTTGTGTTATTGATTTAGGAGGAAGTTGGGATGATCATCTTCCGTTGATTGAATTTTCATACAATAATAGCTATCATTCGAGTATTCAAGCTGCACCTTTTGAAGCTTTGTATGGAAGAAAGTGCAGGACGCCCGTTTGTTGGGCAGAAGTTGGTTATGTCCAACTGACAGGACCTGATATAGTCCTGGAGACGATAGATAAGATTGTGCAGATACGTGATTGTCTCAAAGCTGCCAGGAATAGGCAGAAAAGCTACGCAGATAAAACGCGTATACCTCTAAAATTTGAGGTAGGTGACAAAGTGTTACTTAAGGTGTCACCCTGGAAAGGGGTGATGCGATTTGGCAAGAAAGGCAAACTAAGCCCCAGATACATAGGACTATTCGAGATCATCGAATGTGTCGGAATAGTGGCTTACAAGTTAAACCTGCCTGAAGAGCTCAGTGGAATTCATAATGTGTTCCACATCTGCAATCTGAAGAAGTGTCTAGCTGATGAATCGCTAACCATGTCACATAAGGATGTGCATATAGATGAGAGCTTAAAGTTTGTTGAAAAACCTTTGTCGATTGAGGATCGACAGGTTAAGAAGCTTCGAAAGAAGCATGTACCGATTGTGAAGGTTAAATGGGATGCCCGTAGAGGTCCCGAATACACATGGGAGGTTGAATCCACAATGAAACAGAAGTACCCTCATTTATTTCAGTAAATCTCGAGGTCGAGATTTCTTTTAAGGGGTGAGGATGTAACACCTCGTAAAATCACGACCAATATTATAAAGACACGTGTCATGGACTTTAAACGTGTAATGGTTTGATCTAGAGGGACTAAAATTGTCAAACAATGTAAATATGTTAGTGAAAGGGATCCAATGTGTCAACATGCCATTCTTGTGCCTCTGATTGACCTCATACGACGTTCGTATTCTTTAATGAATAATTTATCGAACAATAGAAGTCGTTTGTGTTAAAAATAAGGATCTTATAAAATACAGGGGTTAAAAGTGTTAACATGATGAAAGTAACCTCTGAATGACCTTTTTACGATCCCAAAAACATTGTGATAATTTATTTTAATCCTAAGAATAACGGATATTAAATTCATGGAGTTTTGACGCACATAAATAAGCAAGATGTTAATTACAAGAAATAAGGGTTAAATGCGTTAATATTGCGTTTCAAGACCGTTCGGGTGACCTCGTAACTAACCGAAGGCCTATTGTTAAATGTTTGAAGATTCAAGACCTTTAAAAATCAAGTTTGGGGGTTAAAAGTGCAATAAACACAAGTTAAAACAAGTTTAGAAGGACCATGGACTAAAATGGCAATATCTGAAAGTTGTTGACCGGATCTGACCTCTACACGGGCCGCGTAGACCCTCGGTAAAACCTTACGCGGGCCGCGTAAAACTACCAGATGCAGAAAAAGATGACAGATGCCTGTCCAGCCAGTTCCACCGCCTTTGCATGGTGGTTTTCGAATTCAGGGACTGAACCATTGGTTTTACATGCATAGGGGACACCTAGGATGATCAGGAATCACTTGTAGACTTTTTTGGAATGATCTTATGAGTTTTAAATTCCTATATAGGCTCTTGATTGTTTGCTAGTTCATTTGCACCATTCAAAATTTATTCAAAACTCTTTCTCTGGAGCTCTCTGGACTTCAAGCTAGTTTTCTCAAGTTCCTAATTCGTGCTAAGAGCCTTTGTAAGCATTCTTAGCCTTCCTAGTTAATGTTTTATTAGTCTAATGACCAAAAGTCAAAGCCATTGTAATTAAGCTTTGACTTAGTGATTAATCACTAATGGTCCAGTCATTTTTTGAATTGAAAGTGGCTGTGAGTTGGTAATTATGTGGGTAATAAACCCTTAAAAGGGCACCCTCTGATTTCCACTCTAACTTGGTCAATTGTCGGGTCAAACTTAATATTAAAAAGTCAACAGAAAGCTATTTTGCAAATAAACTCATAACTAACAATGTAGAAGTTATGAAACCTGTTTTAACACTTAAATAACTTGGTAATTAATGTAAGAACATGTCTAAGCATGTTCAACTCGACAATTTTGAGTTTAGGCTCGGTTCGGAACCGAAAGTCGCAAAAGTAGACTTTTGCTTTGACTTTCAGTTCTGACCCGATTTAGATTAGTTTAGATATGCTTTAGAGTTCCATTAGGACCAGGTTATAGGTTAGTATAACCCTCTGAGGTTATACAACTTGGTTCCTAATTAATCCGATTCATTTGCATGTTTCCGTAAATTGCTTAAATGTTGACCATTATGCCCTTTTGACCTTAAAACAAGATTTTTGAAAATGTGAGAGGACAAAAACCTTTATTACTTATTTATAAACATGTCCTAAAAATTTGACATCAGTTTGAGGTCTAAATTAGGAATTATGCTCAATATCGTAATTTGAACGCTTTCTATTAATTAAACGGCATTTTTAGCATAAAGCATATCTAAACCCAAATTTTGAAACCAACCTTTTTACCCACTGATGTAATATAATATTTTGGGATTTTTGAAGATTTTTATTAATTTTTAAACTGATTATAACATGGGGTTCTTGCTTTAATTCAGTAATTGACGGTTATACCCTTTTTACTAATAAAATGAGTTTTACATAACATTTTGATACCAAATCTTTTGCTACTGATTTTATATGATAAATAAAATATTTTGAACTTTATAAACTGATCAAAAACTCAAATTCCCTTATATAACCTGAAAATCGCTTAAAACCGACTTTTTACGCGTTTTAAACGCATAGTATGGGTTAAAAATACTTTTGGCATATAAGAATTAATACCTACTGATGTTTTATGTAAATTTTTATACTTTAACAGTAAGAAAAAGTGTTGGTGCATCATATGTCTGTTGACTACGTCTTATTTGAGTCTTATGTCTAGATAGGTTTAATGAGTGAGTAATAGTGCTTGAATTAGGATTAGAACATGTTTATTTAGTCCTGTCCGTTTGAAATGGTCCTGACCATTTCAAGATGTCATGACCGTTTGAAGTGCATGACCGTTTGAACATGTCATGACCGTTTGAACATGTCATGACCGTTTGAAGCAGCTGACCGTTTGAAGCAGCTGTGACATCTTCAAACGGTCAGGGGCGTAGCCTATATATATGTGTTGTGCATGCTCATTTGAAACGGTCATGTATGTGTGTGTGAGCGAAGGTGCTGCCGGATTTTTGTCAGAATACATTGTAAAAGCTCACAATCAGTAATAGAAAGAAAGTTAAAAGGATACAAGCTGTTTTTGACTTCGTTTACGTTGATTCCGCCTTCGTGTTTGAAGAAGAACTGCCTTAACTGACTTTAGGGTCACCGAACACGATCCAACAAGTGGTATCAGAGCTCAGGACAAGGAGTTCATACCAAATTCAGCTTGAATCTACCGGATTTTCTATCTTCTACTCACTTTCTCTCATATTTTTCTGATTCGGACATATTTTACGGATAAAATGGTCTAAAACGTTCACATAACAGAAGAAACACTTAGATAACGAATCCTTGAAAGTTTTGAACCATAATTCGGCTTAAATCTGATCGAAATCATCTTGACCGTTTGAAATTGTTCGTAATATGATGACATCATCCGTTTGAACTTAGTTGTGACCGTTTGAAACTGACGTGTCCGTTTGAAATTGACTCCTGTCCGTTTGAAACTGACTCTGTCTGTTTGAAACTGACGTGTCCGTTTGAAACTGACCCTGTCCGTTTGAAACTGACCCTGTCCGTTTGAAACTGACGTGACCGTTTGAAAGTGGTTTAGTTTGAAACTCGATTATTGTTGTCTCAAATGAAATAACTCATTTCGTTTGAGAAAGACCATTTCTTTTGAAAGACTATATCGTTTGAACAATTCCGTTTGAACAGATTCAGTTTGAATCTGTCATCTTTCAAATTCAAGAATATTTTTAATTGTTTGTTGAATATTTCAGGTTATTCAAGAATTTCACATCATGGCTAATGTTGATCATGATACTTGGTGGAGAAGAGACAGTGCGAGATGGGAGATTGGCAAATTGTATGAACCATTTAAGGAAGCACAAAGAGCCAAGAGATGGAATGAAGAACTAGAGTGTTACATGGATCCACAGGGTAATCCAGTAGTTGATCCATCAAAAGTGGATTTTGTTGCTGTAACCAATGTGTTTCCAAGTGAGGGCACTTTCAACACAAGAAGGCTTTCTGATAAAAGCTATTTGCCAAATTTGATGAACAAGTTAAAAGAAGTTTTTGAAGCAAGTTTACCAAAGGTGGTAGAAATGAAGAAAAGAAAAGAAGAAGAGGTGAAAAAGATAGTTGAAGATTTGAAGAAGAAAGCTTTAGAGGAAGTCAAAGTGGAAGCAGTAAAAGCTGAGAAAGAGAAAGAAGATGTTACTGAAAAACAGCAGGTTTTTGAAGAAGTAATTTCAAAGAAAGAAGAATCTGAAAAGCCTGATCTATGAAATCTGAACCAGTGATTAAGAAAAAGGTTGCAGAAGACACACTAATCTTTGAGATTGTTCAGAAGGAGAAGAAACAGACTGAAGATATTCAAACTTTGAAAGCTGAAAAGAAAGCTGTTGATGAACAGATTTTGGAATTGCGCTTGAACTGCGAAAAACTAAAATCTGAAAATGACAAACTTTTGAAGAATATTGAAAGTTTGTCATTAGAAAACAAAAATTTGAAAGAAAAAGAAAAAGTTTTTGAAAATGAAATATTAAAGATTGAAAAAGATTTTCAAAGTCAAATGAAGGTTTTAGAAGATGAAAAATCTGTTATTATTAAAAATAATCTTGAAAAACATATTGAAATAAATTCTCATCTTCAGAAAATCATTCGGCTTGAAAATGAAGCTGAAATTGCTCGAAATAAAATTAATGAGCTTGAGAATAAATTGAAAGGTTTTGTGAATTCTACATCACATGTTTGTCCAAAACCGATCAATTCTGTTCCAATAAGTGAAAATGTCACAAATTTTGACAAAGTCAAAATTGAAGATTGTGATGACAAAGCTGATGATGAAAAAGAAAAAGAAAAGAAAAGAAAAATATTTTTAGATTTACAAGAAAAATTTAAAAATACTGTTTTGCAATCTACTGAAACAGGTGAATGTTCTAAGCAAAAACCTGTTAAGAAGAGTGTAGAACAGAAACAAAAAGTTAAAAATTCGAAAAATTTTAAAAATGAAAATAAAAGCTCATCAGTTCAGTCATCCAATCATTATAAAAAATCACAAAAATTTGTAAATGAAAACTCACAAAATGTTGGTAATAAGTGGTGCAGGTTTGACCACAGTGCTCAAAAGACAAATCCAGCAATGAAGAGGAGAAATGATTATCACCAAGCCAAACAATGTTATGATCTGAAGGTTTGGACTGACAGAAGTGGATGGTACGATAACAGAGTGTGCTATACCTGTGGTGTTAGAGGACACATTGCTGTTAACTGCCAGAATTGGAATTTTGAAACACGAAGATGCTATAATTGCCATATCATAGGACATATTGCCAGAGATTGCCCAAGGAGATCGATGGGAAGATCAAGGGTTGAATCTCAGAGAACGATAAAGAAATCAGTCAATGTCAAGCCCAAAGAACAGAAGGTTCTAGAACAGAAAGTGAAGCTTTCGCAGGGGCAAAAAGACAGACTGAGGAAAAAGAGGAAGAAGGCGAGAGAGTATTTGGAGAAGATTTTGTCTTCAGGTTCATCGGTTGGTTCGAATAAAAGTTCTGATGAATCGATTCACTCGACGGAAAAGTCAAGCAAATCGAATTCTTCAGATGAAAATTTGAGGACAAACAAGAAGAAAAAGAAAGTTATTGGCGATGAATCTGGCTCATCCAAGTCAGACAAGCCTAGTTCGGGCAATGAATCTGATTCCACAAAATCAGATGAGCCACAAATAGAGGTAAAAATAGAAGAAACTGTTCCTTTGATGAATGATGAGAAATTTCCACCATTACGAGCTGCAAACCTAAAATCAAAAGGTATTGATGCTGAAAAAATGTTTAATAGCAATGTTAAACATATTTTTAGTAAGATGGCTGATGGTAAGGAAAAAGGGGTAAAAGAATTTTATGAAGAAAAAAGAAAAGCTCAAAATACACCCAAGGACAGTAAGGCTTGGGTGAAACTTTTCAAATAGAAAAATCTGACTTGCCGGAACTCCCAGGTTGGTAAGTGTGGAGTAGGAATCGGCATCTTTCTTGAGAAATTCACAGGTTGGTAACTGTGATATTTCGAATTACAAAAAATTCATCAAGGACATTAAGTTGTACTTGATTTATTTTTCCGACAAGTGGTTAAAGGAAAGCAATGTGATGAAA
The DNA here is from genome assembly GCA_030545235.1 of Helianthus tuberosus. Taxonomy (NCBI): domain Eukaryota; kingdom Viridiplantae; phylum Streptophyta; class Magnoliopsida; order Asterales; family Asteraceae; genus Helianthus; species Helianthus tuberosus. Next base: position 83,718,857 of record CM060367.1, read on the forward strand.
GAACCCCGAGTTTGTGAAAAGACATACAAAGCTTATTTTTCGGAAAAAACCATTTTGATTAATACAAACTTAAGTGTTTTGAAATCTAAATGGGAAAATAGTTTGTTGTCAGGGGGAGTTTTGATTGTTTATGCCGAGTGAATGGCGAATTGAAGCGATTTGATATCAGTTTGTCACGTTTCTTGTACAGTTTATTTTCAAATTTTCCCTGAAAATCAAAATTGAAACATATTTTGATTTTAGGGGGAGAAAAATTTTAAAATTTTTTTTTTTTTTAAATTTGAAAATTTGAAAATGCCAAAAACATTGAAAAAGCAAAAATGAGTTTTGTTGTGAAAAGAGGAAATGATAGTAAATCAGTGGACTATCACAGCATGCTAAAGATATGTAATGTCAAAAGTGATAAACGGTCTCACTGATGATGTGTCAGTAGGTTTTTGCACATTTAGTAGATTGTGACGAGATATAAATCTAAATTCAAACTTGCTTATATCGTGGGTAACATCTCTTGGATATATGGGTAACCCCCGAAATCTCGTTTGAAAGATTCCTTTTTCTGATATACTAGGTCTTTATACTCAGTGATATCTGGGGTATTATTCAGGGACTTCTGCTGAATGGAAGTTCTGACCTAGTCCCTGAATAATACTTTCTGCAAATGCTTGAAACATAGCATCACCCTCAGCATATATGATAAGACAATAAAATTGCTTAGCAATGCTGTTGTAAAAAAAAGATCCTCTAAAGGGGACACACCCAAAAGTTGAGTCATGATCTCTCTGCTGAACGGTAGTTCTGACCTGAGCTCTCATGATTCTTCATAATTTATTCCCCTTACAGATATCATTTGTGTTATACTCACCTGTAAGACTGAATATTGGGATCTGGATACGGGAGTATATTCTGAGGTGGGACACGCGATTAACTTTAAGTATCTAAGACATTAAACTCGTATCTCGAAGCAGTTGAAATTTGTGTGAAAATTTAAGTGGACCAGTATACTGACAATCTATGTGAATCGTTTAGAACTAAAAATGATTAAAGCTTAACGGTGCTAATGATTTGTCTCATAATCTGATATGATCCTCTTACACAAACTCACAAAAATATTGTTTGTCAATATTTCTTTACTGCATTTCTTTAAACTCAAAATCCAAAAAGATTTTAGTGTGTTTTAGCATAAAGTTTTGAAAAATACAAAAAGATTTTCGACAACTGATGTTGGAGAGTTGATTTTCAAAATTCCAAGTGCTAAACTTGATGAACTAGAGGATTGGGAGAGTTTGTTTATAAACTTTGAATGTTATATACAAATGTTTTTGAAAGACTGTATGTTTAGTTAATCAAGGTCATTTACTTGAACTTGATGTTATTATTACAGATTGATGAATGAATGATTTCTACCAGTAAGTTTCTTAAATATAAGTGTTATAAATTTGTGAAACTTATGTTGTGGTAGAGGATATGCAGGTAACAGGAATGTAGTTCCCCATGGTAACAAAATGTTAAAGTTTGAACCATAATTTAAGTCCTAGCTGATTGAGAGGGGGAGTCTGCGAAAGGGGGAGTTAGAGTTCTGGATCAACAGTTAACGGGGAGACTAAAGATGGAGCCGGGATGAGTTTCTGAACCTGTGAAGAAGGAGCTTTACAATGACAAAATTTGGAAAGAGGCTAAGACTAAAGACTTGAAGCCAAAGACTTCGTCAACATCCAAGGGGGAGTCTGTTGGTGCATCATATGTCTGTTGACTACGTCTTATTTGAGTCTTATGTCTAGATAGGTTTAATGAGTGAGTAATAGTGCTTGAATTAGGATTAGAACATGTTTATTTAGTCCTGTCCGTTTGAAATGGTCCTGACCGTTTCAAGATGTCATGACCGTTTGAAGTGCATGACCGTTTGAACATGTCATGACCGTTTGAAGTAGCTGACCGTTTGAAGCAGCTGTGACATCTTCAAATGGTCAGGGGCGTAGCCTATATATATGTGTTGTGCATGCTCATTTGAAACGGTCATGTATGTGTGTGTGAGCGAAGGTGCTGCCGGATTTTTGTCAGAATACATTGTAAAAGCTCACAATCAGTAATAGAAAGAAAGTTAAAAGGATACAAGCTGTTTTTGACTTCGTTTACGTTGATTCCGCCTTCGTATTTGAAGAAGAACTGCCTTAACTGACTTTAGGGTCACCGAACACGATCCAACAAAAAGTTTTGAACTCAGATTTCCAAATTTGACCTTTAAAGCTTATGTGAAATGACCAAAATGCCCATACGGTGCATAGTTTGGTTATAAATGATAAATTTCACATATATGCAATACCTTACTGTTATGACTTGAAAAAATAAATATTTTTACTGATCATTTAAGACCAGAACCTCAGGTTAATATTTAACCTCTTTTATAATCCTTAAAATGCCCAAAATATCCCTACGGGGCTTAAATTGATTTTAAATCCGTTTTGGGCATAATGGAAGGTATCCTACTGATATCACATCATATTTAAGGCATATTAACTTAGGAAACCTGCTCATGACTCATTTGGTTACCCGTTATGCATTTATCGCGTTAGGTACGATTTATGTAACTAGTTTGCATAAATTAACCGAAATGGGTCAAACCTTATCATTTTCACTTCAAAATCCTGAATGTGTTTAGTTTAACCATATTATACAAGTCTTCATACTTGTCGGGTCTAAACCACATTCTAATCCGGTGTTCGCTTAATCTTGCGTTTTGAACCATAAACCTTTCTTTAAAACTAACCGGTCTAAGTTTAAACTTAAGTAAGACCCGTTAGGAATCTAATAGTTTATTAAAACCTTCGTTCCAGATTTAGGAGCCCAGTAAAAGATATTTGCACTTGCTGATTGTATGCGGCTGGGATAAAATTGTATAATTTGCTCAGGTAAATACTTTTAACTTTTTTTCCCTTATACGGGCTTGGGGTACGGTATATAAAATACCGCTTGGTTGGGTATTAAATTTTTAATCGTATGAAGGTTAAATCATTGAGTTAATCCATTTAATTTGTTTTGTTTATTTTAAGCCTTTGGGGGGTTAATGACCATGTCCTGGATATCCTCGGCTCATTCATTGAAATGGCCACGACTTAAGCACGGGGTGTAGGTATACACCTGCCTGTGCGTATGTAAAATAATGTACCCACCTGTTCGAGAATAACTCGCCGTGGGATATATTATGTGGTGTGTCTATTAATCTTTAACCCGGTTTTCAACCCGGGCTACTGAACGTACAATAAACATGTAATTCTTTAACAAGATTATTTTAAAATAATTATCCCAAGTTATAAAAGATTATTTGTGCCTTGTGCATTTAAATAAATTTTCTTAAACATTTTCAAAATGAGTCGGTTAATTGTATTTACCAGTGAAAACTGACGTATTTTACAAAAAGGTTAAGTGCAGGTACTAATCGAAATGGGCTAGCTAATCCTAGCATCAACAAAGAGTCTTGCAAGCTTAGATGTTTAAAAATCTGTTGGATAATGTTTCTTTTATCTTTGATCCTCCTGTGGATCTCTTTACAACCGTTTTGTAAAAATTGATATTACTTTCAATTGGTTTGTAATGTTTTTATCTTTTAGACTTCCGTTGTGCTTTGAACTGTGATTATTTGACTATGATGATATCAACTACGTCACGATACTCCCCACCGGGCCCACCAGTAATACGTGGAAATATCGTGGTGTGACACCTTGTGTCCCCGGCAACGGCGCCAAAAACTTGATGCGTGTGTAGAGTTATATATTTTTAGTTATATTTTAAGCCCTTTTAACACTTTAGTCAAGTTTTAAATTTATAAAACACGATATTTTACTAACACTAAACACCGAGGTCGTCTAAGGACACAAGAACTTTTAGTACCGGTTTATCCTCAACGTCTAATCAAACCAAAAATTTAGAAAAATGTTTAAATATGAAAATAAAACTAAAAATGCTGAAAATTAAAATAAAAATAAAACAAATTGACAAGATGAATCACTTGGATCCGACTCGCCTTTAGTGTAACCTTTGATGATTTCCGCATTTTTGCACTTTCTAAGAGATTATCTTAGTTATAGTAGTAGGCCCCTCTTTTGAAGGTGACGTTACCCTCAACCCAGTAGTTTGAGTCAGCAAGGATACAATCCTAAAGGGTTGGATTATTGAAAGATAACTAATTAAGTTATTAATGCGTAATGTGGTAGGCCCCTCTTTTGAAGGTGACGTTACCCTTGGCTAAGTGGTTTGAGTCAGCAGGGATACAATCCCAAGTAGCCGAGTTAATGTATTAATAGTAGTTCACATATGAGGGGATCAAGCCATTCGCACCCCCGCCATCCAATACCAGTGGGTATTGAAGGAGGTCCTAGTAAGCTTGACCCAGGTCCTTGTAGGATCTATACACTGAACAAGGCAAGAACCTTACCAAACCATTCCCTTAACCCCCGACCAGGTAGCCAACATATCTCTATATAGACCGTACAGATATGAATGGTGTAAATCTTTTCTTTTATATAGACAGTAAAATAACGCCAAGACACCAAGGACAAATAATAAGGAAGTTTCACCTTCAACCTAAGAAACTAGTTATTAAAGTCATTAATACAAAACAAAATAAAAAGTGCGAAAAGATTAAAAAACAAAAGTATTATACTAAATGCTTGTCTTCACCAAGTGATGTAAGAGACTTAGGCAAACATGGCCTTTGATTGTCAAGAACTCTTACTATCAATCTTGGATCCCGAGACTACTACACACACTCTATGATAGATGATGGATGATGGTGGTGGATGTGGGTGTTTTGATGGTGGTGGAGTGTGGGTGAAGTGGGAGAGAGGTGGTTTGTCAAGGGATGCCTTTGAAGTGAACCAAGCACCCCTATTTATAGCCTGCACAGAAGCCTGGACACGGCCCCGTGTCCATCCACTTTCACTTTCTTCATTAATTGCAATTTGTCTGCATTAGCTCCACACGCCCCCGTGTCCGCTGGGCACGGCCCCGTGTGTAGAAGCGTATCTGTACTTTCAAGATTTGCTTGGATTCTTCGAATCTTAGCGTTGACCACGACCGTGTTGAGTTAGGCACGCCCCCGTGTCAGGAAATAGAAGCTTCTATGCTTTTGTCCTTTCTACAGACACCTGAACACGCCTCCGTGTCTGCTGGGCACGGGGCCGTGGTCAGCCTTCTGTTTACTTGTTTTTGCTTGAGAAGATGTTGTCAAGGGGTCGGGCATGCCACGTTTATCCCTTTTCTTGTAATTATGTTAGATTTGGATGCATTTTTGCTTCTTTTGTTCATTTACGCTCATTTAATCCTGAAAATACAAAAGGAAGACAAAAGCACACTTTTTCCAACATTAGTACTAAAAAGGGTTAGTTTTATGCCTCATTTGATGTAATTTATATGTTGCATTTTATACACATCATGAAACACGTAGCACCTTGTAACTGGTCAAACAAATCATCGATTCGAGGCAAGGGATAACGATTCTTGATGGTAAGCTTATTTAACTCCCTATAGTCGATGCACATCCGGAACGATCCATCCTTCTTTTTGACGAAAAGGACAGGCGCGCCCCAAGGAGAGGTGCTAGGGCGAATGAAGCCTTTATCAGGTAGTTCCTGGAGTTGACTCGAGAGTTAGTGCATTTTAGAAGGGGCAAGGCGATAAGGCGCTTTAGCAACAGGATTTGCTCCAGGAATGAGGTCGATTCGGAAATCGATATCATGAGTGGGAGGTAAACCAGGTAAATCATCAGGAAATACGTTAGGGAATTCGTAAACAACGGGAACGTCTTTCACTTCTGGGTTTCCTTTCTTTTCCTTCTCCGCTACTACAATGTTAGCCAAGAAAGCTCTGTATTCCTTGCGGAGATACTTACTTGCTTGGACTCATGATATGAGTTTAAGACCCTTCGAAGGAGTTTCACCATACACACAAAGTTGATCACCATTCACGAGCGAGAAACGAATCATCTTATCGAAGCAAATAACTTCAGCACGATTCTCACGAAGAAAATCCATGCCTACTATGATGTCAAAACTACCGAGCTGCATCGGAATAAGGTCGATAGGGAAAATGTGATTGTTGAGTTCAAGTGTACAATCACGTAGAACAGAATTGACAGTGACGGTTCTTCTGGTGGAAACTTCAACATCGAACGTCGAGGGGAGATGGGAACGCTTATGATTAAGGACCTTTCGAATTCAAACGATATAAAACAGTTATCTGCTCCAGTATCAAACAAACACGAAGCATATATACCATTCACAAAGAACGTACCATTAATGACATTGTTGTCTGCTTGAGCCTGGCGGGCGTTGATGTTGAAAGCACGTCCGCGGGCTGCTAGATGCTGCTGTTGTTGTTGCTGAGGTTGTTGGCTGCTGCTGCTGTTGTTGCTGAGGTTGCTGTTGCTGCAGGGGCTCTTGTTTCACTACTCTGTTGGGGCACATGTTTGCAAAGTGGTTGGGATCACCACATGCGAAGCAAGCTCTAGCATGAGCGACGGGTGTAGGAGCTGCTTGATGGCCCTGGGGAGCAGGAATGAGAGCTTATGGTGCAGGAGCTTGACCTTGGGCTGGAGCTCTAGCTTGGCGTGGACCTGTACGATAGTTTGCGGTGAAATGGCCAAACATATTGCAATGAACACAGAACCGGCATGTGATACTAACCGGGTGATGATAAGTACAAGTAGGGCAAAGTGGGTGTGGTCCAGTGTATGCACGCTTGGTAGGAGGTGCATTGACCACGGGCGCCGCTACTTGGCGGTGTTGAGGTTGCGGTTGGGCAGGTACTGTTTGGAGTGGGGCAGCAGTAACTGCACAGTTCTTGTTGCTGGAACTTCTGTTGTTCTTCCTTTTGCGACGTGAGTGTAACGCCCGGCTCTTTTGTACTTTCCATTTATAGAAAGTTTTGTTCGTATTTCTATTTTTGGAAACTTTGTATTCTTGTAATCGTTCCTTCTTTGTAATCGTTGTAACACCAAGACTTGGATCATTAATGAAATTCGTATTTTGTTACAAATATGTTATACACACTTTATATATGCTCGTATGTTCGAATTGGAGAATCAATTGATGTTTAATCGTTATTCTTGGAAACTATGTGCTAAACTTGTAATTAATCTAAACTTATGCCTCAAACGTGTTTTGAATGAGAACGACACTTGATTTTGATGCTTATACGCTTAATTATACTTGGTTTATACTCCTCATGCTTAAATTTATCTCAAACTATGCTTTTGTGGCAAATATAGTCCCTAAATGGCCTTAGAAACACTAAACTAACAACTTTGGGGGCTAAATTGTAATATATGAAACTTAAACACGGATCAGTAAGTTCGGGCGGCCCGCGTAAGGTCACCCTGACCTCTTACGTGGCACGCGTGGGCATCAGATTCGCAGAAAACACAAACAGGTGCATATCTACGCGATTTTGCACGAAATCCCAAAATCCAACCTCACCCAATTAGCTCTAATCCACCTCTAATCACCTCCAATCATCCCTAACCTCTTCCACTATAAATACATACCTCTTCCAAGCATTTTTACACTTTTACAACTCTCTACAACTCACAAATTCACTCTCAAATCAGTTGCAAATCTGCATTTTCGGACAGATTCATACCCTTGCACTAATGTGAGTATAACTTGCTCATTTCTCAACGAAATTACTTGATTCTTCTTCCTACTTGCTTGGATAATCATGGGGTTCGATTCCTTGACTTCTCCTTGGAGAAATTAGACCTGGAATTGCCCTGAAATGGTCCAAAAACTTTCTGTTTTGTTACATACTCTTTCAAACTTGTTTAAACTTCATCAAACTTGAGTTTTCTCATCTCAAACCTATGTCCCAATGCTTATAATCGAATGAATGATTAGTTGGGCTTAAAAACAAGGTTGAGACATGATAAATCAGAGGTTAAAACCTCAAATACTTTCTGTTTTATTTAGGGTATTTCGCCCACAAGTCATGTTCAACCTTAGGTCTTGATGTAGAGTGATTATGGAACAACTTGGGTTGTCCAAACATACAATCCTCACATGATTTGATGATTTATCTTTAGTTAGGTTGTTTATATTATTATACAAATCCTAGTTCTTGACCCTCCTTGGTTGTTTTTACATCAAGTGAAGTGGTGAACATTCAAGGGGTTCCTAAATGGAAGCATGTTCTTCGTACCCCATACATGACATCCATGATAACTCGAGGTGCCTAAATGAAGATCCTAATCTTCTACTCCTACATGAATTATTGGACTAAATAATATGTAACCTAGATATATATATATATATATACTCATTCGAACCTTTAATGTTGAACTCGTGTTTATATGTTAAAGTAGTAGAATATCATCTAAGACTTAGAATCTTGATATGATTCTAATGGGTGTATTACCCATGAAATACAATATAACCCTAGTGGTTACATAGTGTCATATAAGAGTATAAGTTAAAGATGATTATTTTTATATTGTACTTTATGCTATGTTAAATCCGAATCCATAATCTTCCGTTAAACGCCAAACTCACACACCTATGTTTTCCTCGTGTAGAAGGACTAGGTGCTCCACACTAATCCATCCACCAACTCACTCGCGGGATTTCAAGTAGGAAAGCTTGCAACCACCGTGAGTATACTCGATCCCTTTTTCCCCTTTTACACTTTGGGATGCAACATGTATAAATATGCAAACAACTTTTAAACTAAACATACTCAATCCTTGATCAAGCATGAAACTAATGTGACTTACTTGTTATTCTCGTATGCTATGTGAACGATTTGGAACGTTATATGCTCATTAACTTTGCTCGCCCACCTTAACAATTATAGCGCTATAGGATTAACGCCCCGCCCGCTATTCTATTGGGTATTGTTAAGTTAAACATTACCACCCCGCTAAACTATTGGGATTAGGCTATTTTATGCGTTGTATTCTAGGGTTTGATCATATTGTACGCCAAAATTGCATACTAGTAATCACATATTATGAATCATGTTGGATTTGAGTTTTTATTCTATTATGCTATTTAAACAAACTTGTATACTCGCCATTGCTTTTGCATTGAAACTCTATTTTAATACATGTTGCAGGTTGATTGTTGAAGTATGGATGAATGATGAAACAAGTTTAGGGTGGACTAGATACACACCTTTAATCTATTTATCTTTTAATGTTATGATATTTGTTGAAACAATGTTGTATTTTGTTTTGATTATTGTATGACAATTTAGCAATTGCAATGAAATTTGAATTTAATTAAATATTGTCACATAGTGTTATGAAGTCTCTTGCAATCTATACACACTTCGTCTCATCCCGATGTTTCCGCCATCGGTTGGGGTGTGACAGATTGGTATCAGAGCCATAACTATAGGGAATTAGGAAAATTGCCATGCTTTTGCCCTAATCTATAGTTTTAGGAATTTTGCCTCTTATGTGTTATTTAAAACTTTTGTACTCTACCATGCATGCTTCCTAGCTATACTTCTTGTTGATTAAAATTATATGCCTTTCCTAAGGTTAACATGAATACACTTTTGTTTATTTGTATACTCTTGTAACACAAACGAGACAACTTTACCAAAATAGGCGTGAAACCCACAATTTGGTAAACGACTCTCATTCTACCTTAAACTATTTTTGCACGAAATTCCACCATTAAGCCAGGAGTGAAATCCACAACTTAATGGTAATTTCCATTTCAACTCTAGTGGACCCTCGTCAAAGTGTCGAAATTATATTTTGACCCGACGAGTACCAACCACATTTAGGGTACGAAATCGTCAAGATAGGGGTGAAACCCGCAACTCGTCGATTAAGTCCCATTCCTCGATTTTCAATCTCGCCAAAGTCCCGATTGTTTCAATCGATTAGAGATGTGTAGTAACCGGAAGGGTAAGATACCGTTAATCGCTTCTCGACGAGAGTATCTTACCTATAGGCCAAAGCACGTTTTCTCTAATTCGAAAGAACTTTCGACCCGCTTTGGAATAGTCGACGTTTCTCTACCCGAAACAATCCAATGTTTTATTGAGCCTCTCTTTTATGTATCTCAATTTATATGTGATTTTATACTTGAACGTTCGTTCATTTCAAAATTTCGTTTTAATCATTTCGCACGTTATCGCAATCACAAACAATAATAATCCTTCGTGAACAAACTAAATTTACAATGCTTTCATTTATCCATGTTATGCTATGTTGAACTCATGACTATGCTTTATGTGACGATTAAACTCTTTACGCTATGTGAATTAATTTGAACCCTTTATGCTATGTGACACATTATGCTATGTGAATCAATTTATGCAAACGATTTTCTTAAACAAACATTATGATCAAGTCTCACCTATTCGTTCTTTTGAATCTTAGATGTCTTCTCGTCACTCCAACTCGTCTAAGAAGTCAAAGTCCCGTGCTACAAAGAAGATGATGGCTTTCATGGCCGATCAATTTGCGTGCATCGTTCCAAAGGTCATTACCGAGATTCGAGCTTCTGAAACTCCTCACTCTTCCGTCGACTCTAAGGTCGAAGTACGCAAGCTCGCTTCGTTCAAATTCAAGCACTTTTCATCGTGCAATCCCAAGCCATTCACCGGCAATGATGGGCTGACCGCCATGCTCGAGTGCTTTGATAGTATGGAGGTCACATTCATCAACAGTGATTGCCCCAATGAGCTCAGAACGCGTAGTGCGACTGGGGTATTCCAAGCCCGAGCTCTCGAATGGTGGACGAACGAAAGGAACATCCGCTCGAACGAACTGGCCTATGCGTTGACTTGGGAAGAAGTTAAGGCCCTAATGATGGACGAGTTTTGCCCTCCGCATGAGCAAGAAAGGCTAGAGGAAGAATTTTGGGCGCTAAAGCAAGTGGGAGATGAGAACATAGCCTATACCACCCGTTTCAAACAACTTAGCTTCATTGTTCCTCACCTTGTTATGACCACCGATCGTAAGATAAGGAAGTACATCAATGGGATACCCTCTGCTATGCGCGATACGATCGAGGCTGCCAAACTCGACAATATCGAAGCTGTTTATCGTTTGGCCGCTTCCCTGAACAACAACCGTGTACGCGACAAACAAGCCGCAAACCCCGCTTCTTTCAAGCCAGCCAACCAAATTACCCAACAGTCGAGTAGCAATAGGGGGAAGAAGCGAAAGCAATCGAACCCTGTTTGCAATGCGATTGTACCACCCGTTAACCCGAATCCTGTTGCTCCTGATAACACCCAAAAGTCGTACACTAGGATTCACCCCAAGTGTGCCACTTGTAACTATCACCATCCCGCCAATGGCAGGTGTCGTCGTTGTACTACTTGTAACCGTTATGGACATGACACCGCCTTTTGTCGCTATCAACAACAACAAGCACCACCAGCTCAGGAAGCGCAACAAGCTCCGCCTGCTCCTCAAAACACAAGACCAGCTAGGGCTTGTTTCAAATGTGGGGATACTAATCATCTTCGTCCTCAATGCCCACAATGGAATCAAGAGCAACGACAACCTCCTCGTGGAAGCGCTATCAATCTGAACGCAAATCAAGCGCGCAACGACAATGATGTCGTTAATGGTACGTTTCTTGTTAACCATCTTTATGCTTCGATACTATTTGATACTGGTGCGGATAAAAGCTTTGTGTCCTTAGAATTCGAATCATTGTTAAATTGCACACGCTCTAAGCTACCTAAGTCGTTTTCCATTGAAGTCGCCAATGGCAAATCTATCTTAGTCGATTCCGTTCTTCGAGACTGCCGTCTTACTCTTAACGAACACGCTTTCCCTATCGACCTCATACCCATGCAACTGGGTAGTTTCGACGTCATCATAGGCATGGATTGGCTTCAAAAGAACCATGCTGAAATCGCTTGTCACGAGAAATACGTTCGTTTACCCCTTCCATCTGGTGATGTTTTACACGTCTATGGAGACCGACCCTCAAAGGGACTGAAGTTGATGTCCTGCACACAAGCGAACAAATACTTACGCAAACAGTACCTTGCCTTTTTAGCCCACGTTGTGGAAAAAAAGGGCAAGGGAAAGAGTTTAAGTGATGTTCCAGTGGTGCGCGACTTCCCTGACGTCTTTCCTGAAGATTTACCTGGTCCTCCTCCACCTCGATCTGTTGATTTTCGTATTGACCTCGTACCTGGTGCGACTCCTGTTGCCAAAGCTCCTTATCATCTTGCACCTTCTGAGATGCAAGAATTATCTACGCAACTTCAAGAACTCCTCGATAAGGGTTTCATTCTTCCAAGTACCTCACCTTGGGGTGCTCCTGTGCTTTTCGTTAAAAAGAAAGATGGTTCTTTCCGCATGTGCATCGATTATCGTGAACTTAACAAACTCACCGTAAAAAATCGTTACCCTCTTCCGCGTATCGACGATCTATTCGATCAACTTCAAGGTGCTACCTGTTTTTCCAAGATCGATCTTCGTTCTGGTTATCACCAACTACGTGTTCTCGATGAGGACATCCCCAAAACCGTTTTTCGCACTCGCTATGGGCACTACGAGTTCGTGGTTATGCCTTTTGGTTTGACCAACGCACCCGCTGTGTTCATGGATCTTATGAATCGTGTTTGTAAGCCCTACTTGGATCGCTTTGTAATCGTCTTCATTGATGATATCCTCATTTATTCTAAATCTCGGACCGATCACGAACGTCATTTCCGTCTTATACTCGAGCTCTTACGTATTGAACGCTTATACGCGAAGTTCTCCAAATGCGAGTTTTGGATTAAAGAAGTCCAATTCCTTGGACACGTTGTTAGTGAAAAAGGGATCCACGTTGACCCTTCAAAAATCGAAGCTGTAAAAAATTGGACCGCGCCTAAATCACCTTCTGAAATCCGTTCCTTCTTAGGATTGGTGGGTTATTACCGTCGATTCATCTCGAATTTTTCAAAAATCGCCGTTCCTCTCACTTCGTTGACTCAAAAAGAGAAACCTTTTGCTTTGGGTCCTGAGCAAGAGGAATCTTTTCGGACTCTCAAAGACTTGCTATGCGACGGTCCTATTCTTACTCTCCCTGATGGGAATGATAATTTCGTGGTGTATTGCGATGCCTCGAACCGTGGTCTTGGTTGCGTTCTCATGCAATGAAGCAAGGTCATCGCTTATGCATCTCGTCAACTCAAGATACACGAGAAAAACTATACGACCCATGACCTTGAACTTGGCGCAGTTGTTTTTGCGTTGAAAATTTGGCGACACTACCTTTATGGTACTAAGTGTGTGGTTTTCACTGACCACAAGAGCCTTCAACATATCTTCAACCAAAAGAAACTGAACATGCGTCAACGTCGTTGGGTGGAACTGTTAAACGACTACGACTGCGAAATCAAATACCATCCAGGTAAAGCGAATGTAGTAGCTGACGCCCTTAGTCGCAAAACTCATATGAAGGGTATTCGTTGTCTTCAACTCGTGAACGATCTCCCACGCCGCATTCGCAAAGCTCAGTACGCCTCTATTAACGAAGGTAACTTCCATGTTGAGATACGAGGCGCTAGAGAACACGACCTCGTCTCCAAAGCCGATGGTATCCTATACCTTGACAATCGTGCCTGGATCCCTGATCGTGAAAACCTTCGAGACTTCATTATGAACGAGGCGCACAAATCCAAGTACTCAATTCATCCTGGTGCCGACAAGATGTACCATAATCTACGTACATCCTATTGGTGGCCCGGTATGAAAAGAGACGTTTCCGTTTACGTTTCTAAGTGTCTTACGTGTTCGAAAGTCAAAGTCGAGCATCAACGACCTTCCGGTCTACTCGAACAACCTGAAATCCCCGTTTGGAAATGGGATAGCATTGCGATGGACTTCATCACTAAACTCCCTCGTACATCTTCTGGTCACGATAGCATTTGGGTGATCATCGATCGTTTGACTAAGTCCGCTCAATTCATCCCTATTCGTGAAGATTTCAAGGTTGAACGACTTGCTCGCATCTATACCGATGAAGTCATACGCCATCATGGTATTCCTCTCGACATCATTTCGGATCGCGATGGTCGACTTACTTCGCGTCTCTGGCAAACCTTTCAGTCTGCTATGGGTACTCATTTAAATCTAAGTACGGCTTTTCATCCTCAAACGGATGGACAGACTGAACGTACTATCCAAACCCTAGAGGACATGCTCCATTCTTGCGTCATCGACTTTGGTGGTAGTTGGGATGTGCATTTACCTTTGGTCGAGTTCTTGTACAACAATAGCTACTACTCCTGTATTAAAATGGCTCCATTCGAGGCATTGTATGGTCGCAAATGCCGATCTCCTTTAAACTGGCACGAGATTGGTGACAAACATTTTACTGGCCCTGAAATCATACAAGAAGCAACGGATAAGATTCTCCAAATCCGTGATAACCTACTCAAGGCCCGAAATCGTCAAAAGGTCTATGCTGATAAGGGACGCAAACCGATGCAATTCAACGTTGGGGATCACGTTTTACTCAAAGTGTCTCCTTGGAAAGGAGTGGTTCGTTTTGGTAAAAAGGGAAAGCTTGCCCCTCGCTATGTTGGTCCTTTCAAGATACTCAAAAGGATTGGTGCGGTGGCTTATCGACTCGACTTACCTCAAGAGCTCAACAACGTTCATCCGACGTTTCATGTCTCCAATCTAAAGAAATGTCTCGCTGATGAAGGACTTCATGTTCCTCTCGAAGATCTCCAAGTAAACGACACCTTGCATTTCGTGGAAAAACCCGTCGAAATCATGGACCAAGGGGTCAAGTTATTGAGGCTTTGTAAAATTCCTATCGTCAAGGTTCGATGGGAGGGTACACGTGGCGCCGAATTCACTTGGGAACTCAAGAGCGATATGAAGAAGAGGTACCCTCATCTCTTCCCTACATCTTCCTAAATTTCGGGACGAAATTTCCTAAATGAGGGGAGACTGTAACGCCCAGCTCTTTTGTACTTTCCATTTATAGAAAGTTTTGTTCGTATTTCTATTTTTGGAAACTTTGTATTCTTGTAATTGTTCCTTCTTTGTAATCGTTGTAACACCAAGACTTGGATTATTAATGAAATTCGTATTTTGTTACAAATATGTTATACACACTTTATATATGCTCGTATGTTCGAATTGGAGAATCAATTGATGTTTAATCGTTATTCTTGGAAACTATGTGCTAAACTTGTATTTAATCTAAACTTATGCCTCAAACGTGTTTTGAACGAGAACGACACTTGATTTTGATGCTTATACGCTTAATTATACTTGGTTTATACTCCCCATGCTTAAATATATCTCAAACTATGCTTTTGTGGCAAATATAGTCCCTAAATGGCCTTAGAAACACTCAACTAACAACTTTGGGGGCAAAATTGTAATATATGAAACTTAAACACGGATCAGTAAGTTCGGGTGGCCCGCGTAAGGTCACCCTGACCTCTTACGTGGCCCGCGTGGGCATCAGATTCGCAGAACACACAAACAGCTGCATATCTACGTGATTTTGCACGAAATCCCAAAATCCAACCTCACCCAATCAGCTCTAATCCACCTCTAATCACCTCCAATCATCCCTAACCTCTTCCACTATAAATACACACCTCTTCCAAGCATTTTTACACTTTCACAACTCTCTACAACTCACAAATTCACTCTCAAATCAGTTGCAAATCTGCATTTTCGGACAGATTCATACCCTTGCACTAAAGTGAGTATAACTTGCTCATTTCTCAACGAAATTACTTGATTCTTCTTCCTACTTGCTTGGATAATCTTGGGGTTCGATTCCTTGACTTCTCCTTGGAGAAATCAGACCTGGAATTGCCCTGGAATTGTCCAAAAACTTTCTGTTTTGTTACATACTCTTTCAAACTTGTTTAAACTTCATCAAACATGAGTTTTCTCATCTCAAACCTATGTCCCAATGCTCATAATCGAATGAATGATTAGTTGGGCTTAAAAACAAGGTTGAGACATGATAAATCAGAGGTTAAAACCTCAAATACTTTCTGTTTTATTTAGGGTATTTCGCCCAAAAGTCATGTTCAACCTTAGGTCTTGATGTAGAGTGATTATGGAACAACTTGGGTTGTCCAAACATACAATCCTCACATGATTTGATGATTTCTCTTTAGTTAGGTTGTTTATATTATTGTACAAATCCTAGTTCTTGACCCTCCTTGGTTGTTTTTACATCAAGTGAAGTGGTGAACATTCAAGGGGTTCCTAAATGGAATCATGTTCTTCGTACCCCATACATGACATCCATGATAACTCGAGGTGCCTAAACGAAGATCCTAATCTTCTACCTCCTAGATGAATTATTGGACTAAATAATATGTAACCTAGATATATATATATATATATATACTCATTCGAACCTTTAATGTTGAACTCGTGTTTATATGTGAAAGTAGTAGAATATCATCTAAGACTTAGAATCTTGATATGATTCTAATGGGTGTATTACCCATGAAATACAATATAACCCTAGTGGTTACATAGTGTCATATAAGAGTATAAGTTAAAGATGATTATTTTTATATTGTACTTTATGCTATGTTAAATCCGAATCCATAATCTTCCGTTAAACGCCAAACTCACACACCTATGTTTTCTTCGTGTAGAAGGACTAGGTGCTCCAAACTAATCCATCCACCAACTCACTCGCGGGATTTCAAGTAGGAAAGCTTGCAACCACAGTGATTATACTCGATCCCTTTTTCCCCTTTTACACTTTAGGATGCAACATATATAAATATGCAAACAACTTTTAAACTAAACATACTCAATCCTTGATCAAGCATGAAACTAATGTGACTTACTTGTTATTCTCGTATGCTATGTGAACGATATGGAAATTTATATGCTCATTAACTTTGCTCGCCCACCTTAACAATTATAGCGCTATAGGATTAACGCCCCGCCCGCTATATTATTGGGTATTGTTAAGTTAAACATTACCACCCCGCTAAACTATTGGGATTAGGCTATTTTATGCGTTGTATTCTAGGGATTGATCATATTGTACGCCAAAATTGCATACTAGTAATCGCATATTATGAATCATGTTGGATTTGAGTTTTTATTCTATTATGCTATGTAAATAAACTTGTATACTCGCCATTGCTTTTGCATTGAAACTCTATTTTAATACATGTTGCAGGTTGATTGTTGAAGTATGGATGAATGATGAAACAAGTTTAGGGTGGACTAGATACACACCTTTAATCTATTTATCTTTTAATGTTATGATATTTGTTGAAACAATGTTGTATTTTGTTTTGATTATTGTATGACAATTTAGCAATTGCAATGAAATTCGAATTTAATTAAATATTGTCACATAGTGTTATGAAGTCTCTTGCAATCTATACACACTTCGTCTCATCCCGATGTTTCCGCCATCGGTTGGGGTGTGACAGTGAGAGCTTTGAAGATTGCGGTGCGGGATTGGAAGACGCCGGTGGCGTTAACAGTGCGTAGGTTTTCCGGATAGCCACTCTGGCGCAGGGTGACTTAGATAGAATCAAACCATTGAAACATGGCCGTAGGCCCATCTTCGCCGGTAAATTCTTTTGGACCGCAGGCTTTGAACTGCTTGAAGCTAAAAGCGGCTTTAGGAGTATCGGTCCTGGACTCCTCCGAGGACTTGCTAGCATTCTCATTCAGCTCACTGACGATTTGTGGGATGACTTTCGCCATTTGTTTAGAGACGAGAGCGGCGATTCGTTTATCATCATGGTTTCGGCGAGCAGCGCGAGAGTGGAATGATCCAAACGAAGACATTGTCTACAACAGACATCGCCATAGGACTAAAACACAATTTCGATTAACCCTAGTGTAGTCTAGCGATTCACCATAGAGCTCAGGAACACATCTATTCACGAAAATCACGTAGGCACATAAACACAGAATCGCATAAGCACATAAGCACGTATTCCATGTAAGCACAGTAGTACATATGCACATAGCTATCCTAAACAAATATTTTGCACGTATTCACCTATCCTTCACAACATCGTATAGCGATTTAGTATAGTGATTGCGATTAGCGAGTACACAGCGAGTAGTATAGCACGCGATTTGTTAACTTTTTGAGATCGATGTACAGTGCGAGTTGTGCGTGTTGATCAAAACGAATAGTGAAAAGCGAGTAAATCACCAAAAATAGAAACACATAAATGCATAAAAACCACATAAAGTTCACATAAAATTGATAAATCACAGAGTTGGCGGCTGCAGATTCCAGAATCGAAACACATAAAATCGAAGAGAGATTGCCTTGGGTTTTGTCGAAACATGACTACACACCCAAGTGACACGACTATTCTCAAGGACTTTTAGTGCATGCTTTGGCCTTCTGGACTGTGCTCTCGCCTCAATTTGCGCGATCGGCACGCATCCTTCCAGTTACAGCGTGACCCAAGTCGTTGGAGTCCGTCAAGACTTTGGTGAGAGTGTTGCAAAAACCAAAGTTATAGAGCTGAACGGGTCATCAAGGTTCGGGGTTCACCCATGACTTAATGACTACGTCCCTGTTTTTATGATAAAATCATGAGATAGATAAGGAGATTTGCGTCGAAGTATGGATTTCACTCCTGGTTCAACGCGAATTCTCTTGTTTACAGTAAAAGTGGCAAATCGAACGAGTGATTTAGTTGAGAGTTTGCAGTTTTCACACCTGATCTCAACCAAATCATCAGTTTGTGTGTGTATCCAGCCTTAGGAAAGGCTGGTCTTGCGCGGAACTGTAGTATGCGATGTTCGCGCAAGAGTGTGGTGTACAGCGAGTTTGAGCGAGAGATAGCGAGTAAGCTCGTACAAAACCCACAGTGGGTATGCACAAGTCGGTCTGTTGGTACATAGACTATAGACTATAGACTAGGTCGTTCCTAAGACATCGACCCGGACTAGGTCGAGTCCAGCCTAATTCCCTATAGTTATGGCTCTGATACCAAATCTGTCACCCCCAACCGATGGCAGAAACATCGGGGCATGGCACTGAGCGAAACAGATTGTCCATGACTATCCATAACAACTATTAATTACCAGATATTTAAACTTCATGTCCCATACCACAATATATCCAAATAAAACAATTATTACAAATAATTGTCTCAAAAACAAATACTTTTCCGACGACTCAGATTTAAGCGTGACATAACTAGACCCCTAGCTTGATTCACCAAAGCACAACATTTCCTAGCATTTAAGCACCTGTCACATACGTTAAAATAAAGGTCAATACACATAGTGTAAAGGTGAGCATACAAGTTTAATAGTAATAGTAGAGTTCGGAAGCATTTACGCGTAACCAGCATGTAACATGTATAATGTGAAGCTAGTAGGTTATCGACAATGAAATATGCACAGACAAGACTACGAGTTGTAGAATGCGCAACACATATCACCACTGGGATACATGAAGAGGTAACCTTAACAACCCTTGTCCACGACAGGTACTAAGTCCAAACAAATAGTACTATCGTTGCTAAGGCGTCACGAAACAATCACTGTGTTAACATAACATACAAGCATTCATCGAGTAACACGTAGCATGCAATAATGGTCAGCGTATAAATAGTGTTTGCGTTGTGTGATTGATGTGATTTAGAATAACTAACGTATGTAACACCCAAAAGTGCGTGAAGCAAAAAGGGATCGAGTATACTCACATCGATGGAAGTTAATGGATTGAAGGGAGCGTTAGAGTCATTAGCCTGAATAGTTAATGATAGCATAAGCGATGAACGACACGTAAAACGGTGCAAAGTGAACAAGTGTCGGATGGTAATCCGATCGGATGGCAATCCGATAGGATGGTCATTAGATCGGACGCCAATCCGTTCGAATGGTCATCCGATCGGGTGGCCATTCGGTCGGATTGACATTCGTTTGAGAAAGATGTGTTTGTGTATAATGGCTTTGAAGTTTTCGTTGTAAGATTTTGAAAACAGAGAAGTATCTCTACCCTTCAGGTCGATCGATCGAACAGTCGTTCGATCGGATAGCGATCCGATTGGCAGGACATTTAATGAGAACAAGTTCACAGTAGGATGGTCACTCGATCGAATAGCAATCCAATCGGATGGCAATCCTTTAGAACTGATGGTCTTTGAAAATTATGAAATTGATTAAGTGTTGAAGTTCCAAATGTCAACTGATCGGATGGTCGTTCGATCGGATGGAAATCCGATCGGTCGGAAATCCGTTCGACATTCAGGTCTTCTGAAAATTATTAAGTGTGGAACCAAGTACAATCCAATCGGATTGCAGTTCGATCGGATGGCAATCCGTCCCCACGAATCTGATCGTCGTGACTTGATTATTTTGAAAGTTTTGCGGTTTGTTCGAGACGGTCTGATAACGTACTAAACAACGGAACCTCGTCAAGTCCCAAGTCGTTCGATCGAACAGGAATCACCCTAATTCGACCAGTTGACTGCTCTTTGACGGTTGTTCATTTTTACTCCGAAATAGGTTGTCTCTTTGATAGAAATCAGATCTCAACCGATACTTCACTAGGAAATGAGTAGAAGACCAGAATGAGCTCCGATTCTATCGGTTTTGAGTGCATTGAGTGTAAAAGAGTTGAAAGAAAGTTAGAACCCATCTTTCAATCCTTTTAACTTTGAAAAATGTCTAGATCTATTCGAAATCATTGTGGAATCATGTGGAAATCCTTCAGATCTGAGTTGTTCTTGGTGGAATGAAGCCAAATCTTGAAGTTCATAAGAACTCCATAATGACGTCATCCTAAAACACCTCAAATCTATTGATTTCACGGTTAAAAGTTAAGGTTCAAAGGTGAAAATGATGAAGAAGTGCGTGTAGATTATAAAAGTATAAGATTTGGGTTGAAAACTTACAAGAATCGCGAGAAATCGAGAGAAAGAAGGCCTTGAGTGTGTTGGTCGAGTGAGAGAGAGATGTCACATCACAAGTGATGTGACAGGGGGTATTTATAGGTTGCCAAAAAGGGAAAGTGGGTGCAAATGTCGAATAGCTCACCGATCGGATGGCAATCCGATCGGATGGCCATTCGATCGATTGGCCATTCGATCCAAGTGGTCCGACGAGTTGAGTTTCGGCGTTTCGTTTTGCGTGTTGAGCGTTGCGATGCGTTTCAAGTGAGCGATGCGATAGCATTAACCATTAGTTACACAAATAACCTAGCTACTATATCTAAGATACAATCACTATAAATAACTTGCGTTTAGCGTTTGCGATTAGATTGCGTTGCGATAGAATTGCGATTGCGATTGCGATTAAACACCGCAATATAAACATGACATGCACAAGTAACACATAATAGCACACACACGTAAAACAATATCCATAACACATAATTCGAGTTGCAATATCGATTAGCGATAAGTCGATTAGCGATATGCGATCAAATAGCGATTATTAATAGATACTCCACATAATACAACTAAAGCGATTAATTAATGGGATTCGATTACAAGTCAGGAAGCACAATTAAGTAGTTAAGCAAGGAGTGACAGATCGCAATTAGCAATCTTTTCTTCCTTTGACTTTGACATGTACTTTGACTTTCCAAAAAGCGGGTTGTTACACCGGTGATGCTCCGGTGTAGATGCAGGTGGTCCGGTGACGAAGAAGAATGCTCCGGTAAAGATGCAGGTGGTTCGGTGACAGTGGTAGTTGACGAAGAAGGTGCTCCGGTGACGGATTATTTGTGACAGCCGGGAAGAAGCATGATTTGTGTTTGTTTTGAAGAGAAGAATGAAATTGTATTTGAAGTTTGAGAAGATGTTGTTTTGTGAGAAGATGGGCTTGTTCTTGAGGTAAGAAAAGATATGTGTTTGTTTCAGGAGAAGAAGATGACCCTTAGATCATTGTTTAATCAACGGCCAGGAGCAGGCCTTGGAGTAGCACACGGATCGGAAGCAATAGCGGCGACAATCGGACGCCGGTATTGATCATTGTAGCTAGTATTGCTATAAGTCGCCGATATTGATCATTATCGCCGGTATTTTCGGCGCCGCTAATACTGTACTTTCTTGTAGTGGTAGAGGGGTTTGAAAAGGGGACCTTATGCGACATGTGGCGGCCAGGTCAGCAAGTGTCAAAAGAGTAGCGTGGTGCAAAAAAAGGAGAGTGAGACGGGGCATGAAAGGGTGGTGTCGTGCAACACGAGTCATACATTTTTTGTACTTATTTTATATTTTAAAAAATAAAAAATTCTATTAAATTTAAATAAAAAAACATTAACATTAATTAGATAAATAACATAAATTATAAAATTACATAAACTTAAAATTAAAATTACTTAAACCTAAAAAAATTACATCAACCTTTAATCATCGTCTTCGTCAGGGTCGTTTCGTGGAACGCTCCAAATGTGTTCAACGCTCGAAGGTTGTTATGTGTTAAATTATCATAAATTTTATTTGAGTTCCCTTCTTTCTCTTTTGTCACTTATTTCTACAGTAATTGGTTGACTCCCCTCCACATAGTATACGCAAATTGCGCGTCCCTCATCCTCCAAAATCATGTCATGTAAAATAACGCACACGAACATCATATTTTGAATTCTAGATTTTTCTATAATCCTACACGGTATCCTCAAAATGTGTCATCTTTGCTACAAAATACCAATGAATCATGTGCGCTGATTCGATCGCAAACTCAAACACTTGTCCGGCTGGAACATTAAGTTACTTTGTTGTAATAATTCACTTAAAAAATTTTCACTCGATTTTTTATATATACTTTCTATTAAAACTCGAGACTTAAAGGGTCCCGTGTGAGTTACTATGTAGGTCTGCCCCTTGATATCACATGTGGAAAACTATCACTTAATTAGCGTCACGTTAGTTTTTACATAATAGCAGAAATGATTTTCTCATATCACATGTGAAAAATAGCCACATCATTTTTTTATTTTTTTAGAGAAAACAATTTTCTTATGTTTTAACAACTTAAATTTAAAAAAACAAGTTACTTAAATAAACGATGAGGAGGGTGCCATTCGTCGTCCTACATTGAGTAATTACTTGTCAACTTAAACATTCGTTAGCCACATTGTCATGAGTAGTGAAACCCTAGCACATTCCACCCCAAGATGGAAATCGTCATCTTCCATTTCAATAATCTTTAATAAAATTGCAACCATAGTTAAGATATTGACCCATTCTTGGCACTACATACCGAGTCACTAGCTATATTTTGAAAAGCCGGCTGAGTCATGAGCTGACTGGCCTTCCGTATGAAGATTCTCAACATACTTGATTAATATAATTACAGGATGGATTCCACGTTAGACGGCAATCCTTAAAACAACTAATGATATTTTAGAAACCAGAAAACGCTGAAACATAATAATAATAAACAAAAGATTTAAGAGCCATACGTCGGTTCATGCAGATTAACTCTATATATATGCACACACAAAGCAGCTTATTTCACAACCAACTGTGTTCCTATACTATTATTCGGCATATTGAAAAAGATGTCAAACAAACTCATCATCTTGAGCTTTGTAGCTCTTACTTTTGCCTGCCTTGCCTTCGCCAACGAGCCCAAACCCCTCCAAGACTTTTGCGTAGCCGATCCCATCGCCTCAGGTATATATTGTTCTTTAAGCTTTAATTAACAATATTACTCAAATGATATCAATGGCTTTCATGTAATGGAAAACATCATGTTCATTTACTGTGCAGTGAAAGTGAATGGTCTAGTATGCAAGGACCCAATGCAAGTTCAAGCAGAGGATTTCTTCTTCAGTGGGCTACACCTCAGGGGTAACACATCAAACCCTGTGGGATCAAGGGTTACCACAGTCTTTGCAGCTCAGTTACCTGGGCTAAACACTTTAGGCATCTCAATGGTTCGGATTGACTACGCGCCATGGGGACAAAACCCACCTCACACTCATCCAAGAGCCACCGAGATTCTTACGGTTCTTGAAGGAATTCTACAAGTTGGGTTTGTGACATCCAACCCTGATAACCGTTTTATCACCAAGGTGCTGAAAAAGGGTGATGTTTTCGTGTTCCCCGTTGGACTTGTTCATTTCCAACGTAACCTCGGGAATGGGTATGCAGTGGCTATTGCTGCATTGAGCAGTCAAAACCCAGGTGCCATAACAATAGCAAATGCTGTTTTGGGTGCTAATCCTCCAATTCCTGGAGATATTTTAGCCAAGGCATTCCAAGTGGATAAAAGTGTGGTGGAGCAGCTACAATCAAAATTCTAGTGTAACAAATGGTTTTCGTGTTATTGTTTTGTTTCTTTCATAGGGTTGTTTTGAAACTACCATTTGGAATTATTTGTGTGTATTTTTTTTCGTTAAGTTCAAATTCTTTGGTTTTAATTGCAATGAAAAGTTTGTTTTTTTTTTTTTTTTTTTTTTTCAAGAAGTTGGGTGTCAGGTTGTTCCCCATATATGGATTTTGGACTCAATTGCTTGTGGTTTACAACCTTCTATACCAAGGCACTAACTATATCTAATAGGCTCGTGGTTTAAAAGCTAACTTGCATAAATGTTTTTGGGTGTTTTGGGTTGTATGCGTAGCTGATTGTTGCGCATTATAAGCAAGCTACATAGCTTTGGGTTTGTATATTGGTTCTGATCATGATGGGGATGAATTGACATGAATTAGTTTATATTTTTTCTTGATTAATCACTCCCGCTTGCGGTATGCGCATATAATGTATATATGTGTGGGCGCTCGCGGGACAAAAGTGAAAGTGCACATTTTTAACGCTATTTTACTAATTTTCGTGAAAATAACGTTAAAAGAGGAGGATGGTTAATCGCACGTCATGTGGTGGCATGGATAGCTGGAAGACAAGGGGTACATGCACTAATCGACATTTGTCTCAATTGCTGGGTGTTATGTGACTTATGTCCAAGGCTTGATACAAAACTAATATCGAGCCGGTATTCTCACTGGAAGCAGCCTCTCTATTCCTAAGGGACAGAGGTAAGACTGTCTACATCCTACCCTCCTCAGACCCTACCATAGCTTTGCTATTTGTGGGATTTGCTGAGTATGATGATGATGATTTTTGGAATAGGGAATTCACGACACAAAAGGGATTTTTTTTGGATTCGATCAAAAAAAAATTTCATGCGCAAATGCAAAGGGGGGAGGTGTATCGTGAAAATGATAGCCTCTTGTCAAAGTGAGGGGGGATAAAAATACACACATCACCGCGTTCAACTTTCCATAAGGCGAAGAATGCGCCAAGAAGCGGTGAAACCGAGGGTCACTTTGTCAAGAATGCCTTGTTAGCGTACAAAGAGAACAAGAAGAACGACTTCAAGTACATGCATTGTCGGGATGTATGTAGGTACGCTTCGAAATAGGCGAGAGTCCCTCCTGCTAGCAAGTCAACCTCATCAAAAAGGGCAACAACACCCTCATCTAAAGCTCAGTCTGATGCTCGTGATCAAGGTTTGATCTTAAATCGGATGATTTTGATGATTCTCCTTCCCGCCCGCCCGGTAGAGACACGTCAAAAAAGCGACTTCAATGATTGAGATCGGGTTCGGTCTCAGCCCTGGGTAAAGGTTGTACTTCGACCAGTTGGAAGATCTTAAAACCAAAATTGAAACATTTAACTTCCTCCAACAACAAAGGATCGAGATCAGAAAAATATCCAAGCGCCGTTCGATTAAAATATATCTCTAAAAGAAAAACGCGAAGATAAGAAATGTCTCACCATGCCCGTCGATCACCTTACCGGCCCCAATTTGCAATGACGTTGGAAATGAAAGAAGAAATAATGAAAAAATATAACATGGAGTAACTTTTATGTAGTTTTTAATTTTATGTTTTTTTTTATTTTTTGTAGGTTTTTTTTATTTTCTTTGTATTTTTTAAAATATTCCATGTAATCTTTTAATTTAATAAGTGTGCTATTTTTATTAAATAAAATTTTGAATACTTTAAACATAAAAATCCACATGGCTAGTCACGCCTAGTTAAGGGACGCGCCACCACACCCCTAATTTTTTAGTATTAGCTTGTGTATCATACCCTCGCCACGTGTCGAGCAATGCCCCCAACCCAAGCATCTCTACACCTCATAGTCTTAAACCATACGAAGTACACTGGAAGAAACTGGCACCTTTAGCGGCGACAGCTGTCGCCGCTATTGCACTGTTTTGTCGCCACTATTACCTTTTACCGGCGACATGTCGCCGCAAAAGGGTCGTCGGTATTGACGGGTCGCTATTGCCCTTTTTGTCGCCGCTATTGATGTCGTCGCCGCTATTGCCCTATAGCCGGAGGTTTGCCTGAAAAGAGATTGTTTCAGTGCTCCAATGTGCCAAAATGTTGGCAATATCAACTGCCTCTATTCATCAAATATATGTAATCAATACAAAAAATATACACTCAGCTAATCATATATATAACATATGTTACATAAAAGATGTTTTTTACATAAAACTACAAATCTCAAATATTTAATCAAACAAATCTCATATATTTAATCCATTCAAATCTCCGGTGACGATGAAGATGCTCCGGTGAAGATGAAGGTGCTCCGGTGATACTCCGGTGAAGATGCAGGTGCTCCGGTGATGCTCCGGTGAAGATGAAGGTGCCCCGGTTGTCACACCCCAACCGATGGCGGAAACATCGGGCATGGCACTGAGCGAAACAGATTGTCCATGAGAATCCATAAAAACTATTAATTACCAGATATTTAAACGTCATGTCCCATACCACAACATATCCAAATAAAACAGTTATTACAAATGATTGTCTCAAAAACAAATACTGTTCTGACAACTCAGATTTAAGCGTGAGATAACTAGACCCCTAGCTTGATTCACCAAAGCACAACATTTCCTAGCATTTAAGCACCTGTCACATACGTTAAAATAAAGGTCAATACACATAGTGTAAAGGCGAGCATACAAGTTTAATAGTAATAGTAGAGTTCGAAAGCGTTTACGTGTAACCAGCATGTAACATGTATAATGTGAAGCTAGTAGGTTATCGACAATTAAATATGCACAGACAAGACTGCGAGTTGTAGAATGCACAACACATATCACCACTGTGATACGTGAAGAGGTAACCTTAACAGCCCCTGTCCACGGTTGGTGCTGAGTCTAAACAAATAGTACTATCATTGCTAAGGCGTCAGGCAACAATCACTGTGTTAACATAACATACAAGCATTCATCGAGTAACACGTAGCATGCAATAACGGTCAGCGTATAAATAGTGTTTGCATTGTGTGATTAATGCGATTTAGAATAAGTAACGTATGTAACACCCAAAAGTGTGTGAAGCAAAAAGGGATCGAGTATACTCACAGCGATGGAAGTTAATGGATTGAAGGGAGCGCTAGAGTGATTAGCCTGAACAGTTAATGATAGCATAAGCGAAGAACGACACGTAAAATGGTGCAAAGTTAACAAGTGTCGGATGTTAATCCGATCGGATTGCCATCCGATCGGATGGTCATTCGATCAGATGTCAATCCGTTCGGATGGTCATCCGATCGGGTGGCCATTCGGTCGGAATGACATTTGTTTGAGAAAGATGTGTTTGTGTATGATGGCTTTGAAGTTTTCGTTGTAGCATTTTGAAAACAGAGAAGTATCTCTACCCTTCAGGTCGATCGATCGAACGGTCGTTCGATCGGATAGCGATCCGATTGGCAGAACACTTAGTGAGAACAAGTTCACTGCAGGATGGTCACTCGATCGGATAGCAATCCGATCGGAATGCAACCCTGTTAGAACTGATGGTCTTTGAAAATTATTAAATTGATTAAGTGTTGAAGTTCCAAATGTCAAGTGACCGGATGGTCGTTCGATCGGATGGCAATCCGATCGGTCGGCAATCCGTTCGCCGTTCAGGTCTTCTGAAAATGGTTAAGTGTGGAACCAAGTACAACCTGCTCGGATTGTAGTTCGATCGGATGGCAATCCGATCGGACGGCAATCCGTCCCCACGAATCTGATCGTCATGACTTGATTATTTTGAAAGTTTTGCAGTTTGTTCGAGACGGTCTGATAACGTACTAAACAATGGAACCTCGTCAAGTCCCAAATTGTTCGATCGCACAGGAATCACCCTAATTCGACCAGTTGACTGCTCTTTGACGGTTTTTCAAAAAGGGAAAGTGGGTGCAAATGCCGGATAGCTCACCGATCGGACGGCCATTCGATCGATTGGCCATTTGATCGAAGTGGTCCGACGAGTTGAGTTTCGGCGTTTCGTTTTGCGTGTTGAGCGTTGCGATGCGTTTCAAGTGAGCGATGCGATAGCATTAACCATTAGTTACACAAATAACCTAGCTACTATATCTAAGATACAATCACTATAAATAACTTGCGTTTAGCGTTTGCGATTAGATTGCGTTGCGATAGAATTGCGATTGCGATTGCGATTAAACACCGCAATATAAACATGACATGCACAAGTAACACATAATAGCACACACACGTAAAACAATATCCATAACACATAATTCGAGTTGCGATGCGATATCGATTAACGATAAGTCGATTAGCGATATGCGATCAAATAGCGATTATTAATAGATACTCCACATAATACAACTAAAGCGATTAATTAATGGGATTCGATTACAAGTCAGGAAGCACAATTAAGTAGTTAAGCAAGGAGTGACAGATCGCAATTAGCAATCTTTTCTTCCTTTGACTTTGACATGTACTTTGACTTTCCAAAAAGCGGGTTGTTACACCGGTGATGCTCCGGTGTAGATGCAGGTGGTCCGGTGACGAAGAAGAATGCTCCGGTAAAGATGCAGGTGGTTCGGTGACAGTGGTAGTTGACGAAGAAGGTGCTCCGGTGACGGATTATTTGTGACAGCCGGGAAGAAGCATGATTTGTGTTTGTTTTGAAGAGAAGAATGAAATTGTATTTGAAGTTTGAGAAGATGTTGTTTTGTGAGAAGATGGGCTTGTTCTTGAGGTAAGAAAAGATATGTGTTTGTTTCAGGAGAAGAAGATGACCCTTAGATCATTGTTTAATCAACGGCCAGGAGCAGGCCTTGGAGTAGCACACGGATCGGAAGCAATAGCGGCGACAATCGGACGCCGGTATTGATCATTGTCGCTAGTATTGCTATAAGTCGCCGGTATTGATCATTATCGCCGGTATTTTCGGCGCCGCTAATACTGTACTTTCTTGTAGTGGTAGAGGGGTTTGAAAAGGGGACCTTATGCGACATGTGGCAGCCAGGTCAGCAAGTGTCAAAAGAGTAGCGTGGTGCAAAGAAAGGAGAGTGAGACGGGGCATGAAAGGGTGGTGTCGTGCAACACGAGTCATACATTTTTTGTACTTATTTTAAATTTTTTAAAAAATAAAAAAATTCTATTAAATTTAAATAAAAAAACATTAACATTAATTAGATAAATAACATAAATTATAAAATTACATAAACTTAAAATTAAAATTACTTAAACCAAAAAAATTACATAAACCTTTAATCATCGTCTTCGTCAGGGTCGTTTCGTGGAACGCTCCAAATGTGTTCAACGCTCGAAGGTTGTTATGTGTTAAATTATCATAAATTTTATTTGAGTTCCCTTCTTTCTCTTTTGTCACTTATTTCTACAGTAATTGGTTGACTCCCCTCCACATAGTATACGCAAATTGCGAGTCCCTCAACCTCCAAAATCATGTCATGTAAAATAACGCACACGAACATCATATTTTGAATTCTAGATTTTTCTATAATCCTACACGGTATCCTCAAAATGTGTCGTCTTTTCTACAAAATACCAATGAATCATGTGCGCTGATTCGATCGCAAACTCAAACACTTGTCTGGCTGGAACATAAAATCGAAGAGAGATTGCCTTGGGTTTTGTCGAAACACGACTACACACCCAAGTGACACGACTATTCTCAAGGGCTTTTAGTGCATGCTTTGGCCTTCTGGACTGTGCTCTCGCCTCAATTTTCGCGATCGGCACGCATCCTTCCAGTTACAGCGTGACCCAAGTCGTTGGAGTCCGTCAAGACTTTGGTGAGAGTGTTGCAAAAACCAAAGTTATAGAGCTGAACGGGTCATCAAGGTTCGGGGTTCACCCATGACTTAATGACTAAGTCCCTGTTTTTATGATAAAATCATGAGATAGATAAGGAGATTTGCGTCGAAGTATGGATTTCACTCCTGGTTCAATGCGAATTCTCTTGTTTACAGTAAAAGTGGCAAATCGAACGAGTGATTTAGTTGAGAGTTTGCAGTTTTCACACCTGATCTCAACCAAATCATCAGTTTGTGTGTGTATCCAGCCTTAGGAAAGGCTGGTCTTGCGCGGAACTGTAGTATGCGATGTTCGCGCAAGAGTGTGGTGTACAGCGAGTTTGAGCGAGAGATAGCGAGTAAGCTCGTACAAAACCCACAGTGGGTATGCACAAGTCGGTCTGTTGGTACATAGACTATAGACTATAGACTAGGTCGTTCCTAAGACATCGACCCGGACTAGGTCGAGTCCAGCCTAATTCCGTATAGTTATGGCTTTGATACCAAATATGTCACCCCCAACCGATGGCAGAAACATCGGGGCATGGCACTGAGCGAAACAGATTGTCCATGACTATCCATAACAACTATTAATTACCAGATATTTAAACTTCATGTCCCATACCACAATATATCCAAATAAAACAATTATTACAAATAATTGTCTCAAAAACAAATACTTTTCCGACGACTCAGATTTAAGCGTGACATAACTAGACCCCTAGCTTGATTCACCAAAGCACAACATTTCCTAGCATTTAAGCACCTGTCACATACGTTAAAATAAAGGTCAATACACATAGTGTAAAGGTGAGCATACAAGTTTAATAGTAATAGTAGAGTTCGAAAGCATTTACGCGTAACCAGCATGTAACATGTATAATGTGAAGCTAGTAGGTTATCGACAATGAAATATGCACAGACAAGACTGCGAGTTGTAGAATGCGCAACACATATCACCACTGGGATACATGAAGAGGTAACCTTAACAACCCTTGTCCACGACAGGTACTAAGTCCAAACAAATAGTACTATCGTTGCTAAGGCGTCACGAAACAATCACTGTGTTAACATAACATACAAGCATTCATCGAGTAACACGTAGCATGCAATAATGGTCAGCGTATAAATAGTGTTTGCGTTGTGTGATTGATGTGATTTAGAATAACTAACGTATGTAACACCCAAAAGTGCGTGAAGCAAAAAGGGATCGAGTATACTCACATCGATGGAAGTTAATGGATTGAAGGGAGCGTTAGAGTCATTAGCCTGAATAGTTAATGATAGCATAAGCGATGAACGACACGTAAAACGGTGCAAAGTGAACAAGTGTCGGATGGTAATCCGATCGGATGGCAATCCGATAGGATGGTCATTAGATCGGACGCCAATCCGTTCGAATGGTCATCCGATCGGGTGGCCATTCGGTCGGATTGACATTCGTTTGAGAAAGATGTGTTTGTGTATAATGGCTTTGAAGTTTTCGTTGTAAGATTTTGAAAACAGAGAAGTATCTCTACCCTTCAGGTCGATCGATCGAACAGTCGTTCGATCGGATAGCGATCCGATTGGCAGGACATTTAATGAGAACAAGTTCACAGTAGGATGGTCACTCGATCGAATAGCAATCCAATCGGATGGCAATCCGTTAGAACTGATGGTCTTTGAAAATTATGAAATTGATTAAGTGTTGAAGTTCCAAATGTCAACTGATCGGATGGTCGTTCGATCGGATGGAAATCCGATCGGTCGGAAATCCGTTCGACATTCAGGTCTTCTGAAAATTATTAAGTGTGGAACCAAGTACAATCCAATCGGATTGCAGTTCGATCGGATGGCAATCCGTCCCCACGAATCTGATCGTCGTGACTTGATTATTTTGAA
Source organism: Helianthus tuberosus (assembly GCA_030545235.1). NCBI lineage: Eukaryota > Viridiplantae > Streptophyta > Magnoliopsida > Asterales > Asteraceae > Helianthus > Helianthus tuberosus. The sequence goes on from CM060367.1 coordinate 83,750,718, forward strand.
AGTTTTGCGGTTTGTTCGAGACGGTCTGATAACGTACTAAACAACGGAACCTCGTCAAGTCCCAAGTCGTTCGATCGAACAGGAATCACCCTAATTCGACCAGTTGACTGCTCTTTGACGGTTGTTCATTTTTACTCCGAAATAGGTTGTCTCTTTGATAGAAATCAGATCTCAACCGATACTTCACTAGGAAATGAGTAGAAGACCAGAATGAGCTCCGATTCTATCGGTTTTGAGTGCATTGAGTGTAAAAGAGTTGAAAGAAAGTTAGAACCCATCTTTCAATCCTTTTAACTTTGAAAAATGTCTAGATCTATTCGAAATCATTGTGGAATCATGTGGAAATCCTTCAGATCTGAGTTGTTCTTGGTGGAATGAAGCCAAATCTTGAAGTTCATAAGAACTCCATAATGACGTCATCCTAAAACACCTCAAATCTATTGATTTCACGGTTAAAAGTTAAGGTTCAAAGGTGAAAATGATGAAGAAGTGCGTGTAGATTATAAAAGTATAAGATTTGGGTTGAAAACTTACAAGAATCGCGAGAAATCGAGAGAAAGAAGGCCTTGAGTGTGTTGGTCGAGTGAGAGAGAGATGTCACATCACAAGTGATGTGACAGGGGGTATTTATAGGTTGCCAAAAAGGGAAAGTGGGTGCAAATGTCGAATAGCTCACCGATCGGATGGCAATCCGATCGGATGGCCATTCGATCGATTGGCCATTCGATCCAAGTGGTCCGACGAGTTGAGTTTCGGCGTTTCGTTTTGCGTGTTGAGCGTTGCGATGCGTTTCAAGTGAGCGATGCGATAGCATTAACCATTAGTTACACAAATAACCTAGCTACTATATCTAAGATACAATCACTATAAATAACTTGCGTTTAGCGTTTGCGATTAGATTGCGTTGCGATAGAATTGCGATTGCGATTGCGATTAAACACCGCAATATAAACATGACATGCACAAGTAACACATAATAGCACACACACGTAAAACAATATCCATAACACATAATTCGAGTTGCAATATCGATTAGCGATAAGTCGATTAGCGATATGCGATCAAATAGCGATTATTAATAGATACTCCACATAATACAACTAAAGCGATTAATTAATGGGATTCGATTACAAGTCAGGAAGCACAATTAAGTAGTTAAGCAAGGAGTGACAGATCGCAATTAGCAATCTTTTCTTCCTTTGACTTTGACATGTACTTTGACTTTCCAAAAAGCGGGTTGTTACACCGGTGATGCTCCGGTGTAGATGCAGGTGGTCCGGTGACGAAGAAGAATGCTCCGGTAAAGATGCAGGTGGTTCGGTGACAGTGGTAGTTGACGAAGAAGGTGCTCCGGTGACGGATTATTTGTGACAGCCGGGAAGAAGCATGATTTGTGTTTGTTTTGAAGAGAAGAATGAAATTGTATTTGAAGTTTGAGAAGATGTTGTTTTGTGAGAAGATGGGCTTGTTCTTGAGGTAAGAAAAGATATGTGTTTGTTTCAGGAGAAGAAGATGACCCTTAGATCATTGTTTAATCAACGGCCAGGAGCAGGCCTTGGAGTAGCACACGGATCGGAAGCAATAGCGGCGACAATCGGACGCCGGTATTGATCATTGTAGCTAGTATTGCTATAAGTCGCCGATATTGATCATTATCGCCGGTATTTTCGGCGCCGCTAATACTGTACTTTCTTGTAGTGGTAGAGGGGTTTGAAAAGGGGACCTTATGCGACATGTGGCGGCCAGGTCAGCAAGTGTCAAAAGAGTAGCGTGGTGCAAAAAAAGGAGAGTGAGACGGGGCATGAAAGGGTGGTGTCGTGCAACACGAGTCATACATTTTTTGTACTTATTTTATATTTTAAAAAATAAAAAAATTCTATTAAATTTAAATAAAAAAAAACATTAACATTAATTAGATAAATAACATAAATTATAAAATTACATAAACTTAAAATTAAAATTACTTAAACCTAAAAAAATTACATCAACCTTTAATCATCGTCTTCGTCAGGGTCGTTTCGTGGAACGCTCCAAATGTGTTCAACGCTCGAAGGTTGTTATGTGTTAAATTATCATAAATTTTATTTGAGTTCCCTTCTTTCTCTTTTGTCACTTATTTCTACAGTAATTGGTTGACTCCCCTCCACATAGTATACGCAAATTGCGCGTCCCTCATCCTCCAAAATCATGTCATGTAAAATAACGCACACGAACATCATATTTTGAATTCTAGATTTTTCTATAATCCTACACGGTATCCTCAAAATGTGTCATCTTTGCTACAAAATACCAATGAATCATGTGCGCTGATTCGATCGCAAACTCAAACACTTGTCCGGCTGGAACATTAAGTTACTTTGTTGTAATAATTCACTTAAAAAATTTTCACTCGATTTTTTATATATACTTTCTATTAAAACTCGAGACTTAAAGGGTCCCGTGTGAGTTACTATGTAGGTCTGCCCCTTGATATCACATGTGGAAAACTATCACTTAATTAGCGTCACGTTAGTTTTTACATAATAGCAGAAATGATTTTCTCATATCACATGTGAAAAATAGCCACATCATTTTTTTATTTTTTTAGAGAAAACAATTTTCTTATGTTTTAACAACTTAAATTTAAAAAAACAAGTTACTTAAATAAACGATGAGGAGGGTGCCATTCGTCGTCCTACATTGAGTAATTACTTGTCAACTTAAACATTCGTTAGCCACATTGTCATGAGTAGTGAAACCCTAGCACATTCCACCCCAAGATGGAAATCGTCATCTTCCATTTCAATAATCTTTAATAAAATTGCAACCATAGTTAAGATATTGACCCATTCTTGGCACTACATACCGAGTCACTAGCTATATTTTGAAAAGCCGGCTGAGTCATGAGCTGACTGGCCTTCCGTATGAAGATTCTCAACATACTTGATTAATATAATTACAGGATGGATTCCACGTTAGACGGCAATCCTTAAAACAACTAATGATATTTTAGAAACCAGAAAACGCTGAAACATAATAATAATAAACAAAAGATTTAAGAGCCATACGTCGGTTCATGCAGATTAACTCTATATATATGCACACACAAAGCAGCTTATTTCACAACCAACTGTGTTCCTATACTATTATTCGGCATATTGAAAAAGATGTCAAACAAACTCATCATCTTGAGCTTTGTAGCTCTTACTTTTGCCTGCCTTGCCTTCGCCAACGAGCCCAAACCCCTCCAAGACTTTTGCGTAGCCGATCCCATCGCCTCAGGTATATATTGTTCTTTAAGCTTTAATTAACAATATTACTCAAATGATATCAATGGCTTTCATGTAATGGAAAACATCATGTTCATTTACTGTGCAGTGAAAGTGAATGGTCTAGTATGCAAGGACCCAATGCAAGTTCAAGCAGAGGATTTCTTCTTCAGTGGGCTACACCTCAGGGGTAACACATCAAACCCTGTGGGATCAAGGGTTACCACAGTCTTTGCAGCTCAGTTACCTGGGCTAAACACTTTAGGCATCTCAATGGTTCGGATTGACTACGCGCCATGGGGACAAAACCCACCTCACACTCATCCAAGAGCCACCGAGATTCTTACGGTTCTTGAAGGAATTCTACAAGTTGGGTTTGTGACATCCAACCCTGATAACCGTTTTATCACCAAGGTGCTGAAAAAGGGTGATGTTTTCGTGTTCCCCGTTGGACTTGTTCATTTCCAACGTAACCTCGGGAATGGGTATGCAGTGGCTATTGCTGCATTGAGCAGTCAAAACCCAGGTGCCATAACAATAGCAAATGCTGTTTTTGGTGCTAATCCTCCAATTCCTGGAGATATTTTAGCCAAGGCATTCCAAGTGGATAAAAGTGTGGTGGAGCAGCTACAATCAAAATTCTAGTGTAACAAATGGTTTTCGTGTGATTGTTTTGTTTCTTTCATAGGGTTGTTTTGAAACTCCCATTTGGAATTATTTGTGTGTATTTTTTTTCGTTAAGTTCAAATTCTTTGGTTTTAATTGCAATGAAAAGTTTGTTTTTTTTTTTTTTTTTTTTTTCAAGAAGTTGGGTGTCAGGTTGTTCCCCATATATGGATTTTGGACTCAATTGCTTGTGGTTTACAACCTTCTATACCAAGGCACTCACTATATCTAATAGGCTCGTGGTTTAAAAGCTAACTTGCATAAATGTTTTTGGGTGTTTTGGGTTGTATGCGTAGCTGATTGTTGCGCATTATAAGCAAGCTACATAGCTTTGGGTTTGTATATTGGTTCTGATCATGATGGGGATGAATTGACATGAATTAGTTTATATTTTTTCTTGATTAATCACTCCCGCTTTGCTTTATGCGCATATAATGTATATATGTGTGGGCGCTCGCGGGACAAAAGTGAAAGTGCACATTTTTAACGCTATTTTACTAATTTTCGTGAAAATAACGTTAAAAGAGGAGGATGGTTAATCGCACGTCATGTGGTGGCATGGATAGCTGGAAGACAAGGGGTACATGCACTAATCGACATTTGTCTCAATTGCTGGGTGTTATGTGCCTTATGTCCAAGGCTTGATACAAAACTAATATCGAGCTGGTATTCTCACTGGAAGCAGTCTCTCTATTCCTAAGGGACAGAGGTAAGACTGTCTACATCCTACCCTCCTCAGACCCTACCTTAGCTTTGCTATTTGTGGGATTTGCTGAGTATGATGATGATGATTTTTGGAATAGGGAATTCACGACACAAAAGGGATTTTTTTTGGATTCGATCAAAAAAAAAATTCATGCGCAAATGCAAAGGGGGGAGGTGTATCGTGAAAATGATAGCCTCTTGTCAAAGTGAGGGGGGATAAAAATACACACATCACCGCGTTCAACTTTCCATAAGGCGAAGAATGCGCCAAGAAGCGGTGAAACCGAGGGTCACTTTGTCAAGAATGCCTTGTTAGCGTACAAAGAGAACAAGAAGAACGACTTCAAGTACATGCATTGTCGGGATGTATGTAGGTACGCTTCGAAATAGGCGCGAGTCCCTCCTGCTAGCAAGTCAACCTCATCAAAAAGGGCAACAACACCCTCATCTAAAGCTCAGTCTGATGCTCGTGATCAAGGTTTGATCTTAAATCGGATGATTTTGATGATTCTCCTTCCCGCCCGCCCGGTAGAGACACGTCAAAAAAGCGACTTCAATGATTGAGATCGGGTTCGGTCTCAGCCCTAGGTAAAGGTTGTACTTCGACCAGTTGGAAGATCTTAAAACCAAAATTGAAACATTTAACTTCCTCCAACAACAAAGGATCGAGATCAGAAAAATATCCAAGCGCCGTTCGATTAAAATATATCTCTAAAAGAAAAACGCGAAGATAAGAAATGTCTCACTATGCCCGTCGATCACCTTACCGGCCCCAATTTGCAATGACGTTGGAAATGAAAGAAGAAATAATGAAAAAATATAACATGGAGTAACTTTTATGTAGTTTTTAATTTTATGTTTTTTTTTTATTTTTTGTAGGTTTTTTTTATTTTCTTTGTATTTTTTAAAATATTACATGTAATCTTTTAATTTAATAAGTGTGCTATTTTTATTAAATAAAATTTTGAATACTTTAAACATAAAAATCCACATGGCTAGTAACGCCTAGTTAAGGGACGCGCCACCACACCCCTAATTTTTTAGTATTAGCTTGTGTATCATACCCTCGCCACGTGTCGAGCAATGCCCCCAACCCAAGCATCTCTACACCTCATAGCCTTAAACCATACGAAGTACACTGGAAGAAACTGCACCTTTAGCGGCGACAGCTGTCGCCGCTATTGCACTGTTTTGTCGCCACTATTACCTTTTACCGGCGACATGTCGCCGCAAAAGGGTCGTCGGTATTGACGGGTCGCTATTGCCCTTTTTGTCGCCGCTATTGATGTCGTCGCCGCTATTGCCCTATAGCCGGAGGTTTGCCTGAAAAGAGATTGTTTCAGTGCTCCAATGTGCCAAAATGTTGGCAATATCAACTGCCTCTATTCATCAAATATATGTAATCAATACAAAAAATATACACTCAGCTGATCATATATATAACATATGTTACATAAAAGATGTTTTATACATAAAACTACAAATCTCAAATATTTAATCAAACAAATCTCATATATTTAATCCATTCAAATCTCCGGTGACGATGAAGATGCTCCGGTGAAGATGAAGGTGCTCCGGTGATACTCCGGTGAAGATGCAGGTGCTCCGGTGATGCTCCGGTGAAGATGAAGGTGCCCCGGTTGTCACACCCCAACCGATGGCGGAAACATCGGGCATGGCACTGAGCGAAACAGATTGTCCATGAGAATCAATAAAAACTATTAATTACCAGATATTTAAACGTCATGTCCCATACCACAACATATCCAAATAAAACAGTTATTACAAATGATTGTCTCAAAAACAAATACTGTTCTGACAACTCAGATTTAAGCGTGAGATAACTAGACCCCTAGCTTGATTCACCAAAGCACAACATTTCCTAGCATTTAAGCACCTGTCACATACGTTAAAATAAAGGTCAATACACATAGTGTAAAGGCGAGCATACAAGTTTAATAGTAATAGTAGAGTTCGAAAGCGTTTACGTGTAACCAGCATGTAACATGTATAGTGTGAAGCTAGTAGGTTATCGACAATTAAATATGCACAGACAAGACTGCGAGTTGTAGAATGCACAACACATATCACCACTGTGATACGTGAAGAGGTAACTTTAACAGCCCCTGTCCAGGATTGGTGCTGAGTCTAAACAAATAGTACTATCATTGCTAAGGCGTCAGGCAACAATCACTGTGTTAACATAACATACAAGCATTCATCGAGTAACACGTAGCATGCAATAACGGTCAGCGTATAAATAGTGTTTGCATTGTGTGATTAATGCGATTTAGAATAAGTAACGTATGTAACACCCAAAAGTGTGTGAAGCAAAAAGGTATCGAGTATACTCACAGCGATGGAAGTTAATGGATTGAAGGGAGCGCTAGAGTGATTAGCCTGAACAGTTAATGATAGCATAAGCGAAGAACGACACGTAAAATGGTGCAAAGTTAACAAGTGTCGGATGTTAATCCGATCGGATTGCCATCCGATCGGATGGTCATTCGATCAGATGTCAATCCGTTCGGATGGTCATCCGATCGGGTGGCCATTCGGTCGGAATGACATTTGTTTGAGAAAGATGTGTTTGTGTATGATGGCTTTGAAGTTTTCGTTGTAGCACTTTGAAAACAGAGAAGTATCTCTACCCTTCAGGTCGATCGATCGAACGGTCGATCGATCGAACGGTCGATCGATCGATCGAACGGTCGTTCGATCGGATAGCGATCCGATTGGCAGGACACTTAGTGAGAACAAGTTCACTGCAGGATGGTCACTCGATCGGATAGCAATCCGATCGGAATGCAACCCTGTTAGAACTGATGGTCTTTGAAAATTATTAAATTGATTAAGTGTTGAAGTTCCAAATGTCAAGTGACCGGATGGTCGTTCGATCGGATGGCAATCCGATCGGTCGGCAATCCGTTCGCCGTTCAGGTCTTCTGAAAATTGTTAAGTGTGGAACCAAGTACAATCTGCTCGGATTGTAGTTCGATCGGATGGCAATCCGATCGGACGGCAATCCGTCCCCACGAATCTGATCGTCATGACTTGATTATTTTGAAAGTTTTGCAGTTTGTTCGAGACGGTCTGATAACGTACTAAACAATGGAACCTCGTCAAGTCCCAAATTGTTCGATCGCACAGGAATCACCCTAATTCGACCAGTTGACTGCTCTTTGACGGTTTTTCAAAAAGGGAAAGTGGGTGCAAATGCCGGATAGCTCACCGATCGGACGGCCATTCGATCGATTGGCCATTTGATCGAAGTGGTCCGACGAGTTGAGTTTCGGCGTTTCGTTTTGCGTGTTGAGCGTTGCGATGCATTTCAAGTGAGCGATGCGATAGCATTAACCATTAGTTACACAAATAACCTAGCTACTATATCTAAGATACAATCACTATAAATAACTTGCGTTTAGCGTTTGCGATTAGATTGCGTTGCGATAGAATTGCGATTGCGATTGCGATTAAACACCGCAATATAAACATGACATGCACAAGTAACACATAATAGCACACACACGTAAAACAATATCCATAACACATAATTCGAGTTGCGATGCGATATCGATTAACGATAAGTCGATTAGCGATATGCGATCAAATAGCGATTATTAATAGATACTCCACATAATACAACTAAAGCGATTAATTAATGGGATTCGATTACAAGTCAGGAAGCACAATTAAGTAGTTAAGCAAGGAGTGACAGATCGCAATTAGCAATCTTTTCTTCCTTTGACTTTGACATGTACTTTGACTTTCCAAAAAGCGGGTTGTTACACCGGTGATGCTCCGGTGTAGATGCAGGTGGTCCGGTGACGAAGAAGAATGCTCCGGTAAAGATGCAGGTGGTTTGGTGACAGTGGTAGTTGACGAAGAAGGTGCTCCGGTGACGGATTATTTGTGACAGCCGGGAAGAAGCATGATTTGTGTTTGTTTTGAAGAGAAGAATGAAATTGTATTTGAAGTTTGAGAAGATGTTGTTTTGTGAGAAGATGGGCTTGTTCTTGAGGTAAGAAAAGATATGTGTTTGTTTCAGGAGAAGAAGATGACCCTTAGATCATTGTTTAATCAACGGCCAGGAGCAGGCCTTGGAGTAGCACACGGATCGGAAGCAATAGCGGCGACAATCGGACGCCGGTATTGATCATTGTCGCTAGTATTGCTATAAGTCGCCGGTATTGATCATTATCGCCGGTATTTTCGGCGCCGCTAATACTGTACTTTCTTGTAGTGGTAGAGGGGTTTGAAAAGGGGACCTTATGCGACATGTGGCAGCCAGGTCAGCAAGTGTCAAAAGAGTAGCGTGGTGCAAAAAAAGGAGAGTGAGACGGGGCATGAAAAGGTGGTGTCGTGCAACACGAGTCATACATTTTTTGTACTTATTTTATATTTTAAAAAATAAAAAAATTCTATTAAATTTAAATAAAAAAACATTAACATTAATTAGATAAATAACATAAATTATAAAATTACATAAACTTAAAATTAAAATTACTTAAGCCAAAAAAATTACATAAACCTTTAATCATCGTCTTCGTCAGGGTCGTTTCGTGGAACGCTCCAAATGTGTTCAACGCTCGAAGGTTGTTATGTGTTAAATTATCATAAATTTTATTTGAGTTCCCTTCTTTCTCTTTTGTCACTTATTTCTACAGTAATTGGTTGACTCCCCTCCACATAGTATACGCAAATTGCGAGTCCCTCAACCTCCAAAATCATGTCATGTAAAATAACGCACACGAACATCATATATTGAATTCTAGATTTTTCTATAATCCTACACGGTATCCTCAAAATGTGTCATCTTTTCTACAAAATACCAATGAATCATGTGCGCTGATTCGTTCGCAAACTCAAACACTTGTCCGGCTGGAACATTAAGTTACTTTGTTGTAATAATTCACTTAAAAAAATTTCACTCGATTTGTTATATATACTTTCTATTAAAACTCGAGACTCAAAGGGTCCCGTGTGAGTTACTATGTAGGTCTGCCCCTTGATATCACATGTGGAAAACTATCACTTAATTAGCGTCACGTTAGTTTTCACATAATAGCAGAAATGATTTTCTCATATCACATGTGAAAAATAGCCACATCATTTTTTTATTTTTTTAGTGAAAACAGTTTTCTTATGTTTTAACAACTTAAATTTAAAAAAACAAGTTACTTAAATAAACGATGAGGAGGGTGCCATTCGTCGTCCTACATTGAGTAATTACTTGTCAACTTAAACATTCGTTAGCCACATTGTCATGAGTAGTGAAGCCCTAGCACATTCCACCCCAAGATGGAAATCGTCATCTTCCATTTCAATAATCTTTAATAAAATTGCAACCATAGTTAAGATATTGACCCATTCTTGGCACTACATACCGAGTCACTAGCTATATTTTGAAAAGCCGGCTGAGTCATGAGCTGACTGGCCTTCCGTATGAAGATTCTCAACATACTTGATTAATATAATTACAGGATGGATTCCACGTTAGACGGCAATCCTTAAAACAACTAATGATATTTTAGAAACCAGAAAACGCTGAAACATAATAATAATAATAAACAAAAGATTTAAGAGCCATACGTCGGTTCATGCAGATTAACTCTATATATATGCACACACAAAGCAGCTTATTTCACAACCAACTGTGTTCCTATACTATTATTCAGCATATTAAAAAAGATGTCAAACAAACTCATCATCTTGAGCTTTGTAGCTCTTACTTTTGCCTGCCTTGCCTTCGCCAACGAGCCCAAACCCCTCCAAGACTTTTGCGTAGCCGATCCCATCGCCTCAGGTATATATTGTTCTTTAAGCTTTAATTAACAATATTACTCAAATGATATCAATGGCTTTCATGTGATGGAAAACATCATGTTCATTTACTGTGCAGTGAAAGTGAATGGTCTAGTATGCAAGGACCCAATGCAAGTTCAAGCAGAGGATTTCTTCTTCAGTGGGCTACACCTCAGGGGTAACACATCAAACCCTGTGGGATCAAGGGTTACCACAGTCTTTGCAGCTCAGTTACCTGGGCTAAACACTTTAGGCATCTCAATGGTTCGGATTGACTACGCGCCATGGGGACAAAACCCACCTCACACTCATCCAAGAGCCACCGAGATTCTTACGGTTCTTGAAGGAATTCTACAAGTTGGTTTTGTGACATCCAACCCTGATAACCGTTTTATCACCAAGGTGCTGAAAAAGGGTGATGTTTTCGTGTTCCCCGTTGGACTTGTTCATTTCCAACGTAACCTCGGGAATGGGTATGCAGTGGCTATTGCTGCATTGAGCAGTCAAAACCCAGGTGCCATAACAATAGCAAATGCTGTTTTTGGTGCTAATCCTCCAATTCCTGGAGATATTTTAGCCAAGGCATTCCAAGTGGATAAAAGTGTGGTGGAGCAGCTACAATCAAAATTCTAGTGTAACAAATGGTTTTCGTGTGATTGTTTTGTTTCTTTCATAGGGTTGTTTTGAAACTCCCATTTGGAATTATTTGTGTGTATTTTTTTTCGTTAAGTTCAAATTCTTTGGTTTTAATTGCAATGAAAAGTTTGTTTTTTTTTTTTTTTTTTTTTTTTTTTCAAGAAGTTGGGTGTCAGGTTGTTCCCCATATATGGATTTTGGACTCAATTGCTTGTGGTTTACAACCTTCTATACCAAGGCACTAACTATATCTAATAGGCTCGTGGTTTAAAAGCTAACTTGCATAAATGTTTTTGGGTGTTTTGGGTTGTATGCGTAGCTGATTGTTGCGCATTATAAGCAAGCTACATAGCTTTGGGTTTGTATATTGGTTCTCATTATGATGGGGATGAATTGACATGAATTAGTTTATATTTTTTCTTGATTAATCACTCCCGCTTGCGGTATGCGCATATAATGTATATATGTGTGGGCGCTCGCGGGACAAAAGTGAAAGTGCACATTTTTAACGCTATTTTACTAATTTTCGTGAAAATAACGTTAAAAGAGGAGGATGGTTAATCGCACGTCATGTGGTGGCATGGATAGCTGGAAGACAAGGGGTACATGCACTAATCGACATTTGTCTCAATTGCTGGGTGTTATGTGCCTTATGTCCAAGGCTTGATACAAAACTAATATCGAGCCGGTATTCTCACTGGAAGCAGCCTCTCTATTCCTAAGGGACAGAGGTAAGACTGTCTACATCCTACCCTCCTCAGACCCTACCTTAGCTTTGCTATTTGTGGAATTTGCTGAGTATGATGATGATTTTTGGAATAGGGAATTCACGACACAAAAGGGATTTTTTTTTGGATTCGATCAAAAAAAAATTTCATGCGCAAATGCAAAGGCGGGAGGTGTATCGAGAAAATGATAGCCTCGTGTCAAAGTGAGGGGGGATAAAAATACACACATCACCGCGTTCAACTTTCCATAAGGCGAAGAATGCGCCAAGAAGCGGTGAAACCGAGGGTGACTTTGTCAAGAATGCCTTGTTAGCATACAAAGAGAACAAGAAGAACGACTTCAAGTACATGCATTGTCGGGATGTATGTAGGTACGCTTCGAAATAGGCGAGAGTCCCTCCTGCTAGCAAGTCAACCTCATGAAAAAGGGCAACAACACCCTCATCTAAAGCTGAGTCTGATGCTCGTGATCAAGGATTGATCTTAAATCGGATGATTTTGATGATTCTCCTTCCCGCCCACCCGGTAGAGACACGTCAAAAAAGCGACTTCAATGATTGAGATCGGGTTCGGTCTCAGCCCTGGGTAAAGGTTGTACTTCGACCAGTTGGAAGATCTTAAAACCAAAATTGAAACATTTAACTTCCTCCAACAACAAAGGATCGAGATCAGAAAAATATCCAAGCGTCGTTCGATTAAAATATATCTCTAAAAGAAAAACGCGAAGATAAGAAATGTCTCACCATGCCCGTCGATCACCTTACCGGCCCCAATTTGCAATGACGTTGGAAATGAAAGAAGAAATAATGAAAAAATATAACATGGAGTAACTTTTATGTAGTTTTTAATTTTATGTTTTTTTTTTTTTTTTTTGAAGGTTTTTTTTATTTTCTTTGTATTTTTTAAAATATTACATGTAATCTTTTAATTTAATAAGTGTGCTATTTTTATTAAATAAAATTTTGAATACTTTAAACATAAAAATCCACATGGCTGGTCACGCCTAGTTAAGGGACGCGCCACCACACCCCTAATTTTTGAGTATTAGCTTGTGTATCATACCCTCGCCACGTGTCAAGCAATGCCCCCAACCCAAGCATCTCTACACCTCATAGTCTTAAACCATACGAAGTACACTAGAAGAAACTGGCATGTCGCCGCTATTGCACTGTTTTGTCGCCACTATTACCTTTTACCGGCGACATGTCGCCGCAAAAGGGTCGTCGGTATTGACGGGTCGCTATTGCCCTTTTTGTCGCCGCTATTGATGTCGTCGCCGCTATTGCCCTATAGCCGGAGTTTTGCCTGAAAAGAGATTGTTTCGGTACTCCAATGTGCCAAAATGTTGGCAATATCAACTGCCTCTATTCATCAAATATATGTAATCAATACAAAAAATATACACTCAGCTGATCATATATATAACATATGTTACATAAAAGATGTTTTTTACATAAAACTACAAATCTCAAATATTTAATCAAACAAATCTCATATATTTAATCCATTCAAATCTCCGGTGACGATGAAGATGCTCCGGTGAAGATGAAGGTGCTCTGGTGATACTCCGGTGAAGATGCAGGTGCTCCGGTGATGCTCCGGTGAAGATGAAGGTGCCCCGGTTGTCACACCCCAACCGATGGCGGAAACATCGGGCATGGCACTGAGCGAAACAGATTGTCCATGAGAATCCATAAAAACTATTAATTACCAGATATTTAAACGCCATGTCCCATACCACAACATATCCAAATAAAACAGTTATTACAAATGATTGTCTCAAAAACAAATACTGTTCCGACGACTCAGATTTAAGCGTGAGATAACTAGACCCCTAGCTTGATTCACCAAAGCACAACATTTCCTAGCATTTAAGCACATGTCACATACGTTAAAATAAAGGTCAATACACATAGTGTAAAGGTGAGCATACAAGTTTAATAGTAATAGTAGAGTTCGAAAGTGTTTACGTGTAACCAGCTTGTAACATGTATAATGTGAAGCTAGTAGGTTATCGACAATTAAATATGCACAGACAAGACTGGGAGTTGTAGAATGCTCAACACATATCACCACTGTGATACGTGAAGAGGTAACCTTAACAGCCCCTGTCCACGATTGGTGCTGAGTCTAAACAAATAGTACTATCATTGCTAAGGCGTCAGGCAACAATCACTGTGTTAACATAACATACAAGCATTCATCGAGTAACACGTAGCATGCAATAACGGTCAGCGTATAAATAGTGTTTGCATTGTGTGATTAATGCGATTTAGAATAAGTAACGTATGTAACACCCAAAAGTGTGTGAAGCAAAAAGGGATCGAGTATACTCACAGCGATGGAAGTTAATGGATTGAAGGGAGCGCTAGAGTGATTAGCCTGAACAGTTAATGATAGCATAAGCGAAGAACGACACGTAAAATGGTGCAAAGTTAACAAGTGTCGGATGTTAATCCGATCGGATTGCCATCCGATCGGATGGTCATTCGATCAGATGTCAATCCGTTCGGATGGTCATCCGATCGGGTGGCCATTCGATCGGAATGACATTTGTTTGAGAAAGATGTGTTTGTGTATGATGGCTTTGAAGTTTTCGTTGTAGCATTTTGAAAACAGAGAAGTATCTCTACCCTTCAGGTCGTTCGATCGGATAGCGATCCGATTGGCAGGACACTTAGTGAGAACAAGTTCACAGCAGGATGGTCACTCGATCGGATAGCAGGATGGTCACTCGATCGGAATGCAACCCTGTTAGAACTGATGGTCTTTGAAAATTATTAAATTGATTAAGTGTTGAAGTTCCAAATGTCAAGTGACCGGATGGTCGTTCGATCGGATGGCAATCCGATCGGTCGGCAATCCGTTCGCCGTTCAGGTCTTCTGAAAATTGTTAAGTGTGGAACCAAGTACAATCTGCTCGGATTGGAGTTCGATCGGATGGCAATCCGATCGGACGGCAATCCGTCCTCATGAATCTGATCGTCGTGACTTGGTTATTTTGAAAGTTTTGCAGTTTGTTCGAGACGGTCTGATAACGTACTAAACAATGGAACCTCGTCAAGTCCCAAATTGTTCGATCGAACAGGAATTACCCTAATTCGACCAGTTGACTGCTCTTTGACGGTTGTTCATGTTTACTCCGAAATCGGTTGCCTCTTTGATAGAAATCAGATCTCAACTGATACTTCACTAAGAAATGAGTAGAATATCAGAATGAGCTCTGATTCTTTCGGTTTTGAGTGCATTGAGTGTAAAAGAGTTGAAAGATAGTTAGAAACCATCTTTTAATCCTTTTAACTTTGAAAAATGTCTAGATCTATGCGAAATCGTTGTGGAATCATGTGGAAATCCTTCAGATCTGAGTTGTTCTTGGTGGAATGAAGCCAAATCTTAAAGTTCATAAGAACTCCATGATGACGTCATCCTAAAACACCTCAAATCCGTTGATTTCACGGTTAAAAGTTAAGATTCAAAGGTGAAAATGATGAAGAAGTGCGTGTAGATTATAGAAGTACAAGATTTGGGTTGAAAACTTACAAGAATCGCGAGAAATCGAGAAAAATAAAGCCTTGAGCGTGCTGGTCGAGTGAGAGAGAGTTGTCACATCACAAGTGATGTGACACGGGGTATTTATAGGTTGTGGCCATTCGATCAAAGTGGTCCGACGAGTTGAGTTTTGGCATTTCGTTTTGCGTGTTGAGCGTTGCTATGCGTTTCAAGTGAGAGATGTGATAGCATTAACCATTAGTTACACAAATAACCTAGCTACTATATCTAACATACAATCACTATAAATAACTTGCGTTTAGCGTTTGCGATTAGATTGCGTTGCGATAGAATTGCGATTGCGATTAAACACCTCAATATAAACATGACATGCACAAGTAACACATAATAGCATACACACGTAAAACAATATCCAGAACACATAATTCAAGTTGCGATAGCGATTAGCGATAAGTCGATTAGCGATATGCGATCAAATAGCGATTATTAATAGATACTCCACATAATACAACTAAAGCAATTAATTAATGGGATTCGATTACAAGTCAGGAAGCACAATTCAGTAGTTAAGAAAGGAGTGACAGATCGCAATTAGCAATCTTTTCTTCCTTTGACTTTGACTTTGACTTGTACTTTGACTTTCCAAAAAGCGGGTTGTTACAGCCTCCCCTACTTTAGGAAATTTCGTCCTGAAATTTAAGAAGTAGGCATAAGAAACAGTTGCGGGTACTTTGCCTTCATGTCACATTCGAGTTCCTAGGTGAACTCGGCGTCGCGTTTACCTTCCCAGTGAACATTCACAATGGGAATGCGTGAGCGTCTGAGCACCTTGGTTTCTCGTCCCATGATCTCGACAGGCCTTTCCACGAAGTGTAATGTTTCGTCCACATGTAACTCTTCAAGAGGGACATGTAATTCCTGGTCAGCTAAGCACTTTCTGTGGTTCGAAACGTGGAAAGTCGGGTGGACATTACTAAGTTCCTCCGGTAGTTCAAGTATGTAGGCCACTTTTCCAATCCTTTCCAGAATTTTAAAGGGTCTAACATATCGAGGCACGAGCTTTCCTTTCTTGTCGAATCTGATCACCGCCTTCCAAGGTGCAACCTTTAGGAGTACGGGATCGCCAACGTCAAATTCAAGGGGCTTGCGGCATCTATCGGCGTAACTTTTCTGTCGGCTCTGAGCTTTCAGCAAATTGTCTCGGATCTGGAGGATTTTTTCAGTCGTTTCTTGCAACAGCTTAGGACCAGTAATTTGCGCGTCTCCGATCTCGTGCCATACAATAGGCGATCGACATTTCCTTCCGTATAATGTCTCAAATGGTGCCATTTGGATGCTAGAATGATAACTGTTATTGTACGAGAATTCAACCGAAGGTAAGTGCGCTTCCCAATTACCACCGAAATCTATGACACACGAGCGGAGCATGTCTTCAAGGGTGCGAATCTTTCTTTCAGTCTGACCGTCGGTTTGGGGATGGAAGGCGGTACTTAGATTTAGAGTAGTACCGAGAGCAGATTGAAACGTTTCCCAAAGACGCGAGGTAAACCGACCATCGCGGTCAGAGATGATGTCACGAGGCATCCCGTGTCTACAAATGATCTCATCGGTGTAGATTCGGGCTAATTTTTCGACCTTAAAGTCTTCTCGTATCAGCAGGAAATGAGATGATTTAGGCAAACGGTCAACAACAACCAAGATGCTAGCATGACCTGATTGCGTGCGGGAAAGTTTCGTTATGAAGTCCATAGCTATACTCTCCCATTTCCACATCGAGATTTCGGAATGTACGAGTAAGCCAGATGGGCGTTGATGCTCAGCCTTGACTTTGGAACAAGTCAGGCATTTCGAAACATAGAGAGCGATATCCTTCTTCATGCCCGGCCACCAGTACTTGTAGCGCATGTCCTGGTACAATTTGTCAGCACCGGGATGGATAGAATACCAAGATTTGTGGGCTTCGTCCATCAGAACTTGTCGCAAATTGGTACGCTTGGGAATCCAGATTCGGTCTAGATAATGAAAGATACCGTTTGATTTATTCACCAGTTGAACGCCATCGTTGATAATCCTTTCCTTCTTCAAGGTGCATTCGGTAAAACAAGCATGCTGAGCGTCGCGGATGAGAGTTCGAGATTAAACTGGGCTTGAGAATTACGAACGCTATGCAAGTAACTTCGTCGACTGAGAGCATCGGGAACGACGTTTGCTTTTCCTGGATGGTAACGAATCTCACGATCGTAATCGTTGAGAAGTTCAACCCATCGGCGTTGGCGCATATTCAGTTCTTTCTGGTCAAAGATGTGTTGTAGGCTCCTATGATCGGTGAAGATCATACAGTTGGTACCGTAAAGGTAGTGTCGCCAAATCTTTAACGCAAAAACAACTGTGCCTAGCCTGAGGTCGTAGGTTGTATAATTCTTCTCATGGATCTTGAGCTGTCGAGAGGCGTACGCGATAACCTTGTCCCGTTGCATGAGAACACAACCAAGACCAAGGTTCGAGGCATCGCAGTAGACTACGAAATCGTCATTTCCGTCGAGCAGTGAGAGCACAGGAGCATTGCAAAGCATAGCTTTGAGAGTTTGAAAGGCCTCCTCCTGTTTGGTTCCCCAGACAAAAGGTTTGTCCTTATGCGTAAGAGAGGTAAGCGGCACAGCGATTTTAGAGAAACCTTCGATAAATCGGCGATAATAGCCCGCTAGTCTGAGAAAAGAACGGACTTCAGACGGGTTCTTGGGTGTAACCCAACTCTTAACAGCTTCGATCTACGCGGGGTTGACGTGAATACCTTGACTATTGACAATGTGACCCAGGAATTGGACCTTCTCCAGCCAAAATTCACACTTGGAGAATTTGGGTTAGAGATGGTTTCCCTGGAGTAGTTCAAGAACCAAACGTAGATGCTGCGAGTGTTCGGCTTTTGACTTGGAATAGATCTGGATATCATCGATGAACACGATGATGAAGCAGTCAAGAAAGGGTTTGCACACGCAATTCATTAGATCCATGAAAACTGCGGGAGTGTTAGTCAAACCAAAAGGCATAATAACAAACTCATAGTGACCATAGCGGGTTCGAAAAGCGGTTTTGGGGATATCTTCCTCTTGAATATGTAATTGATGATAGCCCGAGCGTAGATCGATCTTCGAGAATGATGCGTGTGTAGCGTTATATATTTTTAGTTATATTTTAAGCCTTTTTTAACACTTTAGTCAAGTTTTAAATTTATAAAATACGATATTTTACTAACACTAAACACACATATGGGCAAGTGCACCCATCGTGAGCGTAGTATAGCGTTGGTAAGATACCGAGGTCATCCAAGGACACAAGAGCTTTTAGTACCGGTTTATCCTCAACGTCTAATCAAACCAAAAATTTAGAAAAAGGTTTAAATATGAAAATAAAACTAAAATAGCTGAAAAATAAAATAAAAATAAAACAGATAGACAAGATGAATCACTTGGATCCGACTCGCCTTTAGTGTAACCTTTGATGATTTCCGCACTTTTGCACTTTTTAAGAGATTATCTTAGTTATAGTAGTAGGCCCCTCTTTTGAAGGTAACGTTACCCTCAACCCAGTAGTTTGAGTCAGCAAGGATACAATCCTAAAGGGTTGGATTATTGAAAGACAATTAATTAAGTTATTAATGCGTAATGTGGTAGGCCCCTCTTTTGAATGTGACGTTACCCTCGGCTAAGTGGTTTGAGTCAGCAGGGATACAATCCCAAGTAGCCGGGTTAATGTATTAATAGTAGTTTACATATGAGGGGATTAAGCCATTCGCACCCCCTCCATCCAATACCAGTGGGTATTGAAGGAGGTCCTAGTAAGCTTGACCCAGGTCCTTGCAGGATCTATACACTGAAAAGGCAAGAACCTTACCAAACCATTCCCTTAACCCCCGACCAGGTAGCCAACATATCTCTATATATACCGTAGAGATATGAATGGTGTAAATCTTTTATATTATATAGATAGTAAAATAACGCCAAGACACAACGGACAAATGATAAGGAAGTTTCACCTTCAACGTAAGAAACTAGTTATTAAAGTCATTAATACAAACCAAATAAAAAGTGTGAAAAGATTAAAAAACAAAATTATTACACTAAATGCTTGTCTTCACCAAGTGATGTAAGAGACTTAGGCAAACATGGCCTTTGATTGTCAAGAACTCTTACTATCAATCTTGGATCCCGAGACTACTACACACACTCTATGATGGATGATGGATTATGGTGGTGGATGTGGGTGTTGTGATGGTGGTGGAGTGTAGGTGAAGTGGGAGAGAGGTGGTTTGTCAAGGGATGCCTTTGAAGTGAACCAAGCACCCATATTTATAGCCTGCACAGAAGTCCGGACACGGCCCCGTGTCCATCCACTTCCTCTTTCTTCATTAATTGCAATTTGTCTGCATTAGCTCCACACGCCCCCGTGTCCGCTGGGCACGGCCCCGTGTGTAGAAGCGTATCTATACTATCAAGATTTGCTTGGATTCTGCGAATCTTAGCGTTGACCACGACCGTGTTGAGCTGGGCAGGCCCCCATGTCGGGAAATTGAAGCTTCTATGCTTTTGTCCTTTCTGCAGACACCTGAACATGCCCTCGCTGGGCACGGGGCCATGGTCAGCCTTCTGTTTACTTGTTTTTGCTTGGGAAGATGCTGTCAAGGGGTCGAGCATGCCACGTTTATTCCTTATCTTGTAATTATGTTAGATTTGGCTGCATTTTTGCTTCTTTTGTTCATTTACGCTCATTTAATCCTGAAAATACAAAAGGAAGACAAAAGCACACTTTGCATTAGTACTAAAAAAGAGTTAGTTTTATGCCTCATTTGATGTAATTTATATTTTGCATTTTACACACATCAAATACCCCAACACTTGAATCTTTACTTGTCCTCAAGCAAAACTCTTTATAATGTGGCTTGCACTCCCAAATGGAATGGGTAGAAGAGAAGTTTTTGGGCTTGTCTTGAGTGTCGGGATTCCAAGATCTTTATTAGGCTTTATTTTTATGTTATTTACAATCCTATTCGTTATGATTTATTTAGAATGTTTCATAAGAGAAATTACTTATTTGGGCATAACATGCCTTTTTAAAATTCCATTTATATACAAGTTCACATACCTCACGGGAGATCACTCAACACTCGGCCGAAGATGTCTTTGTGTGAAACACTCGAGACCGGCATGGAACTTACTTCTACCATATGCTTGCCAAGCAATCAATCCTCCTCCTTTTTAACTATACACCTTTGTAAATATTAAGAGGACTTGGGGAAGGGTTAGGCTTGGGTTAAAGGTAGGTGGTTTTGGGTTAGTGGTTAGTAAAAGGGGAAAAAGGCGTAAAAAGCGTTGGTCTTCGTAAAACTTTTTATTTTGGTGACTTTTTATTCAGACGAAGCATTTTCAAACAAAGTTTCTTTTGAGGAACTTGTTTGTTTATTGCTATACTTCATCATTTTTTTTAATAAGGATGTCACATGAAGACCGAGCTTTTTACTAAAATAAAGGGTTAAAATAAAAAAAGGTTTTGGTGGGTAAAGGGTGTTTGTTTTGTGGGTTTAGAAACAAAAAGGTTTAGGCTCAAAGGGGTTAACTACGGGGATTTTGGGTAGGTGGTAAAAAAAATGAAAAACAATGGTGTTGAAAAGAAAAAGGGTTAGTCCTAATGCCTCCATCATTTACTTACTTGGGTTTAAGTTGGTAAGGATCGGGAATGTATCGTCATGGCAAGTTCTAGAGTCGTAAGAAACCAAGCGGCTATTCACACAAGAAACGAAAAATGAGCATTTAGTTTAAAGATGTGTATTTGTATGCTCAATAAAGGCTCAAAACTCACTTTTTGTGGGAATGGGTTATTAATGTGATCAAGTATATATAATCAAATTTTAACTAGATTTGTTATGTCGTTTCATAATTTTCTTATGTTGGTTCTTTTTATCACGACGCGATCGGTTGTAAATTTGTAAAAATATAACCTTTTTAGAATTTGTTATTCCCAAATTAAACCAAGACAAGTAAAAAAAATGAAAAGTTTTTGAAAAAAACTGGGGTGATTAGTGGTTCCAATAGAGTTTTGTGTAAGGCTTGTTATTAGGAGTTGTAAAATTCAAGGTTTTAGCATCCCCCCACACTTAAATTACACATTGTCCTCAATGTGTCCCAAAAATAAGTTTTTAGGTTGATTGAATGTGTAAAGCAGTGTTAAAAAGCAAAATTTTATGTTACTAGACATCTGGACACGAGCCCGTGGTGTCCGGGCACGGACCCGTGTTCAGATTGCCAGTATCATGGTTTACAGAAGGCTGGGCACGGGGGCGTGTTCAGCGAACACGCCCCGTGTCCAGTTACCTGAACTGGGCATTTTTCTGCAGATCCTTGAGCACGGGCCGTGTTGGCTGAGCACGGCCCCGTGCTGAACTTGCTGTAATGAAGAAAAATTATCGGGAGGCTCTGTTTTCGTGCATGGGGTGTGGGTTCAAGTTTCCCTTAGTATCCTTCATCATCTCGAGTGTGTTTTACCCATTACAACATCATCCAAACACCAAATAATTAAAACCATCATTCATTGAAAATAACAAATTACATAAGTTCCTAGAAAGTTAAAAATAAAGAAAAATAGAAAACTAAAAAGTTCCTAAGATAGATAGGTCAAGTGATACATGAAATCATCCTAAGGAGTTCTGCCCTTATTGTAGGAATACCAAAAACCCGGAAATAGCTTCCCGGTATTTAAAGGCGTTGTAGAACTTGGAACCAAGAGGTGTCCCCTAGATGTCATTGAGCCATTCTTCTATTTCTCTTGGGAGGAAGAAGGCGGGCTCATTTTCCACAACATCTTGTGGAGGAGGAGTGATGGCAATCGGGACCCCATGTAGTATTTCTCGAGGGGGGTCCGTGTGCATGGCGTACCACTCGGTTGGTATGATGACTTCTGGCACCACATTCCATGCCCTTTGTGTAATGATTGGTACCAAAGGAGGATAAGCGAGATAATTCAACCTTTGGTGCAAAAGGTTGACCTCTCTAAGACACCCTTCTGGCCCCACCGATAAATGATTAATATGGTCGACCAGAGCTTCCTCAGCCCTCTTCATTTCATCTATGGCCTCTCTCAAGGCATATACCTAGTTGACGAGGGAGTCTTTTACCGTTGACCTTCTCCCTTGTCGGTTGTTCCTGGAGTGTGATGAGGATGTTCCGCTGTTTCTGCTCGACATTCTAAGAAAACAAACCGAAAAGAGTTCATTTTAATGAAACAATACCTCGAACACGGCCCCGTCCTCATTGAGCACGACCCCGTGTTCACCTCTCTGAAAAATTTTGGAACAAGGAATCTTGAAGTTTTAAATTATTTTTCTGACCTTTGAAGCATTTTTAAGCAGAAATAACTTAAAACAGTGTTGTAAAACTTATTTTTACAAGATTCCTTGAATAAAAATCTAACAAATATCACAATAAAGCTTGAAACTATGGTAATTTCAAGCTCTAATGGAGGTGTTGAGGGGAAGATGAAGAAGAAGGCAATGAACAAAAGTAGAAAAGACAAGATGGTTGTTGAGAACCTTCTTTAGAATATACCTAGTATGGTATGTGTGAAGATCCCACCAGATCTTTGTCTTTGGAATGGTCCAAGTGTGCAGGAATCTTGCTGCATTTATAGAAAACGACAGCACCCTGGACATGACCCCGTGTCGGCTGGACACGGCCTCGTGTCGGCTGGACACGGCCCTGTGTGCAAACGAGATTCTGACACTTTTTGTCCGTATTCTGACCGAAAGTCAGACGAGAATCTTTTTGTGGACACGGGGGCGTGCTGACCTTGACACGGCCTCGTGCCTAGAAGCTGTTTATGAAGTTTTGTCTATTCTTAAGGAATTTATCCAGATCGGGAGGTTCCTTACTGGTCGGAACAATAACGAAGTACCTGAGATACCTTAGTTGCGCTAGTTTTAGACGAGAACGCAAGAGGTTATCGGAAAGGGTGATTCCTATGGTTAATGTAGGTGGACAAGTCCAACCCTTATCCGGGATCTCGTTAAAGAAGGTGTATGTCGAATCGCTCAGGTCTATGTATGCATCGACGGAAGTCGATGGGGAGTCCTTCACGGCACAATCGACACAGGGACGACTATCGCTCAAGTCCTCGCAAGGGTTAGAGGTGATTTCGGGAGCTACCAACGATGTTGTTATAATCCGAATGCGATCTCACCAATTCTTCTTGATTGTCGTCTTGAGATGAATTAGTTATATCCATCTGAAGTTCGTTTATCCATCAGAGAATTAGCTCTTCAATTTGAAATAATTCTTCAAGAAGCATTTCATTTAGAATGGACGATTGAGAGCATTCGAGGGAGAGATAGGGATTATTTTTACTTTCGCCCATCTTAAGGCTATAAGAAAACGATGGGTCTATATAGTGGGGAGTGTATTTTAAAAGATAACATTTTAAATCTTCATGAGTTCCGCCACATATTTGACACCACGTACCATAAGAGGAGCGAATGTAAAAAAAAATCAGTATCGCTCATGTTTGTGTCAGAAATTACCAACCATCGGGATCTTACGGTTCTGTTTTCAGTATCTGATACTTGGGTATGGGGTGTGTTCAGTGGGCACGGCCCCGTGTTCAGCTACTGTGTGACTTAAAACAGGATTGCCAGTACCAAAGATTGGGCTCGGGGCGTGTTCAGCAGGCACGGCCCCGTGCTGAGCTTCTGCAGAAATAGAAAATTTAAGAAAAATCCTAAAAAAATAGAAAAATAGGAAAAACGATTAGGCCGTTGATTCCTAACTTTATTAAAATCCTTGTGCAACACCTCGTAAAATCACGACCAATATTATAAAGACACGTGTCATGGACTTTAAACGTCTAATGGTTTGATCTAGAGGGACTGATATTGTCAAACAATGTAAATATGTTAGTAAAAGGGATCCAATGTGTCAACATGCCATTCTTGTGCCTCTGATTGACCTCATACGACGTTCGTATTCTTTAATGAATAATTTATCGAACAATAGAAGTCGTTTGTGTTAAAAATAAGGATCTTATGAAATATAGGGGTTAAAAGTGTCAACATGTTGAAAGTAACCTCTGAATGGCCTTTTTACGATCCCAAAAACATTGGGATAATTTATTTTAATCCCAAGAATAACGGATATGAAATTCGTGGACTTTCGACGCACATAAATAAGCAAGATGTTAATTACAAGAAATAAGGGTTAAATGCGTTAATATTGCGTTTCAAGACCGTTCGGGTGACCTCGTAACTAACCGAAGGCCTATTGTTAAATGTTTGAAGATTCAAGACCTTTAAAAATAAATTTTGGGGGTTAAAACTGCAATAAACACAAGTTAAAACAAGTTTAGAAGGACCAGGGACTAAAATGGCAATATTTGAAAGTTGTTGACCGGATCTGACCTCTACACGGGCCGCGTAGACCCTCGGCCAAACCCTGCGCAGGCCGCGTAAAACTACCCTCGGCCAAACCTTACGCAGGCCGCGTAAAACTACGCAGGCCGCGTAGACCCTCGGCCAAACCTTGCATGGTGGTTTTCGAATTCAGGGACTGAACCAATGGTTTTACATGCATAGGGGACACCTGGGATGATCAGGAATCACTTGTAGACTTTGTTGGAATTATCTTATGAGTTTTAAATTCCTATATAAGCTCTTGATTATTTGCTAGTTCATTTGCACCATTCAAAATTTATTCAAAACTCTTTCTCTGGAGCTCTCTGGACTTTAAGCTAGTTTTCTCGAGTTCCTAATTCGTGCTAAGAGCCTTTGTAAGCATTCTTAGCCTTCCTAGTTCATGTCTTATTAGTCTAATGACCAAAAATCAAAGCCGTCGTAATTAAGCTTTGACTTAGTGACTAATCACTAATGGTCCAGTCATTTTTCGAATTGAAAGTGGCTATGAGTTGGTAATTATGTGGGTAATAAACCCTTAAAAGGGCACCCTCTGATTTCCACTCTAACTTGGATAATTGTCAGGTCAAACTTAATATTAAAAAGTCAACAGAAAGCTATTTTGCAAATAAACTCATAACTAACAATGTAGAAGTTATGAAACCGGCCTGTTTTAACACTTAAATAACTTTGTAATTAATGTAAGAACATGTCTAAGCATGTTCAACCCGACAATTTTGAGTTTAGGCTCGGTTCGGAACCGAAAGTCGCAAAAGTAGACTTTTGCTTTGACTTTCAGTTCTGACCCGATTTAGCTTAGTTTAGATATGCTTTAGAGTTCCACTAGGAACAGGTTATAGGTTAGTATAACCCTCTGAGGTTATACAACTTGGTTCCTAATTAATCCGATTCATTTGCATGTTTCCGTAAATTGCTTAAATGTTGACCATTATGCCCTTTTGACCTTAAAACGAGATTTTTGAAAATGTGAGAGGACAAAAACCTTTACTACTGATTTATAAACATGTCCTAAAAATTTGACATCAGTTTGAGGTCTAAATTAGGAATTATGCTCAATATCGTAATTTGAAAGCTTTTTATTAATTAAACAGCATTTTTAGCATAAAGCCTATCTAAACCCAAATTTTGACACCAAAATTTTTACCCACTGATGTAATATAATATTTTGGGATTTTTGAAGATTTTTATTAATTTTAAACTGATTATAACATGGGGTTCTTGCTTTGATTCTGTAATTGACGGTTATACCTTTTTTACTAATAAAATGAGTTTTACATAACATTTTGATACCAAATCTTTTGCTACTGATTTTATATGATAAATAAAATATTTTGAACTTTATAAACTGATCAAAAACTCAGATTCCCTTATATAACCTGGAAATCGCTTAAAACCGATTTTTTACGCGTTTTAAACGCATAGTATGGGTTAAAACTATTTTTGGCATATAAGGCTTAATACCTACTGATGTTTTAAGTAATTTTTTATAATTTAATAGTTAGAAAAAATTTTGAACTCAGATTTCCAAATTTGACCTTTAAAGCTTATGTGAAATGACCAAAATGCCCCTACGGTGCATAGTTTGGTTATAAATGATAAATTTCACATATATGCAATACCTTACTGATATGACCTGCAAAAATAAATATTTTTACTGATCATTTAAGACAAGAACCTCAGGTTAATATTTAACCTCTTTTATAATCCTTAAAATGACCAAAATACCCCTACGGGGCTTAAATTGATTTTAAATCCGTTTTGGGCATAATGGAAGGTATCCTACTGATATCACAACATATTGAAGGCATATTAACTTAGGAAACCTTCTCATGACTCATTTGGTTACCCGTTATGCATTTATCGCGTTAGGTACGGTTTATGTAACTAGTTTGCATAAATTAACCGAAACGGGTCAAACCTTATCATTTTCACTTCAAAATCCCGAATGTGTTTAGTTTACCCATATTATACAAGTCTTCATACTTGTCGGGTCTAAACCACATTCTAATCCGGTCTTCACTTAATCTTGCGTTTTGAACCATAAACATTTCTTTAAAACTAACCGGTCTAAGTTTAAACTTAAGTAAGACCCGTTAGGAATCTAATAGGATATTAAAACCATCTTTCCAGATTTAGGAGCCCAGTAAAAGATATTTGCACTTGCTGATTGTATACGGCTGGGATAAAATTGTATAATTTGCTCAGTTAAATACTTTTAACTTATTTTCCCTTATACGGGCTTGGGGTACGGTATATAAAATACCGCTTGGTCAGGTATTGAATTTTTAATCGTATGAAGGTTAAATCATTGAGGTAATCCGTTTAATCTGTTTTGTTTATTTTAAGCCTTTGGGAGGTTAAAGACCATGTCCTGGATATCCTGGGCTCATTCATTGAAATGGCCACGACTTAAGTACGGGGTGTAGGCATACACCTGTCGGTGCATATGTAAAATAATGTACCCACCTATTCGAGAATAACTCGCCGTGGGATATATTATGTGGTGTGTCTATTAATCTTTAACCCGGTTTTCAACCCGGGCTACTGAATGTATAATAAACATGTAATTCTTTAACAAGATTATTTTTAAATAATTATCCCAAGTTATAAAAGATTGTTTGTGCCTTGTGCATTTAAATCAATTTTCTTAAATATTTTCAAAATGAGTCGGTTAATTGTTTTTACCTGTGAAAACTGACGTATTTTCCAAAAAGGTTAAGTGCATGTACTAATCGAAATGGGCTGGCTACTCCTAGCATCAACAAAGAGTCTTGCAAGCATAGATGTTTAAAAATCCGTTGGACAATGTTTCTTTTATCTTTGATCCGCCTGTGGATCTCTTTACAACCATTTTGTAATAATTCATATTACTTTCAATCGGTTTGTAATGTTTTTATCTTTTAGACTTCCGTTGTGCTTTGAACTGTGATTATTTGACTATGATTATATCAACTACGTCACGATACTCCCCATCGGGCCCACCGGTAATACGTGGAAATATCGGGGTGTGACAGGTTGGTATCAGAGCCAACATTGAGTGAATTAAACACTAGCCTTTTGTGTTTAATCTCAATGAAACAGTTTGCACATTCCTCGACTTCCGAGTCTAGGCAACGAACTTAGGACTAATCCTAATTTATTTTATTTTGTCCTTTATTGTTTTCCTTTGTTGTTTCTTTTGTTTGTTTTGACAGGATCAACAAAAATGCCGCCAAGGTTCCGAAGAGGAGGAAGAGGCAAGGGGCCATTCACCGCCCCCAACGATCATGAGGCTGGGCCTTCTCACCGGCGAACTTCGTCAGCCACTATGAGCACTAGTCCTCATGAAGACTGGAGGACGTATTTGGAGCCCGTGAGGCGATCTGTCTCGCTTAGTTCGTCACCCTCTTATCATCATTCCTTTGGGCCACAATTGGAGAACGAGCCCAATGATTCACACCACTCCTACCTACCACTGCAGCGATCGGGGTCACATCGCGCATTTCAAGACCCGGCCCCGTATTTTCAGAGCCGGTTCAACCCGGTAAATCAGGTGCAAGAACCGGTGGGTTTTAACCCATTGGGACCAGAATATCATTTTTATCGTGATCAAGACATGGACATGGACGAAGATCCGGATCCTGCCGAACCACCATCTGGGACACCCACTCATCCCATCGAGATATCAGATGGGTCGTCTTTTCATGGATCCCCTTATCGTGGTCCAGACAGCTATGAAGTAAGGTTTGCTTCCTACCCTTGGGAGTTTACTCCCTCTTTCAACCCGTCTTAGCAGTGGTAGAAGGATCCCTCTGAGGATTCACGTTTTGTAGCGGTCACGCCGCCGCCGCCACCACCGCTTGAGCAGCAACTTCCTCTAGAGCCACCGAGGCGTGGGAGATCAGGAGCACAGATGTCCATGCGAGGGGGATTCTACTTCACCACCCCTTCAACATTCAAGTGGCAGTCACTACCCGCCACTATATGAAGACCCGCAGATGGGTGGGCCGTCAAACCCCGTCTCAGAAGTCGACTCAGCTCCAGTCGCACCGCCACCAGTGGGTTATGATAACCCAATTCCTTCCTACGTCGGTGCAGCGGTGTATAACCCTTTTGAGCAGCCTGCCTACCCGGGGTACAACTACTACAATGCCCCCGATGTTGACCCGTACCTCGTAGCAGCCAACTACAATGCTCTTCACCCTAAAGGGCCTAATGCGGCTCCGTATCCGTCTGGGTGCCAAGCTTTTGGGTATCCATACCCGCCACCTCCTCAACCTCCATAACAGCAGCCGCCGCAGCCGCCACTGATACCGCCGCCACAACAACAGGAGATTCTTCAAAGGTTGAGCCACGTGGAACGGGAGGTTCAAGAAGAGCGTAGGAGCCACCGGGGATTTCTCAAGGGTCTGGCGAATCTGATCAAGGGAAAGAAGAAAAGGGATTTTTGAAGATTCCTTATTTATTTGTATTGTAATTTCCTTATTTCAATCAAGTCCCTGCGTGGACATCTATTTATGTATTCAGTCCCTGCGAGGACTTGTATTTTCAGTTTCGCCCCTGCGTGGGCAAGTTATTTCTGTTAAAGTCCCGTTTAGGGCAAATATGTACTCCCTTTTAATTTTAGTGGAATATTTTAATTTAAAATTCATTTTTGTTACTATATGCATAAATATAATATATAGAATAAAACAAAATATCATTCCTTTTAAAATTGAATCTGCCATTATATATAAAAGAAAATCTTGAAGGCAAAACCTAGCCATGTGTCATTTTAAGACAGGGCCATGATGGTAGTTCCTTGTAAGATTCAAAATCCTTGTTAACATCTGAAAATATGTTAACACTCCTGGCAAATGTGATTCGATAAAATCACATAGGTCATCCTTATATTGGATCCTTCCAATTCCTTTCTTTTATTAAACATCCATTAGTGATGTAATGCCTACGCGCCATATTCATTGTCATATAAGACAAAAGACATTTGTAGTCTATGCCTCCCTGTCAAGAAAGGTAATGAACTACGATTCAAGCCTTAATGCCTCGATCATAAAAGATCATGGCTTATAAATTAAATTGCCCCTGTGACTTGGCCTTTTGTGCCATTATAATATATTAATGAATTATGACTGAGGATAATTATAATGAAAAATCCTGAATGAAAATACTTAATAAATTAACCAATATGGTTTATTAATACCATGGTTAATAAAATTATCTAGATGACAATTCTGTTATAGAATTCTAAATGAATCACTATCATTATTTTATGTAGCAATCAAGCTACATGGCTGAATCTGAAGAAATCAACAGCCACCCTATAGAGAATCATGATACTACCAGAATCAACGTAACTGGTGTGGAACTTCAAGCATTGATTGACAATGCTGTTTCAAAAGCCATGGACAGGCAATTTAGAGATTCTAGTGGTACACGCTCTAAGACTCACTCTGTAGCTCATAGTAAGCCACCTTCTAAATCTCATGAGTCAAAGAAGGATGATGCCCAACACTCATCAAATCAGCACAGTATCCCGTCTAAGAAGATTGTATTCGATCATGAGCCACGTACAAAGACATGTTCATATAAGTATTTCGTATCCTACAAGCCCAGAGATTTTACTGGGGAAAAAGGCGCCATTGATTGCATGACGTGGCTAGATGAGATGGATACGGTGGTCGATATTAGTGGATGTGCCGAGAAAGATATTGTGAAGTATGTTTCACAGTCATTCAAGGGAGAAGCCCTAACTTGGTGGAGGTCCTTAATCCAAGCTACTGGAAAGATTCTGTTATACAACTTATCATGGGCTCAGTTTGTTGCTTTGATCAAAGAGAATTTTTGTCCTCAACATGAAGTTGAGAAGATCGAGACTGACTTTCTGACATTAGTTATGAAGAACTTAGACTGTCAGGCATATCTCACGATTTTTAACACCATGTCTCGAATGGTTCCTTACTTGGTAACACCGGAACCAAAACGTCTAGCCCGTTTCATTGGGGGTTTAGCCCCGGAGATTAAAGCTAGTGTGAAAGCATCAAGACCTACTACCTTTAGGTCAGTAGTTGATTAGGAATTATGCCCTTTATGCCCTTTTGACCTTAAAACGAGATTTTTGAAAATGTGAGAGGACAAAAACCTTTATTACAGATTTATAAACATGTCCTAAAAATTTGACATCAGTTTGAGGTCTAAATTAGGAATTATGCTCAATATCGTAATTTGAAAGCTTTTTATTAATTAAACGGCATTTTTAGCATAAAACCTATCTAAACCCAAATTTTGACACCAAAATTTTTACCCACTGATGTAATATAATATTTTGGGATTTTTGAAGATTTTTATTAATTTTTAAACTGATTATAACATGGGGTTCTTGCTTTGATTCGGTAATTGACGGTTATACCCTTTTTACTAATAAAATGAGTTTTACATAACATTTTGATATCAAATCTTCTGCTACTGATTTTATATGATAAATAAAATATTTTGAACTTTATAAACTGATCAAAAACTCAAATTCTCTTATATAACCTGAAAATCGCTTAAAACCGACTTTTTATGCGTTTTAAACGCATAGTATGGGTTAAAACTATTTTTGGCATATAAGACTTAAAACCTACTGATATTTTAAGTAAATTTTATACTTTAACAATAAGAAAAAGTTTTGAATTCAGATTTCCAAATTTGACCTTTAAAGCTTATGTGAAATGACCAAAATGCCCATACGGTGCATAGTTTGGTTATAAATGATAAATTTCACATATATGCAATACCTTACTGATATGACTTGCAAAAATACATATTTTTACTGATCCTTTAAGACCAGAACCTCAGGTTAATATTTAACCTCTTTTATAATCCTTAAAATGACCAAAATAACCCTACGGGGCTTAAATTGATTTTAAATCCGTTTTTGGCATAATGGAAGGTATCCTACTGATATCACAACATATTTAAGGCATATTTACTTAGGAAACCTGCTCATAACTCATTTGGTTACCCGTTATGCATTTATCGCGTTAGGTACGGTTTATGTAACTAGTTTGCATAAATTAACCGAAACGGGTCAAACCTTATCATTTTCACTTCAAAATCCAGAATGTGTTTGGTTTACCCATATTATACAAGTCTTCTTACTTGTCGGGTCTAAACCACATTCTAATCCGGTCTTCGCTTAATCTTGCGTTTTGAACCATAAACATTTCTTTAAAACTAACCGGTCTAAGTTTAAACTTAAGTAAGACCCGTTAGGAATCTAATAGGTTATTAAAACCTTCATTCCAGATTTAGGAGCCCAATAAAAGATATTTGCACTTGCTGATTGTATACGGCTGGGATAAAATTGTATAATTTGCTCATGTAAATACTTTTAACTTATTTTCCCTTATACGGGCTTGGGGTACGGTATATAAAATACCGCTTGGTCGGGTTTTGAATTTTTAATCGTATGAAGGTTAAATCATTGAGTTAATCCATTTAATCTGTTTTGTTTATTTTAAGTCTTTGGGGGGTTAATGACCATGTCCTGGATATCCTCGGCTCATTCATTGAAATGGCCACGACTTAAGCACGGGGTGTAGGCATACACCTGCCGGTGCATATGTAAAATAATGTACCCACCTGTTCGAGAATAACTCGTCGTGGGATATATTATGTGGTGTGTTTATTAATCTTTAACCCGGTTTTCAACCTAGGCTACTGAACGTACAATAAACATTTAATTCTTTAACAAGATTATTTTTAAATAATTATCCCAAGTTATAAAAGATTATTTGTGCCTTGTGCATTTAAATTAATTTTCTTAAACATTTTCAAATTGAGTCGGTTAATTGTATTTACCAGTGAAAACTGACGTATTTTCCAAAAAGGTTAAGTGCAGGTACTAATCGAAATGGGTTGGCTACTCCTAGCATCAATAAAGAGTCTTGCAAGCTTAGATGTTTAAAAATCTGTTGGACAATGTTTCTTTTATCTTTGATCCGCCTGTGGATCTCTTTACAACCGTTTTGTAATAATTGATATTACTTTCAATCAGTTTGTAATGTTTTTATCTTTTAGACTTCCGATGTGCTTTGAACTGTGATTATTTGACTATAATGATATCAAGTATGTCACGATACTCCCCACCGGGCCCACCGGTAATACGTGGAAATATCGGGGTGTGACACCTTGTGTCCCCGATATTTTTAGTTATATTTTAAGCCCTTTTTCACACTTTAGTCAAGTTTTAAATTTATAAAACACGATATTTTACTAACACTAAACACACATACGGGCAAGTGCACCCATCGTGAGCATACTATAGCGTTGGTAAGATACCGAGGTCGTCCAAGGACACAAGAGCTTTTAGTACCGGTTTATCCTCAACGTCTAATCAAACCAAAAATTTAGAAAAAGGTTTAAATATGAAAATAAAACTAAAAATGCTGAAAATTAAAATAAAAATAAAAAAATAGACAAGATGAATCACTTGGATCCGACTAGCCTTTAGTGTAACCTTTGATGATTTCCGCACTTTTCCACTTTTTAAGAGATTATCTTAGTTATAGTAGTAGGCCCCTCTTTTGAAGGTGACGTTACCCTCAACCCAGTACTTTGAGTCAGCAAGGATACAATCCTAAAGAGTTGGATTATTGAAAGATAATTAATTAAGTTATTAATGCGTAATGTGGTAGGCCCCTCTTTTGAAGGTGACGTTACCCTCGGCTAAGTGGTTTGAGTCAGCAGGGATACAATAGTAGTTTACATATGAGGGGATCAAGCCATTCGCACCCCCGCCATCCAATACCAGTGGGTATTGAAGGAGGTCCTAGTAAGCTTGACCCAGGTCCTTGCAGGATCTATTCACTGAACAAGGCAAGAACCTTACCAAACCATTCCCTTAACCCCCGACCAGGTAGCCAACATATCTCTATATAGACCGTAGAGATATGAATGGTGTAAATCTTTTATTTTATATAGACAGTAAAATAACGCCAAGACACCATGGACAAATAATAAGGAAGTTTCACCTTCAACATAAGAAACTAGTTATTAAAGTCATTAATACAAAACCAAATAAAAAGTGAGAAAAGATTAAAAAACAAAATTATTATACTAAATGCTTGTCTTCACCAAGTGATGTAAGAGACTTAGGCAAACATGGCCTTTGATTGTCAAGAACTCTTACTATCAATCTTGGATCCCGAGACTACTACACACACTCTATGATAGATGATGGATGATGGTTGTGGATGTGGGTGTTTTGATGGTGGTGGAGTGTGGGTGAAGTGAGAGAGAGGTGGTTTGTCAAGGGTTGCCTTTGAAGTGAACCAAGCACCCCTATTTATAGCCTGCACAGAAGCCCAGACATGGCCCCGTGTCCATCCACTTTCACTTTCTTCATTAATTGCAATTTGTCTGCATTAGCTCCACACCCCCCGTGTCCGCTGGGCATGGCCCCGTGTGTAGAAGCGTATCTGTACTATCAAGATTTGCTTGGATTCTGCGAATCTTAGCGTTGACCATGGCCGTGTTGAGCTGGGAACGCCCCCGTGTCAGGAAATAGAAGCTTCTATGCTTTTGTCCTTTCTACAGACACCTGAACACGCCTCCATGTCCACTGGGCACGGGGCCGTGGTCAGCCTTCTGTTTACTTGTTTTTGCTTGGAAAGATGTTGTCAAGGGGTCGGGCATGCCACGTTTATTCCTTTTCTTGTAATTATGTTAGATTTCGCTACATTTTTGCTTCTTTTGTTCATTTACGCTCATTTAATCCTGAAAATACAAAAGGAAGACAAAAGCACACTTTTTCCAACATTAGTACTAAAAAAGGGTTAGCTTTATGCCTCATTTGATGTAATTTATATGTTGCATTTTATACACATCAAGAAACACGTAGCACCTTGTAACTGGTCAAACAAATCATCGATTGGAGGCAAGGGATAGCGATTCTTGATGGTAAGCTTATTTAACTCCCTATAGTCGATGCACATCCGGAACGATCCATCCTTATTTTTGACGAAAAGGACAGGCGTGCCCCAAGGAGAGGTGCTAAGGTGAATGAAGGCTTTATCAAGTAGTTCCTGGAGCTAACTCGAGAGTTCGTGCATTTTAGAAGGGGCGAGGCGATAAGGCGCTTTAGCAACAGGATTTGCTCCTGGAATGAGGTCGATTCGGAAATCGATATCACTAGTGGGAGGTAAACCAAGTAAATCATCAGGAAATACGTTAGGGAATTCGTAAACAACGGGAACGTCTTTCACTTCTAGGTTTCCTTTATTTTCCTTCTCCGCTACTACAATGTTAGCCAAGAAAGCTCTGTATTTCTTGCGGAGATACTTACTTGCTTGGACACATGATATGAGTTTAAGACCATTCGAAGGAATTTCACCATACACACAAAGTTGATCACCATTCGCGAGCGAGAAACAAATCATCTTATCGAAGCAAACAACTTCAGCACGATTCTCACGAAGAAAATCCATGCCTACAATGATGTCAAAACTACCGAGCTGCATCGGAATAAGCTCGATAGGGAAAACGTGATTGTTGAGTTCAAGCGTACAATCACGTAGAACAGAATTGACAGCGACGGTTCTTCTAGTGGAAACTTCAACATCGAACGTCGAGGGGAGATGGGCGCGCTTACGATTAAGGAGCTTTTAGAATTCAAACGATACAAAACAGTTATCTGCTCCAGTATCAAATAAACACGAAGCATATATACCATTCACAAGGAACGTACCATTAACAACATTGTTGTCTGCTTGAGCCTGGCGGGCGTTGATGTTGAAAGCACGTCCGCGGGCTGCTGGCTGCTGCTGTTATTGCTGAGGTTGTTGTTGCTGCTGGGGCTCTTGTTTCACTACTCTGTTGGGGCACGTGTTGGCAAAGTGGTTGGGATCACCACATGCGAAGCAAGCTCTAGCGTGAGCGGCGGGTGCAGGAGCTGCTTGATGGCCCTGGGGAGCAGGAATGAGAGCTTGTGGTGCAAGAGCTTGACCTTGGGCTAGAGCTGGAGCTTGGCGTGGACCTGTGCGGTAGTTTGCGGTGAAATGGCCATACATATTGCAATGAACACAGAACCGGCATGCGATACCAACCGGGTAATGATAAGAACAAGTAGGGCAAAGCGGGTGTCGTCCAGTGTATGCACGCTTGGCAGGAGGTGCATTGACCACGGGCGCCTCTACTTGGCAGCAGTAACTGCACAGTTCTTGTTGCTGGAACTGCTGTTGTTCTTCCTTTTGCGACGTGAGAGCTTTGAAGATTGCGGTGCGGTGGTTGATTCAGCAGTGGGAGCAGCGGTGACTTGATGCAGACTCTTGGAGGCTTTGTCGAAATAACCAGCCCTGACTCGCTTATCGTTGATCTCAGCGGCGAGCAGGTAGGTTTCCTCAATAGTTGTCGTCTTTGCAGCCTGAATAAAGTCTGCAACGCAATCCGGAAGAGCACGGATATACTTCTTGATTGTAATCTCAGGGGTAGTAACTTGACCCGGACAGATAATACTCAACTGCTTGAACCGAGCAGTTAAACCAGCGTTGTCTCCGCCATCCTGCTTAATGTGCCAGAATTCATCCTCAAGCTTTTGGAGTTCATAGGGAGGGCAGAACTCTTGCATAATGATGTTCTTCAACTCGTCCCACGACAATCCGAAAGCTGCATCGTTTCCTCGTTTGTTCCTCTCGGCCATCCACCAATCAAGAGGGCGGGATTGGAAGACACCGGTGGCGTTAACAGTGCGTACGTTTTCTAGATAGCCACTCTGGCGCAGGGTGACTTAGATAGAATCAAACCATTGAAACATGGTTGTAGGCCCATCTTCGCCGGTAAATTCTTTTGGACCGCAGGCTTTGAACTGCTTGAAGCTAAAAGCGGCTTTAGGAGTATCGGTCCTGGACTCCTCCGAGGACTTGCTAGCATTCTCTTTCAGCTCACTGGCGATTTGTGGGATGACTTTCACCATTTGTTTAGAGACGAGAGCGGCGATTCGTTTGTCATCATGGTTTCGGCGAGCAGCGCGAGAGTGGAATGATCCAAACGACGACATTGTCTACAACAGACATCGCCATAGGACTCAAACACAATTTCGATTAACCCTAGTGTAGTCTAGCGATTCACCATAGAGCTCAGGAACACATCAATTCACGAAAATCACGTAGGCACATAAACATAGAATCACATAAGCATATAAGCATGTATTCCACGTAACCACAGTAGTACATACGCACATAGCTATCCTAAACACATATTTTGCACGTATTCACCTATCCTTCACAACAGCGTATAGCGATTTAGTATAGCGATTGCGATTAGCGAGTACACAGCGAGTAGTATACCACGCGATTTGTTAACGTTTTGAGATCGATGTGATGTGCGAGTTGTGCGTGTTGATCAAAACGAATAGCGAAAAGCGAGTAAATCACCAAAAATAGAAACACATAAACGCATAAAAACCACATAAAGTTCACATAAAATCGATAAATCACAGAGTTGGCGGCTGCAGATTCCAGAATCGAAACACATAAAATCGAAGAGAGATTGCCTTGGGTTTTGTCGAAACACGTCTACACACCCAAGTGACACGACTATTCTCAAGGACTTTAAGTGCATGCTTTGGCCTTCTGGACTGTGCTCTTGCCTCAATTTGCGTGATCGGCACGCATCCTTCCAGTTACAGCGTGACCCAATTCGTTGGAGTTCGTCAAGACTTTGGTGAGAGTGTTGCAAAAACCAAAGTTATAGAGCTGAACGGGTCATCAAGGTTCGGGGTTCACCCATGACTTAATGACTACGTCCCTGTTTGTACGATAAAATCATGAGATAGATAAGGAGATTTGCGTCGAAGTATGGATTTCACTCCTGGTTCAACGCAAATTCTCTTGTTTACAGTAAAAGTGGCAAATCGAATGAGTGATTTAGTCGAGAGTTTGCGGTTTTCACACCTGATCTCAACCAAATCATCCGTTTGTGTGTGTATCCAGCCTTAGGAAAGGCTGGTCTTGCGCGGAACTGTAGTATGCGATGTTCGCGCAAGAGTTTGGTGTACAGCGAGTTTGAGCGAGAGATAACGAGTAAGCTCGTACAAAACCCACAGTGGGTATGCACAAGTCGGTCTGTTGGTACTTATACTATAGACTAGGTCATTCCTAAGACATCGACCCGGACTAGGTCGAGTCTAGCCTAATTCCCTATTGTTATGGCTCTGATACCAAATCTGTCACACCCGAACCGATGGCGGAAACATCGGGGCATGGCACTGAGCGAAACAGATTGTCCATGAGTATCCATAAGAACTATTAATTACCAGATATTTAAACGTCATGTCCCATACCACAACATATACAAATAAAACAGTTATTACAAATAATTGTCTCAAAAACAAATACTTTTCCGACGACTCAGATTTAAGCGTGACATAACTAGACCCCTAGCTTGATTCACCAAAGCACAACATTTCCTTGCATTTAAGCACCTATCACATACGTTAAAATAAAGGTCAATACACATAGTGTAAAGGTGAGCATACAAGTTTAATAGTAATAGTAGAGTTCGAAAGCGCTTACGCGTAACCAGCATGTAACATGTATAATGTGAAGCTAGTAGGTTATCGACAATGAAATATGCACAGACAAGACTGCGAGTTGTAGAATGCGCAACACATATCACCACTGTGATACGTGAAGAGGTAACCTTAACAACCCTTGTCCACGACAGGTACTGAGTCCAAACAAATAGTACCATCGTTGCTAAGGCGTCATGCAACAATCACTGTGTTAACATAACATACAAACATTCATCGAGTAACACGTAGCATGCAATAATGGTCAGCGTATAAATAGTGTTTGCGTTGTGTGGTTGATGTGATTTAGAATAACTAAGGTATGTAACACCCAAAAGTGCGTGAAGCAAAAAGGGATCGAGTATACTCACATCGATGGAAGTTAATGGATTGAAGGGAGCGCTAGAGTGATTAGCCTGAACAGTTAATGATAGCATAAGCGAAGAACGACACGTAAAACGGTGCAAAGTGAATAAGTGTCAGATGGTAATCCGATCGGATGGCAATCCGATGGGATGGTCATTAGATCGGACGTCAATCCGTTCGAATGGTCATCCGATCGGGTGGCCATTCGGTCGGAGTGACATTCGTTTGAGAAAGATGTGTTTGTGTATAATGGCTTTGAAGGTTTCGTTGTAGGATTTTGAAAACAGAGATGTATCTCTACCCTTCAGGTCGATCAATCGAACGGTCGTTCGATCGGATAGCGATCCGATTGGCAGGACACTTAGTGAGAACAAGTTCACAACAGGATGGTCACTCGATCGGATAGCAATCCGATCGGATGGCAATCCGTTAGAATTGATGGTCTTTGAAAATTATGAAATTGATTAAGTGTTGAAGTTCCAAATGTCAACTGATCGGATGGTCGTTCGATCGGATGGCAATCCGATCGGTCGGTAATCCGTTCGACATTCAGGTCTTCTGAAAATTGTTAAGTGTGGAACCAAGTACAATCCGATCGGATTGCAGTTCGATCGGATGGCAATCCGATCGGACGGAAATCTGTCCCCACGAATCTGATCGTCGTGACTTGATTATTTTGAAAGTTTTGCGGTTTGTTTGAGACGGTCTGATAACGTACTAAACAACGGAACTTCGTCAAGTCCCAAGTCGTTCGATCGAACAGGAATCACCCTAATTCGACCAGTTGACTGCTCTTTGACGGTTGTTCATTTTTACTCCGAAATAGGTTGTCTCTTTGATAGAAATCAGATCTCAACCGATACTTCACTAAGAAATGAGAAGAAGATCAGAATGAGCTCCGATTCTATCAGTTTTGAGTGCATTGAGTGTAAAAGACTTTAAAGAAAGTTAGAACCCATCTTTCAATCCTTTTAACTTTGAAAAATGTCTAGATCTATTCGAAATCGTTGTGGAATCATGTGGAAATCCTTCAGATCTGAGTTGTTCTTGGTGGAATGAAGCCAAATCTTGAAGTTCATAAGAACTCCATGATGACATCATCCTAAAACACCTCAAATCTGTTGATTTCACGGTTAAAAGTTAAGATTCAAAGGTGAAAATGATGAAGAAGTGCGTGTAGATTATAAAAGTACAAGATTTGGGTTGAAAACTTACAAGAATCACGAGAAATCGAGAGAAAGAAGGCCTTGAGCGTGCTGGTCGAGTGAGAGAGAGCTGTCACATCAAGTGATGTGACAGGGGTATTTATAGGTTGCCAAAAAGGGAAAGTGGGTGCAAATGTTGGATAGCTCACCGATCGGACGGCCATTCGATCGATTGGCCATTCAATCGAAGTGGTCCGACGAGTTGAGTTTCGGCGTTTCGTTTTGCGTGTTGAGCGTTGCGATGCGTTTCAAGTGAGCGATGCGATAGCATTAACCATTAGTTACAAAAATAACCTACTTACTATATCTAACATACAATCATTATAAATAACTTGCGTTTAGCGTTTGCGATTAGATTGCGTTGCGATAGAATTGCGATTGCGATTGCGATTGCGATTAAACACCGCAATATAAACATGACATGCACAAGTAACACATAATAGCACACACACGTAAAACAGTATCCAGAACACATAATTCGAGTTGCGATGCGATAGCGATTAACGATAAGTAGATTAGCGATATGCGATCAAATAGCTATTATTAATAGATACTCCACATAATACAACTAAAGCGATTAATTAATGGGATTCGATTACAAGTCAGGAAGCACAATTCGGTAGTTAAGCAAGGAGTGACAGATCGCAATTAGCAATCTTTTCTTCCTTTGACTTTGACTTTGACTTGTACTTTGACTTTCCAAAAAGCGGGTTGTTACACCGGTGTAGATGCAGGTGATCCGGTGACGAAGAAGAATGCTCCGGTAAAGATGCAGGTGATTCGGTGACAGTGGTAGTTGACGAAGAAGGTGCTCCGGTGACGAATTATTTGTGACAGCCGGGAAGAAGCATGATTTGTGTTTGTTTTGAAGAGAAGAATGAAATTGTATTTGAAGTTTGAGAAGATGTTGTTTTGTGAGAAGATGGGCTTGTTCTTGAGGTAAGAAAAGATATGTGTTTGTGTCAGGAGAAGAAGATGACCCT
Organism: Helianthus tuberosus; assembly: GCA_030545235.1. NCBI lineage: Eukaryota > Viridiplantae > Streptophyta > Magnoliopsida > Asterales > Asteraceae > Helianthus > Helianthus tuberosus. The sequence goes on from CM060367.1 coordinate 83,791,546, forward strand.
TAGATCATTGTTTAATCAACGGCCAGGAGCAGGCCTTGGAGTAGCACACGGATCGGAAGCTATAGCGGCGACAATCGGACGCCGGTATTGATCATTGTCGCTGGTATTGCTATAAGTCGCCGGTATTGATCATTGTCGCCGGTATTTTCGGCGCCGCTAATACTGTACGTTTCTTGTAGTAGTAGGGGGGATTGAAAAGGGGACCTTATGCGACATGTGGCAGCCAGGTCAGCAAGTGTCAAAAGAGTAGCGTGGTGCAAAAAAAGGAGAGTGAGACGGGGCATGAAAGGGCGGTGTCGTGCAACACGAGTCATACATTTTTTGTACTTATTTTATATTTAAAAAATAAAAAATTCTATTAAATTTAAATAAAAAAACATTAACATTAATTAGATAAATAACATAAATTATAAAATTACATAAACTTAAAAATAAAATTACTTAAACCTAAAAAAATTACATAAACCTTTAATCATGGTCTTCGTCAGGGTCGTTTCGTGGAACGCTCCAAATGTGTTCAACGCTCGAAAGTTGTTATGTGTTAAATTATCATAAATTTTATTTGAGTTCGCTTCTTTCTCTTTTGTCACTTATTTCTACAGTAATTGGTTGACTCCCCTCCACATAGTATACGCAAATTGCGCGTCCCTCATCCTCCAAAATCATGTCATGTAAAATAACGCACACGAACATCATATTTTGAATTCTAGATTTTTCTATAATCCTACACGGTATCCTCAAAATGTGTCATCTTTTCTACAAAATACCAATGAATCATGTGCGCTGATTCGATCGCAAACTCAAACACTTGTCTAGCTGGAACATTAAGTTACTTTGTTGTAATCATTCACTTAAAAAAATTTCACTCATTTTTTTATATACACTTTCTATTAAAACCTCGAGACTCGAAGGGTCCCGTGTGAGTCACTATGTAGATCTGCCCCTTATATCACATGTGGAAAACTATCACTTAATTAGCGTCACGTTAGTTTTCACATGATAGTAGAAATGATTTTCTCATATCACATGTGAAAAATTGCCACATCATTTTTTTATTTTTTTAGTGAAAACAATTTTCTTATGTTTTAACAACTTAAATTTAAAAAAACAAGTTACTTAAATAAACGATGAGGAGGGTGCCATTCGTCGTCCTACATTGAGTAATTACTTGTCAACTTAAACATTCGTTAGCCACATTGTCATGAGTAGTGAAACCCTAGCACATTCCACCCCAAGATGGAAATCGTCATCTTCCATTTCAATAATCTTTAATAAAATTGCAACCATAGTTAAGATATTGACCCATTCTTGGCACTACATATACCGAGTCACTAGCTATATTTTGAAAAGCCGGCTGAGTCATGAGCTGACCTTCCGTATGAAGATTCTCAACATACTTGATTAATATAATAACAGGATGGATTCCACGTTAGACGGCAATCCTTAAAACAACTAATGATATTTTAGAAACCAGAAAACGCTGAAACATAATAATAATAATAAACAAAGATTTAAGAGCCATACGTCGGTTCATGCAGATTAACTCTATATATATGCACACACAAAGCAGCTTATTTCACAACCAACTGTGTTCCTATACTATTATTCAGCATATTAAAAAAGATGTCAAACAAACTCATCATCTTGAGCTTTGTAGCTCTTACTTTTGCCTGCCTTGCCTTCGCCAACGAGCCCAAACCCCTCCAAGACTTTTGCGTAGCCGATCCCAACGCCTCAGGTATATATTGTCGTCTATGTTTTAATTAACAGTATTACTCAAAAGGTTTTTAATGGCTTTCATGTAATGGAAAATATCATGTTAATTTCCTGTGCAGTGAAAGTGAACGGTCTAGTATGCAAGGACCCGATGAAAGTTCAAGCAGAGGATTTCTTCTTCAGTGGGCTACACCTCATGGGCAACACATCAAACCCTGTGGGATCAAGGGTCACCACAGTCTTTGCAGCTCAGTTACCTGGGCTAAACACTCTCGGCATCTCAATGGTTCGTATTGACTATGCACCATGGGGACTCAACCCACCTCACACTCACCCAAGAGCCACCGAGATTCTTACGGTTCTTGAAGGAACTTTACAAGTTGGGTTTGTGACATCCAACCCTGATAACCGTTTTATCACCAAGGTGCTAAAAAAGGGTGATGTTTTCGTGTTCCCCGTAGGACTTGTGCATTTCCAACATAACGTCGGGAATGGGTATGCAGTGGCTATTGCCGCATTGAGCAGTCAAAACCCTGGTGCCATAACAATTGCAAATGCTGTGTTTGGTGCAAATCCTCCAATTCCAGGGGATATTTTGGCCAAGGCTTTCCAAGTGGATAAAAGTGTGGTGGAGCAACTACAATCAAAATTCTAGTGTAACAAATGGGTGTTCGTGTGATTGTTTTGTTTCTTTCATAGGCGTGTTTTGAAACTTCCATTTGGAATTATTTGTTAAGTTCAAATTCTTTGGTTTAATTACAATGAAAAGTTTGTTTGTTTGTTTGTTTATGTATGGGATGGGATATAAATAAGATCATGATATTCACACACGCATCCATATTTCCACAATCCCAAAGGTGTTTAGGGTTCCTTTGCAGACAAAAGGTGATGTGACTTTGATACGAGGTTTTATTCTTTACGAGGTTGTCAGCTGTGTCATGAGGAACCCTAAGCGTTGCGCTTTGGCAAAGCGAAGCGCTTCGGTCCCAAATTCTGGTGCTTTTAAGAAGGCTGGCCATCCATTCGATATTCATTCAAAATTCGAAATCGCAAAGGTGTTTCAAACAAACGCGTGTTTTGTTGTTTTAGTAGCATTTCTTCAAAATACGATGTCATGGTTTAGCAACTATCTTTTCGGTGATGAGTCCGTTTTTCCAGATTCTTACGACTTAACCACTATTTCTGACTCGTAAGATAAACTGATCCCGTCCAACATGACGGAGGAGGAGGTTGTATCTGACATTCGTTATCGTGACAATACGGTGCAGCTAAACTTGAATATCCTTGTGGAAGACTCGTACGCATAACACGGCTATTCGGATTACGGATACGGAGGTGAATCATATCCTTAGGCTGAATATCCATACGGTCAGCCAAAGTATCCCGACCACGGTTACGGTGGTGAGCAGAGCTATGTACAACAAGACTATCCCGACCACGGTTACGGTGGTAAGCAGAGCTATGTACAGCAAGACTATCCTGACCAGGGAGAGGGTGGTGAGTAGGATGAGGAAGGATTTTGCCCAATTATATTTCCGTTTGATACAAACCGGACCTTTTCGTCACATGATGAGTTGGTGGATTGGGTACAGAAGACGGGAAAGGACAATGGTTACGTCATCGTGATTAAAAGATCGAATAAAAGAGGAAGTAATTTCAAGGATTGGTTTCAGTGCAGTCTTGGTGGGGAGTACAAGAGTTTAACTACAGCGAGGAAAATAGGTAGAAAGAAAATAGGTTGCCCGTTTGAGTCGATAGGGTTTACGGAATCAAAGGGAAGTGTTTGGAGGATAGAGGTGACGAACCAGAGGCACAACCACACTCCTACTGAAAACTTAGAGGGTCACGCGTATGTGAAAAGGCTTTCTTCGGAGGATAAAAGACTGATTGAGCAGCTGGCAGAGCAAGATATTCCAAACTGTAGCATCTGGCGTACGTTGACGAAAAAGAACCCGGATAAAAAGATTATTCAGAAAGATGTACACAATGTTGTTCAGAAGATCAATGCCGGAAAGAGGGTCGGAGAATCTCCAAATACAAATAAGTAAATAAATGCTTACCTCGTTCAGGTTTAGCAAAAACGATTCCTTTTGATGGGAACGAAAGCCAGACATGACCTCCTCCGCGTGAACATCAATTACTGTCCCACTGTAAGAATCTAGGACAACAGACCCCTCCTAGAACAACGGTGTGGTATTTATTTCATATACAAAACAAACAAAACAAGTTAATAAATACTATGCCACACTAGTTTCCGAAATAAACGTGCTCGTGTTGTTGTCGGCCGACTCGCCAAAAACGTAATTGAGGTTGAACCAAAACATGGTGGAATAAATGCTTTGTCGAAAGAAAGAAAGAAAGAATGAAGAGAGGAAAAAGAAGTTAATTGTTTGTCTTCCTCTTCCTCGTTTATAAAGGCCAAGCAAAACTCAATTTCACATATCAATACGGGTCGTATAGGCCTATACGACGTGTATAAGGCTGATGTAATATTCACATCCATCATTTTATGTCAATGTTGAGTGACAAAAAGCTAACCTCGTACTTGATACGGGTCGTATAGGCCTATACGACTCGTTTAGGGTTTTCACGTGAACACTTTGTATCAGGAATATGTCACAGCCTCGTATTATACGTGTCATATAGGTCTATACGACTCGAATATGCCGCATATGTGAAGACATTATCAGCCTTTGATTGGCCTTGGGAATTGATATTTGCATAATACGGGTCGTATAGGCATATACGACATGTATTATTGGTGTCGACTTAAGGATGGCAAATGTGCCAATAATACGACCCATATATAATATACCCCATATAACTATTTTAGGAAATATAGATCACATAATGGCATAACGCAATAGTGATACCTGGCCACACAAGTTTTACTATTTCATATCACCGAGTTACTAATACCTAGTTATTTACAAACAATTTTTTACACCAAAATCAAAATTACAAATATCTTCGACCATAAAAAGTTTTTATATAATAACAAATATTGCTTTTTTAAATACCTTATCATCGATCATTCTTGCTACAAAGATTTTCAAAATCCATTATTCCAAACCATAGACTTGCAATCAGGGGGCTATTGAGCTAGGGATGTGCAAAGTCGGTTAACCAACCCGGCTAACCATTGGTTATGAATCGGTTTCGGTTAATTGTCCAATGTATATAAAATTTGTAAAATATAAACTCATAAATATGAAACTTGCAAAATTATATAGATACCACATGTATAGTGATAACGAACCCTATGTACATAATAAAACAAACATTAATGGACCCTCAATTGGACCTGAAAGTTTTAAAAAAAATCTATGAACTTATAAATAATATTACATTTTAGAGAGTTTGGTAAATTGAGTTTATATATATATGGGAGCGCTAAAATGAAAACCACCTTCAGTTGTAAGAACCGAGAGAACCACTTTCTAGTCATTATATCTTCAAAATGGATGGATGAGATTAAAAGTAACTAAAAATAATATAAAATATTTTTTTTCTTATTATTTCTTTAATATTTTAATCTAAAATGCTAGTTTAGTAAGATTACTCTATTTTGTCTTTTTGTCTTTATTGTTTTTTTTTTATTTCTTTTTTGTATTATTATATTAGTTTTTATTTTTTAAACATAATTTTTTTATTAAAAGCATTTTTTAATTAAGATTTTTTTAAAAGATTTTTTATACTTTTTTACATTTTACGTTTTAAGTTAAACTTTTTACGTTTTACGTTTTTACGTTAACACTTTTACGTTTTACGTTAAAAACTTTACTTTTTACTTTTTATGTTAAACTTTTTACGTTTTACATTTTACGTTAAACTTTTTACGTTTTACGTTTTTACGCTAACCTTTTTGCGTTCTACGTTTTACGTTAAACTTTTTACGTTTTACATTTTACGTTAAACTTCTTACGTTTTACGTTTTTACTTTTTACGTTTTTACGTTAACCTTTTTACGTTTTACGTTAAAACTTTTTACGTTTTACGTTAAACTTTTTACATTTTACGTTTTACGTTTTTACGTTTTACGTTTTTACGTTTTACGTTAACCTTTTTGCGTTCTACGTTTTACGTTTTACATTTTACGTTAAACTTTTTACATTTTACGTTTTTACGTTAACCCTTTTACGTTTTACGTTAAACTTTTTACATTTTACGTTTTACGTTAAACTTTTTACGTTTTACATTAAACTTTTTACGTTTTACGTTTTGCATCATCGCGGCCCCCATCCAACATATCAAACCCACATAGTCCACTAATCAAAAATCACCAGATAATCAAGAACACATGCCAAAAATCACCAGAAAATCAAAAATCACCAGAAAATCAAGAACATAGTTCACTGATCAAAAATCAACAAGAACAAACCCACAGAGTTCATCAGACAAAAATCAAGAAACCCACCAGGACAAAATTGAAACCCCACATTCACTGACCCGACTCAAACCCATCCGGTGCCAAACAAGAAATCTGACCAGCTGACTCCCGAACAGAAACCCGAGACTCCTGAACACGAAATTTGAACATTTGAGCCAACTGACCTATATCTCCCAGGTTACCCGAACCGAGACCGCTCGGAGAGAAACCCTAACCCGTTGCACCGAATCACACACCTGAAATCTGAATTTGAGTCACCAACACTACCGTCAACCGGAGGCGTAAATTTCGGCGACTATACGCCGCCATCGGTACTCCACCACCGTCACCAATTTTCATCGTCATCATCAACCAGCGTTATCATCTGCCATCATCGTCAATACCATTATCTCGAGCACCCACCACCTCCGCCGCCATTGTAGCCGGTGTCTCCGGCCGTGACACGTCACCGCTGCAAACGGCCGCCGGAACAGCGGCGCCTCCGCCGTCGTTTCTCCCTCTTTGCCCTCTGATCTCTTTCTCTCGCAACGGTTTCTCTCTCTCTGTTCTCCTGATTTGTCACCACGCCACCACCGGACGGCGGTGGTGGTGGCTGGTCGTTCATCGGTTCGCAGCGGAGAAGGGGGTGTTGCAGCCGTGTGGTCGCCGGTTAATAACAGGGGAGGGGGGTTGAGGAGTTTGGGGGTCTCTCACCGGTTAACCAGCGCCGGTGATGAACCCGGTTGCCGGCCAGAATCGTCGAGAGAGAGGGGGTGGCTTGGTTGTGAGATTGTTTGGAGAGATTAGGTGTTTTGTGTGTGTATTGGTAGAGTTGCAGACAAGATATGGGGGGAAAGGTGAAAAGAGGCTAGGTTCTTTTTGTTGAAGATGAGAGATGGTGGGAAGGATTTAAAGACAGGGGAGATTTAAATGAGAGATGAAAGAGGAGAGAGTTATATAAAGAGTCAGTGACTTTAAATGAAGAGAGAGGGAAGATTTGACATTTGGGGTAAATGACCAAAATACCCTTTATGTTGGCATAATCTGATTGGTTGAGAGTGGTTCTCGCGGTTCTTACAACTGGAGGTGGTTCTCATTCTAGCGCTCCTCTATATATATATATATATAGGGGGCCGCTAGAATGAGAACCACCTCCAGTTGTAAGAACCGCGAGAACCACTTTCTGGCCATTGGATCAAGTAGATGGATGGATGAGATTAAAAGTATTAAAAAATAATATTAAGTATTTTTTGTCTTATTATGTTTTTAATATTTTATTCTTTAAGGGTATATAAGTAAAATTGTCTTTTTTGTCTTTTTATATATATTAATTTTAAATTACCTTTTTTGTCATACTCATTAATTACATCTTTTTTAACTTGATTGTTTTTTATTTATAAACAGGTTTTTTTGTTAAACAAATTTTTTGAAATCAAATTTTTAGTATATTTTTTTTAAAGATTTGTTTAAAAAAAACGTTTTGAAGATCCGTTTTTTTTTACGCCCCGGTTTTTTACGTTAACGTTTTTTTTTACATTTTACGCGCCAATTTTTACGTTAACGTTATTTTACGTTTTACACGTCGGTTTTTTACGTTTTACGCCCCGGTTTTTTACGTTTTACGCGTCGGTTTTTACGTCTTACGCCCCGGGTTTTTTCGTTAACTTTTTTTTTTTACATTTTACGCGCCAATTTTTACGTTAACGTTATTTTACGTTTTACACGTCGGTTTTTTGCGTTTTACGCCCCGGTTTTTTACGTTTTACGCGTCGGTTTTTTACGTTTTACGCGTCGGTTTTTTACGTCTTACGCCCCGGGTTTTTTCGTTAACGTTTTTTTTTACATTTTACGCGCCAATTTTTACGTTAACGTTATTTTACGTTTTACACGTCGGTTTTTTGCGTGTTACTCCCCGGTTTTTTACGTTTTACGCGCCGTTTTTTACGTTCCGTATTTTACGGCCCGTTTTTTTTTTTTCAAAAAAAAATTACGTTTTACGGGATAAAATGTACGTTGTACGTTTTACGTTAAAAATTTATACGTTTTACGTAAAACTTTTTACGTTTTACGTAAAACTTTTTACTTTTTACGTTTTACGTTAAAACTTTATACGTTTTACGTTAAAACTTTTAACGTTTTACGTTATACGTAAAACTTTTTACGATTTACGTTTAACGTTAAAAATTTTACATTTTACGTTAAAAAGTTTACGTTAAACTTTTTACGTTTTACATTTTACGTAAAACTTTTTATGTTTTACGTTTTACGTAAAAAAATTTAAGTTTTACGTTTTACGTAAAACGTTCTACGTTTTATCTAAAAAGTTTTTTACACAAAACGAACGCACCCAGCAAATCGCTACTCGGTAGGTGTCTCGGATAGATTGCTATCATCATCGACGCCTCAAAAAAAAACCCAACCAAACAAAAATCAAAAGAACGAGTGGATTTCTCGAAAAAACGATGTTTTGGCTCAGATTTTCCGATAATCAGAGGCTGCAAAAGTGGGGTTGCAGGTTCAAAAACCTGCCATCCACCGTCCTTGCCGTGCCATCGTCATCTAAATTTACGTTTTTTTTTTTCATCATCGCCTCCCAAATCGACCATATCAAAACCCACAGTTTTTGTTTCACTATCCAAACATTCAACACATTCGAAATCACTTATCAAACATTTCAACACATTCACAAAAATCACCAACAGTCAACACATTTACAAATCACCAACAAAACCCATCAAAACCCCTAAACATATCAAAAAACCATCAGATTCAAAAAACCATCACATCCTAGAGAGAGAAACCCACAAGAAATCAACACCCACTAAATAAGATCAAGAACAGAAACACCCCCAATATACCCACAAAAATAAGATCATTCAAGAACACATGTGAAGAACACAGGCCAAGAAATCACCAGAAAATCAACTAAACCCATAAAAAAGAACACAGGCCAAAAAAAATACCAGATAAATCATCAACTCGTCGGGAGGAGACCAGGGCCTCCGCCGCTCACGGCGGCGCTACCGCCGGCCCACCACCCAGCCGTCGAACCGCCACCACTTGAGCTCCGGTCACTACCGGACCACCTTCAGTCACCATCCGACGCACCATCGCCCCTGAAACCACCACCACCACTGACGCCGTTCTCCGCCACCGCCTATCGCCTCCGTCCCCACGCTATGGTCAACACCACCACCACAACATCAAATCAGTCTTCATCTTCATCCCAGATGAAGAACAACAGCTGGTGGTGGTGATTACTGTTGAGACGGAAGGGGGGTGTTTTGGCTGGTGGTTGCTAGAAAGAGGGTGTTTGCCGGAAACAGGGTGTTGGGTGTTCGAAGGTCGTCGGTCTTCATCTTCATCCCAGATGAAGAACACAAAGAGAAAATGGATTTCTCCAAATGTTCAAATGAAGAGAGATGGTGGAACAATATACGGTTTAATGGAGGAGAGAGAGAGATGACATGTGAGAGGTGAAAAGGAAAGTCTGGGACTTTAATTGAGGAGAGAGAGAGAGATAAGACATTTGTAGTAAAAGACCAAAATACCCTTTGTGTTGGCACAATGTGATAGGCTGAGAGTGGTTCTCGCGGTTCTTACAACTGGAGGTGGTTCTCATTCTAGCGGCTCCCTATATATATATATATATATATATATATATATATATATATATATATATATATATATATATATATTGGTAGGTTAACGTACAAATGCCCTTATCGTACATTACGTACGCTACAATCTCATCCGTCAGATCATCTTCCCGCATTGAAAATCGCATGTTGGTTTTTTAACATGCGATTTCATCAAAAATTATCACATGCGAAATTGTTACAAAAAAACAACATGTTATTTCATCAAAAATTATCACATGCGAAACTGTTAAAAAAACAACATGCGATTTCATCATAAAATATCACATGCGAAATTGTTACAAAAAAAACAACATGCGATTTCGGTGCGGGAAGATGATCTGACGACTGAGATTGTAGCGTACGTAATGTACGATAAGGAATATTGTACAATACACTTTCCCTATATATATATATATATATATATATATATATATATATATATCTGTGTGTGTGTGTGAGAAGAAAAAGAAGAAATGGCATATCAGTAAAATACTATTTCATTTATGACTCATGTCATTAATTTTTCACTCTTTAATTAATTAGTCAACTAATCATTAACTATCCTACACATAATCTACAAAACCTACAAATATCAAAATTTTCCCACATATACCTTACACATTATAGAATTTTATCCTACACGGTCGAAATTTATCCTACACACCTCGAAATATATCCTACACAACTCGTAATTTATCCTACACAACTAGTATTTTATTCTACACTTTAAATTAAATTGTTTTTTTAATTTGGGAAAGTATATATTTTGAAAATGAATTACAAATTTAATTTAGTTAGTTACTAAAGGGGAAGATTACAAATTAATGATTTATGTAAGTTTACCAATATACCCTTATATTAAAATTAAATGCAAATATTAAATGAAGTAAAATGAAGCATTCTTATTGGTTCAAACTTTTTCTTTTTTCTTCTTACAAAATATTTCTTCTCATTTGAATCCTCTACTATATATATATATATATATATATATATAGGGTAAGGTTCATTTCAGAACCACCCTTATTGCGAGAATCGCGAAAACCAATGTGAATACAAAATAAAATCTAAAAAAATAAAAGAAACACTAAAAAAAATTTTGATATATATATTTTTTAAAATCGCTATATTTAGTTAGCAAAAAAAAAATTTCGAGTAACAGTTATACATGCACATGTGCATATGTATCATTACTTCGACAAATTCCTTAATACGTTATCAGTAATAGAAAATTGCACTTTAATTTACAATACCATTTGTAATATACTACTTTTTACATTACCAATATTCAAAATGCACATGTGCATCATTATGTATAACCATGATATAACGTGTTTTGGTATAAAAAGTTTGTGATTTTGAATGGAGAAGTATGCCCATTAACATGTTTTTTTGTTAGTTATATCTAGTGGTTGATGGTTTGGTTATAGTTGTCAATTTATGATGTAATATGTTGATTGGATGGTATAAAAAGTGTTGATATACATGTAATAAAGTGAAAATATTGGTAATGGTATTGCATTATGGATGGTAGGAGGTGATAGTATTGTATGATGGATGGTAGAAGGTAATGGTAGTGTATTATGGATGGTATGATAGATGAAAGGGAAAGTGTATTCAAAGTAGTGTACCAAAACACCTTATTTCATGTTGATACATATAGATGCACATGTGTATTTCTAATATTGGTAATGTAAAGAGTAGTGTAGTACATATGGTAGTGTAAATGAAAGTGCAATTGTCTACTATTTGTAATGAATTACGGAATTTGTCAAAGAAATGACCAAAATGCACATGTACATGTTTGTGTATTATGGATGAAATGATAGATGAAAGATAAAGTAGTGTACTAACACACCTTATTTCATGTTGATACATATAGATGCACATGTGCATTTCTAATATTGTCAACGTAAAAAGTAGTGTATTACACATGGTAGTGTAAATGAAAGTGCAATTGTCTAATATTTGTAATAAATTACGGAATTTGTCAAATAAATGATACAAATGCACATGTGCATGGATAACTGTTACTTGAAAAAAAAATTGAAATTTTTTTATTATACACGAAATATAGCGATTTTTCCAAAAAAAATAGTAAAAAAATAAATAAATTTTTGGGTGTTTTTTAGGTATTACTGTTTGTGTTCGCACTGGTTCTCGCAGTTCTCGCAATAAAGGGTGGTTCCTAACGGATCCTTCTCCTATATATATATATATATATATATATATATATATATATAGGGAAGGATGTATAGAAAACGCACTTTTGGTTAGAAAACCCGGGAAACTCAAACCTCCCGACTTTTTTTTTTTTTTTGAAAAAATTTGCACATGTTATATACATGTTTTTAAGGATTTTGGGCAAAAAAAATCAAAAAAAACCCCGAGTAGATATTTAAAAAAAAACAAGTTTTGGTGTAACATATGTTACATTCGTCTGACCTATGTTACCCTAGAAATTTGTTTATTTTTTTTTAAAATATCCACTCGGCGCTTTTTTTATTTTTTTTTTCCCAAAACCCTTAAAAACATGTATATAACATGTGTAATTTTTTTTTTAAATTCGGGAGGTTAGAGTTTCCCAAGTTTTCTAAATTATAAGTGTTTTCTATAGTTACTATATATATATATATATATATATATATATATATATATATATATATATATATATATATATATATATGCCTAGGATTTAGGGAAAACGCCTAAATTGAAAACGGTGAGAACGCCCTTCATCCGTTGGATCAAAACAATCTATGGATTAGATTGGCGCGGTGGCGTTTTCGTAAATAAAATCAATTTTATTATGTGGACGAGCTTCATTAAGGGTAAAAGGGTCTTTATACTGCTCTACAAAACGCCAAACTCAAGAGTAAAACGCCATTAAAATTCTTGCCCGAAACTACAAGCCATACACATCATCTTTATCTAAACGCCATTCATATAAAAAGCCAAACTTTGTGTTTAACATATAAAGCTGAACAAACAGTAACTGAAATAACGGAAGCTTCATTACTAACATTTATTATAATAAATCAACAGTAACTGAAACGCCAAACTCAACAGTAACTGAAACGACGCCAAACTTTGGATTTCAAATGCTTGCGAGATCCATAACCTTTCGACTTATACCCAACAGGGACTTTATGAGATTCTTGTCGATTTGATATTACCCTGTTATCTCCTCAAATATATCCCTAGTACTAGGAGGATGAGCAACAATCTGCATATCTTGAACGTTCTTCATATAAGATTGAATATGATCCTTGTATAAGGATAGCTCCTCCTTATTACCAGATAAACGGTTCAAAGTATACTCTGTTGCAAAAATAATTTCTCGCATCATACTTTGCACATCGGGGTCAAGCTCGGTCATAAATTCACGACTCATTGAGTAATCGGAAGAGCAATTTGGCGAAGCATCTTTATGCCATCTATTCAAGATATACTATTTTGGAAATTCCCTAATATCCAAACTACTCAAAACATAAAATATATGTCTACATAGCAAACCAAACTGCTCAAAACGCCGGCATGAGCAAGTGCTGGTGCAATCATACTTACGGTACATTACCTGAAAAACGCCAAAAACAATGTATGTATAAAACGCTATGCAAACAATGTTTGAATAAAACACCATCAAAAAAACAAACACAAAAACTCCATGCAAAAAAAATTAAATGTTTAAAAATATAATAAACGCCATATTCGGAAAACGCCAAAATAAAAATATCTTAAAAACGCCATTGTTTACCTCAAATAAGGATGTACAAGGCTGCTGGAAATCATTTATGTAGAACTTAACAAACCCATCAGGCTTATCTTCATAACGTTGATTTATGCGATCCCCAAATCCCGATTAGCTCAGTTTGAACGTCCCAAAAAAATATTTTTTTGTGTATATGTCAGCAGCTTGGCCCTCCAACACTTTATAATTACTTTTCAACTGGGGGCGTATGTATCGAGATTCATGATCATTTTTTCGGTGCGTGTGACGTTGTGCTTCTATTGCAGTTTCGTAATGAGTCATGAACTCAACAAGAGTAGATTTTAAATTGCACACTTGACCAAAAAATGGTTCTCACTCTCTGACCTCGATGTCGTACGCATAAGGTCCGACAGTTCCTCCATTCTATAGTATGCAAGGATCCAAGATTCCCTAAGTGCAAAAATATTAGAAAGCCAGTCATTATCATCTAAATTGAACCTCTCCAATAACCTCTTCCCATCCTGATTCAAACTCTTTGGGTGTAAGAATATCTGTCCACACAACAACACAAATACGTTCTTTGAAATTGGTGGAATTGCATAGCATAACACCAACCTATATATAACACGAAAACGCCATGCAAATATATACATTAGAAACAACAAACTAACATGAAAAACGCCTATGAATGACAAAATGCCATATATCTTAAACGCCAAACACATAAAAATAAGAAAATCAACCTTTAGAGAAAGTTTATGCATCACGTGCCACATGCATAACCGATGCCTCGTTTCAACAAATACAACAGAAATGGCCTTCTTCATTGCTGGATCTTGGTCAGTGACAACAACTTTTGGTTGAGAACCAACAGCTTTTAGAAAAACTCTCAACAACCATATATACGTATCAGCAGTTTCTGACGCCAATAATGCAGCACCAAATGTAACATTGCAGTGGTGATTGTATATACCAGTGAACGGTACAAACACCATAGAGTATCTGCATTTGAAAACATCATTGAAAAAATGAAACGAGAACAAAACGCCAATGCATGTAAATAGTGAAAACGCCAAAAAAAATAGAAAAAATAGAATTATAAATATTACTTGCTGGAACGATACGTGGCGTCAAACGAAATCACATCACCAAACATGTGGTAATTACGTTTGCATTGATCATCACACCAAAAAAAGTCCCTTCAAACGATTCTCTTCATCTGTGAAGTAATCGTACGAGAAATTAGGCCGGGACTGTTTTTTTATCCAAATGTCTCACAACCATCTTAGTGTCGTATTCCCCTATAAACAAGTTAATTTGCCTCTTGTAGTTCTTAAAATCAACTTTACTTGCACCCACGTCTTCAAAACCACCAAAACAAGTCTTCATAATATCAAACGCTTTAACCGGTCCCAAATTTAACTTAGGCATGCTATGTATAACATGCTTCTGGAGCTAAGTGAGATGTTGTTCAGATGGAAGAAAGATGTCCAACAAAATCATGGGTTTGCTCCTCAACAAACTTATAGACCTTCCATGATTTAGCCTCAAATATTACACATAAATGTGCTCCACAAACAGTCATCTTTGAAAATTTAGATCGCACAATCCGTTCCTTTTTATTCGGGTCCAACATATCAACCTTCTTGTCCTTATATACCCTAGATCTCGTACACATGTAATACTTAATATGTTTTTTCTCCTTTGGCTTTTATATTTTCAGCCCCTTTCCTGACAGAAAAACCACAAGTCGTAGCATACATAACATACATTGAATAACAATCATTAAGGCTTGGGAATATCATGTCCATTTTAGGCTTTATCTCTTCACTAACGTCAGGATTGATAAATGGTAAACCAATTTTGGGCAAAAGCTTTCGTTCGAAGAAACACCCTCGTCTAAGAAAAACACGGTGAGAACAATTTAAGAAAAACGCCATTAAAATAGTAAGTGTCTCCTTATAACATTATCAATGATAACGACATTAATTGAATAATAATCAAGACCTAATAAACATATAACTGAAAACGCCATAATGGAAACAGTCTGAAGGAGTCCCATGTCTAATATGTGAACATTCACACCAAACCTATGGGCAAGAAGGAATCCTGCCTGAGGCATCTCCATCCAATGCTCCCTGGGTGCTCTCCCAACTCCGGTAAAATTTATTCTCTTTAGTTGCATGTTGTAGTCTCCCGCTAAATCACTGTCAAAAATGTACTGTAACACCTCGCAAAATCATGTCCAATATAGTATCGACACGTGTCATGAGCTTTAACCGTGTATCGAATTGAATACGAGGGACTAAAGTTGACAAACGAAGGAAGTATGTGTGTAAAAGGATTCAAGGTGTCAACATTTGATAATTTTGCCTTTCAACAACCCTACGCGATGTTTATACCCTTAAACGAATAAATCATGAATCGTATGAAACCGTTTGTGGAAGAAAGTAAAAGTTTACAAGACGCGAGGGTTAAATGTGTCAACATGTTTAAGTTATACCTCTGAGTGACCCTTTAGCAAACCCGGAGCCTTGTAACGATTAATTATGCTCCCAAAAATAAGTGATAAAAATTTCACAAGGTTTCGATATCGTTTGAGATAGATACGCTAATTTTCGTAATTAAGGGGTTAAAAGCGTCAACAAGGCAAAACTTGTATTTTCGGTTATCGTTTAACAAAACCAGACCTAATGATGTTTGGTTATATCTCATGGATCAAAATATAAGTTATATGGGTTAAATGTGCTTAAAATGAAAGATATTGCGTTTTAAAAGGTTCAGCGAGAGAAAATGTCAACTTTGAAACTTGCTGAGCTGGTTACCCCTATGGTGGCGTCACGCCACCACCAACACCCTCTGCCGTCGCGCGACGTGACGGCCTGATCTGGACAGAAACATGCACAGGTGCAGGTCATTGCACCTCTCTTCACCCTTGCATGGTTTAACTCGAATCTAGGGACTGTTTGATGGTTTTAAAAACCATTTTGGACACATGTACTAATCAAGGAAGAGCCAAGACACCTGTATTGATCTGATGGCACCTTCAATTGGTATAAATAGGTGGGTTTTTGGCAGCATTTCTCACTTGCATGATCAATTCATACTCTTAAACATTACTCCCAAGTCTTGAAGCTTTTTAATCACTTTCTGGAGCATCCTACTTTGGAAGGAAGCTCTATTAGTCTCAATCTTCATGCTAAGGACCCTCGTAAGTGTACTTAGCCTCTGTAATTAAGTTTTTGTTAGTATAATGACCAAAAGTCAAAGTTGACGTAATTCTGCTTTGACTTAGTGATTAATCACTAATGGTCCAGCCATTATTCGAATTGAAAGTGGCTATGAGTTGGTAATTATGTAGGTAATAAACCCTTAATAGGGCACCTACTGATTCTCACTCTAACTTGGTCAATTGTCGGGTAAAACTTGTTATTAAAAAGTCAACATAATCTGTTTTTACAAATAAATCCATAACTAGTAATGTAGAAGTTATGGAACATGTTTAAACACTAAAATAACTTGGTAAATAATATAAGGACATGTTTAGGGATGTTCAACCCGACATTTCTGAGTTTAGGCTCGGTTCGGAACCGAAAGTCGCAAAAGTAGACTTTTGCTTTGACTTTCAGTTCTGACCCGATTAGGCTTGGTTTAGATATGACTTAGGTTTCCATTAGGACCATATTGCATGTTAGTATAACCCTCTGAGATTATACTAAATGGTTTTTATTAAATCTGAGTCATATGCATGTTTCCGTTAATTGCTTAATTGTTGACCATTATGCCATTTTGATATTAAAACGAGATTTTTGGAATTGTTAGAGGACAAAAACCTTTATTACTGATTTCTAAACATGTCCTAAAAATTTGACATCAGTTTGACGTTTAAATTAGGAGTTATGCTCGATATCGTAAATTGAAGCCTTTTTATTAATTAAACGGCATTTTCGGCATAAAACCTATTTAAACCCAAATTTATACACCAAACTTTCTACCCAGTGATGTAATATAAAATTTAGGTATTTTTGGAGATTTTTATTAAATTTTAAACTGATCATAACATGGGGTTATTGCTTTGATTCGGTAATTGGCGGTTATACCCTTTTTGCTAATAAAATGAGTTTTACATAACATTTTGATACCAAATCTTTTTCTACCGATTTTATATGTTAAATAAAATATTTTAAGCCTTATGGACTGATTAGAATCTCAGCTTTCCTTATATAACCTGAAAGTCGCCAAAAACCGACTTTTTACGCTTTTTAAACAGATAGTATGGGTTAAAACTATATTTAACATTTAAGATCCATTACCTACTGATATTATAAGTAAATCTTTATACTTTAACAGTAAAAATTTTAAACTCATATTTCCAGAATTGACCCTTAAAGCTTATGTAGAATGACCAAAAATGCCCCTACGGTGCATAGTTTGGTCATAAATGATATATTTCACATATATACAATATCTTACTGTTTTGACTTGCACAAATAAATATTTTTACTGATCATTTTAGACCAGAACCTCATATTATTATTTAACCTCTTTTATAATCTTTTAAAATGACTAAAATACCCCTACGGGGCTTAAATTGATTTTAAATCCATTTTGGGCATAATGGAAGGAATCCTACTGATATCACAACATATTTAAGGCATATTAACTTGTGAAACCTGTACATGACTCATTTGGTTACCCGTTATGCATTTTCGTGTTCGGTGCGGTTTATGTAACTAGTTTGCATAAATTGACCGAAACGGGTCAAACCTTATCATTTTTGCTTCAAAATCCAGAATGTGTTTAGTTTACCCATATTATACAAGTCTTCATACTTGTCGGGTCTAAATCACATTTTAATCCGGTCTTCGCTTAATCTTGCATTTTGAACCGTAAACTTTCCTTTAAAACTAACCGGTCTAAGTTTAAACTTAAGTAAGATCCGTTAGGAATCTAATAGGTTATTAAAACCTTCGTTCCAGATTTAGGAGCCCAGTAAAAGATTTTGCACTTGCTGATTGTTATACGGCTGAGATAAATTTGTATATTTTGCTTAGGTAAATACTTTTAACTTAGTTTCCCTTATACAGGCTTGGGGTACGGTATATAAAATATCGCTTGGTCGGGTATTGAATCTTTAATCAAATAATGGTTAAAACATTGAGATAACCCGTTTAATCTGTTTTGTTTGTTTTAAACCTTTGGGGGGTTAATGACCATGTCCTGGATATCCTCGGCTCATTCATTGAAATGGCCACGACTTAAGCACAGGGTGTAGGTATACACCTGCCGGTGCGTATGTAAAATGATATACCCGCTTGTTCGAGAATAACTCATCGTGGGATATATTTTGTGGTGTGTCTATTAATCTTTACCCCGGTATTTCTAACCCGGGCTACTGAACGTATAACAAACATATAATTCTTTTACAAGATTATTTTTAAATAATTATCCCAAGTTTCAAAAGAATATTTGTGCATTGTGCATGTAAATCAATTTTCTTAAACACTTTTCAAAAGAGTCGGTTAATTGTATTTACCAGTGTAAACTGAGGTATTTTCCAAAAAGACTAAGTGCAGGTACTAAGCGAAATGAGCTGGCTACTCCTAGTATCAAATAAAGAGTCTTGCAAGCTTTTGATGCTTAAATCTGTTGAACAGTATTTCCTTTTATCTTTGATCCACCTGTGGATCTTTTTGCAACCCGTTTTGTAATACTTTATGTTACTTTCGAATCGGTTTATAACATTTTTACTTTAGACTTCCGCTGTGCATTGAACTGTGATTATTTGACTATGATGATATCAACTACGTCACGATACTCCCCACAGGGCCCACCGGTAATACGTGGAAATATCGGGGTGTGACAGGTTGGTATCAGAGCCAACATTGAGTGAATTAAACACTAGCCTTTTGTGTTTAATCTCAATGACACAGTTGCACATTCCTTGACTTCTGAGTCTAGGCAAAGGACTTAGGACTAATCCTAATCTTTTATTTTATCCTTTATTGTTTTCCTTTGTTGTTTCTTTGTTTGTTTTGACAGGAACAAGAAAGATGCCGCCCCATATCAGAGGAAGAGGTAGAGGCGGAAAAGCCCCAATTTTCACAAGTCATGACCATGAGGCCGGGCCATCACACCGGCGAACTCCTTCAGCAACCATGAAGACTAGTCCTCAAGAAGATTGGAGGACGTATTTGGAACCCGCGAGGCATTCAGTATCGCTTAGCTCTTCGCCCTCGTATCACCACTCCTTTGGGCCACAATCAGAAAACGAGCCCAATAACTCACACCACTCCTACTTACCACCGCAGCGGTCGGGGTCGCACCGCGCCTTTCAAGATCCGACCCCGTACTTTCAGAGCCGGTTCAATCCGGTAAATCAAGTGCAAGAACCAGTGGGTTTTAACCCATTGGGACCAGAAAATCATTTTTCCGGTGATCAAGATATGGATATGGATGAAGATCCGGATCCTGCCGAGCCACCATCTGGGACGCCCACACATCCCATCGAGATTTCTGATGGATCGTCTTTTCACGGTTCGCCGTACCGGGGCCCAGACAGCTATGAAGCAAGGTTTGCCTCGTACCCTTGGGAGTTCACTCCCCTTTTTAACCCACCTCATCAGCAGCAGCGGGATCCCTCTGAGGATTCGCGTTTCCATGCGGTTACTCCACCGCCGCCGCTAGAGCAGCAGCTGCCTCCCGATCCACCGAGGTGGAGAAGATCAGGTGCACGGATGTCCGAGCGAGGGGGATTTCACTTCAGCACCCCCCAACACTCCAGTGGCAGTCACTACCCGCCACTGTATGAAGACCGCAGATGGGTGGGCCTTCGAACCCAGTTTCTGAGGTGGACTCTGCGCCAGTCGCGCCACCACCATCATACATGGGTTTTGATAACCCAATACCTTCTTACGCCGGTGCAGCAGCGTATAACCCTTTTGAGCAGCCAGCCTATCCTGGCTATAACTACTACAATGCCCCCGATGTTGACCCGTATCTTGTAGCGGCAAACTACAATGTTCTTCATCCTGAAGGGCCCTATGCAGCTTCCTACCAGACTGGATACCCAACTTATGGTTATCAATACCCGCCACCTCCTCAACCTCCATCGCAGCAGCAGTCGCAGCCACCGCAGATCCAACCACCGCAGCAGTAGGAGATTCTTCAAAGGTTGAACCAGGTGGAGCGGGAGCATAGAAGCCGCCAGGGTCTGCTTAAGGGTTTGGCGAATCTGATCAAGGGGAAGAAGAAAAGGGATTATTGAAAATTTCTTAATTTGTTTGTTTTATGATTTTTAATTTCAATCAAGTCCCTGCGTGGACATCTATTTATGTATTCAGTCCCTGCGAGGACTTGTATTTCCTTTTTAGTCCCTATGTGGACAATTTGTTTGTTTAAAAGTCCCGTTTAGGACATCTATGTACTCCTTTTTAAATTTAGTGGAATGTTTTAATTCAAATTTCATTTTGTCATTATATGTATGAATATAATATATGAAATAAAACAAAATATCATTCCTTTTTGTAATTAAGCTGCCATTATATATTAGACAAAATCTTAAAGGCAAAACCTAGCCCATGTGTCATTTTAAGACAGGGCCATGATGGTAGTTCCTTATTAAGATTCAAATCCTTGTTAATATCTGAAAACATGTTAACACTCCTGGCAAACGTGATTCGATAAAATCACACAAGTCATCCTTGTATTGGATTCTTCCATTCCCTTTCCTTTATTTATTATTTAAACATCCATTAGTGATGAAGTGCCTACGGGCCATATTTATTGTCCTTTGAGACAAAAGACAGTTGTAGTCTACGACTCCCTGTCAAGAAAGGTAATGAACTACGTGCAAACCGAAATGCCTTGATTCTATAAAATCAAGGCTTATGAATTAAAAATTGTCCTTGTGACTAGGCCTTTTGTATGCCACCCTATTATCCTAAATAGTTTATGACAGGGATAAAATATAATAAAAATTTAAATAAATTAAATTAACCCATATGGTTTATAGTTACCATGGTTAATGAATTGCCATAAAATACAATTCCTTTAAAGTCTTCTGAATGAAACATTATCATCATTTTTATGTAGCAATCAAGCTACATGGCTGGATCAGATGAGGTTAACAGCCACCCGAGGGAGAATAATGATACTACCAGAATCAACGTAACTTGTGCGGATCTTCAGGCATTGATTGACAATGCTGTTACTAAAACCATGGACATGCAGTTTAGAGAATCAAGTGGTACTCAGAGCAAGACCCTATCTGTACCACATTCAAAACCACCCTCTAAGACTCATACAACTCGCAAGAGCGAATATCATCACTCAACGAATCAGAGGAGTGTTCCATCTAAGAAGGTAGTGCTCAATCAAGAGCCACGTGCTAAAACCTGTTCATATAAGTATTTTGTCTCCTGCAAGCCAAGAGACTTCACAGGGGAGAAAGGAGCCATCGATTGTATGACGTGGCTAGATGAGATGGACACAGTGGTTGATATTAGTGGTTGTGTCGAACAGGACATTGTGAAGTTTGTGTCACAATCGTTTAAAGGAGAAGCTCTAGCTTGGTGGAGGTCACTGATCCAAGCTACAAGGAAGATTCCGTTATACAACTTGACTTGGGAGCAGTTTGTTGCTCTAATCAAAGAAAATTTTTGTCCTCAACATGAAGTTGAGAAAATTGAGACTGATTTCTTAACCTTGGTTATGAAGAACTTAGACTGTCAGGCATATCTTACGGGCTTCAACACTATGTCACGATTGGTTCCATACTTGGTCACACCGGAACCGAAACGTATAGCTCGATTTATTGGAGGTTTAGCTCCAGAGATTAAGGCAAGTGTGAAAGCATCAAAACCTACCACCTTCAGATCAGTGGCTGATTTGTCGTTATCCCTTACTCTCGATGCGGTTAGGCAGAGATCGCACAGGAATTCTGATGAAGGGAAAAGGAAACGTGAGGACAAGAACTCAGGCCGTTCTGATAAGAAACATAAGGGGAACACTGAGAGCAAGAAGAGTTCGGGATTTAAAAAGGATGACCAACAATCGGGTGAGAAGCCCAAATGTAAGACTTGCAAGAAGCGCCATCTAGGAAAGTGCAGGTTTGAGTCAAAGTCCCAATCGCAGCCAAGAGCTTGTGGGATCTGCAAATCTAGTGAGCATAAAACACTGGATTGTAAGAAGAAAAAGGATGCGACTTGTTACAACTGTAATGAGAAGGGGCATATCAAGTCCAACTGCCCAAAGTATGCAAAGAAACCTGAAGAAGGTAAAAAGACCAATGCTCGGGTCTTTCAAATGAATGCTCAAGAAGCGATTCAGAATGACAACGTGATAACAAGTACCTTTCTTATCAATGATGTTTATGCAAGGGTATTGTTTGATTTGGGTGCAGATAAGTCATTTGTGGATAATAAATTTTGTAAGTTATTAAATCTGCCTGTTAGAACCCTAAGCATAATATATGAAGTAGAATTGGCCGACGGTACAATAGAGACTGCTTCAACCATATTAGATGGATGTTCTATATCCATTAGGAACCACTCTTTTCTGTTGTCCTTGCTTCCTTTGAAACTAGCTGGATTCGACATAGTGGTAGGCATGGATTGGTTGTCTTCTAACCAAGCCCAGATAGTGTGTGATAAGAAGCAAGTGGTTATCAAGACTCCTTATGGTGAGCCGTTAACAACACAAGGAGATACTCAGTACGGGTTACCTAAGCAAGCGTCCATGCTTAAGGCTTCGAGATGTATAAAGAAAGTTTGTGTCATTTATATGGCGCAGGTAACCATTGATGAACCAAAGCCCAAGATTGAAGACATCCCTGTGATTTCTGAATATCCAGACGTATTCCCTGAAGAACTACCTGGGTTACCTCCAGATAGGCAAGTAGAGTTCAGAATTGACATCATTCCTGGGGCAGCGCCAATTGCAAGAGCACCTTATCGGTTAGCACCAACTGAAATGAAAGAGTTGAGGACTCAGTTAGATGATTTGTTGGCAAAAGGATTCATTCTTCCTAGCTCGTCCCCTTGGGGAGCGCCGATTCTGTTTGTGAAGAAGAAGGATGGCTCGATGCATCTATGCATCGATTATCGTGAGCTAAACAAGGTTACAATCAAGAATAGATATCCATTGCCCAGGATCGACGATCTGTTCGATCAACTGCAAGGGGGTAGTTACTTTTCCAAGATTGATTTGAGGTCAGGTTACCATTAGCTGAAGGTCAGAGATGAAGATGTGCATAAGACTGCATTTAGGACTCGTTATGGTCACTATGAGTTCTTGGTGATGCCTTTCGGGCTCACTAATGCACCTGCAGCATTCATGGAGCTCATGAATCGCGTTTGCAAACCATATTTAGACAAGTTTGTCATTGTCTTTATCGATGACATACTCATCTATTCAAAGAATCAGGACGACCATGAGAAGCATCTCCGATGTATTCTCAAACTTCTTCAGCAAGAACAGCTCTACACCAAGTTTTCGAAATGCGAGTTTTTGCTTCGTGAAGTCCAATTTCTTGGACATGTGGTTAGCGAGCGTGGTATCCAAGTGGATCCCGCTAAGATTGAAGCAATTATGAATTGGCAAGAGCCTAAGACGCCTACAGAGATACGCAGCTTCTTGGGTCTGGCAGGATACTACAGGCGTTTTATTGAAAATTTCTCAAGGACTGCTGCACCCCTAACTTCATTTACTCACAAGAATATAAAGTTTGATTGGGGTCCTAAGCAACAAGAATCCTTTGATATACTTAAACAGAACTTGAGCAATGCTCCTATGCTGACATTGCCTGAAGGTATTGAAGAATTTGTGGTTTATTACGACGCATCACACACAGGCATGGGATGTATGCTTACGCAGAAGGGCAAAGTTATTGCATATGCTTCCCGACAACTAAAGGTGCATGAGAGGAATTACACCACCCACGATTTGGAGTTGGGTGCCGTTGTGTTTGCACTAAAGCTTTGGAGGCACTATCTGTATGGAACTAAGTGTGTGATCTATTCTGATCACAAGAGCCTTCAACATCTGTTCAACCAGAAGGATCTTAACATGAGACAATGTCGAAGGATGGAAACGCTGAATGATTATGATTGTGAAATTCGCTACCATCCAGGCAAAGCAAATATTGTAGCGGATGCTTTGAGCAGGAAAGAAAGGGTTAAGCCCATTAGAGTCAATGCCAAGAGTATTGAATTGAAGAACAGCTTGAATGAAAGGTTGTTAGCCGCTCAGAAGGAAGTTGTATTAGAAGCTAACTACCCAAATGAAAATTTAGGAGTAACTGCTGAACAGTTATCACATGGAAAGGATGGAATCCTAAGATTGAATGGACGGATATGGGTTCCAATTTATGGAGGACTCAGGGACGTTATTCTTCAAGAAGCCCATAGCTCCAATATTCTGTTCATCCTGGTAGTGATAAGATGTACTAGGATTTAAAGGCAAATTACTGGTGGATAGGTTTGAAGAAATCTATAGCCACTTACGTGGCTAAATGTCTGGCGTGTGCTCAAGTTAAAGCTGAACATCAAAAGCCGTCAGGTTTACAACAACAGCCTGAACTTCCCACATGGAAATGGGAAACGGTAACTATGGATTTTATCACTAAGTTACCAAAGACAAAGCGAGGGAATGATACTATTTGGGTTATAGTAGATAGGCTGACCAAGTCAGCCCACTTCTTACCTATTAAGGAAACACACAGCTCAGATAAGTTAGCTCAGTTGTACATGGATGAGATAGTATCTCTCCACGGAATGCCAGTGTCTATTATCTCCGATAGGGATACTAGATACACGTCTCACTTTTGGAAAAGTTTTCAACAATCATTGGGCACTCGATTAAACTTCAGCACTGCTTATCATCCTTAGACGGATGGGCAAAGCGAACGTACAATTCAAACACTTGAGGATATGTTAAGGGCTTGTGTTATTGATCTAGGAGGAAGTTGGGATGACCATCTTCCGTTGATTGAATTTTCATACAATAATAGCTATCATTCGAGTATTCAAGCAGCGCCTTTTGAGGCCTTGTACGGAAGAAAGTGTAGAACGCCAGTTTGCTGGGCGGAAGTTGGAGATATCCAACTATCAGGACCTGTTATAGTCCTCGAGACGACAGATAAGATTGTGCAGATACGTGATCGTCTCAAAGCTGCCAGGGATAGGCAGAAAAGCTATGCAGATAAAAGGCGTAAACCTCTGAAATTCGAGGTAGGTGATAAAGTGCTACTCAAAGTATCACCTTGGAAAGGGGTGATGCATTTTGGTAAGAAGGGCAAGCTCAGCCCAAGATACATAGGACCATTCGAGATCATCGAACGTGTCCGAACTGTAGCCTACAAATTAAATCTACCAGAAGAGCTTAGTGGAATACATAATGTATTTCACATTTGTAACTTGAAGAAATGTCTACCCGATGAATCGCTAGCTATGTCACATAAGGACGTACAGATAGACGAGAGCTTGAAATTCGTTGAAAAACCTTTGTCAATCGAGGATCGACATGTTAAGAAGCTTCGAAGGAAGCATGTGCTGATTGTGAAGGTAAAGTGGGATGCCCGTAGAGGCCCCGAATACACATGGGAGGTTGAATCCACAATGAAGCAGGAATACCCTCATTTGTTCTCAGTAAATCTCGAGGTCGAGACTTCTTTTAAGGGGGTGAGGATGTAACACCTCGCAAAATCATGTCCACTATAGTATCGACACGTGTCATGAGCTTTAACCGTGTATCGAATTGAATACGAGGGACTAAAGTTGACAAACGAAGGAAGTATGTGTGTAAAAGAATTCAAGGTGTCAACATTTGATAATTTTTCCTTTCAACAACCCTACGCGATGTTTATACCCTTAAACGAATAAATCATGAATCGTATGAAACCGTTTATGGAAGAAAGTAAAAGTTTACAAGACGCGAGGGTTAAATGTGTCAACATGTTTAAGTTATACCTCTGAGTGACCCTTTAGCAAACCCGGAGCCTTGTAACGATTAATTATGCTCCCAAGAATAAGTAATAAAATTTCACAAGGTTTCGATATCGTTTGAGATAGATACGCTAATTTTCGTAATTAAGGGGTTAAAAGCGTCAACGAGGCAAAACTTGTATTTTCGGTTATCGTTTAATGAAACTGAACCTAATGATGTTTGGTTGTATCTCATGGATCATCAAAATATAAGTTATATGGGTTAAATGTGCTTAAAATGAAAGACGTTGCGTTTTAAAAGGTTCAGGGGGTGAAAATGTCAACTTTGAAACTTGCTGAGCTGGTTACCCCTATGGTGGCGTCACGCCACCACCAACACCCTCTGCCGTCGCGCGATGCAACGGCCTGATCTGGACAGAAACATGCACAGGTGCAGGTCACTTCACCTCTCTTCACCCTTGCATGGTTTAACTCGAATCTAGGGACTGTTTGATGGTTTTAAAAACCATTTTGGACACATGTACTGATCAAGGAAGAGCCAAGACACCTGTATTGATCTGATGGCACCTTCAACTGGTATAAATAGGTGGGTTTTTGGTAGCATTTCTCACTTGCATGATCAATTCATACTCTCAAACATTACTCCCAAGTCTTGAAGCTTTTTAATCACTTTCTGGAGCATCCTACTTTGGAAGGAAGCTCTATTAGTCTCAATCTTCGTGCTAGGGACTCTCGTAAGTGTACTTAGCCTCTGTAATTAAGTTTTTGTTAGTATAATGACCAAAAGTCAAAGTTGACGTAATTCTGCTTTGACTTAGTGATTAATCACTAATGGTCCATCCATTATTCGAATTGAAAGTGGCTATGAGTTGGTAATTATGTAGGTAATAAACCCTTAAAAGGTCACCTACTGATTCTCACTCTAACTTGGTCAATTGTCGGGTAAAACTTGTTATTAAAAAGTCAACATAATCTGTTTTTACAAATAAATCCATAACTAGTAATGTAGAAGTTATGGAACATGTTTAGACACTAAAATAACTTGGTAAATAATATAAGGACATGTTTAGGCATGTTCAACCCGACAATTCTGAGTTTAGGCTCGATTCGGAACCGAAAGTCGCAAAAGTAGACTTTTGCTTTGACTTTCAGTTTTGACCCGATTAGGCTTGGTTTAGATATGCCTTAGGGTTTCATTAGGACCATATTTCATGTTAGTATAACCTTCTGAGATCATACTAAATGGTTCTTATTAAATCTAAGTCATATGCATGTTTCCGTTAATTGCTTAATTGTTGACCATTATGCCCTTTTGATATTAAAACGAGATTTTTGGAATTCTGAGAGGACAAAAACCTTTATTACTGATTTATAAACATGTCCTAAAAATTTGACATTAGTTTGAGGTTTAAATTAGGAGTTATGCTCGATATCGTAAAATGAAGCCTTTTTATTAATTAAACGGCATTTTCGGCATAAAACCTATTTAAACCCAAATTTTTACACCAAACTTTCTACCCACTGATGTAATATAATATTTAGGTATTTTTGGAGACTTTTATTAAATTTTAAACTGATCATAACATGTGGTTATTGCTTTGATTCGGTAATTGGCGGTTGTACCCTTTTTGCTAATAAAATGATTTTTACATAACATTTTGATACCAAATATTTTTCTACTGATTTTATATGTTAAATAAAATATTTTAAGCCTTATGGACTGATTAAAATCTCAGCTTTCCTTATATAACCTGAAAGTCGCCAAAACCCGACTTTTTACGCTTTTTAAACACATAGTATGGGTTAAAATTATATTTAACATTTAAGATCCATTACCTACTGATATTATAAGTAAATCTTTATACTTTAACAGTAGGTAAAAGTTTTAAACTCAGATTTCCAGATTTGACCCTTAAAGCTTATGTAGAATGACCAAAATGCCCCTACGGTGCATAGTTTGGTCATAAATGATAAATTTCACATATATACAATATCTTACTATTTTGACTAGCAAAAATAAATATTTTTACTGATCATTTCAGACAAGAACCTCAGATTATTATTTAACCTCTTTTATAATCTTTAAAAATGACCAAAATACCCCTACGGGGCTTAAATTGATTTTAAATCCATTTTGGGCATAATGGAAGGTATCCTACTAATATCACAACATATTTAAGGCAAATTAACTTGTGAAACCTGTACACGACTCATTTGGTTACCCGTTATGCATTTTCGCGTGCGGTGCGGTTTATGTAACTAGTTTGCATAAATTGACCGAAACGGGTCAAACCTTATCATTTTTGCTTCAAAATCCAGAATGTGTTTAGTTTACCCATATTATACAAGTCTTCATACATGTCGGGTCTAAATCACATTCAAATCCGGTCTTCGCTTAATCTTGCGTTTTGAATCGTAAACTTTCCTTTAAAACTAACCGGTCTAAGTTTAAACTTAAGTAAGATCCGTTAGGAATCTAATAGGTTATTAAAACCTTCGTTCCAGATTTAGGAGCCCAGTAAAAGATATTTGCACTTGCTGATTGTTATACGGCTGAGATAAATTTGTATATTTTGCTCAGGTAAATACTTTTAACTTATTTTCCCTTATACGGGCTTGGGGTACGGTATATAAAATACAGCTTGGTCGGGTATTGAATCTTTAATTGAATAATGGTTAAAACATTGAGATAACCCGTTTAATCTGTTTTGTTTGTTTTAAACCTTTGGGGGGTTAATGACCATGTCCTGGATATTCTCGGCTCATTCATTGAAATGGCCACGACTTAAGCACGGGGTGTAGGCATACACATGCCGGTGCGTATGTAAAATGATATGCCTGCTTGTTCGAGAATAACTCGCCGTGGGATATATTATGTGGTGTGTATATTAATCTTTAACCCGGTATTTCTAACCCGGGCTACTGAACGTATAACAAACATATAATTCTTTTACAAGATTATTTTTAAATAATTATCCCAAGTTACAAAAGAATATTTGTGCATTGTGCATTTAAATCAATTTTTTTAAACACTTTTCAAAAGAGTCGGTTAATTGTATTTACCAGTGTAAACTGACGTATTTTCCAAAAGTCTAAGTGCAGGTACTAAGCGAAATGGGCTGGCTACTCCTAGTATCAAATAAAGAGTCTTGCAAGCTTTTGATGCTTAAATCTGTTGAACAATATTTCCTTTTATCTTTGATCTGCCTGTGGATCTTTTTTCAACCCGTTTTGTAATACTTTATGTTACTTTCGAATCGGTTTGTAATATTTTTACTTTAGACTCCCGTTGTGCATTGAACTTTGATTATTTGACTACGATGATATCAACTACGTTACGATACTCCCCACCGGGCCCACCGGTAATACGTGGAAATATCGGGGTGTGACATGTACTTCCAAATATCTTTGTTCGCACCCTTCAACTCCTCAACTAGTTGGCTCCGAATAAACCCAAAGTAATCTGTTCCAACCCTAAACCCACAACCATAGACCGAAACCACAGTGTCCATCCGGCTTGACATCTTTTATTCTTGAAATGTGGGGGTGGAACACTTCTGGAATTTGTTTTTTGAATCTGAGAAAATATTCAAGCGTTCCATCAGCAGTGATTAACGGAAACCCATGGTCCTCGCAAGGCTCTTTTTTCCGTGAAGTCGTTGAACGACTGCGTCGCATTAACGACTTTTGAGACTTTTGAGACATTGTAGAAGTAGATGTTATTAGAGAATCTTGCGATTGTACATAACAGCTGTGTCGCGGAGGGTCACACCTACTTTGTTTGGAAGGCCCAACTGAGTTATGTCTAGCAGCTTGTTCTTTTCTTTGTTGTTGGACCTTGGACGTTGGACGGTCGCGAGTATTTTCTTGTAGGACAAACGGTTTTTTGTCACTCATAAATGGGTTTATCATCGCCTTGATCCTCGATATGATGTTTTTCTTCACTTGCAGGGGTTGGGAACACATTTTCTGTTTCACATCTTCGAATTCTTTTTCTACATTAACTTCTTCATCATCAACTGTTGATGGATTCAGGTCAAGTTTTATCTAGAAAATGTCTATATCACCGAGCTCAATAATGCGTTCTGCAAAACAAAAAAAGCATTACACAAGCATATTAAATTAATATAATAAAACATTTTTCATAAGTTTATAAGTACCTGTATTTTGCAATCTATCCAGACGATAGGCACATAACAACCGGCAACCCGTGTACAGTTGGCAGCCACATGTTGATCCAAATGACCGCAACATGCATAGTCTCCGTGTTAGCACGTTTTCTAGTAGGTTAGGAGCATGGATGGAAACTCTATAAAGTAGGTTGCGAAGCAAAGGAATCTCAAGATGGTGGTTCACTCGCTTGGTGTGATTTTCTTCCAAACATTTCTTGATTTGTGTATATTGTTTTACTACAAAGGTGTCCACCTTTTTTCACCAGTGTTTCCAGACTGCATTTAGGTGTAGTAAGATGTTTTTTTAATGTAGCATGTGTGCCTTCAGCTCTATTTGTCGTATTTTAGTAAAAGGTTAACGTTTGATTGGTCCATACAAATATAAAATTTATAGCGGGATGTGTTTAAGCAGTTATCTCACAGATAATTAAAAACATCTGAAAAATATAAACATATTCAAATTATATATCTATTTAAATGAATGTATTAACTTAAAAGAAAACGTACGTTTACGTTGTTGATTGAGAAGGTGTCTATGTAGGTTGGTGAGGTTATAATCATATAACTCCTCGTTAGCAGAATCACACACTGTTTTCCACTGGTGAGTAAAGTCCTCCCAATCTGGTTGAGTAAAGGAATTCTTGTAAAGATATAAGTGTGCGGTAGGGAATATTTTTTTACACGCGTTTATCAATTCTTTGTCTCTGTCTGTAAGAATTACACGCGGGTCCACACACTCGTGCAGTATAGACCTGATCATCTCCAGGACCCAGATGTACGTCACCTCCTGCTCGTTTGAAAGAAATGCATGCGTAACACAAATAAAACAGATCCCCTAATTGCACCACTCGCATGACTCCCCCATATCAGCGATCGAGGGCGTACGAGTCCCCATATTAGACAATACATATAAAAAAGATCCCCCTGATTGCACCACTCGTGACTTTGCTCGTGTGGTGTAATAGATGTGGCCATAAGCATGTGAAGGTAACGGTATAGGGGGTTTATAATATGTGAAACCCTGGCCTTCGACCGGCCAAAGGGACCCCGACCGATCACTCCCTAGAATCTGACCAGTGTCGATCGGGGTACCTCGTGCACGACCTCGGTGTGGAGGGGGTGTCCGTCTCCGGCAACGTATAGAAGCCGTTCTGCATGGCACACTCCCTCAAAGACATATCATGCCATACAAACCCCCCCCCCCCCAATCGAAAACTAACCTCGACTCATTGGTGGTTGGGTCGTCATCCTCCTCTGGGTGCCCATCTGGTCTCAGAGCGAACTCAAACGAAGCTAAAAACTCGCACATCATGACTCGATATGACGGAAGAAACATTAGGTCGAACAACATGTTACACGTTGTGGTTATCATTTCATATACAAAACAAATAAAACCGGTTAATAAATAGTATGTATGTCCCACGGAGTCTGATCGATGTTATCCCGGGCTCAGACCGCCTCGTCTACCTCCTCCAAAGCAGCTCAATCGACTGCCACATGGTTGCCTATCTCCATCCGTCGAAAATTTTCACATATGTGAAAAGCCTCGGTCCCATCCTTGAACGCAAGATAGGGGTGATCTAGCAACGGTTCAATATCTCATCCACTGCGCCCAGGCCCACGTCCGCGACCCCTCCCCCACCTCCACCTCCGCCTCGTCCTCCACCACCGCCCCGTCCTCCACCACCCCGGCCCCACCCTCCGCCCCCACCTTGTCCTCCACCTCCACGGCCTCCCCCAGCGGCTCTGCCACGGCCCGACCAACCTCTACGTCAGCCATATCAATCTATAAAATATAACATTTTTTTTAGATTTTATTATTTTTATGAAATATAACATTTTTAATATTATGTTTTTTTTTTAAATATAACATTTTTATTATTATTATTATTATTATTATTATTATTATTATTATTTATGTAATGAAACATTTTTAATATTAGGTTGTTTAGAAATATAGAATTTTTATTTCTTTTTTATAAAATATAACATTTTTAATATTTTTAAAATTTTCCAAAAATTTCAAAAAGACATCAAAATTTTGAAAATTTTAAAAAAATAGAAAATTTAGTTAATAAGGTTTATACAAAATATAACAAATTTCGCAAAAATTCCTAAAATTTTATAAAATTCAAAACTATGAAATTTTAAAGCGATACAGGTCATATAGACCCTAAGCACATCGTATCGATTTAAAAAGTGAAGACTTTTATGATTTTTATGAGCCAATATGATGCGTATAGGCCAATAAGCATCGTATTTCTTCAACAATCTTCGAAAAAACCCCAAAAAACATACTTTTCACCCTAAAAATCAACAAATAACATTCTAAAGTACGGTTTAAATTCAAAATAAAATACATGTAAATGATGAGGGAACGAAATTACATACGTTATGTGTCTTGAAACTTGATTCCAATCTGTATAACCAAGCGTATATGATCACCGTATGTGTGTGTATTTGTGTGTTTTAAGTGTTGGTCGTATTGTGATATCTACCTAAGGCTGACATATTGTGTCAACCCGACCTATTAAGACACAAACACTAAAAGATACAAACCCGAAATACGTAAACACGAAATGTTATCTTGTCAAATTTTCAAAACACAAACACGAACCTGATAATAAACAGGTTGTACAGTGCAACCTTGCTCGTAGATTAGAGCAGTGCCTTCCACCATGTTAAAGCATCCTCTTTGAAGGATTGGGACACGTATTTGATAGTGCCCTTAATAGGACAACCGCTTGTGTCAATAACGGTTTCCATCTCATCGAGCCATTTTAAAACATCAATGACTCCTTTCTCACCCGTAAAGTCAAGAGGTTTACATGAGAAGAAATATTTATATGTGCACCCCTCCTAAGAGTTACAGGGCTCAGTTCTTACAACAATCTTGATGCTTTGCTCATTCTTCATGGAGGAGTGGTGAGACTTTTCAGTCTTGGAATGAGGTTTAGAAACAGATTTTTGCTTTGGTACTAATGGCTCCGGCCCTTTAAATGTAGCTATGAATTCAGCCATAGCTTTACCGACTTCATCGGCAATCAAGAATCGAAGATTATTCTCCGCATCCGTACGGTCTCGGTGATCACAGTTATCACTACCGTTTTTCTTAATTATATTACCAATATTCAGGCTTGCCATTAGTTCAGTCGGGAGCTATATATCCATCAGTAAGATTTTGGGATACTACTAGCAGATCAATAAACAAATGGAAAAGAAACTTGAAATTAGATTTCACTAAATCGACAGATTACAATACATTGTCCTATAAGGACTTTTGGAATTGAAAATACAAACATTGTCTATAAGTGGACTTTTGGAAAGTAAATCGATACACAATAAAAGAAAAGAGTCTCCAGTCGTCCCCTTTATCATGTTAGTCCTCTTCTTGCTTCACATTGCTTGGTGTTGGTAGTGGATAGTTTAGCGAAAACTTTTCTAGGTGAGGATTTATCATGGGAACGAAACTAACGGGTTCTAAGAATAGTGAATAGTGTGGGTCACGAATTGTAAACTGGTGTAACACCCCGTGTTTCAAAAAGTCAAGTACAAGTCAAAGTCAAAGGAAGAAAAGATTGCTAATTATGATCTGTCACTCCTTGCTTAACTACTGACTTTATTTCATTGACTTGTAATCAAATGCGTTAATTTAATTTCTTAGTTGTATTATGTGGAGTACTTGTAATAATCATTGTTTAATCGATGTTAATCGTTAATCTATTTATCGCTAATCGCATCGTAATCGCATTCGCAACTTGATCAAAGGGTTCCGTATATTGTTTTACATGTGTGTGCCGATTATGTGATACTTGTGCATGTTTACTTTATGTTTGTGGTGGTTAATCGAAACGCAATCGCAACTTTATCGCAACGCAAACTAATCGCAGACACTAAACGCAAGTTATTTATATTGATTGTATGTTAGATATAGTATTTATGTGATTATTGTCTCAACCTATCGCATCGCTTAATCGACACTCATTTAAACGCATCGCAACGCTCAAAACACTAAACGAAACGTCGAAATCTAACTCGCTGGACCACTTCGATCGAATGACCATCCAATCGAATGGTCATCCGAACGGATGACTATCCGATCGAAGTGACATCCGATCCGTCACCTGTGACACTTTCCTCTTTTGGCAACCTATAAATACCCCCTGTCACATCACAAACAGTGATGTGACAGCTCTCTCGTTCGACCAGCACCTCCAGCCCTCTTTTCTCTTGATTTCTCGCGATTCTTGTAAGTTTTCAACTCAAATCTAGTACATCTATCATCTACACGCACTTCTTCATCATTTTCTCCTTTGAATCTTAACTTTTAACCGTGAAATCAACGGATTTAAGGTGTTCTAGGATGATGTCATCATGGAGTTCTTATGAACTTCAAGATTTGGCCTCATTCCACCAAGAACAACTCAGATCTGAAGGATTTCAACATGATTTAACACTATTTTCACCTAGATCTAAACATTTTCAAGGTTAAAAGGATTGAAAGATGGTTTTGTAACTTTCTTTTAACTTTTTTTACACTTAATGCAGTCAAACCCGATATAATCGGAGCTCGTTCAGGCCTTCTACTCGTTTCTAGTGAAGTGTCGGTCCGAGATCTGATTTCCTATCAACGAGATAACCGATTTACGGGTTGAACATGAACCACCATCATGAACAGTAAACGGATCGGACTGGGGTGATTCCCACTTCGGTCGAATGACTTGGACTTGACGAGGTTCCGTTGTTTAGCACGTTGTCATACTGTCTCGATCAAACCGCAAAACTTTCAAAATTTAACAAATTTTTCAAGTTCCAAAACGATCAGACCGTTGGACGGATTGCAGTCCGATTGTATTGCCATCCGATCGGATTGACACTTGGCCCCAACACTTAACAATTTTCATAATTTTCAAAGATCATCAGTTCTAACGGATTGCCATCCGATCGAATGACCATCCTGCTGTGAACTTGTTCTCACTAGAATGTCTCACTGATCGGATCGCTCTCCGATCGAATGGCCGTTCGATCGAACAACCTGAAAGGTAGAGATACTTCTCAAATTTTAAAATGCTACAACGAAAACTTCAAAGCCATCATACACAAACATATCCATCCCAAATGAATGTCAATCCGACCGGATGACCATCCGAATGGATTGACATCCGATCAAATGAGCATCCGTTCGGATTGTCATCCGATCAGATGACCATTCGTCACTTGGTTCACTTGCATCGTTTAACGCACCGTTCTTCGCTTATACTATCGTTCTGTAATCAGACTAACTCTCCAGCGCACCCTTCAATCCAAGAGAGTGTTTATTTACTAAACACAACCTGGGAGTATACTCGAACCCTTTTTTTCTTTACACACTTTTGGGTGTTACATACGTTAATTATTCAAATCACAATCGACACACAATGCAAACACTATTTATATGCTGACCGTTATTGCATGTTACGTGTTATTTGATGAATGCTTGTATGTTATGTTTACACAGTGATTGTTGCCTGACACCTTAGCAACGATAGTACTATAGTTTGGACTCAGCACCTGTCGTGGACAGGGGTTGTTAAGGACTTTACTTCACGTGTCCCAGTGGGGATATGTGTTACGCATTCTACAACTCGCAGTCACGTCTGTGCATATTTCATTGTCGATAACCTACTAGCTTCACTTTGCTAAATGTTACATGTTGGTTATGCGTAAACGATTTTTCGCTATCTATTATACTATCAAACTTGTATGCTCACCTTTACACTATGTGTATTGAC
Source organism: Helianthus tuberosus (assembly GCA_030545235.1). Lineage (NCBI taxonomy): Eukaryota > Viridiplantae > Streptophyta > Magnoliopsida > Asterales > Asteraceae > Helianthus > Helianthus tuberosus. The sequence goes on from CM060367.1 coordinate 83,827,868, forward strand.
CTCTATTTTAACGTATGTGACAGGTGTTTAGGATGCATGTGTTTTGCTGCTATGTGGAATCAAGCTAGGATGGAGTCTAGAAACAAACCTAAATAAAATCTAAGTCGTCGGAACATTTGATCTGTCCTTGAGAAAACAATGTCTGTAATAAATGCCTTTATTTGATATATTATGGTATGGGACATAATGTTAAATATCTGGTAATTTTAGTTGTTATGAATTTCTCTTGGACAATCTGTTTCGCTCAGTGTCGCACCCCGATGATTCCGCCATCGGTTGGGGTGTGACAGATTGGTATCAAAGCCATAACTATAAGGAATTGGGTAAGACTCGACCTAGTTCGGGTCGGTGTCTTAGAAATGACCTAGTCTATAGTCTAAGTACCAACAGATCGCCTTGTGCGAACCCGATAGGGGGTTCCGCACGAGCCTATTTCTGTTACTCGATCGACCCGCAATCATGCTATACTATCACACTGCCTTTCCTAAGGCAGTCACACTACACTATTTTTCGAAAATGAACGGATGATTAGATCGAGACTAGGTGTGAAAACCGCGAACTCTCGATTGGATCGCTTGTTCGACCCGCATTTTCGCTATAAAAAAAAGAGAATTTGCGTTGAATCAGGAGTGAAATCCGTACTTCGACGAAATTTTCTCCCTCAATCTCGTGATTCTATCACACAAACAAGAATGTAGTCACTAAGTTTGGGGTGAAACCCGAACCTTGATGACTCGTTCCGCTCTCAATTTTGGTTTTACAAAACTCTCACCAAAGTCTCGATAGATTCCAATGACTCGAGTGCTTAAATAACCGAAAGGATGCGTGCCATTCACCATGTACTGGTGATAGAGCACAGTCTACTAGGCCAAAAAGGACTGTGGGTACATCCCTGAGAATAGTCGAATCACTTTGAGTAGTCAACGTCTATCAGCTTAAGACAATCTATATTCGATTTCATTCTCGCAATCGTTTATTTTATGTGTTTTGATCCTGAGCCCGCAACCACTGACTCTGTGATTTATTGTGACTTATCGCTTTTTGTGTGAACTTTTGTATTTTTATGTGGATTTAAATGTTTATTTGTTAACATTTTGAGATACTGATGGTTTCAATCTAACGCTTCTTGCTCCGCCTATCGCACACAACACACTACACAATGCTAACAAATCGTATGCTATGTTACTCGCTTATGCTATGCTAATCGCAATCGCTATTCTCGAACGCGCGACCTTAAATGATAGGTGAATACGTGCAATATATGTAGGTGAATACGTGCAAAATATAGTGGACTACTTGCCTCTGTGCTCGACGTGCTTTTGTGCTTATGTGTTTACGTGCCTACGTGATTGTGTGATTATTCATATTCCTGAGATTTAGTAGTATTAAGTGTGTTGTGAGGTGAGATTCGACATATAGTGTCTGAATCCTATGGCGATGTCTATTGCAGACAATGTCGTCATTTAGATCGCACATTGCTCGCTCCGCCCGTCGTAACCACGAGGAAAAGTGTATCGCCTCTCTGGTCGCCAAGCAGATGGCGAAAGTCATTCCGCAAATTGTCAGCGAGCTGAATGAAAATGCTAGCAAGTCCTCTGAAGAGTCCAGGACTGACTCGCCTAAAGCTACTTTTAGCTTCAAGCAGTTTAAAGCCTGCGGACCCAAGGAATTCACCGGAGAAGATGGACCTACAACCATGTTTCAATGGTTCGATTCTTTCGAAGTCACCCTGCGCCAAAGCGGCTGTCCTGACAACCTTCGAACTGTTAACGCTACCGGCGTTTTCCAGTCCAGGGCTCTTGATTGGTGGACTGCCGAAAGAAACAAGCGAGGGAATGATACAGCTTACGGGCTTACGTGGGACGAGTTGAATGACATCATGATGAAGGAGTTCTTCCCTCCCCACGAGCTTCAAAAGTTAGAGGACGAGTTCTGACACATCAAACAAGAGGGTAGTGACAACGCTGGTTTAACTGCCCGCTTCAAGCAGGTGAGTATAATATGTCCAGGCCAAGTTACTACCCCCGAAATCACCATCAAGAAATACATCCGTGCTCTACCAGATTGTGTGGCTGATTTCGTGTAGGCCGCGAAAACGTCAACTATTGAGGAAACCTTCCTGCTCGCTACCGAGATCAATGACAAGCGAGTTCGAGCTGGTTACTTTGATTAAGCCTCCAAGAATCTTCACCAAGTTACCGCTGCTCCCGCCGCTGAAACCGCCGCTGCTCCACAATCTTCAAAGTCCTCATGCCGCAAGAGAAAGAACAACAACAACACTAGCAAGAATTGGGCTGTCACAGCTGCCGCTCTGCTCCAAGCAGTACCCGCTCAATCAAAACCTCAGAACCACCAAGTAACGGCCCCGGTGACCCATGCACCGCCAGCTAAGCGTGCATATACTGGTCCTCACCCCCTCTGCCCTACTTGTACCTATCATCACCCCGTGGGGATTGCTTGCAGATTCTTTGTTCACTGCAATGCGTACGGCCACTTTACTACTAACTGTCGTACCGGTCCTCGTCAAGCTTCAGCTCCAGCTCAAGGTCAAGCCCCTACACCACAAGCTCTCCTTCCTGCTCCCCAGGGCCAACACGCAGCTCCTGCCCCCGCAGCACACGCAAGAGCTTGCTTTGCATGTGGTGATCCCAACCACTTTGCAAACATGTGCCCCAACAGAGTGGTGAAGCAAGAGCCACAGCAGCAGCAGCCACAACACCAACAGCAGGAGCCTCAGCAGCAGTAGCCAGCAGCCCGTGGACGTGCTTTCAACATCAACGCCCGCCAGGCTCAGGCAGACAATGTGGTTAATGGTACGTTCCTTGTGAATGGTATATATGCTTCGTGTTTATTTGATACTGGAGCCGATAACTATTTTGTATCGTTTGAATTCGAAAATCTCCTTAATCGTAAGCGCGCCCATCTCCCCTTGACGTTCGATGTTGAAGTTGCCACTGGAAGAACCGTCGCTGTCAATTCTGTCCTACGTGATTGTACTCTCGAACTCAACAATCACGTCTTCCCTATCGATCTTATTCCGATGCAGCTTGGTAGTTTCGATGTCATAGCAGGCATGGATTTTCTTCATGAAAATCGTGCTGAAGTCGTTTGCTTCTATAAGATGATTCGCTTCTCGCTCGCTAATGGTGATCAATTATGTGTCTACAGTGAAGTCGCATCGAAGAAACTCCAACTCATGTCGTGTATCCAAGCGAGCAAGTAACTCCGCAAGGAATACAAAGCTTTCTTGGCACACATTGTAGTAGCGGAGAAGAAAAAGAAAGAGAAGGCAATTGATAAGGTGCCTGTGGTTCGTGATTTTCCTAACGTCTTTCCTGATGATTTACCTGGTTTACCTCCGAGTCGTGATATCGACTTTCGTATTGATCTTATTCCTGGAACAAACCCTGTTGCTAAATCTCCTAATCGTCTCGCTCCGTCCAAAATGCGAGAACTCTCGAGTCAACTCCAGGAATTACTTGACAAAGGCTTCATTCGCCCTAGCACCTCTCCATGGGGCGCACCAGTCCTTTTCGTCAAAAAGAAGGATGGTTCGTTCCGGATGTGCATCGACTATAGGGAGTTGAATAAGCTGACTATCAAGAATCGCTATCCTCTGCCCCGAATCGATGATTTTTTTGACCAATTACAAGGTGCTACATGTTTCTCGAAGAACGATTTACGCTCAGGCTATCACCAGTTACGAATTCAGGAGGAAGATATACCCAAAACCGCCTTCCCAACCCGCTACGGCCATTATGAATTCGTCGTAATGGCCTTTGGTCTAACCAACGCACCCGCGGTTTTCATGGATTTGATGAATCGCATGTGTAAACCATTTCTTGACCACTTCATCATCGTATTCATCGACGACATCCTTATCTATTCGAAGTCGAAAACCGAACATGCGCATCATCTACGTTTGGTTCTCGAGCTACTCCAGGGGAATCGACTCTATGCTAAGTTCTCTAAGTGTGAATTTTGGCTAGAGGAGGTTCAATTCCTCGGTCACATCGTCAATAGTCAAGGTATACATGTCGACCTCACAAAGATCGAAGCTGTTAAGAGTTGGGTTACTCCAAAATCACCATCCGATGTTCGTTCATTCCTCGGATTGGCGGGCTATTACCGTCTATTCATCGCTGATTTCTCGAAAATCGCTGTCCCGCTTACTTCCTTGACGCATAAAGACAAGCCTTTTGTTTGGGGAAACAAACAAGAGACTGCCTTTCAAACTCTAAAGCATATGCTCATACATACATACATACATACATACATACATACATACATACATACATACATACATACATACATACATACATACATATCCTCACCCATGTCTACATCTCCTAAAACATGAAATAAATAAGTCATACTTAGTGTATAAGCGTTTAAAAACGGTCTAAACGGGTTCGCGTTGCATATACAATTAAAATATGATTTTTTCAACATTCTGGAGCCCATGGCATCGCGCTACGGCCTATGGCCTTCGCCGTCGCGTCGCGCCACCACCACTTTTTAACAGAATGTTCGCAGCTGTTGCTGCATATTCCCAGCATAACTCAGTTTTACGGAAACGAGCATAACTTTCTCGTTTTTGATCCGTTTTACCCGATTCTTTTTCCTACGTGATCGTAATTTAATTCTCCATCACATGGAGTTAACATCTGACATCTGGATTAACAAAATTTTAGACCTTTAAGCTATCGACTTATCACCTTTTTACTACGTTTTGACCCGTTCATGCATTTATCAAAATAATTTGTTTAATTGACCTCAATTTCTGATGAGCCTTATAATTTCAACGTTGTTTATCATGAAAGATTAAATTCTTGGATGTCTTGCATCCTCTTAACCCATTTCCGCTAAAAAGCCTATTTTGACCCGTTATGGGTATTTACGCATTAAATGGTCTATGATATACAAAACCATACTCTTCGCTTTCACACATGACCAAAACATTACTCTAATTGATTAGCTTGTTTCCAATTGACATTTAAGGTCGTTTGCCCGATATACCTATCAAGGGCGTTTTTGTCAACATTGCTCCATCCTTTACAACCAAGGACTTCATTGCATATTTAACCAATCCTACCACTTAACTACAATTCTAACACACATACCTTGCTCGGATCAAAGCTAAGATCCATTTAATAATTCATCCACCAAATTGTTAGATGATAGCAACTTTCACTATTTATTCTGTGAATTCATAATACTTGACAAAACAATTCATTAGTCGATAACGCCAAATGGTGACATCTCCACCATTTGACCCGCTAAGTGTAAATGTCCATTTTACCCTTGTGGGGTTTTAATTATTCATTAACCCATCCATGTAACTTATTTCTTCGTTAACTTGTAACCAGAATTACCATAATACCATTTTTACCCTTTTTAAACATCAACCTTAATTTCTCATCGTACCCACATATTCCGACCCGTATCAAGTACTTGTCGGAACATCATACTTCACATATTTACTTACCATGTTCGTAATCAATACAACGGATATATATTCTATGAAAAGGGGTGTAAGCTTTACTTACCTCACATCCAATTATGCTTCTAGTGCGCATAAGTCCCGTCTGACCCGCTTCTTTCCCCAAGCTTCCTTGCCGCTTACCAAGCATCAACTATCATATATCATTCTTATGATAATTAGTTTATTCATCATTTGTCACAACCCTTTTATCACACGAATCTTATATGGAATTTATCATCCATCCTTATAACATGCTAATCTATCATTTCTTATCTGATTTCTTTAAACATTCACACACATGTATGATTCCAAACATCATTAACATAAGTAAATCATCATTTTACATCACCTTATCTAAAACCCACTTCATAGCTACTTTGTTAATCACTTACAAGTGATCTAGTCTCAATTACCTCATAATTCCATCATACATTTGGTGAGTTTACTATCTCCTAAGCATAGTGTACAACTAATTCATGTGCATTCTTCTAATTTCACACATAATTCATCAAGTCCTCCTACTAATTAACATATATCATTCACACATAAACATTCAAAGATATTATCATCATATTTCTTTCAATTCCTCTAACAAGAATCCATATTACTCATATAATACACCAACATTCAACAAGAATTAGACATGGATGATGATTCAAGTCATCACTCTCACCATAACTAATGGGTTTCACCTCTAAGCATCAAATTAATCTAAATCATGCATAACCCATGTTCTATATGATGATTCTAACATATCCCCATGCTCAATTTCATACCAATTCACGATTTACAACATAACCCACTGCGTGCATAATCACCAATCTAACTTTTAAGACATACCTTATGATCCCCTTGTGAAGGTGATCATTAATCCATGCTCGGTTATGGATTTAAGCATCATTTAGCCTTTTAATTTGATGAAAATGATGAAGTTAGGGTTCTTGGCTCCATGGGAGTCTCCTGCTCATTCTCGAACACACGAAGTGTGTGTTGGTGTGCGTGTAACTTTTCATATATTAATTCATCTTTCATTCTTAACCCACTTTAGTCCCTTGTGTTAGCCACTAAGACATAATTGGTACAATTTTCGTCATTTAATACTTTTAACCACACACTTAACTAGGTTAAATAGCCTAGTTATTTATTTCATACTAAGTCATATAGGAACACACGACAAATATAAACATTCAGGTTTTGGGGTGTTACAAGTCTACCCCCCTTAAATGAGGTTTCGTCCCCGAAACCTTTCTCATTTTCATTATACACTAATTACCTTTTCTTCCAGTTCGTCGACACGACCACTAGCACATCTCATTAACAATCTTCTATCTTCAAGAACCCGTGTCAGAGTTCCTATTAGTGTCACTTTCACTAATAGCGCTAGTTCCTAACGCACTTCGTAGCTAGTGGTTCATTCGTCATTCTAATACTAGTATATCATGTGCAATATATCTTTTTGTTTACTTGAAACAATTCCTACTTCCCATTAATAACATTCCCTTTTTATTTATATCAACATTCTTATTATTTTCATTGACCATACTGTCTAAATTCATAATTTATACATACACGTCTAAGTTCGATTTCGACAGGTACATCATAATACTAAGTAACTATCCATTCTCAATTCATAACTATTCATATAGTTGACTTCCTTCTAAAAAGTCCATACTTTTCTTACCATATTTTCACATAACATCCTCATTTCATTGACCCGTTTATAACAGATCTAATACCTCCATCTCCTTTCTTAAGATTACATCCTATACACATGCTTTATAATATTTAGTTCTTGTTTTGTTATCTCGACAAAACTACTATCTCATAGTCACATATACGCGCTTAACTCCAAAGTTAACATCATTCTACGTTTTCTATAACTACTTGTACCCTGCATACCTTTACGTTACCTTTAAATCATCTCATTCATGTTACATTACTATTACTCTCATTTCGTGTATTACTTAATCTACAAAACTAAGCGTGTCGTGCAAGTTAATCATACGAGAGTTTAATCAGTACTCAGAACTTTCACTCACAACTTTTGAGATTTACTACTTAATGACATAGTTCTCTTCTTACATCAACTATTAAAAGTCATACATTCCAAACCCTACCATACCTATTCCATTATTCATCTCGTAGGTCGCTTTCAATTTACTAATTCATATCTATCCGGTATGAGTTAAAACATTATACTTACTTTGATTTCATTTCGTGCTTCTGCGATCCGTAAACCAGATCGATCCGCTCATTCGCATGTACCAACCGTACCAGGCCAGCTTTCATTCATCCTTGTACTGAGCTTTTAATCGTGCACATTCGTTCACCAATTCGTTTGGTTTCATCACATTGAGGGTTTTACCATTGACATCTACAAAATCAGCGGTTAGCACTTTTCATTCAAACATTCATTATACTAGGTGATTTGTAGGATCCTTTTCACAACCAAACGAGTCGTTCAGAAGAGTTTTTGCTCAATACGAGAGGCGAAAACAAACGTATCGAGGTGATTCAGCTTGCAATTCACTTTAAACTTTCTTTTGATTGATATAACAACGTTTTACAGCGAGTAGACACTTCGGCAGCAGTTCGGCACTGAAACAGGAAAAGTTATTTCGTACCAAATGAGAATCAAGGCATCAGTATTTATAGGCAAGCCTATTTTGCACGAAATAGTCCAAGAGAAATCAACTTCACACGAAATAGCTATTTCGTGCGGAATCACCAGTTGATTTCGTGCGAAATGACAGTATGTCATTTCGTGCGAAACAGCCATAAACACAGATTTCTAGTATTTCGTGCCCTGATCTATACAATCTAGTACAAGACTCGATACAAGACGAAGTCGACAGACGTATGCACCAACAGACTCCCCCTCGGATGTTGACGAAGTCTTCAGTGTCGAGTCTTCAACGTCTTCAGTCTTTATCAGTCTTTCTGCTCTTTCTGAAGTATCTGACAGTGTAAAACATCCTCAGTCTTCTCTCTTCTTCTCTCTACCAGGATCTCAATCTGACTCCATCTTCTCTTGATCAGATCTCTTGATTTCTTAAGTTCATCAGCATCAGCAATATCAAGATCGTAACCTGGCTTTACATTCTGCTCAGGTTTAATCATTAGAACCTGCATATATCTCTACCTCACAATAAATTTCACAAATTTAAAATTTGACAAATTTATATACCACTTGCAGGCATTAATCAATCAATAAATGATTTCACAATGTTAATATCTGATGAACCACTTGCAGGTAAAACATTTATTTTTATTCATTATAAACAAACTCCCCCACACGAAATGTTCATCATGTTTAGCATTTGGAGTTTTGAAAATCAGCTCTTCAACATCAGTTGTCGAAAATCTTTTTTGGATTTTTCAAAATTTATGCTAAAACACACTGAAAATATTTTTGATTTAAAGAAATGTAGTAAAGAAATATTTACATGCAATATTTTTGTGAGTTTGTGTAAGAGGATCATATCAGTTTCTGAGACAAATCACTAACACTGTTAAGCTTTAAACATTTTAAGTTCTAAACGATTCACTTAGATTGTCAGTATACTGATCCACTTAAATTTTCACACAAATTTCAATTGTTTCGAGATACGAGATTAATGTTTTAGAGATTTAAACTTATACGTGTGTCCCACCTCAGAATATACTCCCGTATCCAGATCCCAATATTCAGTCTTACAAGTGAGTATACCTAGATGATATCTGTAAAGGGTTAAATGCGAAGGCCATGAGAGCTCAGGCTATTGCTTCCGCAAAATCAGAGAGATGATGGCTTCGACTTTTGGTGGGTTCCCTTTAGAGAATATTTTCTTCAACAACACATGATTAGCATTTTGCAATGTTTCATCATTTTTTATGCTGAGGGTTGTGCTATATTTCAAGCAAGCAAAAAGTATTATACGGGGACTAGGCCATTGCTTCCGGCAAAATCAGAAGTCCCAGGATAATACCCCAGATATCACTAAGCATAAAGACCTAGTATCTCAGAAAGAGGGACCTTTCAAACAAGATTTCGGGGGTTACCCATATATCCGAGAGATGTTCCCCATGAGATAAGTAAGTTTGAAATTTAGGTTAATATCTCGACACAATCTACTAAATGTGCGAAAACCTACTGGCACATCATCAGTGAGACCATTTATCACTTTTTAACTTTCCAATTCTTTAGCATGCTGTGATAGTCCACTGATGTACTATCATTTCCTCTTTTTCACAACAAAACTCGTTTTTGATTTTATCATGTTTTTGACATTTTCAAAATTTCTAATATTTTTGGATTTTCTGAAACTCTTACTCCCCCTAAAATTCAAAAACATTTAAAGAAACTTTGAAAACAAACTGTACAAATAAAGTGACAACTGATATCGAATCACTTCAATTCGCCATCCACTTGGCATAAACAATCAGAACTCCCCCTTACAACAAACTATTTTCCCATTACGATTTCAAAACACTTAAGTTTGTTTTAATCAAAATGGTTTTTCCGAAAAATTAGTTTTGTTGAAATTCACAAACCATTTGTAGGTTAAGGGTTTCATCACATTGTTTTACAAAATATCACTTTGAAAAATTTAACAATTTTAAGTTCAATCAACAAATACCATTTGTAGGAAATCAAGTACAACTTAATGTCCCTGATTTACCACTTGTAGATCGAAATATCACCGAAGTGAATTTCTCAAGAAAGATGCCGATTCCTGCTCCACTCTTACCAACCTGGGAGCTCCGGCAAGTCAAGATTTTTACATATGAAATACAGACATCCAAGCCTGACCAAACTTGGATGTGAGCTCTTCAGTTTCACTCGGGGTGTAAGTTGCCTTCTTTGTTTCATAAAAATCTTTTACCCCTTTTACCTTCCCCTCGACCATTTTCCCAAAAATATGTTTTACTTTTCCATTAAAAGCTTTTTCGACATCAAATTCTTTCTTTTCAGAATAGAATTGATTCGAGATCTCCACTTTACCAACCTTTGATTTTAAATTTTCAGCCCTCAATGGTGGAAAGTTAACATCATCCATCGGCGGAACTGAATTTTCGTCTTTTACCTCAACTTGTGGCTCCTCTGACTTTGTGGAATCAGATTCATCGCCAGACTTCACATCAGATTTCTTAACAACCCACATTTGGTTGTCAAGATTCACCCTTCTTTTGTAAAACCTTTTCGAACATTCACCAACTTCATATGTTGAATTTTTAAACACTTTGAACTTTTCAGTTGGTGATTCGGTTTTATCAACAATCTTTTCTTTGAGTTTAGACACAACTTCCTGTTTTGTGTTGGTTGCCTTTGGACAATTCCAGGCGATGTGACCAACTTCTTGACATCAGTAACAGGTTCTTGTCTCCTTTCTCTGATAAGCTATATTTTTCTCAAACTTTTGTTTTTCTGCAAAGAACTCTTTGTTTGATTGCTTCCAGAATGAGCTCTTTTCTTCTTGCTCCGAACTTGCTCCTGAAACAAATACAGTTTTGTGTTTATAAGTTTTCTCATTTTTATGATTTTTAGGTGGAATAAAACCAAGTCCTTTCTTTTTGAAATTACTGTTATGGTTTGGTTTCTTTTGAAAACCAAAACCAGAACTGTAACCCTTTTTCTTGTTTAACCTTTGTTGAACTCTTAAGGTGTAAGGTTTAGGTTTTTCAGAAAGATTTTCATCTTTTATTTCAGAAATATTAATTTCTATTAGTTTGAAAACTTTTTGTATCATTTCTGGTTTAACACCTCTTATTGGAAACTCCTCATCAGAATATAATTTGTTTGAATCATTCAAAGTATACGCCACTTTGAATGTTTCTTCATTCAAATTAGATTTTGATAACAAGAATTCTTTATTATAAACCCTTTTGACCAACAACTTTGAAATGTTGACAGATGAACTCGAAGTTTCTGACTCAGACTTTGACTCTGACTCCTCATCCTTATCCAACACCTGATCAACCACTTTCTTTATTAACTCAGACTTATGATCAGTGTCAGACGATGTGAACGTGACGTCCATATTTTCTGGTAATTCATCAGTTGTTTCGGACTTTAACTTTATATTGACAGCCTTTTTGACTTGCTCCTCATTTGGTTTTTTGGGAGAATAACCTTCCCAGATCAGAGGCGGACACTTGTTATAATTTGCACTTTGTTTCTTACCAGTATCCTTATCTTCAGTCTTCTTGTCTTGAAAGGCTTTCATACCTGCAACGGTTGGATAAATTCTATCAATCAAATAATCAGAACTAGAATAGCTTTGCAATAATCGTCTGATTCTTTCATTTTCTATCTTTTCTGTTTCCAACTCATGCTTCAACTTAGCACATTCTTCAACGTAATGATTAATGGCCTTCTGTTTCGTCATCATCACAGCATTCATCATTGTTAACGCATCTTCTCTTTCAGAATTTGTCTTTTGTAGACCAGTTACCGTTCTATTCAACACATCATACGATTCTTTTACGTAGTTGAGATCAAACAATAATTTCTCTTTCATTTTCTCAAGCTCATTCATCTTCTCATCTTTCTATGCACACTGCTTACAAGATTCCAAACACTTTAGACAAGGTTTGATAACTTCAACAATTTTTTCAACTTCAACAACTTTCTCAACTTCAATCACTTTCTCTAATTCAACTATTTTCTCAGTGACTTTAACTTCTTCACTTTGTTCATTCTTCACTTCTTGAGCAACACTTTCACACTTCATCTTTTTCTGTTCCTTTGCTGCTCGTGTCTCCTTTAACTTTTCCAAACGATCTGCAAAATAAAATTGAAAACTTTCAGGAGATAAATGAGTTTTTGCAATATTAATATGCATTTCTTCCTCATCATCACGGTCATCAGTTGATGATTGATCAAATACTTGTGTCTGTTCTGAACTATCATCTGAAGGACTAGATTCATCATCTTGATTCTTCTCATCATCAGCAAACACTTTCATCCATTCTTTCATCAAATCTGGTTCTGGAACTATCTGTGCAATTAATGCAACTGTTTTTGAATCAGGTGGAATATATTTATCCCAACTAAAACCTTCTGCCACTTTTTCATCATCTTGGTCAGTTATGCCAAAATAAGCTTTCTTATTTGCTTCTTCGATCATTTTAGCATGTGCAGTTTGTGGTTCTTTTTGTTGATAAGGTTGATGAGCAACTTGTTGATATATGGCTTTTTTATAATAATCATTACCACCAAACGGATTCTTTGCTCCACTTGCTTCTCGATTGGTACATTCCCTCTTGAAATGTCATTTCTCCCTGCATCGAAAACAAGTAACTTTAGATTTATCAAAACCCAAAGTAGAAATATTTGCATCTAAGAAATCATCTCTTCCTGTAATCATCTTGAATTTTTTCTGCTCTTCTCAGAACACTTGCTAAACACCACTTAATGTCCATAAGCTCCATTTCCTCAGCATCGATCTGATCGTAATCCTCTTTTGTCAACATAGGATTTCCGACCCTTCCAGCAACCAATCCTTCATATAATTCTAACACTGTAGCTAGCAATAACATATGACTTTTAGCAACTTCTTCAGAAAAATTTTGACCATTCTGAAGATGCAACGCGATGTTGCATTGTAATACATGACCATTACTACTGTTTGAGCTTTGGAACTGATGACTAGAAGTTGAACTCTTTGGATTAGCACTTGGATATTAAGAAAATCCACTACTGTTGTTTGGACTTTGATTGATTGACCCAGATGAGTTTTCTGCTCTGAAAGCAGTTTGGATTTTCGGACTTGCTTCGACATCCTGAACACTCCCTTTGAAGTACATCTTAACATCTTGTTGTGCACTTGGATTGCTCATTCTAGCAATCTTTTGTTGCTCAAGATCTTGTCCTTCAATCTTTTCAATGAACTGAGAAATTGTCAAGCCATCATATTCTCCAGTATTCTTTAATATCATCAAAAATGTACCCCATTCTTTCTGAGGTAAAGCATCAGCTAATTTGTCAACCCATTCCTCACGATCTTTGTTGATATCTAATAATGACATTGACCGTACTAAGTGACAATATCTTTCAATCAATTTCTTTGTATCTTCTTGTAAATAAATCAAATTCTTTCTTTAACAATGATTTTTTACTCTTGATCATCTTCTCACTTCCCTCAAACTTAATTTGAAGTGCTTCCCAAATTGAACGTGAAGTCTTATCATGTTGAAGCAATATGAATATGTCTTCTTTAATAGCTTGCTGGAGTAAACTAATCATCATCTTTTCTGCTTTGTACATGTCTCGTTCTTTATCTGTAAATTAAAAAAATCCTTTTTTCAACTCCCAAATCTGTACGTGGTAGTACATACTTTTTATCAATACACTCCCAAGATCTCAAATGATTAGCTTGAACCCAGTTTTCAAACCGATCTTTCCTACCATAATACTCCTCAATGCCCATTAGCTTCGGGGTTTTGTAAAGTTCTAGTTTCGATTTCCATGTTCATGCTTTGAGCAATGGCAGCAGGAGTAGTTGGGGTTGTAGCAAATGCATTATAGAATTCCTCTTCCATGATTCGGTAACAAGTTTCACAAAATCAGCTACTTTCAAACGAAATGACCTGAAAAACAAATCTCACACGAAATGATGATTTCAAACGAAATACAATTACACACGATATCAACTTTCACACGAAATGACTCCTCTGGTACGAAATAGACTTTCGTACGGAATAGGTTCACACGAAATACCGTCTTTCACACGAAATATTTGATTTCATGCGAAATAACAAGCTAAAAGATGATTTCGTGCGAAATAGATGCTTTCGTACGAAAAGGTTCACACGAAATAGTATCTTCCGCACGAAATGAGTGATTTCGTGCGAAATGACCAAGCAAATGATGGTTTCGTGCGAAATACAGTGCAATTTCAAAGGAAATAAGTCTGAAATCTGATTTCGTGCGAAATAAGAGGATCTATTCCGTGCGAAATACTGCTGATGTCATCATCTTGGCCATATTTTTGTCAAATTGATCAGGTTTTAGCTTGATTTTAGGTCCAATTCTTTCAAGGCTTTGTTAAAACACAGTTTCGCTTATAATGTGAGAAATTCAATCCATTTTATCCGTTAAAACTTGTTCAATTTTGAAAAGAAGGTGTAGAAATCAGATTTTTGAGCTGAATCGGTAAGAACTCTTCTTCCTGAGCTCTGATACCACTTGTAGGATCGTTTTCACGACCAAACGAGTCGTTCAGAAGAGTTTTTGCTCAATACGAGAGGCGGAAACAAACGTATCGAAGTGATTCAGCTTGCAATTCACTTTAAACTTTCTTTTGATTGATATAACAACGTTTTACAGCGAGTAGACACTTCGGCAGCAGTTCGGCACTGAAACCAGAAAAGTTATTTCGTACCAAATGAGAATCAAGGCATCGGTATTTATAGGCAAGCCTATTTCGCACGAAATAGTCCAAGCGAAATCAACTTCACACGAAATAGCTATTTCGTGCGGAATCACCAGTTGATTTCGTGCGAAATGACAGTATGTCATTTCATGTGAAACAGCCATAAACACAGATTTCTAGTATTTTGTGCCCTGATCTATACAATCTAGTACAAGACTCGATACAAGACGAAGTCGACAGACGTATGCACCAACATGATTACTCACCTATAATTCTTTTACAATTTCCTACGTACATGCTATAACGTTTTCCACACTTCATTCCTTACATGCAATTCTTTTATTTTGGTTACTTATTTTGTCGACCTTTGCAGTTTGACTTTTCAAGGTCAAACCGACATTTCTTACTTACCGTAGATGTAAATAGGTACACATTCGTACTTCTTTCCTTTCATGCTTACTTGCAAGGACATTCATTACATCATTTCGGTATTCTTAACAAAACTCACCCTTCTCATTCATACTTAAAATTTTGTCCGAGTCGTAGCCCGTCATTTATTATGACTCCTAAGAGTCGATTTCTAACACATTTAACACATAACTTTTTCAAAACTTCTTCCTTTCGTTTTAAAATTTAGGTTTGCGTGCCAACTACGATCATTCTTTCATTCAGTCACTTTACATTTACTCATATGACTCGTTTGACACAACCAAGGTCAAACTATCGGCACATTCTGATGTGGGCTAATTTCATCCTTTTTATATTTTTAAATCCGTCCCACGGATTCAAAAGTAGCATCCATACCTTTCATTACTTCTATGTTTCGAATCCGTCTAGCGGTTCCAAACGTACCATTCATACCTTTTCTTCCTTCTATGATTTAAATCCATCTCACGGATTCAAACATATCATTCACATCTTTCATTCCTTACATGTGTTAAATCCGTCTCGCGGATTCAGACATATCATTTCTACATTTCATTTCCTTGAATCTGTTTTACGGATTCAAACATTCCATTCATGTCTTTCATTCCTTGAATCCGTCTCGCGGATTCAAACAGGTCATTCATACTTCATTACTTTCATGCTTCGAATCCGTCTCGCGGATTCTAACATATCATTCATACCTTCATTCTTGAAAGTCTTACGTTTCTCTTCACCCCACGTCCACCTACTACCTAATTCTAACGAACATACCTGTAACAATTATCACGGTCTCACGAACGTCATATGTTTCTTGTGTACTGGCCAGGTACACAATCCACATACTAGTTTCGTGTCTTCGTGTAATCGCCACCTTATGTCCGAAGAATTAAGTTTCGGCACGTGTATCATTTTTAACACTTCATTTCCATATCACTATTATATTTCATTTAAAATTTTCTTTCACTCGCTTATTTATACCACTTCATACGCCCACACGTTAAATTTACGTACCTGGGGTCCATTTGTCTTATCACTTGCCTTGATGCCGGTTCTAGACCGCATTCACGGATCAACCTTTCCAAGCAGTTATGCTTACCTTACACATAATATAACCGTTAGTTTCTTCATATGAATGCATACATACACGTTTGCGTTCCATTTCTACCTTTAGATATTGATCGAGTCATGGACTGTACGGGTTCCTTATCACAAGAGCACACAGGTTTGAGTTCAAGTACCTATACTCTCGTACTTGATTCTCTCAAACCAGGGCTCTGATACCAACTTGTAAGACCCTAGTTCGTATTTGACAAAAAGTCGCAGCGGAAAATTCGTGCCATAAAATTTCTTTTATTATAATCTTTATGCCTTACTTGAAAGTTCATTTTTTAAACAACTCTTTTATATTGAATACATCAATCTAACTCATTTACAGGATAAAACATAACTTATGTGTATCAAATTATATTCTCAGACAATCCCGTATAATCCTTCAAGTGACTCGGTCCTAGATCTCTATCCCTTGATGATCCTAGTGTTTCGTACTACCTGCGTTCACCACATAAAATTCATAACATTAGTACGTATCATGAACATATAAGATTTACTCATGTTTACTTTTCGTTCCGTTAACTCTTTACATTCCGGTTTTCCATCCGATCATACAATCCGCGGTGAGACTTCTTTGCTATTCCTGCGTTACACTTCGTTCACAAGGTACACTATTGATAATGTCGATACTCGATTGTATTGAAAACTTGCGTACAACCATGCATACTTACTTGCATTACATGCATAGATACGTACCCACATACATACATACTTTCAAGCATAACTACATACTTGTATACGTTAATACATAACTACTTCCATACATACCAACAATCCTACATACATACATACATACATACATACATACATACATACATACATACATACATACATATCCTCACCCATGTCTACATCTCCTAAAACATGAAATAAATCAGTCATACTTAGTGTATAAGCGTTTAAAAACGGTCTAAACGGGTTCACGTTGCGTATACAATTAAAATATGATTTTTTTCAACATTCTGGAGCCCGTGGCGTCGCGCTACCGCCTATGGCCTTCATCGTCGCGTCGCGCCACCACCCCTTTTTAACAGAATGTTCGCAGCTGTTGCTGCATATTCCCAACATAACTCAGTTTTACGGAAACGAGCATAACTTTCTCGTTTTTGATCCGTTTTACCCTATTCTTTTTCCTACGTGATCGTAATTTAATTCTCCATCACATGGAGTTAACATCTGACATCCGGATTAACAAAATTCTAGACTTTTAAGCTATCGACTTATCACCTTTTTACTAAGTTTTGACCCGTTCATGCATTTATCAAAATAATCTGTTTAATTGGCCTCAATTCTCATGAGCCTTATAATTTCAACGTTGTTTATCATGAAAGATTAAATTCTTGGATGTCTTGCATCCTCTTAACCTATTTCCTCTAAAAATCCTATTTTGACCCGTTATGGGTATTTACGCAATAAATGGTCTATGATATACAAAACCATACTCTTCGCTTTCACACATGACCAAAACATTACTCTAATTATTTATCTTGTTTCCAATTGACATTTAAGGTCGTTTGCCTGATATACCTATCAAGGGCGTTTTTGTCAACATTGCTCCATCCTTTACAACCAAGGACTTCATTGCATATTTAACCAATCCTACCACTTAACTACAATTCTAACACACATACCTTGCTAGGATCAAAGCTAAGATCCATTTAATACTTCCTCCACCAAATTGTTAGATCATAGCAACGAAATCCTTTCGCTATTCATTCTGTGAATTCATAATACTTGACAAAACAATTCATTAGTCGATAACGCCAAATGGTGACATCTCCACCATTTGACCCGCTAAGTATAAATGTCCATCTTACCCTTGTGGGGTTTTAATTATTCATTAACCCATCCATGTAACTTATTTCTTTGTTAACTTGTAACCAGAATTACCATATTACCCTTTTTAAACATCAACCTTAATTTCTCATCATACCCACATATTCCGACCTCTATCAAGTACTTGTCGGAACATCATACTTCACATATTTACTTACCATGTTCGTAATCAATATAACGGATAGATATTCTATGAAAAGGGGTGTAAGCTTTACTTACCTCACATCCAATTATGCTTCCAGTGCGCATAAGTCCCGTTTGACCCGCTTCTTTCCCCAAGCTTCCTTGCCGCTTACCAAGCATCAACTATCATATATCATTCTTATGATAATTAGTTTATTCATCATTCGTCACAACCCTTTTATCACACGGATCTTATATGGAATTTATCATCCATCCTTGTAACATGCTAATCTATCATTTCTTATCTGATTTCTTTAAACATTCACACACATGTATGATTCCAAACATCATTAACATAAGTAAATCATCATTTTACATCACATTATCTAAAACCCACTTCATAACTACTTTGTTAATCACTAACAAGTGATCTAGTCTCAATTACCTCATAATTCGATCATACATTTGGTGAGTTTACTATCTCCTAAGCATAGTGTACAACTAATTCATGCGCATTCTTCTAATTTCACACATAATTCATCAAGTCCTCCTACTAATTAACATATATCATTCACACATAAACATTCAAACATATTATCATCATATTTCTTTCAATTCCTCTAACAAGAATCCATATTACTCACATAATACATCAACATTTAACAAGAATTAGACATGGATTATGATTCAAGTCATCACTCTCACCATAACTAATGGGTTTCACCTCTAAGCATCAAATTAACCTAAATCGTGCATAACCCATGTTCTATATGATGATTCTAACATATCCTCATGCTCAATTTCATACCAATTCACGATTTACAACATAACCCACTTCGTGCATAATCACCAATCTAACTTTTAAGACATACCTTATGATCCCCTTGTGAAGGTGATCATTAATCCATGCTCGGTTATGGATCTAAGCATCATTTAGCCTTTTAATTTGATGAAAATGATGAAGTTAGGGTTCTTGGCTCCATGGGAGTCTCCTGCTCATTCTCGAACACACGAAGTGTGTGTTGGTGTGTGTGTGTCACTTTTCATATATTAATTCATCTTTCATTCTTAACCCACTTTAGTCCCTTGTGTTAGCCACTAAGACATAATTGGTACAATTTTCCTCATTTAATACTTTTAACCACACACTTAACTAGGTTAAATAGCCTAGTTATTTATTTCATACTAAGTCATATAGGAACACACGGTAAATATAAAAATTCAGGTTTTGGGGTGTTACACAAGTGTACGGTCTTCACAGACCATAAGAGCCTACAACACATCCTCAGCCAAAAAGAACTGAATATGCGCCAACGCCGATGGGTAGAACTTCTCAACGATTACGACTGTGAGATTCGTTATCACCCTAGCAAAGCAAATGTCATTGCCGATGCTCTAAGCAGACGAAGCTATTTGCATAGCGTTCGTAATATCCAAACCCAAGCAGGCTAGGCAGCGATCGCGAATGAAATGCTATACGATCGTTCGTTGGATTAAAGACTCGTACGGCTGGCACTAACTTTTGTCCTAACCAGCTAAGTCTTTTCCAACTCTCTGTGTATTTTATTTCTTGCTTATTTATTGTTAGTTTCCGTCTTTGCATTAGGGACAATGCAATCCTTAAGTGTGGGGATAGGAAACTGTCGTTTAGGTCTTAGTTAGTGAGTCTTGAGTCATAATATGAAAAATACAAAAAAAAAAATTGAAAAAAAAATTGAAAAATCAGAAAATGTCTTTCGAATAAAAAAGAAGTTTGCAAATTAAAGCGGAAAATGATAGAAAAGATGAATTTTTGCTCGGGTTCGAATAATAATAATATGAGATTATAATAAATCGAGCTTGCGTCTAGTTTGGGATATGTGGATAGGCCCGGGTTTGGTTTTAAGTCCTTTGAGCTAATATACCTTAATTGTCGGTCTGCTAGTGGGTTCTCGCCTGGGAAATATGGGAAACTAAAACTGCCGATAATAGTATAAGGGGCACCGTTATAAGTTAAAACCGTTAGAGTTTGTGATCATGAAAAAAAAAGAATAAAAAGTGAGCTAGAAACTAAATGAAAGTAACACAGGTCTATGTAATCCGAGTTGGGGATAGCGACTCTACAGCCGGAATGCCTCTGGGATGTGTGAAATCGACTTGCCGAATAAAAGTACCGAAACCTAAGTAATCTGTGGTTGGGGATCGTGACTCTACAGCCGGAATACCTCTTGGTTAGGGAAAGCATCGTCTAGACTCACGAGAGAAAAAAGCAAAGCAAAAATAGAAAAAAATGGAAAAAAGAAAAAAAAATTGATTGTAAACTCTCTTGGTTTTGATATAAGACGGTTAGGAATTGGTCCAGTGATCGTTCTTTTAGTCCTATAAGCTTGAGGTGGGAGTAGGTGGACCGTAAATTCTGGTGTGAGACCCTAGGTAGACTGACCGCACTTAAATTAAATTCACATGATAAGGGTTTAGGATTGAATTCGGGTTTAAAGGGATAAGTATATTTGCAATCGCGGCTAACGCAAGTCTTGGTTTTAATTAATTATACCTATGTTTTTTACCCGAGTGATTATTTGTTTCTGATTCCGTTGCATAATTCTTTTTCGAGGACGAAAAAAGAGTAAGTGTGGGGATATTTGATGTGGGGTAAAATACACATATTTGTCCCGTGTAAATTGTATAATTTTTGTATAGGTTTTATTTGTTTTTTTTTAGTTTTAGTGTTCTACTATATTATTTTATATTGTTACAGGTCCCGGTGTGAAAAAGGAATTGAAAAGAGCTGAAATAATAAATAAACGAAGAATCAGAAGTTGGGACTAAATTTCGAGGGACTAAAATTGTCATAAGATGGAAGGTTGTTTAAAAATAGTCTATTAAAGGTGAGGGACTATTGTTGCCAAAATGTTGGAACTTAATTAATTCCATTCACCCATTTTACAAGTCACGACAAAAGAAAGAAAATTGTGATTTTGATGTGCATGCACATTAATATATTGGCTGCCATATTTTTTATTACTTTTGGCGGTTATTATATTGAGAAGGCAGCTTCATATTAATGGTTATTATTGGAGGCTGTGACATAAGGAATTATAGAGAAGAACGTGACTTTGGCCCATGAAAGCACTCGAGCCCAGCAATTTCGTAAATTATGGAGTATTGGGCTAATCGAAAAATAAGAGAAACAATCAGACGAATTTGAAGGGGCCGCACATCAATTCTACGAACGCAACATCAGACATCAGACGGCAAGAAAAGAGGATCAGAGGCACAGGGAGACGGACGAAAGAAAAAAAGCCGGTTTTCGCGGGAATCGTCGGGATCAAGCGGGAAGCTTGGAGAGCAAGGGATTACCGGGTTTTGTTACTCGATTTATTTAGTTCTCTATTTTCTCTTGTTTAGTATCGATGAATTCTTGTTTGAAACTTTGTTTGATTGTTTTTAAGATTATCATGCTTGGCTAATTTTCTAAGCCACCTAGACTTAGTTGAATGGATTAATATAAAGTTTTTACCGTTTTCGTTATTTGCATGATTGTTATGGGTGATTGTGTTTAGTAAGAGGTTTGATTTAATGGTTTGATGTGTATGCGTACTTTGAATTGGTTTATTGTTATTATTTGCTTCGTATGATTCTTAGTGACGGTCTATATCACAACATAGAGTCATATTAGGGTTTAGGGTTTCGGTGAGTGTCTATATCACGTTAGAAAACCTTCACTCTTTAGGGAGAATTGGCCAATAACCTCTAGAAGTAACTGATAATAATTTGCTAAGTCTTAGTGTTCTACTAGTCCTAATACCTGGGAAGTGAGGGGCTATTGGTAGGTCTTACCCGGCGAATTGCTTTAGATAGGCCTTGGGAAAGGTTATGTCTTTGTTTACCTGTCGGTCTTATTAGTCTATCAAGTCAAATCAATTACTTCAAACTACCCTAGATCTAGGATTGGGAAAGAATAGGTCAACATTAGGGTACTTACACAATAATTAGACAACTGGGAAGGCGTCTAATAACCAGTAGAATTAACGGCCTAGGTAGTGCCACAGGTTTCTCCTTGAGAAGGGTCGAGGGGCCTCGTTGGTTCTTAATAGGTTTAGTATTTTAAGATCCCGGTTCCATAACTCGTGCACTTAACTTAATCGGTAATCTCTTAAAAACAATCCAGGATTCTTGTCTAGGTGGTCCCGGTCTCATATAAGAAAAGCCTTCAGTCTTTATTCGTATTTAGTCTAGCTTTAGTCTACTTAGTAGTTTAATATAGATTTCCTAGTTTTTCGTAACACCCCCCCCCCCCAAACAATTAAACAAGTCTTAGTCGTGTCTGTCAGCGTCTGTCAGAGTCTAGTTTACGTGATTTATAGAGTCTCGTGGTTCGATATCCAGACTTCCTAGGTTATACTACATTGATCGATACACTTGCCGATTGTGTGGTTTTAGGTCGAGTCTAGAATTAAAGCTTTTTAGTGTCTAGCTTAGAGAGTCTAATTTAGTTAATTTTTATAGTCTGTTTAGCACACATCAAGTTTTTGGCGCCGTTGCCGGGGACTCTTGGCAATTGCGTTCATTAGCTTTGATAGACTTTATTGACATATACGTGCTACGTGTTTGTTTTGTTTTGTGTTTTTTCCCCACCCGGTAACCCCACCTTTAGCACCTCTAGCATCCCAGAAAACTTAGAACACATGGCCAACGCTAGGCAAACCGTTCACCAACAAGCCACCCAAGGCTTCACTGGTCTTGTGTCACCCATCACCATCCCACCCATAGTTAGCGAGAACTCATGGAAAATTCCATCTTATGCCATGCAGGCCATTACCAATAACATCCAATTCCATGGCCGCGAGGATGAGGACGCCCCGGCCCACATTAACCGTTTTTCCCGCATCCTAGCTACTTTTAGCCTTCACGGTGCCCCTAATGATGCTACCTACTTACAGCTTTTCCCATTTTCACTAGCCGGCCGTGCGGCTACTTGGTTGGACTCACAACCAACCGGTACCTTTACCACTTGGGCGGGGCTTCGTCAAGCCTTTTTGAATAAGTATTTCCCGCCTGCTAAGGCCTCACGTCTTAGAGACCAAATCCACTCTTTTCGCATGGAGCCCGACGAGCCTTATTACCTTGCTTGGGAGCGTTTCCAAAACCTTTGTGCTCGTTGCTCCCATCATGGTCTTTCCGATTGGGCTTTATGTGAGAAATTTTATAACGGTCTCACCCAAGAGACTCGTGATAGGTTCGATACTAATGCGGGGGGGCATATGATGGGTATACTTACTGTTGCTGAGTGTTTAGAACGTTTTGAGGCATTTGCTCAGTCTCAATCCCAATCACGATCCGATCAGCGGTATCAAAGTGGTAATTCAAATACCACTACTAGTGCACCCGCCCGTGGGGTGAACCATGTCACCATGGACCCTAGTTTGGTCGCTGTGTTGGAAAACATGACTCGAGAGCTCAAGGAGATTAGAGCTAAGGTAGATAAGTGTGAGTTTTGCCGAGGGGGTCACGACACGAGTGCGTGTCCATTGCTAGTTGGTGAGGAGCAAGTTGATGTTGTAGGAGGAGGTTTCGGTAGAGGTCAATCTAGTGGGTTTGGTAATAATAATTTTGGTTCGGGTTGGCGTAATGATAATAATAATAATTTTGCTAATAACAACAATTTTCGCTTAAATGGACCCCCTGGTTTTCAAATAGCTCAAAATCCAAATAGGGGTTTAGGTTCACTCTTTGGTGGGGGTTCAAATGGGCAGGTCAAGGATGGGGGGTCAAATAATCAGGTTCAAACATGTCAGGGTTCAAGTTTTGATTTAGGGGGCAGCATAGAAAGAATGGAGGCTATGATGAGCCAGCTAGTTGTTAGGGACCAAACCACCCAAAAGAAACTTAGCGAACATGACCTTATGCTTAAGAATCACCAAGCTGCTTTCCAATACCTTCAAAGGGTTGTAGGTGATATGTCTAGGAAGTTAGAGGAGAGATTACCCGGTCAGTTTTCGGGTAACACCCAACCTAACCCGAATGCTCATGTAAAGGCCATTACCACTCGTAGTGGGAAAATAGTAGGGGACCTGAGAGTAGAGGAGAGAGTAGTTGATGAGGATGGGGATATTATAGACGAGGAGATAGAGTTGGAGGCTCCCGGCAAAGTGCAAAAGAGGCCAAGCCCAGCAAGTACCGCACAGCCCGATGAGTCTCAAGTTGAGAAGAAAGTTGAGAAAACGCCTATAGACGTTAGACCTTCACCCTTAGTGAACCATGCGTATGTTCCGTTTCCCTCACGTCTTAAGAACCAAAAATACTCAAGGGAATACGGGCAATTTCTAGACATCTTCAAGCAATTGAAGATTAATCTTCCTTTTATCGAGGCACTCCAGTCCATGCCTAAATATGCGAAATTTTTAAAGGACCTTCTTAGGAATAAAGAGAAGTTAGGGGAGTTGTCTAATGTCCCGTTGAATGGAGGGTGTTCGGCCGTTGTCTCAAATAAGCTTCCTCAAAAGCTTACCGATCCCGGTGTTTTCACTATTCCTTGTCTATTCGGTAGTAACACAAATACTAAAGCCTTAGCTGACCTAGGTGCTAGCATCAATTTGATGCCCTTTTCTCTTTACAAGAAGCTAGACTTAGGCGAGCTTTCACCTACTCGAATGACATTATCCTTAGCTGATAGGTCCGTGAAACACCCGAGGGGCATAGTTGAGAATTTGCTAGTTAAGGTTGACAAGTTCGTTTTTCCGGCCGATTTCGTCATTCTTGACATGGAAGCCGATGAAAACGTACCGTTAATTTTAGGACGCCCGTTTTTGAACACCGCTAAAGCTCTCATAGATGTCTCTTTAGGCACCATCACACTTAGAGCTGGCGAGGAATCGGTAGTTTTTAAGGTTATGAATTCGAAAGGGCCTAGTGATAGAGTGGAAGTGGTATCGTTAGTGGGGGAGTGTGAGAAGGACGAGAGAGATGAGGAAAAGGTGGTGAGTGATCTGAGTCTAGAGAAGGTAATAGGACTCAAGTGTGGGGACCCACCAGATAGGAAAGTAGAGGAATTAGAGGAGAGAGTGGTGCGTTTAGAATCTAGGATAGAGATACTGAGCAAAGCTCAGTGTGGGGATAGAGTTCGATATGGAGAGTCTAGATTCAAACCGCCAGGTGAGGAGTTGAGAGGTGGTGAGAGAGATAAGAGTGTTTGGGGCGATTTGGGCAATGATAGGTATAATGGTGCTACAGCCCGTGAGTTTGTGTTTGGAGGTGAGCTGCATCTCTATGATCCCCCATAAGTATGTGAGAAGTTGCTACCCATTTGTAGAGTTTGTACTTTGAGTCTTTTATTTTGTATCATGAGTCTAAATTAGTAGTTTTTGAGTCATTTTTAGAGTCGGTACTGCGTTGGGTTTTGTTTTGCTTTGTTTGTGCAGGTTTGGATTGTACCACCCGTACTCAATCTCCATTCGGGTGATTTCGGAACTGCCATCTTGATAAACCCAAGCAGGCTAGGCAGCGATCGCGAATGAAATGCTATACGATCGTTCGTTGGATTAAAGACTCGTACGGCTGGCACTAACTTTTGTCCTAACCAGCTAAGTCTTTTCCAACTCTCTGTGTATTTTATTTCTTGCTTATTTATTGTTAGTTTCCGTCTTTGCATTAGGGACAATGCAATCCTTAAGTGTGGGGATAGGAAACTGTCGTTTAGGTCTTAGTTAGTGAGTCTTGAGTCATAATATGAAAAATACAAAAAAAAAAATTGAAAAAAAAATTGAAAAATCAGAAAATGTCTTTCGAATAAAAAAGAAGTTTGCAAATTAAAGCGGAAAATGATAGAAAAGATGAATTTTTGCTCGGGTTCGAATAATAATAATATGAGATTATAATAAATCGAGCTTGCGTCTAGTTTGGGATATGTGGATAGGCCCGGGTTTGGTTTTAAGTCCTTTGAGCTAATATACCTTAATTGTCGGTCTGCTAGTGGGTTCTCGCCTGGGAAATATGGGAAACAAAAACTGCCGATAATAGTATAAGGGGCACCGTTATAAGTTAAAACCATTAGAGTTTGTGATCATGAAAAAAAAAGAATAAAAAGTGAGCTAGAAACTAAATGAAAGTAACACAGGTCTATGTAATCCGAGTTGGGGATAGCGACTCTACAGCCGGAATGCCTCTGGGATGTGTGAAATCGACTTGCCGAATAAAAGTACCGAAACCTAAGTAATCTGTGGTTGGGGATCGTGACTCTACAGCCGGAATACCTCTTGGTTAGGGAAAGCATCGTCTAGACTCACGAGAGAAAAAAGCAAAGCAAAAATAGAAAAAAATGGAAAAAAGAAAAAAAAATTGATTGTAAACTCTCTTGGTTTTGATATAAGACGGTTAGGAATTGGTCCAGTGATCGTTCTTTTAGTCCTATAAGCTTGAGGTGGGAGTAGGTGTACCGTAAATTCTGGTGTGAGACCCTAGGTAGACTGACCGCACTTAAATTAAATTCACATGATAAGGGTTTAGGATTGAATTCGGGTTTAAAGGGATAAGTATATTTGCAATCGCGGCTAACGCAAGTCTTGGTTTTAATTAATTATACCTATGTTTTTTACCCGAGTGATTATTTGTTTCTGATTCCGTTGCATAATTCTTTTTCGAGGACGAAAAAAGAGTAAGTGTGGGGATATTTGATGTGGGGTAAAATACACATATTTGTCACGTGTAAAATGTATAATTTTTATATAGGTTTTATTTGTTTTTTTTAGTTTTAGTGTTCTACTATATTATTTTATATTGTTACAGGTCCCGGTGTGAAAAAGGAATTGAAAAGAGCTGAAATAATAAATAAAAGAAGAATCAGAAGTTGGGACTAAATTTCGAGGGACTAAAATTGTCATAAGATGGAAGGTTGTTTAAAAATAGTCTATTAAAGGTGAGGGACTATTGTTGCCAAAATGTTGGAACTTAATTAATTCCATTCACCCATTTTACAAGTCACGACAAAAGAAAGAAAATTGTGATTTTGATGTGCATGCACATTAATATATTGGCTGCCATATTTTTTATTACTTTTGGCGGTTATTATATTGAGAAGGCAGCTTCATATTAATGGTTATTATTGGAGGCTGTGACATAAGAAATTATAGAGAAGAACGTGACTTTGGCCCATGAAAGCACTCGAGCCCAGCAATTTCGTAAATTATGGAGTATTGGGCTAATCGAAAAATAAGAGAAACAATCAGACGAATTAGAAGGGGCCGCACATCAATTCTACGAACGCAACATCAGACATCAGACGGCAAGAAAAGAGGATCATAGGCACAGGGAGACGGACGAAAGAAAAAAAGCCGGTTTTCGCGGGAATCGTCGGGATCAAGCGGGAAGCTTGGAGAGCAAGGGATTACCGGGTTTTGTTACTCGATTTATTTAGTTCTCTATTTTCTCTTGTTTAGTATCGATGAATTCTTGTTTGAAACTTTGTTTGATTGTTTTTAAGATTATCATGCTTGGCTAATTTTCTAAGCCACCTAGACTTAGTTGAATGGATTAATATAAAGTTTTTACCGTTTTCGTTATTTGCATGATTGTTATGGGTGATTGTGTTTAGTAAGAGGTTTGATTTAATGGTTTGATGTGTATGCGTACTTTGAATTGGTTTATTGTTATTATTTGCTTCGTATGATTCTTAGTGACGGTCTATATCACAACATAGAGTCATATTAGGGTTTAGGGTTTCGGTGAGTGTCTATATCACGTTAGAAAACCTTCACTCTTTAGGGAGAATTGGCCAATAACCTCTAGAAGTAACTGATATAATTTGCTAAGTCTTATTGTTCTACTAGTCCTAATACCTGGGAAGTGAGGGGCTATTGGTAGGTCTTACCCGGCGAATTGCTTTAGATAGGCCTTGGGAAAGGTTATGTCTTGGTTTACCTGTCGGTCTTATTAGTCTATCAAGTCAAATCAATTACTTCAAACTACCCTAGATCTAGGATTGGGAAAGAATAGGTCAACATTAGGGTACTTACACAATAATTAGACAACTGGGAAGGCGTCTAATAACCAGTAGAATTAACGGCCTAGGTAGTGCCACAGGTTTCTCCTTGAGAAGGGTCGAGGGGCCTCGTTGGTTCTTAATAGGTTTAGTATTTTAAGATCCCGGTTCCATAACTCGTGCACTTAACTTAATCGGTAATCTCTTAAAAACAATCCAGGATTCTTGTCTAGGTGGTCCCGGTCTCATATAAGAAAAGCCTTCAGTCTTTATTCGTATTTAGTCTAGCTTTAGTCTACTTAGTAGTTTAATATAGATTTCCTAGTTTTTCGTAACACCCCCCCCCCAAACAATTAAACAAGTCTTAGTCGTGTCTGTCAGCGTCTGTCAGAGTCTAGTTTACGTGATTTATAGAGTCTCGTGGTTCGATATCCGGACTTCCTAGGTTATACTACATTGATCGGTACACTTGCTGATTGTGTGGTTTTAGGTCGAGTCTAGAATTAAAGCTTTTTAGTGTCTAGCTTAGAGAGTCTAATTTAGTTAATTTTTATAGTCTGTTTAGCACACATCACCCAACATAATCTCGAAACTCTTATCCGCGACGCTCAGCATGCTTGTTTCACCGAACGCACCTTGAAGAAGGAAAGGATTCTTAACGATGGCGCTCAGTTAGTGAATAAATCAAATTGTATATTCCATTATCTAGACCGAATTTGGATCCCCAAGCGCACCAATTTACGACAAATTCTGCTGGAGAAGCCCACAAGTCTCGATATTCTATTTATACCGATGCCGACAAGATGTACCAAGACCTTCGCTACAGGTACAGATGGTCAGGCATGAAGAAAGATATCGCTATCTATATTTCAAAGTGCCTGACTTGCTCGAAAGTCAAGGCCGAACAGCAAAGACCCTCTGGCTTGCTCGTCTAACCCGAGATCCCTATGTGGAAATGGGAGAGTATAGCTATGGACTTCATAACGAAATTCTGCGCACGCCATCTGGTCACGACAACATCTGGGTTATCGTTGACCGTTTGACTAAATCGGCTCATTTTCTGCCAATATGAGAAGACTTTAAGGTAGAAAAATTAGCCCGAATCTACACCGACGAGATCATTTGTCGACATGTGACGCCTCGCAACATCATCTCTGACCGCGATGGTCGGTTTACCTCACGCCTTTGGGAAACGTTTCAATCTGCTCTCGGTACTACTCTCAATCTAAGTACCGCTTTCCATCCCCAAACCTACGGTCCGACTGAAAGAACGATTCGTACCCTTGAAGACATGCTCCGCTCATGTTTCATAGATTTCGGTGGTAATTGGGACGCGCACTTACCTTTGGTCGAATTCTCGTACAATAACAGTTATCATTCTAGCATCCAAATGGCACTATTTGAGGCATTATACAAAAGAAAATGTCGATCGCCTATTCTATGGCATGAGATTGGAGATGCGCAAATAACCGGTCCTGAGCTGCTGCAAGAAACGACTGAAAAGATCCTCCAAATTCGAGACAATCTGCTGAAAGCTCGGAGTCGTCAGAAAAGTTACGCCGATAGACGCCGCCCCTTGAATTTGACGTTGGCGATCACGTACTCCTAAAGGTATCACCTTGGAAGGGTGTGATCAGATTCGGCAAGAAATGAAAGCTCACGCCTCGATAGTTGGACCCTTTAAGATTCTGGAAAGGATCGGCAGGGTGGCCTACAGACTCGAACTACCGGAGAAACTTAGCGTCCACCCAACTTTCCACGTTTCGAACCTTAGAAAGTGCCTGGCCGAGCAAGATTTACAAGTGCCACTTGAGGATATACAAGTGGATGAAACATTACACTTCGTGGAAAATCCTGACGAGATCATGGACCGAGAAACCAAGAAGCTCAGGCGCTCACGCATTCCCATTGTGAAGGTTCGCTGGGAAGGCAAACGCAGCGCAGAGTTCACCGGGGAACTCGAAGGCAAAGTATCCACAATTGTTTGTTACGCCTGTGTTTCAAAAAGTCAAAGTACAAGTCAAAAAGTCAAAGGAAGAAAAGATTGCTAATTGCGATCTGTCACTCCTTTCTTAACTACTAGGGGAAATTCCCTAAACTAGGGGAGGCTGTAACACCCCGTGTTTCAAAAAGTCAAAGTACAAGTCAAAGTCAAAGGAAGAAAAGATTGCTAATTGCGATCTGTCACTCCTTGCTTAACTACTGACTTTACTTCATTGACTTGTAATTGAATCCGTTAATTTAATTTCTTAGTTGTATTATGTGGAGTACTTGTAATAAACGTTGTTTAATAGATGTTAATCGTTAATCTATTTATCGCTAATCGCATGGCAATCGCATTCGCAACTTGATCAATGGGTTCTGTATATTGTTTTACGTGTGTGTGATGATTATGTGATACTTGTGCATGTTTACTTTTTGTTTGTGGTGATTAATCGAAACGCAATCGCAACTTTATCGCAACGCACACTAATCACAGACACTAAACGCAAGTTATTTATATTGATTGTATGTTAGATATAGTATTTTTGTGATTATTGTCTCAACCTATCGCATCGCTTAATCGACACTCGTTTAAACGCATCGCAATGCTCAAAACGCTAAACGAAACACCGAAATCTAACTCGCCGGACCACTTCGATCGAATAACCATCCGATCGAAGTGACATCTGATTCATCACCTGTGACACTTTCCTCTTTTGGCAACCTATAAATACCCCCTGTCACATCACAAACAGTGATGTGACAACTTTCTCGTTCGACAAGCGCCTCCAGCCCTCTTTTCTCTCGATTTCTCGCGATTCTTGTAAGTTTTCAACTCAAATCTTGTACATCTATCATCTACACACACTTCTTCATCATTTTCTCCTTTGAATCTTAACTTTTAACTGTGAAATCAGCGGATTTAAGGTGTTCTAGGATGATGTCATCATGGAGTTCTTATGAACTTCAAGATTTGGCCTCATTCCATCAAGAACAACTTAGATCTGAAGGATTTCGACATGATTTAACATTATTTTCACCTAGATCTAAATATTTTCAAGGTTAAAAGGATTAAAAGATGGTTTGTAACTTTCTTTCAACTCTTTTACACTCAATGCACTCAAAACCGTTAGAATTAGAGCTCGTTCAGGCCTTCTACTCGTTTCTAGTGAAGTGTATGTCCGAGATCTGATTTCCTATCAACGAGATAACCGATTTACGGGTTGAACATGAACCACCGTCACGAACAGTAAACTGATCAGACTGTTGGATGGATTGCAGTCCGATCGGATTGCCATCCGATCGTACGACAATCTGATCGGATTGACACTTGGCCTCAACACTTAACAATTTTCATAATTTTCAAAGATCATCAGTTCTAATGGATTGCCATCCGATCGGAAGACCATCCGATCGAATGACCATCCTGCTGTGAACTTGTTCTCACTAGAATGTGTTACTGATCGGATCGCTCTCCAATCGAATGACCGTTCGATTTAACGACCTGAAAGGTAGACTTACTTCTCAAATTTTAAAATGCTACAACGAAAACTTCAAAGCCATCATACACAAACACATCCATCCCAGATGAATGTCAATCCGACCGAATGACCATCCGAACGGATTGACATCCGATCGAATGACCATCTGTTCGGATTGTCATCCGATCGGATGACCAATCGTCACTTGGTTCACTTGCATCGTTTAACGCGTCGTTCTTCGCTTATACTATCGTTCTGTAATCAGGCTAACTCTCCAGCGCTCCCTTCAATCCAAGAGAGTGTTTATTTACTAAACACAACCTGGGAGTATACTCGAACCCTTTTTGCTTTACGCACTTTTGGGTGTTACATACGTTACTTATTCAAATCACAATCGACACACAATGCAAACACTATTTATACGCTGACCGTTATTGCATGTTACGTGTTATTCGATGAATGCTTGTATGTTATGTTTACACAGTGATTGTTGCCTGACACCTTAGCAACGATAGTACTATAGTTTGGACTCAGCACCTGTCATGGACAGGGGTTGTTAAGGGCTTTACTTCACATGTCCTAGTGGGGATATGTGTTGGGCATTCTACAACTCGCAGTCACGTCTGTGCATATTTCATTGTTGATAACCTACTAGCTTCACTTTGCTACATGTTACATGCTGGTTATATGTAAACGATTTTTTCGCTATCTATTATACTATCAAACTTGTATGCTCACCTTTACACTATGTGTATTGACTTCTATTTTAACATATGTGACAGATGTTTAGGATGCTTGTGTTTTGCTGCTATGTGGAATCAAGCTAGGATGGAGTCTAGAAACAAACCTAAATAAAATATGAGTTGTCGAAACATTTGATATGTCTTTAAGAAAACAATGTCTGTAATAACTGCTTTGATTTGATATATTATTGTATGGGAGATAATGTTAAATATCTGGTAATTTTAGTTGTTATGGATTTCTTTTGGACAACCTGTTTCGCTCGGTGTCGCACCCCGATGATTCCGCCATTGGTTGGGGTGTGAAAACTGGCTCGTGTATGTAAGGTTTAAAATTTTGAAGTTGGGAAGTAGAAAGTATGGATCGTCAATGTCTACTGGTATAGGTTTTGATGTTTGGTTTGAAGGTTCGTCAGTTTGACATCCTTGGTTTGGTGCGGAGCTTCCGTTGTCGCGACTTCGTCTGGAAATTTTCCGTGAAAAGAAAAAGTATGGGATCAACATTAGCAGTCTCCTTGTCACACCCCAACCGACGGCGGAAACATCGGGGCGCTTCACTAGGCGAACTAGATTGCTCAAGAGAATCCATAACAACTATTTGTTACCAATATTTTTAACATTCATTGTCCCATACCAACGAACAAATATATAACACATAATTATTACAGACAGCGAGTTCTCAAAAGCAAAACAAGTCCGACAACCTAGATTTCTATTAGTGGAGTTTCTAGACTGCCTATCTTGATTTCCAGCATAACATCCAAATCAACCTGTCACATACGTTAAAATAAAGTCAATACATAAAATGTAAAGGTGAGTACACAAGTTTGCATAGTAATAGTATGAAAAGCGTTTACGTATAACCAGCATGTAACACGTAACGGGCGAAGCATTTAACTATTCAACAATGATACAACCTAACCACGAGACTGCGTTGTAGAGTATGCGCGACACAAGTTCAGCAAACACGTGAAGTAAAGTAATGTGATCCCTAGCAACCCCTGTCCACGACAGGTGCTGAGTCCAAACTATAGTATTATCGTTGCTAGAGGCGGTCTAGTGTAACACTGTATATGCATAGTACAAGCATTCATAGATCACGTATAGCATGCGGGAGCGGTTAGCGTTTATAAAGTGTTTGCGTTGTGTGTTGTGTTTTGATATAGAACGTATGTAACACCCAAAAGTGCGTTAAATGAAAATGGGTTCGAGTATACTCACAGTGTGTGTTTAACAAGTAAACACAAGCAGGATTAGATTGAAGGGAGTGTGTTGAGTTAGGCTGTGTACGGAAACATTAGCATAAGTCGTTGAGCAGAGTGTTGAATGGTGTGAGTGTTCGACAGGTGATCTGAACGGATGGGTTCCATCCGAGTGGATGGTCATCCAGACGGATGGTCATCCAAGCGGATGGCCATTCGAATGAGTTGTGTTTGTTTTGTAAATCGTTAAAAATTTGAAGTTTAGTCAAAACGTTTAAACATTGGAAATTATAAAGGACAGGTCATTCGGTCGGATGGTCATCCGAACGGATGGCCATTCGAGCGGGATGATCTGTAGTTGAAATTTTTGTTAAATTTTCTAAGTAAAAGTTTTGAGTTAACGGAGACGGCATGACGACGTGTCAAACAACGAAAACATATCAAACCCAGTTCATTCGGTCGGATGGGTACCACCCCTTCGGACAGACGAACTGTTCTTTGATGAGATTTCATGTTTGACCCGTTAGTCGGTCCATCTCTCCTAAGGAACAAGCCGAGAGTCTGATTGAGTCCAAATTCCATCCGTTTTGTATAAAAATCGAAGAAAAGTTCAGAATAAGTTGAAAAGTGTTGAAATCGTTCATTATTGAGTTGAAAAGTGTGAAAATCCTTTAGATCCGGAACCAACCTCGATCAAATGATGCTCCACAACAGTTTGCATAAGCAAACGAGTGGAAACCACCTTCAAGAGGTCCAAATCAGCTGGTTTTTGAGGAAAAGTTGAAGTGTTTGTGTGTGATTTTGATGAAAAAGATGATGTAGAAGTGATTAGAGATGAAGATTAGAGATGATTCGAGGAGAAATGCTTACAAAATGGCATTGAATCGAGACTGAGAGTGACTGAGAGCGTGTGAGCGGATGGAAGTGTCAACATCAGAGAATGAGGGTGTACGGCGGTATTTATAGAGTGAGGGCGAGAGGTTAAGTCGGTGGTGAGTGGCGATGTGTCGGATGGCTTGCCCGGTCGAATGGCTATCTGGGCGGATGGTCATCCGAGCGGATGTCCATTCGGACAGCCTGGTTGCGTTTGTTAGTTTTCCAACTTTTGTTTCGTTTGTTAAGCGTTGCGTTGCGTTTGATCGAGTTGCGAGTGAGCGTTTGAGCGTATAAGCGTTGCGTTGATAAGGGTGTAGGGAGTGATTAGACACTTGAAAGTGGTAAACTTCAAAATCAACCAATGAGAGTGTGCCATGTCATTCAATGAAAAGTGTTTAAACTATGCTCAAAAGTGTTGGCAATGGTTAGACACTTCAGGAATTGGTAAACTATTTAAAAAAAGGAAAAAGGTGTGATTGGTTAAAGATGGAATGGACCCCACCCCACACACCCCCTCTCTCTCCTACCCTCCCTCTCCCCGATCGGCAACCTGTTACCGCACCTCCACCTTCACCGCGCGGCAAACATGGTTGGCGGTGGTGTTCCCGAGCGGCAAACTCCTTTTGCCGAACCAGTTTGCCGCCTACACCGTATCCCCTAACCACATAACAATTCATCACATAATCACACAATCTAACACATCTATAAGCTAAATGCATAAATTAAATCCGCGTTTCGAGTCTGCGTTGAGTTTGCATTGCGATAGCGTTTAGTCTAAATAGGCATGTAAGATGCGATAAAATGCGTTTGAGCAGTAAGCGTTATAAACAGCTTTTTAAATGCGATGACTGTGTTTTAGTAAGCGTTGTAATATGCGTTTAAAAACATAGTTTAACCCGTAGCGTAAATCGAAGTCTCGGGAGTACAAACGATTACGAGAGAAATGACAGCGGTAAGTAACGATCTGAAAAGTCGGGTTGTAACACTCCTTTCTGAGAGGCATCTTCCTGAAAATTTTATAAAATTGATAACTATATTTATATAATGAGAGGAGTAGTCCTAGGTTTAGGTCTAGAACTCGAAATAGTCTTATGGAATCTGCATATGTGATATTTGAGTTTAAACACAAAATGCCAGTGTCTAATTCACTCAAATTGTAGCTCTAATACCAACCTCACACCCCGATTTCCGGTGGGGCCGGAGGGCGGTTTAAGCGTGACGATTGGATAATAGTATCACAATTTATAATATGCAGCGAAAGTATTGGAGTAAAAATATTCATTTAATAAAAGTCTGAATATACAAATAAAATTTATTCAAGTATTCGAGTACAAGCCCACATGCAAAATCTAGTAAAATGAGCTTTAGATATCATAGGCCTTAAGCTAGGAGTTGCAAATTCCATAGCCTTTGTCATAGCTGACCCGAATTCCTATCCTAATATCAAGGTTCGGTATCTGCAGTTCAATCTTTTGAAAATACGTCAGCTTTCGCCGGTAAATACAATTAACTAACTCCTTTTGAAAATAACTGACTCATTTTGAAAATAGTTTTTCAAAAGGAGTTAGTTAATTGTATTTACCAGCAAAAGCTAACGTATTTTCAAAAGATTGAACTGTAGATACCGAACCTTTTTGAAATTTGTCGACGATTTAGAAAGCGAGTATAGATATTTTAAACAAAAAAAGATATTAGATGTAAAATAGGATTCTCTGCTTTACAAAAGTACATGGGCACAATACATCGACTAGCATATGGCATGACAGCCAATGCATCGAACGAGTATTTAAGAATGTCATCAAGAGTATGTCGGGACAAACTTGAATTTTTATGAGAAGGTATTTTTGTTATTACTATTGTTTTTGTTGTTGAACTTATTATTATAGTTGTGTTGGATACTCTTGAACAAAAAAAAAATTAGCCTACGCTACCTCTTAACTTTTCTTCTAAATTCGTCACTGTGCACAGGATACTCAAATCAGACGGCTTGTTAAAGCCTACTTAAGTTGTACACTACACTATATGCATCATGTGTGGTATCATTAATCATGTGCTCTATACCAGGTCCACCCTTAGGACAGAGGGTGTGGTATACCGCCCCTTACCACATCAGCGTTGTTAGCGCCCTATGGCGCCCCACACCCATCCCCTGCTCGCCAAATAGGGGGCGCTATCCTTGCTTCGTCAGCGCAGTAACGAGCCTTTAACAGGTTGATCGAGGATTTTGGTCAAAATGTGACCGTTTGGCAATGGTCATATATTAAAAAAAAAACTTTTTTCACCTAAAAGCAGTAAAAAGGGTTATATAAAAGTCACATCAGAACTTGGTCTCTGGTATCCTAAGGATACAAATCTTGAACTAATTTTGAGGTACACAGATGAGGAGGAGCGGCTGAGGGTGAGGGATATATACAAGAAGGCAAAAAGGGAAGCAAAAAAGGCGGTGACCAATCTAATGTATATACAAATATATTCACAAACCAATCACAAACTCAAACACACACCAATCACAAAAACACACACATTCACTCCAATCATTTTTAAAAATGTCATCCCACTCTTCATCCGATTCGTCCAGCTCTTCATTTGACGGTGTTGTTGACAATATGCTTATCGCAGTGACGTAGGAGACGATTAATTATTTGCGAGAAGAAGCCCAATCGTCTACAACGCGTACCAGACAAACGCCTCTTTAACGAGAATGGTTAGGTGCTGATGAACGTTGAATGCTCGATTATTTCTGTGAAAATCTGTTGTACGCCGATGCACAGTTTAGGCGTCGATTTCGTATGAGCCATCGTCTTTTCTTAAGAATTTATAATGATCTTGCGGCCGAATTCCCCCTTTTCACTCAAAGAGAAAGTGCTAGTTGCAAAATTGGTAACCAACCGACGAACCCACTACTCACATACGTTCAAAAAGAAGTGATCCGAGCAAGGATACGTGACAGAGACACACACCATAATCTTTGAGTGATTTTTTTAGTGACATTGTATTTTTTTATTTAAATTATGACATTGTATTTTTTATTTAAATTATGAGTTTTAAAATAATATATCAAAATTAAATAATGTTTAAATTTAAATAAAAAAAATAATTCGGTAATGATGATAGGGGCTTTAAACCATTAAATGCAAGTTAAAGAGATGGACTTTAAAACCCCCATATAAGATGACGCCTAAATGGATCTGACGTAACTTAATAAATCCCTTAGAGGCTT
This sequence comes from Helianthus tuberosus, assembly GCA_030545235.1. Lineage (NCBI taxonomy): Eukaryota > Viridiplantae > Streptophyta > Magnoliopsida > Asterales > Asteraceae > Helianthus > Helianthus tuberosus. The sequence goes on from CM060367.1 coordinate 83,865,661, forward strand.
TAAACCACACCCTCTAGCCATCTTGAGTTATTTGTCTAACTAAAAACGATTATCATCATCATGCAAAATAGTCGACTTCACAAAAACCACAAGGACTCTTTTTGCACAAAAACCATAGTAAACATCCACATTCAAAACATTTACTTTCCCGTAACATTTCCGATTTCCCAAAATTTCCCTCCACTTCCCGCCCCTTCTCTCCTTAAAATCCCGCCTCTCACTTCCATTTCCCACACTGAAACCCTCTCTCTCTCTCTCTCTCTCTCTCTCTATCTCTCTAACCACCACCACTTTCTCTCTCTAACCCTATCCTCACCAACCACCATGAACCGCCGCATCCGCCACCAATCCACCACCACCAACTCCAACCACCACTACCTCCGCTTCCTCAAGCCCGGCGCACTCGCTCAACTCCGTGACTCCAAAATCAACGCCAGATCTCATCATCTACGGTCACCTGTCTCTCAGATCTCTCTCCACCGTGTTACGCCGTCGTCACCTCCTTCTTCTCCATCGCGAGAAGTTTCCGGAGCTTTATCAACAATTAGCGACGGTGAATTTCCGTTTTTGACACCGAGATCTTATGCGCCTCGTTGTGTGCAACGGAAGAAGCTAATGGCGGTTAGATCGATGTGTTATTTGAGTCATGGTTCGAGTAGTTTGAGTTCTGATGCTTCAGTGACAGTTATTGATGTTTTGTAGTAATGATTTTGTTGAATAATTGGTAAAAGAGAAGAAGAATTTTGATGTAGATTAGCTTGTGGTGGTGGTTTGTTATCAGATTATAAGTTCTGGTTGTGAAAATTGTGCCGGTTAGGGTTTGGGATATAATAAATGAAGCTATTTACTGTTGAATTGATTTGCCTTTTGTTGTTAAATTTGGTTAATTATGGTAATTAGGGTTTTAAATTGATGAGTTTAATTGAATTGTGGTTGAACATTGTAGCAATAACTTATTAAGTTTGAATGTTTGATAGATAATATCACCGAATTTTAATCCTAGATGACAGATTTTGATCCTTTGACAGTTTGGTTTCAAAAGGGCTAGGGTTTCGTAGCTATTGCCAATTAGGTACCAAAAGCCAATATCGGTCCATAGTCTTTGCCTTTTCAACAAACGACCTACTAATTAGGGATGAGCTTTTGGTACCGAGTTTGGTACCTTATTGAACAATTTTGGTACCGGTACCCATATTTGGCGAATTTCAGTACCGGTACTTTTGGTATAGGTAACCGTACCGAGCTTATCGTTACAACTGATAGTGAACAAATATGTGGAAGGGTCAAGCGCAAAAAGGAGGTTGGTACAATCCATCATCCTTCTTGCTTGTTGGTGGATTTGGAGGGTTCGAAACAAAGTCATTTTCAACAGCAAAGGGGTGGATGTTGCAAGAATCCTGGCGGAAATCAAGTCTAGTGGGTACCTTTGGGTGAAAATCGGGCAAAATGTATTCCATAGAATGGTCTAAATAGTGTAATTGTGATTTTGTATAAGCTTTGTAATGCCTTTCTACTTTCTAGCGGCTTCCTAGTTGGTTTCTAATAAAATTCGCTTTAAAAAAAGTACGAAAAGCCAAGGTTTGAGAGGTATGTGAATGTATAACTAACAAGCTTTATTCACAATTAGAAATTTGCTTCTCTCTAATGTGATTTGCAAATCAACGTTTTCATCAAGCAAGTTTTTATAATCTCGTCTCTTTGGTTGTTTTTACATACAAGTCTCAACCTCCTATTAGAGGCCCTAAGTCTGCTGGTTGTGTGGTGGCGCTCCATGGCACCTCCCCCAATACTAACGCCAAACACCAAAACAACATGGTGGTTAAAGGGGGACGCCAAGGGGGGGGGGGGGGGGGGGGGGGGGGAGAGGGGAGTTACCCCCTTAATGCCTCTTAGACTACCGTACCCGGTGTGGTGGGCAAGGGCAAGTGAGCGAATCTCGCCACGTGTACGCCACCTAGGCAGTGGGGGCTTTGCCCTCCAAAACACAAAAAGCATGGGGTGGTGTGCAAGGGTAAAGGGGCATGTTATTTTTTTTTTAATTAAATTATTGATTGGTCAAACCCTACAAAATCACACGGTCAAACCCAAGTCAACAACCTAGATGCCCCCCCCCCCCCCCCTCCCGCCCATGAGAATTTTGCCGTCCCAAGGGGCAACACCCAACCAATCTTTGGCGAGGGGTGGTGTTTGGGACGTGGAGGGGCTTGCTCTCCCCCTCTCCACGCCCCACACGGAGTAGCCTTAACACAAAGGGTGGGTGGGGTTCAGTACCCTCCACCAATCACATGCACACACACACATTCGTTTTTTTTATTTCTTTTATTAATTTTTTAGTCAAACCACAACGCGCTTGTTAAAGGATGGGTTAGTTAAAGCTAAGTGACATGACGTTATTACACCTTTTAGTTAAACCACAACATATATCCTAATTTTGACTGAAAAGTACATGAGGCAACGCTTTTCAAATTTCAACTCACCTCACACACCTAGTACGGCTTTAAAACTAACTTTGACAGATTTCAATTCCAAATTCTTTGACAAATTTCAAAATTCTCTTGAAGAAAGGATGCATCTATATCAGTTTACATTGGCTATGATGTAAATGTCTGCAAGATATTCATGTTATGGTCTGTAAGAAATACAATAATGCTTCTGTTATTGTCATCACTTAAAAGAAAGTAATTGACTATTGGTTTTAAGTTCATAGAAAGTAGTTGCAGGCTTCTGGGAACACAAGCAAGCATGGAAAGTTGCATACATGGAACCTCGTTTTATCGATAAGTGTATTTAATACTTAACTCTTGCACTGTCGTTTTGCCATACAAGATAAATCGTGCAGTTAGATTGTTATATGTACTGATGTCACAGCGAACACAAAGGAACTTTTGTGGTAGTTTAGTTGAATGCCATTTGTGTTGTTGCAAACATCTTATTGAATAAAAGAATTAACTCGCCATATGTTTCACAAATCTAAGTCAGATGTTGAGTTTAATGATGGTATCTTTGAAGTACAGTTTCTGAATATCCATATAGATCTTCTTTATAATTCTAGTTTTTGTTCTAGGGGCGTTGCGGCTGCCCGTTGACCCCCAACCTATTTACATCAGTGGCTTTGACTGCCAGATAACAAATCAGAGTCCACGCTTAACAGAAACTAGTCCTTTTTAGCTGGTGAGTCTGCAAACTGAACCTGTTTATCAGATATCTGTTGATTATCAAAACAGTTTGCAGCGGAATAATCATGATACTTGGAATTCATGTTTGAGTATGAACAAGATCAAGATTGTGCAGTTTCGTGATAATGGACAATTTGAGTGGGAATTGTCTTGGTACCGGTTACATTTGCCGGCCAGACTTATATATACATTAACATACATAACGGTTATTGGTGGTTGGTTTTGGAGGGAATAACCACCATTTGAAACGGTGCCACCCAAACCAACACAACCGTTTTAAATATCATCGTTACACTTATATAAACATACGGTTCGAATATCTAATACACACATAATATATATTAAGTTTATATACTCTAATAATATCTGGATGTGAAATAATGGGTCAAAGAAGCATGTTGGATTGCGAGTCAAACCATGTTGGGTCGGGTTTGCCGAAAATATTTGTTGCCATTTTATCTTATTACAAGTTTACAACAATTATTGTGTCAAATATGATTAAAAAAATTACAATACTCTAGTGGCTAATTTTACGCCTTTACACACCTTTGGAAACTTTGACCCGTTTGGCTTGTTTCCCTTATGCTAATGTAATTGAGAAAAAAACATAATCCAAAGTGACTTATTCATAAGTAAATGAGTCAAATTTGTCACACGTGCCATTGATAATTAGTAAGGATTACATTTAAATAAGTGATTTGTTTCCATGCTCTCTTTGTGATGCACGATAGTATGTACCCGAGTTGCCCTGGCTACAATATGATGATAAAACGTTACACAGGAAAAAAATGTGTAATGCACCATGGTCCTCGAGTTGACAATGGCATAGCATAACCGTTTTTTATGGTTCCGTTCTTACGTCTCCTGCTTTGAGCATTTCACAAATTTATGGAAACTAACACATTCTTTGGGTATTGCACAAGTTCTAGCAGTTCTTTCTCTTGAAGACATGGGTGTGAAGAGTTGTATGATGGTGTAATGAAGGGATGGCAATGAAAGTGTATGCTTAAAAAGGTTGGGTTTATACAAAACTCATGAAGATGAAGTGTGATAAAATCCACCTACAAAACATATCAAGCAAGTGTTTAAGAAAAGCCTACTAAGAGCAGAATGTGAAGGGTAAATAAAATCTTAAAATGACCTTTTCACCAAAAAAAAAGTGTTTAAGAAAAGCCTACTAAGAGCAGAATGTGAAGGGTAAATAAAATCTTAAAATGACCTTTTCACCAAAAAAAAAATTCAAACAACGATTTATATTTTTCACATTATCATCAATCTTTATATTTATTTTTCATAACTATATATTTGTTTATTTTATGGTATAACCAACATGCATTTGTCCCCTTCGCCTTCGACACCTTTGGCGCCCTAGCTCCAGAAGCTATCCGTTTGTTGACTAGGGTCCAAAAGGTTGTCCACAGCAGTTGCTCATCAACAGGGGGGCAAGGTTTTGTCTTTAATAGACTAGGATTTGCTATTCAGAAAGGGGTAGCGGCGTAGCTTGTTGCACGCTTACCTGCGATATTGATGTAAAGTGCACTTAGTTTAAATATAAAAAACTACTTTTATTTAAAAAAAAAATGGTATAACTAAATATAGTAATGTAAAAGTTATCATATAATGTATTTAAATATTTTATAACTAGTAAAAATTTCCCATGCGTTGCGCGGGAATTTGGTCGGTATTAAATCGATTCGCTATGGTAATGACACTCATCGAAATCAAAAACCCAAACAATAATGTCATGCACCGGCACTCGGTATAAGAATCGAAAAATAAAACCCGAAAAATAATGTCATGAACCGGCCAAAAGGATATCTGCACGTGTTTTAGATGAATTAACATAAAATAAAAGTAAATATAAGAATATCAAAAACTATAAAAACAAATATAAAAAAATTAGGGTGACCACCCCTCCCATCATAAGTTTTTAATTTGGGCTTTCAAGGTCAAGGCTAACCCTTTACGTGTGATTTTTTTGGTGTATGCTTTACGTCTGAACATCAAAATAAAGTATAGGATCGAGACCCTAAAATAAATTGGCAATGAGCCTCTCGAATAAATTGAGCTAATATTTTAGTTACTTGATAAATATGATAAAGGGTGTGGGGATTATGGTTGAGACATAATTTGTCATCTAGGAACATGAATGAAAGGTTACACCATCCTCTTGTCTGATCCACCATGGCTTGCATGGATTAAATCATGGCAACCATGGTCCTCCTTTCCATTTTTCAAGAAATATTTTCATTTTCCTTTAGATAAAAATAAACTAAAATAAATAAAGGGATAGTGGTTTGGGTCATGACCACACCCTTATGGTAGTGGTTTTGGATGGTGGATTAGAGGTCGGTGACATGACACTGACGTGGAGGGTCATGGTGGTCATAAGGATCATGACCACATCCTATAAGCTAAAATAAGTTACTCTATTATAAATAATTAGTTACTTGATAAATATACATAAGCTAGAATAAGTTAGATTCTATTATAAATAATATACATGTATAGAAATTTAAATCTAGCTTGTTATAAATACAGATATTTAGAATCCCCTTATAACTGCTTTGGCAGTTAACATCTTATAACTGCTTTGGCAGTTAACACGCATATGTATTATATACTCTTGTATGTTGTTATTTTGTGAATGGTTCTTCCAGAAGATTCAAGACAATCACCATTTTGTTTCTTATTACACCATTTTGTTTACACCATTTTGTTTCTTATTACGTTATCAGCACGAGACTCTCCGCTGAGGTTTACCGGAAATCATATCAAATCATTGTTGTAACTTGCAAAGGGTAGGAGTGTAACAATCCGTTGATCACAACACATCTTGAGACAATCATCAGCCCCTCATAATCCTGGTACACATCGATCAAATTTCTCAAATGCATTATGTAACGCTTCGCATTTTTTGTACCTTTCTTATTTTAGCAAGTCTTGTTGTACTTTCCATTTTTAGACACTTGTACTCTTGTTGTATTCTATTTCGTTTCAAGTTGTAATCCGAGACAGTTGATCATAATGAAAACAAGTCTGTTTTTATCATGTTCATGTTATTCATGTTAGAATTATGTGCGAGTTTGTACTAATGATTCACATTTTGAACGATATGATATTCTTGATTCTTGGTTATTCATCATATATTGATACTTGATACTCGTTAAACTGATTAAAACACATAAAATAATCAAGTTGGAAAATAAAAGATTCAAAAACCAGCCCCTTCGTACGAAGGGAGTGGTTTCGTACGAACCCAGTGGCTTTATAGGAAGGGAGAGTGGCGAAAATCTTGGAAACCCTAATTGCTCCTCAAATCTATAAATAGACCCTCCATTTCACCTTTTCAACTCGCTATTTCACCTTGCAAACGCTCTCTAGCTATCTTTGCGATCAGAAGCTTTGTAAGAATTCCTCTCTCCTTCTCTCATTCATTTCAATTTCATTTCTTATATTTCTAACCATAAACCCTTGATTTTTCTCAAAAACCTTTGATCCTAATCATCTTGAAGATGATTTCCACTCCTTTTGCCTAGGCAAACTGTTGTGGAGCATCACTTGTATGAGATTGGATCAAAAGTTCATAAAATTTCACAACTTAATCATAGTCTTCATTTCGATTATTACACGGTCTTGATGGAATCGAGAACCCATCAGACCCTAACTCAATTCATAGTTAAGGGCCGATATTAGGGTTAATTTCCATCAAGAAATGATCTGTTTCGGTGTATCAAACATGACTTTTCATCAAGAACAATAGCTTCGTACGAAGGGACTATGTCCGCTTCGTACGAAGGGACTTATATTCATACTTTCTATTTCGTTTTCAGTTCTGTTTTCATGCATGTTTGGCATTAATTAAACATTTTATCTATTAACATAAACAAATTAAACAAATACTCCAACACTGTCCCTCAAATCAGATCCAACAGGAGACTCTTTCTTAACAACTCAGTGCCTTCGTACGAAGCTACTATGCCCGCTTCGCATGAAGGGACTCCAGTTAATAATTTCTTTTTTAATCTCAATCCTGTTCACACACTTATATGCTACCATTTCAATGTTTGTCTACTGAATTAAATGAATTAAACGAGTACTTCAACGTTTTCAACCAAATCAGATAAAAACTAAGATTTTATAACAACACAGTGCCTTTGTACGAAGGGAGTGCCTTCGTACTAAGCCACACTGTTAATCGAACCAAACTGATTTCACTTATGTTTTAACTTCAGTTTTTACATCCGATCATCTTATTTACTGTTTATGTTAATTATCTTACTGTTTTCCATGATCAAATCAGTTCGTATTACCTTAAACAGTCGGTTCGTACTGAGCAGAAGGCTCTCTTCGTACGAAGGGACTATGTCGCTTCGTACGAAGGGACTGTTCTTCGTTCTAACTTGTTTATCTCATGATTTTCAACAATCTGATCCAACACCCTTTCACATCGGTAATCATATATTCTCGTTTACCCATTTCAGCTTAATCTCGAGACTTCGTCAATCACCACTCTCGGTTTTCGTGGAAAGCTAAGCAAAACTGTGAGTATACTCGATCCCATTTTAGTTTTAAAACGCTTTGGGTGCAACATGTATTCTATTAAAAAACACGCAACACTTGAAACTTATTTATAGTCACACTCTATCTACAATTAAACATGAAAACATTTTGATACTTGTTAATCTCATATGCTATGTATACATTTTGTGTCTATATGTTCATTAACTTCGATCAAGCCTACCTTAACAAATATAGCGCTATAGGATTAACGCACCGCTCTTGAGTCTTGGGGTATTGTTAAGCAAAACATGTTAAACTCCCTTGAGTCTTGGGGAAAGTCAAGATTGCGTTGGAAACTTTGGATTGACATATAGTTTACACCGTTTCAGCATATTAGTAACGTGTATATGTATTCATGTTGGATATGAGCACGTCTAAACATTTTATTCTGTTTATGCTATGTATCAAACTTGTATACTCGCCAACATCATTGTTGATCATTATTTTAATACATGTTGCAGGTTGATAGACGAAGTGATCAAGAAAACAAGCTAGGATGAACTTAGAAACCCATCTTAGAAATAAACAATGTCTTGATTGTGTTTGATATAATTTTGACCATGTTTTAATCTTGTATGGCATTTTAGTATTTCTTATGAAATTTGATTTAAATTATATTGTCACAATAGTGTTATGATGCTTTGAGCGATTTGTTCGTCTCATTCCGATGTTTCCGCCATATGTTGGGGTGTGAAAGATTGGTATCAGAACCATAACTATAGGGAATTGGGAAAAGTAGGAATGGTTTTACCCAGTCTATAGTTTAGGAACTTTATCACTATGTGTTCTTTAAAACTACTTGCTTTCTATCTTGCTTGTTTCTTATCTATTCTCTTTGGTCTTTCAATATACATGCCTTTCCTAAGGCTAACACAATACACACTTGGAGGCTTTGAAGACACTCTTATAACACAATTGAAACAACTCATCAAAATAGGGGCGATTCCCACATTTGGTGATGACTTTCATTCAGCTATACTTTGTATTTTGCACGAAATTTACCCTCAAGTTAGGAGTGATATCTAAATCTTGAAAGAAATTTCCATTTCATAATCTAGTGGACCCTTATCGATTGATAGGTACCAACCACTCTAGGGTACGATGTTACCAAGTTAGAGGTGAAACTCGCATCTTGATAACTAGTCCCACTCTTCGATTTTCAATCTCGCCAAAGTTTTGATTTTCCCAATCGATTAAGGACGTGTAGTAACTGGAAGGACAAATAGGGTTAGTCACTTCTCGATGAGAGTATTTGTCTATTAGGCCAAAGCACGCTTCCTTAATTTGAAAAGGACTTCGATTTACTTTGAAATAGTTTCATGTTACGTTCCGTGGCAATCCAATTTTTACGTTAAATCTCTTTTATGCTATCTCAATTTTAATGTGTTTTGCATTTGTACGATACTTCATTTCAAGCTTGGAAACACGATGCGCACTTTTCTCGCAATCTAAAACAATAAATAATCTCTCGTGAACAAATTAAATTTATGATGCTTTCGTTATCCATTTGACACTATGTGAAAAGCATGTTATACTATGTGAAAATATTTGAAACAGTATATGTTATGTGGTGCATTCATGAAAACAATTTCTTTAAACAAAACATTATGATCAAGTCTCATCCATTCCTTGTTTTGAATCTTTAGATGTCGTCTAGCTGACTTTCCAACTCCACCAAGAAGTCCAAGACTAGCTCTCAGAAGAAGATGATGGCATTCATGGCTAACCAGATAGCACGTGTCATTCCAAAGATCGACAGTGAGATTCAAAACTCCTCTACCCCAAACTCCACTGTTGACTCGAAGGTGGTAGCACCCAAGTCTGTGTCTTTCAACTACAAGCACTTTGCTGCCTGCAACCCTAAGCCTTTCACTGGCAATGATGGGGTGACTGCTATGCTTGAATGGTTCGATAGCATTGAGGTTACCTTCATCAACAGCGAATGTCCTGAGAACCTCAAAACTCGTAGCACTACTGGGGTCTTCCAAGCCAGAGCCTTGGAATGGTGGACCAACGAGAGGAACATCCGCTCTAATGAAGTCGCTTATGCATTACCTTGGGATGAAGTTATACAACTCATGATGGACGAGTTTTGTCCTCCTCATGAACAGCAAAAGCTTGAAGAAGAGTTTTGGGCTCTCAAACAAATTGGTGATGACAACCTAGCCTACACCATCCATTTCAAGCAACTCATCTTTATCGTACCACACTTAGTGTTAACCACTGAACGTATGATTAGGAAGTATATCAATGGTTTACCTTCTGGCATGCGTGACACCATTGAAGCAGCCAAACTTGACAACATCGAGGTTATCTATCGCCTCGCAGCTAGCCTAAACAACAATCGCATTCGCGATAAACAAGTTACAACCCCTACCAACTCCTCAAAACCAGCCAACCAAATCACCCAACAATCACATAGTGGCAAGGGTAAGAAACGCAAGTTTTAAAACCCTGGCTGTAATGCGATTGTACTTGCTGCAAACCCAAACCCTACTACACCAGAAAACACCAAAAAGCCATACACTAGGGTTCATCCCAAGTGTACCACTTGCAATTATCATCACCCAGCCCACTCTACCTGCCGCCATTGCACGCAGTGCAACCGTTTTGGTCAGACCGCACCTTATTGCCGCCATACCAACCAAGTTCAGCAAGCTCCCCAAAACCCTAAACTAGCAAACAATGCACGAGCCTGCAACAAGTCTGGCAACACGGGCCATCTTCATCCTCAATGTCCTCAACTGAATCAAGAGCAACAACAACGGCAACAAGCTCCACGAGGCCGAACATTCAACATCAACGCTAAGCAAGCTCAAAATGACAATGAAGTCATTAATGGTACGTTTCTTGTTAACAATCGTTATGCTTCGATACTATTTGTTACTGGTGCGGACAAAAGCTTTGTGTCCGTTGAATTTGAATCCTTGTTAAATTGTACATGCTCTAAACTACCTAAGTCGTTTTCAGGCGAAGTTGCCAATGGGAAATCCATTTTAGTCGATTCTGTTCTTCGTGATTGCGTTCTTAATCTTAACGAGCACGTTTTCCCTATTGATCTTATACCCATGCAATTGGGTAGTTTCGATATCATAGCAGGCACGAATTGGCTTCGTAAGAACCATGCTGAAATTGCTTGCCACGAGAACTACGCTCGTTTGCCTCTTCCTTCTGGCGATACTTTACATGTCTATGGAGACCGACCTTCAAGAGGACTAAAGCTTATGTCATGCACACAAGCGAACAAGTACTTACATAAACAGTACTTTGCCTTTTTAGCTCACGTAGTGGAAGAAAAGGGCAAGGGAAAAAGCTTAAGTGATGTTCCAATGGTGCGTGATTTTCCTGAGGTCTTTCCTGAAGATTTACCTGGTCCTCCTCTATCTCGATCTGTTGATTTTCGCATTGATCTCATTCCTGGTTCGAATCCTGTTGCGAAAGCTCCTTATCGTCTTGCACCCTCTAAGATGCAAGAATTGTCAAGTCAACTCCAAGAGCTCCTCGACAAAGGCTTCATACGCCCAAGTACCTCACCTTGGGGTTCTCCTGTGCTTTTCGTCAAGAAGAAGGATGGTTTGTTTCGCATGTGCATCGATTATCGTGAGCATAACAAACTCACTGTCAAAAATCGTTATCCTCTTCCTCGCATCGATGATATCTTTGACCAACTTCAAGGTGCAACTTGCTTCTCTAAGATCGATCTTCGATCTGGTTATCATCAGGTTCGTGTTCTCGAAGAGGACATTCCCAAAACCGCTTTTCGCACTCGCTATGGTCACTATGAGTTCGTTGTTATGCCTTTTGGCTTGACCAACGCACCAGCTGTGTTCATGGATCTAATGAATCGTGTTTGTAAACCTTATTTGGATCGTTTTGTAATCGGTTTTATTGATGATATCTTCATTTATCCGAAAAATCAAGCTGATCACGAACGTCATTTACGCCTTATTCTCGAACTTTTGCATGGTGAACGCTTGTATGCAAGGTTTTCTAAATGCGAATTCTGGATCAAAGAATTTCAATTCCTTGGATACGTTGTGAGTGAAAAAGGAATTCATGTTGACCCTTCTAAAATCGAAGCAGTGAAGAATTGGATCGCGCCTAAATCCGCATCATAGATTCGTTCCTTCCTAGGATTGGCGGGTTACTACCGTCGATTCATCTCCAACTTCTCGAAAATCATTGTTCCTCTCACCTTGCTTACTCAGAAAGAGAAACCTTTTGTGCAGGGTCCCGAACAAGAGGAATTCTTTCAAACTCTTATGGACTTGCTTTGAAATGCTCCTGTACTTGCTCTTCTTGATGGAAATGATGATTTCGTGGTATATTGCGATGCCTTGAACCGGGGTCTTGGTTGTGTTCTCATGCAACGAGACAAGGTCATCGCTTATGCCTCTCGACAGCTCAAAATACATGAGAAAAACTACACTACCCATGATCTCGATCTTGGCATAGTTGTTTTCTCGTTAAAGATTTGGCGACACTACCTATATGGTACGAAGTGTGTGGTTTTCACTAACCATAAGAGCCTACAACACATCTTTAACCAAAAAGAGCTAAACATGCATCAACGTCGTTGGGTGGAATTGCTTAATGACTACGACTGCGAAATTCGCTACCATCCTGGCAAAGCGAATGTCGTGGCTGATGCGCTTAGTCGCAAATCTCATGTTAGTAGCATTTGTTGTTTTCAAATCTCTAGTGATCTTCACACTTGCATTCGTGAAGCTCAATACTAGTCAGCCAACGAAGGTAGTGTAATCATCGAAATACGAGGTGCTTCTATAGACCAACTCGTGACCAAATCAGATGGACTCCAATACTACCTCGATCGCATCTGGGTGCCAAATCGTAACAATCTTCGTGAACTCATCATGAACGAGGCACACAAGTCCTGATACTCCATTCATCCTGGTGCTGATAAGATGTACCATGACCTTCGTACATCCTATTGGTGGTCTGGCATGAAGAAGGACATTGCCACTTATGTCTCTAAATGTCTCACTTGCTCGAAAGTCAAAGCTGAGCATCAGCGTCCTTCTGGTTTACTCGAACAGCCAGAAATCCCTGTTTGGAAATGGGATAGCATTACTATGGACTTCATAACCAAACTTCCTCGTACACCTTCTAGTCATGAAAGCATTTGGGTGATCATTGACCGTCTGACTAAATCAGCTCACTTCCTCCCCATTCGTGAGGATATCAAAGTTGAGAAAGTTGCTCGAGATTACACTGATGAAATCATATGTCGTCGTGGTATCCCCATTGACATCATCTCTGGCCGCGAGGGTCATTTCACTTCACGTGTTTGGCAAACATTCCAAACCGCTATGGGTACTCACTTGAATCTTAGTTCGGCTTTTCATCCTCAAACGGATGGACAGACTGAACGTACTATCCAAACCCTAGAGGACATGCTCCGTTCTTGTGTCATCGACTTTGGTGGTAATTGAGATGTACATTTACCTTTGATTGAGTTCTCGTACAAGAACAGTTACCACTCCAGTATTCAAATGGCTCCCTTTGAGGCGTTATATGGTCGCAAGGGCCGATCTCCCAACAGCTGGCACGAGATTGGTGATAAGCAATTTACTGTTCCCGAGCTCATACAAGAAACAACGGATAAGATTTTTCGAATCCGCGACAATCTACTCAAGGCTAGAAGTCGACAAAAGAGAAATGTCGATAAGAGACGCAAACCTTTAGAGTTCAATCTTGGAGATCATGTGTTACTAAAAGTATCTCCTTGGAAAGGAGTGATACGTTTTGATAAAAAGGGAAAGCTTGCCCCTCGCTATGTTGGTCCTTTCAAGATACTCGAGAGGATTGGTAAGGTGGCTTATCGACTCGATTTACCTAAAGAACTCAGCAACGTGCATCCAACGTTTCATGTATCGAATCTCAAAAAGTGTTTAGCTGAGGAGGGACTTCGAGTTCCTGTTGATGACTTGCAAATAAACGAGACTCTTTATTTCATGGAAAAACCGGTCGAAATCATGGACCGAGGAACCAAGCAACTAAGGTGCAGCAAAATTCCCATAGTCAAGGTTCGTTGGGAAGGAAAGCATGGTGCCGAATTCACTTGGGAACTCGAGAACGAGATGAAGACCAAGCATCCACAACTCTTCGTTCAGCCTTCTTCTTAGATTTCGAGGACGAAATCTCCTAAAGTAGGGGAGATTGTAACGCTTCGCATTTTTATACCTTTCTTATTTTAGCAAGTCTTGTTGTACTTTCCATTTTTAGACACCTGTACTCTTGTTGTATTCTATTTCGTTCCAAGTTGTAATCCGAGACAGTTGATCATAATGAAAACGAGACTATTTTTATCATGTTCATGTTATTCATGTTAGAATTATGTGCGAGTTTATACTCACGATTCACATTTTGAACGATATGATATTCTTGATTCTTGGTTATTCATCATATATTGATACTTGATACTCGTTAAACTGATTAAAACACATAAAATGATCAAGTTGGAAAATAAAATATTTAAAAACCAGCCCCTTCGTACGAAGGGAGTGGATTCGTACGAACCCAATGGCTTAGTACGAAAGGAGAGTGGCGAAAATCTTGGAAACCCTAATTGCTCCTTAAATCTATAAATAGACCCTCCATTTCACATTTTCAACTTGCCATTTCACCTTGCAAACGCTCTCTAGCTATCTTTGCGATCAGAAGCTTTGTAAGAATTCCTCCCTCCTTCTCTCATTCATTTCAATTTCATTTCATATATTTCTAACCATAAACCCTTGATTTTTCTCAAAAACATTTGATCCTAATCATATTGAAGATGGTTTCCATTCGTTTTGCCTAGGCAAATTGTTGTGGAGCATCACTTGTACGAGATTGGATCAAAAGTTCATAAAATTTCACAACTTAATCAAAGTCTTCATTTCGATTATTACACGATCTTGATGGAATCGAGAACCCATCAGACACTAACTCAATTCATAGTTAAGGGCCTGCTTTAGGGTTAATTTCCATTAAGAAATGATCTGTTTCGGTGGATCAAACATGAATTTTCATCAAGAAAAGTAGCTTCGTACGAAGGGATTATGCCCGCTTCGTACGAAGGGACTTATATTCATACTTTCTATTTTGTTTTCAGTTCTGTTTTCATGCATGTTTAGCATTAATTAAAGATTTTATCTATTAACTTAAACAAATTAAACAAATACTTCAACACTTTCCATCAAATCAGATCAAACACGAGACTTTTTCTTAACAACTCAGTGCCTTCGTACGAAGGGACTATGCCCGCTTCGTACGAAGGGACTCCAGTTCATAATTTCTGTTTTAATCTCAATCTTGTTCACACACTCATATGTTACCACTTCAATGTTTGTCTACTGAATCAAATAAATTAAACGAGTACTTCAACGTTTTTAACCAAATCAGATAAAAACTTAGATTTTATAACGACACGGTGCCTCCGTATGAAGGGAGTGCCTTCGTACGAAGCCACACTGTTAATCGAACTAAACTGATTTCACTTCTGTTTTAACTTTAGTTTTTACACTCGATCATTTCATTTACTGTTTATGTTAATTATCTTATTGTTTTCCATGATCAAATCGGTTCATATCACCTCAAACAGTCAGTTCGTACCGAGCAGAAGGCTCCCTTCGTACGAAGGGACTATGCCGCTTCGTACGAAGGGACTGTTCTTCGTTCTAACTTGTTTATTTCACGATTTTCAACAATCTGATCCAACATCCTTTCACATCGATAATCTTATATTCTCGTTTACCCATTTCAGCTTAATCTCGAGACTTCATCAATCACCACTCTCGGTTTTCGTGGAAAGCTAAGCAAAACTTTGAGTATACTCGATCCCATTTTAGTTTTAAAACACTTTGGGTGCAAAATGTATTCTATACAAAAACACGTAACACTTGAAACTTATTTATAGTCACACTCTATCCACAATTAAACATGAAAACATTTTGATACTTGTTAATCTCATATGCTATGTATACATTTTGTGTCTATATGTTCATTAACTTCGATCAAGCCTACCTTAACAATTATAGCGCTATAGGATTTACGCACCACCCTCGAGTCTTGGGGTGTTGTTAAGTAAAACATGTTAAACTCCCTTGAGTTTTGGGGAAAGTCAAGATTGCGTTGGAAACTTTGGATTGGCATATAGTTTACACCGTTTCAGCATATTAGTAACTTGTATATGTATTCATGTTGGATATGAGCATGTCTAAACATTTTATTCTATTTATGCTATGTATCAAACTTGTATACTTGCCAACATCATTGTTGATCATTATTTTAATACATGGTGCTGGTTGATAGATGAAGTGATCAAGAAAACAAGCTAGGATGAACTTAGAAACCCATCTTAGAAATAAACAATGTCTTGATTATGTTTGTTATAATTTTGACCATGTTTGAATCTTGTATGGCATTTTAGTATTTCTTATGAAATTTGATTTAAATTATATTGTCACAATAGTGTTATTATGCTTTGAGTGATTTGTTCGTCTCATCCTGATGTTTTCGCCATCGGTTGGGGTGTGACACATTATTCACAGTATCATATCTTGAACGTTATTTAAAAAGGCAAAGATGCGAAAACTTGAATTTTAAAAAGTGGTAATTAGAAAGGGGTATTTTTCCTATTAATCTACAGTGGCAATTTTTTTTACACAGTAAGCATGCCAAACCTTTTTCACATGTTCCTTTCCTTTAGATCTAATTTATACAAAATAGGCTTTCGATTTGGACTTCTGAATGCCCAAATTAGGATTTTCAGAATGATCTTTAGAACACTCCGGCGACTGACCTCAATCGCCAACTGGCACAACGGCGGTCACTGCCCCCATAAGCAACCGAAACAAAACACATCAAATAACCCATAATACATAAAATTTCTTACCCGAAAACCTTCCTCCGATGATTCAACTTACCGATTAACCGGCTACAATCATCCTCATCATCATCATCATCATCATCATCTTCAACGACGTCGTTTCGTCTCCGACGGAGACGAAAATCTTCCTTCAGGATCTTCAACATGTCCGGCAAATTCACCGGCAGCAACGACGCGGTTCCTCCGATCTCCGGCTGCTTAACCATCGCCGGAGATGACGGATTTTTTTGGAGATCCGGTGGGTTGGAACGATTTACTGGCAGTTAATCTCCTGGGTTGGAACGGTTTACCGACGGTTGCAATTGCAGTTGCGGCTTTGCTGGGAGATTACCGGAAGTTTGTCTCTAAAACTTTCTCTCCCTAAAACTCTCTCTCTCATCGCCGGCGATACACCATACCGGCGGTTCACCGTCAACACGAACAATTATAACGATATACGTATCGTTTGACTGTTAATGAACGGATAGTTTTTTTTGTTGAAATGAAAAAAATACAATTACTCTCTTCAACAATTTTTTTTTTGTGAAAATCCATGTGAAGTTCTGCATATATTAATGATGTGTTGAGATATGTGTGAAATAATGATGTAGTGAGATATGGGATACAACTGTTAAGCACAACATTTAATATATTTTAATATACAGCTGTTGACGCGCTGATCTTTACACAACATGCATTCATTCAAAGTTTAATATATTCACATATTTAATTAAAGTTTCATATATTTTATTATATTCAAATATTTAATTAAATTATCAAAACACAATTTATATTTACAGTACGAAATCATACAAGAGTTTCTAAATTCCTACTCTATTATTAAAACGACGTAAAGTATAGAACCTGCAGTTCTACCTATAGAGAACCTGGAGTTCTCCTATAATATATATTTTATATTGTGGCTCGTTTTTAAATCCATGCTTCTTTCATTGGTAGATAAAATGTCGAACTTATCAAAGCTTGAATTCACCGCACTTGACATCTCGGGTATTAACTACCTCCCGTGGACTCTTGATGCTAAAATTCATTTGAAGGCAAACAATTTGGGGGAGAAAATTATTGATGGTAATCAAACTTCACCTCAAGATAAAGCGAAAGCTATGATATTCCTTCGCCATCATCTTCACGAAGATTTAAATCGGGAATATCTAATTGTTGAGGACCCTCTTGAATTATGGACAAACATCAAAGAACGTTTTGACCACCAGAAGTTGGTCTTACTCCCCAAAGCCCGCTACGAATGGCACGTTTTGACCACCAGAAGTTGGTCTTACTCCCCAAAGCCCGCTACGAATGGCTTCATTTACGACTACATGATTTTAAGACTGTCAGTGAGTATAATTCTGCCTTGTTTCGCATTACCTCTGAGTTAAAATTATGTGGTGAAAAAATTACCGATGAAGACATGCTTGAAAAAACTTTCTCAAAGTTCCATGCCTCAAATATGCTCCTGTCGCATCAATACAGGGAATGTCAATTTACTAAATATTTTGAATTGATATCATGTCTTCTGGTCACGGAGCAAAACAACAAGCTCCTACTATAAAACCATCGATCGCGACCCATCGGTGCAAGCCCATTCCCTGAAGCGAATGTGGCCAATTATCAAAGTGGACAAGGTAGAGGTAGAGGCCGGGGAGCCAGCAGAGGTCGTGGTCGTGGTCGAGGACGGGGATATACATGGCATCGGGAGTCTCACAACACTAAAACTAGCGGTGGCGAATCGAGTCAACATAATACAGGGCGGCCTTCAAAAGGGAAAAGTAACGGGACCCAAAGCAACATTTGTTATAGATGTGGGATGTCAAATCATTGGTCCTGCACATGTCGCACCCCTAAACACCTCGTTGAGGCATATCAACGCATGATGAAAGAACAAGGAAAGAAGGCTGAAACTAATTTGATTGAGGACCACGATACCAGACGTTCATTTGGATGCGTGTAATTTCATTGAAAATGTTTTTGATGTTTAAACATATTTAATGTACCTTTTATGCTTTACTTTTCACTATGTGACCTTTGTACTTGATTTGGTTTGAAACTCTTGTAATGTTTAATTTTACTTCTTTGCATTAACCTTTATATCTTTTATTTGGTGAAGAAATATGTATACTAGCTCCAGTAGAGCTATTATTGGTGATGAATGTCTGGTAGATAGGGGTAGTACTAACACTATTCTCAAAGATATTAAATTTTTCTCTGAATTGTCTCCAGCAGAGACACCGATTGGTACTATATCTGGTGTTAGTAACCTTATCGAAGGATCCGGCAGAGCACACATAACATTATCTTTGGGTACCCAATTAACTATTGATAATGCATTATTTTCTACTAAATCCATAAGAAATTTGGTTAGCTTTAAAGATATTCGAAAAACGGTTAGCACCTAAAAACAATATCTGAAAATAATATTGAATATCTTCACATTACTTCAAACAAAAATGGCCAAGAAGCCATTGTTGAACAATTAGATGCCTTATCCTCTGGATTATATTGTACTAATATCAATCCTATCGAATCATACATGGTGAGTAACCAAAAGCTGTTAGATAAAGACACATTCAATATATGGCATGACCATCAAGGTCACCCTAGAGCTGAGTGTCATGGTCGCTTTCTGAACTGTTCGGTTATAGTCTGGTTTTATAAAAACGTTTTAAAACCTAGTTCACTATAACCAGTGGCTCTGATACCAAACTGTCACACCCCCAAAATACCACATGCGGTGACCCCGCTAGGCGTGTGACGTACCAGGATCTAGCCACCAATCACATTGAACTAACATCAAGCTATAAAACAAAGTTTCCATTTATAATGATAAAACATTCATAAACATAATCCAAGTTTAACATGTGCAGCGGAAGCAAATAGTAAATCACTGTTCAAACGTTTCAAAAACCAATGTATGTGAAATCAGTAAACAAGTCTTGCAAACCCAAGCAGTACGACCCATGACCACTCCAGTAATCCCAGATAGCAAGTTCCTTGTACAAAGTACCTAACGACCTGCGAGCATGCAACAAGTGTATCAGACGACGCTTGTGAGTTCATAGTTTTACGAAAATGTAGGTTACCAAGTGTTTAGTTCAGTTCATTGATTATAATGCTGATAATAACTCGAGTACCGTACAAGATGGCTCCAGATTATTTTTGCCCTTCCCCAATGCCCCTATCTAAGCATTGGTCATGATTGGGTCATTAGTTCACATCCATCCTCTCAGGTACGGGGTGAGGGTGCCAAACCTAAATAGCGCTATCAACTAATACCCCGTTACCTCTCAGGTAACAAACAAGATGGGACTTAATGGTGATAGGAATTGAGTGTATTATCCAACATCCCAGTTTTTACCCAAATGATTTATTCCTCTCAGGAATACCCAATGATTGTCCGACTCACCGGGACGCATGCTCATGAGGAATGAACTCACCTTTGATTTGCTCGGTAAGTTAAGTTAACCGTCCAAGTTGGTCAACCCAAACCCTACCGTGGTTACCAATCAAATCAGTTTCACAATCAAATAAGCCACGTACTTAACACAGATTGAATCCATCACAAGATCACTGTATAACATGTATCAAGTACCCAATTCACATACAAGTACACATTCCATGTGGATATCACAAGTCAACACATAACAGATGGAAGTTCTAGCCACACAAGATAAGTCTGATCTCTTATTCTTAATCAGTACTATCATCATGCAACATCTAGTATTTGTAAACATAAGTATTCATCAACATATGCTTCACAACTGTCTACTGTTCCACCCAATGTTTTCTCGGCGAAGTATCCCTATGGCGAAGATTCATTCTTCGCCGAAGACGAACGTGACGAAGGACTCAAGGAGTTCGTCAAACACAGACTACGAAGAATCAATTCTTTTTCGTGGATAGGCACGGCGAAGAACCAAGGGGTTCGTCAATAGTCAGCCGACGAAGAATCCATTCTTCGTCGGGCCAGATCCTTCGTCGCCCAACAACAGTTACAACTTATTAACACAAACAACAGTTAACACATTTTCGGCATGAATGATGGATCAAACTACAGTTATCCTAGGATGTTCATACAACCCTAATCATCATTCATCATCAAAACTAATAACCCCACAGTATTAAAACCGAATTACATACCCTTGTTATTGATCAGTGACAGTCAAAAACACTAATAGATCAACCCTAACTTGTTTGTTTTCAACGAATATTATTCTCTTAATATGAATCAAGTTAATCTACAACCCTAAATCAACTTGGTTTAAGATCATTGATGCACACATATTCACTAATTACACGCAGTCGAGTACAATCAACAAATAACCACAATCGTAATCATACTCACCGAGAGATGATCAATGCTAGGTACGAGAGATACGCTTCAAGATTCCCCAAACTACCGTTGCACGAAGGATAGGAAAAGAGGACCTTAGGGTTTCATGTTTTCGTATACTGATTACGAGGGGTTATGGTTATACAAACAACGTGTCAGTTGGGCCGCGAACCTTCCTGGGCCGAGGCACCTTTTTGGCGAAGTCTCTCTCGAAGAAGAAGAAGAAGATCATTCTTCGTTGAAGATTGATTGCGGTGAAGGTTGTGTGACGAAGACTTATTCTTCGTCGAGATGTTGTGAAGAACTCTAGTTTTTCATCAAGTGTGTTTCAAATCAGATGTGTTGTGCAACCCAAAGTTAGACATGACAAAACATTATATGGATATCGTGTAGCACCCAAACGTTACAATACTTAATCATCCAAATAAACTACACATGACACTACGTAAAACAAATTGTAAAACAAGATTGTGACACAAATGGTGCGTAGGAGAAAGACCTTGAAATCTCGGGTTGTCACATCATCCGCAAATTGAAAGAAATTTCGTCCAGAAATTTGACAAGTAATCCAAAATGGCAAGATGTTAAATCAGGATGATTGTGGATTTTCTGCAGGTGCCACATCATCCCCAACTTGAAAGGGAATTTCGTCCCGAAATTCACCAGTTGCATCAGATGTAGATTGGTCAGTCAGGAATAAGTGAGGGTACTTGAGCTTCATCTGGTCCTCGCGTTCCCACGTGAACTCTGGTCCACGTCTTGAATTCCAACGGACTCTCACAATCGGAATTTGACTATGCTTACGAACCTTAACTTCACGATCCATAATTTTGATGGGTTCTTCAACAAACTGCAATTTGTCGTCGATCTTCAACTCTTAAAGTGGTACCACAAGTGTTTCATCGGACAAACACTTCTTTAGCTGCGAAACATGGAATACATCATGAACGTTACCCAACTCAGCAGGTAACTCGAGCTTGTAGGCCACTTTACCGATTTGCTCTAGGATTTTGAATGGCCCAACATAACGTGGATTAATCTTGCCGCGCTTCCCAAAGCGCACCACACCCTTCCAGGGTGAGACTTTCAACATAACGCAATCGCCTACAGCGAACTCCAATGGTTTCCTACGCTTGTCAGCATAGCTTTTCTGTCGATCACGCGCTGCCGCCATACGATTTCTAATCTGGACAGTCTTTTCCGAAGTTTCAAGTACAAGTTCAGGACCTGTGATCTGGCTATCATCCACCTCTGCCCAACAAAGAGGAGAACGACATTTCCGCCCGTATAATGCTTCAAACGGAGCTGCCTGGATACTGATATGGTAGCTGTTGTTGTAAGAGAACTCTATCAACGGTAAGTGTTTCTCCCAGCCTTTGCCAAAATCGATCACACATGCTCGCAGCATGTCTTCAAGCGTCTGAATGGTTCATTCACTTTGACCATCCGTCTGTGGGTGATAAGCAGTGCTCATGTCGAGACGTGATCCGAACGATTTATGCATTGATTGCCACAAATCAGATATGAAACGCGGATCATGATCAGAGATAATAGAGGTTGGCACCCCGTGCCTAGAAACCACTTCCTTCAGGTAAACAGTAGCAAGTTATGAGAACTTATCCATTTCCTTGATTGCTACGAAATGTGCTGACTTCGTGAGACGATCAACGATCACCCAAATGGTATCGTTTCCGTTTTGAGTTCTTGGCAAACCAGTGACAAAATCCATAGCAATTTGCTCCCATTTCCACATGGGTATCTCTGGTTGTTGAAGCAGGCCTGAGGGTTTCTGATACTCTACCTTGACTTTCGCACAAGTCAAACACTTACTCACATACATCGCGATGTTAGCTTTCATCTTCGGCCACCAATACAAGACTTTGAGGTTCTGATACATCTTATACGAACCCGGGTGAACAGAGTATCGGGACTTGTGCGCTTCGTCCAGCACAAGCTCCCTAAGATTTCCAAACGAAGGGACCCATATTCGTTCCATAAAATAATAAATGCCGTCTGATCTCTCCACGATTCGTTTTTCCATGCCCTGCAAATATTCAGCTTCCAGGTTTTCTTCTTTCAATGCCTCGGTCTGAGTAGAACGGATCTGATCAGGTAAGTTAGAGTGAATAGTGAGCTGCAGAGCGCGGACACACTTGGGTTTCATTTCCTTTCGGCTAAGGGCATCAGCTACAACGTTAGCTTTACCGGGGTGATACTTGATGGCACAATCGTAGTCGTTTAAAAGTTCTACCCAGCGACGCTGTCGCATATTCAATTCCTTCTGGTCAAAGATATGCTGGAGGCTCCTGTGATCGGTATAAATAGTGCATTTAGTACCGTACAAGTAATGCCTCCAATTTTTTAACGCAAAGACCACGACCCCCAACTCTAAGTCATGAGTCGTGTAATTCTTCTCATGAACCTTCAACTGCCGAGAAGCATACGCTATCACCTTCTCGCGTTGCATAAGCACGCAACCAAGACCCTGAATAGAAGCATCACAATACACCACAAAATCTTCGGTACCCTCAGGTAATGACAAGATTGGTGCACTACAGAGTTTTTGTTTTAAGAGTTGGAAAGCATCTTCCTGCTTCATTCCCCAAGAGTATACCACACCTTTCTGTGTCAACGAGGTAAGAGGTTGAGCGATCTTCGAGAAATCCTTGATGAATCTGTGATAGTACCCAGCGAGACCGAGAAATTGTCGCACCTCCGAAGGATTCTTCGGTGCTGCCCAATTTCTGATAGCATCAATTTTTGCAGGATCCACGTGTATCCCCATTTCGTTAACAATGTGGCCCAGGAAGTGCACTTCTCGTATCTAGAAGTCACACTTAGAAAACTTCACGTAGAGTTGCTCCTTCCTCAGGAGTTCCAGAATAAGACGTAAGTGTCGCTCGTGGTCTTCCTTGCTCTTAGAGTAGATCAAAATGTCTTCGATGAACACAATGAAGAAATCGTCAAGATACGGTTTGCACACGCGGTTCATGAGGTCCATGAAAACCGCTGGTGCATTAGTTAACCCGAATGGCATAACCAGAAACTCATAATGGCCATACCACGTTTGAAAAGC
This sequence comes from Helianthus tuberosus, assembly GCA_030545235.1. Classification (NCBI taxonomy): domain Eukaryota; kingdom Viridiplantae; phylum Streptophyta; class Magnoliopsida; order Asterales; family Asteraceae; genus Helianthus; species Helianthus tuberosus. The sequence continues at coordinate 83,889,690 of CM060367.1, forward strand.
CATTTTAGGAACATCCTCCCCTCGGACTCTCATCTGATGATAGCCAGATCTTAAATCGATCTTCGAGTAAAAACTTGACCCTTGCAACTTGTCAAACAGATCATCGATACGTGGTAAAGGATAATGATTCTTGACTGTCACCTTGTTGACTTCTCGATAATCTATACACATACGAAAGGACCCGTCTTTCTTCTTCACAAACAAAACTGGGGCTCCCCAAGGCGAAGAACTGGGCCAGATAAAACCTCTATCAAACAGTTCTTGGAGTTGATTTGACAGCTCTTGCAACTCTCCTGGTGCACGACGATAAAGAGCACGGGAAATCGGGGCTGCTCCTGGTGTAAGGTCAATCTGAAATTCCACCTGACGGTGTGGAGGTAAACCAGGAAGATCTTCAGGAAACACATCAGAAAACTCGCGAACAACTGGAAGGTCTTCAATATTCCTTTCTTCAAATTGAGTATCAGCAACAAGAGCTAAAATAGCAGGTAGCCCTTTCGTAAACAGTTCTGGGCTTTCATGGCTGAGATGATGCCAACCATTCCACCACTCTGATGACCTTGAACAAGGATTCTCCACTGGGGAGAGGGATACGCACGATTTTCTCTTTACAGAGAATTTCTGCTTGATGCTTAGACAACCAGTCTATGCCAACGACCACATCAAAACTTCCAAGAGTAACGGGAAGTAGGTCAATCTCGAACACTTAACCCAAAAGATCAAGTTTACACCCAAAAAGAACATGTGAAGCTTCAATCGATTTACCATCGGCTAACTCTACAACGTGTTTGTTTACAAGAAGGGTAGGACTCAATCCTAACTGACGACTTAACCCCAAAGACACATAACTCCAATCGGCACCAGATTCGAATAAAACAGAAGCAAATAGATCGTTCACGGAAAACGTACCAGTCACAACGTTGCCATCATTCCTAGATTCCCTAGCACCAATGGTAAACACTCTTCCGTGCATACCATTCCCACCATTATTCCCATTGTTGTTATTCCTAGTGTTGTTGTTGTTGTTGTTACCAGCATTCTGATTCAGTTGAGGGCAATCCCGCCTGAAATGACCCTCGTCAGCACACTGAAAACACCCCTTATGATTTCCCTGATTCTGTTGAGACTGCTGCCTCTCCTGTTGCTGTGGCTATTGTTGCTGTGGGGGTTACTGCTGCTGCTGTCTTGGGAGTGAGACTCTGCAGTCTCTAGCCATATAGCCCACCTTGTTGCACCTGTGACATACCCGGGTGCACGGCGCGCGATGGTGGAAGTTGCACTTGTTACACTTAGGCTGCTTCCCTGCGTATGAACCCTGATTTGAATTGTTGCTCTGATTCTGATTAACAGAAGATGATTGACTGAAACCGCGGTTGCTACCATTGTCTGGCTTCTTATGTGACTGAATCGAGTTGGACACCTTGTCCACATCATTCCATTTGTGTTTGCTGTCAGTAGCAGGAGTAGTAGTTGCAGCAGTAGTGGCAGTAGTAGAAACACGTGGTGGTAGCGAGCCACGCTCCACCTCCTGATCTGTGATCTTGTGAGCTAAGCGGATGATCTGAGGTAAGTTGTTGAGGTTCGCTGCAGTAACCAAGCCCTTAACCTGCGGGGCTAATCCTTTGATGTACAGCTCGATTCTTCGGTGTGGAGGTCGTGATAAGTTCGGGCACATATTAACTAATTCATGAGACTGTTTCGTGTATGCCTCAATCTCAGACCCCACCATTTTCAGATCATAATACTCGTTCTCAAGTTTCTGTACTTCATCACGAGGACAGTACTGCTCTCTTATCAACTCCTTGAAATCCTCCCAAGTAGTGGCATTCGCCATCTCAATGCCCAGCATCTTGACTTGGGCATTCCACCAAGTCAAGGCACCATCCTCGAGTGTGCCTGAAGCATACTTCACTCTGTCTCCAGCAGGACAGTTACACATCGCGAACACCGATTCTGCCTTCTCAAACCAACACAGTAGTCCCACAGCTCCTTCAGTCCCACTGAACGTCTGTGGCTTATAATCCATGAACGTCTTAAATGTGCAAGCAGGCGGATTGTTTTGATTCTGATTCGCTTGCTGACCTAAGGATGAAAGAAGATACAGCACACGGGTAAGAGTTGAGAACGCGATACAAGAATAAAGAGTATTTGGCACATATCGTACCAGCTTGATAAGCTGCCAAAGCCTCAGCCACACGTGTGTTAATCAAGTTTGTCAACTCGGCATGAGTCATCGCAATGTGACCACGCCCATGGCCTTGTCCGCTCATGATTCTATATAAGAAAAAGGGAAAAGGTTAAGAGTCGAGATAAAGTAGGAGTCAAACCTCACGATGACTTCTACGGACTACTAAGTACACATCAGACAACAGAGCGGAACCCCTTTCACACCCGTTAAGCCTCACTGGGACTCACATGCACCCCACATTATTATTATGTGTGCATCCATAATAACAATGCAATTTTCATGTTTATCTCAGCTCCTCTCAATTCGTGCTAAAAGGTTCCTCAAATTCGAGTAGCAAGACAAAAACACTACAACATAGATCAGGAAAGTTTAGGGAAGCATCACACTATCAATCACGTAGCGTATGTTAGTAACACAAGAACTCGTACTATAGTGCTAGGTATGTATTCACATGCAATGTCAAACTCAAGTGTTCATGAAATATGATGTGCAATAACTAAACGAGAGACGAACCTTGCAATCTGGAGCTGAGTGTCATGGTCGCTTTCTGAACTGTTCGGTTATAGTCTGGTTTTATAAAAACGTTTTAAAACCTACTTCACTATAACCAGTGGCTCTGATACCAAACTGTCACACCCCCAAAAAACCACATGCGGTGACCCCTCTAGGCGTGTGACGTACCAGGATCTAGCCACCAATCACATTGAACTAACATCAAGCTATAAAACAAAGTTTCCATTTATGATGATAAAACATTCATAAACATAATCCAAGTTTAACATGTTCAGCGGAAGCAAATAGTAAATCACTGTTCAAACGTTTCAAAAACCAATGTATGTGAAATCAGTAAACAAGTCTTGCAAACCCAAGCAGTACGACCCATGACCACTCCAGCAATCCCAGATAGCAAGTTCCTTGTCCAAAGTACCTAACGACATGCGAGCATGCAACAAGTGTATCAGACGACGCTGGTGAGTTCATAGTTTTACGAAAACGTAGGTTACCAAGTGTTTAGTTCAGTTCATTGATTATAATGCTGATAATAACTCGAACCATACAAGATGGCTCCAGATTACTTTTGCCCTTCCCCAATGCCCCTATCTAAGAATTGGTCATGACTGGGTCATTAGTTCACACCCGTCCTCTCAGGTACGGGGTAAGGGTGCCAACCCTAAATAGCGCTATCAACTAATACCCCGTTACCTCTCAGGTAACAAACAAGATGGGACTTAATGGTGATAGGAATTGAGTGTATTATCCAACATCCCAGTTTTTACCCAAATGACTTATTCCTCTCAGGAATACCCAATGATTGTCCCACCCACCGGGACGCATGCTCATGAGGAATGAACTCACCATTGGTTTGCTCGGTATGTTAAGTTACTCATCCAAGTTGGTCAACCCAAACCCTACCGTGGTTACCAATCAAATCAGTTTCACAATCAAATAAGCCACGTACTTAACACAGATTGCATCCATCACAAGATCACTGTATAACATGTATCAAGTACCCAATTCACATACAAGTACACATTCCATGTGGATATCACAAGTCAACATATAACAGATGGAAGTTCTAGCCACACAAGACAAGTCTGATCTCTTATTCTTAATCAGTATTATCATCATGCGACATCTAGTATTTGTAAACAGAAGCATTCATCAACATATGCTTCACAACTGTCTACTGTTCCACCCAATGTTTTCTCGGCGAAGTATCCCTATGGCGAAGATTCATTCTTCGCCGGAGACGAACGTGACGAAGGACTCAAGGAGTTCGTCAAACACAGACGACGAAGAATCAATTCTTCATCGTGGATGGGCACGGCGAAGAACAAAGGGGTTCGTCAATAGTCAGCCGATGAAGAATCCATTCTTCGTCGGGCCAGATCCTTCGTCGCCCAACAACAGTTACAACTTATTAACACAAACAACAGTTAACACATTTTTGGCATGAATGATGGATCAAACTACAGTTATCCTAGGATGTTCATACAACCCTAATCATCATTCATCATCAGAACTAATAACCCCACAGTATTAGCACCGAATTACATACCCTTGTTATTGATCAGTGACAGTCAAAAACACTAATAGATCAACCCTAACTTGTTTGTTTTCAACGAATATTATACTCTTAATATGAATCAAGTTAATCTACAACCCTAAATCAACATGGTTTAAGATCATTGATGCACACATATTCACTAATTACACGCAGTCGAGTACAATCAACAAATAACCACAATCGTAATCATAGTCACCGAGAGATGATCAATGCTAGGTACAAGAGATACGCTTCAAGATTCCCCAAACTACCGTCGCACGAAGGATAGGAAAGGAGGACCTTAGGGTTTCGTGTTTTTGTATACTGATTACGAGGGGTTATAGTTATACAAACTACGTGTCAGTTGGGCCGTGAACCTTCCTGGGCCGAGGCCCCTTTTTGGCGAAGTCTCTATCTCTCTCGATAAAGATCATTCTTCGTCGAAGATTGGTTGCGGCGAAGGTTGTGTGAGGAAGACTTATTCTTCGTCGAGATGGTTGTGAAGAACTCTAGTTTTTCATCAAGTGTGTTTCAAATCAGATGTGTTGTGCAACCCAAAGTTACACATGAAAAAACATTATATGGATATCGTGTAGCACCCAAACGTTACAATACTTAATCATCCAAATAAACTACACATGACACTAGGTAAAACAAATTGTAAAACAAGATTGTGACACAAGTGGTGCGTAGGAGAAAGACCTTGAAATCTCGGGTTGTCACATTTAGAACCAATGACGGGAGACATGTTTACAGCATGGTATGCTGACTGTCATTTTGATGAAACAATGTTCCCAGTCTTAGGGGAGATAAGAACAAAGAAAGACTGGTAACACAAGAAATAAAGTGGAATGCATCATCGCTATCAAATCTCGACCCCCGAAGTGGTCAATGTGAATATGAAGTCCAAAGGATTACACATTTGCAAAGAATAGCAAATGATTTACCAGATGCATTCACAGACACGAATAGAGTGACAAAGTCACATGTACCAGCATCAAATGCACCTGCTTGAATTAAAGTAATCCCAGAAGCGATTACTATACAACGAAAGCGTGGGAGACCAATTGGTTCCAAATACAAAAACCCACGAAAACGAAAAAAGCAAAGTAACGCAGTTGGTGAAAACTCACAAAAGATTATAAATGAAACCCCGGTAGAGGTAAATGTCCCGAAAGATACAACTATGATTCCAGAGGAAAATGAAGTTTCAGAAGAAACACCGGTACCAAACGAAAATGAGATCTCTATTAATTATGTACAAGATAGTACAATGTGGAAGCGGAATAAAACACGTGTTGATGATATATTCGCATATGCTATAGCAACGAATGTAATCAATGAAAATGATTACGTACCTAAAACTTTAGAAGAGTGCAAGCACATAAATGATTGGCCAAGATGGCAAGAAGCCATAAACGCCGAATTGAATTCGCTCGAAAAGCGATATGTTTTTGGACCTGTAGTCCGAACGCCCATAGACGTCAAACCAGTAGGTTATAAATGGGTGTTTGCAATAAAGAGAAATGAAAAGAATAAGATTGCACGATATAAGGCTCGACTTGTAGCGCAAGGGTTTTCCCATATCCCAGGAGTTGATTATGAGGAAACGTATTCCCCTGTAGTGGATGTGATAACCCTTAGGTTTCTAATCGGCCTCACAATCTCTGAAGGACTTCATAAGAGACTAATGGATGTCGTCACCGCATACTTATACGGGACACTTGAAAACGACATCTACATGAAAATCCCTAAAGGATCAAAATTGCCTGAAACATTAAAATCAACACCTCGAGATATGTGTTCTATAAAGCTCCAGAGATCTTTATATGGTCTCAAACAATTTGGTCGTATGTGGTACAATCGACTTAGTGAATATCTCAAAAAAGAAGGATACAAGTCTGATCTAATCAGTCCGTATGTCTTTATAAAAAGAACACTCTCAAATTTCACTATAATAGCAGTCTATGTTGATGATATCAACATTATCGGATCTCCTGAAGAGATAGAGAAAGCTGCTCAGTTGTTAAAAAAGGAATTTGAAATGAAAGATCTTGGTATGAAAAAATTATGCATCATACTACAATTTGAGTATCTGTGCAACGGCACATTTTTCCATCAATCAAACTACATCCAGAAGATGTTAGTACGTTTCAACATGGATAAAACACATCCGTTTAGCGTACCAATGGCTGTCTGATCGCTAGATCCACACAAGGATCCTTATCGCCCTCAATAAGAAGGCGAAGAAGTACTTGGTCTGGAAGTACCGTACTTAAGCACGATCGGTGCCCTTATGTATCTCGCAAATAACACAAGACCTGACATTGCATTTGCAGTTCATGTACTAGCAAGATACAGTTCGAATCCAACACATAGACACTGAAATGGTGTAAAACATATATTCCGGTATATTTGCGGGACATAAGACTTAGGTCTTTTCTATCAGAAGGATCAAAAGTCCCAGCTTGTTGGGTATGCTGAGCCGGATATCTATCAGTTCCTCACAAAGCAAAATCTCAGACAGGTTATGTATTCACATACGGTGGCACAACAATTTCTTCGAAGTCGACTAAGTAAACACTTACAGCAACATCATCAAATCATGCCGAATTGATAACATTGTATGATGCTGGTCGAGAATGTGTGTGGTTGAGATCAATGATCAATCATATACGGGAAACATGCGGATTAGAACAAATCAAGAAGGACCCGATTGTAACACCCCGAAAATATAAAACTTTATATTAGAAATATAAAGTATAAATAAATGAGAATTTACTAACTAGGAATTTTAACCTAGTTAGTTAATAGTCTAGAAATAACTTATAGTAGGATTAAAAAGCAACCAAATTACATGTAGATCAAAGTGGAGGGGCTTAAGTTGTTAAAAATTGAAACTTGATTTTAATTAAACAAATAAAAACAAAACCAAACACCACATTTTGGGGGTCTGGTCAATCAGAGCAAGAAGGGGGCGACACCCCACTCTCAAACCCTAGAAACTTACTTAAACTCTCAAATTGGAGGTGCAAATCTGGTCCAAAACGAAAATCAAGCATAGATTATTGATCCTCATCACAAGAGGATTACAAGGTATGTAAAATTTAATGAAAACTCTCAACTTGAAATTCTCATGAAATTGGGAAAATCTGAGATTTTGGTTGCATGTGTGCCTTATGATGATTTAGGAACAACTATAGTGTTTAGGGACAAACCCTAGACAATTACAAGTTGAAATCATGTGAAATTTTAGTGAAACCTATGAACACATTTGTAGGTAATTAATGGGTTATGTGTAATTTGATAAACACCAGGAAATAGAGTGTTGATCTAGTGTAAATTGACAAAATTGAAGTGATTTCAGAATTTTAGAAGCTAATACTCATGTAAAATGATTGAATGTTGTAAAATTGGGGTTAAGTGATAAACTAGAGATTTGATGTTTAATCATGAAAAATCTGCCCTTAAAGTGTTTGTTGAAATGCCTCTAAGAAGGCCTAAAACTGAAATTAAAAGTTTAAACGCATAATTATGATGTTTCGGTGCTTTATGCGATATGTGGTTTAAAGAGAGTTCTAAACACTGTCATAAATGAACTCTATAGGAAAGGGCGCAGGAGCGTCAAGCGGACAAGCGGGCGGCGAACCGCGTTTGAAAGGCCCACTTTGAAGGTATGTAACTTGAACCGTTACATTTGAATAAATTGTTGTTAAACTATGCGTTGTTGATAAAAATTATGTTGGATGTAGCAATCATGTATGTTACTTAAATTCGTAGGTTAAGATTTGGTTGGTAGACGTTTGGTAGCCATCAATATGGAGGATTTTCCAAAGATGGACCAAACGGGTTGAATAATGTTACATTGTAGTAATAACTTTGTAAGTAGATAGAGATGGCGAAAATGATCACGAGAGCACGAAGCCATAGATTTGGTAATGAAATGCCGGTGATAATAAGCCCCGGAAGTTGGGTAATAAGCGCCTTAGGTTTTTCTAGTTAAATGGTAACAAAATAAATAGAGTTATAATGGGGTGATCAAATACATAGCGACATTTAGTTGTTCGGTCCATAAGTTAAATTTTCGGTATCGAATTTATAATAGTTATGTCGGAAATTAAATTACAGACATATAGGAAGAAAAATCACTTAAAACAGACTTACGAGTCAAAAGTTATGACCAAACGAAGTTTAAAACTGGGTTTTCCGGAGCTGGCAGAAAATGCAGCTCACAAAACACAACCTGCTGGAAAACCGTTCCTGCCGCGCCACGCGACAGGATCACCGAGACACTCCGCGACACGCGGGAGCCACCGCGCCACGCGACATATTTAACGAAACCTGCCGCGACACGCGGCAGGGTAACTTCTGAAAAATGTTTGTTTTTCTTATATTTTGATGCTAGGACTTGTTTGTACTATACAAATTGTTGTCAAAACTAATAATTTGGGTGGTTTTGACCTTAGGTAATTTGGGAACTATCCGGACGGCGATCAAGTTAATGTTGAAGAACCGAACACTCATTTTGAATGCTTCCGCAATATCTCAACTTTTAATAGACAATGTTATGGGTTGTAAACAATTTGTTTTGAAACTTTTGAAGGGTCAATTAGTCTATAGTTGACTAAGGGCTTGATACTTTTGAATCTCACTTATGGAAACTATGTCGTAACTTTAGACATCTTTTATATAAAATGGTATGTAATATTATTAAATTCAAGTGAAAAATTTAAGGGTGTTACAAGTTGGTAATCAGAGCTTAAGGTTGTGAACAAAGTGTTCGGTTCAAGCTTGATCGATCGTCCGGTAAGAAGTAACTCATTATGTTAGTAGATTATGTCTTATGTAAGGAATGAGAAACGAATTGTTATGCATGGGAAGAGCGTGTTAACACACTCAAACCCGGAAAGTGCATTAAATGTGAACGGTTAAAGCAAGTTAGGAACTTGGCTAAACCGAAACAAACAAAGCAATGTCATGAATGAAATGTTTAAAGTTTGATGTAAACATTTCAGTTTCAAGATGTCGAAAGGGAGCAATAATGATCCGGTGCCGACAAGCACCGAACAAATGAAAGAAATAATTGCCGAGGAAGTATGAAAGGCAATTGAAAGCAGTCTATCCGGGTTTATAGACAAGATTCAAGGTACGGTGTTGTCACTCGTAGAAGAACGAGTTAAAAGGTTGGAGGATACGGTCAACCTTATGAGAGACAAAACTGGAGAACGTAAAGGGTGCTCATATAAGGAATTCATGGCGTGTAAACCGCCAATCTATAACGGGGAAGTCGACCCGATAATTTGCCAAAGATGGTTGGGCGACATTGAAGGGGTGTTTGAAAGGACCCATTGCGACGAAAGCGATTTCGTTGCTTACGGAACGGGTCAGTTAAGAGGACAAGCCAAGGATTGGTGGGATAACAAAAAGAATGAAATAGGGGCCGAAGCGGCAAGGACCATGACATGGGAAGAGTTTAAGACACCATTTCTTAAACATCATAGTCCCAAAGCGGTCATTAACAAAATCAAGGAAGAGTTCATGCAACTTAGGCATAAGGGTGAAACCATAGACAAGATCACGACGATGTTTATGGATAAGATGAAGTTTAGTAGTGAATTGGTGACGAACGAAGAACAGAAAATATACTACTACTACAATATGTTGAGCGCTGAATATAGGGAGTTTATGACTCCTTCAAAATACGAGACCCTTACCGAAATCATTAACGTTGCTCGGGAACGGGAAATCGAGTTGAAGAAACAAGTCGAAAGAGGTGAGCGAAGGGCACATGATGTGAATCCAAGCCCTACAAAGAAAGCCCGAACTGGAGAATCGGGAAAGAAGGTGGATGCTAAAGGTGGGTCGCCAAGTTGTAAAGTGTGCGGGAAAGGACACAAAGGAGAATGTCGGTTCAAAGACAAGCCATGCCCCATATGTAATAAGACGGGGCACACGGCCTCGTTATGCCCGGGAAAAGTCTCCGTTTGCTACAAATGTTATCAACCCGGCCACAAAAAGTCCGAATGTCCGGACTTAGTTGGAAAGAGATATGTTAAAAAATCTCCAACAGAAGCTCCTAAAGCGAAGGCTAGGTCCTTCCAACTTACCGCGGCTGAAGCAAAGACAGAACCCGATGTGGTTTCAGGTATATTCACAATTAACTCAATTCCAGCACGTGTATTGTTTGATACGGGTGCGAATAAATCCTTCATTTCGCATGGATTTATTCGACATCCTTCATTTGTATTGACGAAATTACCTGTGCCCTTAGAAGTTGAAATAGGGGACAACAAAAGTTTTATAGTATGTGATGTTTGTCGAGGCTGTAAATTAAGCATCGACGATGAGGAATACTTGATAGACCTAATCCCGATGTCAATGGGGGAATTCCAAGTAGTCGTTGGGATGGATTGGCTAGCCCAGCACCATGCAAAAGTCGTGTGTTTTCGTAAAGAGATAAAACTAACATCTCCGAGCGGGAAACACGTTACCATTTATGGCGAAAAAGGAGGTAACCCCATAGTGTGCTCAATGTTGAAAGCTCACAAGCTTATGAAGCGAGGATGCAAGGCGTTCATGATATACGCAAATGAGCCCGAGAAAGAATCACGGAAGATTGAAGATGTACCGGTAGTACGAGATTATGGAGATGTGTTTCCGGAGGATTTACCGGGGATACCGCCTGAACGAGAAGTAGAGTTCGGGATCGAATTGATTCCGGGCACAAAACCCGTAGAAAAAGCCCCGTACCGACTCGCACCGTCGGAATTACAAGAGTTGATGTCCCAAATTCAAGACCTACTTGACAAGGGATTCATAAGGCCGAGTGTGTCTCCTTGGGGCGCACCGGTATTGTTCGTGAAAAAGAAAGACGGGAGCATGCGCATGTGTATCGATTACCGGGAGTTAAACAAACTCACGGTAAAGAACCGATACCCGCTTCCGAGGATAGATGATTTATTCGACCAATTACAAGGTGCAAACTGGTTTTCAAAAATTGACCTTAGATCTAGGTATCACCAACTAAAGGTCAAGGAAGAAGATGTGCCTAAGACGGCTTTTCGCACGAGATACGGACATTACGAATTCCTCGTGATGTCATTTGGGCTAACAAATGCACCCGCGGCTTTCATGGACCTCATGAACCGGGTTTGCAAGCCAATGTTGGATAAGTCGGTCATCGTGTTTATCCATGATATCTTGGTGTATTCAAAAAGTGAAGCTGAACACGCACACCACTTGCAAGAAGTGTTAGAGACACTGAGACGAGAAAGGCTGTATGCGAAATTCTCTAAGTGTGCCTTTTGGTTACGAGAGGTACAATTTCTTGGCCACGTCATAAGTGCCGACGGAGTATTAGTGGATCCGTCAAAGATAGAGGCTGTGTCAAAATGGAATTCCCCGAAGAACCCTTCGGAAATTAGAAGCTTTTTGGGGCTTGCGGGATACTACAGGAGATTCATTCAAGATTTCTCCAAGATTGCGTCACCGCTAACAAAGCTAACCCAAAAGAAAGAAAAGTTCATTTGGGGTGTCGATCAAGAAAAAGCGTTTCAAACGCTAAAGGAAAAGTTAACACAAGCTCCGGTACTGACATTGCCGGACGGAGTCGAAGACATGGTGGTTTATTCGGATGCTTCACTATCGGAGCTCGGATGCGTTTTGATGCAATGGGGAAAAGTTATAGCTTATGCCTCGAGACAATTGAAGATACACGAGAAGAAATATCCCACACACGATCTTGAGTTGGCTGCGGTGGTATTTGCCTTAAAAATATGAAGGCATTACCTATATGGGGTAAAGTGCACCATATTCACCGATCACAAGAGCTTAAAATACTTCTTCGATCAGAAGGAGTTAAATATGCGACAAAGGCGATGGTTAGAAACGGTGAAAGATTTCGATTGTGAAATACATTACCACCCCGGGAAGGCAAATGTCGTAGCGGATGCTCTGAGCAGAAAAGCGGACTATGTCCCAATACGAGTAAGGTCGATGCAGCTAGTGGTGACCTCGGGTATACTTGAACGTATTCGAGAGGCGCAATTAGAAGCAGTAAAAGAGGAGAATTGGAAGAAGGAAAGAATAATCGGTCAGTTGAAAGATTTGACGGATGGGAATAACGGGTTGAAGACTCGATTCGGGAGGATATGGGTTCCAAATACTTGTGGAGTGAAGGCGCTTCTACTTGATGAAGCTCATAAATCCCGATATTCAATTCATCCGGGAGCGACCAAAATGTACAATGATTTAAAACAAAACTATTGGTGGCCCGGGATGAAAAGAGATGTGGTGAAGAACGTAGAAAAATGCTTGACATGTTTACAAGTCAAGGCGGAGCACCAAAAACCATACGGTAGACTTCAACCGTTGGAAATTCCGGTTTGGAAATGGGAACAAATCACCATGGATTTGTTGACCAAATTGCCCAAAACTAACCGCGGGTTTGATGCTATATGGGTAGTTGTAGATAGACTGACAAAAAGCGCTCACTTCATTCCAATTCGTGAGACTTATACATCCGAAAAGATGTCGGAGGTGTACACCAATGAAATCATAGCACGGCATGGGGTACCGATATCCATTGTGTCAGACAGAGATACTCGGTTTACTTCAAATTTTTGGCGTGAATTTCAAGAACAAATGGGAACTAAATTGTTCATTAGCACTGCTTACCATCCACAAACGGATGGGCAGAGTGAAAGAACAATACAAACGTTGGGAGATATGCTGCGGGCTTGCATTATTGACTTCGGGGGTAGTTGGGATGTCTATCTACCCTTGGTCGAATTTTCATATAACAATAGCTATCACGCGAGCATTAAGATGGCTCCGTATGAACTGTTATATGGCAGAAAATGTCGAACTCCGGTATGATGGGGAGAAGTGGGCCCACGAGGGCTAGCACCTACTGATATAATCCAAACTACGAATTAGAAAATCGACATGGTTCGGGCACACTTGAAAGTGGCTCAAGACAGGCAAAAGGCATATGCGGATAAAAGGAATAGGCCAATTGAATTTCAAGTTGGCGACATGGTTATGCTAAAAGTTTCCCCATGGAAGGGCATTATTAGATTCAGAAAAAGGGGGAAACTAAGCCCGCGATTTATTGGGCCATTCAGGATCACTGAACGGGTTGGTAAAGTAGCTTATCGTCTCGAATTACCCGAGGAGTTGAGTAGGATTCATAGCACATTTCACGTGTCACATCTCCGAAAATGTTTGGCTGACGAAACTACTCGTATCCACTACGATGATATCGAGGTGGATAACAGCCTCAACTATGCAGTAAAACCAATTGCGATTTTAGATCGTAAAGAGAAAAGTTTGAGGAACAAGGTGATTAATCAAGTCAAGGTCAAATGGGAGCATAGGAAAGGTTCGGACACTACGTGGGAGTCCGAAGAGGAGATGCGACGTCTCCACCCTACATTATTTGGTACGTACTTTGGTTTCGGGGATGAAACCCTTTTTAAGGGGGGGTGGACTTGTAACACCCCGAAAATATAAAACTTTATATTAGAAATATAAAGTATAAATAAATGAGAATTTACTAACTAGGAATTTTAACCTAGTTAGTTAATAGTCTAGAAATAACTTATAGTATGATTAAAAAGCAACCAAATTACATGTTGATCAAAGTGGAGGGGCTTAAGTTGTTAAAAATTGAAACTTGATTTTAATTAAACAAATAAAAACAAAACCAAACACCCCATTTTGGGGGTCTGGTCGATCAGAGCAAGCAGGGGGCGACACCCCCACTCTCAAACCCTAGAAACTTACTTAAACTCTCAAATTGGAGGTGCAAATCTGGTACAAAACGAAAATCAAGCATAGATTATTGATCCTCATCACAAGAGGATTACAAGGTATGTAAAATTTAATGAAAACTCTCAACTTGAAATTCTCATGAAATTGGGAAAATCTGAGATTTTGGTTGCATGTGTGCCTTATGATGATTTAGGAACAACTATAGTGTTTAGGGACAAACCCTAGACAATTACAAGGTGAAATCATGTGAAATTTTAGTGAAACCTATGAACACATTTGTAGGTAATTAATGGGTTATGTGTAATTTGATAAACACCAGGAAATAGAGTGTTGATCTAGTGTAAATTGACAAAATTGAAGTGATTTCAGAATTTTAGAAGCTAATACTCATGTAAAATGATTGAATGTTGTAAAATTGGGGTTAAGTGATAAACTAGAGATTTGATGTTTAATCATGAAAAATCTGCCCTTAAAGTGTTTGTTGAAATGCCTCTAAGAAGGCCTAAAACTGAAATTAAAAGTTTAAACGCATAATTATGATGTTTCGGTGCTTTATGCGATATGTGGTTTAAAGAGAGTTCTAAACATTGTCATAAATGAACTCTATAGGAAAGGGCGCAGGAGTGTCAAGCGGACAAGCGGGCGGCAAACCGCGTTTGAAAGGCCCACTTTGAAGGTATGTAACTTGAACCGTTACATTTGAATAAATTGTTGTTAAACTATGCGTTGTTGATAAAAATTATGTTGGATGTAGCAATCATGTATGTTACTTAAATTCGTAGGTTAAGATTTGGTTGGTAGACGTTTGGTAGCCATCAATATGGAGGATTTTCCAAAGATGGACCAAACGGGTTGAATAATGTTACATTGTAGTAATAACTTTGTAAGTAGATAGAGATGGCGAAAATGATCACGAGAGCACGAAGCCATAGATTTGGTAATGAAATGCCGGTGATAATAAGCCCCGGAAGTTGGGTAATAAGCGCCTTAGGTTTTTCTAGTTAAATGGTAACAAAATAAATAGAGTTATAATGGGGTGATCAAATACATAGCGACATTTAGTTGTTCGGTCCGTAAGTTAAATTTTCGGTATCGAATTTATAATAGTTATGTCGGAAATTAAATTACAGACATATAGGAAGAAAAATCACTTAAAACGGACTTACGAGTCAAAAGTTATGACCAAACGAAGTTTAAAACTGGGTTTTCCGGAGCTGGCAGAAAATGCAGCTCACAAAACACAACCTGCTGGAACACCGTTCCTGCCGCGCCACGCGACAGGATCACCGAGACACTCCGTTACACGCGGGAGCCACCGCGCCACGCGACAGGATCACCGAGACACTCCGTGACACGCGGGAGCCATCGCGCCACGCGACATATTTAACGAAACCTGCCGCGACACGCGGCAGGGTAACTTCTGAAAAATGTTTGTTTTTCTTATATTTTGATGCTAGGACTTGTTTGTACTATACAAATTGTTGTCAAAACTAATAATTTGGGTGGTTTTGACCTTAGGTAATTTGGGAACTATCCGGACGGCGATCAAGTTAATGTTGAAGAACCGAACAGTCATTTTGAATGCTTCCGCAATATCTCAACTTTTAATAGACAATGTTATGGATTGTAAACAATTTGTTTTGAAACTTTTGAAGGGTCAATTAGTCTATAGTTGACTAAGGGCTTGATACTTTTGAATCTCACTTATGGAAACTATGTCGTAACTTTAGACATCTTTTATATAAAATGGTATGTAATATTATTAAATTCAAGTGAAAAATTTAAGGGTGTTACACCGATGATTATTTATGAAGACAATGCTACTTGCATAGCTCAGATCAGAGAATGCTACATAAGGGTGACAGAACAAAGCATATCTCACCAAAGTTTTTCTCAACGTATGACCTGCAAAAGGACATGGAAATCGATGTTAGTCAGATCAAGTCAAGTGAAAATTTAGCAGACCTTTTCAAAAAATCTTTACCCAGAGGCAGTTTCGAGCAGTTATCACATAAGATCGGGCTCCGTAGATTGAAAGACGTTAGTTAAATTGTGGGGGAGAATTATACACGTTGTACTCTTTTCCTTAACTAAGTTTTGTCCCATTGGGTTTTCTTAGTAAGGTTTTTAACGAGGCAGCATAACTGATCCAGCAGTATCAGTTTATTTCATAGGTCCTGAAGTAGCGATTTAACATCATCCTGAAGCATGTTGTTAATAGTGTATAATAAAAGTCTGTATATCTGAGGGGGAGTGTTATAAATACAGATATACAAAATCCCATTATAACTGCTTTGGCAGTTAACATCTTATAACTGCTTTGGCAGTTAACACACATATGTATTATATACTCTTGTATGTTGTTATCAGTTTATTTCATAGGTCCTGAAGTAGCGATTTAACATCATCCTGAAGCATGTTGTTAATAGTGTATAATAAAAGTCTGTATATCTGAGGGGGAGTGTTATAAATACAGATATACAAAATCCCCTTATAACTGCTTTGGCAGTTAACATCTTATAACTGCTTTGGCAGTTAACACACATATGTATTATATACTCTTGTATGTTGTTATTTTGTGAATGGTTCTTCCAGAAGATTCAAGACAATCACCATTTTGTTTCTTATTACACCATTTTGTTTCTTATTAAAGCTAAAGTTGTTGTTGTTGTTGTTATTGTTGTTATTATTATTATTATTGTTATTATTATTATTAATATTATTATTATTATTATTATTATTATTATTATTATTATTATTATGGTGGTGGTGGTGGTGGTGGTGGTGATGGTTATTATTATTATTATTATTACTATTACTATTATTGTTACTGTTACTATTACTGTTACTGTTACTGTTACTATTACTGTGACTGTTACTGTTAAATGTATTTGCTGTATTAAAAAGATTTATACATTTTCTTTACCTTTTCCTTAACTAAGTAAATTATTAGGTGTCCAATAAATCAAACATGACTGTAATAAGATTTTATAATAAACTAGATTACAGTCTCGTGTATTACACGATTTAAATAACGAGAACTATTTGTTTGCATAACACAATAAGACAAGTACTGTCACAACCCCCGACCCCACCCTGGGAGCGGGAGCCGTGAACCAGTCAAGTGGTACCGGTGTTTATTAAATACGTAGCGGAAAAAATTTTCATCGGGATGGTAGTTAGGAAATAATTTCAGAGTTTGTAAAACACCAAATTTTTAATATTAAACAAATGGGCTAAAACCCATATTCCATTCAAATGTTTTTATAGGGATAAACCCTAATAAATAAAATATAAATTTATTCTTTTATTCAGGTATTTATAGCCACTTTATTTAATCCTTCAGTACTCCATAGCAGGCTTCTATTTCTTTCACAGTAAGTTACCTGAAACACATTTGAAAACATTTTATCAGCGACAAATACTGGTGAGTTCATTCTATTTTATTAAAAGACACATTGTTATATTTTACAGTATGAAAATGGAGATTACAATGTTTATATCTACCAAAAACTCAATCAGTATTTGTCACGTTGGCAGTTACAGTGACTATGGTCATATTACTATCGGCTAACTTTCGTCCAATAGCAACGCTTGAATAGTAGTGTATACAAAACCCGACATACCGGCAGTAATTGTAGAATACAAAGACTCAATCACTGTAAGTATAACTGAAAAACATTTAAGGTTTTGTAAAGCAATTTGATAAAAAGAGAGAATGAATCACTTTGTATACTTTAGGGTTTAACTAAAAGCCTTCTGGTATAACCTTGAGTATAACTCCTGAGCTCTTAATAAAATATACAATGCACTCGTGTTAGTGTAATAACCCAATTTAACTTTATCAATACATCACAAGATCAAGACCCCAACATAGTTAACAAAGTGTAGCCTTATACAGGCAATACCTTGACATCCGTTGCTGGGTTCAGGATCGATCGGACAGGGTATCGAATCAGTGATCAGGGGTTAAAACACTTATAACGGGGCAGAGCTTTGTAGGATTTATGGGTGTAATACTAAAGAAAAATGGATATGTATATGAGCAGAGAGAGGGCGAGAGAGAAAGAAAAGGATCTGAGCAATTTTGAATTCTCACAACTTGCTTCTATTTATACCAATTTTTGAACTTGGAGATCACGTTTTGATCATCCACGTACACCTAACATTTATTACATTGTAAGTTAAATTTTATTATTATAATTAATTCAGCTGATTCACTCATTTATTGCTTATAACTTCTAAAATATGACGTTTTATAAAACGATGAATATATCATTAGAATGAACATATTTTTATCTACATTTTTTACCTAAGTTTCATTAAAAACGGAGTAAGGTCAATTATAATGTATTTTTTATTATTTAATTATTAAACGGTCCCTATGTCCGTCTAAATATCTCATATTTCTAACAGTCAACTTACTCGTAATCTACCCGTTTAATAATATAAATTTTATATACTTTATATTAATTTATAAAAAAATGGAAATGTTACATCCTCCGCACCTTGTTTTAAATCTCGTCCTCGAGATTCACTGAAATATGGAGGAATACTTTTAGTTTGTCACTGGTCCTAGTTCCTAAGTATATTCTAGTCCTTGCTTTGAATTCCACTTTACTTTGACCAGAACTATTCTCTATGCTTTGAGATTCTTATCTTTGACTTGTATGGTCTTTCAATGGACTTAAATTCTTCATTTACCTCTATATCTTGAAGAGGTACAACTAAAGATTCATCAGCTAGGTATTTCCTTAAATTATATACATGAAATATATCATGTATTCCTGTCATTTCTTCTGGTAACTTTAGCTGATAAGCTACTGATCCAATTTATTTAATGATTCCGAATGGTTCAACAAATCTTAGACTTAACTTTTCTTTCTTGCCGCATTGGACTATTCCTTTTTCATTCCTATCGATCAATAATTCTTATTCAAACCTTGATACCTCTTATCACTTCCACGATGCATCATATAATTAGTTTTATGAGCTTCTTCGAGAATCCTTTCTCGTAGGTTTCCTTGAATAGGTACCCAAATTCTTTTCTTACGGAATCTCCAAATACCATCAGTTCCTTTTTCTAATTCCTTTATTATTCCTTTTTAATCCTTCAGCATCATCCTTGATTGTTGTTTCTTTGGTACTCTTTAATTGTTTCATTAAATCTATCTTCAAATTTAATCTTAGAGCACGTACTTGTTTTCGGCTTCTTATGAAACTTACAACTTAAAGCATCAAATACTACATTAGTCTTACCTTCGTGATATATCACAATTGTAGTCACTTAAAATTTTCATTCATCGCCTTTGCCTTTTGCCCAAAATACATCTTAAGCTCTTATGATCTGAAATTATAATTAACTTACTACTATACAAATAATGTCTCCAGATTTACTTATTGACTTGGGTAATGGGATGGCTATCCGGGATAAGTCTAAAATGTTGATAGTATCCTGAGCATAGATTGACAAATAACGAGCTCCTCGAATAAGTCGTCAATTCTTGGTAATGGGTATCAATTCTTAATTGTGACCTTATTCAGTTTTCGATAATCGATGCACATACGAATCTGTTCGTCCTTCTTCTTAACAAATGATACAGGTGTTTTAACAATCGGTGTTGTTCCTAGTATCGGGTGAATTCTGAGTTCCTCCTCACGATCGGGTGTTAGTCCAAGTAGATCCTCTGAGAAAAATGTCTGAGTATTCTGATATTACCAGAAATTTTCTTTCAGTTCCTTGCCTCTAGTGTTCATGATCACCGAGACCATATACACTATGCCTTACTTCCGTGCATAACTTGCAGCTTTCATCACAGAGATGAACTTTGCCGGCTTGTTTGTCTTGTCTCCTTGTGATCACTTCTCCTGTTGGCTTGCAAATCTCAACCTAATTCAGCAATCACCTCAGGAATCATTGTTGTATTTTGTTCCTCATTATGAAGGAGACATAATTTCCTTTCTGTCAGTTCTTTTCATTCTTTTCACTTCATGGCACAGGTCTTGATCGTGCGTTTCGAAGGTCGAGTCTCACTATTTTAATGCCTAAATTTTGAAGCATACATTACTTCATCCTTCTTGGTGTATATACTAATGGTTAGGACACTTTAGTCCTTTCAGTCCATGTATTGTTGTAGCAATTCCTTTATTACTGGTAATTTTAGTAGGATTATAGGTGAAGAGAGGTTTTTTTTTTTGAGAAAAATGCTCAGATAGTCCCTATGGTTTGCCCATTTTTCACCTTTAGTCCCTAACTTTCTTAAATTACACCTATAGTCCCCAAGTTTTTGAATTTCATTCCCGGATAGTCCCTGGTGTGGATAGGGGTTAGTTTTTGGTGTTAGGTGCGTGTGAAATGACAAAAATACCCTTACTAGCAAATTAATAACTAAAAAATCAAAAGAAATATAATTAATATTTTACAATTTATTTGGGACCCACCACTCACCCTACCCACTTCATCTTCCCCACTCCACCCACCACCACCATCTACCCCCACTTCACCGTAACCACCCCTGCCACAACCATTCCCGCCACAACCACCATCGCCGCCATCATAACCGCTGAAGATCGCCTGTATGGGTCAATTGTATTTGCATAGTGTGGCGGACCGAAACATGGATGGGGTCCAGGCTGGATGCACGGCGGGTTGAATCTTATTGGTTCTGGTCTCGAGTTGTTCGAGGAATTTACCGGACATCCATGTTAGCCATGTCACTAAAAGCATGTGACGTCATATAAGTGTTCTCACAGTTAGGTTGAGTAGCATCAGGTTCTTTCAGGACCTCATCCAACATGGGTAGATCATTGAAATAGTCGAGGTTTTCTTCCATTAACTCATTGGATACTACTTTTTCAGCTTCTTGGTGTGGCATGGTTTGCCACCAGCTTCACAGGTAGACCAATCAAAGCAGAATCCATAATCGGGAGCCATGAATTTCCCACCGATCGTTGTTGCGGCAGGGCGATCTTCAGCGGTGATGATGGCGGCGGTGGTGGTTGTTGCTGGGATGGTTGTAGCAGTGGTGGTTACGGTGAAGTTGGGGGGGGGGGGAGGGTTAGATGGTGGTGGTGGTGGTTGAAGGTGGAGGTGGTGGTGGTGGTGTGGATTGGGGAAGATAAAGTGGGTAGTGTAGGTGGTGGGTCTCACATAAATTGTAAAATATTAATTATATTTCTTTTAACTTTTTAGTTATTAATTTGACAGTAAGGATATTTTTGTCATTTCACACGCACCTAACACCAAAAACTAACCCCTATCCACGCCAGGGACTATCCGGGAACGAAATTTAAAAACTTGGGGACTATAGGTATAATTTTAGAAAGTTATGGACTAAAGGTGAAAAATGGGCAAACCACAAGGACTATCCGAGTATTTTTCTCGTTTTATCAAATTAAAAAGTTCTTGATATTCATCTTTATATTATCTAAATAACTTATATAATATGTGTAGATTTACATATCTCATATTGTTTACGATACCAAGAAACATTTTATTTTGAATACAACTTCATTTTCAATAAAACGTATACCATAATGTCGAGGGAATAAATTTAAACAAAACTGTGTACTTTAAAAAGTTAACAGGCGCAAGTTGTTAGAGTAAAAGCAAATTAAATAAAAAATAAGTTGAAGACGTATATTATTTATAGTGTAAACAGTGAAACTGAAAATAAAAAAGAAAAAAACTGTCTACAGTTCGTACCGACCTTTAAATATAAGTTATATAGTTAAAAAGTTCTTAATATTCATCTTTTTAACTAAATAATCTAACTTATAATAAAAGACTTCAAATAATGGCACATGACATTCTCTCCTTCAACCTCATAAATTTTATTTATAATTATTTAATAAATTTCTTTTAATATTAATATATTAATAACTAGTATTAAGCCTCTGGTTTCAGCGGTTGTCATAAAACTGTGTTAAGTAGTAGCAATACTATACCATTGTCAGCGACCACGAACACCGAAAAAGCTCGTAAAAACAAAATAAATAAAAACGGGAAAAAATAACGTCGAGCGAAAAGTAGACGTAAAATCTTTGAATCACGCACGCTCGTTGCTGAGAAATTAAACCGAAACGTAAAACATAGAAAAAAATTTAACTAAGTCTATCCAGGACCCGCGTGTTGGACGAACTTGTCAAACGCAGAAAAATAGATGTGACGCGACGGGCTGGTCAAACGGGAAAAAATATACGAAAAAATGTTGAACCCCACACGCACGTTGCGGTGCGTTAATTCACAAAATTTAGAATGAAACGAAAAACTTGGGAAAGATGAAAAGTATGGTGGACCAAAATTGAAAATAAAAAAGAGTTGGGATTAAATTGCAAAAGATGAAAAACTTTGGATTAAAAGTAAAAAAAAAAACAGATGGTCTAAATTGCAAGATTGAAGTTATTTATTAATTTTAAATAAAGATAAGGATAAAAATAAGTGATATCTATATATTGGTTATTAATTAATATTAATGTTAAAAGAAATTTATTAAACAAATATAAATAAAATTTGTGAGATTGAAGGAGAGAATGTCGCGTGACATTATTTGAAGTCTTTTATTATAAGTTAGATTATATATAGATATCATTTATTTTTATCCTAATCTTTATCTATAATTAATAAATAACTTCAATTTTGCAATTTAGACCCTTTGTTTTTTACTTTTAACCCAAAGTTTTTCAACTTTTGCAATTTAATCCCAACTCTTTTTTATTTTCAATTTTGGTCCACCATACTTATCATCTTTCCCAACTTTTTCGTTTCGTTCTAGATTTTGTGAGTTAATGCACCGCAACGTGCGTGTGGGGTTCAACATTTATTTCGTATATTTTTTCCCGTTTGACTGGCCCGTCACAGCACATCTATTTTTCTCCGTTCAACAAGTTCGACCAACGCGCGGCTTCTGGATTGACTTACTTATTTTTTTCTATGCATTACGTTTCGGTTTAATTTCTTTGCAACGAGCGTTCGTGATTCAAAGATTTTACGTCTACTTTTCGCTCGGCGTTATTTTTTTTGTTTTTATTTAATTTGTTTTTACGAGCTTTTCCGGTGTTAGTGATCGCTGACAGTGGTATAACATTAGTACGACTTGACACAGTTTTACAATAATCGCTGCAACGCAGGGGCTTAATACTAGTTGATATAATAGATGTAGATACGTCTGTCTAGAAAATAAGAACAATTCCTACGAAATATACAAAAGTATAAAAGTCAAAGTATAGAATTAAAAAGTAAGAAAAGCATTGTGGCCAAAATATAAAAGAAAAATAGTTTTTTTTTTGTACCTAACAAGTGTTTTTATATATATAATAATGTGTGTGTATATATTAAAAATTACATATAAATTGAATTCCAATTTCGAATCGAACTAAAAATCATAAAGTCGTATTCCATTCAAATTCGAATACTAGACTCGAATATGAATAAAGTCGAATTCAAACCTTGATAATCGAATTCGAATTGAGTCAAATTTCGAACTTTTCGGACCGGAATCAAATTCTGAACACCCCTAAATAAGGGTAGTCAAGGTTGGATGGAGGATGAGGAGGTAGACTTATGTACGACTTTTTTTACATATTTTAGAAGACCACAGGTCGGAAGTCAACAAACAAAAAACATGTTTTGACGTCCGATTTTCAAACATTATGGAAAGCTACTTTGTGGATCCAACCGAAACATTAATCAAGTCACTTAGAAGTGGACGAACTTAAACAAAAAAACGAGCTAGTTCAAGTTCAACCCATGATAGGAGATTATTATGAGGCGTGTAAGTTTAGCCTTTCAAAAATAATTTGCCAAACACAGAAAACCAAAAATCAACCTACTAAGAACTCAGTCAAAAGAGACGCCGAAAAAAAAAAAAAAAAAAAAAAACTGGAACAAACCAAACATGATGAAAAAAACGACTGGATCAAAAAAATAACCACAATCGTCGCATACTCATCTCAGATACATCTATCGAGAAAATGTGATGGTAAAACAGGAACCATTGTAAGGCGATTATAATTGAACCATGTTACATACCAAAGGGCCTTTGGTTTAGTGGTACCAAAGTGTTTGAAAAACCTGTTAGAGTGTGTCAGTTAGCCATTAAAAAAAGATCATGCTACAAGTGCATCATTTCAGCAACCTTACCAAAATAACCGCCTATCATTGTTCTTGTTGACACGCAGGCCTTTCAACTTTTGACAATAGTAATATTCTACAACCATCGAACATGGAAATAAAAGAAAAAAGCATATATTGCCGGTTCAGTCTCACGTTGAAGTTATCCGTCTTTCCTGTAAAATGGTAAGAGTTTGATTATGCAACACATTCACAGATGTAAAAACTGGATAACAAAAAGGTTGAGATGCGATATGTCTTCAACCAATTTACAGGTTATGTATTTATCCATAACGGGTTAAAATTTTAAAAATTAACGAATAAAGAACATAGGTCCAAAAGTTAGATAACTACTGAAATAATGTAAACTTCATCATATACGACACTAAATATTGTTAAATCTTCGGAACTAATTTTTTTCAAGGTAAACCCAACTTACCCACTATGACTCGTTACCCTGCACGCCCAACCAACCGGTCCATTTTGCAACCATTAATAAAATATAACTGCTAAAGTTTGTTTATGCAAAACAGACAGAACATACAGAGAAAAGTTTTACTTTCTCTTTCTTCTGTCGATTGCATTTCTTGGATCATTTTTTACTAGAGGTGGCCCGGAAGGTACACCATACTGCATGGGCGAGGGTACTGGCGGTGCAGACACAGGAGCAGATGAAGCGGCCATGGTGGTAGCTGAAGGTGGTAGCGGCGGTGGAAGAACGTTAGATGGCGGTGCCGCTGTAGGCTCAGGAAGAGGCCTAGGTAATATATGCTTGAGCCGATTATTCCTGTAGTTCTTCCAGAAATAAAACTGCTGCCTGTGTGTCAACTCCTAAAAATTCAGCAAATAAATTTAGTGTTATGATTATTCAAAATAAATTAGTTCTTATTGTCACGTAACAGAAAGTTATCAAGATCAATGAGTGAGACTTATATATTCAGATATCCGCATTTCATTAAGAATTTGTTGAAGTTTGAAACTTCTTTTATACCAAATGTAAGAATTAATTTAAAAACATCCATCAATGAAACTAAAGTGCCTTGAAGCTTAAAGAAATATTCATGAAATAAGAAGAAATAAACAATAAAAAATAGAAGATAAAAGGGATGTAATTTCTAAAAGATGCAACCTTATTAGCAGGATGTGCCATAGCATTGCGGAAACTTGCATTTTGAAGAAGTTCCAGAAAGTAGAGACAATGTGGATACCTGTGATCCTCCGAAAATAAGCAGATATTAATAAACCATAGAAAATAATGAACAACAGAATGACTCTAAATATAAAAATGTAACAAAATAAGATTGTTAGACTAAAAGGCAAAAGCACAACTCACATAATATACTTTATGTACTCTGGTCGCTGCCAGTACTGAAGGTACTTCAAGTAGCCTATGAAAGCTTCATCTTCGAAATAACGGTTCTGAGCTAAGTCTACATCAGAACTTTTAAGTGTTAACTATGCCCATCAACAAATTTAAAACTTCATTAACGGTACAGAGACATAAAGAAAATGATAATTAAACTATCTCCTAATCATCTTTACCAAATAACAAAATTTGGAAACCGTCTTATTATTGCAAATATTTACCATCATTTTAAAGTACGGTTCTTCATAATAAGGATGTTACATTGTAACTTAAACTTACAGTGAATATAAGTAGGATTGGCAAGGCACTGGACAAATTCAAGTTCAAGCAAAAATCTTTGCCGCCCATCGTCTGGATCCTTGTATACCTTTTTGGGCCTGAAACATGATTGAGGTCAGACACATGGTACTAACTTATGATAATTTATATCCACGCTATATTGTATATACATGAGAAATAGAAGCTTACGAGCTGTTTTTATTTGAAGAATCATCAATTTCTTGACCTGAAGCCATGCAGTCACGTTCCTATGATTTCAATATAGTGTCTTTTAGAACAACAGCAAGGTAAGAAAAAAAAGTAATTGACAGTAATGAAAAGGAGAACCATTGCTGGCTAACTGCATTAAGACAATGAGCTTTGCTCCAATATTTGGATGGATAATATTCAAAGATGCTTATCTTGTTAATTTTAAAAAGCGCATTTTAGGCACGAGGCAATCCAAAATCGCCTCAGGGTCTGGAGGCGGCACTTCATACACATGTGGGTCAAAATTTATAATAAAAAATAGGGTCTAACAACAAACGATGAAGAGATTATGAATGCTTTACTTAAGAGAGATGCAACTTTTACTTCTATATAAATCTTATTTATTGTACATAGAGCAACACCTCCAATACGTGAAGCTCGCCCTCCGCTTTTGGACATAAACAGCTCATGCTTCGCACTTATTAAACCGAAGCTTATCATATAAATCTAGTGTGGTGAGCAAATTTTCCTCAATAAACTTCACATCCACAACAACTTTAAAGACGACAGCAACATATTCTTAAGTGACTGAACTAACATCCCCAAAACACATAATACAACCTGTGTAGTTAATATCCCGATATATCGCCGATATATCAGTAATATATCGTTTATCGGTCCCCTGCCGAGATATCAGTGCAAAATATCGGTCAGAATATCGGTACCAATAATATCGGCGATGTTGACCGATAAATCACTGATTTTCCCGTTATAAGTACCTTTCTTCTTAGTTCTACTATTCATCTTTCTTCTTATTGTTGCTATTAGTGTTTTAAGTCTTAATTGTTAGTTGTTAGTGTTAAATGTTAATGTTTTAAGTCTTATTCAGTTCATACTTGCTACAAATGTGTTTTGGAAGTTGCAAAAGGTTAATTTGTTAATGGTGGGAGAGTAAACTGAATTGTTAGTGTTAAGTTGCTATATATATATAACTAGTTTTTGCCCCGCTCGCGTTGCGGGGCAATAAGCCGAATATTTCTCTCTCATAACATATATGTCTGTGTTTCGGTTACTTGTACATACTACTCATAACACGATCTCAAAAAAAATTACATCTAGTTAACCAATTAAAACAAAAAACACTACCATACTTTTACTAGAAAAAACTAAAACAATGGAAAGACTATAATTTTAAACTGACAGCAAAATTGTAATTTTTCAGGATAAATGAGCATGTACCAAGCATGCCTGGACGAATAAAATTACACCTATGCCCGCCCACGTTGCAGGGCGTTAAATCAAATATTTCTTAGTTTCATAACATGTATGCATGTATTTAGGTTACTTGTACATACTACTTATAACACGATCTAAAAAAAATACATCGAGACAACCAATTAAACGAAAACACTACCATAGTTTTGCTAAAAAAAATTAAAACAATAACAGGTCTGTAATTTTGAGCTGGGGGTAAAATACTAATTTGTCAGGACCAATGAGCGAGTGTTAGACAACTGCTTGACACAATAAAAGTTACATTGAGTCAACCAAGCAAAATAAAACAGTACTATAGTTTTGCAAAAAAAAAGGTAAAACGATGGCAAGATCATAATTTTTAACTGCGGGAGAAATCGTAATTTTTGAAATGAGAGCAAAATCATAATTTTGAACAGAGGGCAAAATCGTAAAAATATGTTGAACTGGGGGCGAAATCATAATTTTAAACTGAGGGCAAAATCATAATTTTGAGCTACGGGGGAAAACATAATTTTATTTTGAATTGTGGGCAAAAACGTAATTTTGAGTTGGGGGCAAAATTGTACTTTTGAGCTAGGGGCAAAAACATATTTTTATTTTGAAGGGGGCAGTAAAAGCGTAATTTTAGACGGATGGTGAAACCGTAAATTTAAAATGGGAGTAGAATTAGAAATGAGTTTTTGAACTGAGATAAAAAAAAAGCGTAAATTTTGAGCTAGGGCAAAAAGATAATTTTATGTTGAATTAGGGGCAAAAACGTAATTTTAAACAAAGGACGAAACCGTAATTTTAAGCTGTGAATAAAATTAAATTAAAAATGAGTTGGTCCAATAGAAAAGTGCCAGGCCAGCTACCTGGCACTATTCCCCTAACTTAGAAATGAATATGTAGTAAATATATTTAGCATGATATTAAAATTACCAATATCCCACCGCGATAAGCGATATGTCAAATATCGGTCCTTGACCGATTTCGATGTCTTACCGCATTAACTAACTACTTGGAATACAACAAAGCAAAATTGATTTACTATTACAATATGTATAGCTTTAAGAACGACTGATAAACCTAAGATTCCGACATTCAAATCCCAATCATGATCCACAATATATGCAGCAGAGTATCACAATTCACGCTTCTAATTTAGGGTTTTGACTCCAAATTTCGTCTTTTGGTATCCAATTTCTGAATTGACCTCAGATAACATTCCAGTAACAATTGTTTAAGTAACCAGAGATCAAAGAATTCAAATACTTACAAATTTGGACACCAATTGATACTCGGTGACGTAGCAAACGGTTGTCACCGTCCAGTTACGTAACCGTCGCCGGAAAATGCAGCGTCGTTACCGTGGATTGTGAAACTAGGGTTTCTTTTCGTCCGGTGGAACTTGGAAGATAAAACATAAAATTGGACGACTGGTCAACTAGATTCAATGGGCTGGCTCATCTAAGTTGGGCTAACATAATTGTATAAAAGTGGGCTTCAACCAAGTCCAAACGGGCAATTCGGTTTCAAATTTTCCTGTACCAAAAACAATTCGGTTTCGAAAAACCGAATTTGTTACCCGGTTCTACCTTTTTAAGTTCAGTTTGGTTTGCTTCGGTTTTAGCTTAATTGGTGTCATATCAAATAATCAACACCCGTAGATGCCAACAACTCAACAAGAATTCGGCTTAACCCAAATATATTAGACCCTAGACTGTTATGGATCGAAACCATTGCAAGGTATGGGACTTGTCCCACATCGGTTGTATGGGCAATCAATGTGGGGTTTATATACCAAATGGGTTATCTCACCCACCAGACTAGTCTTTTGGGTTGTGTTCTCTTGTTTGGTATGTAACATAGACTCGGAGTGTAGTTTTCACACTTCCCTTCGCACTCGGTAAACATTGGTGTCGGATCAGTTTTCATTTACCACCACTCAATCATGGAAACTATCATCATCTCCCACCACTCTTCACTCAACCTTTTTTTTTGTATTTTATAAATACAAGTAATATTTAATGTTTGTATAACAACGGCTAAAAATACAAAAAAAAAAAAAAAAAAAAAAAATTGGTTGCGCTTGTTTGTGTTGTTCGAATTCATCTTTTTGCAAAAGTGTGAAGATAATAAAGATCTAGTAGCGACTCTTAGTAACTTTGAAAGATTAATATCGCATACGTGTACGTGAACAAAGAAATGGGTTAGAATTATTTTTTAATAAAATTTTTACCATCTTGTAACGGATGTTATTTTTTATCGTTGCATACAAAGAGGGGGAGAGAACACGGAGTGGAGTCACCATAGTTGCTCACTTGCGTAGTTGCGTGAACCACATACCATCCACGTGGTGTCATGCGTGGCAATCAAGCCCTATTAGACCATGCTTGTTCGCGTGAATGCTCATCGGAAAGCCTAACAAGTCTGGTGATTAAACGGCGAATTTCTTGATGCTTGTGAGACTTAAACCAAGACCTCATACTTAAGTGTTTTAAAAAGATTTTGTCTTGCCACTAAACCACCAACAATACACCATGATGTTTTCAAATATACCCCACCTTCCTAAGGTTTTTTTGCCATCCCTATTCCCAAGCCCGAACTGTAATATCAAAAATACCCCTACTAAATAACAAGAATAACACAACACATATTGTTCCCTTCTCCATCATGTCGTTTGTCCATCAACAAAACCCTTAAATCAAACGACTACATATTCTTGAGACCGGTGGGACGTTAAACCTATGGGTCACACAGCGGAGCAAGATCAAGAGCACGAAGTCTACGGCGGAGATATACCAGAAGATGGAGAAATGGACGCTGATATGGAGACACCAATGAACGAAACAGAAACCGATGAAAACACAAACAACAAGGTTTGTAAATCAACATGAGGCCAAAGCTAAGACACCAATACGTAAATCATTGCTAAGATACCAATATATAAACCATGACATGCTATATGATTCCAACTTGAAGTCATACTTTACATGCAATGGCATTTTTTAAAATCATGTTCATTTGACGCATGACCCATGTTAAATATGTTGGAAAAAAAATGTTACTAAAAATGAGTTTTCATTAATTTTGGACATAGATAAATATATTTATATATGTGTTGTACAAATATTCAATTGTGGGTTTATGTTCTATCATGTGAGAGGATCACAACAAACCAAAACATGTAAAAAACGGAGCTAAGATGAATGACACATCGATGCTCGAAGGTGGTGTATGGTTGGAACAGCCAAAATTGAGAAAATGGATTGAACTGACGTATGACGACAAAACTTGAAATGGTTTATGATGAGGAGCACTTCTTGTATATTGTTTACCTTTAGGCAAACACTAGCGGGGTTCTAGGGAGTGCGAATCACCCTAACTCGCACACGCGCGTGGCATGGGCAATGGACGCAATGTGTCGCTTTGATGGTGCATTTTGCATTTCGCACACTCGCGTCGTTGCTTGAGAGTCACCTATGTATTTTTGAAAGTTGGTTCGAGCGGCTATGTTCAAGTTCGACTAACCCATGGTGCAGGTTAGGGGCCTGTGGTGCGGGTCTAACATTGGGTCTGGAACAACTTATGACGTCAATGGTAGCACTTGCTGAAATCATCAAGGTTAATGTCTTGTTTATTACAAAACTAATTGAGCTTAATTGTATGATGACTTTGGTGTATATAAATAACTACAATGGCTCATTGTGATTCTAGAGAAAAAAAAAATACACCACTAAAACATAGAGAGGAACACTCTCTAAATGGTCCCATCGCCACAAATTAATATTTTTCCAACAAAACTAATTACACTAAATAAAAAGTGCTATCTCGGGTGTCAGAGCCATCTCTGACAGTACACATACTGTTTCGGTCGTTGTATCGTGAGAGACAGACGCTTTCATCTAAAAAGATGCGTGAAATCTGTTTTAAGAAAACAGTGTGAAATAAATCCTCAAGCACGACGCTCAACGACAAATTGTTTATTCTTGCATTGGAGGTTCACACAAAAATTCTTCTAAAGACATTGGTTTTAATCATTTATTTACATAAATTTGTATATATTAGTCAAGTTTATTCATTATTGTATACGCTATTGTACTAGTTGAATTTTTCACAAATAACGAGAGTATCGTTATTATATTTTCATTATTAATTTTAATATAAGTTAGATCATAACATATTAAAAATGTAAGGAAATAAATGTTTATTACAATGAATATATAGGGCTGCTGTCCCTGATTCTTACGATGGGTGAGGAAATGATGATCACGCGAATGAGGTCGTGTCCGGCTTTCGTCCCCATCATAATAAATCGTTGTTTTCAGACCTCAACGAGGTAAGTATTTATTTACATTTTTTTCTATTCGGCGTTAAATTTACCATTACCTTTTACCCGTTGTTTTTTTTAGTTTGTTGAGCCCCGCTAACTGTTGTTGCCAGATCTGAACGAGGTAAAAATATATTTACTTATTATTAAGAAGGCTTTTAGATGTGTCGTTATCATTTAACCGTTGGTTTTTTCAGGTTATTGTGCCTAGCGATGATCAAGGTTATGGGTGTCCGACTTATGAAGCCGGTTACGGTGCCTCGTACGGACAAGGAGAATATGGCAATAACTTTTTCGTTAGTGGTGTCTCGGGCGTACAACAAGACTTTGGTGAGCCTTCGTACGCGCAAGAGTCATTGGGTGACGAGCAACCCGCTTCCCCTGAAGTTTCAAACTTCAGGGTATGAATGATATATATTTTGTTAAAAATATTACTATAAACGTTATATATTTTAAAAAAAATGTATTATAAATGTTATATTTTTTCTGTTAAAATTTATTATAAATGCTATATATTTTTTAAAATGTATTATAAATGTTATATTTTTTTCTTAAAAAATTATTATAAATGTTATATATATTTTTCACTTAGGATTTTATATCCCGCAATGAGTTGGAAGGTTGGGTAAAAAAAAGGGGTTTAGCCAACGGATACGTTATTGTTACTAGGCAGTCCAATGATCACTGGACATGGCTCCAATATTTTTCACTTAGGATTTTATATCCCGCAATGAGAGTAAGGCCACGGATAGAAAAACCGGCAGCAAAAAAAAGCGCATGCCCTTTTATGGTAATAGGTCGTCTCGACCAAAGTCGTCGAGCTTGGCGGATAGATTATCTACACAAAAATTTTAACGAGAAGTATAACCACGGCCCTGCTGAACATCTGGGGGGTTACGCGTATGCCAAGAGACTTACTCCTAATGAGTTTGGACTGGTGCAAGAGCTGACAGATCAAGACATACAGCCCCATATAATCTGGAAAGCCGTAACCGAATAGAACCATGAAAACAAATGTGTTTCGAAGGACATACACAACGCTCGTCAAAAGATTAGGGCCACAAAGTTCGATAAAAAAATGACTCCCATGCAGTAACTGGAATAAATCCTCCAGGAAAAAAAGCCGACATATTAC
Organism: Helianthus tuberosus; assembly: GCA_030545235.1. Lineage (NCBI taxonomy): Eukaryota > Viridiplantae > Streptophyta > Magnoliopsida > Asterales > Asteraceae > Helianthus > Helianthus tuberosus. The sequence goes on from CM060367.1 coordinate 83,922,348, forward strand.
ATACAGGCGGAACCCTCTGGAAATCATGTTAAGTAGGCAAAATGACGATTCAACATATATTAAATAAAAAGTTAAAAACACATATTTTATAAATTACGATAAATATGCTTCTAAGTATATCAAAACCCAAATTTTTGACATCATAACAGTTTATATAACATATTAGGACATGTTTAATGATGTTCAGCTCGTCGTTTCCAGTATAGAGCCCGTTTCTTAGTCGAAGTCAAATAGTTTGATTTCTTCTTTGACTTTCGATTTTGACCCGTTTGGTCAAATTTAGAACCCGATTAGGACTTGTTATATGACCCTAATATTATAGGGAATAACCCTATGAGGTTATACCTTCTGGTCATGTCATTTGATGGGTTTATTGACAAGTCAACATAAGATATTTTAAAATGCCAAAAATACCCTTATGGCATAGAATTGGTTTTAAAACAAATAAAACATATAATCTGACTTTGGAACTAATTTTATAACATTATGAAATATGTTTTGGCATAATGGACTTGTCATAGACCCATTCGACCACTCGATACCGTATATACGCGTACAACTAGTTTTAATAGAATAAAATATATAAACTAGCCGAATCGGGTCTAAACCTTTCAAAATCACTTCAATTTAAAATGTATGGTTATTAGACTCATATTATACGAGTCTTTGCACTCGGAAGGGTATAAGCCACATTCTATCCGGTCAACGCCTAATCTAGCGAACTGAGTGTTGAACCATCTATTGTTTATGAGCTTTGTTTTATAGCTATTTTGATGTTGATTATGGTCATTTGGTATTGTTGTTGTTGGCTGATGGAAAATTCGCTAAGCCTGAGTGGTTCAAAACAGTTTATCACGTGCCTTTGGCTTTGGCTTGGTGACCTAAATTGCTGCCATCATAGTTGTTGTTAGTCTTTGTGATATTTGTTGGTTGGGTTAATATGCCTTATGGCTCATCCGAACAATTAGCTATGACTTGGCTTGGTACCTTAAAGTGCAACCGTCTATTTTGTATGACCTTTGTTTTGTGGTCGTTTTGATGTTCATTATGGGTGTGCAATGTTATTTGCATGCTCTTTGTTGGTCCTATTATGTTGTTGGTTGATGTATCAGTTGGTTCGCCTAGATGGTTGATATCAGTCTTCAGTCTACAATGTTTTTAGAAGAAGAGAGAAGGTTTGGGTCCAAAAAGACTTTTACTTAAAGTTGAAAAACGTGAATCTGGTTGTAGGTACTTCTTCATTGTGAGTCAGATGCTAACGTATTTTTACTTAACTCTGCATTGTGAGTCAGTGATGTAATCATGTTATCCTGCATCTATAAAACCACTTAACAAAGATGAGATAATCAATTGTGTCACAAAGATGTATTAGGCTAAAGGGTGTAGGGGTCATGGTTGGGACATGATTCGTCACAGGAACATGAATGGGAGGCTACACCACCCCCTTGCCTGATACATAATGGTTTGGGTCATGACCACGCCCTTAGGGTATAGGGTGTGGTCATGACCCTCATGACCACCATGACCCTCCACATAGGTACCATGTCATCTATCTTTAATCCACCATTCAAAATCACTATCCTAAGGGTGTGGTCATGACCCAAACCACTATCCCCTTTATTTTTTTAATTTATTTTTTTCTTAAAATTATCAAATGGAAGGGTCGTGGTAATCGTGGTTTAATCCATGGAAACCACCATCAATCGAGGAGTGGGATGGTGTACCATTTAATTAATGGTCCTATGTGAAAATAATGTTTCAATCCATGACCCCCACACCCTATAGCTAGAGGGGGCAATCTTGACCCAAAGCCTTCCAAATGGGTCAATTTGGGTTGCTTTTAAAATTATATGGGTTGATTTGGGTAAGATATTTTAACTAACTGGGTCATAATGGGTCACTTGAAATTCCATCTTGTTATTTTCGGGTCAAAGCGGGTCGACAACATTAAAGAAATGGGTCGATGTGGGTTAGTGTCTTAAAGAAACGGGTCGGTTCGGGTCGGGTTTCGGGCCGACACGGGTTTCTGCATGGACGGGTTTCGGATCGCAACAGGTTTTGGGCCGGCACGAGTTTCTGCACGAGACGAGTTTTGGGTCGGGACGAGTTTCGTACCGTTTCGACGCGAACCGTTTCGACGCGTACCGTTTCGACCCGTACCGTTTCAACCAGTACCGTTTCGACCCGTACCGTTTCTACCCGTACCGTTTCTACCCGTACCGTTTCGACCAGTACCGTTTCGAATCGAACCGTTTCGACGGGAACCGTTTCGACCAGTACCGTTTCGACGGGAACCATTTCGACCCGTACCGTTTCAACCAGTACCGTTTCGACCCGTACCGTTTCAACCTGTACCGTTTCGAATCGAACCGTTTCGACGCGAACCGTTTCGACGCATACCGTTTTGAGCATTACCGTTTCGAACCGAACCGTTTCGCGATGAATCGATTTTCTACGATGAATGTTCTTCAGAAGGTGCGTTTTTTCTTTTATAAATTCTTCGTTCGCGAATTCCCATCTTTCGTGATCGATCTTTCTGATGATGAAGATTAATTCAAAGCTGGAGTTAGCTTCAGTCAATCGCACGTGGTCATTAGTTTGTTATTTGAATTCAATAAAAGGGTAAACGGATAGTTTCTTAGCCTTTACCTAGTCTTTTGGATCTGCAGCTTTTATCCTACTTTTTCTAGTATTTAAATAAGTCCTCTCTCATTATGTAATGCATGCACTGAAAAGCACCGAGTAATATTCATAATAAAAGCTTCGATTCTTTTTTCAAAATTGTTGTTTGCTATTTCTTTTCTTCATTCAGTTGATTATCTTACTCTTATACCAACATCTGAAACCCTGTAAAAAGAATCTGACGATTGTAAATCCATTAAGATGCACTATATCTATTAACATAATGTATCTGAATTTTTATATTTGCAAACTTATTCGCCAAATGCCTAAATCTGCATCATGTGTAACCTGCACTATATCCTGCATATCATGACGATAACTACCATCAAACTCCAAACATTTCCATCTCAATTCTAGTTTTAGGAAACAACAAATCTTACAAGTTAGAATGATGAAATATAATCAACCCGAACCGACCCGGACCCGTATCAACCCGACAAAATTGCCCGTTGATGTACAATCTCTCTCTTTTTAAAAAAAAAGCATTTTTTTAACAAAACTGACCCGACCCGACCCTAAACCCGTTCTAACCCGGACCCGTTTCAACCCGAACCCGTTCCGACCCGAACCCGTTCCGACCCGAACCAAAATAACCCTTTTTTTAATTGACCCGTTTTGACCCGAACCCGTTCTGACCCGAACCCGTTTTGACCCATGACCCAACCCGACCCGACCCGACCCGACCCGTTTGCCAGGTCTACCTATAGCATTAGAGTAGTGGTTTTGGATGGTGGATTAGAGATGAGTGACATGACAATGACGTGGAGGGTCATGGTGGTCATGACCACACCTAGATGTATTAGATATAGTTGTGTAGTATATAGAAACAAAAATTGTTAATGTTGTATCTTTTTAAAATTCTTTATAGTCGTAGTATGTGTTTAAATGTGTTGTATTTTATTGTATCTTTTATAACAATAATTAGGCTTTGAATGTGTTGGTGTTTAGTAAATATTCATTGGCCGTACCGAACCCTGCCACAAGTCCTAGTTCTAGTTTAATAATTTAATATTTAATATAAATATATATATATATATATATATATATATATATATATATATATATATAACACAATTTTAGTGTGTATATAACTATATATGTATAACGGTTTATTTTGTTTCCATGATGGAGAGACTAAATTAAGAATTGCAAAAAAGAGAAATACAACGCTGTGCTTAACAAATCAAAGTTTCAGCAAGGGACTAGTATTTAATAATCAGAACATGGTCATTTAAAAAGAGAAAACGATTGACGATTTAGCAACAGATTGCATTCACAAACCAGTGCTAGTACGATCGATTAACAAACACAACTTTACTACTAGCAAGTATGTTCCAGTCCAGGATATGGTGCGCAGCTCTTCTAGTTCTATCGATTAAGAACACAACCAAATAAACATCCAAGACGGTTTACCTCATCATCCGAGTCTGCCTGAAAACCACACAAAACACACAATAGTTATTTATTTGTTTTTATTGATCAACTCAAAAGATTTTAACTTAGAATCACTCCTTGTAACACAAATGATGCTTATAAGCAGGCGCGTGACTCACATGGGTTGATTCCCTTGGAGGAATGAAGGCGTAAGCTTCAGGTGCTCCGATTTCGACAAAACGAAATATGAGCTGGAACATACATATCTCAACTTTATCCCGAAACTCCATTGAGCAGCAGCCCTCCGTGTTACCCCCGACTTGCAGGCCCTTCATATAAGCTTGACAAGACATTAAAATATCAGCCACATGATTGCGAAAATGCCCAACTACAAAAGCCTCAAAGTTCTGCATCATCAACAACGTATCAGTAGTTAACATACTAGAATGAAAAACAAAAGTACAAAAAACCTACAACCTTGGGTGGTTTATTTATGATATAAATCATTGATTTGAGTGATTTTATCAGGATGTCCTCGTTGTATAGTAAAGAGAAGTAGTCTGCAACCTCAGAGGGTCCATGATCTAGAAATCCAGGTTCGTGGGACAAAGGGTCTGCGTTCAAAACCTGATCCCGTATGGAGACCAGAAACTCCAGCATAGTTGCTACGTGAGACGGCCAAAGCTTGCGAGTCAAGCGGACTTCACCAGAGCGATAGCGCACAATCTGAAAAGAAAAATCAACATTATATTAACACACCACTCACCGAATATACATGTACATAAAGAACAAAAAAAGAAACATACAGGCGGGTGAATAGGAAAGTAGCGAGGGAAAAACACATCAAAGAAGAAGAGACCATCTTGATACGGAGTCCCCTTTGCTCCAACAATTACAGCTCTTAAAAGATCAATCCTCGATTCATAAACCCTCACAAAAATTCTCTCTGTATCATATTGTGTTGCTTGAAGATTAGGTATCAATAAAAGATCTAATAATTACTATTGCTAATACATACCAGGCAAATTTTCTTCAAGAGTTTTCCACTCTTCATGTATCCTTTCAGCCCAAAAATCTGTTGTCTGAAACACATCATGCATATCAAAGTGATTATTATAGTTATTGTTGTTATTATTATTATTATTAGACTTAACAATCCAGTGACAACGACTTGCCTCCTCCATAGCTGCATTAGCAAAAAGATGATCTGAAACGTCCACAACGGTATCAAACCTCTTGAAGTTTTGATAGCTTTCGAGAACATCTTTACCATCAAGTACTGCAACCGGGCAACCATCATCCGGCAAGACATCTTTTTTAGAGTAAATACCAACTCTTGAATAGCTCTCCATGAACTCATCAAACTTTAGTTTAAACCGTTGGGAAAATGCCAGAAATCGAGAGGACCTTGAGCAGCTGGCTCGAGTATCAAGACGGGTTGTAAGAAAAGCGGACTCCGCTTCCCAAGTGGAGGAGATGCTATCCATAATACCCTACGAAAATTTACATCAGACTAGAGAACAAGCTACAAGTGTAAAAACAACTTGATACTTGAAGCAAATTGAGGGGAACATGAGTAACATGGTAAGAAAAACAGAATGAAACTCGTCATACCTTAAACAATTTGTCCACCGAATCATTGAGGTCTTCATCCGTGTCTTTAGCAGAAAATACATAACGCTATGAAGGCAAGCATATTGTGTATGTAATAGATGTAAATCGCTAGTAAAAGATATAGAAAACAATGCAACTAGATACAAATAAATAAAAAAAACACTTAAACAACCACTTTAAATAGGTTGGCTATTTCATCCAGAAAAACCCAACAAACATAATAGGCATATATATACATTAGAGATGTAACATCGCTTGTAAAACTGAACAAGATGCAGAATGCAACTAGACACACTATTTTTTTGGTAAACTGCATGAAATAACCTCATATCGCATGAATGGTTATGGATTAAGCAGCGATGAACAAAAGAAAGAAACATTAATGATACCATTTACATACCTGCTTTCTTTTGATCCTACCTACCGATTTGGATTTCCCATCATCCCCACATGGAAGGGATATATCAAGATCCATACTCTCCGGAAAAACCATCTTCCAAGAAATCAAAGTTCACACACGTAAATAGCTTACACAATTAACAATAAACCCTAGAGACTCCTGTTTCTTTTATACTTTTCTAAATTTGAGTTGATTTTCTTTTTTCTATTCAATTTCGATCTTGGGTCAAATATTTTAAATAAGCTCCTTCTATTTGGACACGGCCTTCAAATTTTGATCTTGGGTCAAATATTATAAATATGTGCTGTACAAAACGCATATTTATCCTATTTAAATTGTATGGTTTTTAATACTTTTAGAGTCGTTTTTATTAGTTTTTGCCTTTTATTTGATTAGATTGTTTATGGGGTTGTAGGTCCAATGAAGTCCAAGGGTTGAAAATGGAAAAAAAAACTGAAAGTTAAGGAGTTAGCGTATTGCGACAAAAGAGGACCTCACATGTCGCGATATGCCACGCAGTGTTTTTGTTGACCAAGCAAAAACACCTTCCTATAGTATCCCAAAACAGACACACTTCACAAAAACATGTTGACATGTTACATCATTCCTCAAAAGCCCTCATGTTTTACAAAAGAGTGACACACATATTCACTAACACATAAGAAGATGTTACTTCTTCACATCTAACCTTGATGATTTTCCTTAAACAACTGTTTCACGAACTAAAAATGCTATTAACTCTTTTCAAAGTAATGCTTTTCAAATTTCATGATGGATGAAGTTCTGAACATCACAAATGAGCACAATCTCACTACCATATCTAAGAGATAATCTTTTAGACTTATGCTCAGAGCTTACTTAGTTCACTTCCAAATCAACATGACGAAGAGGTGAAATCCATCTTAGGTAACACCTGTTGATAAGATTGCATGTGTGGCTTCCACTCTTCTTATTGGCCTCATTTGGTCACAGATTAACAGTGTAAACATAACTAAGACTACCTTGCAGGCAACAGTTGTAAGAACCCGTAATTTTAGATTGATAATTAAGCGCATAAAAATTGTAAGATAAAAAATAAGTGGTGTTTTAAGATGCAATTTAACTTAATTTTGCTTTTGGAAAAGCCTAGGAAGTAGGAACGTCTCTTCGACTTCACGATACGCGATTCGTGAATTGCGGGAATTTCGTCAAACGTTTGAACTTTAACGAATTGACACCGGATGAAATATTGACAACGCCGAAAATACAAGTTGTGCGTGTATACTTATTATATACAAAGTAAAATTTGCGAGCTTATCCTTGCTTTCGAACACAACACTACGCAGACGTGAACGAAAACGCTGTAGTAAGAAAGCACTGACATCGAAGCGGGAGCATCGGACTCATTAATTATCTTGAAACTGATATATTATGACTTATTGAGCTTCGTAATTGAATTTAATACTTACGGTTGAAATTGGATCGAAAAAATGGATTAGAAACGGCAACCGAAGCATTATACGCGACTTTAACGCAACTGACAAATGTATGCGTCAAAATCAACTCCTGACATAATTTTACGTGTTTTCGACTTTCAATAAGCATTTTATGACTTTCAAAAGAGTTCGGGTGCAGAAGCTGGCCTCATAAACGCGTTTGGGCTGAACAAAAAACTGGGCACACAATAATGGGCTTCAGGCCCAACCCACCCAAAACCCTAGCTATATAAGCTAACACCTACAGACACTACATACCAAAAACACACACGCATCCGACGGTCTCCGGCGACTCCTTTTTCCGGTCAAACATCGTTATCCCACTAAACCGAACCTCCCGAATGCGATGGCGTTGTCCGTTTTCTCAGATTCGAAGCCGTTATGACTGTGGAGCAACTCCGGCCAATTTTTCAGCGAACCCATTTTGAGATTTACACTTCGTGCATGTCTAGATCGGAGCTTTAGAGACCCCCTTGTACAGGTTCATCAAAATAAATTCTGAAGAGATTTTTCGACCTTTTCTATTGCTTTCTGGGGTGGTTCGGCAGCTTAGCAGTTGATAGTGGTAAGCTGGGGCTGCTCGGTGGTAGGGAAGGTGTTGGGAATGAAGGATGGTGGTCGGGGAGATGAACGGAATCATCGCACGACGGTAGTAGCAACAGAGTGGGGGTACACATCCGTACATATTTTCGAATTTCATGAAAATTAAAGCATTTCAACATATTGTCGTTGATTAGTTTCGTAAACGACTAATCATAATGCGGAAGTTTGAACTTTGATCGTGTTCGGCTCTTCGTGGAGCTTGATCATCATCCGTAAAGTCCTAGCTATCACCTATACAACAATAACAACTTCTATGTTAGTTATATGGTGCTTAAACATGGTTTCATAACCCAAAAATATCAAACAAACAAACAAAATGAATTTTTTAGGATCCCGTCGTAGGCTACGGCTGTGTGTCGTAGCTTACGGCACAACTAAACTGTTTTGGCAGCAGCTGCCAACTGTAAGCTACGGCTGGACCCCGTAGCTTACGATGGGCTACTGTGCAGCCTTTCCAGTTTTTCCGTTTTTGCTATGAAAACTTCCGTAACTTTCCGATATTTATCCGTTTTACGCGAAACTTGTTCCTACGCGTGCGTAAAACATTTACCCACATTCATAACTTATAAACCAATGACCCGGATTTATAGATTTAAAACGTACGCTAACGACACTAATTTATATATAAACAATTATTTGACACGTTTGCATAATTAAACAAACGAGCTTATATATACATCTTTTTCGCAAGATCATCCTTTTTATAATTATACCCCAATACCCGAAGTATTATCCTTATATTTTACGCATCCATAATTCGTTTTGTGTGTACAATTATTTTCACCCATTAAGGGATTTAAGCATTTAAACTTAAATCTCGCTCTTCCTTTCCTTACATCTTATTTCCACATTAAGACATCTATTTATCTTCCGCCACAACTATATTTGTGGTGGATTTATTATAGTAAAATCATTTATTCCGAATTCTACCATGTGGTTTGTTAATTTACGAAAAAGACCCGTTAAGAGGGATTTAACCAAAAAGGCTTACGCGTCTCACTTTTATACATCCGGAAAGGTCTATCTTATTATTAGACTAATTAATAATCTACCATTAATGATTGCTTACCCGATTCATCGTCCGGGGTATTTTAGTCAATTTTAGTCCTTTTAACTACGAAGGACATTTAAGGGCCTGATTTGACCAAGCGAACACCTTTAACCCGTTTTCCATTTAAAACTCATTATGTTCTTAAAAACATAAAAGTCTCCCATTGTTTAGTGTTATAAACACACTCAATTGCACTTTTCGCTATAAACATGTCTTCGACTCTAATGGTCGTTTTACCCACACACTAGATATACCTCACTTGAGGTGATCTAGTGTCCACCCTTAACTCGACTAACTTTAGTCGTACCGCAAACCCTCATCGAGAGCATGACTACTACACGTACCCGGCTCGGGTCAAAGCATTGACCCGTTTAAATACCTCACCTTATCAATTGCTAATTAATAGCAACGCAATCCGATACGCTATTCACCCCTGTGAGCATAAGACTTGACAAGCAAACATTAGTCGTCATTGTCAAATGGTGATAACATCACCATTTGACCCGTTTGGCCTAAACGACCAAACATTATATATATTAGGGAATGGTATTTATTTACCAATTCACGCATTTAACCATTACGACTCTTTCTCCATGTGGTCATAATTCTTAAAGATTGTTCGTTTACTCGTTCGACCCATCATGGCTTACGCCATAAGGTGTCTTTTAGAACTTATCACCGTCAACAAGTGACCCATTTACCATTTTACCCTTTGTACCCATTATATATGGTTTCCTTACCATTTTTATTCGTTCTGACCCGTATCGATTCGCGTCGGAACGTCATAATTCCAGGATTCATTTCAAATGCTAAGTCGCTTTGTCCTAAATCAAAATATGTAAGTAGATATTCTATTTTAAAAAAAAAATTAAGCTTAACTTAATTTGCTTTCGATTATGCCTTGGTGTCGGTCCTAGACCGCATTCGCGGATCATCCTTTCCAAACAATTATGCTCACCTTACACATAACATATTGTTAGTTTTCTTCAAATACATACTTACCTTCGTTTCTACCTTTAGATCTTGATCGAGTCTTGGATTGTACGGGTTCCTTGTCACAAGAGCAGACAGGTTTAAGTTCAAGTATTTACCTCCTTTTACTTGATTTCTCTCAAACCGGGGCTCTGATACCAAGTTGAAACACCCTAACACGTAATAACTTAAAAACGACGCAGCGGAAAAAGAGCCTTAAAAATTTCTTTCTTTAATAGACACATTACTTACATGAAGGCTCAAATACGAAATGTCAAACATTAACTAAAAGAATTATACAACATTCACTTTCAATTAACACTTTAAGGCGTTACATAATTAAAGCTATGAGACCGTTCTTTCCGTACAATCCTTGATCTCGACTCGATCTATGTCCGCTTCTCTTCGTTAGTGGTAGAAGAAATTTGTGTAATACATGTGGACATCACATACAACTAAACCATTAGTCGTTAACAACATCATACGACATGATTCTCATATATTCTAATATTGAATAACATTTAACAATAGAAAATTTGATTCATTCAACTATCCTCTCGTATTTTCTTGTTCCGAGTTCAACTTCGATACCTCATGAACCCGATGTTCTTATACCTACATTACATTCCAATCTCAAAGCACACCATTAGCAATCGTTAACGTCCAAACATAATGAAACCATTCCTTCATACATTTATAACATCTCGCATTAACAAACGTATACATCCCTAATTTCTACATGCATTCATAACAACCCACCTTCGTACATACGTACGTTACTACATACGACCATACAATCTTATTTTCCTATATTCGTGCATATACGGTTATGAGCTCTTGCTTACTACTTTTACACACATACACTTATGCTATCAGGTCAAAATTGTAACTTTACATAATAAAGGCATATACATATCGACCTACACACTTACTTGTTTCTAGCTACGTTTACTTATAGATTTCCTTCATTTATACGAGGGTAATTCCATACTTTTACTATCCGGAGAACCATAACATTCATTTATAAACATAACCATCATCATAAATCACGAAATAAGTGTAACACCCCGTGTTTTGAAAGTCAAAATCAAAGTCAATATTGAAGTCAAAGGAAGAAAAGATTGCTAATTGCGATTTGCCACTCCTTGCTCAACGACTGTTTTGACTTCTTTGACTTGTAGATAATCTATTTATTTTATCGAATTAGTTGTATTAGGTGGAGTGCATGTTAACAATCGAGGTTTAATCACTATTTATCGCCTGTTTAATCGCTTTATCGCATCGCAATCGCATTCGCAACCCGAATTATGCGTTCTGGATATTGTTTTACGTGTGTGTGCTCTTAATTTGTTACTTGTGCATGTTTCTTTTATGTCTATGTTGTGGTGATTAATCGAAACGCAATCACAACTCTATCGCAATCGAATCACAAGCGCTAAACGCCAGTTAATTTGGATGATTGTATGTTAGATATAGTATTTGTGTGTTTATTATTAATCTATCGCGTCGTTTAATAAAAACTCGCATCGCAAAACTCAACGCATCAAACGAAACGCCGAACCCAAATCGTCGGAGCCATTCGATCGGATTGCCACCCGATCGGAAAGCCATCCGATCGGTGACCCACTCGACCCCTTTGCACTTTCCTTTTTGGGAAACCCTATAAATACCCTCACATGTCACATCACTTGATGTGACAGCTCTCACTCGACCCAGCCGCACTCAAGCCCTTCTTTCTCTCGATTTCTCGCGATTCTTGTAAGTTTTCAACCTAAATCTTGTACTTCTACGATCTACACACACTTATCCATCATTTTCTCTTTTGAATCTTAACTTTTAACCATGAAATCAATAGATTTAAGGTGTTCTAGGGTGATGTCATCATGGAGTTCTTATGAACTTCATGTTTTGGCTTCAATCCATCAAGAACAACTTAGATCTGGACGATTTCCACATGAATGAACAAAGATCTTGCATAGATCTAAATATATTCATGGTGAAAAGGATTGAAAGATAGTTTTCTAACTTTCTTTCAACTCTTTTACACTCAATGCACTCAAAACCAATAGAATCGGAGCTTGTTCTGACCCTCTACTCCTTCTTTGTGATGTGTTGGTACAAGATCTGGAATCCATCAAAGAGACTACCGATTTCGGGTTAAACATGGACAACCGTCTCGAACAGTTAACTGGTCGGACTAGGGTGGTTCCTATCCGATCGGGTCACTTGGGTCTAGACGAGTTTCTGTTGTTTGGCACGTTGTCATACCGTCTCGAGATAACCGTAAAAACTATCAAAACAGTCAAGTGTCAAGACGATCAAGCTGATGGGACGGATTGCCATCCGATCAAATAGCCGTCCGATCGGCTTGCACTTGGTTATTTACATAAACTTTTAAATAAATACTCAAAGGACTAAACGTTGAACGGATTACCGTCCGATCTGATTGCCATCCGATCGAACGACCATCCGACCATGTGATGTTTGGAACTTCAAACCCTTAAACAATTTTCAACATGTTCTAACGGATTGCCACCCGATCGGTAGACCATCCGATCGAGTGACAACATTGATGTGAACTTGTTCTCTGAGAAATACCTCGCCGAACGGATTGTCACCCGATCGAACCGCCGTTCGATCGATCGACCTGAAGGGTAGAGATACTTCTCTGTTTTCAAAATGCTACAACGAAAACTTCAAAAGACAAACCATCATACACAAACACATCCACACCAAACGATGTGTCAATCCAATAGAATGGCCATCCGATCGGATGACCATCCGAACGGATAGACATCCGATCGACTGGCCATCCGATCGGATTGCCATCCGATCGGATTACCATCCGACACCTATCACTTTTGCATCGTTTTACGCGCCGCTTATCGTTTATGCTATCGTTAACTGTTCAGGCTAACCTCTCTCAGCGCTCCCTTCAATCCAAGAGAGTGTTTACTTGTTAAACACAATATGTGAGTATACTCGAACCCTTTTTGCGTTATGCACTTTTGGGTGTTATATACGTTACTTATTCTAAATCACAATCTACACACAACGTAAACACTATTTATACGCTAACCGCTATTGCATGTTATACGTGACTCGATGAAGGCTTGTTTGTTATGTTTACACATTGATTGTTGTCTACCTGCCTTAGCAACGACAATACTATAGTTTGGACTCAGCACCTGTCATGGACAGGGGTTGTTAAGGATATTACTTCACGTGTTCGTAGTGGTGAACATGTGATGCGCACTCGCTACTCGCAGTCAAATCACAGTCATTGGTATTGATAGGATCTTTGTCGATAACTTACATGCTTCACATTATACGTTGCACATGCTGGTTATGCGTAAACTATTTCGAACTCTATTATGCTATTATCAAACTTGTATGCTCACCTTTACACTATGTGTATTGACCTTTATTTTAACGTATGTGACAGGTGTTTAGGATGCTATCTGCTAGGATGCTTGCTATGTGGAACCGAGTTAGGAAGAGTCTAGAAACAAACAAACAGTTTATTTTTATTTGAAATCTGAGTTGTCGGAACATGTTTTTTTGTTTGGAGAATATCTATGTCTGTAATAATTAGATTACTTAATGGGTTATGGTATGGGACATATATTAACTATTTGGTAATTTAGTCGTTATGGAATTTCTCTTGACAATCTGTTTCGCTCAGTGCCATGCCCCGAGGTTTCCGCCTTCGGTTGGGGTGTGACAGATTGGTATCAGAGCCATACCTACAGGGAATTAGGTAAGACTCGACCTAGTCCGGGTCGATGTCTTAGAAACGACCTAGTCTCTAGTCTAAGTACCAACAGACCGACTTGTGCATACCCTGTAGGGGTTTTGTACGAGCTTACTTGCCATTCTCACTCGTACTAGCTATACGCTATCACACTGCCTTTCCTAAGGCAGTCACATTGCAATGTTTTCAAAAATGAGCAAGTGATTAGATCGAGATTAGGTGTGAAAACCGCAAACTCTCGATTAAATCGCTTGTTGGACCCGCATCTTTATCTGCAAACAAGAGAATTTGCGTTGAATCAGGAGTGAAATCCATACTTTAATGCAACTTTTCCTCCCTATTTTACCAAACAGGAACGAAGTTGCTAAGTCAGGGGTGAAACCCGAACCTTGACGACTTGTTCCGCTCTCATTTTGGTTTTACGAAGCTCTCACCAAAGTCCTGACGGACTCCAACGACTTGAAGTCACACTGCAACTCGAGGGATGCGCGCCGATCGCCCAAATCGAGGCGAGAACACAGTCCTGAAAGCCAAAGTGTGTACCAAAAGCCCTTGTGAATAGTCGAATCACTTTGGGTAGTCAACGTCTATCTAGCCTTAGACAATCTATCTTCGATTTCAATCTCGCATTTCGCCGATTTTATGTGTTTCAATTCTGAGCCCGCAATCTGCTGACTCTAATGTTTGTCATTTTATGTGTGAATTTTATGTGGTTTTTACCTGTTTATATGTTTCGATTTTGGTGATTTATACGCTTTCCGATGTCCGCTTTGATCAACACACACAAATCGCACTGCACATCTATCTCAAAACGCTAACAAATCGCTGCTACTTATGGATGCTCGCATGCTATGTTACTCGCTTATGCTATACTACTCGCTGTATGGTCGCTAATTGCAATCGCTATTCTCGAACGCGCGACCTTGAATGATAGGTTTTTGTATTCTGACTGCTTCCTGTGATTATGTGCTTTTATGCTTTGCGTGCTTCTGTGACTTATGTGCTCCTACGTGCTTATGTGTTCTGTGATTCTGTGATTTTGTGATTATGTGCTTGCTTGGTAGACGTGTTCCTGTGCTTTATATAAGGTAGCTTTTGGTGTTTCGCTAGACCGTGCGAGGATTAATCAAAATAGCATTTTGAATCCATGGCGCTGTCTATTGCAGACAATGTCGTCTTTTGGATCATTTCACTCTCGCACTGCTCGCCGCAAGCATGATGACAAACGCATCGCCTCACTGATCGCTAACCAGATAGCGAAAGTCATCCCCCAGATCATCAGTGAATTAAACGAAAACGCTAGCAAGTCGTCTGAAGAGTCTCGAACAGATTCGCCAAAGTCTGCTTTTAGCTTCAAGCAGTTTAAAGCTTGTGGTCCGAAAGAATTTACTGGCGAAGATGGTCCTACGGCCATGTTTCAATGGTTTGATTCGATTGAAGTCACCCTGCATCAGAGCAACTGTCCTGACAATCTCCAAACTGTTAACGCCACCGGCATCTTCCAGTCCCGCGCTTTAGACTGGTGGACGGCCGAGAGAAACAAGAGAGGAAACGACGCAGCTTATGGATTGACGTGGGATGAGTTGAAAGACCTGATGATGAAAGAGTTCTGCCATCCCCACGAACTCCAAAAGCTTGAGGACGAGTTCTGGCATCTGAAGCAGAAGGATGGTGATAACGCTGCTTTGACTGCTCGCTTTAAGCAGCTTAGCATAATCTGTCCAGATCAAGTTAAGACGCCCGAGATCACCATCAAGAAATACATCCGTGCTCTGCCGGATTGTGTGGCTGATTTTGTCCAAGCTGCCAAGACAACGTCCATCGAGGATGTCACACCCCCAAAATCCACCATGCGGAGTATCACCGCTTGGAGGCGTGACATGACCAGGATCAGCCACCAATCATATTGAACAAAGTATTTAAGATAGATAAAATCCAACCACCCAATATAATTGGTGATCAAAAGCTATTTAACCAAGTTCAAATTAAACAGCAGAAGCATTAAAGGTAAAACCAAAACATAAGTTTAATAAGTTCATATAGTTCAAATGTTAAGCACGGAACATAACAGTCCATATCCCACAACGACCTCCTCCTCGTGCAAACTCCATAGGCATCTAACGACATGTAAGGCATGTAACAACGAGTCAACAACAAAGTTGAGTGAGTTCACAGTTGGTTGTTTAGTTTTAAGTTGTTTCCGAAAACATGGTTTGTCTATTGTTGGCTTACTTGCCGTGGGGGTTACCCCATAGTTGAAAATATGATTAACCAGTTCCTTCTTTATTACCCAAACCATATCCATAATCAGTGGGGGCTTCCCCATGTGAACCACTAGACCGTTACCATATCGACTACTAACGAAAGTAAGTTGTGCCCTACGTCAATGTCTATCATCATTGACAGTTTGCCATAGTCCATTAGTACACGCCCGTCCGACTGGCACGGTGTAAGGTTTGTTAAACCTAATAGCGCTATTAACTAATGACCCGCTCGCCATTGGCCTCGGCGATTAAGTCGATATAAAATGAGGGAATTAATGATAGAGTTTTGTCTAGTAAGTTTTAAGGTTGTTGTCCTACCCAAGGAGGACGAACGTACGTATTCTACCCAAGGAGAATACGCAGGATTAATATTGGTATCCTACCCATGGAGGATGGCGGTACATATTCTACCCAAGGAGAATATGCAGGTTCCGTTTTAGTTTCTTAACCCATTCCCAAACCACCGGGAATCCCATGCCTTAGAAGGAGTGTGAACTCACCTTGGTTTGCTCGGTTAGATTAGTTACTCTAATAATCAGAAATCAAGCACGTCCTAATAAAGTACAGATAACAATCAATTTCTCGTGCATGCATAACACGTATCCTACGTACGGTTTATCTACTCATTACTTCTATCACATACCACACAAATTCAAATGTTACACTCTGACATTTTTGGAAAGATCGTAGTTAAAAATACTCTTGTAACACTTGTTAGAAAATATTTTCTATGTGTTGGGGTTTTTAGAAAATTTCGCCAGAGTTTCCTTTGTAAATGGAGGCGTCCATGCTAATAAGCATATCATTTTCTTTTCCAAAAATCATTCAACAATCAACAACAATTTACCAAGAGCAAACTATTCCATTTACAAACTAACATGAACTTGATGTTTCATAAAAACGCGTAGTAACTTGGTAAGGCGTTTAGTGGGTTTAGTTACCCTCCAAAGTGTGTTTACTTTATTTAAAATCTCATTCTCGGGATTTTTAGATGTTCACAACTTGTGAACATATTTTACAAAAATATTTATTTACAACATTTTCATGTGTCACTAGTATCCATATACTTACTTTATTTCCAAAATAGTGTAAGGATCATGATCTTTCGAAAACCGTCTTTTAAACTTGGTTTATTTAGGAAAATCTCTCACAAGTTTTAGATCTACAAGATCACTAGTTCACTTGGTTTATTATTTTTACAAGAAATCATTTTATCACCAAGTTCATGTCTAAATATGGAGGTGATTCTTTTATGTAAACCCCTAATCACCTCCTAACTTGTTAAGTCATGTTTTTAATCATAAGTTAACAAGTTTCATATAATGATCAACATCATATTTCTAGAAATCAACAAGCAAGCATCAACATATACCAAACAACATCATACTAACATTATTTCTTCATGTGTCATCTTATTTAAGCTTATGTTCAAGTTTCATTCTTTTGATTCTTAGTGTTCTTCATGATAATCAACATGTATCATCTTTTAATCACTATAATAAGATGTAAAATGGAGTGTATGATGTTCTTACCACTAGCTCAAGGCTAGGGATGATCAAGAAAAGAAATGGAGTGGATAAAAGCAAATGAAGAAGGTCTTTGAACTTCCGAAAGCTCCTAGCTTCTTTGTGCACCTTCTAACACCCTTGTATATGCTTGGAATTGTATGAAGGTGAGTGAATGATGGTGATGATGGTGTTGGTGATTTCGGCCGAAGCCAAGGGAGAAGAAGAGAGAGTGAGGTGTGTTGAAGTTGTGAATGAGAAATGAAGTTTAGGACTCTTGGTGTACACTTATAACCATTCCACTACATTAACTCTTGTGTAATATGTTCCTCATGTGCCAACACAATCCTATTAAATATTAAAACAAATCAACAAGGTGGGTCCCTTGTTGGGGTCGTAGACATGGGGGGGGGGGGGTAGTAGATTAGGTTTGAACTAAGTTGGTTAATTACTAGTTAAATCTCAAGTGTAAGTTATGTTTCTAGTTAGTTGATATTTTTATGAGGTGTTATGATGTTCGGGGACCATAACTAGCTCAGTAATGTTAAAACAATGCTTCTAGTATAATTTTGGTGTTTCGGGTAGTGTCCGGCTGTTCGGTTAGATACCGTTCCATTAAAGTGCTAAATTATCCCGTATAGTGTCTTTTATGTATCTTTTTGTAATACTTTTAATTCCCAACACTTAGGAAAGCATACAGGACCATTTAGTCAATTTTCTGCACAAGACTAGTATGTTAACAAGCACATGTAAGTATGACGAAGTAATCAGAAAGCAGTTAAGTAATTCAGCACAGTCATCAAGCACTTTAATTAACAATAATGAATCGTACGGATACATGTAATTATGAGGGTTGTCACATTCTCCCCCTGTTAAGAGAATTTCATCTCGAAATTTAGCACGTGGTTACTGAGGAAGCTAGTTAAGTTGCGTGATTTCCTGGTTTTCCTGGGGTGTCACAGAGGAAACGTTTCTACTCGCTGCCGAGATTAATGATAAGCGAGTCAAAGCTGGGTTTTGGGATAAAGCTTCGAACAATCTGCATCAAGCAACAACCGCTGCTACCGCTGAAACCATCGTCGCTCCGCAGTCAGATTCAGCAAGAAAGGAAAGCTCGCGCCTCGATATGTTGGACCCTTTCAGATTCTGGAAAGAATTGGAAAAGTGGCCTACAGACTCGAACTACCAGAGGAACTTAGCAACGTTCACTCGACATTCCACGTTTCGAACCTCAGAAAGTGCGTGGCTGAGCATGATTTATACGTACCGCTAGAAGATCTCAAAGTGAACGAAACACTACACTTCGTGGAGAAGCCTGTCGAGATCATGGACTGACAAACCAAGCAGCTCAGGCGCTCACGCATTCCCATTGTGAAAGTTCGCTGGGAAGGCAAACGAGGCGCAGAGTTCACTTGGGAACTCGAAAGCGACATGAAGATGAAGTACCCGCAGTTGTTTGTTACGGCTAAAGTCTAATTTCGGGACGAAATTCCCTTAAGAGGGGGAGGCTGTAACACCCCGTGTTTCGAAAGTCAAAGTCAAAGTCAAAGTCAAGATTGAAGTCAAAGGAAGAAAAGATTGCTAATTGCGATCTGCCACTCCTTGCTCAACGAATGTTTTGACTTCTTTGACTTGTAGATAATCTATTTATTTTATCGCATTAGTTGTATTATGTGTAGTGCATGTTAATAATCGAGGTTTAATCGCTATTTATCGCCTGTTTAATCGCTTTATCACTTATCGCATCGCAATCGCATTCACAACCCGAATTATGCATTCTGGATATTGTTTTACGTGTGTGTGCTCTTAATGTGTTACTTGTGCATGTTTATTTTATGTCTATGTTGTGGTGATCAATCAAAACGCAATCACAACTCTATCGCAATCGAATCGCAAACGCTAAACGCCAGTTAATTTGGATGATTGTATGTTAGATATAGTATTTGTGTGTTTATTATTAATCTATTGTGTCGTTTAATAGAAACTCACATCGCAAAACTCAACGCCGAACCCAAATCGTCGGAGCCACTCGATCGAGTGACTGCTCGATCGGATGGACATCCGATCGGATTGCGATTCAATCGGATTGCGATTCAATCGGATTGCCACCCGATCGGAAAGCCATCCGATCGGTGACCCACTCGACCCCTTTGCACTTTCCTTTTTGGGAAACCCTATAAATACCCTCACATGTCACATCACTTGATGTGACAGCTCTCACTCGACCCAGTCGCACTCAAGCCCTTCTTTCTCTCGATTTCTCGCGATTCTTGTAAGTTTTCAACCTAAATCTTGTACTTCTACGATCTACACACACTTCTCCATCATTTTCTCTTTTGAATCTTAACTTTTAACCGTGAAATCAATAGATTTGAGGTGTTCTAGGGTGATGTCATCATGGAGTTCTTATGAACTTCATGTTTTGGCTTCAATCCATCAAGAACAACTTAGATCTGAACGATTTCCACATGAATAAACAAAGATCTTGCATAGATCTGAACATATTCATGGTGAAAAGGATTGAAAGATGGTTTTCTAACTTTCTTTCAACTCTTTTACACTCAATGCACTCAAAACCGATAGAATCGGAGCTTGTTCTGACCCTCTACTCCTTCTTAGTGATGTATTGGTTCAAGATCTGGAATCTATCAAAGAGACTACCGATTTCGGGTTAAACATGGACAACTGTCTCGAACAGTTAAATGGTCGGACTAGGGTGGTTCCTATCCGATCGGGTCACTTGGGTCTAGACGAGTTTCTGTTGTTTGGCACGTTGTCATACCGTCTCGAGATAACCGCAAAAACTATCAAAACAGTCAAGTGTCAAGACGATCAGGCTGATGGGACGGATTGTTGTCCGATGGATTGCCATCCGATCGAACAACCGTCCGATCGGCTTGCACTTGGTTCTTTACTTAAACTTTTTTATTAAATACCCAAAGGACTAAACGTTGAACGGATTACCGTCCGATCGGATTGCCATCCGATCGAATGACCATCCGACCATGTGATGTTTGGAACTTCAAACCCTTAAACAATTTTCAACATGTTATAACGGATTGCCACCCGATCGGTAGACCATCCGATCGAGTGACAACACTGCTGTGAACTTGTTCTCTGAGAAATACCTCGCCGAACGGATTGTCACCCGATCGAACCGCCGTTCGATCGATCGACCTGAAGGGTAGAGATACTTCTCTGTTTTCAAAATGCTACAACGAAAACTTCAAAAGACAAACCATCATACACAAACACATCCACACCAAACGAGGTGTCAATCCAATTGAATGGCCATCCGATCGGATGACCATCCGAACGAATTGACATCCGATCGACTGGCCATCCGATCGGATTACCATCCAACACCTATCACTTTTGTATCGTTTTACGCGCCGCTTATCGTTTATGCTATCGTTAACTGTTCAGGCTAACCTCTCTCAGCGCTCCCTTCAATCCAAGAGAGTGTTTACTTGTTAAACACAATCTGTGAGTATACTCGAACCCTTTTTGCGTTACGCACTTTTAGGTGTTACATACGTTACTTATTCTAAATCACAATCTACACACAACGCAAACACGATTTATACGCTAACCGCTATTGCATGTTATACGTGACTCAATGAATGCTTGTTTGTTATGTTTACACATTGATTGCTGTCTACCTGCCTTAGCAATGATAGTACTATAGTTTGGACTCAGCACCTGTTGTGGACAGGGGTTGTTAAGGATATTACTTCACGTGTTCACAGTAGTGAACATGTGATGCGCACTCGCTACTCGCAGTCAAATCGCAGTCATTGGTATTGATAGGATCTTTGTCGATAACTTACATGCTTCACATTATACGTTGCACATGCTGGTTATGCGTAAATTATTTCGAACTCTATTATGCTATTATCAAACTTGTATGCTCACCTTTACACTATGTGTATTGACCTTTATTTTAACGTATGTGACAGGTGTTTAGGATGTTATCTGCTAGGATGCTTGCTATGTGGAACCGAGTTAGGAAGAGTCTAGAAACAAACAAACAATTTATTTTTATTTGAAATCTGAGTTGTCGGAACATGTTTTTTTGTTTGGAAAATATATATGTCTGTAATAATTATATTACTTAATGGGCTATGGTATGGGACATAATATTAACTATTTGGTAGTTTAGTCGTTATGGAATTTCTCTTGACAATCTGTTTCGCTCAGTGCCATGCCCCGAGGTTTCCGCCTTCGGTTGGGGTGTGACAATGAGATAATCATTCGCATTATATAAGCGTTTAAAATCGAGTCTGGGTACTGAAACGAACTAGAAAACAAGTTTTTTCCAGCTTACTGGCTCTCGCGGGGCGCGACGGCCCCTTCTATGGGCGCTTGCGGGGCGCGACGGCCCCTTCTATGGGCGCTTGCGGGGCGCGACAGTGAAACCGGGTTGCTGTCGCGTAGCGCGACAACCCTATTTCGACATACTATTTTCCTTTACTGCTGCATATGGTGCCCAGCTATTAATTCTAACCAAATCTTTAACTTAAAGTTGCAAAACTTTTCTTCTAGACATCCATTTTACGTAATTCTTGTTTCTACGTGTCCGTAATTTAATTACGGATCCGTTTACCATCCTAACTCACATCAAAAGCTGAATTATAAGATAAGGACTTATAAACCCTTCAAGCCATTATTCGACCCGTTTGATTTCACCATTTTATTTTTGACATAACTAGCCACTTTCAGTCTCAATAATCATTCCTACCTTAGTAATTCCATTTATTACTTAATCATACAAGAACTCCCCACATTCGAAAGTATTAAATAACTCCGTAAACATACTAATAAGTGATTCGGAAGTCACTTACCTCGTGCGTCCAATTTTGTGCATAGCTTCCTTATTTACGCTTGACCTATTGCCCTTCCATGCTCGTATCCATGTTGACATGGCTCCTACACTTTCATGTTATCATCAACACTTTCTAGTTAGCACACACACCATTGTACTTGATTACGAGCATACAATTTGCATAATTCACATTTGACTTGCATTAATCAATCCTAACAAGCATACGATATGTACCCGATTTCACATCCTTTCAAACCCATATAATCCATCATGTCATTCCATATATCACATATTTATATACCATGTACCATACGATTATCTATAGTCTTATAATCACAACAACAAGTCTAGCCATATTCCTTATGCATAGTTGACTTTCAGAAGTCAACGATTTATCATTTTAACTTTCGGCTTAATCTCATATACTCATGACATCATAATAGGCTATGCAATCGACATCATATACAATTTCCTACTCATAACGAAATGCATTTACAAACACGTGATCATCTAATTATGTACACATTCACTTTTAATCACCATAATCAATCACTCAAACACATGATGAGCGTCACACCATTCAAGCACAATATACAAGTTCCTAATGCATAATTTTGTCTAAGCATACATTCATGCGAATACACATACGAATTCCATCTAAAGCACATTATTCAAGTTAGTTTACTACTAACCTCATCATTCCACACTTCATTCACAAATGTTAAGCCGTTTCATACAAGTCTCACATCCTAATATCACTTAGACATTTCATTATACACTTGGTGTGCATACCACCAATAAAGCACATGGTACGAGTACTTTATGCATTACCCTACTAGTTCATTCATAATTCATCAATTACAACAAGAATCAACTTAAGTACATACTATAATCAACATACACATCAAAGATTCAAGCAAGGTTTTAACATGGGTGAATCACTTATGTCATCATCTTCACCACTAGAAGTGGGTTTCAATTCTAATCATCCTATTACTCAAAATCATTCACAACACATGTTCCATATGAGGATTATATCACCTATTCATGTTCAATTTCGCATCAATTCACGGATTAATCATAACCCTTATCATCAAACATCACCAAAACATAAAATTTAACTTACTTGGTGTGAAGAACACTTGAATGGTCATAAATCTTAGCTCATGCTTCAGATTTAACCCTAATTTCCTTGTCAATTTGAAGATTCTTGTGAGTTAGGGTTTACACCCCCTTTCTCCTGCTTGTTCGATCGACCAGACACGCGCACTCAGTGTGTGTGTGTGTTTTAACGTTTTTTTTATTCTTTTATTAAATCTCAAGTTTCCACTTTGGCAACCTTAGTCCCTTAAGTTTATGACACCATCATAATTGCCACTAATTTCATTCCTTTACTTATCTAATTAGGTATTTAACTAAGTTTAATAACCTAGGTATTATATTTCATTTAATTAAACATGGTGACATACCTACGAATTTAATAATTCGAGTTTTGGGGTGTTAAACCTGGTTTGGCTGGATCGGCTTCCAATGTCGCATAATATCAACCACAATTGCCGTCGCGGTTGTGTTTGCGGCGAAATCCTAGCTGCGCGGCCGTTGCATTTCGCTGGGGACATCGTCTTGAACCCAGATCGGCTGTGGGATATGGTAACCGACCGGAACCCTAGCTTCAGTTTTCGTCGCCGCCTCCAGTCGACCTCATACACCAGCTTGACCATGGGAATAGAACCACTGATGGAACCCTCATCCTCCGATTAGCGAGTTGTTGTAGTGTATGTGCCGGTATGTGATGTCACCGCCGTACGCCACCGTGAATCCACCGTAAGGATTGGTGGTCGGATGCTAACTCTCTATCTCTATTTACCGTACTCTCTTTCTTACTCCCGAATCTGAGTCTATTTTTTCCTTATTCAAAGGGGATCTCACAACCGTAATTAAAGATATGTTTTTGTCCAATCTATACACTGTTCCTAAGGAACTACGTAAATTGTTAATATATAGTAATTTTGAAACTTGGAGATCAAGTTCTGATCATCTACGTACACATACAATTCATTTGTAAGTTTAAATTTTATTTTTATTTTATTTTTATTTTATTATTATAATTAATTCAGCTGCTTCACTCATTTATCGCTTATAACTTCTAAAATATGACGTTTTATAAACGATGAATATGTCATTAGAACGAGCATATTTTTATCTACATTTTGACCTAAGGTTCGTTAAAAACGGAGTAAGGTAAATTATAATGTATTCTTATTATTTAATTATGAAACGGATCATATGTTCGTATAGATACCTCATATTTCTAACAGCCAACTTACTCGTAATCTACCCGTTTAATAATATAAGTGTTAGGATCGGAGGCTCTAATGATTGTGTTAGTTTGTATAGATTGAACAAAACAACAGAAATGAACAAGGTTTAAGTGCAGCGGAAATGAATAACAAACTTTGTAAACACAATCAAAGGAGAATATAGTTTGATAAACATTTGCTTTTCATAGAGTCGAACGATTACAATTCAAAGCAAAAGATTACAATGCAATGCTTACAAACTAAACTCCCCCTCAGCCTGATACTTCAGCGGTTGGTTGCACAAGATGAAAGGATTGAATTGAGGAGAAGAACTCACTCAAGACGATCAAATGTAACAGTACAGAGTACTGTTCCATTTATAGACAATCCAAACCACTGAGGCATCTCAGCTGACGTCACCATGAAAGCGACGTCTAACAGTCTAACAACATGTATCTACTGTTCTTATACAAACACTGCTAACCTTAACCACTGACTATACATAAAACAGATGACATACTAAACTACTGCTCTCTCTTTATGTCAGTGCTTTCCTCAAGGTTGATCAGTCCTTGATTGGGCAGTGCTTTGTCATCAGTAGATTGTACCGGCAGTGCTTAGTTCTCAGCAGTCTTCAGGACTTCATCAGTAGTTTTGAAGAACAGCAGCAGTTGTATCCGGGCAGTGGATATAAGACCATCAGCTGTTATAATCACTTTCAAGGGAGAAGACTTAGTGTAAACAGCTGCTTATTGTGAATCCACTGTGTGAACCAGTTTTGGCTTTCATTATCTGTTCCTCTAGTAGGGTTCAATCCCAACAATAAGTTTTACATACTTTATTTTAATCTATAAAAAAATTGAAAGGTTACATCTATAAAACTATAAAAATGTTGTATTAGATGCTAATGTTCTTCGGATGATATCAGTTCGTTTCTCATGGCAAAATACAAAAAAGTAACTATATCTAGTCATTACCATAGATTAAAATAAGCAAGTCAAACATTATATTCGAAATGTATAAGACGCTATATATTTTTTTTTTACTAAAATAACGAAAAGGGTAAACACGCCATTTATAAAAAAAACTAAGGGTAAATTACACTTTTCGTTCTTTATGTTTGTATTGGAATTCAATGGATAGCCTTTAACTTCAATAATCACAGCCATAATCCTTTATTTGGAAAACTCATTACACTGTACGTCCTTTAGCACAATGTTTTAAAAACTGGTTTTTAAATTAAACCGGATTAGGCTAAAAATGGTTTAACCGGTTGCACCAAGTTGTACCGAGCGGTTCAACCCGGGTTGACTAGTTAACTCTATAAGTTCATAAATTACAACATCAACTCAAAACTTAATCAAAAAATGCATGATTACATATTAAAAAATAATCCAAAAGCTAATCCATAATAAAAAAATAATCCAAAAGATAATTGAAATCATTCAATTTTCCAACAAGCACGTTTAAATGAAAGTGTACAATATGTTTAAGCCAGATGAAATTCATTGTTATCGCTAACCTCATCAACTAGAGGTTAACTATTTTCGTTTCATATTAAATAAGAAGTTTTAGTTACGAATAATTATAATATATAAAATTACGTAAGATAAGTAACCTATATAATAAAAATAAGTAACAATCTAAACTAAAATAACCTTGGGTCAATACCGGTATTACGTTTCTAACCGGTATACCAGATTTTACCGCCGGTACAAACCTTATGTCGTTTCACTTATTTACCGGGTGTTTCGTACCGGATTTACATCTGGAAACGATAATACCGGTATAACCGGCCGGTATTTACCGGTTTTTAAAACACTGCTTTAGCACTAACTAGGTTAAAACTTTTAATTAAGTATGACGTGTGCCTTGTATATGAGGGTAGATTGGTAATTTCTAAAATAAATTTAAACAATAAAAATCAGATTTAAAACATAAACAATCTCTTTGTCTCAACTCTTTATCTCTCTAAACCTACCATCCAAATCTACCTCCACTCCCATTGTCGTCGTCGCCGCCACCACCACCACCACCATCATCGCCTTAACCTGAGTCGTGGGGGATCTGTAGCATCACTTGTGGCCTTCCTGTTTCTAGAAAATGACCTAGAAATTGTTCAGATCTGAATACTCTGCTTTCGTTCGTTAACGTCGGAACATGAATCAGAATCAGAATCAAAATCATGGAAACGCAACCGGAACGTATACCTTTCTCAGAGAAGATATCTCTATGCAAATCCAACAACAGTTGGAGATCGATCAATTCACCGCTCATCAAGTAGTTATTAACCTAGTCTTCGAGTTTTCGTGTTTCATTTCATGAAATGGTTCACGTTTTCGGCTGTTTGTGATGAATTTGTTAACCTAATTTTGTAACAAAAGTAGTTTTCGGATGTTTCTGGCTTGATTTCATAACATCGTTTACGTTTTTCAACTGTTCGTGATGAAATTTTTAATCGGTGGGGGATCTGGCAACGACCGTCAACAACAGGGAGGGTCGTACCTTGTGGTAGATAATGAAAGGCAGTAGGTTTTTTTGTGGGATTTGGTGACGGTGGTAGTGGATGATTTCGGGGATTTGGTGGTGGTTGTTTATTTGTTTAAGGCTAAATTACACTTTTCGTCCTTTGTACTAGTAAAATTACTAACCTACCCTCATGTGCAATGCACATGCCATACTTAATTGAGAATTTTAACCTAGCTAGTGCTAAAGGACGTGCAGTGTAATGAGTTTTCCAAATAAAGGATTGTCGCTGTAATTATTAAAGTTAAAGACTATCCATTAAAATCCGATACAAACATAAAGGAGGAAAAGTGTAATTTACCCAAAAACTAATGCGTGATGTCGCTTTGATGACATGTGCGATTGTGTTTTGATCATTCGTACATTACTATTCATAGCTATGTTTTGAGTAAAGTTTATATCTAAATGTAGAAAAAATAAACACGTCACAATGACATACGCGGGATTTCATAAAATATCTTATCTTAAAAACCATAAGCGAAAGTTAAAATATGTCAAAAGCAATTATAATAATAAAATATCACAATTAAGAACAAAAACTACTAATTTAATAAATGCAGCTAACACAAATATTATGCTAGAAATATTTTCTAGACTAATAATTAAAATGACATTTACATACAAATCCCTTGGATTTCATCATTAACATTTAATAGCATGGGGGGGGGGGGGGGGGTACGATAGCGGTGACCCCTTCGGGGATATGGTTTCACCGCTCGGTGATTGATCGTCACCGATTCAGTGAAGAAGAGGAGAGGTGTGAGAGAGAGGGTGAATGGTGGGTTCCAACCCCTTTCAACCAATCACAATTTTTTTTTAAATTTTTTTACCACTCTCTAGGTATTTGAATCACTGCCAGTGATTGAGTGCAAAATGGGGAGTAGAATGTGGACTTGACATGACATGATATTATTGGCTAGACGGTAACTCAAACACCCTAAAGTGATTGAATGATACCCTTCATACTTCATCCTTAGTGTAAATAAATTTAAAGTGAATGGTATTGTTTATCCTTAAACTTTTTTTTATAACATTTCTACCCTTTACTACACAAAAAATCACTTACATATCTTCAGTAATACATGATAGCATTAATGTAAATAAATTAAAAGTGAATGATTGTGTTTATACTGTAATTCATGTTATTTAATATATATTATAATATAATATAATATAATTATGTTTTTAAATAACAAAGAAACTTTAAGCAAATAATAAAAATACCTTCTTTCTTATTTAAAAAAAAAACATGTTTTTAACTTTTTTCGAAAAACATTTTCTTGTTCATATAAAGTTTTTTTAACAAAAAAGAACTTCTTAAATAATGATATTATAATATAAAGGGCTAAGAGGGGTACAAGACTTTGTGTAGTGGGGCGCTATGCACCCACATAAAGCCCCTATAAAGCCCCAAACACCACTACGAAGGACTTTATGAGACAAAAAAATGGGGGAGGCGCCATGCATATAGCGCCGGGTATGGGGGATGTTTTCAAAGTTTGGACCAATCACAAAGAAGCAAAGTTTTTATAATTAATTAATAAAATTGAAAATTAATAAGGGCACACGGGGTGGTCCGTTATACCACCCCGATCACGCGTTATTTTATAACGCTACACCGCCGCCGCCACATGTTTAACGCGTTATTTTTTAAACGCGTGGAATGTTTAACGCGTTGAGTTTTGCAAGAATTTGAACGTTGGGCCGGGATTTGAACGTTGGGCCGGGATATGACCGTTAAACAACGGTTAAGTTTTATAAAAAAAAAAACCTTTAAACCTATATATATATCCATTTTAAACCATTTTTTACACACATAAAAAACATAAACCCATTTCACACAATTTTTATATCTTTCTCAAATGGAATTCCCTTCGGATTCGACGTTTCCGATGTCTAGCGATAGCGATACCGAGTCGTCTTCCGACAACGAAACGCTAAAATATTTTGTGTCGGTGTATAACGAGCTTGATGCCGAGTCGCCCCGCCCAAAGAAGAAGATGGTCGACCGTGATCGTATACGTGCCAACGAAGTTTTGATGAACGATTATTTTGTGGAAAATCCGCTCTACAATGCCGAAACGTTTAGAGATCGGTTTCGTTTACCTAAAGAATTATTTTTAAAGATTGTTGGAGACATCGAAGCAAGCGAGGAATGGTTTCAAGAAGGTTACGATGCGAGGGGCAAACCAAGTTTCACGCCGATACAAAAATGCACGTCCGCCATTCGCCAACTAGCGACAGGTAACCCTCCCGATCAATATGATGAATACCTAGCTATGTCGGAAAGAACTTCACGTGAATGTTTGCAATTTTTTTGCAACGCGGTCATTAAGTTGTATGCTAACGAGTTTTTACGTAAACCGACGAGCCACGACATCTCACGCATTTACGCCGCACACGAGGCTAGATGGCATTTTCCCGGGATGCTCGGTAGCATCGATTGTACACATATCGAGTGGAAAAATTGTCCAAGAGAGTTGCGAGGGGCGTATGTCAGGGGAGACATCAAAAGACCAACCATCATACTAGAAGCGGTGGCGTCGAATGATTTATGGATTTGGCATTCGTATTTCGGTGTTCCAGGTTCAAACAACGACATCAATGTGTTGCACACGTCGCCGTTGTTCCAAAGCGTAACGGATGGTACCGCACCTTCCGCTCCTTTCTATGTTAACGGTCGACATTACAGACGAGGTTTTTATCTTGTGGATGGTATCTACCCGTCTTGGTCTGTTTTTGTGAAAGCTCCCTCATTTCCTGTCGAGGCTAAAGCAAAGGCGTTCAAAAAATTGCAAGAATCGGCAAGAAAAGATGTTGAGAGGGCATTTGGTGTTTTAAAGGGTAGATGGGGTATACTACACCGACCGGTTCGTGCGACGACCAAGAAATCGATACATAGCATAGTGTATGCATGTATCATATTGCACAATATGCTGATCAAAGAAGACGGACGTGCAATATCCCCGGATTGGGTGCCGGATCCTCCTACACAAGTTCAAGTTCCACAAGATATCCATCTACAATTGCGTAACGAAGACACTCACTTTCGGTTAAGATTCGATTTAATCGAACTAGTAGGTTCTCTAGGTTTGGTGTTTGATGATTCGGACGAGGAGTAGGTTTTTTTTTAAATTGTATGTTTCTAGTATGTTAAATTGAAGTAGTATGTTTTAAATTTAATGAAAATTTTAATTTTAGTGTTTTATTGTTAATTTATAAATTTGTTTTTAAATAAAATTTCTAATTTCTAATTTTAAAATGAAAATTAAAAAAATTTGGGAGTGATAGAATTCCATCACTAGTGATACCACCCCGCCTACATTTCTATCACTAGTGATAGAAATTTGGTTGATGACATGGCATGATATGATTGGACAATGGGAGTGATAGTTTCTATCACTAGTGAACCACCCCTCCTCCCCTAATTAGGTAATGATGGGTAGGGGCTTTATGACTACGGGCTCTAGTGATATAACGCTCTATAAAACCCCCCGTGTGACGTGGCATGACACGTGTCGTATAACGCCCCACAAGGCGTTTTATGACTACGGATGGCCTAAAAACTAAAGAAATATGGGTATATTTAAATTATAAAAGGCGAACACATGGACAGATATTATTATTCCACAGCATATAAGTGGCACACGCCCATAGGCCTTTCTACATTATTCATTTCTCCCCCAATTATTCTCCTCTCTCTCTCTGCAATCCCTAAAAACGCCATCATCAATCATCATCATCATCATCCATCCCTCAATTTGCCTGAATTACAGAGCAGCCTTATCTCATTTTTGTACACTTCTATAATCCACTATGCCTATAACAGGCCCTCATTCTTCAGCTCTCTTACGCAGAGCTTCTAGGTCATCATCATCTTCCACCGCCACCAGGCTCCACTCTACCGTCGCCAGAACGCAACCGTCTCCGATCGCCTCGCAGTGCCGATCGTACAACGGTGTTTCCTCCGCTTTCCGTAACGTTAGATCGTCTATTCCGCGGTGGAGTCACGGTGTTGATTGGAAGTCTCCGGCGACTCTTACGTCGCAGATCAGGACCGCGGCGTCTCCTGTGCTTGAGCGGTTTCACCGAACCCTAGCTACTATGGGTAATTGATTCGTTTTGTTTGTTTGATTTTGTAGAAAGAATATCTAGTGTTGTTATGTCATAGATTTTTATTATTCGCTCTCGTGTGGAAATGATCTTAGACCTAGTGACTGTTAAAATTTTGAGCGTGTGAATTATGGTTTGACTTTGTAGGTGATGGTGGTTTTGACCTAGAGAAAATAAGTTAATAACCTCGTGTTTGAAAATGTTAGTTTTGTTATAATAAACAAAACACGCCTCTCGCTTTTTAAAACCAAGGTTGTTAATGGATGAAAGCAATGTTTTAAAAACCGGTTCAAACCGTCCGGTTGTACCGGTTGAACCATCCGGTAAAACCGCCCGATACACCCTGTTAAACCGTTTTTGAGCCAAATCCGGTACGATATAAAAACCGGATTTTAAAATATTGGATGAAAGAGTAACTGTGGATTGATAACTCTAAGTATGTTATCGAAAAGGGAGTGCGGTTTTTTAGTTGGTATTGGGTTCTATGTAAGGTTAGTTGGATATTTGTAGTGACACTATTGCTGTGTGAACAGGTAAGACTTTTTTTATTGAGATGTGATTGACAAACAGAGTCGTTAATATTGACTCCAGGTTGCTCTGAAAGAGGCGTGGCTTATAACAGCAAGTAAAAGGGTATATAGGCTGAAGTGATTTGGGATATAAACGCAACAATTTGTTCATATGAATAAAAGTTTGGATCATATGGAATGTCAAACAGAGGGAATTTTGCAAATTTTTGTTGTAAAGATTGTGTGATGAACAATATCTATCGGATACTGTAGGAGATTGACTAATGATGTTTATCAGATTTGTTTTATAATGTATGCTGCCTGAAATTGTACTTTTTTGTTTACGAGTTTTATCTAATTTCATTTATTTAAATGCATGTGCAGCTTCTCAGAATGCTTTCAGTGGAATTCTAACTGGTCTTCCCAAGCCTGGAGGCGGGGAGTTCGGAAAGTTCTATAGTTTGCCTGCTCTGAATGATCCAAGAATAGGTAATTTTTTATCTACAATTTTAGATTTCACCAAATACATCCTTCATAATTAAACATTATTTGTTGATTTTCAGTTTTCTCTTATTATGCCTAAAACAACATGTTATAATGCAATTGACCACATAATAATTGTAATTTATTTGGTATGGGAAACAGACAAGCTGCCTTATTCCATTAGGATCCTTCTAGAATCTGCAATCCGTAACTGTGATAATTTCCAAGTTACGAAGGAAGATGTTGAGAAGATTATTGATTGGGAAAAGACTGCTCCAAAGCAAGTTGAGATTCCATTCAAGCCAGCTCGTGTTCTCTTGCAGGCATCTACTTTCACTTGTTACAGTCCATTGACTTTCATGATCACGTGTATTATATATGCAGATTTCATATTGCAACTTTTGATTTAATCTCCAGGATTTTACTGGTGTTCCAGCTGTTGTTGACCTTGCATGTATGCGTGATGCCATGAATAATCTCGGTGGCGACTCTGACAAGATTAATCCTTTGGTATGTTTAGTATTTGCATGTTGACTTGTAAATAACATCATCATATACATTAATGGGTCTTTCTGTTCATTTTTTTTTTTATTTTGCTGTGATGTTTTGTTTCAGGTTCCAGTGGATCTTGTGATTGACCATTCAGTTCAAGTTGATGTTGCCAGGTCAGAAAATGCAGTACAAGCAAATATGGAACTTGAATTCCAAAGAAACAAGGAGAGATTTGCTTTCCTTAAGTGGGGATCAAAAGCGTTTCATAACATGCTTGTTGTTCCACCAGGATCTGGTATCGTGCACCAGGTACAGTTTTTAAGTTATAAAAGTTATGGACTCGTAGTATATGTTGATTTAATTGTACATCAATATATATGTTACATATTATTACTTTGGGGAACCCCTTTCTCTCTAACCGATACCTTGAAACTATACATACCCAAACACTATCTCACTTAATAGTTAATACAGTTATACTCTCTAACCAAACACCCCCTTCCTTGATGTAACTAGTGAGGAAAGCAGTTTTAGTTTAACTCTATGCATTTTCAGGTTAATCTCGAATACTTGGGTCGGGTTGTTTTCAACACTGATGGAGTGCTCTATCCCGACAGTGTTGTGGGAACTGATTCCCACACTACCATGATTGATGGGTTAGGTGTTGCTGGTTGGGGTGTCGGAGGAATCGAAGCTGAGGCAGCAATGCTTGGGCAGGTAAACCGTAAACATATATGTTATTCTTAATATAATTAATTTGATGTATTTGCTGTAGTTTATTTCTAATATATAACGTATTGTGACCTTGACAGCCAATGAGTATGGTTCTACCTGGCGTTGTTGGCTTCAAGTTATCAGGAAAATTGCGTGATGGTGTAACAGCAACTGATTTGGTTTTAACTGTCACCCAAATGTTAAGGAAGCATGGTGTGGTTGGAAAATTTGTTGAATTCCATGGTAGGTAACCCGTAACCTGACTGTGGTTAGTAGCCTTGCGCTAGCAAATATGTTTATATATGTATACTGATATTATCGATTTTATTTTTTTTTAATAGGTGAGGGTGTGGGTAAAATATCTTTGGCTGACAGGGCAACTATCGCCAACATGTCTCCTGAGTATGGTGCAACAATGGGGTTCTTCCCGGTTGATAATGTCACTCTTCAGTATCTAAGATTAACTGGACGAAGTGATGATACTGTAAGCGATTATAATATTTGGGTTATCTTTTAAACACACTCTTAATTAAAGTTATATTTCTTTGATGAAATTAAGGTTGCAATGATAGAAGCATATTTAAGGGCAAACAACATGTTTGTTGACTATAATGAGGTAAGATCCCTACTTTGACTCTTAACTGCAGTATGGTCTGGTGGATATCAATTTGTGATTTAATTATGATTTTATAAAAACAGCCACAAATAGAAAGAGTATACTCATCCTACTTGGAGTTAGACCTTTCAGACGTGGAACCTTGTATATCCGGGCCAAAGAGGTGTGTTTTTGTGTAGTTTTTACTGGTTGACTAGCTGTAGCATGCTTTTAGTCTTCGTTGACCAGAGTATTTACTATTTTTGTATAGGCCTCATGATCGGGTTCCTTTGAAAGAAATGAAAGCAGATTGGCATTCTTGCCTTGACAACAAAGTGGGATTCAAGGTGTGTTTCAGATCCTTATCTATGTAACTGTTGTGTACGCGTATTCATTTTTATTATAGATAGCAAAACTGGTGCAGCTCAAAGAGTATCCATTATTAGTATGGGTTTAAATAGCGGAAGGTGACGTGCTTATAATTATATGCCAGTTTACATGGCCGCATAATTTTATATATTTTGTAGGGATTTGCTGTACCGAAAGATTCTCAAGATAAAGTCGTGAAATTTTCATTTCATGGAGAGCCAGCAGAACTCAGGCATGGCAGTCTCGTAATTGCTGCAATTACAAGCTGCACAAATACATCAAACCCTAGTGTTATGCTTGGGGCAGGTCTTGTTGCTAAAAAGGCTTGCGAATTGGGCCTAAAGGTATAGCCTGTATTCCATTAGTATAATGAAACACCACTTGTGAAACTCTCTCTGTGTGTGTATGACGTATCTTTTAATATCATTCAGGTCAAACCATGGATTAAAACAAGTCTTGCTCCAGGATCTGGAGTAGTTACAAAATACTTGCTCAAAAGGTATATTAAGCTTATATTTCTTGAAGAACAGATTCTTCGGGTTTTTGAGATTTTCAAGTCGAAAGAAAACTGACAAGATATGGTTGTTTAATCATACAGTGGGTTGCAGAAGTATTTGGATGAGCAAGGGTTTAACATCGTCGGTTATGGATGCACAACATGTATTGGTAATTCAGGTGAACTGGATGAAACAGTTGGTGCTGCAATATCTGAAAACGGTATAATACTAGAATAATACGTTTTTTATTAACTCAATTTTCACCATATAAGCTAAAAATGTAATCTTTATTCCCTTTTACGTTTGACATTCATTTGCAGATATGATCGCCTCTGCTGTTCTCTCCGGGAACCGTAACTTTGAGGGGCGTGTTCATCCCTTGACAAGAGCAAACTATCTTGCATCGCCTCCTTTGGTTGTTGCCTATGCACTTGCAGGCACAGTAAGTATTTTAATGTGTTGAATTATTAAAAATAGTGGGTTACCACCCGTGCTCCACAGCAGGTTTGAAACTTAGATAAAGATAAGCAAATTGCGAGAGTTGAAGTTGTTTGATGTTTTAGTTAAGGGGCTAAACATGTCATTATTAAATATGAGGGGCTAAGCATGTCATTATTAAAGTCGAGGGGCTAAACATGTCATTATTAAAGTTAAAGGGCTAAAGTTGTTTGATGTAGTTAAGGGGCTAAACATGTCATTATTAAAGTTGAGGGGCTAAAGTTGTTTATTGTTAAAGTTGAGGGGCTAAACATGTCATTAAATTGAGGGGCTAAAGTTGGTTAATGCCAAAGTTGGTTGATGTGACAAAAGTGCACTAATTTTAACGTTATTTTACTAATTTCGTGAAAATAAAGTTATAAACGGGGGACAGTTAATCATGCATCATGTGGTGGCGTTGATAGCCGAAAGACAAGGGGTACATGCTTTAATCGGCCTTTGCTGAGTGTTATGTGCCTTATGTCCAAGGCTTGATGCAAACCTACTATCAATCCGGGGGTCTCATTGGAAGCAGCCTCTATTCCTACAGGGTAGAGGTAAGGCTTTCACTGTCTACATCTTACCCTCCTCAGACCCTACCTTAGCTTTGCTATTGGTTGGATTTACTGAGTATGATGATGATAGTATATAAATTTATTTGGCAGTATATCACAAGAGCATAAAAATATATTATTCGAAAGAAACATTACTTCATGTAGACGACCTTGTGAAATGCTTGAAGGTCTCTCTAATTAACCTATGTGATAAAATGGTAGCGGATATATTGTGATTGTTTTAATTGTGTTTGCAGGTTGATATTGATTTCGAGAAGGAACCAATCGGAGTTGGAAAAGACGGGAAGGATGTTTATTTCAGGGATATCTGGCCAAGCACCCAAGAAGTTGCTGATGTAAGCGCTCTTGACGTCTCGTAAATTTAACAAATCTGTCGTAAAGATTTATGTTTTAACTTGAAATGATAAATGTTGCAGGCCGTTCAATCAAGTGTTTTACCCGACATGTTTAAGAGCACTTACGAAGCTATCACTAAAGGAAATCCCATGTGGAACAACTTAGCAGTCGAAGAAACCAAGCTATACTCATGGGACTCAAAATCTACTTACATTCACGAGCCACCATATTTCAAAAACATGACAATGGACCCACCTGGGGCCCACGGTGTGAAGGACGCCTACTGCTTGCTAAACTTTGGTGACAGTATTACAACCGATCACATATCACCTGCAGGAAATATTCAGAAAGATAGCCCAGCTGCAAAATACCTTCTTGAACGCGGGGTTGACCGCAAAGACTTTAATTCTTATGGTAGTCGAAGAGGTAACGATGAAATCATGGCTAGGGGTACTTTTGCCAATATCCGCATTGTTAATAAGCTCTTAAACGGAGAAGTTGGCCCAAAGACTGTTCATATTCCAACTGGAGAGAAACTATCCGTATTTGATGCAGCATCGGTAAGATTGTATTTAACCGAATACATTTTTAAATAAAGAAAATATTTTTTTCTCTAAATCGTTGCAATCACTGTTGTTCTTACCAGAGATACAAGGCTGCTGGTCAGGATACTATTGTTTTGGCTGGAGCTGAGTACGGTAGTGGAAGCTCTAGAGATTGGGCTGCCAAAGGCCCTATGTTGCTGGTGAGTCACGAAAAAACCGAAACAGAAAAAAACCAATTTAACAGAACCGAAAAAAATCGAACCGCACAAAAAACTGAACCGAAAAAACCAAACTGAAATTTACCGGTTACAGTTTTGCTTTTTATGAAAAGCGAGAAAAACGAAACCGAATAACCTAAAATTTCATTCTTTAGTGTTTGTTTTACATTGATTTAGGAATTATTAGTTTTATTCTTGAATGTTAAGTATTTATAATAAAAACATTAGCATGTTTATTTATCTTTGAAATGATTTTTCCATTGCCTACAAGAAATAACAAAACTTAACATAAAAATTAAATGAATTTCAAAGTATTATAAAAGAAAATGTCTTAATAAAAATATGGAGAAACATAAAAATAGATTAGAAGGTTAGGTTTATGAAACGATATTAATAAAAAAAGATTCTTAAATCTTGGATTATACTTGTATTTTTGAATCTTACGTAATTTTGTTCCAAAAACCGAAATCGAACCGTTGCTAAAACCAAAAATCTTAACACCCCTAGTTGAATCTGATTACAAAAGTTATGTTATCTTAATATATTATTAATTTTTTGAATAAAATGACTTGGGAGTGTTTATGCTGTAAAATTACACTTTGGACAACTAAAAAGATACTTTTAAGTTACACACCTGGCCAATAAACATATTCCGAGTCCAATTATTCATACATAAGTGGGACAAAATTACCGCCTTTATTCTCATTGGTGAATATGTTGGATTGAATTTTATTGTTAATGGTTATGGATATTTTGACAGGGAGTTAAAGCAGTGATTGCTAAAAGCTTTGAGAGGATCCATCGCAGTAATCTAGTGGGAATGGGTATCATTCCTCTTTGTTTCAAGGCTGGTGAAGATGCAGACACACTAGGGTTGACCGGTCATGAACGGTATAACATTGACCTCCCAAACAATATCAATGAAATCCGGCCTGGTCAAGATGTCACTGTCACCACCGATAATGGAAAGTCGTTCACATGCACCGCCCGCTTTGACACAGAGGTATGAAAATTGAATACTTAGTGAACAATTAATTTTTTTTAAAATACACATCCAAACACCCCTAATGAACATACAATCGGATTTTGTCTTATGCAGGTGGAATTGGAATATTTCAACCATGGTGGCATTCTTCCATATGTCATTCGACAACTGATTACACAAAAATGATGTAGATCTGCAGGATTGTCATCAGCCGATGCTTTTTGATTGTTTAATTTGAGTAAAGTTAAAAATAAAGAGTTCTTCACGACAGTTAAAAGTGTGATTTTCAGATTACACGATAGTCAACAGACGTTTTGGAATAACTTGTCGGTATATCACACCCTCCTCTGAGGCTGGTCTTTTATTTATTTAATTGTTTACGTACATGTGGCTATTGGATAGCCGTTCGAGATCATGTATCTAAACTCTTGATTGATGCAAAGAAAGTTGAAGAAGTTTAAGGTTATGTTATGTATTTATTAAATAGTTCTACGGTTAACAACTTGGCGGTTACGGTTCACTTTATAGATTTGATGTGTGCAAGATAAAACTAAGGGGAAATAGCCAAGACTTTTCCCAAGTTTCAAGAATAGCCAATTCAAACGGCTCCATAAGACTTTTCCTCAAGCCTGAAACGTCTCAAAGAATAGCCACCCACCGGAAGCCACGTGTCCACAAGTGATGCTGAGACGTTTCAGAACTTTGGAAACAGCAGAGACATTTCAGAACTCTGCAAAAACCCCTGCTGAGACGTTTCCCAAGCAGAGACGTTTCCCAAATATTTTTAATGAATTTGTTTACTGCTGAGACGTTTCCCAAGTTCCACAGATCTGTTTCATCTCTCTCTTCCACCTACCACCACCATCTACATCCATCACCACCCAACTTGCCATGAAAAGGAACTTTGTCTCAGCAGGGGAAACCCTAAAAGCACAAAGTTCTGACCTAAAAGATAACAACTTGCATAAAAACGTTAAAAGCACAGCTGCAATTAGCCACCACCATTGTCGTTTGCATCAGCTGAAACCCTAAGACCAGTCACCACCATCGTAGCTCAGGTCTTGAAACAGAGAGATGAGGGTGGTTGTTCTCCACCAATGCTCGTCGGAAAGGCGGCGTCGCCGTGGGAGGCGACGTCGGTGAGCCCCGGCGGTGAACGAACGAGAGAGGGAGAGAGAGGCAAGAGAGATAGAACGACGAGGGAGAGAAGGAGGGCCGACGCCCCTTGCCGGCGACGACTCCGGCAGCTACGGCTCATCTCTATTTCAGATCGAAGATGTTATGTTGAGAATAAGAGTGATGAAGATGTTATGTTGAGAATAAGAGTGATGAATAGAGTAGTATCAGATCGAAGATGTTATCAAAATGTCACATTTTCTTTTGTTTTCCAGTGATAATCGATGATGATGATGAATCGACGTGATGAAGATTGATGAATCGGTGATAGGGCTGTTCACGAGCCGAACCGAACCGATCCGATCAGACCTTTGCTCGTACTCGGTTCGTTTACAAACCGATCCGAACCGAACCGAGCGTTTTTTCAACCGAGCCAAAGTCGAGCGAGCGTCTTTCGATCCGAACATTTTTCGAACGAACGTCGAGCGAGTATCGAGCGTTGTAGAATAAACAAGGAAAGTGACGATGGGAGTGCTAGTTATTAGAATAAAGTGCAGTTTTCATCCCTGATGCTTCGTCCAATATAATACAAGTAAAAATTTAACAAATAACAAGGAATACAAAAACACCCAACTATTCTATCGAGATTAACTAAGCGGGAAGATAAATTGTCGACCGATTGAAACATACCCTTGTTCTATCGGAAGTTTGAAATTTTTTTTTGGGTAAAGGGTTACCCCGGTGAATTTTATAAATAATCAAAGAATAAAACATGTGCATCAGAAAGGATACACAATGCTAGACTTGGCATACCAAGACTAGGAAATCCAGTAAAACACAACCCAACAAACAAACACAAAAAACTAAGACAACCAATAAACAGACACAACCAAGACTACACACAACGACCGAATCCTATCAGGACCGAATCCGATCAGGGCTAGCTCCTGATCGGAAGTTTGAAATTGAATGAATCGACTGAAGCTAAACCCTTGCGAGTTGGCATCTTGGCGAGTGGCGATGGAGAAAATAACGATGGCCAATGGGGGTTTTGATTAGGGTCTTGCACTTTTGAATCAAATGGCGGGTTGAGACTTGAGTATTGATCGACGTTTCACATTTTAGTATTTGAAATTTTGACTCAATTACTAATTACTCAAATGGACATTTAAGTATTGGATAATGGACCATTGGTATTGGATTTCAATTCAATGAGCTCTATTTGGATTTTGGACAAAATATTATTAATGTTGGTTTCTAGTCATTTCATTAAAAATGATAAACATACAAACACAAATATATATGTATATATATATTAAAAGATAAATCGAGCCAACCGAGCCGAACCGAACTGAGCGGACCTTTGCTCGTGCTCGGTTCGTTTACAAACCGAGCCGATCCGAACCGAGCATTTTTTTAATCGAGCTGAATCGAACGAGCAAATTTCGAGCATTTTCCAAGCGAGCATCGAACGAGCGTCGAGCGCCGAGCAATTTGAACAGCCCTAATCGGTGATGATGATGTTGAAGGTGTTGATGGCAAAAAACTGGGTTGTAGAGAGAGAGAGAGTGGGGTTGGGGTTGTAGAGAGAGAAAGGGGAGGGGTGGGTGGAAACGTCTTAAGAGTGGGATCACTGACAAGAGAAAGAGAGAGAGGTAAAAGTTAAATGGAAAAAGCTGATTATGATGGGATTGGATGCTGTTCAAAAAAAATGATGGGATTGGACACGTGTCTATCGGTGGATGGCTGATGAGGAAACGTCTTTGAGACGTGTGGGAATTCGTGAAACGTCTCATCAGTTGGCTAGTTTGGAAAAGTTGACCCATTCTTGGTCATTTTGGCTATTTTCCCTAAAACTAATGTTTTGAAATTGGGCTGGTTGCTCACTTGCTCTACCAGTTCACTAGTTGGACCGTTTAGATCAGTTTCGATTACATTTCTTTTTTAAATAACAGTTTCTAATACACCGCGCTTTGTGGAATTTGAACTCCCAATACACCTATACCTACGATTAATACACACGACGTATTATCTAGCTTCTAAAATAGCTTTCACTGTTTTCACCAGATTTTAAAACCGGCGGTCACGCCGGAAACCTTCACATCAGTTTGGTTTGTGGGGCAGGAACCGACTTTGGTTGGACAGGCCAACCGGCATCTGTTGTATTCTGGTTCAACCCAATCTAGTCCATGCCTAATGAACTGAACATTGATAAAACAAATCCAAAAGTCAAAGCAAATAGTTCATAAGTGAAGGTGTAAGCCGTTTTCTAGCTGTGGTAAAAGTGGTTATTATATATAGTTCGTTGCAAAACTGTCCCGGAGACTTGTGAAGTGTTGGTTTTGTTGATTTCGACAGACCACGGTCTAAAAGCTCGATAAGAAAACGTTGCATTATATAAAATTCAACATTACAACGAGTTTAGATAATATGGACATAATTAAATCATACAATCTTAATTGAAAAAAAAAAACAACTAACACAATAAAAATAACCATATATACAAGATAATGACCAAGAGAGCTTTGCAGATAATCATGTGACTGATTAATAAAGACCACATTCAGGTATAGTATGTAAAACAGGATTCCAACTGCATCTGCATCTGCATCTGCACATCACTGATGATCTTCTACTTGTCCTACACTTCACCAATATCTGACCCGAAAAATGGTCAACAGAAGACGATGGTGGTGCAGGCGGTGATGGTGGCGTAGTAGGGTGGTCGTAGAAGGTGGCGCGGTTCAAGATTTGCTTCAACTCAGACTGTGTCAACACCACCTTCACCCTCACCCCTTTCTTCATTCTAGTAGGCCTCATGGTTGTTTCAACGACGGCGTCTACTGATGGTACCTTGAACCTCACTTTCTTTCTTTTCTTGCAACTATTGTCACCACTGAGTGCAACATGGTCATGCACAGTAGAAACTACAAGAGGTTTTGCTTCTTCTGCTTTGACTTCTTCATAGGATGTTTCTGATCTCATCACTGGTTTCAGGCAGTTACCCATTTTAGACAGTGGAAGAAAGACGGTGGTGGTGGCGGCGGAAGGCGGAGACAGGAGGTGGCTGATGGTGGTGAGATTGAGGGATGGGAGTTGGGAGTTCAAATATGATATTTGGCATTGGCAAGCACATGAGACATGAGTTTCTCTTATAAGTTATATCACAACCAACATTTGAAATATAGCATTTTTATTTAAAACATATTACAAAAATAACAAAATAGCATTTTTATTTAAATAAGGGGTATTGGATTTTAATAATCCCAAGTTTCACTAATTGGCCGGTAATAATCTCAACTTCAAAAATTGCCTACAACAGTCCCAACTTGTAAGATTTTGGCCACCAATGATCCTTGTCTAACTGGGTTATAACCTTGTTGGGCTGGTGACCTGCAACTTATTCCGGCAGCCCGTTTTAACCCTGAAACCACCAAACGAGACCACCAC
Source organism: Helianthus tuberosus (assembly GCA_030545235.1). Classification (NCBI taxonomy): domain Eukaryota; kingdom Viridiplantae; phylum Streptophyta; class Magnoliopsida; order Asterales; family Asteraceae; genus Helianthus; species Helianthus tuberosus. The sequence goes on from CM060367.1 coordinate 83,965,167, forward strand.
CAATCATCTCCGACCTCCTGTAATCTTCTCCGCTTCTCAAAAGTTTAAAATTTCCACCATCTACGCAACTCCGGTGACCGGCAACTTATTCCGACGACCTTCTTTACCCCTGAAACCACCAAAGGAGACCACACTTGTCATCTCCAACCTCTAGTGACCTTCTCCGCCGCTCAAAACTTCAAAAAACTAACTGGGTTATAACCCAGTTAGACAAGGATCATTGGTGGCCAAAATCTTACAAGTTGGGACTGTTGTAGGCAATTTTTGAAGTTAGGATTATTACCGGCCAATTAGTGAAACTTAGGCCCTTTAAAGAATATTACAAAAATAACAAAGGGTTAGTTATTGTGTATGTTTTGAACTTTTGATACATAAATACACCATTTTACTTTTCATACATAAATACACCATTTTACTTTTAAAACATTACAAATATTAAAAAAAAAAAAAAAAAAGGTTAGTTCTATTTTTTTTATCAGCCAAACACAACTTTCATTTCACAATAAAAAGGTTAATTATTGTGTATGTCACTTAATGTATAAAAATTAAGTTTTAAACTTTTGATAAAAGGAATGTTTTGAAGTTTATTACTACGATAAAATGTGTAAAGTTAAATATATTGATATGTTTTTTTTTTTTTTTTCTAAATCGAACTAGGAAAAGAGTATTATGTGAAACATAATATTATGTGATATATAATAGTAAAAATTACTTATCAAAAAATATAATTTTGCATTTCTCTGAATATTCGATATTTACTGTCTTTATAATGTTATAATACATTTAAAAACAACTGTGGTTAGAACTTTGAAATAGTTGTTATTTTATGAAGTACTTTATTTTATTGACTATTATTTTATCATATTGTAGAGTTAATGACCATTAAATATCAGTAACAATTTATAGCAGTTAAAGCATTGGTTATAATTTATTTTGCTTAGGTACATCTACCGTTTGGTAGGAATGTTAGGTCTATGTACCAATAAACTATAAAAGGGTTAATTGTAATTAAACGTATCATCCAACTTATGATGGTAATCGTATATAAAAACGTTAAGACTAAAATTTTTTTATTTATAAAACATATTTGTTGATATAATTAGTGTTATGAAATTGTCTTAGATATATACATTTTTATAGCCTGTTTATACATATAGTCAGAATCAAATATAATGACACATATTTTAAAATATACAAAAAGAGGTTATTTTTTAAGTGATACACAATTTTTTATTCTAACATTTTTTTAATGTAATTCGCAGCATTGATAGGACACAACCCATATATATAATGTAAACTAGTATTAAGCACCCCCGCGTTGCGGCGGGTGCGAGCACTAATGCCACACTACCGCCAGCGACCACCGACACTGAAGTTGCGGCGTGTTAATGCGAAGAAATTAAGCCAAAACGTAAAACATAGAATAAAATAACTAAGTTGATCTAGGACTCGTGCGTTACGATGAACCCGCGTCTATTTTTTTCCCGTTTGACAGGTTCATCATAATCTATATATAATATATATCATTACCAGTTTACCACTATACAAACCATAATGCATACATTACAACAACCATTGTATCAATATGTTGCAAATTATATTTATACAAAATTTTGGCTAAATTAATTAGATTATTATAAATAATAATAATTTACAAATAAAACAACACAACTTTGAATGGATCAAACCGATTGAATATGGTAAGATAATGAAACCATTATTTGATTAGGTTACAACCACTTAAGCACAATTTACAATCATACATGCATACAAAACAGATTGAATTTGGTAAGGTAATGAAACTATTATTTGATTAAGATACAACTACTTAAGCACAAATTACAACCAACGATGCATACAAATGTTCCAAAATAATAGTATATTTATTGGATTAAGGTACAACTACTTAAGCATGAATTACAACCAAACATGCATACATGATAAGGTAATGAAACTATTATTTGGTTAAGGTACAACTACTTAAGCACAAATTACAACCAAAGATGCATACAAATGTTCCAAAATAATAGTATATAAATTATAATATTATCAAGGTTTGGTAAATAGGATAATATTGTGTTTAAAGTTTAGTTAAGTAATTTATTCTATTTTGGTAAATAGGATATTATTGTGTTTAAAGTTTAGTTAAGTAATTTATTCTATTTTATTAGCATTTGACACCCACCAAAATTGTCAAATACTGTACTCATTCAAATTATTTTTCTTATTTTTATTTCCGATTTTTTTTAAGTTACCGACTACAAGCACCATGTTGTATGTAGAGGCTGTTTGGCAACATCTGAATGGTTAAGTGCAGAATTAGCAAGAGGTCTGAACCATTAAGTGCTAAATCAGTAAGAGCCCTGAACCATTAAGAGCATGTATAATGCTTTACTGTTCAGAGATAAATGTCTGACCAATTCAGATTAGAGGTCTTAACCATTCACACTTTGTATAATGCTTAACCGTTCAGAGGCAAATTTCTGAACCATTCATACATCTGCTCGTAAAACAAACAGTCTGAACCATTAAGTGTTGAACTAGTAAGAAGTATGAAACATTAAAAGCCTCGTTAAGAGGTAAACAAACAGCCTCGTAGTCAATATATAATACAAGTTTAGTCACACATCAAAATAATATTATACTAATATTATAATAACATACACTTTTGCTAGCAACCAAATTTCATGGCTATTCATATAACGTCATTCAATCTTCTTGTCAACCACAAAATCATTTACATTTTAACATTGTTTATTAATAATTCATATAATATAATATTACAAGTGAATGAAATAATAACATATTAATACATTACTATATATTAATAATTATATTAATAATGATTAGCAAATGGTATCGAGTACCGATATCGGTATCAAATTTACCAATTCAGGTGTATGTTCCGTACCTGTTCGACACCTGGATTCACCGGTTTTTACCCTCAATTACCGGTGTCGTACCAGTACCGACCGTTACCAAACCGTACCGTACCGTACCAGGTATATTTGATACCGGTACCCACTTTTGGGCCTATATATTAAAAATAGAATTAAATCAATAGTAACATCACTAAGTGATGAGCAAATGGTATCGGGTAACGGAACCGGTATCAAATTTAGCAAACCGGTTGTATTTTCGGTACCTGTTCGGCACCGGTATTCACCAGTTTTTACCCTCAATTACCGATGCTGTACCAGTATCGACCGTTACCAAACCGTACCGTACCATGTATATTTGATACCGGTACCCACTTTTGGGACTATATATTAAAAATATAATTAAATCAATAGTAACATCACTAAGTGATGAGCAAATGGTATCGGGTATCAAATTTAGCAAACCGGTTGTATTTTCGGTACCGGTTCGGCACCGGTTTTTACCCTCGAATACCGGTGTCGTACCAGTATCGACCGGTACCAAACCGTAACGTACCAGGTATATTCAGTACCCCACTTTTGGGGATTTCGGTAACGGTATTTTCGGTACCGGTTTATCTAATAATAGATAAACTGAATGAACAGTAAATTTGTTTTAAAGGTTTTTTATGTATGTTATTTAGTGGTTTTTTACATGTGTTATATGGTTCTTTTATATATCTTATGTAACTTGCGTTTGCTTTTTATCGATGTAATTCACGTGTCAGTATTTTTTAATCATATCAAGATTTTTTCTCTATGGGTTGCTGTAACGAGTGTAGGTGACGTAACAAAACAAACCGATACCGATCAAATTTCCGCCGTGTTGGTATATTTTTTGTCATATCATGATTTTTTTCTCTATTAGTTGCTATAACAAGTGTCAGTACCGTAGTTAAACGAACTGATACCCACCCACCGCGCAACGCGCGGATTTAATAACACTAGTTACTTTATAAATTAGCATCGTACAAATATTGTAAATAAATAAAGTTTATGTTTCATAATAACATGTTTGATCTTTCTGACTATTTTGTTTTTAGCGATTAAAACAATTCTACTCTTAAATCTACACCTTCGTTCTCCATAAACTAAAAATTATTACAATTTATCTTGATACCGTTAAACTACAAGCTTTTTAGTTCCTCATGGGCTGCACCTATATAGGTATGTTACAAGAACAAAACTTTAAGAGACAAGTATGTTTTGTTTGTATTTTTTAAAGTTATGTGGTAATAAATAAACTCGTTTTTGCACACATAAAGCCGAGAACTCTCTAATACAAACCAACTTTTAGAGCACCCACAACGCTAAAGGTGGTCTAAAATCCAGACTGCGTAGTCAGTATTCCAAACCATCATCATTCCAAACATCCACCTCATTATCCACCTCATCACCTGTTTATCCTTTTATTTAAACCATTTATAATTTATATAATCTATTTTTAATTTATTTACTTAATTATTTTATTTTCATGATTTTTAAAAATTTAAAAAATTCTGGAAAAAATAATTTAAAAACTAGATAATCTATTAAATAAAAAAACACATTTATATCAATTTTAAATAAAAAAAACACATCAACACCTTAAAATAAATACATCTAAATCTAATAAAAAACTCCAATTAATGCCACATGTCATTTTCTTATTTAAAATTTCAACTAATGCCACATGGCATTTTCTTATACAAATCATTAATAATATTATTTAATAAATATCTAATTCTAATTAATGATTATTATTAATAATATTATGCTATTAATATTTATATTAATTAGAATTCAAGATTGATAATTAAAAAAAATACTTAAAGTTTTTATTAAAAGAATACTTCAACTTTTCTTTTAACGACGGTTATCTATAAAATTTAAAACCTATGATTTTAGTACTTTTTAAAATGAATAATTATGCTTAAGTTTTTTTCATATGATCTATGATTTTCATATTCCACATATTAGTTGTGGTTTCCGGTTTATTCTTGTATTTTATAATAATTTATGCTTAATGTGAATACTATGGATTACTCAGTTCAATCACATATTTGTAATAGGATTTTTGTTTCTCTTTAATGGATAGTGTTTGAATCTTATTTATCATTCTTTTCAGGTTGTAACGGGTTCATGTCAAAACAGGTGATCTTTTACGGGTCAAAAGGATATGAGTCATGTTAGGTGTTAGTGCATACATCTGTCGACTTCGTCTTGTATCGAGTCTTAGACTTAGAATGTTATATCAGGGCACGTTGTACGAGAAAATAGATTGAGTTAGTATGTAAATGTTCCGATTCCGCCCGAGAGGTTGATTCCGCTCGAAATGACATTATGTCATTTGGAGCGAAATCACAAGTTAGTGATTTCGCCCGAAATGACACAATGTCATTAGGAGCGGAACCCCTTCACTATATAAACCCCTCTTGAGCGAAATCAGGAAGAAGGTCCTTGTTTCCAGTATCGAACTGCTGCTGAAGTGCCATCTGATCTGTAATAGTTGTGAAATTAATATACAAGGCAATATTTAGTGAAACAAGCTGTTTTCCGTGTTCGTTTCTTGTTTTCCGCACCTGAAATGGATTAGAACACCTTTGATTGACTCGTTTGGGTCTGCACGCGATCCTACAAGTGGTATCAGAGCTCAGGAGGAGGAGTTCAGCATATATCAGCTAGTTTTCATTACAATTTCTCACTTCTATACCCTCTTTCTTCATCTGAATAAGATTTAACGGTTAAAATCGGCTCAAATTTTTATAAACTGTGTAAAAGTCCATAATATCAAAGCCTTGAAAGAACCAGATCAAAATTCGCATTAAAAATAGCAAAAATGGACTCGTGAAGTGATTTCGCTCGAAAACACATAGTCTGATTCCGATCAAGATTGCTTGTTTCCGCCTGAAATTGTCTGGTTCCGCTCCAAACTGCCTACTGATTCCGCTCCAGACTGCAAAACGTGTGATTCCGCTCCAACATATTTGAGATTTCGCTCCAAGTTAAAATTGTGATTCCGCCCCAAAAAGAATTCTGTGATTTCGCTTGAGATCAGCTATTCCGCTCGAAAGGAGTTTACCACTGTTTTTGAAATACGTGTTACCAAATAATGGCTGAAGAGTTTTACAATGCATTCGCGACACCTGTTGCACCTGTTACTGCTGCTGAAACTTTATACAGTGAGAATGAGACGGGTACTCATCAGAAACCACCAAAACTCATGTACATTGAAGATTTTCAAGGTTGGAAAAATCGATTCGAGAATTGGGTTCAAGCATACAAATTTGATGCATGGTGTTCGTTGTTGAAATATTATGAGAAACCAAAGAATGAACGGGGTATTGAAAAGGCTTTTAGTGATTATACAGAGAGTGATAAATTGCAGTTTACAAGTGAGAAAATGATGATAAGTATTCTTCAACAAGCGATTAAAGAAGATATCTTTATTTTGCTTTAACATAATGGGACAGCTAGATCAATTTGGGAGGCTTTGATTCAGAAATTCAGAGGGAGTGCTGATATGATCAAAAACAAAAAGGCGTTATTGAAGAAATCATTTGATATGTTTACAGCCTTCGATCATGAAACAACAAAACAGACCATTGATAGATATTGTCATCTGGTATTTGGAAATGGGTAGATTGGACATCAAGAAAGAGGATGATGAGTGGGTCGATAATCTAGCTGAGGCATTACCACAGCATAAGTGGGGAACATATTTGATGGTTGTGAAACTCATGAGGAAGTATGAAAGTATGAACTTGGCACAGTTCATTCAGAAAATTGAAGAGCAAGAGTTGGATATTCAGAAAACAGATATCATGACAAATCCAAATGCTAAACAAGATGTCAGTCTGTACTACTGAGGGAACAAGTTCGAGGCTAACCCCAGCCAAAGTCCAAAGATTAGTACTGCTTTTAGTGCGGATGGTTCTTCCAGTCCAAATGTTAGCACAACAACTCAAAGTGGTGGATATTCTTCATCATTTTCAAGCTTTGATCCAAACAGCACAACATCAAGTCCTCAACAGCAGAATTCTACAAATCTTCAATGCAATGTGACATTGAATATTCAGAATGGTCAACATCTTTCTCCAGAGCTGGCTAAACAACACATGACATCTCTTGTCGCCATGTCAGAGTCGTATGAAAGCTTAGTTGCAGGAAGAATTGGTAATCCTATGCTTACGAAAGAAGACTATGACCAGATTGATGCCGAGGAACTTGAATTGATGGATGTGAAATGGTGTTTAGCTAGTGCTTGTAGAAGAGCTGAGAAGTTTCAACAAATCACGGGCAGAGATGGTTTTCGTGATCTGGCAAATTCTGCTTTAGGATTTGACAAATCAAAAGTTACCTGTTTCCGTTGCAAAGGAAAAGGTCATTTTAAACGAGAGTGTAAAAATCAAGAAGCAACCGGGAATCAAGAAAAGAACAATTATTATCAGAAATCGATTTTTCATCAGATTGAGCAACAACCATCATCGTCTAGTGCCATTGACAATGGAAAGAAGAAAGCTTTAATAATTCATCAAGATGATGAAAAGGTTGCAGAGGGTTTTAGTTGGGACAAATATATACCTGGTTTAGCTCGTGTTGCTCGAGTTCTGGAAGATGAAGTTAGTCAGAAAAGAATTCCGATTTTTCCAGATCTAGGAAGTGATGTTGATACTGATGATGAGGAAGAATATCTTAACAAATGTAGAAAAAGTATTGATCCTGACAGTTTTAATTTTTTCTATGCAGATAAAGTGGAGATGCTGAATCAGAAGAAGATTGTCCGTTTGAAGAGAGAGCTAGAAGCAGCAAAGTTACTCGTTGATGAAAAAGCAAAGACAGAAGCTGGAGAAACAAAAGTTGAAGCAGTTACTGAGAATGCAACAGAAAAGATTGTTGAAGTGGAGAAAGTGGTAGAAAAAATAGTTGAAGTTGAGAAAATTATTGAAAAGATTGTCGAAATTGAAAAGATTGTCGAGGTAGAGAAGATAGTTGAAAAGGTGGTTGAAATTGAAAAACCATGTTTAAAATGTTCAGAATCTTGCAAAGATTGTGAGGAGAAAGATAAGAAGATTGCTGAATTAGAGAAAGTTAAAGAAGATTTACTGTCTGATGTGAAGTATGTGAAGGAGTCATATGATGTACTGAATAGGACAGTTGATAGTTTGAAAAGAACGAATTCAGAAATTGAAAAAGCAAATGACAAAATGAGTGCAACTTTAATGACAAAGCAGAGCGTCATCAATGATTACATTGAAGATTGTGCTAAGCTGAAGAAGGAGTTGGAACTTGAGAAGATTGAGAGTGAAAGGATTAAACGATTACTATTGAGTTATACTACTTGTGATTATTTGATTGATCGTGTATATCCTACTGTTGCAGGTCTTGAGGCTTTCAAGAAAGAAAAGACTGAAGATACTGATACTGGTAAGAAAACGAGTGTCAAGTATAACAGATGTCCGCCTCCTATCTTTGAGAGTTATTCCCCCAGGAAACCAAATGAGGAACGAGTAGACAAGGCTCTAAACATCAAGTTAAAGTCTGAAATCATTGATGAATTACCAGACAATATTGATGTCACATTCACAGCGTCTGACACTGATCATGAGTCTGAGTTAGTTAAGAAAGTTGTCGATCAGGTGTTGGATATGGATGAAGAGTCAAAGTCGGAGTCTAAGTCAGATAGTTCGAGTTCGTCTGAGAAGAGTCCGAGTTCACCGGTTAAAAGGGTTTACAACAAGGAATTTTTATTATCAAAATCTAATTTGAATGATGAATTAATCAATTTTGCTTATATTTTGAATGATTCAGACAAATTATATTCTGATAATGAATTCCCAATAAGAAGTGTTAAAACTGAAATGATCAAAAAGGTTTTCAAATTAATAGAAATTAATATTTCTGAAATAAAAGATTTAAATCTTTCTGCAAAACCTAAACCTTACACTTCAAGGATTAAACAAAGAGTTAACAAGAAAATGGGTTACGGTTGTGGTTATAATTTCCAAAAGAAATCAAACCATAATGGTAATCTTAAAAATAAAGGTCTTGGTTTCAATTCTTCAGAAAATTATAAAAATCAGAAAACTTATAAACCAAAAACAAAATTTGTTTCAGGAGGAAGTTCAGAGGATGAACAGAAGAAACCGTTCTGGAAGCAGTCAAACCAGGAGTTTCTTGCTGAAGTAAAGAAGAATGTGAGAAAGTTTGCTCAAAGAGGTGACAGAAGAACCTGTTTCAAATGCCAAGAAGTTGGACACATAGCTTGGAATTGCCCCAAGACCAACTACCAAAAACAGGAAGTTTCATCTAACTCTGTTCTGAGAAAGACTTGTGTTGATAAGAAAGAACAACCTGTGAAAAATGTTAAAAAGTTTGAAAATTCTACTTCTGAGGAAGGAGAAAGTTCAAAACGGTTTTACAAAAGAAGGGGTGATTTGAGTAAACAAAAGTGGGTTGTTAAAACAGATAGTTGTTCTGACAATGAATCTGATTCCATAAAATCAGAGGAGACTTTGGTTGAGAAAAAGATTGTGAGTTCCGTTCCAGAGGTGAACGATGAGGATTTTCCTCCATTGTCAAAGGAAAATTTGATGAAGAAAGTGGGAAAGGTAGAGATCTCAAATCAATTTTTCGCTGATAAGGGAGAATTTGATGTTGAGAAGGCTTTCAATGGAAAAGTCAAGCATATTTTTGGTAAGATGGTTGACAGAAAGGTTAAAAATGCAAAAGATTTTTATAAATCAAAATGTTGGTGGGACAGATGTGAACCTGTTGGTGCACTACATCTGTCGACTTCGTCTTGTATCGAGTCTTAGACTAGATAGATTAGATCAGGGCACGTAGAACGAGAAAATATTAGAGAATTAGAAGATTTCGCTTGAAAGTGTGTAATGTATTTGAGTTTTCGCTTGAAGCCTCAAGCGAAATCATCATATCAGATTTCGCTTGAGTGATGCTGAAGCGAAATCTCAAAGTCTATATATAGGAGGTTAGTGTCAAGCGAAATCAGAAGTTGATAAGTTGTTTTTGTGAGATTTCCATACCGAGGTGCTGCCGGTGTGAGAACTGATTGTATTTGTGTTCTTATCAATACAAATCAGTGTTAAAGTGAAGATTCAGCTGTTTACAAGTCAAATACTTGTTTTCCGCACCTGTATTTGATGGAATTCCTCTGAACCGACTCGTTTAGGTCGCGAACCCGGTCCTTACAATTGGTATCAGAGCTCAGGAGGAGGAGTTCTGCAAAATTCAGCCGAAATCGATCAAAATTTCTTACTTCTACACCTTCTTTTCTTAGTTCAGAAATATTTCACGGTCAAAATTGATTAAATTTCTCACGGATTGTTTAAAAGTACTAGATAACAAACCCTTGAAAGTTTCACAGCAAAATTCGACCTAAAAGTGATCAAAATCGACATTTGAATGGAGTTCGCTTGTACAGTTCAGTATTATTGGACGATTTCGCTTGAAACTTCAAGCGACACTTAATATTTCGCTTCAAACAGAGTTCGTTTTCGCTTCAAGATTTTCGCTTCAAGGTGTTCGCTTCAGGGTTCTTTATTCAGGATCGCTTCAAAGTATTTCGCTTCAAGAACTTCGCTTGAGAGTTGTTCAGTTTAATTGTTTCGCTTGAAGGGTACCGCTTGAAAGATAGTATTTCGCTTGAAAGTGTCTGAAACATGGACAACGATTTCCACAACGCTTTTGCAACATCACCTAGTTCATCTTCCATTGCTCAGAACATGAATTCAGAAAACGAAACGGGGACGACTCAGAAACCCCCGAAGCTAATGGGAATTGAAGAATACTATGGATGGAAAGATAGATTCGAAAACTGGGTGCAGGCAAATCATTTGAGATCATGGGAATGTATTTTAACAAAGTATGCTATACCACTAACCGAAATGCAGACTGAAAAACAGCTTTCATATTTTAGTAAAGAAGAACGGGAAATATACCGAGCTGAAAAGATGATGATCAGTTTACTTCAACAGGCCATCAAAGAAGACATCTTCATACTACTTCAACATGACAAAACATCACAATCAATATGGGATGCTCTAAAAATCAAGGTTGAAGGCAGTACGAGTATGATTAAAAGCAAGAAGGCATTGCTTAAAAAGGAATTTGATTTGTTCACAAGTTTGCCCGGAGAAGATACAAAGAAACTAATTGAACGATATTGTCACTTAGTGAGAACAATGTCAATGATGAGCATTAAAAAGGAAAATGAAGAATGGGTGGATAAACTTGCTGATGCATTACCTCAGAAAGAGTGGGGAACTTATTTGATGATACTGAAGAATACTGGAGTTTATGATAGATTGTCGATCTCTCAGTTCATTGAAAAGATTGAAAGTCAGGATTTGGAACAGCAGAAGATTGCTAGGATGAATAATCCAAGTGGTCAACAAGATGTAAAGATGTATTACAAGGGTAGTGTTCCGAATTCAGAAGCTGAAAGAAGTCCGAAAATTCAGACTGCATACAGTGTTGGTGTTGGTGATACTACAGAAAAAATTGATCAAAGCACAAACAAAAGCAGTGGATTCTCATCTTATCCAAGTGTCAATCCAAAGACTTCATCAGAAAGTTTTCAGTCTCAAAGCACAAAGATGGGAAATGGTTGTGTGATTCAATGCAACATAGCTCTAAATCTTCCAGAAGGTCAAACTTTTTCTGAAGACATTGCAAAAGATCATATGGCTTTACTTGGTTCCGTGCTTATCTCATATGAAGGTTTAGTGGCTGGTCGAATTGGAAATCCTATGCTTACCAAAGAGGATTACGACCAAATAGATGCTGAAGAGATGGAACTAATGGATATCAAATGGTGTCTTGCAAGTGTTCTTAGACGTGCTGAGAAGTTCAAAACAATTACTGGGAGAAATGATTTTCTTGATGCTTGTGTTTCTACTTTAGGTTTTGATAAATCTAAAGTTACTTGTTTCAGGTGCAGGGAAAAAGGTCATTTTAAGAGGGAATGCAAGAACAGAGAAGTTAGTGGTGCTCAAAATCCATTTGGAAAAGATGACTACTACCGGAAAGCCATTTATCAGCAAGTTGGTCAGCACAAGAATTACAGACGGCTCATGGTAGAAAGATTGAAGATTCAAAGAAAGGATGTTTGGTAGATTTCAACTGGAGCAACTACATTTCTTCTAATAGCACAGCATGTATAGTGGACCAAAATGATGAACAACTACCTGAAGGATTCAGCTGGGATATGTTTGTTGATGAAAAAGGGGATTTCAAAGCTTTCATTGCAAAGATTGTTAGAGAACCAGATTTGTTTGCTACATGGATGAGTTCAATTGGTGAAAAAGTGAAAGATCAATCGATTACATCTGAAGAAAGTTCAGAAAGTGCTGATTCTGAGTCATTAAGTACAGATGAGAGTGTGCAAAATGAGGATACTTCAGAAAAAGAAGTTGTTTTTGATCAAACACCATCTGATTCTGGTATTTCAGATGCTGATTCTGAAAAATCCGTAGAGTTTGATCAAACACCAATGGAGAGTAGCAGTGATGATGAAGAAGAGAAACATATTAATATTGCTAAAAAACATCTTTCTCCTGAAAGTTTTCATTTCTATTTTGCAGATCGCATGGAGAAACTGAAGGAGAAACAAGCTGCAAAAGAACAACAACAGAATGAGGAAGTTAAAGTAGTTGTTGAAGAAAAGGTGACTGAAGCTGAGAAGGTAACTGATGAAGAAAAAGTGATTGAAGTGGTAAAAACAATCGAGATTGAGAAGATTGTTGAAGTTGAAAAGCCTTGCAAGAAATGTTTGGAAACTTGTAAGAGTTGTGAAGAAAAAGATGTGATTCTGTTTGATAGAGAAAAACTGATAGAAAAGTTACTATCTGATATCAGCTATGTGAAAGAATCGTATAGCGTGTTGAACAGAACAGTGACAGGTCTTCAAACAACGAATTCTGAAAGAGAAAAGGCTTTAACGATGACAAATTCTACATTGATGGCAAAGCAAAAGGCAATTAATCATTACATCGAAGAAAATGCTAATCTAAAGCAAGAGTTGGAGAAAGAAAAGATTGAGAATGAAAGGATCAGAAGGTTATTACTGAGTTATTCTTGTTCTGATTATGTTATTGATCGAGTTTATCCTACTGTTGCAGGTTTTGAAGCATTTCAGGATGAGAAGCAAAAGAATGAGACTGGTAAGAAATCGACTGTTAAATACAACAAGTGTCCGCCTCCTATCTGGGAAGGGTATTCTCCTAGAAAACCAAATGAGGAGCAAGTCGAAAAAGCAGTCAATATAAAGTTAAAATCCGAGACAAATGACGTTTTACCAGATAACATTGATATCACGTTTACCTCGTCTGATACTGATCATGAGTCTGAGTTAATCAAAAAGGTGGTCGATCAGGTGTTGGATACTGAGGAGGTGTCTGAGTCAAAGTTTGAGTCTGGGGGTTCAAGTTCGTCAGTCAACAGTTCAAAGTCATCGGAAAAACGGTCTTACAGTAAAGAATTTTTGCTATCAAAGGCAAATTTGGATGATGAAACATTTGAAGTTGCATATACTTTAAATGATTCGGACAAATTATACTCTGACAAAGAGTTTCCGATTAGAAGTGTTCATTTTGACATGATTAAAAAGGTTTTCAAAATGACAGAAATTAATTTTTCTGAAATTAAGGATTTAAAATCTATTGAAAAACCTAAAAAATACACTTCTAGAATTCAACAAAGGTTAAACAAGAAAAAAGGAAAAAAGAATTACAATTCTGATTCTAGTTTTCAAAAGAAAACAAATCAAAATTGTAGTTACAAAAAGAAAGGTCTTGGTTTTACTCCACCTGATAATCGTAAAAATGAAAAATATGTTAGAGATTTTAAATCAAAAATGATATATGTTGCAGGAAAAAGCTATGAAGAGGAGTCAAATAGCTTATCTTTGAAAAAATCAAATCAAGAGTTCCTTGTTGAAAGGAAAAGGACAGGAACTGGAGTTTTTCATTCAACTGGAGTTTTTCAAACCAGAGACACAAGAACTTGTTTTCAATGTCAAGTTGTTGGACACATCGCTCATAATTGTCCAAACAAAGTCAACAAAAAACAGGGAGTTTCCGAAAAACTTAAAGAAAAAGTGGTTGAAAAGAATGATTCACCAACTACAAACTTCAAAAATTTTGAAAATTCAAAGAATGAAGTTGGTGAAAATTCTAAAAGATTGTACAAAAAGAGTGCAAAAGACAATCAAAAATGGATTGTTAAAAAATCAGGTGAAAAATCTGACGATGATTCTGATTCCACAAAATCAGAGGAGTCACAAGATGAGATCAAAGATTTGATAAATGATGTTGACATTAAATCACTGAGTGTGGAAGAGATTAAACAAATAGTTGGTAAAGTAGAAATCTCAGATTTTGATATTGAAAAAACATTCAATGAAAATGTTAAGAAAATTTTCAAGAAAATGCTTGATGGGAAAGTAAAAGGGGTTAAAGATTTTTATGCAACTAAAAAGGCAACTTACAACCCTACTGCACAAGAATTGGAAGCCACCAAGTCTAAGAAGACTTGGGTGGAAGTTTGCTTTCCTTAAAGTCTTAGGACTTGCCGGAGATCCCAAGTTTATATCGTGGATCAGGAATCGGCATTTTTCTAATGTTTGAAGTTTTTGGTTAAAAGTTTTTGATAGTGTTTGGATGTTTACAGGATGTATGACTACGCCGGAGCTTCCAGGTTGGTAAGTGCGAAGCAGGAATCGGCATTCTGATTGGTAAAATGGTGATGTAGATGTAATATTCCTACAAGTGATATTGTATTCTACATGTGGTAAATTTTTACAATTGATATAGATGGTGCATACTTGAAAGTGGTAAATCAAGGACATTAATTTGTACTTGATCTGCTACAAATGGTTAAGAATAGACAATGTGATGAACCACACTCCGAATCTACAAATGATTATATCATAAAAACTTATTTTCCGGAAAAATCATTTTGATTAAAACAAACTTAAGTGTTTTGAAATCTAAATGAGAAAATAGTTTTGTGATACGGGGAGTTCTGATTGTTTATGCCAAGTGAATGGAGATTTGATGCGATTCGATATCAGTTGTCACTTTATTGTACAGTTTATTTTCAAATTTCCTAAAATGTGTTTGCATTTTAGGGGGAGTAAATTTTTTTTCAGAAAATCCAAAAACATTTGAAAATTTGAAAAAGACAAAAACATGATAAAATTCAAAAATGAGTTTTTGTTGCATATAGAGGAAATGATAGTACATCAGTGGACTATCACAACATGCTAAAGAAATGAAAAGTAAAAATGTGATAAACAATCTTACTGCGGATATGTCAGTAGGTTTTTGCACATTTAGTAGATTGTGACGAGATATAAACCTAAATTTCAAACTTGCTTGTTCTGTGGGTTAACACAAACTTGAATATATAGGTAACCCCTGAAATCTTGTTTGAAAGGTCCCTTATTCTGAGATACTAGGTCTTTATGCTCAGTGATATCTGGGGTATTATCTCGGGACTTCTGCTGAAAGAAATTTCTGACCTAGTCCCCGGATAATGCTTTCTGCAAATGCTTGAAACATAGCATCGCCCTCAGCAAGCTGATGAAACAATAAAATTGATAGTCGCTGCTGTTGTAATGCAAAAGATCCTCTAAAGGGGACACACCAAAAGTCGAAGCCGTCATCTCTCTGCGTATACGGGAGTATCGACCTGAGCTCTCACGACCCTCGTACTATAATTTATTCCCCTGACAGATATCATCTGTGGTATACTCACCTGTAAGACTGAATATTGGGATCTGGATACGGGAGTATATTCAAGTAGTGAGACACACGGATAAGTTCAAGTGCTTAAAACATTAACCTCGTATCTCGGATCAATTGAACTTTGTGTGAAAATTTAAGTGGACAAACATACTGACAATCTAGGTAAATTGTTTAGAACTTAATATGAAATGAAGCTTAACGGTGTTAGTGATCTGTCTCAGAAACTGATATGATCCTCTTGCACAAACTCACAAAAAATATTGTTTGTAAATATTTCTTTATTGCATTCCTTTACAATCAAAAATTATAAAAAGATTTTAGTGTGTTTTAGCATAAATTTTAAAAAAAATTCAAAAAGATTTTCGACAACTGGTATTGGAAAGCTGATTGTCAAAATTTCAAGTGCTAAACATGATGACTTGGTTGTGAGGGGGAGTGAATCTTAAAATGTCGAAAAGGTTTGTTAAAATCCTACAATTGGTATTTTTTAAAAAACCTACATTTGGTTCTTCATTGGTTTGTGATATGAGAAAGAATTATCTGATTATATCAGATTGTTGGTGCATTTAAATTGTTAAATTTAGAAAATTTATTTATGGGTTAAGATGGTTACAGGTGAGCCAGGTTAATTCATTCAAAGCTTACAAAAGTCAGACTCTGATCATGAATCTAAAGTTTGCTAGTTGCTGATGCTGATGAACTTAAGGAATCAAGAGATCTGATCAAGAAAATTAGATAAAAGCCAGGCAATGATCTTGTAAACAACATTGGAGTCAAACATCGATCCTAAAGCAGATGTTGCTGAAGAACAAATGAATACCAGCAAATCGTGAGGGGGAGTCTGATAGAGCCAGGAGATTCTGGAAAAGAAGATAGAGAGAGAAAAGCCCAGAGACTGATCAAGAATGAAGATGTGAAGACACAGCATTGGTGTGACTCGATAGTCGACTCGTCAACATCTGAGGGGGAGTCTGTTGGTGCACTACATCTGTCGACTTCGTCTTGTATCGAGTCTTAGACTAGATAGATTAGATCAGGGCACGTAGAACGAGAAAATATTAGAGAATTAGAAGATTTCGCTTGAAAGTGTGTAATGTATTTGAGTTTTCGCTTTAAGCCTCAAGCGAAATCATCATATCAGATTTCGCTTGAGTGATGCTGAAGCGAAATCTCAAAGTCTATATATAGGAGGTTAGTGTCAAGCGAAATCAGAAGTTGATAAGTTGTTTTTGTGAGATTTCCATACCGAGGTGCTGCCGGTGTGAGAACTGATTGTATTTGTGTTCTTATCAATACAAATCAGTGTTAAAGTGAAGATTCAGCTGTTTACAAGTCAAATACTTGTTTTCCGCACCTGTATTTGATGGAATTCCTCTGAACCGACTCGTTTAGGTCGCGAACCCGGTCCTTACAGAACCAAAATCACCCAAGGCTGATCAGGCTTGGGTGGATATAATGTTTGAATAAATTCCGGACTTGCCGGAGCTCCCAGGTTGGTAAGAGTGGAGCAGGAATCGGCATCTTTCTTAGTAAATGATCCTACAAGTGGTACAGTTGGTAAAGTACAGGTGGTATCTTTAAATTGTTATATTTTGATTTACAAGTGGTTATGGTTGGTGAAATGAACCTGCAAGTGGTTGAAGAAGGTTTTCATCTTCAAATGGTTAATCAAGGTCATTAAGTTGAACTTGATTGGACCATACTTACAAGTGATATTTTGAAAAACAAAATGATGAGTTTATCCCCTAACCTACAAGTGGTTTGAAAATCAACAAAACTAATTTTCCGGATAAACCATTTGATTAAAACAAACTTAAGTGTTTTGAAATCACAATGGGAAAATAGTTTGTTGTGAGGGGGAGTTCTGATTGTTTATGCCAAGTGGATGGCGATTTGAAGTGATTTGATATCAGTTGTCATTTTATTGTACAGTTTATTTTCAAATTTCCTAAAATGTGTTTGCATTTTAGGGGGAGTAAAAAATTTTCAGAAAATCCAAAAACATTAGAAAATTTGAAAAAGACAAAAACATGATAAAATTCAAAAATGAGTTTTGTTGTATAAAAGAGGAAATGATAGTACATCAGTGGGCTGTCACAGCATGCTAAAGAAATGGAAAGATAAAATGTGATAAATGGTCTCACTAAAGATGTGACGATAGGCTGAGCTAGACTAGTAGATTTGCGAGAACGATACAAACTAAAATGAAAAGCCTAGTTCTAGTGGGAAACATGGTCAAAAGCATAGTACTTAGTTTTGTCCTTCTTGATTGTGTGCTTACTCAGTAATCGCTGATTGTCGAAAGACATAAAACTGGTTAAGTTTGTGAACTTTCACAACTTTGCTGAAAAGTCGCTGTGATTGTGCATTTCATTTTGCAAAGATTTAAACTTGTTTTATTTCTTTATATTGTTTAAGCATTGGACATCCTCTGCGTATACGTGAGTATCGACCTGGATGTTATTGCCTAAACGTTCTGCTTTATTTTCTTTGGTGTTTCGTTTAAGCTTTGGATCACCTCTGCGTATACGGGAGTATCGACCTGGTGGTTAAAGCCTAAACATCTTCAACTTGTTTTACTTTTCTTATTTTGTTTAAACATTGGACTTTCTCTGCGTATACAGAAGTATCGACCTGATTGTTAATGTTTAAACATTCTGCTTTATTTTCGCACATATCACAGTTGATGAAAGTTTAAAGGCATTACTTGGGTCAGTGTATTGCATGATGAGGGGATATGCTGAGATCATGGGGTCCATAAGAACTTAGTGCATAATTAATATACCTAAACGTATCGGTAAGCTTTTCGAAAGTTTTTAGATTGAGTTTATGTGGACAACAATATCGTCAATCAATGTGAATCGTTTAGAGCTGAAAATGTTTAAAGTTTAATTGTTACACCTGGGTCACTACGACCATCAAATAAATACCAAACCAATGAAATATTGTATTTCATACTCGGGATTTGTATAAATATGTGTATCATTTGCACATATCAATTTTTGTTCAATTCCAAACTCTAAATCGCTTTCTTGAAGGTTATACGCGCACCGATGCGTAAATATAGCCAGTTTAATGCAAAAAACACTCTGGAATAGTGACATAAGCTTAACATACCTTAAATAACCTTTACATAACTTAGAAATAAGTTTTGGAAGGTTTGGTATGCCGAAATCAAGTTAATTCGCTTACAGGGACTAAATTTGACAAACTATGAAAGTATGCCAATTTGAACTGTAACGAACATTCCGGAACATGACCATAAGTTAAACATACCATAAATATCCTTTACATAGCTTAGAAATAGGCTTTGAGGGGTTCGGTGTGCTAAAATAAACTTTTGGGTCATTCGGGGACTAAAAGCGTCAAAAAGTGCACAAATTTGCATTTTCGCGCATAACTTACGTTCTGAATACATCCGGAAATCCAAAAATTTATGTAAGCACTAAAATATTTTATTTTAGTGTTTGGCATAAGAAAAATCCATTCGTCGCGTCATTTGGATCGTTTTTCGCGCTTATGCGCATTCCGTCGTAATTAAGCGAACATCGCGATCGTACGACCAAACGAACTGACATCCGACATATTTTTGAGCATGTTTCATGTCCACAATGTTTAGGCATCATTTTAGGGCCTTAAAGTTGGCTTAACGGGCCTTAAACGTGTCGGAAATGGCTTAAATACGTAATAGGGACCAAAACTGTCATTTATGAAAGTTGGTTTCTGACCAGTCAGGCCAGGCAGCCCGCGTAAGATTAGTGAGTCCTCTTACGCGGCCCGCGTCCGACTCCCAGATCAGATAAGATCAATTTAACAGCAGATTACAGCTGTTAAGCTCCCAACCACACACCCACACTTGCCCTTTCAGTTCATGAGGGGCCATTTTTAGTCACCACAACATTCCAACAAGTGTACGCACGAGATTCAATCATGTTATTCAAGAAACGATCTTAACGGTTCGAGAAACACTATAAATACCCAACCCCCCTTCCATTCAAAACCCACCAAATCTGATCAAAATGCTCTAAGTTGAGGCCTTTGCTTCATACCTGAGCTATTCGATCACGATTTGCTTGCGGGGACCCTTTGTAAGTGTTCCTTCGTTCTTTTATTGCTTTTCGAGTCCGAAAGTCAAACTTTGTTTGACTTTCTGCATTGACCAGTTTATGGTCAATGCGAAGTTCGTTTGAACTTCATAACGTGAGCGTAATCACGATGGTCATAGTGCCTAGAGACTATACCTACTGATTACCACGTTATTTAGGCTCAGTGACGAGTCGTAGTTTCGGCCAAAATGCGTATTCTTGCGTATTTTGTAACCAAACTACTCTTAGGTATCAAAACCGTTTGTTTTGATACCAAACCTGTTTTCTAAACTTAGTTAAGCATGTTTTAACATGCTTAGCTCGTCACTTTTAGTTTAGTGCTTATATAGGGTCGTAAGGTAAGCGATCTAAACAATCGCTTATACTTTCGAACCCGACCCGTTTGGTCGATCATTAGGATCCGACCAAACACATTAGGTGACCATAGTATACAGGGAATAACCTTCCGAGGTTATACCTTATGGTCACGACGTTTACTTAGTTGTATGATAGGTGGGTTATATGCCTTAGGTAAATTACCAAAATACCCCTTTGACACCAAAATTCATTTTAAGCATATGTAACATAACTTTTGGTATCTAAACTGATTTAGCAACAATATTAGACATGTTAAGGCATATTTTACTTATCATAGGGCTAGTTAGGCGTTCCGAACGCGTTTTACGCGAATGACGCGTTAAAGTAGCATAAGCTACCTAAACGGGTCGTAATGGGTCGTAAGCACTTAGGTTAGGTTTCATTTTAGTATGTAGGCCTTGTTAAACCATACTACATGAGTTCCCATACTCATTTGGTTTACGAGCCCTCATTCTATCCGATCCTCCGACATAGGTCCGGTTTATTAACATAGTTACATATATTAGGTGTCGTTTGATTCCGTGATCTCTAGCATTGCTTGGTGGTTATCTTAGGACTTCTGAGCAATCTCAAGTGAGTACATAGACCCCTCTTTTACTGTTTTCCAAACTGTTTTGGGGTGAAACACATGTGACTACTTGTTACTTTCATGCTTTCCTGTTTTCACATCATATACTTCCTATGTTCATTAGTACATTTATAGTACATGATTTCATTACATTTTATGCTATGTGTGCCCATTGTGTGCATACTTAGTACATCACTTTAAAATACATTTTATGCAATGTGTGCCCATTGTGTGCGTACTTAGTACATTATTTTACATTACATTTTATGCTATGTATGCCCATTGTGTGCGTACTTAGTACATTATTTTACAGTACATTTTATGCTATGTATGCCCATTGTGTGCGTACTTAGTACATTATTTTACATTACATTCTATGCTATGTATGCCCATTGTGTGCGTACTTAGTACATTATTTTACATTACATTCTATGCTATGTATGCCCATTGTGTGCGTACATAGTACATTATTTTACATTACATTTTATGCTATGTATGCCCATTGTGTGCATACTTAGTACATCTGTTTTACATTACATTACATGCTTTGTATGTTCATCATACTTAGTACATTCGTTTCACATCACATGCTATGTATGTTCATCATACTTAGTACATTTATTATTCATTCACATGCTTACATTTTGATATGATATTTGGTTTGTTTTGATGGATCAATATATATTCATTAACACCGATCACGCCGTTCGTTAGTAGGTAGTGGTACCATAGGAATTGACAACTCCCGTTCCGGACATCCTGGGTAGGTTTGGATGAAAGGAATGACCGAATTCGATATACATAACTTAGATAAACCTTTAATTTGTTTAAGGGTTTATCGCCACAGTCTCAAGGCTTGGATGTATGCATTCTCACAATACCGCATAGATGTTTATATCAGTATAGCATGCATTTGTTCCACAAAACATAGCTTTGATTTAAACCATGTTTTACTTAAATACTTTGTTTTTGTGCATATGGTTTAGTTGATATATTTCACTAGCCATACATATCATTTTGGGTTACACATTACATGATTTACATTTGACACATAAACATTTTGACATATTATTCAATACATTTGGCAATTGGTTTAAACATAAACATCTTACGTTGTTGGTTTGGTTTGAGTAAGTGATTTAAGTAACGAGGCGTGTGTAATATGATACAAGCATGGTGGATACGCCGCTGGTACTTCCTATATATAAGTGATTGTATGGTATTACATATCGTAGCGTTATTTGAATCATTTCAATTTGGACATATAACATTTTATACAAATAACATACTTTTCACAAGACATTAATTTACAAACAACTTATTTTATACAAACTCATTTTACATGGTTATTCATTTAACCCTACATTATTCTCTTATTTATACATATCATCTGATCTTATCGTTTTTCAAATGATTAACAAGACAAAGCAAATTACAAGGTTCATGACTAAACATTTTCTCAAACATAAGTCATGAATTCTGTTTTGACAAAACCTATGTATCTCACAGGCATTTTTATGCTGACGTACCTATTTTCACATGTGTTTTCAGGAGATGATGCATAGGACTTATCAAGATACACATAGGCGGACTTGGGCCTTAGTGACAATAAAAGATGCAAGACTAGTTATTTATGTTATGTTTCTTTGATTGTCAAGACATTGTAACTCTTTTAATCAATAAAACAATATTTCAATTTCCATGTGTTATGAAACAATGATTCTGTTACAACACTCCCCGACATTTTCGCCACGTTTTGTTGTTTTACGTGGTCGGGGTGTGACAGAAAAGTTGGTATCAGAGCTCATGGTTATAGGGAATTAGGTTATTAGTAATACTTTGACCTAGTCTATAACCTTCCTTGGACCCTAACGCGAGTTTACTTGCGTTTAGTCATAAAACAATAACTGTCACCTATCCTTAGGCGACAACCACAACAAGAACACAAATTTCAAAACCACTTTGAAAAGCAATCATCTGTTCTAGGATGATTGATTACTAGGTTTTGAACCCTCTGTTAGAAGGTTTCGAACCCTTTTGAATTTTCAAAATCTCGTCAAAATTTGGGCCTTATAATGTGAACACGTGCAAACTGGAAGGGTGAATGCCTGTACCCTGAGTTTTCTGTCGAAGGCTAGAGTGTTCGTACAAATCCGCAGTGTCGGACCAGTCACTCTTACCTGGGAACTCTTGGGGTGAGTGTTCACTTATAGGCGAGCATGTCTTCAGTGATACATTAATATGACCTGTTTACTTTGATTAGTCACCGTCTCATTTGTTTACCTTAAGTAACAAACAAATGATCGCAATTTTCATGCGTTACCATTATGTTTTGATTATCCAATAACCTTTCACTTGTTTCTTCCTATTTCTTTCATTTCCTTCTAGAATGTCTCTTCCTCTCAGCAACGGTCAAATGTCCGAGCAAACAGCCAAATTTTCCCAGCGAATAAGCGAAGTAGTCCTGAAGACTGTTGAATTAGCTACTGCCATGTATCGTCTCCAGGATGAAGCCACTCAAGAGTCACCAAGACAGGCAGGACCTAGTCAGGTGACAGCACCACAAGCCAAGAAACCAATCGAGGAATCAAAGACCATGGATGAACGATCCCCTAAGAAGTCAAAGAAGCGAAAGGCTTCTCAGAACTTCGCCGTGGTCGCTCACAATGGTCAAGCCGTCCCCAACCAACCAGCTCAACCCCCTGCTAGGAAGCCATACAATGGAACTGCACCCTTGTGCAACCAATGTAACCTTCATCATCATGCTAGGGTGAGGTGCCGCAAATGCCAGATTTGTGGACTTATAGGTCATACAGCAAGGGTTTGCCCAACTGCAGTTGTACCAAATCAAGCTGGCGACACTCCTGCTCAAGCTCGTTTCTCACGAGGGTCTTGCTACAACTGTGGCGAGATGGGCCATTTCCAAAGGGATTGCCCAAAGCTTGCTAATGCAAATCCAGCCCACGGATGAGCCGTTGGCTGATTAGAAGATGTTGTTGTCTTATGCTTATGTTTCTTCTATTTCTTGTAATGTGAAACAATCTGTTTTGATTATAAATAAATTGTTGTTCACAATTCTGATATACAAAGTGTAGTTACATGAGTAAATGGAAATTCTCTATGATACCTGTATTAAGGAACTATGTTCCTTACAAACTACTCTTGTGATTCTCTCTTTCAAATGATCGCTCATGATTCCCCCGAAAATTTTAAGTACTCGTTTCACTCTAAGAAACAAAGTACAGAAAATAAAGTGACATTATGAGTAATCATGCTTATGCACATCTGTGCCTTTGAATCTTTGGTTAGATAACTAAGGGTATTTTCAAATCTCATACCCATTACGTTTTGATTTTTTTCAACATACACAGTACAAGTATTTCAAAAACTATCTTCATGATCTCAAAACATTTCATATAGTTTGAAAACAATTTTTTTTTCAAGTGCATTGTCTATGTTATTTCAAAAACATTGGCTATGTTTTCAAAAACAACCTTCATAATTTCAAAATGTTTCATATAGTCTGAAAACAATATTAACAGAGTACATTTTCTTATCAAGTGCATGATTTCGAAAAGCATCATTCATGTTTTCAAAAACCTTATACATAATTTCAAAATTCATCTCGCATGATTTTAAAACATTTTTATAAATATACTTACCTAGTACACCTACTTTATGATTTCAAAAGTATTATATATAAGGTTTTAAAAACGTTAAACACATTTTTCTTAAAAGAACCCCATGCATAGTTTTCAAAAATATTTTCCTCATACATTGACTTAACCTTCAAATTATGCTTCATATGTCGCCTTGACATATCTAGCATCTCAACTTCATAAGCATTTTTACTTCATGTTTTGACTTAAGCACATCCAGTGCAAGGTTTCAAACATCTTCAACTTCTAAAAAAATCCATATGGGATCTTTTTATCTTCACATTTAGATCCTTGTGGATGATTATCATTCAAATCAGAGTCCTTAATTGGATTCCTTATGTACCTAAATTCGAACATTTCGGTTCCTTATAATCGAAATCGAATTTTTCTTTTAAAAAAATCTTTCTATCTTTATAGCTAGATTCTGGAAAATGTTTAAAGTACCAAATGAAATCCACGGAATGGATTCCTAGTGTGCTTTAAATACATGTACACAATCAACAAAACAAATTAACAAATAAACAAATAAACAATCTTTGTGGTTATATGACTATGTGTTATGCATCTTGTGTTTTCTTTTATGCATTTTTGTGTTTTTGTATACTCTGGATATTTCGTTATCCAAATCCTCGCAGAATCTTTCATATCTTCATATGAGGGATTCGTAGCAGGATATTCAAAAGGTACTACCTTAAATCCTTAATGGGCTTCTATGTAATAGTTAAGACCCTTGGATTATATAGTACCGCTCCATGGTTCATAAGAGACCCTTTTAGTGGTCTAGTAAAAAAGATTGATTCACAATTTGGTTAAAGAACGACATCTAGTGATGTAGCTGAATAGACTCCTTGATAGTCTATTTAGATCATTTATTGATTTAATTAAAAAGGACCCTATGGCGGTCTAGTCACACTCATCATAGGATTGTTCATTTGGTTTTACCCTACACATTATAAAATAGACTGTGTGAACTGTGCAAGGAATTGTCTAATTATGGACGCGTACATAATTATGAAATTTAGTGCACAGAAACCCAGGAAGATTTATTATGTGTAAGAACCGATAGCGACAACAATAACAAAATGAGAACGATGTAATGGAGGTACGGTGGACGCACCAATGACGCTTCATATACTTGTATATAAGTATCCCTCTTACATTGCAATCATGATGTTATTAAAGTTACTAGAAGTTCAGAACCCTAACCACTCTTGTTCGATCTTTTCAACTTCATGTTTTCAAGCTCTCACAAGTTTCCTCTGATTAAATTTCGGGACGAAATTTCCTAAAGTAGGGGAGACTGTGACACCTGGGTCACTGCGACCATCAAACAAATACCAAACCAATGAAATATTGTATTTCATACTCGGGATTTGTATAAATATGTGTATCATTTGCACATATCAATTTTTGTTCAATTCCAAACTCTAAATCGCTTTCTGAAAGGTTATACGCGCACCGATGCGTAAATATAACCAGTTTAATGCAACAAACACTCTGGAATAGTGAAATAAGCTTAACATACCTTAAATAACCTTTACATAACTTAGAAATAAGTTTTGGAAGGTTTGGTATGCCGAAATCAAGTTAATTCGCTTACAGGGACTAAATTTGACAAACTACGAAAGTATGCCAATTTGAACTGTAACGAACATTCCGGAACATGACCATAAGTTAAACATACCATAAATATCCTTTACATATCTTAGAAATAGGCTTTGAGGGGTTCGGTGTGCTAAAATAAACTTTTGGGTCATTCAGGGACTAAAAGCGTCAAAAAGTGCACAAGTTTGCATTTTCGCGCATAACTTACGTTCTGAATACATCCGGACATCCAAAAATTTATGTAAGCACTAAAATATTTTATTTTAGTGTTTGGCATAAGAAAAATCCATTCGTCGCGTCATTTGGATCGTTTTTCGCGCTTATGCGCATTCCGTCGTAATTAAGCGAACATCGCGATCGTACGACCAAACGAACTGACATCCGACATATTTTTGAGCATGTTTCATGTCCACAATGTTTAGGCATCATTTTAGGGCCTTAAAGTTGGCTTAACGGGCCTTAAACGTGTCGGAAATGGCTTAAATACGTAACAGGGACCAAAACTGTCATTTATGAAAGTTGGTTTCTGACCAGTCAAGCCAGGCGGCCCGCGTAAGATTAGTGAGTCCTCTTATGTGGCCCGCGTCAGACTCCCAGATCAGATAAGATCAATTTAATAGCAGATTACAGCTGTTAAGCTCCCAACCACACACCCACACTTGCCCTTTCAGTTCATGAGGGGCCATTTTTAGTCACCACAACATTCCAACAAGTGTACGCACGAGATTCAATCACGTTATTCAAGAAATGATCTTAACAGTTCGAGAAACACTATAAATACCCAACCCCCCTTCCATTCAAAACCCACCAAATCTG
Organism: Helianthus tuberosus; assembly: GCA_030545235.1. Taxonomy (NCBI): domain Eukaryota; kingdom Viridiplantae; phylum Streptophyta; class Magnoliopsida; order Asterales; family Asteraceae; genus Helianthus; species Helianthus tuberosus. Next base: position 83,991,945 of record CM060367.1, read on the forward strand.
ATCAAAATGCTCTAAGTTGAGGCCTTTGCTTCATACCTGAGCTATTCGATCACGATTTGCTTGCGGGGACCCTTTGTAAGTGTTCCTTTGTTCTTTTATTGCTTTTCGAGTCCGAAAGTCAAACTTTGTTTGACTTTCTGCATTGACCAGTTTATGGTCAATGCGAAGTTCGTTTGAACTTCATAACGTGAGCGTAATCACGATGGTCATAGTCCCTAGAGACTATACCTACTGATTACCACGTTATTTAGGCTCAGTGACGAGTCGTAGTTTCGGTCAAAATGCGCATTCTTGCGTATTTTGTAACCAAACTACTCTTAGGTATCAAAACCATTTGTTTTGATACCAAACCTGTTTTCTAAACTTAGTTAAGCATGTTTTAACATGCTTAGCTCGTCACTTTTAGTTTAGTGCTTATATAGGGTCGTAAGGTAAGCGATCTAAACAATCGCTTATACTTTCGAACCCGACCCGTTTGGTCGATCATTAGGATCCGACCAAACACATTAGGTGACCATAGTATACAGGGAATAACCTTCCGAGGTTATACCTTATGGTCACGACGTTTACTTAGTTGTATGATAGGTGGGTTATATGCCTTAGGTAAATTACCAAAATACCCCTTTGACACCAAAATTCATTTTAAGCATATGTAACATAACTTTTGGTATCTAAACTGATTTAGCAACAATATTAGACATGTTAAGGCATATTTTACTTATCATAGGGCTAGTTAGGCGTTCCGAACGCGTTTTACGCGAATGACGCGTTAAAGTAGCATAAGCTACCTAAACGGGTCGTAAGCACTTAGGTTAGGTTTCATTTTAGTATGTAGGCCTTGTTAAACCATACTACATGAGTTCCCATACTCATTTGGTTTACGAGCCCTCATTCTATCCGATCCTCCGACTTAGGTCCTGTTTATTAACATAGTTACCTATATTAGATGCCGTTTGATTCCGTGATCTCTAGCATTGCTTGGTGGTTATCTTAGGACTTCTGAGCAATCTCAAGTGAGTACATAGACCCCTCTTTTACTGTTTTCCAAACTGTTTTGGGGTGAAACACATGTGCCTACTTGTTACTTTCATGCTTTCCTGTTTTCACATCATATACTTCCTATGTTTATTAGTACATTTATAGTACATGATTTCATTACATTTTATGCTATGTATACCCATTGTGTGCATACTTAGTACATCACTTTATAATACATTTTATGCTATGTATGCCCATTGTGTGCGTACTTAGTACATTATTTTACATTACATTTTATGCTATGTATGCCCATTGTGTGCGTACTTAGTACATTATTTTACAGTACATTTTATGCTATGTATGCCCATTGTGTGCGTACTTAGTACATTATTTTACATTACATTCTATGCTATGTATGCCCATTCTGTGCGTACTTAGTACATTATTTTACATTACATTCTATGCTATGTATGCCCATTGTGTGCGTACTTAGTACATTATTTTACATTACATTTTATGCTATGTATGCCCATTGTGTGCATACTTAGTACATTTGTTTTACATTACATTGCATGCTTTGTATGTTCATCATACTTAGTACATTCGTTTCACATCACATGCTATGTATGTTCATCATACTTAGTACATTTATTATTCATTCACATGCTTACATTTTGATATGATATTTGGTTTGTTTTGATGGATCAATATACATTCATTAACACCGATCACGCCGTTCGTTAGTAGGTAATGGTACCATAGGAATTGACAACTCCCGTTCCGGACATCCTGGGTAGGTTTGGATGAAAGGAATGACCGAATTCGATATACATAACTTAGATAAACCTTTAATTTGTTTAAGGGTTTATCGCCATAGTCTCAAGGCTTGGATGTATGCATTCTCACAATACCGCATAGATGTTTATATCAGTATAGCATGCATTTGTTCCACAAAACATAGCTTTGATTTAAACCATGTTTTACTTAAATACTTTGTTTTTGTGCATATGGTTTAGTTGATATATTTCACTAGCCATACATATCATTTTGGGTTACACATTACATGATTTACATTTGACACATAAACATTTTGACATATTATTCAATACATTTGGCAATTGGTTTAAACATAAACATCTTACGTTGTTGGTTTGGTTTGAGTAAGTGATTTAAGTAACGAGGCGTGTGTAATATGATACAAGCATGGTGGATACGCCGCTGGTACTTCCTATATATAAGTGATTGTATGGTATTACATATCGTAGCGTTATTTGAATCATTTCAATTTGGACATATAACATTTTATACAAATAACATACTTTTCACAAGACATTAATTTACAAACAACTTATTTTATACAAACTCATTTTACATGGTTATTCATTTAACCCTACATTATTCTCTTATTTATACATATCATCTGATCTTATCGTTTTTCAAATGATTAACAAGACAAAGCAAATTACAAGGTTCATGACTAAACATTTTCTCAAACATAAGTTATGAATTCTGTTTTCACAAAACCTATGTATCTCACAGGCATTTTTATGCTGACGTAACTATTTTCACATGTGTTTTCAGGAGATGATGCATAGGACTTATCAAGATACTCATAGGCGGACTTGGGCCTTAGTGACAATAAAAGATGCAAGACTAGTTATTTATGTTATGTTTCTTTGATTGTCAAGACATTGTAACTCTTTTAATCAATAAAACAATATTTCAATTTCCATGTGTTATGAAACAATGATTCTGTTACAACACTCCCCGACGTTTCCGCCACGTTTTGTTGTTTTACGTGGTCGGGGTGTGACATTAATGGTGCTAGTGATTGGTCTCATAAACTGATATGATCCTCTTACACAAACTCACAAAAATAGTGTCTGTATATATTTCTTTGATGCATTTCATTTCAGTTATATCTAAAATCCAAAAAGATTTTCGGTGTGTTTTAGCATAAGTTTGTGAAAAATTCAAAAAGATTTTAGACGACTGATGTTGAAAAGCTGATTTTCAAAATTCCGAGTGCTAAACATGACGGACATGTTTGGGAAAGTTTGTTTGAAGATATTTGAAATGAAAATGATATATATTCAAGTGGTTCATCAGAAATTGACATGATAAATCATTTTGTTTGATACTTGAAAATGATGTATTCAGGGTTGTGTCTTCAAGTGATTAGCAAAGTTTCTAAATTTTGTTATATCTTATCTTTTATGAAGCTTATGTTTTGGGTAGAGGATGTGCAGGATAACCTGAGCTGGATGAGAGTCAGGTTCCGATACCTGAGATTCTGATTGAGAGTAGCTAGTCAGGTTGTGATCCTGATTTTGTAAAAGACAGACTATGATCCCAGCATGTTTTGAGAGGGAGTCTGCTAGAGAAAGAATTGGAAGAGACAAGAATCAGATCGAGATTCTGGAAGCCCGAAGACTGATCAAGACTGAAGATGCAAAGACTCGACACGTGCGACTCGTCAACATCTGAGGGGGAGTCTGTTAGTGCATACATCTGTCGACTTCGTCTTGTATCGAGTCTTAGACTTAGAATGTTATATCAGGGCACGTTGTACGAGAAAATAGATTGAGTTAGTATGTAAATGTTCTGATTCTGCCCGAGAGGTTGATTCCGCTTGAAATGACATTATGTTATTTGGAGCGAAATCACAAGTTAGTGATTTCGCTCGAAATGACACAATGTCATTAGGAGCGGAACCCCTTCACTATATAAACCCCTCTTGAGCGAAATCAGGAAGAAGGTCCTTGTTTCCAGTATCGAACTGCTGCTGAAGTGCCATCTGATCTGTAATAGCTGTGAAATTAATATACAAGGCAATATTTAGTGAAACAAGCTTTTTTCCGTGTTCGTTTCTTGTTTTCAGCACCTGAAATGGATTAGAACACCTTTAATTGACTCGTTTGGGTCTGCACGCGATCCTACATTAGGCCAACATTTCAACAACTTTTGTGCATTCTATTTTTTTATATATAGACATTTTGTAATGTTTGATGTATTGTTAATAACTAACGAAAACATATTATCAAAAGTATGACATAGGATTTCTTTTTAATAAAACGATAGCATTCAAATACTTTTGACACATTTGGTCATCTCAATTTTTTTTAATGAAACATGTTACCCAGTTGAATCTTTTCGATAAAATACGACTCTAATTGACCGTTTTCACTATCATATATAAAATGTAATTTCAGTTATATGATGTATTTAGAGATTTATAATATATACATATATAACAACCCTCCTAGAACCCTAAACATGACCCTAAAACGTTCCAAATATACCCGTATGCGAAAAACAAACCCAGAATACCCTTATATTTATAAAAATCAAGAAAAACCGAATATATAGGGTTGTCGCGGGCCGCGACCCATACACCCTTGGTCTCTCGCGGGGCGCGGGGCCCAGTAACTTGCCGGACACCCATGCCGCCACGTGTCGACACGTGGCAGGTCTAGATACACTGACTGGCCAAGCTTACGGCCTAACCTACGTTTGTCGCGGGCCGCGAAGGCCGACCTTAAGTGTGTCTGCTTTTTGCCACCTTTTTGTAAATCTTTTTGTGAGTCAAAATGTTTTACCAAAACCTCAAATGTTTTAAATAAGCACTTAATTGTAATTGAGTATTTGTGATTCTACAATTAATGCCGGTATGTTGGGGTTTTGTATACAAAATGTGAAAAACGTTACCATTGGACAAAGAGTTAGCCAATGAGTAATATGACTCACAAGTCAGGTGTAGACAATACTGAATGAGTAATTGGGTAGATATAAGCAAATGTAATTGCGGATGCCCTCAATACTGTAAAGTGATAAAACTGTTTTGATTAAACTGGGATGCACTCGCCAGTATTTCTTGCTGATAAAATGTTTTTAAACGCGTTTCAGATAACAAAATGTGAAAGCGAATAGAAACCAGCTGGAGAGCACTGAAGGCTTGGAAAAGTGGCTATAAAAGTTACCTAAAATAAAAAAAGGAGTTTTTGTTTTCAATAATTAGGGTTTACCCCTACAAATGTATTGTCAAATGAAGTTGGGTTTTATCCCAAATGATTTATTATTATAAAAGTATGGTGTTTTACTCTGACAAAAATATTTTCTAACTACGATCCTGATGTCTCATTTCCGATGCTAAATATTTGATGGTATAAGTTCGACTTACTTTAAGTTTCGACGCCCCCACCGCAACGCGCGGCGGGTTAAAATACTAGTTGATAACTATGAACCACCAAGACTGAAAATAACTATGAACCACCAAGACTGAAATTAAAGAAAAAGATAAAAACCTTTATTAGAGCAACAATACGAGCAATGCGTTTGCCATATATACCCCTGTTTCCGAACATTAAAAAGTAAAACACACACTTTCTCTCTATAACCGTCAGCTTGATCATTAGAATCAAAATCTTCACAAACAGACAACGCAACCTTTTGTGCTTTTCTGATTCGGTGTAAACTTTTTCAAATATTGCGATTTAAACCTTTTATTCTAGGTATAATTTTCAGTTATCTACCATCTCTCGTTATCATTAAACCAAATGCAATGCATCAAAATATCAAAATGTCAATACATAGCTCGATTGATGCACTTTGGTTAAGTATATATTTGACCAACACTCTGGTTATCCTCATGGGCATTAAGATTCAAGCGTTATAAATCATTCTAGAATTATCTCTAAACACTGAGAGATATAAAATTAATAAAAGATATTAGATAGAGTGGATCATTTTGATTTGTAGACTAAATGTTATTCTTTTTAAGTGCTGATCTTTATCTGTACTATCTCATGAAATTTCAAGAACCTCCCTCTTCCCCGCTCTCACAAAACACCCCTCTTTATTCCACGGACGGTCCGTGCCCAAACTTTCCTCTTTATTCTCTCCGTCACGTCGCTTGCCTCCTCTATCTTAACGTCCATAAGTTCAACAAATCGCATTACAAAGATATCACAAATTACTTTTGACATACTCAACACCTCATAATTTTTTACATCTTTTAACACCTCATAATTTTATAAATCGAACACTAAAAATTTGAAATGAAATAATTTCTTTGTATTTAGGGGGTGTTTGGCCTAGCTTTTATTTTTTGGCTTATGCTTATATTTTAAAGTAGCTTATAGCTTATTTTCTATCATTTGATAAGCTCTTTTTAAATGTTTGAATTAGCTTATATTCTACAAGTTGATAAGCTCTTTTTAAGTGTTTGTGTTAGCTTTTTTTCTTTAGCTTATGTTAGTAAAATGACCAACGTATTAATTTGTATCCACTAACTTATTAAATCCACCAACTTGCCTCTTCTCCGAAAATCCACCATTTGCCTCTTATTAATTATGCGTCAATAAGTTGTTAAATTGTTACAGTAATAAGTTGCCTCTTATTAATTATCCACCATTTGCCTCTTATTAATTATGTGTCTTAATAAGTTGTTAAATCCATCATTCTTTAATTTGTTACAGTAATAAGGGGGTGTTTGGCCTAGCTTTTTTAACAAAGCTTATAGCTTTTTTAACTTTTTTTACAAAATAAGCTTAACTTGGTGTTTGGTTTAGCTTTTTAAGCTTATGCTTATTAGCTTATATACGCTAATTTGAAGAAGCTTATTTGAAAATGGTTTTTTAGCTTTTTTGAAGAAACTTATTTGTGTAAAGGCAATTGATAGAAAATAAGCTATAAACTAATCCAAAAACTTAAAAAGAGCTTATCAAATGATAGAAAATAAGCTATAAGCTACTTTAAAATATAAGCATAAGGCCAAACACTCCCTAAGTTGCTTCAATAATTATTTATCTACCACCATTTGAGGGCAAATGAGTAACTTACACCCTCACACAAACAAGCTTCTTCAAATAAGCTAAAAATCATCTTCAAATAAGCTTCTTCAAATTAGCTTATATAAGCTAATAAGCATAAGCTTAAAAAGCTAAACCAAACACTAAGTTAAGCTTAAGGGCTGTTTGTTTACCTCTTAATGAGACTCTTAATGGTTCAGAACTCTTACTGGTTCAACACTTAATGGTTCAGACTGTTTGTTTCACGAGCAGATGTCTGAATGGTTCAGACATTTGCCTCTGAATGATTAAGATTTATATAGAGTCTGAATGGTTAAGACCTCTAATCTGAATCGATCAGACATTTGCATCTGAACGGTTAAGCATTATACAGGCTCTTAATGGTTCAGATCTCTTACTGGTTCAGCACTTAATGGTTCAGACCTCTTACTAGTTCAGCACTTAACCATTCAGATGTTGCCAAACAGCCCCTTATTTTGTAAAAAAAACTATAAGCTTTGTTAAAAAAGGTAGGCCAACACCCCCCTTACAAGTCTTATTGCATATATTGTTAGGGCTTTTTTAGTGGTTTAGAAGTCTGCACTAATCGGCGGGAAGTTTGTAGTTAAATGTTGTTTAAAATTTACACATATCTCATAAATTTGCCCCTTGAAAACCCCTTCATGGTTTCACGCAACGATTGAAATGGGAAGTAAGAACGCAAAGCAATGAACTGATCCTTGTTGAAGGTGAAGCATTTTGCGATCGAAACGGGAAGTAATTTATTTTCTTGATTTAAGTTCTGATCGACTTACATTCCTGAGATTGGATCCCCTTTTGTCATTTTTAACAATTTCTACACAGGAATTATCAGCAGGTATGTTTGCATTTCAGTGTTGTTGTAATCTATGATTTCAATTTGTTGTTTTTTGACTGCTGGATAGTTTGCACGCCAAGTGTTTGTTGTTTTGCCTGTGAGAAAATTAGTTAAAATTATTAGATAGAGTTGCTCCCTTTGATTAAGGTTATTCTTTTCAAGTGGTAATCTGTATCTATGCTATCTTATGAATGAACACATTCGGTCAAAAAGGTAATTTTACCACGATGTTAAGACACCTAAGTGAGTTTAGCATCTTAAAATGATTGTGAAATTACCCTTCTGTTCTTCTACTTAACCTATGTGTTAAAGAGTTTATAAAACTGGAACTCTTAAACACATTTTGTCTCACATCACTTGCCTAAAGAAACATCGAAAAAGAGAACCCTTATCAATAGATACGAGTAACTCAACAAAGTTCGTTAGCAACTTTGTTTAGCTGCGTCGAAGGACCCTTTGGCCTGTTTAGTTATAATTTTTTTTTTTGGTTCATGGGTCTATTATTAACAATCAATAGGCTGGTTCAAAACTGAACCAAACCGAACTGAAAGTTATGGTTATGGCTCAAAACCGAATCGAGCTAAATCAAGCCGAGCTGACTCGGATTTTATTCGAGTTGAGCTCAAGCCTCAAAATAGCACGATTTTGAGCTCGAGCTGAGCTAGCTCGATCTTAATTCAAGCTAAGCGGTCTATGAGGGTCGAGCACGACCCCCATATTAGTTTAGTGGGATAACTAGAATAAAATCCGAGTCATTTAAATTAAAATCATCAACCTAATTGTTGTGTATTCTCCACCGCATCGCGCGGGTCCCCTCTTGTAAATATGAAATAAATATGTGGACCTTTTCAGGTTGGATCTTGTACAAATTTATGAGAATAACTTAGCACTTCCTCTACAATCACTATTATTCATCCCTCGTAAAATTCCATTTACCACTCCTTTACAATCACTATTATCTATAGTCTATCCCATCAAAGCAAATGGCTACTTTTCTTGCAAACAAATCTATACAAGGCGATGAAAACGAAAGAAATTTCAGTTTCCACAACGCATCAGCATTTTCCACGGACACGGTATGTTATAAATTTATTACTATATTCTTGGTCTTGCTTAATCGTCTAGTACTGTAAGTCTGTAACTGGTTTTTAACAAAAAGGTCGGTTGTAGGTGTTCAAGTCTCGTCAAGATTTGCTTGATTGGGTGCAAAAGGTGGGACGTTCTCTCGGTTACGTTATTGTTACTAAAAGATCCAAGACACTATCAAGTGGGGTCATGACGAAAGTTAATCTTATGTGTGATCGTGGTGGTGTATGTAAAAGTAAAAGCTCTGTTAGAAATAGAGGGACGAAAAAGATTAATTGTCCATTTGAATTAATTGGGAAATATTGGGAGATGTATAATGTTTGGACGTTACGGGTGGTATGTGAAAAACATAATCATGAACCTATACTACACATGGAGGATCATCCGTATGCAATGCGATTGTCGGCTAATGAAACACGTTTGGTGTTTGATTTGTCAAGGAAGAATGTGAAACCTCATGCTATTTTATCAACACTAAAGGAGCAAAATAAGAATAACGTGTCTACGGTCCGAACTATATATAATGCATGCCACAAGTTTCGGAAGACCCAACATGCAGGTAGAACTCAAATCCAGGTTGTTTTGTAACTTATGTAATTTTTGTAGCAAGAATGCTATATATAACATTTGTTTGTATTACGATAATTTTAGAAAATAATAAGAGTAATAATTGTAATAATGTGAATATATATGGTTTAGATGATGAAGTCCAGAATAAAATTGATATAAATAATAGTTGATACGATTAAATGTAGGGCTGCAAATGAACTGAACGAATTTGTTTGTGTTCGTTTGTTAAGGAAATATATGTATTCACGCACTGTTCATGAACACTTACCGAACCAGATTTTCTATACATGTTTGTTTGTTAAGGAAATGAACGTGTTCGTGTTTGTCTGTTTATTTTAGGTAACAAACGCAAACAAGTGTTCATGAACATAATATATAATACACTGATACTTATTAAATATTGTATTTGTCAGGATTTTGAATTATTTAAATAAAATAGAGTAACTAAAAACAGTTTTAAAACACTACTGATTATAAGCAGTGCTTAACGTTTTCAGTTCATGCTTTGTATGTTGTTTCAGAAACATTCACGAAACAAGTGGTTAACGGTGATGTAGTGGACCCTGCATACACATTTGATGCAAACAAATTGAAGAGAACTGTTGATCACACAGACTCATTTGCTATTAATTACCAGGCGCAAGCGCTTGATTCAGCTAAACACGGGCCCGGTACAAAATTTATAGAGACAAATCATGTGAATAATGTTTCTATTGCAAATCCTGTGAGGGATGATGTGGTTATGTATTATGATGGCGATTATCATACTGCTGTTGAGTCGACATATAAAGAAGACAAGAAGGTTGATAGTGATGTGGAAGTCGAAATAAAATATGATAAAGGTGAGTATGTTGAAGTTCAGTCCAATTCAGATATGGAGGAAGACTATTCACAGTATGATTCAATGCAAATGGCTAGTTTTCACACAAACGAATCGACCCAAGGTGGTGAAAATGAAAGAAATTCTGGTGTTGACAACATATCTGCATTTTCGACCGACATGGTATGATACAAGTTAGGGCTGTAAACGAACCGAACAAACACGAACAAGCTCGTGTTTGTGTTCGTTATGAAAAATATGATGTTCGTGAACTGTTCGCGAACACATGACGAACAAAATTTTATGTTCGTGTTCGTTTGTCAAGGAAATTCAGTTGTTCGCGAACAGTTCGTGAACATTGGTCACGAACGCAAACGAACAATAAATTTGATTTTTTTATAAAAAGAATCACCGATCGATGACGTTGGGTTCAATGTCAGTTGAAGATGAGGCTGAAGTAACGTCATGTAGGGGAAGTGACGCTGAACATTCAAAGAATCCAAGCTGAGGACGTAGGGTTTCAACTTTCAATACGTTTAGATAAGGGTTTACTTTTTACTATTGTTTATATATTTATTAATTAATGTTTAGGATGGAAAGTAAAACATTAAAAAAACATTAAAAACTTTTAACAAATGAACATAAACAAACGAACATGAACAAACGTAGACGAACGAACGTAAATGAACATATTACCAAACGGTCACGAACGTAGTCGAACGACTTGTTCGTTCATTTAGTTAATCGAACGAAGTATCTTGTTCGTGTTCGTTCATTTGCTAAACGAACGAACATGCATGAACTTCCCGCCGAACGGTTCACGAACTGTTCGTTGGACGTTCGATTCGCTTACAACCCTAATATAAGTTTCTTACTATATACTTGGTCTTGCTAAATAGTCTAGTTATGTAACATGTTTTTAACAAAAAAAAGTGAATTATAGGTGTTCAAGTCTCGTCAAGATTTGCTTGATTGGGTGCAAAAGACGGGACGTTCTCTTGGTTACGTTATTGTCACTAAAAGATCCAGGACATTACCAAGTGGGGTCGTGACTAACGTTGCACTTAGGTGTGATCGTGGTGGTATATACAAAAGTAAAAGCTCTAATATTAGAAATAGAGGGTCCAAAAAGACTAATTGTCCATTCGAATTGGTTGGAAAATACTGGAAGACGTATGATGTTTGGACATTACGGGTGATATGTGAAGATCATAATCATGAACCTACACTACATGTAAAGGATCATCCTTATGCAAGGCGACTGTCTGCTAATGAAACTCGTTTGGTGTTTGATTTGTCGAGGAAGAATGTGAAACCGCATGCTATTTTATCAACACTAAAGGAGCAAAATAAGAATAACGTGTCTACGATCAAAACCATATACAACACATGCTACAAATTTCAGAAGATCCAAACTGCAGGTAGAATTCAACTCCAGGTTGCTATGTAACTTATGTCATTTTTGTAGCAAGAATGATATTTAGCATTTGTTTGAATTACAGTCGTTTTAGAAAATAATAACATTAATATAATAACCTAAATATATACGGTTTAGACTTTACATGATAAAAACCCGAATTGTAATATTGATGATATAAATAATAATAATTATTATATAAACAATTTAATGACATTAATAGTGATAAGAAATTAGATAATGTGATAAAATATAAGGAAAACTAGATGACATATTAGCCAGCAATAGTCCCAACTAAGGAAATGTTTTGTGACAGTCTTAACTTTTAACCTATTTTCCCTTAATGATCCCATACTAACTAAAAGTTAACCCAATTAGTTATTGTTGACGTGGACTGGCACATAAGCAACCCACATCATCAAAACTTTGCCACGTAAGCGGTTCACGTCATCAAAACTTTGACTTATTTACCACATAAGCAGTTCACGCCAGCAAAACTTTGACTTTTTGCCACATAAGCAGTCCACGTCTGCAAAAACTAACTGGGTTAACTTTTCGTTAGTATGGGATCACTAATGAAACATAGGTTAATAGTTGGGGTTGCACAAAACATTTCCTTAAGAGTTAGTTGGGACTGTTGCCAGTCAATATGTCAAAGTTAGGATTATTAAAATCCATTTTTCCTAAATATAAATAATAATAAGGATAGTAATATTAATTAATATCAATAATTGATTTACAAGTGGTGCGTATCATTTTCAGTCCATGTTTTGTATATTGTTTCAGAGACATTCACGAGACAAACAGTTAATGGTGATGAAAGGGCATCTCCAATACTAGTGGACCCTGTATACACATTTGATGCAAACAAGTTGAAGAGAACCATTGATCAAACAGATCCATTTGCTATTAAAAACCAGCTGCAAGAGCTTGATTCAGCTAAAAACGGGCCTGGTGCAAAAGATACAGAAGAACTTCTTTTACAAAGAAAACAGATGCCGGGGCTTTCTTTTACAAGCGCCCACTCACTTCAGGCTGATTTAATGGAGACAAATCACGTGAAGGATGTTTCCATTGCAAATCATGTGAGGGACGGTGTGGTTATGTATTATAACGGCAATGAGCATAATACAAATGCACCAGATGCTGATGATGAACCCACATTTGATAGTGATACAGACGTTGAAATAAAAAATGATAAAGGTGAATATGTTGGAGTTCAATGCAATTCAGATAAGGAGGAAGACTATTCACGACATGATTCAAAGCAAATGGCTAGTTTTCTTACAAATAGATCATTCCAAGGTGATGAAAATGAAAGAAATTTCGGTGTCCACAAAACTTCAGCGTTTTCCACCAACATGGTATGATATAAATTTATTATCATTTACTTGGTCCTGCAAACTCATCTATAGAGGGTGTTTGAGATTGAGTTTGGAAATGACTTATTGACTTATAGGCTTTTGCAAAAAGCCAGTAAGTTAAAAAGTGTTTGGCATTGATGAAAATGCTTTTTATTTTGGCTGTTTGGAGAGGGGTAAAAAATTGTTTTCCAAAAGCTACAAAAACCTGACTTTTTAAATAGCTTTTTGAACATAAAATTACCAATTTATCCCCACCCGTTACCCTAAAGTCCTAAACCAGAATTTGTGTTCCCTTTTCGAATTTCAATTCAATCACACGGCTAAAATCGTCAACGCTAATTAAATATTCACATTTCATTTCATTTCGAGACACATATTTTTTTGGCTGTACAGTTTTCACATCAGGTTAATTTTTTTTTTATGTTAACAACAAATTCATTGCAATTTATTTATTCTTGGGATTTTTTATACATTTTTAGTTAGCTGCTTCTTTTTAGATAACTTGTATGATATATTTTGTAATTTTTTAATTATATTTTTTTGTCCAAAAAATTGTTAAGTATATAATATATTATATGTAAAAGTAGTAAATTCGTTTTAAATATCTAAGAGTTTCCTTTTTGGTAATTTAACATGAATAAGCTAAGCCAAACACTTTTTAAAAAACAACTCATTGACTGATTGACTTTTCCTATCATAAAAGCTAATCCAAACACATTTTTAAAACTCCTTTTGAAAAAGCTATAAGTCAAAAAGCACTTTGAAGTTAAATAAGCAAATCCAGACACCCTCATAGTAATGTAACTTTATTTTAACAAAGAGGTCAATTTTAGGTGTTCAAGTCTCGTCAAGATTTAATTGATTGGGCGCACAAGGTGGGACGTTCTCTTGGTTACGTTATTGTTACTAAAAGATCCACGACACTACCAAGTGGGGTCATGACTAAAATTCATCTTATGTGTGATCGTGGAGGTATATACAAAAGTAAAAGCTCTAATATTAGAAATAGCGGGTCCAAAAAGACTAATTGTCCGTTCAGATTGGGTGGAAAATACTGGAAGAAGTATGATGTTTGGACATTAAGGGTGATATGTGAATATCATAATCATGAACCGACACTACACGTGAAGGATCATCCATATGCAAGGCGTCTGTCTGCTAATGAAACTCGTTTGGTGTTTGATTTGTCAAGGAAGAATGTGAAACCACAGGCTATTTTATCAACACTAAAGGAGCAAAATAAGAATAACATGTCTACGCTCAAAACCGTATATAATGCGCGCCAAAAATTTAGGAGGACCCAAACAAATACTACTGTTGACTCAACAGATAAAGAAGACAAGAATGTCGATAGTGATGCAGAAGTTGAAATACGACGTGATAAAGGTGAATATGTTGGAGTTCAATCTGATTCAGATATTGAAGAAGACGATTCGCAGGATGAAGCCAACGTTGATGGGTTAGCTGATATATGGAATGAAATGACCGTTGGACTAGAGTCCTCAAAGGTACATGATTTGCTAATCACTTTTATAAGAGTAAAGTACACGGAGAGTCCTTGTGGTTTTCCAAAATTTTGGATCTGGTCCCTAGCTTTTCAAAAGTATACGGATGGCCCAGTTGGTTTGCACTTTGTAACACATTTATTCCCCAACTTTTGCCAAAAGTACATGGATGGTCCCTGTGGTTTGCATTTATAACACATTTAGTCTCTAACTTGCTCCTCCTGAAACCTTTAGATTTGTTAGATGGGGACTAAAGGCGTTACAAAGTGCAAACCACAGGGACCATCCGTGCATTTTTGAAAACCTAGGGACCATATACAAAATTATGGAAAACCACAGGGACTATCCGCGTACTTCACTCCTATAATAGTCAATTCATCAAGTATTTTGGTTTGATTTTTCTTGTATATATGCGACTCCATAAATTATTATTAACCATCCTATAATTACAGGATGCTGATATGGACCTTTCAGTCAATCCACATGGAAAGGAAAATGAAGAAGAATGTGATCATTCTTTTATAATGAAAGAAGACATTGGTTATGTTTGCCGTGTGTGTGGAGTAGTTGAAAGGAGTATTGAATCCATTATTGAGTTTCAGCACCCCAAGGTACGTTTTGTTTAATTAATCATATTATAAAAACGTTGATATCTTGCATGTGGCAGCAACTTATGACATTATGTTATTGTATTTCATTTTAATACAGAGATCAAAGAGTACAAAAACATATCATTATGAAGGCCGATCTGATAAACCACGAGAATCAGCTGGTGCGGTTCTCGATGGAGTGAAAACACCGGGAAAAGATTTCTCTGTGGTAGAAGTATCGGCTCATCCGAGGCATAAAAACCAAATGAAACCCCATCAAACCGAGGGCTTTAATTTTCTCGTAAGTAACTTAGTTTCCGATGATCCAGGTGGCTGCATCCTGGCCCACGCTCCAGGATCCGGGAAAACGTTCATGCTCATCAGTTTTATCCAAAGCTTTATGGCTAAATATCCGGATGCAAGACCGTTAGTGGTTCTACCAAGAGGTATTGTAGCCACCTGGAAGAAAGAATTCAAAAGGTGGCAAGTTGAAGACATACCCCTCTTTGACTTTTATTCCCAAAAAGCCGATAACCGGGCTCAACAACTTGAAGTGCTGAAACAATGGGCCAACACACGGTCCATACTGTTTCTCAGCTACAAACAGTTCTCCACCATAGTGTGTGACAATGACAGAAGCACAGTTTCCGCCACCTGTCAAGAAATACTGTTGACATTCCCGTCACTTGTGATATTAGATGAGGGCCACACTCCAAGAAACAAGGACACTGACGTTTTCACGTCTGTTGAAAAGGTTCAAACTCCAAGAAAAGTGGTTCTTTCTGGAACACTCTACCAAAATCACGTGTGCGAGGTCTTCAATATCCTGAACCTTGTTCGACCAAGGTTCTTGAAAATGGAGGATTCTAAAACAATAAGAAGACGTATTATGAGTAGAGTGTCGATAGAAACCCGGAGAAACCTTTGCAAGAAGAACACTGACATCGAGTTTTGCGAGCTGGTTGAACATACGTTACTCAAGGATGATGAGAATTTTAAAAGAAAGGTTACGATTATCGAAGATTTACGGGAGATGACGAAATATGTTCTTCACTACTACAAAGGGGATTTCTTGGAAGAGCTTCCGGGCCATGTCGATTTTTCCGTCTTTTTAAATCTTACCCTGAGGCAAAGACGTGAAGTCAACGATTTGAAAAATATGTCGAGAAAATTCAAAGTTAGTGCTGATGGTAGTGCCCTTTACGTCCACCCGGAACTCAAGTCTCTTGTAAATTCCGCAACTAACGACAAAAACGATGACAACATACACAAAAAAATTGACGCACTTTTGGAGAATTTGGATGAGAGTGAAGGTGTGAAGGCTAAGTTTTTTCTCAATCTACTTCGTCTTTGTGAATCCAGTGGGGAAAAACTTCTTGTTTTCGGTAATTATCTACTCCCGTTAACTTTCTTACTACAGTTGACCAAGAAAGTCAAAGGGTGGAGACTAAACAAGGAAATATTCATGATAACCGGAGATCATGACAATGAAGAGCGCGAGGTGGCAATGGATGCATTCAACAACACTTACGATGCCAAAGTGTTTTTCGGGTCAATAAAGGCTTGTGGGGAGGGTATATCATTAGTTGGAGCTTCTAGAGTTATAATATTGGATGTGCATTTGAACCCTTCTGTGACCCGTCAAGCAATAGGTCGGGCTTTTCGACCCGGGCAGGTGAGAAAGGTGTATACTTATCGATTAGTTGCCGCGGGTTCTCCTGAAGAAAAAGATCATACCACTTGCTACAGGAAGGAATCCATTGCAAAAATGTGGTTTGAATATAACGAGTACTGTGGCAAAAATGATTTTGAGATGGAGAAAATTGATATAAAAGATTGTGGTGATCGGTTTCTTGAAACTCCATGGTTGAATGAAGATGTAACTGCATTATACACAAGGTTCGTAAATTACCTCTATCTAGAAGTGCCAAAATTGGCGGGTTGAGTAACGGGTCATGCATGGCAGTTTCATGTCGAACTGGCCATTTTTTAGAATGGGCCAGATTTGACTGTTAACAAACACTTTTTGTTTTTTTGTTTTTAATTTTCTACCAATACTTTAGGTTTTAAATTATGGTTAAGAAACTTTATCATACAATGATAATTTTGTAAAAAAAACATTTTAGGAGGTCTAAATGCAATTTAGTACATTCTGAGTGAATTTTATAATTTGTTTTTGAGTAAAATGCCATTTTCGTCCCTCAGGTTTGGTCAGTTTTGCGACTTTTGTCCAAAGGTTTGTTTTTTCGCATCCGGATCCAAAAGGTTTGAAATCTTGCCATTTTCATATGGTTCGTTAACTCCATCTATTTTTCTCCGTTAAGTCTGGGGTATTTCCGTCTTTTTTGTTATTCGGTCTTTTTTACTTTATGTACAAGCATTTAGCATAATGTACAAGTATTCAAAAGACCGAATTGCCCTTTAAGTTAACAAAAAAGACGAAAATACCCCTGATTTAACGGAGAAAAATGGATGGAGTTAACGAGCCGGATGAAAATGACAACATTTGAAACCTTTTGGATCCAGATGTGAAAAAACAAACCTTTGGACGAAAATGCAAAACTGGTCAAACCTCAGGGATGAAAATGGCATTTTACTCTTTTTTTCCATTTAACCTCCTAAGAGTCAATGTATAACCCAAATCAACCTGTTACCCACAAATGGGTCGAAATTGCTTCCTTTACTTGTATTGAAGGCAATATATACCCAAATCAACCCATTTACGCAGAAATGTGACCTTTAATCTGATTTAGCTTTCTCATGTGTTATGTTTAGATCATGATGAGTGATGAGGCGAACCATAGTGACATTTCTCTACGTTTGGATTTATTGTTGATCGCGGAAGTTGAAATATTCGGCTTTAGGTTTTGTATATTGTAATCCAGTGTTGTTGGATGTAAATTATCACCTCATGCAATGAACGGCAAATTTGAAATATTATGGTAAAGAAATTATATGCATCTTATCTTTACAGTTATACATTTAGTTTCTGTTTCGCGTCCTGTTTTCTTCACACTACTTGATAATAAATCAAGAAGTTTAACAAAATGTTCATTTGATTCGAATAAAGCCACCCGCCAGTGTTCTCTCATGCTACAAAATCATGTAACAAGTGAGAAGATCCATAACGTTGTTGGTTATCTGAACTCACACCGTCAAAATCGACCGCCTCTGGTCCCACCGACAAACCACTGTCACCGTCACCTCTTCCATGAGAAGCCATTGGTGGTAAGCCGCCATCTTCAGAGTGTTGTAACCCGAGTGTAAGCGATACCAACTGTGGTGGCATCTGATATGCTGCCGCCATAAGCCGCTCGTGTTCACCTCTGTTAGACTGAACCATCATGTGTTGGAAATCTGAGTCATTGCTGGTTCCTATTAATTCAACATTAGGAGCTTGATTCGAGTCGAATCCAGAGGCTGCAGTGCTTTGGTTCAGATCTTCTTGGTCAACAGAAGTCTTTCGATCGCCTTTCGTGGTTTTGGGTGCGAATTCTGATGAAGAATTTGATTCTATTTCTGCATCTCCAGCTTCCTCTTTGTACATTTCTTCCACCATTGGCTTCCATAAACGAACTCTTGCGTTTATAAACCAGTTAGAGACCTGCACAATTACAAATTCAATCAGTTCCAATTAGGTCTGTGGCCTGACGATTCGTGGATCGAACCCGGACACTATATCTAACTGAAAATTGTGTCACACACATGAACTCGAACACACCAGTCTAAACAAGGGTTGACACGAACATGAGCCGCTTAACCCAAAATTTAAATATTTTTTTACATAGTATTTTAAAGTTCTAAATTTACATGTTATTTTTATTTCTTTAAGCAGTTATGCTTAAACAATGCCAACTTATTTTTGAACTTTTACATCTCAAGATAGAAGAAAGAATAAAATGCCATATTCATCTTAAGGTTTGGCAAGTTTTGCGACTTTCGTCCAAAGGTTTGTTTTTCCGCATCTGGATCCAAAAGGTTTGAAAATTTTCCATTTTCATCCGGCTCGTTAACTAAATCCATTTTTCTCCATTAAGCTAGGGGTATTTTTGTTAACTTAAAAAACAATTCGGTCTTTTTACATAAAGTGGAAAAGACCAAATTCCCCTTTAAGTTAACAAAAAAGATATAAATACCGGCGCCGTAACGGAGAAAAATGGATGGCGTTAACGAGCCGGATGAAAATGGCAAGATTTCAAACCTTTTGAATCCAGATGCGGATAAACAAACCTTTGGACGAAAGTCGCAAAACTGGCCTAACCCCATGGACGAAAATGACATTTTACTCTAAAAGAAAACTTAAATAGTTTAAGTTATTATATAAAGTAAATTTAAAAAAAATAAATAAATGGGTTAGACAGGTCAGTCCGTGAACCCGCCGGATTCACACGAACCTCAGGGTTTGACTCATGAATTTCGTGTTAGGTTTGTGTCATGTTAGAGATTGGAATTGGAATTCCCTATTCCTGTCTATCAAGATTCTCAAGTATGATATTTGACCTGACTCCTGGTCAACCCAGTTTGTCTTGCTAGCATGGTCTTGTCTGAATCTTTAGGATACCTGAAGAGATAAAAAGAAGAATGGTTCATTCCAGATGATAATATTTGTAATTATGTAAATAGATCCATTGATTACTACAAAAGAAAAGGTAACAAGTATTTACGGATGAAGAAAATGCTCAAACAACCAAGCACGAAGAATCGATACAGAGGTTTCAGGAAGGCCTCGTTGTGGTCTCCAAGTATGTTGTTGCATCATCCCGAGCTGCTGAAGTGCTCGTTGTTGCCTCAGCTGTTGATCCACAAACCGAAGCCTGGATATCCCGACTCCTTTCTCATTTGTGGTAGAATCAGTCTCCCCGAGACTTCTATGAGTCGCTTTTATTTGACCATTTATCGCGTCTCTCAAACAACGAAAATGGCGTGAAATCGTTTGCAGCGCGAGTGCTGTGTAGGGCTTAGCAGCCCCACATCCCGCGATCACATCAAATGCCGATACAACAATCTGCATTTGATGATAGTATTGCTTGTACCTTCTATCAACCTGTCCATGTAAAGTGTACATCAGGCAAGAAGTAGACGTTGACTTTCAGGGTCAAACTTATACGTTTTCATCTTTGCAATCCATATGAATTTCTGACTTGTTTTTAATAGCCAAATGTTGGTTAAGTTGGTTTTTTAAGTAGGTGATACATTTTGTAATCGAGCCAAGCCTGGGCTCGAGCTCGAACTTAAATGAGCCAACTCGGCTCCGCTTGTTTATTTTTTCAAGCTGAAAAGTCGAGCTTGAGCTCGGCTCGTAAAAACTTTGAGCCTTTCTAAATTTTTTTACAAATATTGATAACATAAGAAACAAAAATTAACACACATTTCTAAGAAATATATATATACACACACATACATTTGAGCCATTGAGTCGAGCAACCCAGGCTCGAGCTCGGCTCGATGACAAAACGAGCTGGCTCGGCTCGAAAACAAAACGAGCTTTTTTCGAGTGAGCCTGGAGCCGCAAGCTTTTTAAACACTCCTATACATTTAGGAGTATTTGGTGTTCTTTTGCAAGAAATTGGCATTTAACTTGTATTCGAAAAGGAACATGTTTGACCTTAAAAAGTCAAAACATACAGGCAACTCACCTCTTCCAGCATAGAAATCAACTTCATCATCTTGTTCTGCAAATCCTGTTTTTCAGCAGCCGAGAGTTCGTTCGCTTCTTGTTGATTAGACGACGCTACATTCTTCGCTTCACTATCGATCTCTTTCGAATAATCCATTGCTTCTTTCCTAGCATTATGCTGTTTCAAAGCTTTACCAACATTAACAATCTCATCAAGCAGTTGCTGTGCCGCTTTTAAGTACCTCGAATCCGTAATCCTCCTCGACCCATTTCCCATTCCATAGGGAGAATTAGAAACATCTGTTTTGATAGAGTCGGAATCCACACTCAAAAACGAAGAGAAACCAATGTTGGGATTCCTGTAATCACCGGAATGGAATTGGATTCCGGCGGGTTGAATATGCGAACCCAGACTCAGTGATAGTCCCTGTCCTTGCGAATTTCGACTACCCATTTGATCCATTAACATCATTCCATGATTCCTACTGTCTCTCCATGGTTCGCCAATGCTCGAGAGGAGTTCTTGATGCGATACAACGTTGGAATCATGAACTCCTATGTTTGGAATGTCAATGCAGCTGTTGAGCTGCTGGGAGTTTCCAGCGAGTGAACCGGAAAACTCTCCGGCTGAAGATGATGAGTAGTTCATATACATCATCTCGTTTCCGGCGAGAATGGGTGGTTCCGATGAGTATGATTGCTGTAGAGGTTCTCTTAAGTAGAGCATTGGAGTTGAATCTCTTGCATTTTCTGAACTTCTTATGTAAGATGACATTTCTTCAAGTCTTTTTATTTAACTTTCTGCAACAATTTAAACCATTAAAGTGGAAAAATAATCCAAAAAGTTTGAATCTTTTTGAAGGATGATACAATAAACAGAAATAAATTCAAATTTTTAAATGATTAAAATCTTGGCATCTTTCCAGGGACATTTTAGTAGAAAACTTCTACACATTCTAGATTTTTTTTTAATATAGCACAAAAAGTCACCACAATTGACAGCTTGTGTTTTGTTAAACGAAAAAGTCAGATTAATACAATAATTTTGAAAAGTCAAAATGAAGTCATTTTGGCATAAAAGATTTGATTTTTATGAGGATTAATAAAACTTTTATGCATAATCACTACAATGGATCTTCACAGCCAAAAAGATGAGTTTTTTTATGAAAAAAAGAGCACAAAAAAATTGTTTTTTCTTAAAGAGTAAACTGCTAAATTCGTCCCTGAGGTTTGACTCAAAATGCTAGATCAGTCCAAAATCAACTTTGTTTGCTAAAACAGTCCCTGAGCCTAGTTTCATTTGCTATTTCAGTCCAATTAATAGGAATTAATTGCTAAATTCGTCCCTAAGGTTTGACTCAAAATGCTAGATCAGTCCAATCATTTTCCCTTCATTGGATTGAAATAGCAAATGAAACTAGGCTCAGGGACTGTTTTAGCAAACAAAGTTGATTTTGGACTGATCTAGCAATTTGAGTCAAACCTCAGGGACGAATTTAGCAGTTTACTCTTTCTTAAAAGAGCACAACAATGAAGAAGTTTTAATTAAAAAACACAGGAAAAAGATTGAATTTTTATGAAAGAAAACACAAAAAAAGATTGAACTTTTATTAAAGAAAACACAAAAAAGATTGAACTTTTATTAAAGAAACACACAAAAAAGACTGAACTTTTATTAAAGAAAAAGCACAGAAAGAGAAGAAGAAGTAGTAAAGTTGGGGAGGACATGAACATTAAAGCAATAAGTACTTGAAGTTTGTTTGTATACACAACCTCACATGTTATGCATAAAGATATTCCCTGTTTGGTTTGCCTGTATCAAACAAGGTAAATTTGGAGATAACTTCCAACTTTTTCTATATTCCCAAAATGCCCTTCATTCATCTTCATCAATCTTTTCTAAGGAAACTAGAGAAACAAACCCATTATTGTTTTTCTTTTTGTACAAAAATTTGATCAAATTTTGAGATGAACCCATGTAAAGAAACAAAACAGTTGTATAAAAATGACTTTAATTCATGAGAAAAATCATTGTAACATTTGTAAGAAAGTTAAACAAACAAACAAAGTAACAAACCCAATTTTGTTTCTTCACTAAAAAAAAAAAATAACAAACCCAATTTTGTTTCTTCACTAAAACTTGATTAATTTCAATATCAACCCATAAAAAATGACATAACACTTTTATAAGAAAAAAAAAAAAACCCCTTATGTCATGATGACTCTTTCAAACTTTCATATGAAAGGTAAATATTAGATAAAATTCAAGAAACCCATGATAATGTTCTTGATGGTCACATAAATCAAACAAAGCAAAAAAAAAGTCAACAGATTAGGTTTCAAAAAATAAAAAAAAAATGTATATAAAAAAATTGTTACCTGAAATTATGTCATGGATGTGTGGTTGTGGGGAACAAATTAATTATTCACAAGGATGATCCCAAGACCAGAATTTCATAGAGTCTTGGAATTCAAAATCACAATAACTATGGAGCTGCCCGAACTGCCCGGAATTCAGAGAACAGTAGTAGTGCTCAGCATTGAAAGTAAGAGAGAGAGACAAGTGGCTTCAGTTCTGAGATTTTAATGAATATTTTGATAATGATGATGATGTTGTTGTATCATTCCTTCATCAATGAATCAAAATATCAAAAAAAAATCATAACTCCTTTTTAAGTTTATGTATGTGTATGAACATCCTTTGTCAAGAAAAAGCAAAAAGAAGAACTGAATTTCACTTTCAAGATATTTCTCTCTCATCCACTCTCTCTCTCTCTCTCTATATATACATAATACATATGTGTAATATGTGTGTGTGTGTTTTGTAGCTATTATCTGATGTTGCTTCAATGGACTTCCCTTTCTATCTTTGTTTTTTCTTGGCCTCTTTTTGTTTCTCTCTCTCTAAAAATATCTGTTTCTCTCACTAGAAGAGGGAATATCTTATACCTAGCTGTTGTTGATTATGATGTTTGGTTAAGGAGAGTAGTCTCTAACAACCAGTTGGTAGACCTAAACTAAAACCTCCCTTAAACCTCTCTCTCTCTCTCTCTCTCTCTCTACAGTTTAACCTCACCTTTGTCTTTTTATAATATAATCTTGACTTGGGCATGGGATGAAAGGTCTCAGTTGCTTCAATGTCTACCAGATAATCAATCATTTTCTTTCTATTTTAAATTCTTCTAAAATTAATATTAATTTTGGTTGTAGTTTTCCAGAGTTGAAATTATCAAATCCAAAGTTGTATGCAGATTTTAATGCATTATGTTACAATTAGGGATGAGCAATTGGTATAAAATACCGTCCTGATCCCGTTCTCGAAATCCTGATCCCGAATTTTTTCGGTATCGGTACGGTACGGTATCGGTGAAATACCGAATTTTACCCTTAAAATACCGATACCGTAGCGACATATTTTCGGTATCGGTATCGGTACCAAGTTTACACAAAATTCGAGATTGGTATTTTTCGGGATCGGGACAGTATCGGTATTTGCTCATCCCTAGTTACAATTTACTTTATGACTGTATTGGATCTTGGACATTATTGAACCCAAGACCACTCTTTTAACGGCAAATATGAATCACTGGGGTAACAGAACCACCCGATCATATCCATCTCAACTAGACTATAATGCTTATACATCAATTCAGATGGAAACCTAATAAATATGGGAAAACCCACTTGTGGGAATCGAACCTAGGACCTAATGGTACCTAAGCTTTATCCCACCCCCAAGATGTCATTAGGCTATAATACTATGAGCTCCTATACGTTTGATTAATAGGTCAATATGGAGCATATACACTTGAATATGCTCCATATTGTTTAATATGGAGTGTATAGGCACCCCAATCAGATAACAACTGTCAGTTATGGCTGTTAAAAGTTAGACCTATATGTTTCATATTGCCCAACATATAGCATATAGGGGGCACCTATACGCTCCATAATGAGTAGCGTATACGCTTCATATTGCCCAATATGGAGCATATAGGCACCCCGACTAGACATGACAACTGTCACTTCTGATCGTTTAAGGTTGGACCTATATGCTCCATGTTGCCCAATAGGCAGCATATATGACGTACATATATATTTCATATTGCCCAATATATAGTGTGTAGGAGACTGGGGTGTCCAAGTAAATTTTGTGGGTGTTAAATAGATGGAGCCTTTTAACAATCCAAATCATAATCAATCGGTTAAGAACAATTCATACTGCAATTTTACTTCGGGAACTTATCATTTTCACTTTCATTACTAAGCGCGAACCCACTCCAATGGAAAAGTAACTTCGGTTTCCACTAACTTTCATTTATATCGCTTCATCACAATTTACAACATTCTTATTGAGATAAAAATCGGTCCATTTTTCATTAGGGCATACAAAGTTATCTTTAGTTAAAGTGAGATTGTCTTTAACGATGAAAGTGAACGTTAGGAGTGTCAGTGGTCACATTGTTAGTATGTATTATTATCAGTCAATTGTTTATAGTTTGGATTATTAAAAATCAATTTGTCTATTTTTTACCTGTAAGGGCATTAGTCGGTGTTGGTGCATTATTTTGTGTCTGTAACTTGTTCTTAATTAGCGTCGTTATTTTACGGTCTTTTAATCATCGAGTATGTATGTCTGTGAGTCGACCAAGTCGGATATCCTCCTATCTTGCTTAGGTCCGACAATTTGTTTCTTTTGGTATGTAATGAACTGATGCATGTTGCATTTGGTCAAGTAGATTATGCCTTGGTGTGTTTATTCAAGTCTGTTGCACACTGTCAAAATGTTTGCAGCATATCTGTTTTTGCAGCCCTCGACGAAAGACTTGTCTTTCGTCGAAGACATGTGTGACGAAAAACCTCAATGTTGGGCATTCTATGTTTCGTCGTGATTGGTGACGAATAACCTAGTTATTCGTCGTCCTTGGTTTTTCGTCAAGGCCCTTTATGTCTTTCGTCGACATTGGGCTGGGCTGCCTATATAAACACCACTTGGTTTCTGTGTGAAACCATGAGAGCATACCCCTACTGTGATTTTACCTTCAAACATTGTGTGTATGTGTTTGATGATTGTTCTCATCCGTTTTAATCAATAGACTGTGAATCGTTGGTTACTTCGTGTTGTTGTTATATTCTGTGTTTGGTTTGGCATCGTCATGGGGTTTCCGCACTCGTGACCGTGTTTTGTTATAAACAAGGATTTGGTTTCGTGATCGATCCTCCGAAAATGGACCTACAAGTCGTATTAGAGCATTGGCTCTTATCCTTGTTTAAAACCAAACATAGTTGTGTTTTCATCAAGTGTTATTTGTGATTTTGCAGATTTGTGTTCTTGAAAAACTCATAATTTTCTAAAAAAGTTTCTGAAAATCTGTCAAAATCTTGTTTGTTTGCTAAAAGTTTTACCAAAAACCTTGTTAGATTGCATGTTTACATGGTAAAACCGAGTTTTTATTGAAAGTTTTAAGCAAATTTGTGTTTTGGAAAATTTCTCCGGTGAAAAACCTTGGCCGGAATCTTCATATCTTCAAGTGTTCATCAGTGTTCTTCATATTATCTTCAAATCTTTATAGTGTTCTTGAATTTTAAAATTAAAAGAAAATTGAAAATTGATTAAAATATTGGTAAGACCATGTTGGATTGGTAAGATGGGTATGTTGGTAAGTTGAACGGGTGTCTGTGACAGTACAAAAGGATAAGATTTACTTTTTGAAAAATCTCACCAACTTTCTGTCTGTGTCTGTGACCATCTCTTGACGAAAAACCCAGGCGACGAATAATATAGTATTTCGTCAAAGGATCTTCGATGAAATACCCTGTTTTTCTTAATAGGATTGTTGACGAAAAACCCTGTTTTTCGTGACAAGTGTTTGTGATGAAAAACCATCTTTCGTCTAAGTTTGTTTTTCGCCAGAAACCTAGTTTTTCGTGGATCACTTGTCAAAATTTCAACAGAGGCTTTGCAAAAGTATTTTAACAGTTTGTTTTCAAGTGTGTGACTTGGTATTCTCTTTCATACATCAATCATGAGTACTAGTCCATGGGATTGGAGCATGGACCCAAGACCAGGTCAAGATAAGACCTCCGCAGCCGTTTGGTTAAGAAATGTTATGCCATAACAATCTATTAGTGCAAGTCAATGGGCATGCGTGATAAACCAGAATCAAAGCATTTAGAATCTGTTGTTAAGTGAGAGTGAAACGGGTAGCAACAATCGCCCGCCAAAGCTGAATAATATGAACGACTATCCGTCTTGGAAAGGTCGTTTCCACACTTATGTTCTAGGGAAAAACACCGAGTTATGGATGTGCTTCACTACGCCATATAACACAGCTCTTGAAGAAGCAGGATCAAATGCGGCAACCTTTGCAAATATGTTAGAAAATGACAAGAAAGCATATGATCTGGAAAAGAAGGCGTTTGCTATTCTCACACAAGCACTCCACAACGACATTTATCATCAATTTGGTTATTGTACTAGCACAAAAGCCTTATGGGATGCCTTGGTAGCAAGAGGAGAAAGAAATGCGGCTACAAGAAAGACACGACATGATTTGTTGAAGAAGGAATTTGAATCATTTCAATTCATGGAAAACGAAACATTAAACAATATGACAACTCGTTTTTATCATTTAATTAGTGAAATGTATTCTTATGGTGTTACTGCAACTCAACAGGAAATGGTTGCAAGGTTTGCTGATGGTCTACCCCCAAAGTGGAGTCCATTCATTGAATTGTTAAAGCATACGGGTACTTTAGATACTGTCAGTATCTATGAATTCATTCAGAAGTTGGAGCACAAGAATGATGAAGAAATCCGGAAAGCTAAACGGATTGTAGTTCCTCAAAATACTGAAATGTACCTCAGAGGTTTTAATCCTACAGCTAGTTCCAGTTCCGTTCAGCAACCAAAACTACAAACGGCGTTTGTGTCCAATACAAGTTCCTTTCCCTTTCCCCAGTCAGCTCCTCCTCCGGTTTTCGATCCAAGTGCCTATCTTCCACCTGCGCATGTTATTGCTCAAGCTCACGCTTTTTCAAAACCTCAACTCGATCCGAGTGCCTGGCTCCCTAAACCCCAACCTCCACCTCAAGTTTCAACTACTCAACCTCAATTTGATCCAAGTGCTTATATTTTGCCCTCACCACAAGCCCAACCATAACAACAGCAAGCATGTTACAGTAACAACCCTCCACCCCAAAACCCCAACACCATCAGAGTTGATACTTCAAACCTTTCGAAAGTGAGCATAGAAGTGGCAAAGGAACATATGGAACTTATTAATACAATGGTCAGTGCCTATTGCGGATTGGTCGCAGGTCAAATTGGAAACATTAATATGACCAATGAAGATTATCAACAGATAGACCGTGATGAAATGGAGTTAATGGACATCAAGTGGGCGTTTGCAAGTGCTGTTAGAAGGGCCAAGGATTTCATGAGTCGAACTGGTAGAACTACCTTGGAAGGTAAAAAGGATACGAAGTACGGTTTCGATAAGGATGCAGTTACGTGTTTCAATTGCGGTGAAAAGGGTCAATTCAAACGTGAGTGCACGTTACCGAGCAAACAAGGCAATCAAAATCCCTCCCGAAATCAGACGAGTACTTCCAACACAAATCAAGAAAACCGTGAAAGAAGGATAGTAGCTGTGAACAACACAACCAACCAAAACCAAGCTGGACCTTCAAACACCAACCGAGCATTAGTAGTTCAAGCTGATGAAGGATGTAACTGGTCAGTACAGTTTGGAGATGGTGATCAAGAAGGAGGAGGAACCGCATGCTATGCAAAGATCATCAATCACATCAAGCATGTTCACAAAGAAGAGTTCTCTGAAAGTGATGATAGTTCTGGTTATAGCGGTAGTTCAGATGAAGAAAGCTCGAATGCGGGAGGTTATAATTCAGAATCAGATGTGAAGGAAGAGTTAAATTCTGATGTTGATGATTTATTAAAGGAAGCTGAGGAGTTAAAGTGTCAGAAATCTATTCTGATCAAGAAGGCTGCTGTCCCATCAAAGGAAATGGAGAAGTTCTTCTCTGAAGATGGATGTTTTTCTTATCAAACTGCCTTTATGGAAAATGTCTCAGCCTCGACAAGTCAGGTAAAATCCGACACTCCTACTCCTAGTGTATGTAATATGTGTGCAGATTTGAAACTGGAATCCGAAAAGATTCATAGTCATGATCAAAGTTTGGTTATTGAGATGTCTAAATGCAAAGAGGCAAACATTGCTTTAGCTCAAAATGAAAAGGACTTCAAATCAGTAATCGAAACTTTAAAGAAAAGTGTTTCCGAATTGACAAAAACTGTTTTCAACAAACAAATTGGTTTTAATAACTACATTAATATCATTGAGGAAACAAAGAAAGAGCTAGCCGTGGCAAAGTGCGAGCATGATGCAATCAAGCTAAAATTGGAGAGTTATTCTAACTCCCGATATGTGCTTGATCACATCATAGACGCTCAACAGCTGAAAGGGAACAAGAAAGGCGTTGGGTATAAGTCATGTCCGCCTCCTTTGAGACACAACTATACTAAAATGCCTGATGAAGAGGAAATGCCTCGTTTTGAACCAAGTATGCCTCTTGATTACTACAGGATTAGGGTTCAAATCGGACAGTTCCTCGAGTACCTCATCTGAAGAAACAAAAACTTCAACATCTACGAATCAAAGTGCTCCAATTATTGAGGACTATGATTCGTCTGATGATGAATCAGATGTGAGTGATCAGGATAAATCACTTGATAAGATGAAAGGAGTAGAAATTCCAATTGAGAATCATATTCTTTGTGATCCTCCTACTCCTGCTGTGCAACCTGTTGCCAAGCAAGTGATAGATCCTGTCAAGGATGTCAAGGAATCTGTGTCTGCCGTTAAGAGTAATAATGTGTTGTATACTTTGGTCGGTGATGCTAAAATCTATTCAGACAAAGATTTTCCAATTAAAAACGTCAATCCATCTTTGATTGATAAAGTTTTTGAAGATAATACCAGTAAGTTTTTGGGAAAGACAATCCCGGGAGTTGTTATAACTCAATGTGATCCTATTCCAAAATCTGAAATTAGAAAGCAATTTGGAAATCAAAGATTACCGACAAAGCAACAACCTATTGCTTCTAAGGGTAAACAGCAAGAAAAGCGAGCTCAAAAGCCTAAAGTTTCTCAATCAAAGTTTGAAACAAAAGGAGCTCGTTACAAGAAGAATAGCAGTGATGTCAAATTTGTAGCATTAAAGGATACTGATAAATTTGAGACTTTTGAAAATAAATCAAACACTGATTTTGTGAAACAAGTCAAAATTTTAAAACGCAATAGTCAAAACAACTACACTCAACACACAAATGGGTGTGATGAAAGAGAAAGTACCTCTGGTTCTACAGGTTCGACATCTGTTCGTCAATCGGAATATCCTAAGTTTGTTGAAAGGAGAACTTGTTTTAAATGTGGGTAGTTTGGACATATTATCAAAAATTGCACAAATACTCCCAAAGAAAAATTTGTTGAGAGAGCCCCTCCTGAAAAAGGTCACCAACAACGTCGTTTTGTTTCACCAAAACATGATAAGCGAACTGTTAAAGAACAAGAAACAAAACAACGACGTCAAAACGTCAAGACAATAGAAAAGGCTTTAAAATCTGAAGTCAAATCTGTTAAAAGGGAACCAAGTTCATCACAACCATTAAAACCAGAAATTTCAAAATCTTTTCATAGAACTCAATCTTGTAAACAAAATCAGACTTGGAAACCTAAAACGGGTGAAAGTTCAGGGGGAGGTGCTATGTTTCAAAATCATCAAGAAATCAAGATCACATTTCGTGATGCTCAGGGACGACCCAAGACCACTAAGGCTTGGGTCCCTAACCTCAACTAATCGTTGAATGAAATGTGCAGGATGTTCCAGGAGGAACTGTTAATAGTCATTGGATTGTTGACAGTGGAGCATCTAGGCACATGACGGGCGACTTACGGGTTCTGTATGATGTGAAAAACATTAGAGGAGGTTATGTCGCATTTGCTGGAGACAAAGGTGGATATATCACTGGAGAAGGAAAAATCTCCAATGGTGTTGTGTGTTTCGATAAGATCAATTATGTACGATAAATTGATCACAATCTTCTGAGTGTTTCGCAGATCTGCGATAAGAAATTCTCCGTGCATTTTGATGATGCCGGTTGTTATGTGCTGAAGCTTGGATTCAAAATTCCTAAAGAATGGATTCTCTTATCGGCTCCAATGGTTAATGATCTTTATATCCTTGATTTGAGCCAAGCTATTACGACATCTGCACAAGTCACATGTTTTGTCTTGAAAGCCACAGAAAAGGAGTCTATATCTTGGCATAGACGAATGGGGCACATTCACTTGAGAAAATGAACCATTTGGTGAAAAACAATCTTGTGAATGGTGTGCCTGTGAGAAGTTTTCATCTACAAGATGTCTGTGTTTCATGCCAGAAGGGAAAGCAAACGAAGAAATCTCACCCGATTAAGAAAGTCAACACTGTTAACATGCCTCTTGAACGTCTTCATATGGATCTCTTTGGACCTATGAAACACAAGACAACCTTTGGGGATGCTATTGTCTGGTGGTTACTGATGACTACTCTAGATTTTCTTGGGTAGCTTTTAGGGCGCACAAGAGTGAAACTCTTGAAATCCTCAAGAATCTTCTTACTTTGCTATAGAATTTGTACACTTTGAAAGTGAAGAGGATCAGAAGCGACAATGGCACTGAGTTCAAAAACTGCATAGTGGATGAGTTCTGTACTTCAAAGGGCATTCTTCATGAATACAGTTCTCGCTATACTCCACAAAAAAACGGTGTCGCTGAGAGGAAGAATCAGACGATAATAGAAACTGCAAGAACGATGTTGGTCGAGTCGGAGCTTCCTGTTCAGTTCTAGGGGGAGGCTATGGCTACTGCTTGCTACACTTTAAACAGAGTTCTCACAGTTAAAAGGCATGACAAGACTTGTTTCGAACTGTTACACAAAAGGAAACCAGACATTTCTCACTTAGAACCTTTTGGCGGTCCATGTACTATGATTGAGCCGCACGGAAAGTTTGGCGCCAAAGCTATCGAGGGTTTCTTCCTTGGATATGCTACTCTGAATTTTCGTGTTTGGAACTTGACAACCAAAAAGATTGAGTTATGGAGTGAAGTAAGGGTTCAAAGGTATACTAACCCTGTTAGAGCTATGGGTGATCCTGGATGTTCGATTATGATGGGCTATTCGACTCCTTTAATCTGCCAACCTTTGATGAAGCATCTGCAGCTGCTCAAATGTTACTAGAAAGTGATAATGTTGTTGACTCATCTTTGGTGCGACCAATTGTTGTTGACTCTCAAACTTTTAATTCGGTTAACAACACTGTTCAAAATGAGGAGTTTGAAGATGCTACTGATTACAATGCGTCGTCGGAAGATGATGAGTTCCACGATGCAAATGAAGGCACTTCGGCTCCAGTTGCTCCTGTTCAAGGTGCTTCTGAAGCAACCCCTCATGTGCAGAATGTAGACACTGCTGAAGGAAATGCATCCACCTCTACGTCGATGCCAGGCGTGAATTTGGTTGTTGATCTTAATCTTAACAATTTGGGTATTAATACTCGTGTTCCTGATGCTGCTGAAATGAGAATTAATGATACTCATCCGCAGCAAAATATTATTGGAGATGTCCATAGTGGTGTATAGACGCGTAATCAGCTGAGAAACAACCAGAATGCTGGGTTGTTTTCAGCTATCAGAGAATCCGGTTTACAAAATGATTGGTCCTTCGCGTGTTATGTTTCACAAGAAGAACCAAAGTCTTGGAAAGAAGCTTTAAAGGATAATTCTTGGGTGGAAGCCATGCAGGAAGAACTGCAACAGTTTCAAAAGCTGGGTGTCTGGAAGTTTGTTGAAAGGCCTGAAAATTACAAGAAAATTGGCACCCGATGGGTTTTCAAATGGAAGAAGGACGATCGTGGAGTAGTCATTCGAAACAAGGCGAGATTGGTTGTTCAAGGATTTCGTCAGATCGAAGGCATTGACTACAATGAAGTTTATGCACTGGTTGCACGTCTTGAGGCTATTCGGATCTTTCTAGCTTATGCTTCATTTAAAGGATTCAAAGTCTACAAGATGGACGTGAAAAGTGCTTTCTTACATGGTGTGGTTGAAGAAGAGGTGTATGTCGAACAACATCCGGGTTTTGAAGATCCTATTCATCCAGATCGGGTTTGGTTGCTCAACAAAGCTCTTTATGGTTTACATCAGGCACCGAGAGCTTGGTATGCAACCTTATCTAACTATCTATTGGAGAATGGTTTTCGGCGAGGCCTTATTGATTGCACTCTCTTCATCAAAGAACAGGATGGAGATCTTCTGTTGGCACAGGTATACGTTGATGATATAATATTTGGTTCAACTAATGATTCTTTGTGCAGGCAATTCGAGCGTGTGATGTAAGAAAAATTCGAGATGAGCGCAATGGGGGAAATGAATTTCTTCTTGGGCCTACAAGTTCAACAAACTGAGTCTGGGATATTCATCCATCAGACAAAATATGTTGGTGACATCTTGAGCCGGTTCCAGATGTCTGATGCAACGCCCATTGGTACCCCACTTCCACAGAATCACGGGATTACTCCGGACCTGAAGGGTGAAAGCATTAACTCTTCATACTATCGCGCAATGATCGGATCTCTAATATATCTCACAACCTTGAGGCCCGACATTATGTATCCGACGTGCCTGCTTGCAAGATATCAAGCCAACCCGAAGGCCTCACATCCGGGAGCTGTTAAAAGGATTTTCCGCTACTTGAAGGGTTGCCCGGACACCGGTCTCTGGTACCCTAGGGATGATAGCTTCGACTTGATCGCGTTCAGTGATTCTGATTTTGGTGGCTGCAAAATCGACGACAAATCAACAACAGTTGGATGTCAATTCTTAGGAAATCGCCTGGTCACATGGCAGTGCAAGAAGCAAACCTGTGTTGCTACATCAACTTGTGAAGCTGAATACATTGCTGCCTCTAGTTGTTGCTCTCAAGTCTTGTGGATCCAACAACAAATGCGCGACTACGGTTTTGAATTCCTATCTACTCCTATTTTTGTTGATAACAATGCTGCCTTACAGATCACTAGAAATCATGTTCAGCATTCCAAGACCAAACACATCGAAATTAAATATCACTTCATACGTGATTGTTTTGATAAAAGACTAATCGATGTTGTTAAAGTCCACACCGATCACAAACGTGCCGACCTGTTCACTAAAGCTTTTGATAAATCACGTTTTGATTATCTACTTTTGGTCAATGATATTAAGGTGATACCCGAGTAAAACTTCTTTGGCTAATCGTTTTTGTAAATATTTTATTTAAAAACTCTAAAAATACAAAAAGATTTTCATTTTCGTAACCTTTTCTCATTTTAGGGGGAGAAAATTCAAGAAAATACAAAAACATTTGAAAAAGTCAAAAATCCAAAAATATGTCTTTACTTTCTGTCCTTACGTTTGAAAAATTCAAAAATTCAAAAAAATTATAAAATTCAAAAAAAAAAAAAAATCCAAAAAAATTAGAAAATAAAAAATGAGTTTCTTGGATAAAGGAAAATGATGAGATTCACTGGTGTGTTCGGTCAACATGTTCAAAAATGTAAAACAAAAAAAAAAGAGAAATGATAAGTATCTCTAATAAGATGTATCGGTAGGCTCACAATCAGACTAAAATGTGCAGGATGATACAAACCTAACAGACTTCAAGTCAGGTGGGAACCATTCATTGGCATATGGTCTTGGTACCGAAATTTCGTTTGAGAGATTGCCGAGGTTCTGAGATATACGGTCTTTATGTTGTCTTATCATCTGGGTATCATGGTTGTATCTTTTACCAAAAAATAACGGAGACGAAGTCTAGATCTTCCATGATACTATACATACGTGTACATATTGCATTCGACCTTAATAAGTGATCAACAATCACATGTCCATCAAAATAAGTGATAATATATCACATTTATCCGGGAGTCAAGTTCGTCTCTTTGCTGTACGTTGTACTGACCTGTTCACGGACTTGCTCCTGTGCCCTCATGCATATGAAAATCAAGTTCCTCATCAATAAGTGATTCTATCACATAGGGCTTGTTTTCAATAAAAAATAAGTGAGTATCTCACATCTTTTATACGGTCAAACAGATGATAAGAGGTATACTCACCGGTAAAATGAACTCTCGTGCATACCTTGATACGGGAATGTGTCGTGAGTGGATGAACATCGACTTGTAAGTATAACCCTTACCGTAAATCGTATCTCCTAATTATGATTACATCTGATCAGTTTGAGCTTATGTGGACAACAATATCGATAATCATGGTAGTATACTTATCCAAAGCTTTAAACCGAAACAAAAATCATGTTGACAAAGACCGTAAGCTGGTATGATTCTTTTTCCTTGAAACTCGCAAAAAGTTTGACATTGTACAGTCATTTACTGCCTTTTATTGCTTCTCATTAGTTTACCGCACTTTAAATTATGTTCTAGTGTAATTTGTAAAGTTCATTTTTGATTAGCCGAAGTTGTAACATGGATTTTTCTGCCGAAAGCCTGAAACCGACTTCATAAAATGTCCTTTGCATTTGGTAAACTTAATCTCAGGGAAAATTCAGTTCAAATCAGTTAAATATGATCAACCTGTGCAATTTCAAAGACTTGGTAATTTTGGGAAAAATGTTTCACGAAAAACCTCAAGGTCGACGAAAGACCTAAAAAGTCCACGAAAAACCATTCCTGGTCAACGGTGGTTAAGTCTTGGTCAAAATCAAAATTGTTCACGACGAAATACCATTTTTCGTCGAGGTCACGATGAAAAACCCCTGGGCTTCATGGAATTTCGTCATGGGCTTACTGTTCAAGCCCAACAATTTTTTTCGTCGAGCCCACATGTGTTTCGTCGAGGATGGTTTTTCATCGGGAGTCTGAGTATATAAGGGGACCCAGTGATCAGAGATGCCATTTTTTTCAAACCCACTACCCTGTTCACCTTCTTCCACACTCCACCCCATACCCTTCTTTCACCGACTCAAAACCCCTTTGTTTTCTCTATAATTTTCATCAAATCAAAGGTATACAAAATGCTTGTTTAAATGATAAGAATCTTTAGGACCTTGTGTTTTGCTTGAAACTTGTTGACAAACCCTCGGAGACCCTTTTTCTTTGATTTTTGCATATTGTCCTCTGTTTATCTTTCTTTGTTCTTGGTCAAAACTGATAAATCTAGGGTCTTTATGTAGATTATTGATTTGAGTTTGGGGTTTCGGGTGCTAAAACAGGGGATGGCTATTGATTGTTGTTTTAAACCGGTTTGGGTATGTTTTACGGTCAAACAAGTATCGTTTTAACTTCTGGGTTTGTTTCCTTCTTGTTTGAGTTCAAACAAAGTGTCATAGTGTTTGATTTTTGTGAATCTATCATCGATTTAACTATAATCGACGAAAAACCCTTTGTATTGAAAACCCCCAAACTGCTGCTCATCGAAAAACTCTAACTGTCGATGAAACTCCTCTGACGATGAAACACATCTTTCTTCAAACTACCTACGACGAAATACCTGTTTAACATTGAAGTATTTTTTCGTCGGAGAGCCTGTCGACGAAAAACCAGTGGTCAAAGGTCAATTCTGACTTTGTTTGACCAAGGGGTTTTTCGCCATGGAACATGTTTTTCGTCGCAGTGCTAGTGTTTCGTCGTCCAACACTTAGAATATTTTCTGTTTGTGTGCACCTTCACAGAAGACATGTATATATATGATCATTGTTCATTTTATACATAAACATGTATTCACATATGTCCATTGCACATGATATGACCTTATAACTTACAGTGGATGTTTTCGAATACAGAATGGCACCAAAAGAAAAGAAACGCAAGCCGGCGACTAAGATAACTGACAAACCGGAAGAACAAATCATGTCCGAGAAATGTCACAATATGATTGCTTACCTTGATCCTGAAGGGAAGATCACGGAACTGAAGGAGACCACGCAATGGATAAGGGATCTCGGATAAACAAAGCCGTCACTTTTTCAACACCGGTTTACAAGTCGCTCATCAAAGATTTCTGGAATTCTGCAAGTGTTATTGAAGTTGACGGAACTGAACTTATACAAGGGCAAGTGAATGAAGTGAATGTGAATGTCTTTCCTGATATCTTGAACACCGTACTGGAACTTCAAGATGACCCTAATGCACCATATTTGTAGGATCGTTGTGCGACCTGAATGAGTCGTTCAGAAGAGTTTATATCCGAATCTAAGGCGGAATTCAGAGAAACGGACTTGTATACAGCTTGATTCAATTATAATGTCTCTTGTATTGATATAATAGTCTTACAACACCTGGAGACAATTCGGCAGAGCTTCTCTACTCAGATCCGAAAGTTACAAATGACAAACCATGCTCCACTATATATAGGGGAGGTGATTTCGCTTGAAATGACCAAAGGAGATTTCAAGCGAAATTAACAATGTTAATTTCGTTTAAAATAGCCAGTGGCTATTTCATGCGAAATTACACACTTATACACATCTTAGATTCTAGCATCCCGAGCACTGGTTTATCCTATCCTATTACATGACTTGATACAAGACGAAGTCGACAGACATAGTGCACTAACAGACTCCCCCTTGGATGTTGACGAAGTCTTTAGTGTCGAGTCTGTATCATGACACTTCTTCAGTCTTGATCAGTCTTCACACTCTTTCCAAATTGTCTACCACTGTAAGCATCCATCAATCTTTCTTTATTGATCAACTTCTATCTTTTCTCAGGCTCCCCCTTTCGTCAAGCTTCCGTGCTTTAGGGATCGACACCTTGCTTTCCGGTCACAAGCTCCCCCTTGCTTTGAGCTCGTCTTCAGACTCCCCCTTAGACTCAGCTATCGGGATGGTAGTCTGGAATCTCATCTGCATTTTCTCAAACATTTATAAGTAACAATGTTTATAATATCTAGAATCGAAAACTCTAGCTCTTTTAATAGAATTTTAACAATCTAAGAATCCAACTCCCTCACAGTTAATCATCCAAGTCCAAATTAATGACCTTGGAGATATCACAAACTGTTTTTGAATTTTTGATTTTTAAAAAAACTTCAAATTTCAAATTAATGAATTTGTTTTATTTTCAGAGACACGATCAACATACTTAGATTTTGAAACTCAGTTCTCAGACATCGGTTGTCGAAAATAAAGTGAAATCAAAATCTTTTTGTATTTTTCTGAAACATAAAACAGTAAAGAAATATTTACAAACATATTTACATACAATATTTTTGTTTGAGTTCGTGTCAGAGGATCATATCAGTTTTTGACAAGTCACAAGTACCGTTGAGTTTAGTTACACATTAAGAATTAAACAATTCACATAGATTGTCGATATACTGATCCACTTAAATTTTCACACAAATTTCAACTGATTCAGGATACGAATTAGATGTATTAAGAACTTAAACTCATTCATGTTTTTGGCTTTTTCAAATTTTCAAATGTTTTTGGATTTTCTGACAATAATACTCCCCCTAAAATTCAAAACCATTCTAAAGAAAATTTGATGCTGATAGCTTTGTCTCGCCATCCATTTTCTGCTTTTCGTGCTCTGTTTTGAAAAAAAAAAACGCTTCTATTTATCGGATTGTCAAATTTCATACCCCCATGATTTACAACACATTGATATTTTACAGTTTGAAAACCGTTTTTCAATCTTGTGAAATTAATCATGTTTGTTCCGCCGTGAAGGTTTCGGCGTATTCAAGCAACATATTTTTGAATTTTTCAAAATTTTGACAAAATAAAAACATACTTTTGGTTTTTAAATTTTTCAATTTTTAGAGTGTTTGAAATATTGTTTATTTATGTACAGAAAATAAACAAACTCCCTGTTTCAACCAACACAGGGTTCAACAGCCTCCTCTTCCCGTGCCAGGCTGCTCCGAATTCCATTCTCACAGTCTTCAATTTTCTTGAGCACCTGCACATTCAACTTAATTGAATTATTTAAACAATTTAGCCCAGGTCTGTTTGACCTTAGGCATTTCAACACAATATGCTTCATTCAACTTCGGAAAATCTTTGTCATTCTGAACAAAGACTTTTTCAACTTTGACTTCAACTTTTTCATCATTTACCACAGTCATTTGTTTCTTAGCACTCCAAGTTTGACCTTTTGGAGTCCCTCTTTTGTAAAAATGTGACTCTTTTTGAACATTTAGATTTTGAACAACAACTTTTGGTTTCCAAAACTGATTTGGTTTTGTCATATCAACGGATGTTTTCCAACTTTGCGTTGTTCTGAATTTGGGTGTGTGAGAATTCCAGGTCTGTCTTGAATCGAACCTATTTAGTTTTGATTTCCAAGTTTGGTTCGAAGCAAACTTGTTTGTATTGTACCTCCAAGTTTGTTTTGAATCAAATCTGGTTGACCTGTGTTTCATATCCTCAGATTTCTGTTTCTCAACATTTTCAAACTCAACATCAACAAGTTTCAGATTTTGACACTTGCGAGCAAGATGTCCTATTTGATCACATTTGAAACATATTCTTTTTGAAACATCTTTGACCTGTGGTTGTTGCTTTTTCTTTTGAGCATAGAACTCTTCAGTAGACTGTTGTCTAAATTGAAGTTCTTTTTCTTCTTCAAAACTTTTTCCTTGAACAAAATTCATCTTTGTCTAATAATTTGGCGTTTCATTTTTATTTCGAATTTTTTTCTTCTTATAACCCAACCCAGCCTTCATGTTTTTCTTCTTATAACCAGGTTTGTTATAAAAAAAATTCTGACACTTTCTAGCAAATTTTGAAATTTCAGACTTTTCAATCTCAACCATTTTGAAAACTTTATCAATCTTTTCTGAAATCACATTCTGAATTGGGAATACAACATCTAAAAATAAATTGTCCGATCCAATCATGGTATAAACCAATCCTTTTGAATCATCATTCAAATTTTTCTCAGATTTTGAGTTTTTCAGATATCCATCATGAAAATTACCTTCATTTTCATCCTGTGATTCAGATTTACCTGTTTCAATCGACTCTTCTTTCAACACACTTTCAACGACCTTACCTACCACCTCTGAATCACTAGAATCATCAGATTTGGAATAGGTTACGTCAATGTTATCTGGCAATTGATCTACCATGTTGAAAGCTTTTTCGACCTTTTCATCATCATAAAATGCAAACTTTTCCGGTGGTGGAACTTGATGAAACTCTGAGACAATGCCTTTCTTGTTTTGCTCATACTCACCATCTCCCGGTTTTATATTGAAAATACGTTCAAGCACATATGATGACGCGTGATAACTTTTTAACTTGTTGTTATCCTGTTTTAAATCAGCAATCTGACGCTTTAGCTTTGAAACATCCTCAATATAAGAATTTACAACTTGTTGCTTTATTTCATACTGTCGCTTTAGTTCAGTTGTTGTTTCAGAACAGTAATTCAATCTTGATTGAACAAATTTCATTTCACTTTTCACCTTTTCATATGATTCTTTTGTAATGTGATAAGCCAATTTTATTGAATCATATTCCTTTTTCATTTCTTGACAATCAATTTCTTTTTGAGAACATTCTTCTTTCATTTTCAAAACATTTTCTTTCAAAATTTCATTTTCTTTTTCTAAATTTTTACATTTTTCCAAAAGTTTTTGGTTATTATCTTTCAAAACTTTTTCATTTTCTAACATTTCTTTGTATTTATTTTTAAAAACATTTTCAATTTTTGTGAACTCAAGATCTCTTGTTCTGAACTTTTCATCTATCTCAGTACAAGCACTGCACGTTTCCATGCATTTCTTGCACTGTTCAACGATTTTAATCTGAGTTTCAGAATCAGAATTTACCTCAATGATTGGCACCTCGGTGTTTACTGCAACTTCCGATTGATTAGCATCTTTCTTTTTCTCATCACCAGCACCAACATCACTCTTCACTTCATCCGAACTTTCTAGCTTCTCCTCAGCTTCTTCAACTTGCTGTTCTTCTGTAACAGCTTCTTTTTCAACAACTTTTTCTTCTACCTTATCTTCCTCTTCTATCTTCACATCCTCCACTTTCACAGCTTCGTCTTTCACATCTTCAGCAACTTTCTTCAAATCGTTCACCATCTCATCAACATTCTTCTTTATTCTCGCTTCATCCCTCTTCCTCAAACTCGATATCATGACTTCTCTTATGAGTTTTTCCAGCTTCTTCACATAAGTTTTGTATTTTCCAACATTTGTATAGTATTCGACAGATCGAGGAATTATGAAAAGAATATCATCAAAAATTATGTCCTTCTTGGGAACAATGGGTTCACCTTGTCTGTTGACATAGCACTCTCTCTTTTTATCCCATCTTTTATTGATCACTGCACTTTCATATTCTTCTTGCATTTCATTAATTCTGTTTGCAGCAATGTTTCTTTCTCTGTACGTTTTCTCACTCAGAATTTCTTCTCTGGTTTTCTCTTTGATCTCAGCTATGACATTTTCTTCTTTGTTTTCCTCTTTAATTTCAGCAACAAAAACATAATGTCTGCTCTTTGATGAACTTCTGCCATGAGCTGTAGTCTGATTTTCCAAACGATCTTCTTCTGGAAGAATCTGACTCCAATCATATCCTTCGTCATCATGGATTACAGCACATGCTCTTGATTTTTCTCTGGGATTATTTTCAATCATCTTTGTCTCTTCTTTGCTACGATGATAGATCGACTTTCGGTAGTAATCATCATTGAACGGATTTGCATTTCCACCAACTGCAGAATTGTTGCATTCTCTCTTGAAATGACCTTTTTGCTTACATTTGAAGCAGATCACTTTAGACTTATCAAATCCAAGTTTTGTTGATGGGCCACCTAAACATTCTTTCCCAGTAATCTCCATATATCTTTGAGCTCTGCGGATGCAACTAACTAAACACCAGCGAATATCTATGAGTTCCATTTCTTCCGGATCAATATGGTCGTAGTCTTCTTTGGTTAACTCTGAGTTTCCAATTTTACCAGCTACAATACCTTCATACGATTCCAGAACATATGCAAGGAAGCTCATTTGCTGTTTAGCAGCATTGATGCTCATAGACGGAGAATTTTTCAATTTGAGAGCAATGTTACACAGTATCTCTTCTGATTCTTCAGAATTAGCTTTTGAAGAAAATGAATGATAACCCGGATCGTAACTTGATGAGCTTTTCTGAGGTTCTTTTGTCCTCTCACCACTGAATGCTATCTTTGGTGATTCACCAACTTTCACCG
The DNA here is from genome assembly GCA_030545235.1 of Helianthus tuberosus. Taxonomy (NCBI): domain Eukaryota; kingdom Viridiplantae; phylum Streptophyta; class Magnoliopsida; order Asterales; family Asteraceae; genus Helianthus; species Helianthus tuberosus. The sequence goes on from CM060367.1 coordinate 84,033,850, forward strand.
AAGGTAAGTTTCCTTTGTAATAAAGACCAACATTCTGTTGATGTGAAAAAATGCTCATCTTGTTTTGTTTCTGCAATTCAAGCTCATGAGTTTCAATCTTTTCAATTAACATATCGTGAAAAATTGTTTCATACAAAGCATCATTTTTCAATATAAACACAAACGTTTGCCACTATTCAGCTCGTGGTAACGCTTCTATGATTTTGTCAATAATTTCTTCTCTCGTTTTCTCAATCTTAAATCTTTCTAATTCAATTTTTAAATGACAAAAACGTTCAATCATTTGTCGAACTGATTCACCTTTCAAGCTGTCAAACAGATCAAATTCTTTCTTTAATAAAGCAATTTTATTTTTCTTGATTTGTTTACCCCCCCTCAGCTTTAACCCTTAAAGCCTCCCAAACTGATTTTGATGACCCGTCATGTTGTAGTAAAGCAAACATGTCATTTCTAATTGATGACTGGATCAAGGCAATCATCCTCTGTTCGGCTGCAAAATCGGATTTGTCTTCTGTAACGCCCCAAAACCCGAATGTTTATATTCGTTTTATGTTCCCCATGAATATTCAATGAAATAAATATCTAGTCTATTTGACCTAGTTAAGTGTATGGTGAAAACCATTAAAAGATGAAAGTGGTGCCAATTGTGTTTTAGAGGTAAACACGAGGGACTGAAGTAGTATGGAATGAAAGTTATGGTAATAAATAAAAGATCACACACACACACACACACACTTTCGTGTGTGTTCTGGATAGATCGATCAGGGGCTCTCAAGAGCCCCAAACCCTAGTTCATGCAAAAGCTTCAAATTGAAGAATGAATCAAGGCCCAAATTCACAACCGAGCATGAATTAGTGATCACCTTCACAAGGGGATCGTAAGGTATGTCTTGAATCAAAGATTGGTGATCATGTGTGAAGTGGGTTATGTTCTAATCTGTAAGTTAATGTGAAATTGATCATGTATAAGTGTTAGAATCATCATATAGAACATATGTTATGTATGGTTTGTGTTAATTTGATGTGTAAAGGTGAAACCCAATTGTTAGGGTAAAGATGATAGCATGGATATATCATCAAGGTCCAATTCTTGTCCAAAATTGATGTATCATGTTATGTATGATGGATTCTTGTTAGAAGGATTGGAAGAAATGTGATGATTATATGTTTGATGATTATGCATGTATGATTCGTGTTGATTGGAAGGAAGAAATTGATGAATTATGTATAAGATTAGAAGAATATGCATAATTAGTTGTACATGGTGCTAAGATAGTGGTACGCACACCAAGTGTTTGATGAAATGCCTAGGTGAGCTTAATAGATGAAATTGTATGTAAGTAAAAGATGATATGTATATAGTGATGTCCGTATAGTCGATTATAATGTTACGGGTATATAATGAAAAGTCAAAAGTTAAAGTAAATGGACCGTTGACTTCTAAAAGTCAACTGTCATGTTGTCATAATTGTAAGACTAAAGTAAGTTATATGATGCGTGTTAGACGTATGTGTGTCTAATGCGATGACATTACGGACTCCACGAGTTGGAAATGATATGAATTTGGTTACATGTATTATGCTTGTTAGAAGTGACTATGAACGTCAAATATGAATTATACGATTGATATGATCGTTAGCTTGTACAATTATGTATGCTAATAAGAATGTGATTTGGTGACATGAAAGTATAGGAATCATGTCGAGAAGGACTCAAGCATGAAAGGCTAACGGGTCAAAAGGAGACAAGGTAACGGACACGAACTCGGACGCACGAGGTAAGTGATTTCTGCAATCACTTCTTATGTTCGTTTAAGTTATAAGGCGTTTTAATTAACTAAGCATGATGGTTGAAGTCAATTATGTGTCGTAGTCTTTCGTCGTAAAGGATGGGATTAAAGTTGACCAAAATGCCCTTGATGGGTATTTTGGGCAAATGATCTTAATAAGTGGTTTAAGAACAAGTTATACGATTAGTTTAATGGTTTGGACAAGTATGGAAATGGGAAGTATGGTTTTGTTGTCATAAACCGTTTAATGCGCAAATACCCATAACGGGTCAAATAGTTAGAAAAGGATAATAAGCCGATAGAGCGTAAGTTAAGAATTTCCGTAATCCGGATGTGGGATTTTAAGTTCATATGATAGAATGTGAATTTACAAGCATGTAGGAAGAAACGGGAGGTTAAAGCGGGATTCCATAGCCCAGGTAAGAATCCCACCTCAGGTTCCTGAACTTTAAAGCGGGATCCCATAGCCCAGGTAAGAATCCCACCTCAGGTTCCTGAACCTTAAAGCGGGATCCCATAGCCCAGGTAAGAATCCCACCTCAGGTTCCTGAACTTTAAAGCGGGATCCCATAGCCCAGGTAAGAATCCCACCTCAGGTTCCTGAACCTTAAAGCGGGATCCCATAGCCCAGGCAAGAATCCCACCTTAGGTTCCATTTGGGAACCTTAAAGTGGGATCCCGTACCCCAGGTAAGAATTATTAATTTAATTCTCATTGGCAATCGCCCTTATGTGGATAAGCAAGCATGTATGTATGTATGAGTATATACGGGGATGTAATGATGTAGGAAGGGTTTGTATGTATGCAGATGTGTATGTATGTATGTATAAAGCCATGTATGAAATGATGTAGGAAGGGTTTGTACGTATGCAGATGTGTATGTATGTATGTATAAAGCCATGTATGAGTGTATGCATGTATGAAATGATGTAGGAAGGGTTTGTACGTATGCAGATGTGTATGTATGTATAAAGCCATGTATGAGTGTATGCATGTATGAAATGATGTAGGAAGTGTTTGTATGTATGCAGATGTGTATGTATGTATGTATAAAGACATGTATGAGTGTATGCATGTATGAAATGATGTAGGAAGGGTTTGTATGTATGCAGATGTGTATGTATGTATGTATAAAGACATGTATGAGTGTATGCATGTATGTAATGATGCAGGAAGGGTTTGTATGTATGCAGATGTGTATGTATGTATGTATAAAGACATGTATGAGTGTATGCATGTATGTAATGATGCAGGAAGGGTTTGTATGTATGCAGATGTACATGTATGTATGTATAAAGACCAGCATGAGTGTATGCATGTATGTAAAGTTGTAGGAAAGATATGTACGTATGTAGATGTGTATGTATGTACGTATGTAAGTACGTATGTATGCATGATTTAGACACGTTGAGGGTTAACGTTATTAATGGTGTACCTCGAGAATGAAAAGTAATGCAGGTACATTATTGAAGCCTCACCAGGAAATGGATATGCAGATGAAATGCTTAAAGCTTAAAAGATGACGAAGTGTGAAGTGTACGCGAATGAACTTTGTTTCTTTAATGTGTGCTAATGTTATGAATGTATGTGGTGAATGCAGGTTGTACGGATAATGAGCGATTATCAGAAGGATTAGGGATTGAAGACCGAGTCACTAGAGAGATTGTACGGGGACGTTGAATGTAAAATGTAGTAAACGTAAGCTATGTTTTTAAATAGTAAATAAGAGGATGACGGATTTATGAGTAAGAATTATGTTAAAGTTAAATTTTTAAATAAGTTGAGGTATTTATAATGAAAGAAATTTTATGGTTCGTGTTTCCGCTGCGACTTTTGCCATGTAGTATTTAGGGTGTAACAAGTTGGTATCAGAGCCCTGGTTTGAGAGAATCAAGTGTAAGAAGGTAAGTGCTTGAACTCAAACCTGTGTGCTCTTGTGATAAGAAACCCGTACAATCCAAGACTCGGTCAAGATCCAAAGGTAAAAGAGAATGTAAGTATGTACTTATGTACACGCATAAAGAAACTGACGGTTTTGTATATGCAAGGTAAGTATAAGCGTTTGAAGAGGATGATCCGCGAGTGCGGTCAAGTACCGACACCAAGGCATGAAATAAGATAAAGTTGAACCCAGGTACGTAAATTCAATATGTCGGTATATGAAATGGTAAAATGCATTAAGGGAAGAAAAAAAAAATGCTAAATGAAGGACCATGATGGTATAGTAAACATGTTTTGAAAAATGATACACGTGCCGAAACCTAATTCTTCGGACATAAGGTGACAATTACACGAAGACACGAAACTAGTATGTGGATTGTGTACCTGGCCAGTACACGTGAAGCATATGACGTTCGTGGGACCGTGATAATTAATACAGGTATGTCCGTTAGAATTAAGTAGTAGGTGGACGTGAGGGTGAAGAGAAATGTAAGACTCTCAAGAATGAGAGTATCAAATGCTATGTTAGAATCCGCGAGACGGATTCGAAATATGAAATGCTATGTTAGAATCCGCGAGACGGATTCGAAACATGAAATGCTATGCTAGAATCCGCGAGACGGATTCGAAACATGAAATGCTATGTTAGAATCCGCGAGACGGATTCGAAACATGAAATGCTATGCTAGAATCCGCGAGACGGATTCGAAACATGAAATGCTATGCTAGAATCCGCGAGACGGATTCGAAACATGAAATGCAATGCTTGAATCCGCGAGACGGATTCAAGGGATGAAAAGCGTATATGCAATGTTTGAATCCGCAAGACGGATTCAAAGAATGAAAGATATGAATGCAATGCTTGAATCCGCGAGACGGATTCAAGGGATGAAAAATGTATATGCAATGTTTGAATCCGCAAGACGGATTCAAAGAATGAAAGGCGTAAATGCAATGTTTGAATCCGCGAGACGGATTCAAAACATAGAAGGTACGAAAGGTATGAATAATGTGTTCGAATCCGCGAAACGGATTTAAGATATAAAAGACGGAACTAGTCTACATAAGAAGAAGTCAATAGCTTGACCATGTATGCGTCAAACAAGTCATAAAAGTAATGTAAAGCTAAAGAACAAAAGAATGATTGGAATGAAAATATCCGAATGTGCAAGTAACGTGAGGATATGTATGGTACAAAAGATTATAGAAACGTAGAATGATGTTAGCTACAGAGTTAAGCTCGTAGGTGTGACTATGAAATGGTAGTTTTGTTGTGATAACAAAACAAGGGTTAAATGTTATGCAATGCGTCTATAGAATGAAATCTTAAAGGATGAGATGAAGGTATTTAATCTGTTATAAAATGATCATATGAGTGTAAGCATTATTATAAGTTTGAATAAGAATGTATATTAACCTGTTTTAACGGGTCAAAGGAAATGAGAATGTTATATGAAAGTATGCCATGGAAAGTACAGCCTTGTTAAGAAGAAAAAGCCAATTGCATGAATAATTATGAAATGAGTTAGGATGATTACTTATGAATGTGATGAGAGTGTTAAGTCAAACATTGATGTGTGTGTGTAAGAGGAAATAAGAAAGGTTTCGGGGACGAAACCTCATTTAAGGGGGGTAGACTTGTAACGCCCCAAAACCCGAATGTTTATATTCGTTTTATGTTCCCCGTGAATATTCAATGAAATAAATATCTAGTCTATTTGACCTAGTTAAGTGTATGGTGAAAACCATTAAAAGATGAAAGTGGTGCCAATTGTGTTTTAGAGGTAAACACGAGGGACTGAAGTAGTATGGAATGAAAGTTATGGTAATAAATAAAAGATCACACACACACACACACACACACTTTCGTGTGTGTTCTGGATAGATCGATCAGGGGCTCTCAAGAGCCCCAAACCCTAGTTCATGCAAAAGCTTCAAATTGAAGAATGAATCAAGGCCCAAATTCACAACCGAGCATGAATTAGTGATCACCTTCACAAGGGGATCGTAAGGTATGTCTTGAATCAAAGATTGGTGATCATGTGTGAAGTGGGTTATGTTCTAATCCGTAAGTTAATGTGAAATTGATCATGTATAAGTGTTAGAATCATCATATAGAACATATGTTATGTATGGTTTGTGTTAATTTGATGTGTAAAGGTGAAACCCAATTGTTAGGGTAAAGATGATAGCATGGATATATCATCAAGGTCCAATTCTTGTCCAAAATTGATGTATCATGTTATGTATGATGGATTCTTGTTAGAAGGATTGGAAGAAATGTGATGATTATATGTTTGATGATTATGCATGTATGATTCGTGTTGATTGGAAGGAAGAAATTGATGAATTATGTATAAGATTAGAAGAATATGCATAATTAGTTGTACATGGTGCTAAGATAGTGGTACGCACACCAAGTGTTTGATGAAATGCCTAGGTGAGCTTAATAGATGAAATTGTATGTAAGTAAAAGATGATATGTATATAGTGATGTCCGTATAGTCGATTATAATGTTACGGGTATATAATGAAAAGTCAAAAGTTAAAGTAAATGGACCGTTGACTTCTAAAAGTCAACTGTCATGTTGTCATAATTGTAAGACTAAAGTAAGTTATATGATGCGTGTTAGACGTATGTGTGTCTAATGCGATGACATTACGGACTCCACGAGTTGGAAATGATATGAATTTGGTTACATGTATTATGTTTGTTAGAAGTGACTATGAACGTCAAATATGAATTATACGATCGATATGATCGTTAGCTTGTACAATTATGTATGCTAATAAGAATGTGATTTGGTGACATGAAAGTATAGGAATCATGTCGAGAAGGACTCAAGCATGAAAGGCTAACGGGTCAAAAGGAGACAAGGTAACGGACACGAACTCGGACGCACGAGGTAAGTGATTTCTGCAATCACTTCTTATGTTCGTTTAAGTTATAAGGCGTTTTAATTAACTAAGCATGATGGTTGAAGTCAATTATGTGTCGTAGTCTTTCGTCGTAAAGGATGGGATTAAAGTTGACCAAAATGCCCTTGATGGGTATTTTGGGCAAATGATCTTAATAAGTGGTTTAAGAACAAGTTATACGATTAGTTTAATGGTTTGGACAAGTATGGAAATGGGAAGTATGGTTTTGTTGTCATAAACCGTTTAATGCGCAAATACCCATAACGGGTCAAATAGTTAGAAAAGGATAATAAGCCGATAGAGCGTAAGTTAAGAATTTCCGTAATCCGGATGTGGGATTTTAAGTTCATATGATAGAATGTGAATTTACAAGCATGTAGGAAGAAACGGGAGGTTAAAGCGGGATTCCATAGCCCAGGTAAGAATCCCACCTCAGGTTCCTGAACTTTAAAGCGGGATCCCATAGCCCAGGTAAGAATCCCACCTCAGGTTCCTGAACCTTAAAGCGGGATCCCATAGCCCAGGTAAGAATCCCACCTCAGGTTCCTGAACTTTAAAGCGGGATCCCATAGCCCAGGTAAGAATCCCACCTCAGGTTCCTGAACCTTAAAGCGGGATCCCATAGCCCAGGCAAGAATCCCACCTTAGGTTCCATTTGGGAACCTTAAAGTGGGATCCCGTACCCCAGGTAAGAATTATTAATTTAATTCTCATTGGCAATCGCCCTTATTTGGATAAGCAAGCATGTATGTATGTATGAGTATATACGGGGATGTAATGATGTAGGAAGGGTTTGTATGTATGCAGATGTGTATGTATGTATGTATAAAGCCATGTATGAGTGTATGCATGTATGAAATGATGTAGGAAGGGTTTGTACGTATGCAGATGTGTATGTATGTATGCATAAAGCCATGTATGAGTGTATGCATGTATGAAATGATGTAGGAAGGGTTTGTACGTATGCAGATGTGTATGTATGTATAAAGCCATGTATGAGTGTATGCATGTATGAAATGATGTAGGAAGGGTTTGTATGTATGCAGATGTGTATGTATGTATGTATAAAGACATGTATGAGTGTATGCATGTATGAAATGATGTAGGAAGGGTTTGTATGTATGCAGATGTGTATGTATGTATGTATAAAGACATGTATGAGTGTATGCATGTATGTAATGATGCAGGAAGGGTTTGTATGTATGCAGATGTGTATGTATGTATGTATAAAGACATGTATGAGTGTATGCATGTATGTAATGATGCAGGAAGGGTTTGTATGTATGCAGATGTACATGTATGTATGTATAAAGACCAGCATGAGTGTATGCATGTATGTAAAGTTGTAGGAAAGATATGTACGTATGTAGATGTGTATGTATGTACGTATGTAAGTACGTATGTATGCATGATTTAGACACGTTGAGGGTTAACGTTATTAATGGTGTACCTCGAGAATGAAAAGTAATGCAGGTACATTATTGAAGCCTCACCAGGAAATGGATATGCAGATGAAATGCTTAAAGCTTAAAAGATGACGAAGTGTGAAGTGTACGCGAATGAACTTTGTTTCTTTAATGTGTGCTAATGTTATGAATGTATGTGGTGAATGCAGGTTGTACGGATAATGAGCGATTATCAGAAGGATTAGGGATTGAAGACCGAGTCACTAGAGAGATTGTACGGGGACGTTGAATGTAAAATGTAGTAAACGTAAGCTATGTTTTTAAATAGTAAATAAGAGGATGACGGATTTATGAATAAGAATTATGTTAAAGTTAAATTTTTAAATAAGTTGAGGTATTTATAATGAAAGAAATTTTATGGTTCCTGTTTCCGCTGCGACTTTTGCCATGTAGTATTTAGGGTGTAACATCTTCTTTGGATAAATTCTTGAGTGGAAGTTCTTCTCCTTTATCATTTTTTGGTCTTTCATATCCAAACTCCAAACAAAACCAGCTTTCATGCGCGTATGCTTTTGCCCAGTTAGTGAAACGTTCTTTCCACCAAGTATAATCTTCAATACTATCGAGCATTAGTGGTTTTGAATGTGTTCCGTAGAAATTATCATGTTTAATATTTTCATTGACTGCTTTTGTTATGGTTTTTGGTGTAACAGTCGAAGTTTCAGAAGATTCTGATGTTAATGCATTGTAGAACGTGTTGTAGAATTCTTCAGCCATGATGAGAATTTCTTATATTTCCTGGAGACAAAAAAAATCAAACAAACACAATCAGTTTAAACAATATCAAACAACTTGAAACAGACTGACACTCGATTGTCTTGAAATAATCTTGAAGCGAAATATCCACTTTCAAACGAAATAGCAATCTTCAAATGGAATTAGATTTCAAACGAAATCACTTTGGTACGGAATAACCTTCTTCAAGCGAAATAACACCTTTCAAATGAAATATGTGATTTCGTGTGAAATACTTCAAACGGAATTACAATTTGATGCGGAATAGCTGATTTCGTGTGAACCTTTCAAACGGAATTACAATTTGGTGCGAAATACTGCTTTCAAACGGAATCACTCAAGTGAAATTAATAGTCTGATTCCGTGCGAAATAACGCTGATGTCATCCAATCCGAGAACATTTTCAAACGAAATTACCAATTTTATCAAGTTTTAAGTTGATTTTCAGTCCAATTCTTTCAAGGCTTTGTTAAAACATTGTTTTGCATGTAATGTGTGAAATTCAACCAATTTTGTCCGTAAAATTTTGTTAATGTTGAAAAAGAAGGTGTAGAAGTCAGAAATCTGATGAAATCAAGCTGAACTCTTCCTCCTGAGCTCTGATACCACTTGTAGGATCGTTGTGCGACCTGAATGAGTCGTTCAGAAGAGTTTATATCCGAATCTAAGGCGGAATTCAGAGAAACGGACTTGTATACAGCTTGATTCAATTATAATGTCTCTTGTATTGATATAATAGTCTTACAGCACCTGGAGACAATTTGGCAGAGCTTCGCTACTCAGATCCGAAAGTTACAAATGACAAACCATGCTCCACTATATATAGGGGAGGTGATTTCGCTTGAAATGACCAAAGGAGATTTCAAGCGAAATTAACAATGTTAATTTCGTTTGAAAGTGGCAGAAACCATTTCAAGCGAAATTACACTGTTTAATTTCGTTTGAAATAGCCAGTGGCTATTTCATGCGAAATTACACACTTATACACATCTTAAATTCTAGCATCCCGAGCACTGGTTTATCCTATCCTATTACATGACTTGATACAAGACGAAGTCAACAGACATAGTGCACTAACAATATTCTATTCCAATCATGTGCACTCGTTGTTGTTTGCTAAGGATGAAGTGTACTGGTGATATTTTCAGCAGTCAGATCAACAAAGGAGATTTGCTGATGCGCTACAAGTTCCTTCTGCATGTACTTATTCAATGTATTAGCAACAGACTTGCTGGATACGACATGGTCGGCAATGATCTTGTGGGACTGATGGTGGCTTTAGTGCTGAACAAGCCGTTTAGCATTTCGAAGTACATCTTTGCCAACATGAAGGAGAACATGAAAAGAACTGGTGGTCGTACAACTGGGAATAATTTCTGGATGTATCCTCATTTTCTGCAAATGATCATGAATATCAAGCATCCCAATCTTCTGAAAGACGATGATGACATCTTGAAGATAGATACGATGATAGAACATTCACTGAAGATATTCAGGGGCATTGAAGTGAAAAGGTACAAAGAAAGCGAACCGCCAAGAAGATTGTTTTGTGCTCTTAATAAAACAGACTACATCGCTCCAGAAAATGACAAATGGCGTCACAATGACAGCCAATCTGACGATGAGGAGCCGAAATTGAAAAAGATGATGGAAGACAAGTTTGGACGAAAGGATTCGGATTCTTCCGACAGTGACGATGATGGTGATGATGAAGGTGGTGTTGGTGGAGATGCTGGTGCTGTTGGTGCATCTACTGCTGGTGCATCTGCTGCTGGTACAGTTGGTGCTAGTTCAGCTGGTGATGATGAAGAGGATACAGAATCAGATGATAATCAACCTGAGCCTGGGTACGATTTCTATCTCGATGAACGTGGTGTGAAGAAGGTAAGGAAGATTAGACAGGAGGATGATGATGATGAATACGTTCCTTCGGATACTGAAGCTGAACGTTTAAAGAGGAAACAAACTGTCGCTCATAGAAAGAAGAAGGCAAGAAAGAACATCGGTTCTTCATCTGCGCAGCAGTCCGTTCCACAGCAAGAACCTACTCAAGAAGCAGAAATGAATCCAAACCTTGGATTCACAGCCGATGAAGCTACTGAAACTCCTATAGTGACACCTCAAGAACCAGCTCCCTCAATAGTATCGACCATTCATGCAACGACTTCTCAACCGACCTCAGAGCACAGACAAAGTAGATTCTCTCAGATGCCGCAAGATGAAAAGATAGACTTCCTATTTTCTCAATTGCAAGCCGCAGCAGGTCAAATCGATAGGCAATCGACAGTGATCAACGTTACAAAAAGCGACATGATCAAACAACAGTTGGAGATAAACACATTGAATTCCACTGTTGGACGTCAACAAGCCGAGATCACTCGCCAACAAGAAGAGATTGAGCAACTAAAGGCTGAGAATGAACGCTTGAAGAATGCTGATGCAGAAAGAGAACGTCAGTTGCAATAGATGCGAGCTGCAGATAATGCTCGTGGTATTGATATGAATCGCTTGAAAGAAAGAAGCATCGAGGTTAAAAGGTTGGCTGACACTCTTAAAGAAAAGCATGACGACATGAAAGAGTGGTACAACATTCGAAATAACAAGTTAACCGATGGGGTCAAGAGAATCACTGATGGCTTCGAGTTTGTAAGAAAGCGTGTCAACATTCTGTGGGGTGACCGATGCAAGCAACAATAAGTCTTGAAGAAAAGGGATCATGATTCTGAGGATCCGGGTAACCCTGACCCTTCTGCAACATCTGAGCAACCACCAGCCACTGCCTCTACTCAAATCGTTGTCTTCAAGCCTTCACAGCTTGGATCTACACAAGGAACCTCTAGTGGGACCATAGAAGAAGTACAACAATTGGAGAACAGTTCTTACATTGAAAGCTCTAAGGCTGGTACATCCTCTGTTCCTTGTTCTACTGATCTTGCTTTACATGCTGTGCATCCTATTACTGGAGAAATTCTTGAAGAAGGAGAGATTGTTGCGGATCTTTCACATGAGCAATTACTTTCTTTGAATGAGATGAAAGAAATTGATGATGCTGCTATTGATGATATTTCGAGTGAGCCGGAAACAACAAATTTAGAAAATGTTGAAGAAATTGTCTTTGAAGGCGATGATAAGAAGTCCTCATATGTGCGAGAAGACGGGACTGAGTTCGCTCCTTTTAATGAAGAATGGTTGAAAGAGAACGTGGACGTCATCGATGAACAACTGAAGAATCGAGATACTTCTGATAATGCTTCGGATGCGTTCTCAGAGTGGCAAAAGAAGTTCCTATCTAAAGTTTCCAAGCCTTTGCCAGCGGAAGTTCAAGTTGACTACCTGCAATACGAAAAAGAGAACTTGCATGGAAAGATTCTTTGCTGGATGTTCGTGAAGGAAATCCACTGCATGGCCATCAAGCGTGAATACGGTATTCAATATTTCAGGTCGCTGCTGAGCATTTTGTCCTTACCATTTTACGACGTTGCAGCTTTGACGAAGCTTGAGCTCATTAATCGCTCAAACTTCGAAGGAGCAACGTTGTTTGCACGCAAGATAAAGATGAACAAAAGGATAGGCTGGAAAGACGAGTTGTACAAGCCTCAGTTTCCTATCTATCAGCAAATCAAGTTCACCTTGGATCCATCGACCAACACGGCGCGATACAAGCTTGTTTATCAGCCCGCGAAGGTTATGGACAAGATCCCTTTAATGCCGATGAAACAGAATTTTTTGGAAGACATGGCTTTATGGTGCTACGACTCGGATTCACACGAAGCGGTTATTGTGTTCAAGGGCGATCGAGAGAACTTCCGGATGCTAGATCCGATGTGGATTGTGAACATGTCCGCGGCTGACATCAACAAGCTATTCCTCTTTTATGAAGACAAGGACGCACATCAAGCGCTAAAATTTCAACGCGTCGCTTGTTTCTGTTTTTACCGAGGGATACACGCCGGAAGCACCTGGTCGTTGAAGCACTGAAGATTGAAGACCGAAGACCAAGTAACAGACAAGGGGGAGTTTGTTGGTGCATTATTTTGTGTCTGTAACTTGTTCTTAATTAGCGTCGTTATTTTACGGTCTTTTAATTATCGAGTCTGTATGTCCATGAGTCGACCAAGTCGGATATCCTCCTATCTTGCTTAGGTCCGACAGTTTGTCTCTTTTGGTATGTAATGAACTGATGCATGTTGCATTTGGTCAAGTAGATTATGCCTTGGTGTGTTTATTCAAGTCTGCTGCACACTGTCAAAATGTTTGCAGCATATCTGTTTTTACAGCCCTCGACGAAAGACTTGTCTTTCGTCGAAGACATGTGTGACGAAAAACCTCAATGTTGGGCATTCTATGTTTCTTCGTGATTGGTGACGAATAACCTAGTTATTCGTCGTCCTTGGTTTTTCGTCAAGGCCCTTTATGTCTTTCGTTGACATTGGGCCGGGCTGCCTATATAAACACCACTTGGTTTCTGTGTGAAACCATGAGAGCATAGCCCTACTGTGAGTTTTCCTTCAAACATTGTGTGTATGTGTTTGATGATTGTTCTCATCCGTTTTAATCAATAGACTGTGAATCGTTGGTTACTTCGTGTTGTTGTTATATTCTGTGTTTGGTTTGGCATCGTCACGGGGTTTCCACACTCGTGACTGTGTTTTGTTATAAACAAGGATTTGGTTTCGTGATCGATCCTTCGAAAACAGACCTACAGTCGGTTGTACCCACCCCTACTTGATTCCAATGTTAACATTTCAATAAAATACCTATAAAGATCCTGATTTTATTAAGTATTCTGCAGTGAAAGTGGATAAAGATAATAGGGAAATTGGATTTTAATAAGAGAATATTTTATAGAATGGTAACCATGTTTTAAAAGTGTTCCAATCAGTCACTCATAAATTTTTTTGTTGTATTTAAGTCTTTGAAATTTATTTTATGTTACAATCTACATTGTTTACCTTAATTGCAGGTAAACTATATATGTGACTTTTACTTAGTTTTTTTTTTAATATGTAGAGACAAATAATAAAAGAGATAAAATAAATCAAATTAAACTATTTTTCATGAATTTTTACACTTTTTAGGAAATTTGGACTTTATAGTCAAACCCCACCATATATATATATATATATATATATATAGGGAGAAGATCATGCGAGAACCACCTCTTATTGCGAGAACTAATGTGAACACAACCAAAAATGCCTAAAAATAGCTAAAAATCACACAATTTTTTTTTAATATTTTTTATATAAAAATCGCTACTTTTCAAAGAAAAAAAAAAGTAAAATTTTTTAAAAAAAAAAAAAATTTTTTTTGCCACTAAAAGTAGCGATTTGAGCATAAAAAATATTAAAAAAAATTAGATTTTTTTTTATTTTTTTAGGTTTTTTGGGGGTTTAGTTTTTAGCATTTTAGCTTGGGGGGTGGGGGTGGGGGGGGTTTAGGTTTTTGGGGGGTGGGGGGGGGTTTAGGTTTTGGGGGGGGGGGGGTTAGGTTTTAGTTTTTAGCATTTAGCTTGGGGGGGGGGGGGTGGGGGTTAGGTTTTTTTTAGCTATTTTAGGTTGTGTTCACATTGGTTCTCGCAATAAAGGGTGGTTCCTAACGGATCTTTGTCCTATATATATATATATATATATATATATATAGGGAGGAGTTCATGCGAGAACCACCCTTTATTGCGAGAACCGCGAGAACCAGTGTGAACACAAACAGTAATTCCTAAAAAAATCTAAAAAACGCCCAAAGAATTTTTTTTATTTTTTTTCTATTTTTTTTTAAATCGCAATATTTTGTTAATAAAAAAAATTTTCAAAAAAAAAAAAAATAATAATTCGAATAATAGTTATCCATGCACATGTGCATATGTATCGTTTCTTTGTCAAATTCCGTAATTCATTACAAATAATAGTCAATTGCACTTTCATTTACACTACCACGTGTAATACACTACTTTTTACGTTAACAATGTTAGAAATGCACATGTGCATCTATATGTATCAACAGGATATAAGGTGTTTTGGTACACTACTTTCTCTTTCATCTATCATTCCATCCATAATACACAAGCATGCACATGTGCATTTTTGTCATTTCTTTGATAAATTCCGTAATTCATTACATATATTAGACAATTGCACTTTCATTTACACTACCATATGTAATACACTACTTTTTACATTACCAATATTAGAAATGCACATGTGCATTTATATGTATCTACATAAATAAGGTGTTTTGGTACACCACTTTGAATACACTTTCCCTTTCATCTATCATACCATCCATAATACACTACCATTACCTCCTACCATCCATAATACAATACCATTACCTCCTACCATCCATAATACAATACCATTAACAATATTTTCACTTTATTACATGTATGTAAACACCATTTATACCATCCAATCAACATATTACATAAAAAATTGACAACTATAACCAAACCATCAACCACTAGATATAACTAACCAAAAAACATGTATATGGGCCTACTTCTCCATTCAAAATCACAAACTTTTTGTACCAAAACACGTTATATCATGGTTATACCTAATTATGCACATGTGCATTTTGAATATTGGTAATGTAAAAAGTAGTGTATTACTAATGGTATTGTAAATTAAAGTGCAATTGTCTATTCCTGATAACGTATTACCGAATTTGTTGAAGTAATGATACATATGCACATGTGCATGGATAACTGTTACTCGAAAAAAGAAGTTTTTTTTTTTTTTTTTTTTTGTAACGAAATATAGCGATTTTTTATTAAAAAAATATTAAAAAAAATAAAAAAAAATTTTTGAGTGTTTTTTTGATTTTTTTAGATTTTATTTTGTGTTCACATTGGTTCTCGCGGTTCTCGCAATAAGGGTGGTTCTCGCATGAACCTTACCCTATATATATATATATATATAGGGGATGGTTCAAATGAAAACACTTTTAATGTGAAAACTCGAAAAATAACTAAAAAAAGCCTAAAAAACACATCAATTTTTTTTCAATTTTTTATAAAAAATCGCATGTTTTTTTATATAATTTTTTTTCAAAAAAAAATTGTTTTGTATTACACATGTGTAATACTACACATGTGTATGTGTACTACAAATTTTTTTTTTTGAATTTTTTTATATACTAAAAGTGGCGAAAATTGGTATGCAAAAAAAAGAGTAAAATGCAATTTGCGTCCCTGTGGTTTGTCCCAAACATCAACTTGAGCCCCTAAAAACAATTTTTTGCATTCTGAGCCCCTGTGGTATTCGTTTCATAACACTTTGAGTCCCTGCCGCCAGGTTGACTGTTAGAGGCAGGGGTAAGACCGTCTTTTTGCATATATTAATAACACTTTGCGTCCCTATGGTATGAGTGAAATATCAACCTGAGCCCCTAAATTATTTTCTTGGTTTTTTGTTAAGAAATCTAATAATTAAATTTATACTATATATAACAAATTATTAAAGCCTAAATTGTATATTAAATGTAAACTTTTTATACATACAATACAGAGACAAAACGTCATACCAACTTCGTAGAGTTGACGGAACTTACAGACTCGATAACAAAAGACCGTAACATACAATACAGAGACAAAACGTCATACGACCACAAGCAATTGTGGATTTTTACTGACGGGTGCACTTCGGGAAACTGATCCAGATATGAATGAATATAACCCCAGTGTATCTAATTACATATCTGCCACTTGGGTTATATTCATTCATATGAATGAATATAACCCCAGTGGTAGATATGTAATTAGCGAGCTTTGGAATTTCAAGGAAAATCGAAGAGCTCCACTGGGGTTATATTCATTCATATCAATCACTTCCTTATGTGCACCGCATCTTCTAGGAGGTTGTCAAGTGTTCTCGCCTTCGTAGTTGGTGTTTTGCGTATCTTTACATCCGCAGCCATTCTGTACAACAAAACACATTCAAATGAGGAACACATTCGAATCTGATCCGATCAGTTCTTAATACAACAAAACACATTCAAATGAGGAACACATTCGAATCAAACCAAAAATCAATATGATGAACACACAAGAATCAAAACCAAAACACATTGCAAACCTCTGTTTTGATGCATTTTGATTTTTGAACAATATACTCTCAGTTGATACCCTAAACCCTAAACCCTAAACCCACAAGAATCAAACCAAAAATCCATTCAACCCTAAACCCTAACACCAAATAACACATTCAAATCATCAAATCAAAACCAAAATACCCAAATAACTGTTATCATCGAATCAAACAAAAACCAAAAATCAAAATGAGGAACACATTCAATCCTCTGGTTTTCAGCCTCTGTTTTTCACCGACTGTTTTTCACCGAAAATCAACCCTCTGTTTTTCACCCAGAATCAAACCCAAAATCAAACCCAGAATCAACCCAAAATCAAACCCAGAATCAACCCAAAATCAAACCCAAAATCTGTTTTTCACCCTCTGTTTTTCACAAATATAAACACATTCAAAATCAAACCCAGAATCAACCCAAAATCAAACCCAGAATCAACCCAAAATCAAACCCAAAATCTGTTTTTCACCCTCTGTTTTTCATCGAATGTAACCCAAAATCAAACCCAGAATCAACCCTCTGTTTTTTCACAATATAAACACATAAACACATCGAATGACCAATATGAGGATGGAGATGAACCTGATCTGTTCGATGAAGATGAAGATGATCTGTTCGATGTTCGATGAAGATGATGAAGATGACCTGATCTGTTCGATGAAGATGAAGTTGATCTCTTCGATGAAGATGATGATGATCTTGGGAGTTGGGAGAGGAGAGCTGTTGATGATGATGATATTGGGAGTTGGGAGCGACTGTTGATGATGATAATGAAACTGGTCTGCTTTAAGTGTAGATATTAAAGGGTGGGGGGGGGTATTATGGACTTTTCACAACTAGCAAACGGTCAAACTGACGGAAGACTGACGGCAGGGACTCATACTGTTATGAAATTAATACCACATGGGCTCAAAATGCAAAAAATTGTTTTTAGGGGCTCAAGTTGATGTTTGGGACATACCACAGGGACGCAAATTGCATTTTACTCCAAAAAAAATTGGTATGTTTTTTGTCTTTTTTAGTTAGTTTTCGAGTTTTCGCGTTAACTAGTGGTTTTCATTTGAACCTTCCCATATATATATATATATACAGGGTTAGATTCATTTGTGAATAACCCCTTGATAGTGTGTGAACTAATCCTACATTTGATTATTAATACACAAGTATAAATCAATGACCATGATTTGACCAGGATTTGATAATAAAAATACACTAGTGTATTTTACGATTTAATTATGTAAATCAATGGTCATAATTTGTTCACTCAATTCACAAATACGCTAGTGTTCACTCTATAACCTCACCATATATATATATATAATATATATATATATATATATATATATATATATATATATATATATATATATATAGGGGACCACTAAAATGAGAACCACCTCCAGTTGTAAGAACCGTGAGAACTTTTTGATCCGGGGCGAGTTGGACCAAATTTTTTTTTCATAAACGTAGATGCTTGTATTATAAACACATTTGTAAAAAAAATTCAAAAAAAAAATGTCGTGTGTGTAGTTTTGAACACCACAAGTTTGTGTTTACGGATACCGTAAATTTTAAATAAAATTTACGGGTCCCGTAAACGCAAACTTTGGGTGCTCAAAACTACACACCCGACATTTTTTTTTTAATTTTTTTTACAAATGTGTTTATAATACATGGATCTACGTTTATGAAAAAAAAAATTTGGTCCACTTCGCCCCGTACGGTGTAGTTCTCACGGTTCTTACAACTGGAGGTGGTTCTCATTTTAGCGGTTCCCTATATATATATATATATATATATAGTGTGAGGTTTATTGGGGAACACTAAAAAAGTGGAGAACCGGGGAACACTCTTAAAAATTTAACTTAACATGTTAAAAATTAATTTTTTAAACATCTTTTTCGGCGCTTCTCCTTATATATACTTGTAGAAGCATTTTTAATAAAAAAATCAAAAACTAGAAATATTAAAAAAAAACAATTAAAAAAAGGCTAAAATTCTTTTTTTTAGAAACAAATATTTTTTTATTCGACTAGTTTCTCCTCCTTTTTATAAAGAAAAGCGCTGAAAAATTTAAAAAAAAATTATTTTTAACATGTTAAGTTAATTCTATAAGATATAACTGTTTTTTAAACATTTTTTTTTATATTTTTAGTTTTTGATTTTTTTTATAAGAAAAAGCGCCTAAAAAAATTTAGAAAAAAATAATTTTTAACGTGTTAAGTATAATTTTTAAGAGTGTTCCCCCGTTCCCCAATTTTTTAGTGTTTCCCAATAAAACCTCCCCTATATATATATAGTGGAAGGTTCAAATGAGAAGAATTTTTTTGTAAGAATAAAAAAGAAGAAATTTCAACCAATAAGAATGCTTAATTTTATTTCATTTAATTTTTATATTTAATACTAGTGTAAGGGTATATTGGTAAACTTAGATAGATCATTAATTGGTGGTCTTCCTTTTTAATAGCTAACTACATTAAAGTTGTAACTTATTTTCAAAAAATATATTTTTTCAAAGAATAAAAAAAAATTAAAGTGTAGGATAAATTACAAGGTGTGTCGGATGAATTACGGGCTGTGTAGGATAAATTTCAATACGTGTAGGATAAATTTCAAAATGTGTAGAATAAATTTTGACTTGTGTAGGCCAAAATTTTAGTGTGTAGGATGACAGTCTTTATGACTAATTAATTAGAAAAAATAATAATAAATGAGTGAGAGAAAAACTATTTAATGTTTTACAATTGTACCCTTTGTTCTTTTTCTTCTCAATTTAATTTTCTTCTCAAATGAACCTCCCCCTATATATATATATATATATATATATATATATATATATATATATATATATATATATATAGGGTAGGGTTCTAGAGTGAACTAATCTGGGCCATTGGATTACATCATCTAAAGATTTTTAAATAATGGCAAGATTGTAATTATAATATTGTAACCTCCTTTTACATTAATTGACATAAGGGCATTTGCGTCTTTTGTAAATTGCATTTATTAAACAATATAATCAAAATCCCTAAAATCTCCCTAGTTTCCGTATATACAAGATACACAGCTGTTAGTGTACACACATTGTACAGTCTCGCTATTATTAGTTTATACAAGATATACAGATTTTAGTTTATACACATGTGTACAGTCTCGCTAATTATTAGTCTATACAAGATACACAACTGTTAGGTTATATACAAGTGTACAGTCTCACTAACTATCAGGTTATATAAGATACACAGTTGTTAGTTTATACACATGTGTACAGTCTTTTATACATCTGTGTATTATATTCAAAAAAGGTTACATATGTGTATATTAAAAACATATAGTATATTATGCATGTGCACGAGTAGATTCATATAAAAACTATGAAATTAATGAAAACGAAACATATCACATGTATGCAAAATAAAATAACTTCATCACATATTTAAAAAAAAGAGTTAATGCCCAAAAATAATTGCAATTTCAATATCAGAGAAATTTTTCAATATTTATTGAAAATTATAAAAAATTAAAAACAATATATTATGATATATATATATAGATAATAAAAGAAAAACAATATTAAAGCTAAAATTTAAACAAAATCTATGGATAAAGAAATGAAAAAGAAATAATTAGAAATGAGAGAGAGAGAGAGAGTTAAGAGAGGAGAAAATTAAGGGATTTTAATTAAACATACTTGGTTAATGTCAATCTTACCATTTTAATCTAAAAAATGATCAAGGGTCAGATTAGTTTACACAATTCACTCTCAAGAAGTTGTTCACTATTGAACCTAATCCTATATATATATAATAGTTTCATCTACGATTGTGGAATTTTTTTTTGGCCCAACTCACGCGGGAAGGAGTTCTCACGGTTCTCACAACTCATGGTGGTTCTCATTTGAACCGAGCTATATATATATATATGGTGGGGTTAGTGTAAAAATGGGTGGTTTGTGAGAAGTGTAAGAACTGTTTTAAGCCCTTAGATCTTGTAGTTAATGGTTGAGATCAAGAAAAACTTAAAATGAAAATTATGTTTTTTTTTACTAATTTGGCTAGATTAGGGGTAATGATGTCTTTTTATATTGTATTGTTTAAATAAAGAAACTGACATCAACTTTAATATACATGCAAGTTCCACCCATCTTTTTTGAATGTCAGTAACTTTTTATACATAACGTTTTTTTTAAGTTACACCATAATAACGAGCTTTTTTAATATTTAATATGAATACCATATTGTTATATTTATATAGATAAAAAAATTTGCGTATAGCATGATATGAAGCCTACTGGAATGCAGATTTAAAACACCATACGAAGAACATTACTAGAATGCATGTGTAAAACACCGTGAATGCATGTGTAAATGCAGGTTTAAAACACCATGTGAAAAACATACGAAGAACACATACTGGATTGCAGGTTTAAAACTCCCTGAATGCAGGTTTAAAACACCATATGAAGAACACATACTGGACTGCAGGTTTAAAACACCATGAATGCAGGTTTAAAACACCATGAACGCATGTTTAAAACACCACATATAATGTGCAATGCAATCATTCCAGATGTTAAAACACCATGACTGTGTTACGATTCAAGTTGTGGTGTTTTTGGAATCTTTATAATGTTTTATAATTCCAAAATAATCAAAATCATTCTAGATGTTACAACACTATGTCTGTATTAGATTCAAGCTGTGATGTTTTCTGAAATTCGTATGGTGCTTTATACCTGCGAATTAACAAAAATGTTGATATGAATTTTATGGATTAAATAATGCTTGAGACCAGAATTCGAATAATAGAAATATACCAAATATATTGTTTACTAAAATCTCTCAAAACAGTTATTGAAAGATTTTGTTAATTAAAATGATTGTTATTGAAATTACTCTATTACCCTTAATCTCTAATTTTAATTAAAGACACATGTCCTCACCGTATTATTTCTTACACTTCTCACACACTTGTCACTTTTTACAGGTTCCTTAATCTATATATATATATATGACTGTTTTTTAATTGTTTTTTATATTTTTGATTTTTTTTATTAAAAATGCTTCTAAAAGTATATATAAAGAAAAACGTCAAAAAAATTAAAAAAAGCTGATTTTTAACATGTTAAGTTAAATTGTTAAGAGCGTTCCCCTGTTTCCCACTATTTAATGTTCTCCAATAAACCTCACACTATATATATATATATATATATATATTCATTAACTTTAAACTACTTTTACGAATAAAATATATACCTAAATCAACTTACAACTTATTATGATGTACTAGTAGTAAAACCCGTGTGCAAACACGGGTGGTTTTTAGAAAACCATACATAACACATTTTAATAGAAAGTATAGATAGGTCTATAGATATTGTACCAAAACTCGTTATCTATTATAGATAATAGATAACTATAAACATATATTATCGGTTAATTTATCAGTTATATACGACTATTTCCATTATCCTATCCAAATAAGGAGTACCCATCCATTGACAATGTAACCTATTTATAAACATAGCTACATATAAAAAATGTCTAAGAAGCTAAATAACTACCACCGAGGAACCAAATGTGCAACCACAAACAACCATCACATCAAACATTGTTTATAAACCTCCAATCAACGCAACACTCATGAAGAGGGCTTTCTCTTTGTCAAGATATGCATAACTTTTGTTAGCTTCAGCAACTGAGTAGAGTTGTGAAACTCAAACGAAAGTTCATCACCAAAAACAATATTGCAAGATCTCAGATAAGCAGGCCATCCAACAATACCGTAGCTGAATCCAGTATTGGTTTTTGAGATCTTGTAAACAGTTCCTGGACTTCACCTTTCAGATTTTGGATCTTGACAGGCTTAAGATTATCAATATGCAGATCCAACGCAGATGATACATCTGATGGCAGATGCTAAAAAACAGAAAATTGAATAATGAATTTTATAAATTATTGGTATATAACTGAAATTGTTGAAATAACGAAACAAAGCAGGGACTACAAAAACTTACAAGGCTGTGTTCAGCTTGTGTGGTGAAGTGTAAGACTGGCTCTGAAGTGGATGATACTAAATGAAGCTTTTGAACTTTACACGGTCTATCAACAGCTTGTTTATCCTATACAATGGTCTTGCCACAAAGATTGCACATCTTTTCAACCTAAGTAAATTAATTTAGACTATAACAACTCTGAATTCATGAAATTTTGTAACTTTCTTTATCAACACAAACTATCTTCTCAACTCAGCTTTGAAGTTTAAGACTCAATCATAGAGAACAATATCAACATATTAAGACAATAATAAAGTGGGCAGTGTAAAACTAATAAACGCTTACATTAGATACAACACTTGGAGAGGCAGGAGTGTCATAAACAGAAAAATCTTTAGACTAAAGTTGAGGATCGTTAACATCAACAACTATTTTTACAAAATGATCTTGAGGCTACAATTTTTTTTAAAAAACCTTGTTATACTTATTGTACAATAAAATATATATGTAGATGTTTATATACAATAGATAAGAAAAGTAGGAAAATTTAAACTTACAACACTTTTAACATCTGGCTCATCAATCAGAGCCGCTACCTTTGAATCGAATAGGCCATCATCAACAGACTATATTTATAAGAATTATCATATATAAGAAACCATATTTTAAATCATAATAATAAGTAAATATTACATGTGTATATATACATTAAAAATATCTTCAAAACTCGTAAACTGCGTAGGATTACCAACCGTGGCTCAAGTCTCAGCATCATCTAAAGCAACTTCACCGGAATCCAGAACTTGTTTGTGTTTAGTATAGAATAAAACATTCAATAGTTATTAGCATAATATAATAAAACTTACTTATCAACGTCATGTTATCAAACAGATGTATATTTACATCGAATTTTTATACCGCAACCAATAAGTCAAACTCATCATCTCCATAAACCAAATCATCCAAAACAACGACATCAGCTTTCTTGAAAGAAATTTCAGTTCCGGTTTCGGGATGGAAAAAAGAAAGCTCAAACGTTTTAGATGCAATCATGGTGAAAACCAACCAAGATTCAAGTGGTATCGGAACTTCTTCAATCACTTTTAACCATCCATCGGTCCATCCTTTCATCATCACATTCCAAAACCTTTCTCCAACATAGATAGTTGCTATCCCATACTCGTAATTTTTACCATAGAATTCTTTCAAGAATTTGTCAGCAATTAGCTATAAAAGAAGTAAAAAATAATTAGTGCAGACTTACAAAATTGATATGAACTAATGATCAACAGAGGTTACAACGGGTTAGTCAACAGAAGTTAAAAGGAGGGTTAGTCAACAGGGGTTCCAGTATTACACACAACCTAGCCACTGTTGTCTATCGACTGTTACATACCTCTGTTGCTTTCCAACAAAGGTTTCCTGACAACTGTCATCCATTATCCCCAACAGAGGTTGCCACGTGGACATATGTTAGCTATCAGATGTTTGAAACAGATGCCACGTTAGCTTTCACTTTTTCACCCTATAAAAAATCCCTGTTCCATCCTCATTTTTATGTTAATATAGTTAGTCAACCGATGTTAAAATGGTTAGTCAACATAGGTTAAAAGGTTAGTCAATAGAGGTTAAGAGGATAAGGAAACATACGTTAAAAGGGCAAACAGATGTTAGCAGGTTGTTGAGCTAGAAAATAAATGTTTACAGTGAGTAGCAAAATAATATAAAGTTGCTTACAGTCATGCCAAGTTCAGTTCTAATATTTGCTGAAATGTAAGAATTCTTGTAGACATTTTCTGTAAAACATGAGACCATGAATGACAAACTTCCAATAGCTTTTAACAATACAACATCTTTGGTTTTCAAACAACAATCTCTAAACAACTTTATCCAGCCATCCGTAAATATACAATGACCATCTCTCTTCTTTACTTGTACTAACCATGTTTTGTCACCATCATGTAGTTCCATAGTTTGACCGTATAGGACCTCCTTCCCCCACAACAAATTCTCAAAATCAAGTGGTATAGTCTGCGACAATAATTAGCAAACATCTTACATCAAAAATTAATATACAATCCTAAAGTAGCAAGAAAGTAAAAAACCTACCAAAAATATAAAATCATCTTCATTCAGAAATTTTAAAAAGGATGGTGTTTGGTTGGATGGATTCATATCTGCAAAAAAGGATTTAATCTTAAAAGTTATAAAGACGAACAGCATCCAAGAAAACTTATAGTAAACTTGTATGCTGAAAGTAGATGCTATCATAAGTTTATAATTATCATGGAAAAAAAAACAGGAAACGAAAATTATACTTTCAAACAAACGGGTAAACAAATCAACAACAAAACATCATATCTATTATTTTATTTTTGTAATATAGAAGTTGATGAAAAAAACATTCGTTAACATTCAAATATCAATAAAATAATTTAAAAAAAACATCACTAACTTCAGTTAAACTAAATCATTACTTACAAAACAAAAGTACCAAATATTAATGGAACTATTTGTATAATCACACACTTAGGGTTTTATAAAAATAAAGCACAAAACGAAAATCATCATCTCTCACAACAGTTAAGCAAATTAACAACAACAAAAAATTATATGGTTGATTTATCAACCGTATTGTAAAAGACGACATAAAAAATGCATGCACAAATTGTCACAGAGAATGCTATCAATAACTTCATTTAAGTTAATGCAGTACTTAATCAATAAAAGTACACCATATTACAACAACTATTATGATCAAAACAAAGAATATGAAACACCATTTATGAGGAATACATTCTCATAACATCAAAGAATGATAACCGAATGTTTATAACACAAACAATAACATCAAAGAAACAACAATATCTGATTTTATAGTGTCTAATATATATTATGCAATAGACCTGTTAAGAGCTTTGATAAGAAGCATATGTGAAAAAACTTCCGAAGGTGTTTTGTGATGTTTATGTTCAATAATGGAGTTGAAAAGAATATTAAATAGAGGATCCTAAAAGCTAATACAGATGCTCCATTTACACGGGTTGGATCCATTTAACTTTTATAAAATTTACACTTTACCCCCTTTACCATAAGATTGTAATGAATGATCATGTGTGTTGTTAAATTCATAACTTATTAGGTTTGTCCTTTACGAATTGCATAAACATTCATACATTAATAAATACTCAACAACAATTTACATGATTTACACTTATGTAACATCCAAAAACACAGATAGCCTTTAGAGAATTTCCATACAAAAATTTATTAAAAACACAAATCACTATATATTGCTCTTTACGAATTGCAGGAGTATTCGAAAATTCATAAATACTCTTTTACAACAATACACATGGTACACTAATATAACATTTAATAAAAACAACACACATAATAAATTTAAAGCATTAATACTAATATCATAAGTATCATAGTTTTATAAAGCATTATAATACTTCTTACATGTTTTTCGATCTAAAAAACATCATCCAAAATATATAATAAATATGAGTAAGTAGAATATACAATTACATGTTCAAAAGTCAACAATCATGACATAACAACATGTAGAAATTCTTTGTAAACTACATTAGTGGTGGTTGTACAAACTCGTTTTGCTTTATCATTAATCAAAATTTTCAACCCATTCGTACTTTTTACCCTAGATACAACAACATAGAGTTGGCCATGACTAAATACTGGACGTGGAAGATACAAACCAACACGTTCCAACGATTGCCCTTGACTTTTATTTATTTTCCTAGCAAAGCACAGTGAAAGTGGGAATTGTCTTCGAGAAATCTTCATTTGTATTCTTTTATCAGAAGGTATCATCTTCAATCTTGAAATCAAAGTATGATGACCTATATTAGTTCCTGTGATAATTTTTGCTTCAATCACAACTTTTCCGAGTTACGTGACTTGTAAACGTGTACCGTTATACAATCCGTTTGCCTGATCAATGTTTCTGAGTAACATCACTGGAGCACCAAGTTTCAATACTAATTTATGGTTAGGTAAACCAGACAAATGAAGAATGTTTAACACATCTTAATGAAACAATGCCATATTAATCTCTGATTCATCCTCAGGTTGACATAAACTATCTGAACTAAACTAAATCTTCTCTTCACCAGGCAGATTAATTCTCTAACAACTCTTTATTTATTGAATCCACTATTTCATTTGTTCGAGCAAGAATGGCTCTTTGTTGGAAATCCATTAAATCCCACAAACACTTATTCATGTCCGGATATGTAAATGAAATCAGAAAAGAAATAGGATTGAGTTGATCATGAGTAAGTAAATCATCTGGAATTTCAATATCTACCTCACCATCATTTTCTTCACCAAGGAGACCATCACCAAGCTTTAAAATCCATTATGCAAATTCCTTTATTTCTTTCAAATCTGTTTCCTTACATCCAACTCTTAATCTCATATTCTCAGTTAGTTTTGGTACTTGACAATGTTTCCATATATAAGAAGAAATCAAAGAAGCATTGACTATCATGCTTCTGGTACCTTTAGGGATGACCGGAATAATTTGTCTAAAATCACCAACAACTAGAACAACCTTTCCTCCAAAAGGCTTGCCTTCCATGTTCGATTGACTGGAACGTGATATGTCTCTCATTGTCCTATCGAGAGCCTCGAAACAATGCTTGTGAGTCATAGGTGCTTCAACCCAAATAATCAAAGTTGTTATTTTAATTAAATCACCTAATTCAGTCTTAGGCTCTGTCGAACATATTGAATCCTCGTTAATGTTGATTGGAATTACAAACCTTGAATGAGCAGTTCTACCACCATCCAGCAAAAGTGAAGCAATTCCACTGGATGCAACATTCAATACAACTTCACCTTTAGATCGTAATGCAGCTGCGAATGTCTTCCAAAGAAACGTCATCCCAGTTCCACCATAACCATATACAAAGAAGACACCTCATCACCTTTTTCAATCGCTTTCATAACAATTTTATAAATTCTTTCCTGTTCGGCAGTTAAACACTTTAGATAACCAACATCTTCCCTTTGTAAAGCTGCTCTGTCATACGATAGTTCTCTCATTATCAATCGATTGTTCAACGATGAAACATAATTGTTCGGAACACTTGGCATGTCATCAAAGTTTTTCAGTGTACTCCCATTGCTAAGTAGCAACTTTTCAATTTCGGATAGATAAATGTTTTCAACTTCTTCTTGTTGAAGAACCAAATCTAAAACAAATGTTGAAAAAAAGTATTAATTTTTTTCCCAATTCAGGAGTTATTGCATAATATTAATGTAGTTGGTTATAACTTAAATAAAGTAATCACATTACCTGTAATACCAATTATCTTCCGTTGCTGATACAGAATGTCTTCACATAATAGGGACTTGGTTTGCGACCAAAAAACACCAGGACGAGATATGGAGTTTGACAATAGCAACATTACAAAAAAAAGTCCTCAAGAAGTCTCCGGTTGACCATGTGCTAGCTTCTTTGATGGAATTAACATATTCCTTATCATCATCCAACAGTCCTCATGCTAAACAGGCATCTTTGAATGTTTCAAAAACCTGTCCATCAACTGTTTTTATATCTTCAAAACAGGTTGGTCCCCTAAGATGATTCAGTAAAATCCTTAAGTGATAACAATCACCAAGTGATGGTGGGACATAATGTATCCTCCCAACTGATCCATACGAATGCTTTCTTCGACACCATTTCTGATTTTTAGGTTTCCATACATAATGTCTCGGGAACTCAACATACTTCAATGTCCTGGAAAATTCATCAACTTTGTTACAATTCATACACTCTGTGAACATTGTCATTTTCATAGTTGGATCACTAACAACATCACACAAATTAGCATGATCATTATACACAATACTCTGACCATCTTCACAATGGAAAGGGAATACTTCAACAGCTGGATATCTATAATGTATATCATACATGAATATTCTCCAAGCAGCTTCACAAGCAGAAATATACCTACAATCAAGGTATGCTTTTATCTCATCTACAACTACATTCTGTTGCGTGTCATTGTTGGTGGTATTGGTTTAAAAAACAGAAGTCGTGACTCTATCAGGTCCCTTATTAATATATTTAAACAAATATTTGATAGAACATGACTGGTTGCACCATTCAACGTTAATGTGGCACTGATACTTTCTGAGCAGGAGGGTATTGTAAGGAACTACAAACCTATTATCAAGTGCCACGCCATTCTTTACTACTGTATTACTTGTTTGACGACGATGGTAGACATGGTATCCTTCAGAATCAGCACAAGGCTCATCTACATATTTTTTGGGAAACTTTTTAGAACATTTTAGCTGAACCATACATGGACACCGTGGGTTGTCTGTACCGCATGATACATGAATCATAAATTGCTTGACAAGCTCATATAATTCAGGATCTCTTTCTTTATCTGGTATCTCAGCATAATAACACGATCAATATCAGATGCAGTTGGAAATTTGCTTTCAGCACTCAAGGACAAACATATGTGAGCATGTGGCAGTCCACGCTTCTGAAATTCAACTGTATACATAACTGAAATGTTTTCAAGGGTGAACTTTTAGAAATATATAATTACGTGTTCAAAGCTAAAAAAATATAAGTAAAAGGTACTTGCTTGTATGTCACCAAAGAATTTATCTTTCTTGAATTCTTTTATTAGATGATCCAATTTACACTTGAATAATCTAGAGATAATATCCGATCTATCTTCAGATTAAGAGCTTTATCATGCAAACACCTATAAATCTCAGGCCAGTTGGGATTACAAGTCACTGTTATGAATAGATCGGGATATCAAACAGACTTGCAAATTGCCATAGCATCCAAGTACTTTTGCATCATATATCTAGAACCACCAGTAAATGATGAGGGTAAAAGTATAGGTTTACCACAACTTGAGGCATTATTCTTTCCACTTTCAACAGTAGCATTCAAATTCTTAAAACTTTGGATTCTAAGTTTTGGTTGTTGTGTCCTTATCTAATTCAACCTGGCAGATTCTATCATCGTGTATCCATCAACCAAAAACTGTTGAAATAGTTTTTTGGCATTAACTAACAATGAAAACTGATTCTGTCTATCTTGTATTTTGTAACAAAAGAATTCTCTAATTGTAAGGTTGGTTCTAAGTACCCCATTATCAACCGCAATCCCTCTATGTTTAATACCAACTCTATAACCATCTTCTACATATGGGAAAATAAGTGGATATTTCAAAGTAAGGTAAGAAGGATGAAGTTCACTAATTCTTTAAAGACTACCAGACTTCCTTCTAACAATAATGTCTCGTTTATCAAATGCTCCATCGAATCACCAATTATTAACGCAACAATTTCTGATGCTGTTGGCAAGTTGTGAATTCTTCCATCCTTATCTCTTGTTCAAATAAGCTTGAGGGTTACTTCTTGCCACTCATTTTCTCGAAAACAATCTCTTACCATTATGAAGGACTGGACAAGAGGATTGCAAGAATCAAACATATTTTTAAGACTTTTGATGGTCGTAATATCAAGCTGGTTTTTTGTTGTGGTTTTGGAATGTATTTGAGGACTGCAAGAAATATAAGAATGTTAAAATTTACATTCGTTTCAAATGAAACATGGATGTGAATATATTGGGAAGCAATATATATAATCATAAATGGCACAATTTCATAAAGAAATTACCTTACTGCCTTTTGACGATTTACCACCTCGTTTTGCGAATCATATATGTAAAGCTGTGAAAATTTGGGTTCTTCCCCATCGTCCGGAAGTAGACTACCCATTCGATGATAATCTTGACGTTGTAGTCTAAATACATAAGAACATTTGCCTCTCTAATAACTTTTGTCAACCTTGCCACTAAGAGATGTGAACGAAAACATCATGTTATATGCTCGAATATTATTCATGAAATTCTGACACTCTGAGGTATGACTTTTATATAAATGACGTAGTAATGGAGGAGGTGGAGGTGGTGGTGGTAGCTCAACATCTCCATTTGAACATCATAAAAGAATATGAGGTTTTCTTACGATTTTGATTTCCCCTAAGCATTTCATCTTCACACAACATTGCATCACACTTAGAGCACACAAAGATGGCATCTCCATGATCAATATAATCTTCAGAATTGAATAAATTTATAAGTCCCTATAAGTTATATACACGTTGAAAGCTTATCCGGAATTTAGATTCGTATCTTATACCTTTAGAAATTCCATAAATCTTCTTAACCACAGAATCTGCTAATATCTCATCAATCATTGATAGTTCAATTTTAGGTATCTCACATATATTGAAACTTGTAAAATAAGACATATGTAACAATTCATAAAAGCTAAGATATGAATATATATTAAAGGAAAATTTTGTTTTCAAACATATAAAACATACAATTTGTAATATTTGATAATGGGGTCCTCTCAACAGAATTGGATGTTTGCTTAGTACTTTCAAAAGGAGTGTGATGTACATCCCTTGATGAGATTTTTCTTGATGAATCTTATAAGACAAAAGTATATAAAATAAATGAACAAAACTACAATTCATAATTAAATTAAAAAAAAAAACTCTCCACTATGTTTACCTTTTCCTTTTGTAGATGACTGACACAAATTACTACTAAGATTTGGAGTAACATAAGTAGGAGGGTGATATACATTCCTTCTTTCAACATTGGTTGTTGAAACTTGTAAAATAGGACATATGTAAGGATTCCAAAAAGGTAAGATATAAATATATATTTCTTTTAAATTTTGTTTGGAAACCTATAACACATACCATTTGTAATATTTGATAATGGAATCCTTTCAACAGAATTGGATGTTGATGTAGGATGTCAACCACTGTTGTTCTCTTTTGTTAAAGAACACGCTTCCTTTTTTTTCTTGCTTCAGCGCAGCTTTGACTTTTACTTCCTTGAAAGAACACTTCATACTTACTTGTAATTCTCTTATTTGTATCCATAATTTCAAATGCCTGAGTGAAGAAGATCTGTTGACCAATCGAGAAAAAAGGACTTTGAAATTGTTGTAAAAATTATCTGAAATATTTGATAATACAGATTTGAAATTGTTGGTGTGTTTTATATTTAGGGATAAAAATATGACAGGTGTATTAGGGGGTAACATGTAATTTACTTATTCCAATTGCGGTAAGATGTAATTTATTATCCCAATGGCGGTTTAATTATATTGTGTGGACCAATCCGATGAACTCCGATCATTTATATAGCAAGATAAAAACATACTTTACCTTTTCAACAACTTTTCACATCCCTTTACAAAAATGTTTTATCTGATCTCATTAAAACTGCTTCAACTTTTAATCGCCGATGCACACTTGAATATTCAATCATTCCACTTGAATACTTTTTGCTTTTGACATCATCAACAACTTCTATCAAGGTATAACAATATTTATTAAAACTTGTATGCACACGAGTTTCATATGTGCATCATTAATGACTGTTATCATTCTATGTTAATGTATTGCATGTTTTAGATTATGTATAAATTTCATTTTACAAGTTTTTTATTTGTTATAATTTTTCCGATTCTAAGTTTTCTTTGATATGGTGCTACATTTAGTTACTTGAAACCAATCGATAAGCTATGTTTTGTTGTTTTATTGTTTAATATTAATTAATATGATTAATCTTTTGTTTATGTACTTCTAAAAAATGTTATTTTCTTGGTACTCGGTTCTACAGTTTTTGGAGGAATCTTTGTTTATGGGTTTCTTCTAAACAAATCGATAAATATTAATTAAATGGGTTATTTGAATGACATAGATATGTTATACATTTTTTGTTGATATTCTTATCACAGTCTTGATAAATAATGAATTATCTGATAAGATACATTGTTTGATTGTTTCTTTGGTCTGTTAGATAAACATCATATCTTGGAAGATGTCTTTTTATCAATTATATGGACTATCTTAATTCCAAAATCTTGGTAAGATTATTACACTAAAAACATTTTTTGAAGTTTTTTCGTTAACAATTCATTCACATATAACACTTGCCAATAATTAAATACTTGAATTCCACAGATAATACTACAAATCTTTGCAAACAAATATTTACTCAATGAAGTCGTTGGTAATACTGTCGTTATAGAGTGTGTAAACGGTACAAGTTGGGAGATAGGATTCTCAAAACACAATGGAAGTTTTGCTCTAAAGGAAGGATGGTCCTCAGTTGTCTCTGACCTTTCACTAACAGAAGGATGTCTATTGGTATTTAAAAAAACTGAACCATATACATATCTATTGAGACCTTTTGAAAAAGTTCATCATTATCCAACAAAACTCCTAATGATTTCTATGTTTACTTCAATATCATTTGAGAGGAAGTTTGGATGTATGATTCATTCTCCTATAGTTTTTCTGATGCTTCTAAGGACATGTTGGTAAGTTTTCCTATTTTAATCCAATACTTTAAATGGTATAGTCCTAATTAATGATATACTTTAAAATTTCCTGAACCTTTGTTAATTTCATAATACAGTTTATATCTTTTTGTTTAGCTAATACCCAAAGACTTGGTTAAAATCAGTATTGGAGTTGATAAACTTAAAAAATCATTTAAGGTTTATGTGAATCAGTGGGACTCTTTTGATGTACTAATTCACCCGGATCCTCTTCACAATTGTTACTTTGTAACTAATGGATGGGACAAGATTGTACGCTACGTGGGTCTACGTACAGGAGTTGTACTTGTTTTAAGATACGTAGCGGATTACATCTTTCAGCTTACTGTCTTTAATTTGAATAGATGTGAGATTGTTGTGACCAAAGCTGATGAAAGTCTGAAAGGTGATACTTCCTCACACAAATTACAACTTGCTCAAATTGCTGAAGATATGGATCATCAGTCGAATGTTGTGGAATTGAGTGACGAAGATTTAGATAGTGATTATGTTGTCTCCAATGAGTCGTCGGATGATGGCGATGATGCAGATTTTGATGCTGCTGTCTCAGATTATGAAGCTGATTCTGCTTATCATCCCATAGAATTTGTATGGGACTGCCAGCAACGATTTGTAAGTTTGTTCTCTAATTATTTTATGCTTCATTCTTTCATTGTTATATGTTTGTTACAATTAAAAATTTGTTACTTTTCTTAAATACATTATTTATTTGTTATTGATTATTGGTATTCTATATTTATTTTAAGCGTCTTAATGCGACAGTGGCATTGATGTCAAGGATTGAGATGTCATTGAAGATGACAGTTCAAAATCTGAATGGAGTTGATACTGTTGTTAACTTTCGACCGGAGAAGCATGGCAAGGGATTTAGATACGTTACTTGTGAATGGACCACGAAGTTCACCAAGCCCAATCGTATCCACAGAAATATGAAATGCAAATTTGTTTACTCTCCAGACAAAGCCAAGCTGATCTTAAAGAAAGTCTACAAATAGTTGTGGTTGTTGGCACTATCTCCTGTTGGATGAAGTTAAGTGGTGGTGGTGGTGTGTGAAACTTATATATTTTCCAAACTTGGTGGATTTAGCTTTATATGTTTTGCATATAAAAATTACTATATTGGTATCTTGTAGTTGGTATTAGTAGGTCCATCTTTTAGGAATCTTATGTGTAAATGATGGTCATTAAGCCTATGAACATATATACTTATCTAGGTAGTTATATTAACTTGAAATTTTTGTTGTACATTAAGTAGGTTTTAATCATATATGCTTATCTTAGTAGTTATATTCAGACACTCGTACTAACATGTCAGGAATGAAGTGCTCTAATTGTTTAGTATGTACTTCTAATTTACAGAAAGTAATAGAAACCTCCCTTAATTAAACTATACTCGTTAAACTGGAAACCGAAAAATATGGATATATACATGTCTGAATATTTAAATTATAATCATGTATGGTTATCCTATTAGTTATATTAACTTTAAATTTTTGCTATACATTCAATATATTTTAATCGGCTCTTCACGATACATCACACCATGTTGGTGATCGATATTTAGAATTGTATAAAATGGTAAAAGCTTCATTTCCAACAGTTCGAAAACTGAAAATATTAGCAAGGCGCAACGAATTTATGGCCGGTAATTGTCATAAGCTCACTTGAATTATGTTTTCTTATTATTAAAATATGTGTTGCATCATGTTTTCTAGTCGCTCAAGGGAAAGAGATCTAAGACTTAAAATTAACAAAATATTCTACAACCTCTGATTACAAATAACAGTCTTTTGAAGATCTGCTCTTCCCAAAGGCATAGACTCAAGATCTGTTTCGCTAAAGTCTGGCAAACCCAAAGGTCTGTGAAAGAAAAGTCTATTGAAGCAAACAACCTCTGCTGATGAAGACAAACATTGTTGAAGCAAAGGTCTGCTAAAGAAAACCTCTGCTGATGAAGACAAAGTATGATGAAGCTAAGGTCTGCTGTGGATCAATAGATGATGCAGTTCAACAGAGGATCTTTAAAAGATGATGATCAACAGATGATAAGGTCTATTGAAGCAAAGTTTGTTCAATGGATGCTAACGTAACTCAGATCCTAACAGTGCTTAGGCCCTAGCAGATGTTAGGAGTTTGTGACAGTGGTTAGGTTCTAACAGACGTTAATGTAACTCAGATCCTAACAGTTTTCCACTAACCAATTCATTAAATTTACATTCATTCACTAACAATAATATACAAACCTACTACTTGTGAAATACATGAATATCAACAATTATGTATAATAACAATAATATATAACAAAAAGATGTCAAATTTAGATGTTTCAAATTGTAGCCATTATATACCAAACTTTTAACCACAGTAAGTTAAAACAACAGTAAACAAACATAAATAAAAAGCACAAGGAGTCTTCAAAATAAGTGGTTTCTACTTAACTCTCGTAAGACATGTTTTTCATAAGCTTCTAATTGTTAACCTTAGATAGCTTCTTCTGGGTTCTTCTCATGTTAAAGGAAAGCTCACCAACATTTACAACATCAACATCTTGAACTGTTCGTTTTCCATTCGGACTTGTTCCAGAATTCTTTTCGATTTCAACGATGGAAGAGTTGGCCGTAACAGAGATAACATCCTTGCAACAAATCACAAAACAACTAATCAATCTTTAAATAAAATAATGAACTCTAAAAACATATTAAACGTACTATCAAAAAATAACTACTCACCTTTGAAGTTCATTCAGAAGACACCTTGGAACATTCTGAAAGGTTAACATCTTTGACTTCAGTCACTTCTTGAGTAACCTAAAGGGTTGTAATATACGATATTATATAAAAAAAGTGCAGAATCCAGTTTTCGAACCTCAAAACAAAATAAATAAATTTAAAAAGTAATTTTATATACTACATCATTAGAATTTTCATCACCATTATCATCTCCCCCTACCAACTCAGCAATTATTACTAGGTCATCACATGTTTTTTTTGCACAAGATATACACGATAGTCATTTTTAAGATTAAATCCAGAAACATCAATCTTAAAAGCCAACTTCTTATCAACCAATCGAGATATTTCATGCGGGAAAGATTCAGTATCATTCGCCTTCATCTACCTTTATCTTATATCACTCGCAGCTAATCCAACAATCTTCTGAACATCTCTATCAAACATAACAAAAGATACACTACCAGTCTCATCTTGCACCCGGACTTGCAGCTTGAACCTAAAATATATATAATTGCCTAAATAAGCTCCCAAATTATATTGAAATATCAGTCTTAAACTATTATTTATATAAATAACATGTTAAATAATCATCATTGCTTACTTTGTGGTAATGGATGTACATTCACTACCACATTTGGGACAAACGAAAGCAGTCGCATGTATTTGAAGAATCTCTTCAGAAACATTTTCAACATTCTGCAAATATTCAGTTTTAGGTATGACCTTCTTAAAACACTTACGATAGGCAGCATAAAACCAACCATACTCTTCTTGCACAATCTTTATCGTGGTAACTACAACACAAGACATTTCCTGTAAAAACAATATATCCACATTTAATCTACTTTTGACAAACATGTAGGTAATAAACTAAATAAATAACCAAACTATATAAAAAGCTATGAAACCTTTTCTATCCCACTAATCTCATCAACATGTTTCTTGACACTCTCTGTTACAAATTCTTTATGCAATGGAAAAACAGTCTGAGATGAAAGTATTGTTTTAGAAGTAGAACCACTCGCCTGTCCTCGGTATAAGACTATTCCATACCACAAATGATTAGAATTAGTATACAGATA
Source organism: Helianthus tuberosus (assembly GCA_030545235.1). Lineage (NCBI taxonomy): Eukaryota > Viridiplantae > Streptophyta > Magnoliopsida > Asterales > Asteraceae > Helianthus > Helianthus tuberosus. The sequence continues at coordinate 84,071,036 of CM060367.1, forward strand.
ACATGAAACAAAGTATTTGACTTCAAAAATAAATATAGTGCAAATTATGTTGACAAATTACCTTCCCCTTAGCTGATTAACTTCATCGATTTCTTCATTCAGAAACAGTCGAGTGGCAAACTTATCACTTTGAACTGTAAATTGGTCTACATGCAAAAGTATACAAATATTTAGTCAACCTGTTATTATATTGCCAGAAATAAAGAGTATAGTTCTGATTTGCAGAAAGTAACAAACATTACATTTCCATTCGTTACACTTTCCATGTTGTATAACAACATCACATGCTCATGAGTTGGGGTTTTAGAGATGAAGTCGTTAAACTGCAGAGCATAATCATTCCACATAGTATATTGCAAAACTGTACCCCTACATGAAAACAATATTCGTATGACCATAAACTAAACACTAATTTATGACCATTTTTTTACAATCTATAAAATCAAAACTAAATTGAATGAATAACAACATAAAATCAAAGGAAATTTATGACCATTTATCAAAGTAGTAAATGAGCCACAAATTAACTAGCATATTCACTTGAAGAATAAATTGTTGATCTCATTTATTACCATGATTCCACATTAAATACAAAATTCTTGATCTCAATTTTTAACATCATTCCACATTAAATACAAACAATCATTTGTACATGACGGAACATGTAAATGACCACTTACTCCAAGTCTTGAATATCGAAATTCATCCTCTTAGTTTCTTAATTAGGAGGTCGTCCAAAGAATTCAAGATCTTCACACCAAACCACAGATCCAGCAACATCTATATGATCACATTATACAACAGAGTAAGTAAAAAATTCTAATTATATATAGAGAAAACATGATTACAAAAATATACACTACCAACACTCAAAGATTTTGCTACCTCTCTTTGAAGAACATCTTTATAAGCTCTGAAGTTGAACCATACTCAACACCTTGCCAATCTCTCATAGGTGTAACAGTTGTGCATCGATAAAAGTTGATTTTATAGTCATGTGCTACAACTTTATATTGGCCTTTATTTTCACCCACACCAAATTTCGAGAGAATAACAACATCTTCTTGAAGTTGTCCATCAAAAACATGTATCAAATGACTTTTAATACCACCTTGAATCTTAACACCCTGAAGAACATTTAAACAAAGTATTTTTTAGCATAAAAACCTAGAGACTCTGATAGAAAGAAACAATCAAACGTATACATCCTCAATAAACTACCGTATAAAGCTCAGGAACATTTCAGCAATCAAGGTTTTATGATACAAACCTATAAAGCCTAAAAATAGGAAATCAGGCATATACATATATGGAATCATTTATATACGAATGGAAAAACACAAATACACATTACCTTCTCATTAATGAAGATGAGATCCATTTTATAACCTTGATTCCATTTTCGGATGATCCTCGCCTTCATGTGCCACATATCTTTTGCAGGATTTAAATCGTTAATGTTACACCCCAACCGATGGCGGAATCATCGGGGCGCGGCATTAGGCGAATCAGATTGCTCAAGAGAATCCATAACAACTAAATTGCGACAGTATTTAATGCGTTCATTATCCCATACTAACAAACAAGTACAATCACATAAGTTGTCACGAATTTTCATGTTCTCTCAAACAATAAAAATCCGACAACCTAGATTTTTGGTGTGTTTCTAGACTTCCTAGCTTGATTTGATGTAGACTGCGACTCAACCTGTAACATACGTTAAAACAACGTCAATACAAAAGTATTGGCGAGTATACAAGTTTTGATAGAGTAGCGTAAATAGATAAAAAGTGCTGCGAATTACCAAATACATAAACGAGATACCTCAACATACATGCATTTAAGATCGATACTACCAGCTAAGTCACTCGAGCTGCGATTGCGATTGCTATTCATCCTAACTAGACCCCGTCGGGTGCTATAGTACTATACTAGTTAAGGCGGGACCTCGCGAGTATAAGTCCTAACACGTATGTAACTAGCATCATGTATAAATATGCATAACAGTTATTCGCAAGTGATAATTAGTTCGATGGAATAATTCGTTATAAATTGATTTAATAAGAACGTATGTTACACCCAAAATGCGATAAAAAGGGGTTCGAGTATACTCACAGTCGGTGCTCAGCAAGCAAACACAACTTGTTTGGATTGAAGGGAGCGCGTCTGAGATTAGCCTGATTACAGATTGATAGCGTAAGCGATGAACGTCGCGTAAATCGGTGCAAAGTGTCAGAGGATCGGACGGTAATCCGATCGGATGGCAATCCGATCGGGTGGCCGGTCGATCGTGTGACAATCCGCTCGGACGGTCATCCGGTCGGGTGACTTTTCGAGTGGATTGATTCCTCCTCTGGGAAGGATGTGTTTGTGTATGATGGTTTGCCTTTTGAAGTTTTCGTTGTAGCATTTTGAAAACAGAGAAGTATCACTACCTTTCAGGTCGGTCGATCGAACGGCTGTTCGATCGGGTGATAACCTGATTGGTGGACACTTTAGTGAGAACAAGTTCACAGCAGTTGTCACTCGATCGAAGTGTAGTCCGTTCGGGTGACAATCCTCTTGTGTTGAATACGTTGAAAATTGTTTAAGTGTTGAAGTCTAAACACCACATGGTCGGGTGGTAGTCCGTTCAATGTTTAAACTCCAAATTATTGAAATCAAAGTCAAGTTGGGGAACCCAAGGTGTAATCCGATCGGATGACATGTCCTCTCCGTTCAGATGCTTGTCCGATCAGATGACATGTCCTCTCCGTTCGGATGCTTGTCCGATCAGATGACATATCCTGTCCGTTCGGATGCTTGTCCGATCAGATGACATGTCCTGTCCGTTCGGATGCTTGTTCGATCAGATGACATGTCCTGTCCATTCAGATGCTTGTCCGATCAGATGACATGTCCTGTCCGTTCGGATGCTTGTCAGATCGGACGGCAATCCGTCTAAACGGTCAAGTTGTCCTCGGCACTTTGGCTATTTTGAAGGTCTTTGGGGGTTTTGATCGAGACGGTGTTGTGACGTGCTAATCAACAGAAACCCCATCTCAAACCAAGGGACCCGATCGGACAGGAATCACCTAAATCTGACCGGTTTACTGATTCATGATGGTCATTCTTGGTTAACCCGAAATCGGTCATCTCTTTGTTAGAAATCGGGTCTTGAACCAACACGACACTAAGAATGAGTAGAAGGTCGGTACAAGCTTCGATTCTATCGGTCTTGAGTGCATTGAGTGTAAAAGAGTTGAAAGAAAGTTGGAAAACCATCTTTCAATCCTTTTATTCATGATTATGTGTAGATCTGTTGTGAAAATGTTGTTTATTCTTGTGGAAATCCTTCGGATCTGAGTTGTTCTTGGTGGAATGAGGCCAACACTTGAAGTTCATAAGAACTTTATGATGACATCACCCTAGAACACCTCAAATCCATCGATTTCATGGCTAAAAGTTAAGATTTAGAAGAGAAAATGATGAAGAAGTGCGTGTAGATCATAGAAGTACAAGATTTGAGGTAAAAACTTACAAGAATCGTGGGAAATCGAGAGAAGATGGCCTCAAAGCGTGCCGGTCGAGTGGGAGCTGTCACATCATTGATCAAGTGGTGTGACAAGTGCTATTTATAGGTGAAGTGGAGTGAAGGGGAAGAAGTGCAACGGATCGGATGGCTGTCCGATCTGGTGGCTGTCCGATCGGATGGCTGTCCGATCGGATGGTTGTCCGATCGGATGGCCATTCGATCGAAGTGCCATTCGATCAAATGCCTCCGGCGAGCTGAGTTTTGGCGTTCCGTTTCGATTGTCGTTGTGATAGTTTGGTTACACATTCTCATCCACATTTTCATATATTTATTATAATTAGCCACGTTGGGTCGTATATACATATCCATATTTCAAAGTTGCAATACAATAACCGGGTTTCGTTTCGAATATGCGTTACTATGCGACACTTCACGGTCATCGAGGAGGGTAGAATAGGTCCTCACTCAATGTCATCGTGAACGTTAATGTGTGTGATGCGATGTGCGTTTTGAGTAATGAGTTGCACTGCGACACATCACGGCTATCAAGGAGGGTAGAATTGGTCCTCACTTGACATCTCCGTGGTTGTCAGCAAGTGCAATGTGATGTGATAGCGATAAAGTATGCGTAATATGCGAAAATACTGCGAAATAGCGATGTATGCGATATAGCTACATTATGATCCGAATCTCTGGTGCTAGGCGTAACGAGTATAACGAGTAGTAACAACGCACGAATGTGCGGGTTGTTACAGTCTCCCCTGCTTTAGGAAATTTCGTCCGGAAATTAATCCACAAGAAGGGTCGCGAGAGTTGATGCGAATGAGAGTAGCGATTAAAAGCGTCAAAATAAGCGAGTTGTCGATTGGAATTTGACGAGCGCGAGTGTTGCGATGACCGGTGATAGCAGCGAGTAGGGTGGTTTGTATAACAAAAGACGATAACACACACAAAGAGCGATTACAAAGCGTTTTAATTTTCAAAAAGTCGATTAATTTGGGGAAAACTTGTTTATGAAAATCTTCTCACGATGCTGCGTTAACTGTAGCGATGTTCACACCAGCGCTATGAGAAGGGTTTTGTTAGGTTACTAAAAGATTTAAAAGTGCTTAAAACTCGTTTTACGAAAAAAATTTCCTCGTCACGTGGCAGTAACTTGAGTCGATTGTCACACCATCGTCACAAATAATCTCGTTTGTACAAAGGTTTTGATCAATTTTTAGAAAAAGTTTGTTTTCACAAAGGTTTTGATAATATCCAAATTTCAATTTAAAGTCGGCCCCGCATGGCACTTTCCCACGAAAGTTCGACAATATGGCTAAAACACTTATATATAGGAAGTACCAGCGGCGTATCCACCTTGTTTTAGCCATATGGCTTCCGTCCCGTGAGGCGGTGTCATGTGTGTCGACGCAATACTGATAGATTTCGATTCCCTTGGTCCAAGCGAAAGATGGTCGGACCAAGTGTAAGAGGAAGATTGAGCAAACTGAGCGATGAAGTCGTTTTCAAGCTCAATTTAGTGACGAGTGCGAGAAGCGATGATTAGTACGCGATAATTGATAACACAACACGAAAAATCAAGCATAGTAAGCGACGACGGCGATGATAAGCGAAAGCGATAAGCGACAAGCGATAAGCGATGAGCGATAGCGATACGCGATAGTGACATTCGTGGAGCAATAAGCGATAGTCGATGCGTTGCAAGCGACGGACTCATGCGATTCGATTAGATTTAACAACACCACAATTTTAACTAACATTAGCCCACATGGCCTTTTCCCACGAAAGTCTGCTGATACGGCTAAAACACCACCATGTCTTAGCCCTATTAGTTTCGTCTCGTGAAGCGAGGTCATGTGTGCTGTCATAACACAGGTAACACAGATAACACAAATAGTGATACGCGATAGCGATAAGCGATAAGAATATTGAAGCGATGAGATAGATGCGAGGAGCGTTAAGGCGAAGAGCGACGAGCGATGAGCGGTACTCGTCAAGTGATCCACGATACGCGATTAATAGTAAGCGATACACAGCAAGCGGTAAGCGATGGAGCGATACACATAAGATATGCGATTAAGTGAAACATCATAAGTGATAACGATCCATATGATAAGCGATTGAGATTGCGAACACACGATAAGAGATAGCGCGAGACACATAATAAACGATTGCGATTTGCGAGATAGATTCTAGCGATAATGCGATTGCGAGCGTGTTGACTTACGAAAAGTCTTGCGATCACACGCTTGAGTTGCGATTGAGATTGTTACGCCTTGCGATGTAGTGTAGTGTGTCAAATGTAACCACAATAGTATGATAGGTCTGCGTTCCAACTCCACATGCCACTTTCTTCACAAAACTTCGGTTAGCATGGCGAAACACCATCGTGTTTCAACCATACGCCTCTGTTCCGTGAATAGGTGTCACACTTCGTCAGACATGGTCAAGACGCTTATATATAGGAAGTACCAGCGGCGTATCCACCACGCTTAACCATGCCCTGAACGTTGAGGCATCATTGAAACTCACTATGATCTCCGTGCACTAGCCAAAATAATCCCGTGTGCACCCGTGATTAATCTGATCCTTGCACGTTTATCGTACCTTATCTCAAGAACGCATAGTAGGGGTAAAATACATTATATAGTACATAGTGCTAGCATATAGATTGTGCGCGAGTATAAGGGGAAAATAGAATCCACATGCGTCGAGAGATAGAATAAGTTCAACACTTAAAAGAAATTAACGGCGAAAGTCGTAGCATTACAACAATATTGGAAACAAAATAACATTGCTGTGGAGGACTTCTGCGGAGACTGCGGTTGTTGCTGGAAATCCTCAAGGTTGCGGTCCTGTGCGGCAGTTCTGGGCAAAATGACCATACCAGTTGCAATTGTTGCAATAACGACAGTTAGCTCTTGGTAGGTGATGATACGTACACATGAGACACAGGGGATGGCTTCCGGTGTAGGCGTGCTTCACAAGAATGGGAACAAACCGTAGCGGTGTGGGGTTTGGAACTTCGTCCACACTTGGTTCCTTTCGCTTATGGCTGAGCTCGTTGCGATCCTGAGATGATGCAGTGTCGTTGGCGGGTTCGTCTGATGATTCGCTAGAGGTACCATCGGAGAAATCTTCAGAAGAATCGTCGGTAGAATCGTTGGAAGAATCGTCAGATGAATTGATGACGATTGCTTGATGCGCTTGTTTGACAGGATTCTTGGAGAAGAATCCGTCCAAGACTCGTTTGTCATTGATTTCTGCGGCCAAGCGATAGGTTTCTTCGATGGTAGCAGGTCTTGCAGCTTCGACAAAATCACCCACACACTCAGGTAAGCCGCGAATGTACTTCGTGATGGCTTTTTCTGAAGTGTTGACTTGACTTGGGCAGATTATGCTAAGCTGTTTAAACCTTGCGGTGTAGCCATTATTGTCACCTTCGACTTGCTTGATTTTCACAAATTTGTCTTCTAGCTTCTAGATTTCGTGGGGAGGGCAGTACTCTTTCTTCATGAGCCCCTTCAGCTCATTCCAAGAGAGAGCGTAAGCCGTGGAGATCCCACGTTTGTTGCGTTCGGCGGTCCACCAGTCGAGTGCTCGCGATTGAAATACTCCGGTAGCGCAAGTAGTACGAAAACCATCGGGACACCCACTCTGTCGAAGGGTAACTTTGATAGAATCGAACCACTGGAGTAATTGGGACACACCTCCTTCACCCGTGAACTCCATCGGGTCACAGGCTTTGAAGTGTTTGTAGAGGAAAGCAGATTGCAGCGCTTCCGTCTGAGAGTCTTCCGAGGTTCGAGAGTTGCTGAGGGAGTGCACTTGAGCGACAATTTGAGGAATGACCTTGGCCACTTCCTTGGCCACAAGCGAGGCAATCCTCTTCTTGGCGCTTCGTTTGGCTCTTCTCCTAGTTGTTCATCTCGAGGTAGAGTCGTTGGAAGGCATCTAGACAGAGAGATGTTTGGAGTGAGATTCGATCATAATGATTTTTGAGTTTGCGATGCGATTGAGCGTGATCAAAACTTGTAGCTAATAATATATTAGATTTCACATAGGAGCCACATAGGAGACATGAGATTCCTAAGTTTTCACACAATGATTTGTTTTGTACATATAAATAGTTGGAGTTTATACTTACCCACATACATATCGGTGTAGAATACGCGAGGACGCGATGGGAGGGAGAGAGCGAGAGTGTAAGCGAGTAATTAGACGTTTGTTTTGTTGCGATCATTCGGTCTTCGTTTTAGATTGCGATGGTTGTGCGATTTGTGCTTTTGTAAAACAAGGAGCGAAAATTGATAAATTGAGAAATCGATAAGGCGTAAAATAAACACATTAAGTGTAAATAAATTCGGTAAAGCGTAAAGTCGGCGAGTCGTAAGCTAGTAGAACGGATAGAGTGCCTCGGGTGTTTAGGCGTCGACTACCCAAGGTAACCCAACTATACCTCACAAGTTCGTGCATGCGCGTTGACCTAGAAGACTTATGCTTCCACTGGGATACAGCTCATGGCATTCGTCTTCCTAGTCATCGCGTGGCTCGAGTCGTCGTTATGGTTGAGTCCTTGGTGAGAGCTTTTCGAAAACCTTTTTAGAGAGTGGAACGGATTATTAAGATTCGGGTTTCACCCCTGACTTAACAGCTTCGTTCCTAATTGTGGTTGTGCTCTTCGAATAAATTCGTGAGTTCCACAAGATTTCGAAATGGAGACTTCCGTCGAGATGTGGATGTCACTCCTAGCTCAACGAAAAGTTCTCGTGCTAGAAAAATACGCTGAGTGAGCGATCTTATCGAGAGTTCTTGGTTTTCACCCCTGATCTCGACTGGACCACTCGGTTGTCTTATACGAGTATTTTCGGAAACGTGTGTATTGTGTCAACCTTAGGAAAGGCAAAGTAACATTCCAGCCTTAGGAAAGGCTCTTCGCGTGAAATTGTAGTATGCGGTGTTCACGCGAAGTAGTAGTTTTAGCGAATTCGAATGAGAGTATCAAGTAGGCCCATACAAACCCTGCTGGGTTCGTACGAGTCGGCTTGTTGGTACTTAGACTATAGACTAGGTCAATTTCTAAGACGTCGACCCGGACTAGGTCGAGTCACAAAATTTTACCTAATCCCCTATAGTTATGGCTCTGATACCAATCTTTCACACCCCAACCGATGGCGGAATCATCGGGGCGCGGCACTAGGCGAATCAGATTGCTCAAGAGAATCCATAACAACTAAATTGCGACAATATTTAATGCGTTCATTATCCCATACTAACAAACAAGTACAATCACATAAGCTGTCATGAATTTTCCTGTTCTATCAAACAATACAAATCCGACAACCTAGATTTTTGGTGTGTTTCTAGACTTCCTAGCTTGATTTGATGTAAACTTCAACTCAACTTGCAACATACGTTAAAACAACGTCAATACAAAAGTATTGGCGAGTATGCAAGTTTTGATAGAGTAGCGTAAATAGATAAAAAGTGCTGCGAATTACCAAATACATAAACGAGATACCTCAACATACATGCATTTAAGACCGATACTACCAGCTAAGTCACTCGAGTTGCGTTTGCGATTGCTATTCATCCTAACTAGGCCCCGTCGGGTGCTATAGTACTATACTAGTTAAGGCGGGACCTCGCGAGTATAAGTCCTAACACATATGTAACTAGCATCACGTATAAATATGCATAACAGTTATTCGCAAGTGATAATTAGTTCGATGGAATAATTCGTTATAAATTGATTTAATAAGAACGTATGTTACACCCAAAATGCGATAAAAAGGGGTTCGAGTATACTCACAGTCGGTGCTCAGCAAGCAAACACAACTTGGTTGGATTGAAGGGAGCGCGTCTGAGATTAGCCTGATTACAGATTGATAGCGTAAGCGACGAACGGCGCGTAAATCGGTGCAAAGTGTCAGAGGATCGGACGGTTATCCGATCGGATGGCAATCCGATCGGGTGACAATCCGCTCGGACGGTCATCCGGTCGGGTGACTTTTCGAGTGGATTGATTCCTCCTCTGGGAAGGATGTGTTTGTGTATGATGGTTTACCTTTTGAAGTTTTCGTTGTAGCATTTTGAAAACAGAGAAGTATCACTACCTTTCAGGTCGGTCGATCGAACGGCTGTTCGATCGGGTGATAACCTGATTGGTGGACACTTTAGTGAGAACAAGTTCACAGCAGTTGTCACTTGATCGGAGTGTAGTCCGTTCGGGTGACAATCCCTTTGTGTTGAATACGTTGAAAATTGTTTAAGTGTTGAAGTCTAAACACCACATGGTCGGGTGGTAGTCCGTTCAATGTTTAAACTCCAAATTATTGAAATCAAAGTCAAGTTGGGGAACCCAAGGTGTAATCCGATCGGATGGCAGTCCGATCGGATGACATGTCCTGTCCATTTGGATGCCTGTCCGTTCAGATGACATGTCGTGTCCATTCGGATGCTTGTCCGATCAGATGACATGCCCTGTTCGTTCGGATGCTTGTCCGATCAGATGACATGTCCTGTCCGTTCGGATGCTTGTCCGATCGGACGACAATCCGTCCAAATGGTCAAGTTGTCCTCGGCACTTTGACTATTTTGAAGGTCTTTGGGGGTTTTGATCGAGACGGTGTTGTGACGTGCTAATCAACAATAAACCCCATCTCGAACCAAGGGACCCGATCGGACAGGAATCACCCAAATCTGACCGGTTTACTGATTCGTGATGGTCGTTCTTGGTTAACCCGAAATCGGTCGTCTCTTTGTTAGAAACCAGGTCTTGAACCAACACGACACTAAGAATGAGTAGAAGGTCGGTACAAGCTTCGATTCTATCGGTCTTGAGTTCATTGAGTGTAAAAGAGTTGAAAGAAAGTTGGAAAACCATCTTTCAATCCTTTTATTCATGATTATGTGTAGATCTGTTGTGAAAATGTTGTTTATTCTTGTGGAAATCCTTCGGATCTGAGTTGTTCTTGGTGGAATGAGGCCAACACTTGAAGTTCATAAGAACTTCATGATGACATCACCCTAGAACACCTCAAATCCATCGATTTCATGGCTAAAAGTTAAGATTTAGAAGAGAAAATGATGAAGAAGTGCGTGTAGATCATAGAAGTACAAGATTTGAGGTAAAAACTTACAAGAATCGTGGGAAATCGAGAGAAGATGGCCTCAAAGGGTGCCGGTCGAGTGGGAGCTGTCACATCACTGTTCAAGTAGTGTGATAAGTGCTATTTATAGGTGAAGTGGAGTGAAGGGGAAGAAGTGCAACGGATCGGATGGCTGTCCGATCGGGTGGCTGTCCGATCGGATGGCTGTCCGATCGGAAGGCCATTCGATCGAAGTGCCATTCGATCAAACGCCTCCGTCGAGCTGAGTTTTGGCATTCCGTTTTGATTGTCGTTGCGATAGTTTGGTTACACATTCTCATCCACATTTTCATATATTTATTATAATTAGCCATGTTGGGTCGTATATACATATCCATATTTCAAAGTTGCGATACAATAACCGGGTTTCGTTTCGAATATGCGTTACTTTGCGACGCTTCACGGTCATCGAGGAGGGTAGAATATGTCCTCACTCAATGTCATCGTGAACGTTAATGTGTGTGATGCGATGTGCGTTTTGAGTAATGAGTTGCACTGCGACACATCACGGCTATTAAGGAGGGTAGAATTGGTCCTCACTTGACATCTTCGTGGTTGTCAGCAAGTGCAATGTGATGTGATAGCGATAAAGTATGCGTAAATTGCGAAAATACTGCGAAATAGCGATGTATGCGATATAGCTACATTATGATCCGAATCTATGGTGCTAGGCGTAACGAGTATAACGAGTAGTAACAACGCACGAACGTGCGGGTTGTTACAGTTAACAAAACTAAGATTGTTGCTCTCAACTGATGTTGACATGGTTCTAATTCGGAATTCAGAGTCAAATTCAAATTTCAAAATCGGAAATCAGAGAAGATGAGAGTGTGATGAAATATGAGGAGGGAAATGAGAAGAAAAGCCTTATATAAGAAGATGATTGACAAGAGTGAGTGAGTGAGTGACATGCATTAATTGCAAATTACATATTCCCATTCATTTTGAATTTGAAATTGCCGGCAGTTAACGACTGTTGTGAGGGCATTCTATCAACCTTCAACCTCTGCTAATTTAATGACATAATTAAATGTGTTTTAAATGTATTGTAAAGTGAATTTATATTAAGATTTTTAATGCAATAATAACATAAGAAAGATATTGTTGGGCATCCTCTATGATCGACACCTCAACTTTTCTTATGTCATGCTCATTTGCCATTTTATAGAAAGTATAGATTATAGAATATCTTTAAGACTATACACTACCTTACACTTTTTTATTGGAGATCTAAAACATTTTTGAGTGATCGCGGTCATGAGAATGGTAGAAAAACCATTGAAACATTTGAAGAGTTTAACATCATGGCATTGGAAGATCTCAGGGGGTGTTTGGCCTAGTTTTTTTTAACAAAGCTTATAGCTTTTTTTTTTTACAAAATAAGCTTAATTTGGTGTTTGGTTTAGCTTTTTAAACTTATGCTTATTAGCTTATATAAGCTAATTTGAAGATGGTTTTTTAGCTTATTTGAAGAAGCTCATTTGTGTAAGGGTGTAAGTTACTCATTTGCCCTCAAATGGTGGTGGATTAATAATTATTGAAGCAACTTATTATTGTAACAAATTAAAGAATGATGGATTTAACAACTTATTAAGACGCATAATTAATAAGAGGCAAATGGTGGATAATTAACAAAAGGCAACTTATTACTGACGTATAATTAATAAGAGGCAAATGATGGATTTTCGGAGAAGAGGCAAGTTGGTGGATACAAATTAATACGTTGGTGGAAGATCAACTATTAATTAAATATCCATCTACATTTTTTGGTCCCTATTTAATAAGTTGGTGGAAGAGGCAAGACGTTGTTGGTGGATTAATAATACACATAAGGGCTTTAATGCCTATACACTGTAACAAGCCAACTTGTGCAGAAGTTGGTGATAATTAGAAGCAAATTAAAAGAAGCCAACTTCTCCAAGAAGCCATTCTCGTGAAAACTGCAGAAGGTTGAAGCAAATACGTATTCATTTTCTCGTCAAAATTGCAAATAATGGTATTGATTGTCGAGGATCTAGTGACATTAATGAAATAAATGAAGACACAACTACACAACGTAGAATAGATGATTTATACATGAGTGCAATTAGAGATATAATTACAAGAGATCTAACCAAACCAAGATGAATGTTTATTGAATATTAATGTATTTTTGTAGAAGTTTTACGTCATCCTCGATATAAATTTGTCCAAAAATGATGGTATAACTCATAAAAACAAAGTAGATATATATAAAATATAAGTTACGTGATAATATGTGACCATACCCCTTTTTGTCATTTTACTAATATAAGCTAAATAAAAAAAGCTAACACGAACACTTATAAAAGCTTATCAACTTGTAGATTATAAGCTAATCCAAACATTTAAAAAAAACTTATTAAATGATAGAACATAAGTTATAAGCTACTTTAAAATATAAACATAACCCAAAAAAATAAAAGCTATGCCAAACACCCCCTTATAGAATTTCATAATAAGATGATAAAAGAAGCATTGTTAAATGTAAAAACCATCAAATTGTACTACAAAATTTTATTCAAAACAGTGAATAATCAGAAGTCTTTTTCAATATCGATTGTGTGAGAGCAACATTATGCTAACAACCTCATCAAACTTTGTACTTTCTTTAAAATTAGTAGATTGTCGTGACCCATCTTGAACTATATATACACACATGACATAGTGAGAGAGAAAGAGAAAGAGAGAGAAAGAGACAGGTAAGTTATAGGGAAAATGTATTATAATTACTAATTAGATGACTTGACGAGAACAAATACTATAATAATTTGTGTTATTCCCTGCACAAATAATTATATTGGATTCATGAATATATTAACATGTACCTCGTGCATTAATGTTTATACAGATTTAGTTTTTACATCACGTACAAGTATTTCTTGAAATGATGCTAGTTCTAACTACCCTGCCATTGTCGGCTGCTGGTGCATCTGGTCGGCTAGGAACGACAGGAGATTTAATAACAATAGAAAAGATATTCTAGATATTTTTCAAGATATTAAATTTTTGGATTCCATTGGTACCACAATAGATCTAGAAATAGATGTATTCTTTGGAGTGATTGGTATTCTTTTAATTTGATGTAATTGGTTTTTGGTTTGGGCTTCCCTCAGTTGAGGGTTGCTTGTGAATAATAGTTAATTTAAAAAAAAAAACTACCCTGCCATTTGTTGTCTTGCTTAAGAGTTTGATAATGACCACCAATAATTCTTTTCTTTAATAGGGTTAAGCATGTCCCATGCACAATTGTACATCCCAACAATATTGACAAAGCCTAATTCCACTGAAAACAATAAGCTAACTATTTTATTAATGTTATTTTCATTTATTATGTTAATGATGATGCCATTTGACAGTTGGCTATTGGCCAAATGTCGAAATGTATACCCTTTGAAAACAAAGAAATGAAACATTATGTTTGTAGGGTGATAATCAAATGAGAAGTTTATTTTGGTTAGGAAATGTAGAAAGTAATAGGATTATGACATGTGTCAACATTTAAAATAAAGAGTATGAGTATTTTATTCAATCGTATTATTTTTTTCTTCCTTCTTCTCCCCAGTAACTTCAAAACCCACCATTTTCAAAACCCACCATCTTCAACATTTTCTTCACTTTCTATCTCAATAATCACTACATTATAGTGCGATTTTCGTCAACAATCAATGATTCAAACACCCGATCAACGTGTTCTTCAGCTTTTTTTGAAGAAAACTCAGTTTAATTTCATACAAAATCTCGTTTTTTCTCATGATTTTGAAGATAATCACTCGATCCTTTCGATTCGAACGCTGATAAATGTTTCTATCATTCAAATTTCGTCAATCGTTGAAGAAATTGTCTTCGATCCATGTAAGAAATTCTTTAATTTCAGTTTTACGATATGGGTTTTTGATTTAGTCGTTGCGTTTTACGATCTTGGCGGGGGTCCGGGGGCGGCGCCCCTAATAGCAGGGTCCAAGGGGCGGCAGCCCCTAGCGGGGTCCAAGGGGCAGAGCCCCTGGCTAGGGTTGAATAAAAATGCATCAGAAAATTTAATTTTCTGTAAATTGCCTCTGGAAAACTGCATTCGTAGACAGTTTTTTATCTCCTGCTTCCTGGTTCAGACAATTCACATACAAAACTGCATTCGTAGACAGTGTTTCTGGTTATGTGAACAACAGGTTCTGGTCATTGCGTTTTAGACAGATTCTGGTTCTGTGAACAACAGTTTCTGGTCATTGCGTTTTTGAAATAAAACATTTTTGAAGTGTTTTTACTCGTTGCGTTTTAGGTAAACACGTTTTTATGTGTATTCAGTTCATTGCGTTTTAGAGAGAACAATTTCTTTTGTGTTTTTAGGCCATTGCGTTTTAGAAATAAGACATTTTTATGTGTTTTCTAGGCATTGCGCTTTAGAAATAAGACATTTTTAAGTGTTTTCTGGCCGTTTTAGAATAAGACATTTTTAAGTGTTTTCTGGCCATTGCGTTTTAGAAATAAGAAATTTTTAAGTGTTTTCTAGCCATTGCGTTTTAGAAATAAGACATTTTTTTGTGTTTTGGGTGCATTGCGTTTTAGGTAAAACACATTGAGTCCATTGCGTTTTAGAAAGTACATTTTCTTTTGTGTTTTTAGGCTATTGCGTTTTAGAAATAAGACATTTATTTGTGTTTTCTGGTCATTGCGTTTTAGAAATAAGACATTTCTTTGTGTTTTTGGTGCGTTGCGTTTTAGAAAAAGTCATTTTTTACGTTTTTTTTTCATTGCGTTTTACGCAACTGGGTTTTCAAAAAAAAAAATCGAAAATATAGCAATAGTATACTCGTTTTAAAGATAAAAAAACGCTCGTTTTTTTTGTGCAATTTTTATAAAAAAATAATGTCGTATGAAAAAGTTATTAACGTTTAAAAAATGAGGGAAATTGGAGGAGAGAAAAACTATTGTGCTGGATTGACTAGAATGCCCCTAACAAATCCACGCGTCTCCTTTTTTTTGCTTCAATTTCATTTATTTAATCTTAGCCCTTGATTAAATAAATAGATGGTCAAGATTACTTCATAAGCTTCCTACCCAAATAAACTTTCTATTATATCCTAACCCTATGTTTGTAATTAAGAAATAATAAATTTGAAAACAAAGAAATGAAACATTATGTTTGTAATTAAGAAATAATAAAATAATTATTAAACGGTTGGTTATGACATGAACGACTCAAGTTATTTCAGGCCTGGAAATTTAACATCGGGTATAATCTCTTTTCTCTAAGTATATGTTACAAACAATAATAATAAAGTAAATAACTTTACTTATAGTTGTTATAGTTAAACAACAGTATACAATTCTACATACATATGCTAGATGAAATTTATTCTTCTAATTTTATATGATATAAATTGTTTAATATTTTTTTAAATCATTTTTCTAATAAACCATCTGCATTATAGTAAATAAGAAAAAATATATAAATTTCATAAAAGCAAATCTAAATAAAATTGTTATCCTATATGTGTTGTTCAGTTCTTTTTAAACATAATGGAAAACATGAAAACATATCTGTTACAGCAAACAGTGCAGAGGAGAATCCAGTGAGAGATGATGCCATCGAGTTAGACATGTTTGTCAGTATGATCTGGTTCCTCCTTAGGGTGCAAACTGATGATGGTGATGATGAAACCGAATAAGGGAGTTCGGCTATGGAGAGAGAGGTCGATATTGATGTTATGATTATTAGGTTATGTGTCTAACCTTAGAACCTCTACATAAGTCTCCTTATATATGCACCCAAGAGGAAACCTAATTAGTTAATAAGGGTAATATGGTCCATCAACAATTACCAACTAATTATTTACTAGGTTGTTATATATTTTGATCCATATTATGTAAATGATTATAATGGCTACTAGATTAAATATTAAAACATAATATATTTAATCTTACATTCTCTCACTTAGCCGAGTAATCATTTACTATGAGTATTAGATAACCCTGATCAGGAGTTAACACTCATTTTAGCCTTAAACAAGAACTATATCAGAGAAATACATCCGTTGAATCATTATGCGACTCAGGACCCCCATTAGTCATACTATAGCCTTAATTTAAAACATAATCGTCATGATCAAAATACGCATAAGCCCTTTGTTTGATTTGTAACTTTATTTGTCTATATGCCATTATACCGGTTGAGCATATTCTAAGAGACATACAAAATCAAACTGAGGAAATTTCATTAATCATAAAACATAAGCTAGTACAATATGCTTAAATGAGGTCTTCACTAAATCCCATATTCCGAACATGTTCTTCGTAAACCTTAGGAGGGAGACCTTTAGTCATCAGATCCGCAAGCATATCTTTAGTACTAATATACTCGATACAAAGATTATTTTCCTCAACTCGTTCACGTACAAACAGATATTTTGTATCGAGATATAAACCAGCTCCAGTCGAACTGTTACCGTTCGAGAAACTAACGGCAGCTGAGTTATCACAGTAAAGCTTTAATGGTCTAGAAATGGAATTAACGATTTTGAGTCAAGTGATCAGATTTCTAAGCAACATTCCATGACAGGTTGCGTTATAAACAGCAATGTACTCTGCCATCATTGTGGAAGTTGTGGTCAACTGTTGTTTATGACTCTTCCACGAGATAGGTCCGCCTGCTAATATAAAGATATAGCCCGAAGTGGATTTCTTGTCATCTTTGCACTTGGAAAAGTCAGAATCAGAATAGCCTACCACTTCTAAATGATCACTTCTTCTATAAGTCAGTTTATAGTCTTTCGTCCCTTGCAGATATCGAAGTACCTTCTTAGCTGCTTTCCAGTGATCTAGGCCAGGATTAGTCTGATAACGGCCTAGCATTCCAGCAATATAAGCGATGTCTGGGCGAGTACAGACTTGAGCATACATCAGGCTCCCGACTACTGATGCGTAAGGTATCTGGCTCATTTGCTCCTTCTCAACCTTTGTTGTCGGACACTGGAATGAACCGAAAACATCTCCCTTAACTACTGGAGCGACGGAGGGTTTGCACTGTTGCATGTTGTAACGTGTGAGGACACGATATATGTAAGCCTTTTGAGACAATCCTAAGAACCCTTTGTGTCTATCTCGGTGGATTTCGATGCCAATGACGTAAGAAGCATCTCCGAGATCCTTCATGTCAAAGTTATGCGAGAGTAACTGCTTCGACTCATGCAACATATCTAAACTATTACTTGCCAATAGAATATCATCTACGTAAAGGACAAGTATAGTAAAGTTGCTCCCACTCATCTTAAGGTAGGTGCATTGATCCACTTAATTCTTCATAAAACCTTGTTTCTTTATGACTTCATCAAACTTGAGGTATCATTGACGTGATGCTTGTTTTAACCCATAAATGGATTTCTTCAACTTACAGACTAGATGCTTCTGACCTTTAAGTTTAAAGCCTTCAGGTTGTTTCATGTAAACATCTTCGTCTAAGTCTCCGTTAAGGAAAGCGGTTTTAACGTCCATCTGATGCAACTCTAAATCAAAATGAGCTACTAGGGCCATGACGATCCTTAATGAATCTTTACGAGAGACAGGTGAAAACGTCTCTTGATAATCAATTCCCTCTTTCTGAGTGTAGCCCTTTGCAACCAATCTCTCTTTGTAGTGTTCAACGTTCCCAATCGGATCCAGTTTTGTTTTAAACACCCATTTACATCCTACGGGTTTGACTCCGTTGGGTAATTCTACCAAATCCCAAACGTCATTTTTCTTCATGGATTCAAGCTCATCAATCATTGCTTTATTCCATTCAGAAGACCGATCACTGCTAATGGCTTCATTGTAAGAGATAGGATCATTGAGCTTTCCAGGATTCATTTCAGTCAGGTAGGTGATGCGTGTGAAGTGTGTATATAAATTTAAGTATATTTTAAGCCCTTTTACACTTTCTTTAGCCAAGTTTTAAATTTATAAAACACGATATTTACTAACACTAAACACACATATGGGCAAGTGCACCCATCGTGAGCGTAGTATAGTGTTGGTAAGATACCGAGGTCGTCCAAGGACACAAGAGCTTTTAGTACCGGTTTATCCTCAACGTCTAATCAAATCAAAAAGTTTAGAAAAATGTTTTAAACTAAGAAAATTAACTAAAATGCTGAAAAATAAAAATAAAAATAAAAATAAAAGAAAAACAGATAGACAAGATGAATCACTTGGTTCCGACTCGTGTTTAGTGTAACCTTTGATTATTTCTGCACTTTTGCACTTATTTAAGAGATTATCTTAGTTATTGTAGTAGGCCCCTCTTTTGAAGGTGACGTTACCCTCAACCCAGTAGTTTGAGTCAGCAAGGATACAATCCTAAAGGGTCGGATTATTGAAAGATAATTAATTAAGTTATTAATGCAAATTATGGTAGGCCCCTCTTTTGGAGGTGACGTTACCCTCGACTAAGTAGTCTGAGTCAGCAAGGATACAGTCCTAAGTAGCCGGGTTATAGTATTAATAGTAGTTAACTTATGAGGGGATCAAAGAGTTTGGACCCCCGCCATCCAATACCGTTAAGTATTGAAGGAGGTCCTACTAAATTTGACCCAGGTCCCTTGCAGGATCTCTAAACGCTGAACAACGGCAAGACTCTTACCAAACTGTTCCCTTAACCCCCGACCAGGTAGCCAACATACCTCCATATAGACCGTGGAGATATGAATGGTGAAAATCTTTTATTTTATATAGACAGTAAAATAATGCCAAGACACCACAGACAAACGATAAGGAAGAATCACCTTCAACATAAGAAACTAGTTATTAAAGTCATTAATACATAACCAATTAAAAAGTGCGAAAAGATTAAAAATAAAAAGTATTACACTAGACACTTTGTCTTCACCAAGTGATGTAAGAGACTTAGGCAAACATGGCCTTGATTGTCAAGAACTCTTACGATCAATCTTGGATCCCGAGACGACTCACACACTCTATGATGGACAATGGATGATGGTGTTATGGTGGTGGTGGGTGGTGGGTGAAGTGTGAGAGAGGTGGTGTGCCAAGGGATGGTTTGAGCTTGAGCCAAGCACTCCTATTTATAGGCTGAAGAGAAGCTCGGGCACGGCCCCGTGTCCACATCCTTCTCTTTCTTCATTTATTGCAGTTTGTCTTTATTAGTTGACCACGCCTCCGTGTCCGCTGAGCACGACCCCGTGTGCAGAAGCATATCTGTACTATGAAGATTTGCCTAGATTCTGCGAATCTTATAGTTGACCACGGCCCCGTCCCCGCTGAGCACGGCCACGTGGTGGGCAATAGAAAATTCTACCACTTTGTCTTTTCTGCTGACACTTGGGCACGCCCCCGTGCTGGTTGAGCACGGGGCGTGTTCAGTCTCCTGTCTTCTTGTTTTGCTTGGGAAGATGCTGTCGTGGGGTCGGGCATGTCACGTTTGTTCTTTTTCTTGTATTTATGTTAGATTTTGCTGTCTTTTTGCTTCTTTTGTTAATTTGAGCTCATTTAATCCTGAAAATACAAAAGGAAGACAAAAGCACACTTTTTCCAACATTCGTACTAAAAAAGGGTTAGTTTTATGCCACAATTGATGTAATTTATATGTTGCATTTTGCACACATCAGTAGGTAACATAATCCTCCCAATTAGTAGGCCTTCTGGGCCTAGATGACCTCCTGAGTTGATTATCGGGTTCAGCGTTGTTTTGTTTTTGAGCGTTTGAAGTGCCTTCGTCATGAGGTATAATGGGTTCTGATTGTGGAGATAAATTTGGAGTTGGTGTAGTAGCTTCAGGTGCAGTAGTTGCATTGGGTACAAGAGGACTAATCGGAGTAATGGTAAGCGAAGAGTCTCTCCCCCCGCGTCTTGTACTTCTTGCAATTCTTCGTAAGGGTTGGTACTGCTCCCACTGACCTTAAAATCCTCCAGGAACGCAGCACGCTTGGTTTCAACAATACGGGTGACATGGGAAGGACAATAGAAATGATAACCATTTGAATTATCAGGATACCCGATAAAGAAACAGGTAACTGTTTTAGGGTCAAGTTTCCTTAGGAAATGATTGTAAAGTTTTGCTTCAGCAATGCAGCCCCATACTTTCATATATTTAAGACTCGGTTTCCTTCCTGTCCAAAGTTCATAAGGAGTTTTAGGGATAGACTTAGAAGGAACTCTATTGAGTATATGAATAGCTGCTTTTAACGCTTCAGTCCAGAGGAATAATGGTAAATTAGTGTTGGCTAACATACTACGCACCATGTTCAAAAGGGTACGGTTTCTTCTTTCAGCTACACTGTTCTGCTGAGGTGTACCAGGCATGGTGTATTGGTTCACAATCCCCTGGCCCTTACAAAACTCATAAAATGGACCAGGAGCTTGACCCAGATCAGTATGTCTTCCATAATATTAACCGCCTCTATCTGATCTCACAACTTTAATCTGACGATCTAGTTGCTTTTCAACTTCAGCCTTATAATCTTTAAAAGTTGTAAGAGATTCAGACTTTTCCTTAATTAGATACAAGTACATGTAACGAGAATAATCATCAGTGAAAGTGATAAATGAAGTATGTCCTGTTATGCCAGCGATTTGGTAGGGACTACTAA
The DNA here is from genome assembly GCA_030545235.1 of Helianthus tuberosus. Lineage (NCBI taxonomy): Eukaryota > Viridiplantae > Streptophyta > Magnoliopsida > Asterales > Asteraceae > Helianthus > Helianthus tuberosus. Next base: position 84,092,302 of record CM060367.1, read on the forward strand.
TGTCAGTGAGAATGAGTTCTAATAAATTAGAGCTCCTAGTGGCACCTTTCTTATTCGCTAATGTCATTTTACCTTTAAGGCATTTGACATATGTTCCAAAATCAGAGAAATCGAGAGGAGGCAAGACTTCATCCTTTACGAGACAATTTAATCGTTCTCTTGAGATGTGGCCTAAACGTTGATGCCACAACATGGATGAAGTCTCTAAGTCTCGTTTCTCTTTCATCTTTGTGAGTGATTCATTAATGTTATATGACAACAAAGATTTGGAAAAATTATCATCTAGTTCTAATCTATAGAGACCACCATCCAGAATACCAGTACCATAAAGAACAGAATCATAGTGGATAGAGAGTTTGTGATGACCATGGGAAACAATAAAATTGTCCATGTCTAACTTTGGTCCTGATACAAGGTTCCGAGTTACCTCAGGAACATATAAGGTATCATAAAGTTTTAAATATAAACCAGTTTTCATAAATAATTGTAATGTTCCAATAGCCTTCACTTCTAATTCTCGATCATCCCCAACCTTAAGCGTTCTTTAGTTTCTTTCCAGCTTCCGGATTGTAAGGAATCCCTGAGTTGAATTGGTAACATGAACCATATAACCAGAATCAAACCACCAAGAATTAGCAGGAACATTTAAATTATAGGACTCAAGTATCATAAAATAATCGTTACCTTTCTTAGCCAGCCACTCCTTAAAGTCAGGGCATTCCTTCTGCATATGTCCTGTCTTTTTACAGAACTTGCAGTGGATTCTGCCTAAAGAGTTCTTAGAGCTGGAAGGTGCACTTGTATTAGGATTTGGCCTTTGGACTTTTGAAGCTTCCTTCCTCTGATGATTGTTCTTCCTCTTCTTAGAGTTGGAGGTGGTGAAGTTAGCAACATCAGTAGTGCGATCCATCCTCATACGCTCTTCCTCCTGTACGCACATAGCGACCAGTTCACTCATCGTCCATTTGTCCTTCTGAGTGTTGTAATTGATCTTGAATGCTTCAAAGGATGAAGGAAGCGAAGTAATGATGAAATGAACGAGGAAACCATCACTGATTTCCATTTCCAGCCCCTTCAGCTTATTGGCCATGTCATTCATCATCATGATGTGCTCGCAAATGCCACTCCTCCCATCATACTTAGTTGTCACCATCTTGAGAATAAGGGTACTAGCGTGTGCTTTAAACGTCCCCTTGAATTGCGCCTCCACAGAAGCCAAGTAGGTTTTAGCATCTTCAGAATCAGGAATGGCTCCTCTGATTGCATTGCTGATGGACTGCTTCATAAACATGAGAGACAGGCAGTTACACCTAGTCCACTTTTCATGAGTCAACTGCTCAGCAGCAATACTTTGTGGAGTAAGGTCCGCTGGCTTATTCTCTCTTAGAGCATAGTCAAAGTCCCGCAATCCAAGTGTAAGCATGAGAGCATCCTTCCATGCAGCAAAGTTATCACCAGTCAAAGGTGGAATCCCGCAATTGGGTGCTGATAGTGGAAAGAAGATGAGCAAGTTATAATACTAAGGAAGAAGTCCTAATGTGATCTAAGGGCATATTATACTAAGGCATGCATAAATAATGACCATTTTAATTATGAAGCTGTGATATTGTCTTTTACTAACATCAAAATAATAGACTTGGTTAAAATTATACTTAAACTAAGACAAATCAGCTTTGGCCAGAAGTGTAATCATTTAAGCATGTGTGCAAAGTGATTGTAACAAATCAGCTTTGGCCAGAAATGAAACAATCACTTTAGTTATGCACTTGTTAAGCATGCTATATATATGAAAGAATTAAATCAGCTTTGGCCAGATATTAAGACATTCACGTTTGTAATGCACACTTACCATAGCTTTCGTAATACTTGAACGATTAAGTAGATGTATCAAATCAGCTTTGGCCAGAAATGATACATCAGAAGCTCATTGAAGTTAAGCCATTTTGGTTTTGTAAAACATTATCTGATTCTGATTAATTAACTAAGTATTTACAAAACCCAATTATTTAATAGCAAACCACTTGTTAGCACGGATCGAACTCAGTTATAAGGTTTCGACTCAATTATGAGGTCTCGAGTGTGATCTTGAGTCACAACCTTGATCTCGAGTCGGAATCATGGTCTCGAGTTGTAAAGATTTGAGGACCCTTATGATTTCGAGTCGAAACCTTGTGGTCTCGAGTCAAAATCTTGGTCTCGAGTCGCAACCATGAGCTCGAGTCGTGAAGGACTGAAAACCCTTAGGATTTCGAGTCGAGACCTTGTGGTCTCGAGTCGAAATCTTGGTCTCGAGTCGTAACCATGGTCTCGAGTTGTGAAGATTGAAGAAACCCTTATGATTTCGAGTCGAGACCATGTGGTCTCGAATCGAAATCTTGGTCTCGACTCGTTAATGATGACCTCGAACCTTTGTAGACAGCTGTTGTTGTGAAAACATAACTGAAAATTCGAATTCTTAGGGATTTTGAGATATGGTTTCTTGTTTTAGTGATGATCTAATTTTATCAAATATTTCGAAAATTTTATCTGTTGATCTAATAACAGTTTTCGAAAATTTCTAAGAGTTAAAACAGATAAAAACATGGAAAAACACTCAATAATCAAAATCATATTCCAAAACATAAAGGAATTTTCGAATTTTCTAAGAACATATGATGAACCCTAAAAAATAAAACATAAATTCTGGAACCCGAAACCTGAATTTTAAGGCTTTTCTAAACAGATTTCGGACATAATTTTACTTGTTTTTTATTTCGAGATATTTAAAACAATTCTTTTCCTCGAAACCGAGGTTTCAAGTGGTTCTATATGACTCGAAAAACGGTTGTCAACATTATTAAGTTTTCAAAATTCCGTTTTCCAGATTTCTATCCCAGAATTGATGGATACGAAAACAGAACTGACTAATCAACATATGCTCTGATACCACATGTTGAATCAGTTCTGTTTAAATATGATGGAAAACATGAAAACATACCTGTTACAAAACAGACAGTGCAGAGGAGAATCCAGTGAGAGATGATGCCATCGAGTTAGACATGTTTGTCAGTATGATCTGGTTCCTCCTTAGGGTGCAAACTGATGATGGTGATGATGAAACCGAATAAGGGAGTTCGGCTATGGAGAGAGATGTCGATATTGATGTTATGATTATTAGGTTATGTGTCTAACCTTAGAACCTTTACATAAGTCTCCTTATATATGCACCCAAGAGGAAACCTAATTAGTTAATAAGGGTAATATGGTCCATCAACTATTACCAACTAATTATTTAATAGGTTATTATATATTTTGATCTATATTATGTAAATGATTATAATAGCTACTAGATTAAAAATTAAAATATAATATATTTAATCTTACAATATGATGATGAAACAAAGTAGTGTTAAAGATGATATGTATTGCATACATTGTTAAGATAAAGAAATAATTTCAAGAAAATGTCTTTTTCATTTACCTAAGAATGAACATAGGAAACCTCTTCTAATACTAGTTACAATTAGAATAAAAGAAAATAGAATCTTTTAAATTTAAAAGATGTTTTAAAATATAAAATGAAAGTCTACCTTTTCTTTTTTCATTATATAGAGCCACCCATGGTCTATGCTCATATAGGCGTGTAGGAGGCTCTAGATATGATCAGATAAGAGCATTTGAATTAGTAAGTGATGAATCAGTATGTGTTATGTGGCTAAAATGCTGAATAAATGTGCAAAATGATTATGTGTTATCCAATCTCAAGAAATGTCTATCAGACGAATCCCTGGTGGTACCTCTTCAAGACATAGAGGTAAATGATAAGTTAAAATTCGTAGAAAAACCACTTCAAATAGAAGACCGAAAGATCAAGTTTCTCAAGCACAAACGACTAGTGTTGGTCAAAGTTAAATGGGATTCAAAGAGAGGACCTGAATATACTTGGGAGCTAGAATCAGAAATGAAACGGAAATATCCTCAACTATTCCAGTAAATCTCGAGGACGAGATTTTTATTAAGGTGGGGAGGATGTAATAACTCTCATCAAAAGTCCTATTTATTATTTTATTTTGTCCAATAGGAAACCCTAATTAAGACCCCCAAGTGATCCTGCATAACCCCTAAAATTTTCAGAATAATCGGAATCAGGATCAGGACCCCTAAAACTCAGGGGGGGGGGGGTAAATTCCCGTTAGTAATATCCACACAGTTTTACGTGTAAAACGAAATTGAACGCATGACCAACTCACCCAAGCTACCTGGACACGGGGCTACCCTATGGTAGTAGGGCACCCCTCGCGCCACGCGACAGCCCCTCGCGCCACGCGACAGCCCCTCGCGCCACACGAGGGGGCTGTTTTTCAGGTATAAATATAGGGGTGTGGGACTTGGTTTTTGGCACTCGTTCGACGTTAAAATTCGATTCAGGCACTGAGATATCGTCCAAATACTACAGAAACACACACAATTCACGAAACGTCGCCGCAACAACAGGGTAATAACTCGATCGCTGCTATGATTCAATGTCCGATCGATTGAAACTATCCAATGGATGTTTAAAGGGCTGTTTGGTAATCTCTGAATGGTCATTAAGAGGCTACCTCTTAATGGAACCATTAAGAATTTTACCAATGAGAAGGTAGAAGAATGTGACATGTGATGATTTACCATTCAGAGGTTACCTCTTAACCATTCAGACTTGAGGTTACCTCTTATTCATTCAGAGGTTTTAAACCATTAAGAGGTAGCATCTGAATGGTCATTAAGAGGCTACCAAACAGCCCCTAAGTGCTGCCCGCATTAGGGTTATGCTTTGTCATTTGTCGTGAATTCGATGGATGTTTAAGTATCGCACTTTGTCATTCGTTGTGAGGGTTTAATCTCGTGAGTTATCGTAAATGCTGTATTAGTTACTAACCTAGTTTTGTGTGCATTGTTATCTAAACTAGGTTAACAAGGCTAATCAGTAGGCTAGACTCTGCCCGTATTAAATCTGCAATGTGAGTCATTCTCTTTTTATCAAATTGCTTTCCAAAACCCTATTTATTTCAAAGTTATAATTACAGGGATTAAGTCTTTGTAATCTCCAATTTACAGCCGGTATGTGGGGTTTTGTATACAATACTTGATAACCGTCACCATTGGACAACGGGTTAGCCAAGGGGTGATATGACCATAATCACAGACACCATTGGACAACGAGATAGCCAATAGGTGGTCGAGTGATAAATACCTTGGGTAAATGGTTGATATATAGAAACATTGTAATCGCTCTTAATACTGTAAAATTATAACAAATGCATTGTTTTTAGTAAAAAGAATGATTCACCAGTATTTCCCCGCTGACAAAACCTTTTTCAAACATGTTTCAGGTGATCTGTTGTGATCCAGGAAAAGTGTCGTGAAGCACTACAAGCTTAAGGAAGTGGCTCAATATAAATAAAGAAACATGTTTTGTAAAATAAAGATTTCCTAGTGAAATCACCTTATTGTAAACTATCAGGGTTTTATCCTGAATTATGAAATAAAATAATCGGGCATTTTCAGTTTTAAAAAGATCCTGCTAAAATCTTCCGCTGTCAACTCAATTAAATAAATACCACGGGATTTTCTGTCCCGCGGCCCCTAAAACGGGTCAAACCGGGCCGGGGGCCGTGACAGAAAAATGTGGTATCAGAGCCACTGATTTAAGCCAATTAAGTATTTAGAAAATACTTAATTTTACTAATTGCTATTTTGTGATTACGTGTTTTATTATTTGAATATTTGTTTACAGTATGGGTAAGCAAAGACTTTCGGATATCTACGATAAATTAGATACTTCACCAAAAGAAAAAGGAACTTCATCCTCAAATTGGCCGACAAATACTGAGGAAGGAATATTTGTTCGAAAGGCACAATATGAGGAACCACTTTCTCCTAATAAAAGAAGTTTGATTATTAGGAAAAGTCAGGAAAAAATAAAAAAATCACAACCAAAAGAAATGAGGATTAATCAGAAAACCCAGGAACTAGGTAATAACCCACCATGGGAAGACAAGTTAGATGAAAAATGGGCAGATCTCTATATGCTGGCCACTGTGGCAGTAAATGCAAATTTTTAAATACCCTGACTCAGTCCTAGCACCCATATCACCTACAAGCCAGAAACTTTACCCAGTAAATAAATAAGTTTACAATAAACCCTAGTATGTTTTAATTATCAATTGTCCTTTGTATTAAATTAGTCACACGGTATGCAATAATACTTGAATGTTTATCTGTGAAATTTTGTTATAAAATTTTAACTTAGCATTTTTGTGCATTTTTGCATATATGCTAAACAACATGAATAAGTTATCTGAAGCCCTTCAGAATCTCAATCTCTATCCAGTGAAAATAGAAGTTTCCAGAGACTTTACTGGTTATATACCCGATATAGAAGAACCTATGGAATTCAACGCTCAACCTCCGGAGAAACCAAAGCCTAAGAAAAGGAGAAGATTTGTAGGATGGAGGCGTGTACGCAGAAGGAAACCAGCAACTAGGAGAGTTCCCAAAATAGAGAATCCCATAGATAAAGGAAAAGGAATTGCAATCGGGGAAGATTCCAGGCAAGTAGAAATGGAAATTGGGGAAAGTTCTAAGCAAGTCGAGGAGTTGCCAATACAAGAGGAAATAGATCGCGTACTGGCAAGTTATGATATCATTAGACCTATCAACAACAACCTCTACCCTTTTCCTGCTGAAACCCAACTTCCAATAAATTTGGAACCAGCCATTCCTAATCCTCTAATCCACACCCAACCTTTAGGAGAAATGGACGAATGGTGGACTAATGACTGGCTGTTTCAAAACCTCCTAACTAATCCTTATACCTTTTCCCCTCAGTTCGACCCAGAACCTATACCAAACCCACCAATGAGCAATGAAAACTTAGCCGAACTTCGCCATTTTGGCGAGGAACTGATAGGTGCAGGGAATAGGATTCGGGAGGTAGGAGAACAGATCTCCTGAAAGTACGACGAGAGGGAACATCGCTTCTAAAGTACCCAGGGATAGGATGGTGGTGAAGCTGTGATTGTATAATAGTAATAATAATAAGTCTGTAAAATAACCTACAAATAAAACCTTTGTAAGATAACAGTATGTACGGATGCATAATATAATATATAAAAAGGGAAATCGAGGAATCGATAATTTTGGATATATATGTGTGTTGTGAAATTTGTATGATTGTTTTGTATATAATTGCTATTTACTCTATACTAATAAATTATATATATTAATTATCAGATGGAAAACGCTAATAATGAACCAGTTAACGAGGTTAACCCATCTGAGCAACACCAGGAGGATCAATTTATGACTAGGCAAGATATAGAAAATATCGTTGCTCAAGGAATAGCCAATGCTATTCCAGCAATCCTTGCTGCTGCCCAGAAACCTGCTGAACCTCAACAAATCATTCCTAGTAAACGTACTCAAGAAGATAACTTCAGTAATAGCGTAAACGGAGGCGGTAATCATACTAACAACAATAATGATCCACGGCAGGCCCCGCTCCCTAAAAAATGAAAGTTGCAACGCCTGGTTGCACTTACAAAGAATTTCTTGCTTGTAAACCAGCTGAATTTGCAGGCAATGAAGGGGCGACTGCGGCACTGCGTTGGTTGGAGAAAACCAAAGCAGTAATTACAATAAGTAAATGTGCTGAAGAAGACAAGGTCATGTACGCGTCGAATCTTTTTAAATAAGGGGCACTAAAATGGTGGAATACGGTACTTCAAGCCAAAGGAAGAAATATGGCCTATGCCGTGAGTTGGGAGGAATTTAAGCAGCTAATAGAAAGAAAATTATGTCCCGAATATGAAAAGGAACAAATGGCAAATAAGTTCCTGAACCATCGGATGATGGGTGTAGATTGTCGAGGATATACTTCGACATTCTTCGAATATGCTAGAGTGGTACCAACACTGGCTTCGCCATAACCGGTACTTATTTCTCGCTATATTTGGGGATTGATTAGCGAAATCCGTAATATCGTTAAAGCTGCGAGACCCCTCACTATTGACGATGCGGTAGAATTAGCTAACACCCTAACTGACGAGTTGATACGCACAAGAGATGAAAATAGGAAAAAGGAACTGGCTCAGAAAATTACCCAAGGGTTTCGTGTGGGTAATAATAAAAAATTCAAGAAAAGAGGAATGGGGCAATCCTCAACTCCGCCGTTCTGCAGGAATTGCAGAAAGAAACATTTTTGAAAATGCAATGTAACCTGCAACTTTTGCAAAGTTGTAGGACGTCGTGAAGAAGACTACAGAAAGAAAACAAAAATCTGTTATAACTGTGGAGAAGCTGGACATTTCAAACCAGAATGCCCTAAATTGGTCAAACCAGCAGACAATAAAGCCAAACCGACCGACGGAACTACCAAGAAGAATGTTCGAGCATTCCAATTAACTACTCAGGAAGCAGAACTCATTCCAGATGTGATAGCTGGTACGTTCCTACTTCATAACGTTTACGCAAAAGTATTATTTGACTCTGGTGCAAACCAAAGTTTTATCAATACTTTATTCTGCCAAGCTCTTAATTTACCCTTAACCAACCTTAGGCAAATTTTTACAGTCGAAACGGTAAATGGGAATTCTGTTAAAATAGATAAGGTTTTGCAAGAAGGAAATATAGAACTTTCAGGTCATAAATTTTCTGCAAAACTGTTACCTATGAATTTAGCAGAATTCAATGTGGTGTTAGGAATGGATTGGTTAGTAGCCAACCATGCTCGAATCCTATGTGATAAGAACTCCATAGAAATTCGTGCACCCACCGGAAAAGTAATTATGATTAAAGGGGACAGGCCGCGAAAAACCATGAAGTTCATTTCAGTAATGAAAGTTGCTAGTTATAAACGAAAGCAAGGAATAGTGTATATGATTTCAGTAATCATTAACACTAAAGGTAGGGAAATTAAGGACATTCCTGTAGTCTTAGAATACCCAGATGTATTCCCAGAAGAACTCCCAGGATTACCACCTGACAGGGAAGTCGAATTTAGGATTCATCTAATTCCCGGAACTACACCGATAGCCAAGGCACCTTATCGGTTAGCACCCACAGAAATGATATAACTAAAGAAACAATTAGATGAATTGTTAAGTAAAGGATTCATACAACCTAGTTCATCCCCTTGGGGAGCACCAGTGTTGTTTGTAAAGAAAAATGATGGTTCGATGCGAATGTGTATCGATTATAGGGAACTGAATAAGGTTACAATTAAGAATCGATACCCATTGCCTAGGATTGATGATCTTTTTGATCAACTTCAAGGAGCTAGATACTTTTCTAAGATTGACTTATGCTCCGGATATCATCAGTTGAAAGTACAAGAAGAAGACATACCTAAAACTGCTTTCAGAACTAGGTATGGTCATTACGAGTTTACAGTCATGCCCTTCGGACTAACGAATGCACCTGCAGCATTCATGGATATGATGAATAGAATCTGTAAACCGTATTTGGATAAATTTGTAATTGTCTTCATTGACGATATACTCATTTATTCCAAAAGTCAGGATGAACACTGTCAGCACTTACATGCACTCTTAACTTTGTTAAGAAAAGAAAAGCTTTAGGCCAAATTCTCGAAGTGTGAATTTTGGTTACAGGAAGTGCAATTTTTAGGACACATGGTGAACCACGAAGGTATTCACGTAGATCCCTCTAAAATAGAAGCAATTACTAAATGGAAGATCCCACAGTCAGTCATGGAAATTAGAAGCTTTTTAGGATTAGCTGGATACTATAGGCGCTTTATTAAAGATTTTTCTAAAATAGTGGTGCCCTTAACTAAGCTAACCTGTAAAGCGGTTAAGTTTGAATGGGGACCTAAGCAAGAAGAATCCTTTAGGATTTTGAAGCAAAAGTTAACAAATGCTCCAATTCTAGCCTTACCAGAAGGAACAGAAGATTTTGAAGTATACTGTGATGCCTCTAAGCTAGGATTAGGATGTGTGCTAATGCAACGCAAGAAGGTAATTGCGTATGCATCAAGGCAATTGAAAAAGCACGAGGAAAACTATACGACTCATTATTTAGAATTAGGAGCCATAATTTTTGCCCTTAAGATTTGGAGACATTATCTGTATGGAAGTAAGTTTACTGTCTATACGGATCATAAAAGTTTAAGGTATATATTTGGGCAAAAAGAGTTAAACATGAGACAAAGGAGATGGATGGAAATATTAAGCGACTACGACTGTGATATTCAATATCACAAAGGAAAGGCAAACGTAGTTGCAGATGCCTTAAGTCGTAAGTATCATGAGAAACAACGACAGGTTCGTGCTCTTAGATTAAATCTATAGTTAGATTTAATGGAACAACTAAAGAATGTTCAAGTAACAGCAACCAAGAACGATGCTGAAGGAATGAAAGGACGAATAAAAGAATTAGAGCAAGGAAATGATGGAATCTGGAGATTCCACAAGAAAAGGATATGGGTACCTAAACAAGGAGAATTAAGAGATAAAATTTAGAAGAAGCTCATTAATCTAGGTATACCATGCATCCAGGAAACAATAAAATGTACCAAGATTTAAGGAATAATTTCTGGTGGATAGGAATGAAAAAGGACATAGCTAGATATGTTTCTAAGTGTCTCACTTGTTCACAAGTTAAGGCAGAACACCAGAAACCTTCAGGTCTACTACAACAATTAGAAATGCCAGTATGGAAATGGGAACTCATAACAATGGACTTTGTTACTAAGTTACCCAAAACCAGAAAAGGTAATGATGCGATTTGGGTAATTGTGGATCAATTAACCAAGTCAGCTCATTTTCTACCTATGAAAGAAACCTTTAGCATGGAAAGGTTAGCAAAGTTGTACGTAGACGAAGTAGTATCCTTACATGGAGTTCCACTCTCCATTGTATCGGATAGGGATAGTCGTTTCACTTCCCATTTCTGGACTAGTTTCCAGGAAGCAATGGGAACCCGACTAAATTTAAGTACTGCGTATCATCCACAAACAGACGGGCAAAGTGAAAGGACGATACAAACCCTGGAAGACATGCTCCGAGCATGTGTGATAGATTTTGGTGGAAACTGGGATGATCACCTACCCTTAATTGAATTCTCCTATAATAATAGTTATCATTCAAGCATTGAAGCTGCCCCATTTGAAGCACTATATGGACGAAAATGCAGAACTCCAGTTTGCTGGGCAGAAATAGGAGAAAATCAGTTATCAGGTCCTGAAATCGTGCAAGAAACTACCGACAAGATCACTCGGATCAAAGAAAGACTGAAAACGGCTCGAGATCGCCAGAAGAGTTATGCAGAAAATAGACGAAAGCCGTTGGAATTCCAAGTGGGAGACAAAGTACTGTTGAAAGTTTCTCCTTGGAAAGGAGTAGTTAGATTTGGTAAGAAAGGAAAGCCAAGTCCAAGATACGTGGGACCATTTTCAGTGATCCAACGTATAGGACCAGTTGCCTATCGCTTACAATTACCAGAAGAACTAGCTGGGGTACATGATGTATTTCATGTATCCAATCTCAAGAAATGTCTATCAGACGAATCCCTGGTGGTACCTCTTCAAGACATAGAGGTAAATGATAAGTTAAAATTCGTAGAAAAACCACTTCAAATAGAAGACCGAAAGATCAAGTTTCTCAAGTAGAAACGACTAGTGCTGGTCAAAGTTAAATGGGATTCAAAGAGAGGACCTGAATATACTTGGGAGCTAGAATCAGAAATGAAACGGAAATATCCTCAACTATTCCAGTAAATCTCGAGGACGAGATTTTTATTAAGGTGGAGAGTATGTAATAACTCTCATCAAAAGTCCTATTTATTATTTTATTTTGTCCAATAGGAAACCCTAATTAAGACCCCCAAGTGATCCTGCATAACCCCTAAAATTTTCAGAATAATCGGAATCAGGATCAGGGCCCCTAAAACTCAGGGGGGGTAAATTCCCGTTAGTAATATCCACACAGTTTTACGTGTAAAACGAAATTGAACGCATGACCAACTCACCCAAGCTACCTGGACACGGGGCTACCCTATGGTAGTACGGCACCCCTCGCGCCACGCGACAGCCCCTCGCGCCACGCGAGGGGGCTGTTTTTCAGGTATAAATATAGGGGTGTGGGACTTGGTTTCTGGCACTCGTTCGACGTTAAAATTCGATTCAGGCACTGAGATATCGTCCAAATACTAAATAAACACACACAATTCATGAAACATTGCCGCAACAACAGGGTAATAACTCGATCGCTGCTACGATTCAATGTCCGATCGATTGAAACTATCCAATGGATGTTTAAGTGTTGCCCGCATTAGGGTTATGCTTTGTCATTCGTCGTGAATTCGATGGATGTTTAAGTATCGCACTTTGTCATTCGTTGTGAGGGTTTAATCTCGTGAGTTATCGTAAATGCTGTATTAGTTACTAACCTAGTTTTGTGTGCATTGTTATTTAAACTAGGTTAACAAGGCTAATCAGTAGGCTAGACTCTGCCCGTATTAAATCTGCAATGTGAGTCATTCTCTTTTTATCAAATTGCTTTCCAAAACCCTATTTATTTCAAAGTTATAATTACAGGGATTAAGTCTTTGTAATCTCCAATTTACAGCCGGTATGTGGGGTTTTGTATACAATACTTGATAACCGTCACCATTGGACAACGGGTTAGCCAAGGGGTGATATGACCATAATCACATACACCATTGGACAACGAGATAGCCAATAGGTGGTCGAGTGATAAATACCGTGGGTAAATGGTTGATATATAGAAACATTGTTATCGCTCTTAATACTGTAAAATTATAACAAATGCATCGTTTTCAGTAAAAAGAATGATTCACCAGTATTTCCCCGCTGACAAAACCTTTTTCAAACGTGTTTCAGGTGATCTGTTGTGATCCAGGAAAAGTGTCGCGAAGCACTACAAGCTTAAGGAAGTGGCTCAATATAAATAAAGAAACATGTTTTGTAAAATAAAGATTTCCCAGTGAAATCACCTTATTGTAAACTATCAGGGTTTTATCCTGAATTATGAAATAAAATAATCGGGCATTTTCAGTTTTAAAAAGATCCTGCTAAAATCTTCCGTTGTCAACTCAATTAAATAAATACCACGGGATTTTCTGTCCCGCGGCCCCTAAAACGGGTCAAACTGGGCCGGGGGCCGTGACACTTTAGGCCACCAAAATGGTTGAGTCGGGCCTATTGGTGGTGGTTGGTGGTGTTTGTCATGGGTACTTATAGTAGTGGGTGGTGGTCGGCGATGTTTGTCATGGGTGGTTGTGGTGGTGGTGGTTGGTGTGGCGGGTTTTGGCTGAAGTTTTAGGGTTAAGGAAGTTTATTAGGGAAAGGGTAAATTTGTCTCTTAACCATTCAACATCATCTTATCACTTAATTATTAAGATGTCAACTAAATCACTAAGAGGCTACCAAACAGCCCCAAGTTTCAACATGAGCCAATTGATAACATGAGTAAATTGTAATTTGCCTCCTTATGGTTTGGAGCACTTGCACTTGCAACATGAGTAAATTGATGTATGCTAGTATATATAAAAATATGTATCTCACACAATCTGGGTTTTAAAATGGAATCACCAAACTAAACACACAACGCGACAAGTGTACCGGTCATATTGTAATAAAGTCGGTAATACCTAGTATCAATCTGCGGGCGTTGATATGCAGCCCTCAATACTAAACCTCTGCTAATTCTTAATCGAAATATAAAAGCATGGAATCAACTAACATCTAAGTAAAGCAATAATCAGAAAGTGGAAGGAGAGAGAAGGTAGAGAGAGAAAGGCACCGGAACACAGAAAACGGCTGCTCAGTATATCAATCAAAGGGGAAATTGTGACTACTTAGACTGGGAATCCTACTGATAAAGCTGACGGCTCTCGGGAAATAGATACTCGAAATGAAAACCGGGATATAAAGATACGATTGGATTGGGGGTCACCAAGATGTCCAAAATCTCCTCTCGGTCTCAAATGAACACCAAAGCTAACCCAAAAGGTCGTGTGAAGCTCGCCGATGATGAATGGATCTCCTCTCGGTCTCTCCAAACGTAAATACGATCTCCTCTTGATCTCATGAATCACGGGACATCAAAGATGTCGAGGAGCGAATCAAAAATAAATGGATAAGTGTTTGGAAAAGCAATCTAAACGGGTAACAAGGCAAGAATCTCACTCTCATGCAAATTCAAACCCAAACCTGAGAAAACCTAACCTAACCGCAACCTTTCACCTCTAAGTCTCAAGGAAGGCGACAAATCCAAAACGAGGATAAACATGTCATTTCTAGATCCTAAGTAAACTAGTCAACTCATACATCATCACACGTAGTAAAATGATAAAAACATGTAATTTGTGTTCAAAAACACAAAGTCAATCAACAAATCATCACATGTGGATCTAAAAATGCATTCTAACCATCATTTAAGTTTTAAATCACAACATAACCAATAAAGTTTCAATCTTTAACATAAATGGTCAAAATGAGTAGTAAATCCCAAAAAGCCATTAATTTTATTCAATATTCATCCATAATCTAAGCAATCACATAAAAATATAGACAACCATCGTAAATAAACGAACAATCAAAACTGATCTCATAGATATCATACTCAATACAATGTGTAAAAACCAAAAACTAGCTTAAACGAGTAAAAAGCAAACTGATAAGGGACTCCGATCTTCACCCAAGATCTAATTAAAATGCACCCCCGAGCGATCACCCGATGATCTGGCAATGTTTCAGCTCTTTTCCAAGCGTCCTTTCCCTCTAAAAAAATGTCTTAAGCAACTATAAAAACTGTTGCACACGGCCCGCTATGAGTTCCACACGGGGCGCTATGAAGGGGTATAGCTACTATTAGAAACATATATAATGTTATTCATAATCTAGATAGTGTGACATATGTTAGTAATACTATTATAGCCTAAGTATTAGCGGTTAAGTTTATTTTTCGGTAACATGTATATATGTTAACATCTTCTGTACAAACAAGTTTATCAATTCAATTACGAACATTATCATTCTCTCGTTCAACATCAAGGAACCCTAGATATTCCAATAAAGTGGTATCAGAGCCATACGTCGATCGAAATCTCCAAAATAGAGACATCAGATTACTCCTTCAAAACCCTAAATAATCCGATAAAACAAGATGAATCAAGGCACAGGAATTCAGACGCAGATTCCTAAACTTACAGGTCAAAACTATTATCACTGGCACATTCAAATAAAGGTTTTGCTAGAATCACAGGAATTATGGAATATCGTAGAAGATGGATATCAAGAACTGGGAGTAAATCCTTCAGAGGAGGCAGTAGCAGCACACAAGGAATCTGTCAAAAAGGATAAAAGGGCACTGCACATCATTTTCCAATCGGTAAATGAGACGGTATTTGAACGAATCACTATGGCGAAGACTTCAAAGGAAGCCTGGAATACACTGCACAGATCATACAGAGGAGAAAATCGGGTAAAAATCGTCAAACTACAAACTCTTAGATGTGAATTTGATGGTTTAAAAATGAGAGAAAGCGAATCTGTTGAAGATTATTTCAACAGAACGATGTTTATAGTAAACCAATTAAGAATGAATGAAGAAAAGGTTAGTGAACAGCAAATTGTGGAGAAACTCCAAAGTTTGACTCGTAATTTCGAGTCGGTAGTCAACGCCGTTGAAGAAACAAAGAACCTGGAAGAATTATATGCCGAAGAATTAATGGGCATACTCCAATCTCACGAATTACGAATGAAATTATATGATGATGCACCAATGGAACATGCTTTCCAAGTGCAGAATACAAATCAAGAGAGTGTCAGGCAAGCGAGAAGAGACACAGGAGGGAGAGGGCGAGGCAGAAATAAGGGACGAAACATGAATCATATTCGGTGTTTCAACTGTCAAAGGCTTGGACACACAGCCAGGTTGTGTCTAAAGAAGGAAGAAAAACATGAAAGATTTGATAATGCGTTAATTCATAGGGAAGACGAGGGAGAAGAAATGCATGATGATACCATGTTTATGATATTTAACATGGAGGAAACTGTGAAAGAGGACTGCTGGTATTTAGATGGCGGTTATAGTAATCACATGACGGGAAACAAGAGTCTATTTGTCACGTTAGATGAATCTTACAAGAGGGAAGTAAGAACAGGTGATGATAAACGACTAGAAGTTTTAGGTCATGGAGATGAATCTTACAAGAGGGAAGTAAGAACTGGTATTTAGACGGCGGTTATAGTAATCACATGACGGGAAACAAGATGTCATGATACCATCTCGAAAGAATAAAAGGGTGCAAAACGTTTTCTATGTACGTGGCTTAAAGCACAACCTTTTGAGTGTGGGTCAATTACTACAAAAAGGATATAAAATTAAGTTTCATAAGTATAGGTGTATCATCAAGGATTCAGACAATGTGATGGTAGGTGCTATTAAAATGACCAACAACAAAATGTTTCCGCTCCATCCCGGGAGTGATCTAAGTCTCGCTCTAACAATGACTGTGAAAGATACATCAGTTTTGTGGCATGAGCGTTATGGTCATGTTAATATGGACACGTTAGTAGACATGGGAAACAAAGAGACAATCCTCGGGTTGCCAAAGATCACAAAAGAAGTTAGAATATGTGAAGGATGTATCTCCGGTAAACATGCTCGGAAACCATTCCCAAAGAAGTCCACATGGCAAGCAGCAAAGCCTTTACAACTAGTCCACTCGGACATTTGTGGACCCATGCGAACTGAGTCTATTGGTGGGTGTAGATACATTATGACCTTCATAGATGATTATTCTAGAAAGACTTGGGTATACTTCCTCAAGCTTAAATCCGAGGCTTTAAATTATTTCAAACAGTTTCGAGTGTTAGTAGAAAATCAATCGGATCACAAGTTAAAGACGTTGAGAACGGATAGGGGAGGAGAGTATTGCAGTAAATCGTTTCAAGATTATTTAAAGTCAAACGGGATTCATCATCAACTTACAAATAGTTACTCGCCTCAACAAAATGGAGTAGCTGAGCGAAAAAACAGAACCCTAATGGAACTAGGTAGAAGTATGATGAATGCAAAGAGTCTACCTAATTGTTATTGGGCCGAAGCTGTTGCTTGTACAACTTACATCTTGAATCAAACTATAACAAAGACAAGACCAAACATAACTCCATATGAAGTTTGGAATGGAAGAAAACCTAATGTTGGACATTTCAAAACTTTCGGATGTCTAGCATTTGTACATATTCCTAAACAGCATCGAAGCAAACTGGACAACAAAACTGAGAAGGCAGTCTTTGTAGGATATAGTGAGAACACCAAGGGGTACAAATTATATAATCCGCTCACAAATAAAACATTAATCAGCAGGGATGTGATCTTTGACGAAAGCAGAGGATGGGTGACTGAACCAGATGACTCAACTGTTCCATTTAAGATGACGGAAGAAAATCACACGAGCAACGAGCCACAAGATACAATAGCTGATCAGTTAGATAGTGGTGGAATAGAAAATTCCAGTCCAATTACTGATTATGAAACAATAACTGGAGATCAAGTCTCAAACTCAAGTCAGCCGAATGCATTAGATGATGAAACCTCATCTACGTCATCTGAGAATGAGGTGATAAGAACAAGAAGCATCAGCAGTGTCTACGCAGACACAACAACACTTACTGAGGAAGAAGTCTCTCAAAAATATGGTGACAGTCAATGTCTAAATTTTGTTCTTTATACTGATTCAGATCCCACGACTTATGAAGAAGCAAGCAAGGACTCAACGTGGAAGGAGGCTATGAATAGAGAGATAGAATCTATACAAAAGAATCATACCTGGGAACTGGTGATGCCTCCCAAGCATCTCAAACCAATCGAAGTAAAATGGATCTACAAGACTAAGTATGATGAAAATGGAAATGTAGATAAATATAAAGCAAGATTGGTGGTGAAAGGATATAATCAGAAGCATGGCATTGATTATCAGGAAGTGGTTGCTCCAGTTATTCGGTTTGAAACTGTCAGACTAGTGCTAGCTCTTGCTGCAAGGAATGATTGGTACCTCCATCAAATGGACGTAAAGACTGCATTCCTAAACGGAAATCTAGAAGAGCAAGTGTATGTTGAACAACCTAAAGGATATGTTAAGCCCGGAGAAGAAGGAAAGGTATGTCTTCTTAAAAGAGCTCTTTATGGCCTTATGTAGGTCCGTTTTTTCGGATCGCCGGACAACTACGAGATCTTGTTTCGAATACCGTAACGAGTGCGGAATCCACATTACGATACAAACCGAGCGAGAGATAAACACAACACAAAGATATACCGTTTAATGATTGTATATTGATACTGATAGAGTTTCGTTACAGAAAGATAATACAAGAAATACAACTAAACTCTCGGTTCTCTCTCTCTCTCTCTTGGCTTCTGTCTTCAGTCTTGTTTATATAGGCAGCAAGGACTCAACATCGACGAAACTTAGGAAGGTTTCGTCGATGAGTATGACGAAACTTGGATGGCAGCCATGATGAAACTTCAAGTTGACGAAACCCTTAATGTTTCGTCGACATGCATGCCAAACAAATGTGTTTCGGCCCAAAGGAATTTGGCCCAAGAAGTCAATTGGTCCAAATATAATTCTCATGCACAACAACAACTACGTACACCAATTCCCAACATTCAGATTTGTAAAACATTAGTCAAACATGTGACATCATCATGACATCATCATGATGATGTCATGATGATGTGTAGATGGGAATTAGTTCGCGGCTCTCCGTGCTTCGCGTGTCGAACTCTGGGGCGCACGACGAAGGAATGTCGTGACGTCGAGCTTGAGCCGAACCTAACCGAGCCGAACCGAATCGAAACGAACTGAGCCGAGTCGCGTCCACATAAAGTGTACCAACAAAATCCCCCTTGGACGCTACTCGTGATGGTTCGTCTTCCATGTCTTTCATGTCGGAGGATCTTCAAAGTCTTCACGTGTCGTAAGCAGGAAGTGTATCAACAAACTCCCCCTTAAGATAAGCTCTCCTTTAAGTTATGCTCGTGAATCTTTTGATCTTCAATTCTTTAGAACCTTGTGGTGTTGATGAGTGATCAACTGCAACCCGATCATCTTGATCTTCGGATTGCATCAACGTCGTGTCTTCACTTTGCGGCTTGTCATCTGACACGTTCTCTTTGCCTTTAGCTGATTCTGATGTCATATCTGCACATACAGGAAAGCTAAACACGTAATGAGAACAACCGCTTGGAATTTAGACAAATAAACAAATGACACATATGAGATCAAATCTCAATCAAACACCAACCGACAACAGTTTGAAATTTTAGAAAATGTTCAGTTTTAGACCTTTAACTTTCAAAACCTGTCAACTTCGACTGTTTATGAAGGTGCAATTGTTTTCCGGCTTACAATCAGGACTTTGGGTAGGATAGACTCGAGTTCCAACATCAGTCAATCAAAAATAAACTAGAAGCAAAATCTTTTTGGCTTTTATAAAATTTAGATTAAAACACACCTAAAATCTTTTTGGAATTTTTCATTTTTCAAATGTAAAGACGGAAAGCAATAAATAAATATATACAAAGATGCAGAAACTGAAAGCAGTAAATAAATATTTACAGACATTCTTTTGCGAGTTTCGAGGGTAAGAGAATCATATCAGTGTACGGTCAAGCCAAAACGCTCTTGATGTTCAATTAGTTCACATTAAGATAAGCATCCTATAAAAATTATTGGCATTGTTGTCCACTTAAGCTCAACTTATCAAATGTTATCATGGCGAGGGGATACATTAAGGTATGATTTATACTTACTAACCGGTGTTCATCCACACACGACACATTCCCGTATCAAGGTATGCACGAGAGTTCATCTTACCGGTGAGTATACCGTTTATCATCTGTTTGACCGTATAAAAGAATGTGAGAAACTCACTTATTTTGATTGAAAACAAGCCCTATGTGATAGAATCACTTATTGATGAGGAACTTGATTTTCAGATGCATGAGGGCATAAGAGCAAGTCCGTGAACAGGTTAGTACATAGTACAGCAGAGAGACGAACTTGACTCCCGGATAAATGTGATATATTATCACTTGTTTTGTTTGGACATGTGATTGTTGATCACTTATTGAGGTCGAATGCAATATGTACACGTATGTATAGTATCATGGAAGATCTAGACTTCGTCACCGTTATTTTTCGGTAAAAGATACAACCATGATACCCAGATGATAAGCAGCATAAAGACCGAATATCTCAGAACCTCGGAAATCTCTCAAACGAAATTTCGGTACTAAGACCATATGCCAATGAATTGTTCCCACCTGATCTTCAGTCGATTTAAGTTTATATCACCTTGCACACTTTAAAATGATTGTGAGCCTACCGATACATCTTATATAGAGCTACTTATCGTTTTTCATTTTAAGTTTAGTTCGAAGAGGTTTCGACAGACCACTGATTTACTATCATATTCTCTTTTTCTCGCCAGGAAACTCATTTTTGTTTTTCTATTGTTTTTGTATTTTGAAATTTTTCGATGTTTTTTATTTTTCCAAATTTTGGATTTACTCCCCCTAAAATCAACAAACTATGATAAATTTAAAAAAAACAAAGGTATTTACAAAAACGATTTCCCGATGTTGGTTAACTCATGTTTTACCTCAATGACGTTTGCCAAAATTAAGTTAATCAGAAATGAGTTATCGAATTTTGGAAAAATCAGTTGGCACGTCGGTAATTGGTGTGGACCATGACAACATTGACGAGTTTCATAGTGAAACAATCACGTGTGAGGTGATATTCGAGATCAACGTGTCAGGCCAAAGAGTGATGTACAAGAGGATAACAATTTATAAAGCAGCTTAAATATCGACAAGTATATGAGAGATTAGAAATTTAAAACCGTGTCCTGCAACTGCTTCGTGCATTGCAATGAATCTGAGCGCTCTCCTAAACTGGATATCCACCCGGGGTGGACTTCAAAGTCGATTTTGTAGCTACCGAGAAATCTCTTCACAGCAACAAGATCATAGACCTCTGGGTCCGGCTGGTAGTGTGCGGTTGTTCAATCCATGCCAAGGCATCCGCACACCCGGTTGGTTTGTTCAACAAACACATTTTCTTCAATCACACCGTGAAGAAATGTACACTACACGTTCATCTTGTTGATTTTGAACTTCTAACGTGTTGCAGGTGCGTACATTTTGATTGAATCTATCCTGGGGACCCGATCAAAGCCTTTAACAATCAAACTTTGAAATGATTTCCATTTTGTCGAAGCTTTCAATTTCTTTCATCAGACATTTTTGTCTTCTTTTCTTTTTCTTCTCTCCATCAAAGGCAACAACTTCTTTGTTGCCAATCTTGTGCATGGACACTCCACTATCAACAATCCGATGACTATCGATAGTTCCTCCTGGAACATCCTGCACACTCACTCAGAGATTAGTTGGAGAGGGGGACCCAAGCCTTCACAGACTTGGGTCGTCCGTCATCATTGAGGATTGTGACTTCGATTTCCTGATGATTCGGAATAGATTGAGCTCCCCCTAAAACATTTACCGTTTTTGGTTTCCAAATTTGTTTCTGTTTTTCATGTTTAACATCTAATTTAACAGATTTTGTTTGGACAACCTCTGGTTTTAAAACCTTTTCAATTTCTTTTTTTTGTTGCTTTTTCTGTTTCTTTTCTCGTTGTTTAACAAGACGAGGGTCATGTCTTGGTGAAACAAATGTTTTATAGTAACTGTTACTACGGGGGGCATCAACCTTTGCCTTTCCTTTTGTGAGATATGGATAGTTTCTGACAATGTGTCCATTCTCACCGCATTCAAAGCATGATCTCCGCTCAACAAACCTCGGAGTATCATAACTGTAAGAGCTTGATGATGAACTTCGTGATCTTGAGGTACTTGGTCCTACATCACAACCGTTTGTGTGTTGTGTGTAATTGTTTTGACTGTTTCTTTTCAAAATTTTAACTTGTTTAACAAAATCCGTGTTGGATTTGTTTTTGAAAGTTTCAATTTTATCAGTCCCTCTTGATTTCACGAAGTTCATCTTCTGAACCTTTTTCTTGTAACGAGCTCCATTTGTTTCCACCCTCGGTTGTGAAACCTTAGGCTTTTGAGCTCGTTGTTCCTTTTGTTTACCTTTAGAAGCGATAAGTTGTTGCTTTGTTGGTAATCTTTGATTTCCAAATTGTCTTCTAACTTCAGCTTTTGGAATAGGATCACACTGAGTTACAGAAACTCTCGGGATCGCTTTTCCCAAAAACTTACTGGTAGTATCTTCAAACACTTTGTCAATCAAAGATTGATTGACGTTTTTGATTGGAAAATCTTTGTCTGAATATATTTTACTATCACTGACTAAAGTGTACAACACGTTATCACTTTTAACAGTAGACACAGATTCCTTCACTTCCTTGACAGGATTAATCACTTGTTTGGCAACAGGTTGCACAATAGGAGTAGGAGGATCACAAAGAATATGATTCTCAATCGGAATTTCTACTCCCTTCATCTTATCAAGTGATTCATCCTGATCACTCACATCTGATTCATCATCAGACGAATCATAGTCCTCAATGGTTGGAGGATGTTGTTCCGTAACTGATGGTTTTTCTTTCCTATCAGATGAGCCCTCCGAGGAATTGTCCGGTTTGAACCCTAATCCTGTAGTAACTTCCTCATAATCAAGAGGCAAACTAGGTTCAAAACGAGGCATATCCTCTTCATCGGGCATTCTGGTATAGTTGTGTCTCAAAGGAGGCGGACACGACTTATACCCAACGCCTTTCACATTCCCTTTCAGCTTTTGAACATCTATGATGTGATCGAGCACAAATCGGGAGTTAGAATAACTCTCTAATTTGAGCTTGATTGCATCATGCTCGCATTTGGCAATGGCTAGCTCCTTTTTGGTTTCCTCAACGATGTTAATGTAATCGTTAATACTAATTTGTTTATGATAAACAGTTTTGGTCAATTCGGAAACACTTTTCTTTAAGGTTTCAATTACAGATTTAAAATCCTTTTCGTTTCTAGCTAAAGCCATATTTGCCTCTTTGCACTTAGCCAGCTCACTAACCAAACTTTGATTATGACTATGAACCTTTTAGGAATCAAGCTTCAAATTAGCACATTCATGTTTCATATCAGCACAATCACTACATATGCTAGGAGTTTCATATTGTACCTGACTTGTAGAAGCTGTGACATTAGCCATAAAGGCAGTCTGAGAAGCAGCAGCAGCTTTCTTGATCAAGTCAGATTTCTCCTTAGCATTATTCGACAAACTATCAGCTTCAGAATCCACTCCTACTTTCACGTCCGATTCTGAACTGTAATCACTCACACCTGAACCATATTCATTGGTACCGCCACTATATCCTGAACTGTCATCATTTCCTGAAGGTTCATCATCATTGACATTCTTGACAATTTCAGCATAAAACACAATTCCTCCTTGATCTCCACCTCCACATTGTACAGACCAGTCACACCCTTTATCAGTTTGATTTGAGTTGGATGTGGATGTACTTGTTTGATTTCCGAAAGGATTTTGGTTGCCCTCTTGAGGTTAGGCTTGAGGTGTAACAAATAGAGGTTGAAGTGGAGTAGCCGCTAATTTAATACGGAAGTAGTCACTTGTAGTGAATATGGGTTGAGGTTGTAACACCTCGAAAATTCATGTCCTATATTGTGTAGACACGTGTCATATGCTTGGACGTGTGAAAGAATGTTACAGAAGGACTAAAGTTGACAGACATGAAAAGTATATGAAAATACGAGTTCTAAGTGTCAACAGTGAATAAATATACCGAACATTAACCCTACATGATGTTTTTAGCATCAAACGAATAAATCATGGATCATGCGAAGCTAAAAGTGAGAGATTACAAACTACAGGGGTTAAATGTGTCAACATGTTTAAGTTATACCTCTGAGTGACCTTTTGACAAACCCGAAGCTTTGTAACGGTTAATTATGCTCACTAGAATGCACGACATAAATTTCATAAAATTTCGTTATCATATGAGAAAGTTATGATCAAATTCGTATGCGAGGGGTTAAAGCGTTAACGTTGAAAGTTATGACTTTTCGGGTTAACCGGAAGTGTCTAGGGACTTGGCAAAGTGGGTATAAGTCTTAAAGCCCTTGCGGGTAAATAAGAAGGGGTCAAAATGCAAAGAATAAGCTTGGTTGCCCTTTCGAAGAGCCAAGGGACAAAGATGTGGAAACTTGAAAATGTGTAATCTGATCAGAAGGCCCAAGCGGGCCGCGTAAGGTCCATCAACACCCTTACGCGGGCCGCCTCAGTTGCCCAGTAACAGAAAGTGTTGACAGCAGCCTGTAAACGCGCTCAACCGACCCTTAACTGATATTTTCACATTGTGGGCGACCCCTAAACAGTCCTAGAGCACTAGGGACACTTGTTGATGAGTTGTGGTCAGTGGTAGACCTATTTGTCAACAATCTATTGAGCCTTGATCACTATATAAAGCCATGAGTTGCAACCAAGTTCTTCACACCATCATCTGCACATTGGAGCATTTCTGGAGCTAAGGACCTCTCTCTAAGCTTCACATTTCGTGCATAAGACTTCAGTAAGTTTGCTAATTCTTTCTTAGTTAAGTTTTAGCTTAGTTTTAGCTTAAAAGTCAAACCGTCGTAATTAACGGTTGACTTTAAGATTAATCACTAATAGTCCAGTGATTAGTCGAATCAAAAGTAGTTATAAGTTGGTAATTATGTGGGTAATAAACCCTCAAAAGGGTTCCCCCTGATTCCCACTCTAACTAGGTCAAATGTCGGGTCAAACTTACTAATAAAAAGTCAACAGAAGGTTTAAATTAAAATTTATGCATAATTAGCAATGTAGAACACTTATAACCTGTTTGATCAATGATATAACTTGGTAATGAATGTAAGAACATGTCTAAACATGTTCAACCCGACAATTTTCAGTAGAGACCCGGTTCGGGACCGAAAGTCGCATAGTTTGACTTTCGCTTTGACTTTCAGTTCTGACCCGTTATGGTATATTTTAGAAATGCCTTAGAGCTTTATTTGGACCAGGTTACATGCTAGTATAACCCTCTGTGATTATACACCTCGGATCATTAGTTATCCAATTAATATGCATGATTCCGTTAATTGCTCATATGTTGACCATTATGCCCTTTTCACTTTAAAATGTGATTTTTGAAAATGTAAAAGAGTAGAAACCTTAATTACTGATATATAAACTTGTATGCAAAGTTTGACATCATTTTGAGGTGTAGATTGAGAGTTATGCTCATTAGCGTAATTAAGAGGCTTTATGTTAATAAAACGGCGTAATTAGCGTATAGCCTAGTTAAGCCTACTTTTTGGTATCAAACTTAATACCCACTGATGTAATATATTATTTTGGGATTTTTGAAGATTTTTAATTAATTTTAGGCTGAGCATAACTCATAGTCGTAGGCTTAATCCGGTAATTGTCGGTTTTGCCCTTACGGGCCATAAAATGAGTTTTACATATCTAAACGACCCCAAACCTTTTGCTACTGATTCTAAATGATAAATAAATTATTTTAAACCCTCTGGAATAATAAAAATATCAAATTTCTATATAGAACCCGGAAACGGCTTCTAATCGCCTTTTTAAGCGTTTTTAACGCATAGTATGTACTAAAACTATTTTAAACATACAAAGGGTGATACCTACTGATATTTGAGGCAAATTATAATATTTTAATAGTAAGCAAAAGTCCTTAAACTCAGACTTCAGTTTTGAGCTTTTCGGCTTATGTGAAATTACCAAAATGCCCCTACGGTGCATAGTTTGGTTAAAATTGATAAATTTCACATATATACAATACCCTACTGATATAACTTAGAAAATTGATTACCTTTGCTGATTACATCAGACCTGTAACTCAGAATACTACTTAAACTCTTTTATCACCTTATAAATGACCAAACAACCCCTACGGGGCATAGTTTGTGTTTAAATTCATTTCGGGCATAATAAACGATATTTTACTGATGTCACAACATATTTGGAGCATATTAACTTAGGAAACCTGTAAATGACTCTCATTATTACCCGTTACGCTTATTACGCGTTCAGTTCGGTTTATGTAACTAGTTTACATAAATTAGCCGAAACGGGTCAAACCTTATCGGTTTTATCTAAAAATCCAGAATGTGTATAATATACCCGTATTAAACAAGTCTTCATACTTGTCGGGTCTAAAACACATTCTATCCGGTCATCGCCTAATCGTGCGTACGAACCGTATCTTTGAAACTAACCGGTCTAAGCTTAAGCTTAATTAAAGCCCCGTTAGGATTCTAATAGGTTATTATAAACCTTCGTTCCAGATTAGGAGTACCAGTAAAAGCTACTTGCAATTTGCTTATTGTGAATTATACTTTGCTCAGGTAAATACTTTTAACTTATTTTCCCTATACGGGCTTGGGTTACGGTATATAGAATACCGCTTGATCGGGCATCAAATCTTCCACCGTTGGGTGGTTAATTGAATAATTTGATCGGCTCGTTTAAACAGTCTTGTTACTTAAAGCCTTTGGGGGGTTAATGACCATGTCCCGGATATCCTTGGCATCATTTTTACGAAATGGCCACGACTTAAGCGCGGGGTGTAGGCGTACACCCGTCAGTGCACAAAAGAATAATGTGGTGTGTCTATTGATCTTTAACCCGGACACGATCCGGGCTACTGAACGCACAAGGAACATGTAATTCGTTCACAAGATTATATATTTAAATAATTCTCCCAAGTTAAATAAAATGTTTATGCCACGTGCATCCAAACCAATTTTCAATCATTTTCCAAAATGAGTCAGTTGATTGTATTTACCAGTGTAAACTGACGTATTTTCCCAAAAAAAGATTAAATGCAGGTACTAAGCGTAATTGGCTGGGATTTCTCCTTAGCATCACTAGAAGTCTCGCAAGCTTAAGATGCCTACCGTCTGTTGAGCTATTATTTATTTTTGATCCTTCT
The DNA here is from genome assembly GCA_030545235.1 of Helianthus tuberosus. Lineage (NCBI taxonomy): Eukaryota > Viridiplantae > Streptophyta > Magnoliopsida > Asterales > Asteraceae > Helianthus > Helianthus tuberosus. The sequence goes on from CM060367.1 coordinate 84,119,342, forward strand.
GTGGACAAACCTTCAACTGTTGTGATATACGATATTACAAACATTATTAAAGTTGAATTATATTTTTCATTTGCTTCCGCTGTGCATATTTATATATTGTGTTGTTTGACTATTATGTTGCCAACCACGTCACGATACTCCCCTACCGGGCCCACCGGTGACACGTGGATATCGGGGTGTGACAGAGGTGTAGCAAAGCGAGGTTGCGGAAGATAAGTACTTGGATCAAATTGAGGTTGAGTAGTGGAAACTTGTGATGGTTTTGGAATATAGTTATTAGGATCGAAAACCGGAGGAGGAGCTGACTGGGGAAACGGAAAGAAGCTTGAATTCGACATTGGATTGAAAACAAGCAACGAAAAAATTAAGCCCACTAATATCTTGCCACTAATGTTTCGTATAAGCCCACGAGAAAAACTGAATGATGTTCTGTTGAATGATTACACACTTGAAATCAAACTGTTAAGGTTGCAGAGCCTCTGTTAAAAATTTAACAAGTTTCGACGAAACCCAAATTTTGGCGAAACTCTCAATGATGAAACTTTAGCTCGACGAAACTTGTGAATTATGGCGAAACTTGTTTGTTCGACGAAACCTCTAATAGATAAAAAATGATAATGACGAAACCTTCAGTTGTGTTTTGACGAAACCTTCTGAATTTTTGAATTATATTTGATGACGAAAGCTGAATGAAACACTTGACGAAACCTAGGTGTTTGATGAAACTCCTTTAAGACGAAACCTGCTGATGATGAAACCCCACCCCCACGTGATATACTTTATCATATCCAACTATGATTGGACCGATAGGAAAATTTTCAGCACATGCAATGCAATCTGATCACTATTAAATGTAACAAACTGATTCCCACTCACAATCCATGTTATTGGACCGATAGAAATTTTTGTTTTATTCAGCCACTTTCTCACGTGATGATGAAACTTGATTTAATAAATGACCGACGAAGCTTATGGTGGACTAGGATCGACGAAACCTTGGTTGTTTTAAAACGACGAAACCTTTGTGATATGCGACGAAATTTAAACAAAGACGAAACTTATGTTTCGACGAAACCTTTTGTGAATAAACACTTGCTCGACGAAAACCTGTGATGTTCTTTTGATCGACGAAACCTCAAGGAACCATATCCTTAGTCTGACACACAGTACACAATTTTCAACTCAACAACATGCTTATCTTACCAAAACACAGTAGCCCACCATGCTTTGAACACAATTTTCAAACCATATATAATTTTTAATTCACCAACCAGTTGCACAGTAACTACACAAAAGATTAAAAAGTGGATATCTTGAAGAACACTTATGAACCTTTTGAAGATCTGATGAATATATGAGTTTTCCGGTGACCGATAAATTTCCGAACAACAAATTTTGACGTAGAACCTCGACACAACTTGTACTTTAAAGATCTCCAATGTTTTTTTTAACAAGTTTTAAACCAAACAATATCAAAACAACAAATATTTTCGAGATTTGATTCAGACGTTATGAACAAGAACTGGGTTTTTGAAAGTTTTACACAGAACACACTCAAAACCCACTCAAAAATCACACCGGTAACTCGGCTTTCAACAAGAAATCGAGCCTTACGCTCTGATACCAATTGTAGGTCCGTTTTTCGGATCGACGGACAACTACGAGATCTTGTTTCGAATACCGTAACGAGTGCGGAATCCACGTTACAATACAAACCGAGCGAGAGATAAACACAACACAAAGATATACCGTTTAATGATTGTATATTGATACCGATAGAGTTTCGTTACAGAAAGATAATACAAGAAATACAACTAAACTCTCGGTTCTCTCTCTCTCTCTCTCTCTCTCTCTCTCTTGGCTTATGTCTTCAGTCTTGTTTATATAGGCAGCAAGGACGCAACATCGACGAAACTTAGGAAGGTTTCGTCGATGAGTATGACGAAACTTGGATGGCAGTCATGATGAAACTTCAAGTCGACGAAACCCTTAATGTTTCGTCGACATGCATGCCAAACAAATGTGTTTCAGCCCAAAGGAATTTGGCCCAAGAAGTCGATTGGTCCAGATACAATTCTCATGCACAACAACAACTACGTACGCCAATTCCCAACATTCAGATTTGTAAAACATTAGTCAAACATGTGACATCATCATGATGATGTGTAGGCGGGAATTAGTTCGCGGCTCTCCGTGCTTCGCGTGTCGAACTCTGGGGCGCACGACGGAGGAATGTCGTGACGTCGGGCTTGAGCCGAACCTAACCGAGCCGAACTGAATCGAATCGAACCGAGCCGAGTCATGTCCACATAAAGTGTACCAACACCTTAAACAGGCACCATGAGCTTGGTATAGCAGAATAGAGAAGTATTTTGGGCAGCAAGGATTTAGAAAGTGCACATATGAACACACTTTATTCATAAGAGACACCATAAAAGGAAAGATAGTAATTTGCTTATATGTGGATGATCTGATAATAGCAAGTAATTTGATGACTTTGATTAATGCCTTCAAGGATATGATGAAGAAAGAATTCGAGATGACTGACATGGGAAAGTTGCATTACTTTCTCGGCATGGAAGTTTCTTATGAGGATGGTAACATAGTCTTAACTCAAAAGAAGTATATGCAAGGCCTATTAGAAAAATACAGAATGTCTCAATGCAAATCCACATCTACTCCTATGGAATATGGTCTAAAATTGTCCAAAGATGATCCAGAGACATTCAGTGACGAAGGAGTCTACAGAAGTTTAGTTGGAAGCCTAATGTATTTAACAAATACGAGACCCGATATCATGTTTGCAGTCAGCAATATAAGCAGGTTCATGGAATGTCCGAAAAAAGTCACTGGGAGGCTGGAAAACAAATACTTAAATATATTAAGGGAACTATGAATCAAGGAATTATATACTCTAAAGGTGGAAATGGAAAGCTTGTTGGTTTCAGCGACAGTGATTATGCAGGAAGTGTGGATGACAGCAAAAGCACATCAGGATATATGTTTCATCTAGGATCAGGACCAATTTCATGGCAATCAAAGAAGCAAAACGTGGTGGCACTATCATCTACAGAAGCGGAATATATGGCCCTATCACAAACAGGGTGTCAAGCGGTTTGGATTAAAGGTATTCTAGATGAAATTCAAGGAAAATCTGAATATCCGATACCCATATTTTGTGATAATAAATCAACGATATGTCTGGCTAAAGATCCTGTATATCACGGTAAGAGTAAGCATATTCGAATCAAATACCATTTCATCCGAGAGTTGATCAAGAAAGGAGAAGTAGAGGTAATCTTCTGTGTCACAAGGAATCAAGTAGCCGATATAATGACAAAGGCACTGCAGAATAAGGATTTATATAGGCTGAAGACGCAGCTCAACATGTCCACAATCTAGCTTACGGGAGGGTATTAGAAACATATATAATGTTATTCATAATCTAGATAGTGTGACATATGTTAGTAATATTATTATAGCCTAAGTATTAGCGGTTAAGTTTATTTTTCGGTAACATGTATATATGTTAACATCTTCTGTACAAACAAGTTTATCAATTCAATTACGAACATTATTATTCCCTCGTTCAACATCAAGGAACTCTAGATATTCCAATAGCTACAGTGGAGTCCAAATGGCTGTCTCGGACTCTGTGCTGACTTTTGATACATATGCCCCTCTATGAGTTCCACACGGGGCGCTATGAAGTTACTGTAGCAAAGTCTGTTGATAGAGGCCGCTATGAACAGATAATGTGGCGTTAGGAAACTCTGAAGATCGATTTGTGAATTATCAACTTCCTTCCTTTACACGACTTGCTCGGCTTCATTCCAGATCTCTCATTATCTGCGTTGCACGTTGTCGATATCGCCCCTGCTGCAGACTGCAAGTCTGATCGCTGTTGACCGTCGTTGACCTGCGTTTGACCTTGGTGATTTATGAATGTTTCTTGTCATTTGATTTCTTGTATTGTTGTTATTGATTATGTAGAATTGTAGTTTGTAGGTTTGTTAGGGTTTAAGTGTTTAGATAAGTTAAATTGTACCAAAACTTATACTTTTCTAGTTTTCTTGTTAACACGAAGAGGACAAATCTATTAGGTATTTATTTTATTTTATTTATTATCGTGTTTTTTATTATTGTATGATTACACGCTAATTTTTTTTTTTTTTTTTGGATACCGCTGAATTAGTATGCTAGCTCCGCCACTGGATATATAACCACCAGGGGCAAAGATCTCCAACTCTGTGCATTGGACAGGCATGGAAATGGACTAAGCTTGACCGTGGCATGCATTGCTTACTTGAGGTGACTATGTAAGTCAAATATGAAACAAAACTTTAAAATTTATGCATTGCTTACTTGATTACTCCCACTACTTCAATCTCTCTCATATGAACAAACATAACCCAAACACCTCAATTCATACCTTAGCTCACAACTGAATTGTTTTTAACCCTAATATACCCAACTCACTACAAATGCTCAATATACCCTACAATAGAAGAAATAACATTTTATTATGTATAGTCTTCTAATAAACCCAACTCACTACAAATGCAATAATATCAAGAGCCTAGAAGATAATCAAACAAACTACAACAACCCAATAGATACATTATAAGTCAGTAGATCTCACAGCTGAAGAGCAGTAAGAACATGTCACACTGGGAGAGTGCCATATCACGGATGAAGAGTAAGTCAATCTCAAGGTGTTTCGTACGTTTGACAGCTACATAGGTAGCACTCATGTTATCACACCATAGAGTGGGTGGACCTACAAAAGGTAAACATATAATAATGACATGATCCAACAAATCCGAGTTGATGCATGGGCAAGAGTCAGATGTTCCATCTATATACTAGATCTCGCAACTATATGTTGTAACTTTGAACTTCAACTGATGAGTTTGGATCCAAAAGTCGTTCTCTAAACAATGGTAGATCGACGATCATTAAGGCTATCGGCCCAGTCGTCATCAGCATAGACATGAGTAATAATACCTTAATATATCAAAGTATGCGCTTAACTGCGATCCAATGTTGCTAAGCATATAAAGAAACTTAGAGAGCTTCCTAACAGTATAGGAAATCTCTTGACAAGTCAACTACAAGTTGACGACCAGATGCAACGAGAGTATACAACGAACGACACTGGCTAAGGCCAGTATGTTGCAAATTTTCTATGAAATACTGCTGCTATGAGAGATGAAGCATCTTTAGAGAAAGTGGCATGAGTCATAAGGAGCTCAAAATACCCAAAATCTTGTGTAAGCACTCAATCAATGCTTTCACAAATATTGAAGAGATGTTGGTTATAAGAATATCATCCACATAAACAAGAACATAGCACATCATGTCCCAAGGTAAGGTTTTGTGTTTTTATTCTTCCAAGTATGTATGGGTGGTTAACTAATGAGATGTTGTGGATGGTGAATGATGCAGGACTTTGAGGCTTTAGTAATTGGGCATTTTCGAAATCGTGCATTTGATATTCTAGAGGCGTGTATGGCTTATGAGCAGGGCCTGAGAGCCGGACTTGTAGTCGGTGGTGTGGGTAACAAGGGTTGCTGCTGCTCACATGAGTTCCGGGAAGCTGTTGGTTTATGCATCCCGGAACTTATAGACTCTTTTAATGAAATCGGAACAAATGTAGATGACTATGTCACTTTTTTACGTGCACCAACCCGTGTGAGTCTTCATGGTTATATTTCTAACACACAGTGACGATGAGCATTTGGGAAGTAAAGGGAATTTTGTAAACAGACCTCATGATTCTGCACATACTAGTAAGTGGCATAAAGCTTTCATGTGTAGACTTTATTTCTTATTTGCTTCAGTTTATTAATACAGACATTATTGTATTGTTGAACAGGGCTATTCTGTGGTGCTGCTATTTTCAAGAATTTCCCCAAACTCAAGCTCAAGAGCAAAAGCAAAAGCGCAAGCGCCATTTAGTTCAATCACACTAACGATGTTCACCAACTTGTGTTTCTTTTTTGAACCGTGATGTTATGTTCTTTGTTTCTGGTTGTTACTCGAATTGTTAACCCTTTCAAGTTCTATTTTATATCATGTAAAAACTAAAATTTATGACTCGCCCCTTGCGATTTTTGACTGAGGTGCGGTGACAAACACCGCACTGGTTAAGGTTCCATATCCATGTCTTGATATACAATATTGAACCCATTACAAAACAAAATCATGATTTTCACGTGTTGTTCATTCATTTATATCCGTGAACGTTCGTTTATGTTCGTTCATTCATTTATGTTCCCTCTGTTTGTTCCTTTATATTTTACCAAATACATATAGAGTTGTATTTATACAAATATAAACACAAAAGAAGTTTTCTAACTACTTATATACATATAACTAATTAATAATTGGACTTTCCAGTAATAAAAATGTGCTTTAATCAATAATTTATATAAAAAGGCTACTTTATGTCCGTTTATGTTTGGTCATTTATGTTCATTTGTATTGTTTATATTTGTTAAATTACGAACACCGACATGCCCATTTTTTAATGAACGAACATAAACACAAAAATGTGTTCGATTATATGTTCGTGTTCAGTTAAAGTTAAATGAATTCATTTACAGGCCTACATGCAAGAAAATCAAACAAACAAGAGGGTCCATAAGTACACAACTATATCATAATTATGAGAGTATATGAAGACCAAAGGGTGTAGTAATAGTTTGGTTGCAACCAAAACCATGTTTTCACTATTTATTTGAAGCAACCCAATACTCCATTTCGAATGGCAAAGAATAAAAACAAGAAAGCAGTATGGTTCTTGCACAAATATACAAGTTATGTTTAGTAATTAAACACTTTTAGATTCATCTTCTGGTTTCCAGTATCGGTTGTAAAACCACATTGTATCCCCTGTTACAGCGGCTCCATCTTGGTTCCTGTGCCACCCGTAGAATGCATGGGTTCGGTTCTTGATGTCAAATGTCGCGTGTCCGAAGCTAGCTTCTCTGAATGCTGAGTACTCCGGTTGAGGCTCTGTCATGCTACACCACCATGCACAAAAAGCAATCTCAAATTAGATACACACTCTTTTGTTATATATATGTTATAAACATTTGACCAGTGTGTAAATAATTATTTGGTTGCTAATCCCTCGAGGTTTCCACCGTCACCGATGGTTATGTACACTGGTGCCGATTGATCCTTTACAGGTTTGCAGATCCCGTTGACAATGTTGTAAGCAATGTTTGATACGCGTTCCTGCACCAATCAAGAAAAACAATAAAATGTTGGTTTACAACAAATTGTAACAACAACAACAACAACAACCATACCCAGTATAATCCCACATATAGCGAAGCTATTGATAGGGTCTGGGGAGGGTAGGATGTAGGCACGCCTTACCTCTATCCCAGGGGATAGAGAGGCTGCTTCCAGTGAGACCCCCGGCTCCAAAAACCATAACCAAGACATAAGCTTCTAAAAAACATATATAAGCATGCCACTACTACAAAAGATAGAAATAAAAATAATAATAAACGGATAAATAAGTAAGTGCTTGTTAGTAAAACTACGACACCGAGAATAGGTGAAAACCTATATATATATATATATAACTATATCACACCTCATAGAAATTGAAAAAATAAACTCATAAGATAGGAGCCTAAGCTAAAAAACCAGGCCAAACTCCTAAAAATCTTTAACCTTAATCCTACGTCTCCACGAAGATCTGTCCTCGACCATGTCCTCAAAGAGGTGCAAATCTAGCAAATCTTGTCTAATCCGCAAATTGTAACAGATGTTTAAAGATCGAGAAGTTACCGAGCGTTCATAGGCATGGACGTGACCAGCAAACACGACATCAACCTTGTACTTTACAAACCACGCCTCGTACATTACTCGCATGCTTTCACCTTCCATATAGTGATAGTTGTAGCTGTTGTACCAGGGAGCGTGCAGCAGGACGATCAACCATGGAGTCGCAGTTCGGTTGACCTTCGGTAGTTCTTGCTCTAGCCATTTGTATTGAGGAGTGTATTTACCTAACAAAATATATATGCCCAATTCAGATATGTCATTTTCATTTTTGTTACATGTATATTTTTTAAGATTATTTGTTTAATTACCGTAAGCCGAATACGAAGCCAAAACAATGATGTGAGCTGAAGCTCTCTTGATGGAGTACCAAAAGGGGGCGTTACTCCCGGAGGACTTGTAGGGGACAGGAAACCGGTGAGTAAAAGGCTTAAAAGGATCATCCTCTCCCTGCAATGAAACTACGGGTCAAACTGCTTTGACTTTTGAAGTCAAATGGACTCAATCTTGATGTGTGTTCTTGAACAGTTATATGAAAAAAGCATAAACTTTATGCATGGGAAATTATATATACAATCAATCACAATGCCAAATTCAAAATTTGGACTGTAGAGGTCAACATTCCATAAAGTTTGACTACTTTAGTCAAATGAACTAAGTTTCAAGTCTCAACATGAACCTTGATGTGAACTGTATCGATGAACACGTGACAAATGCATAAATCACTAAAAAGAAAGCTTACGATTTCAGGGGCATAATCAAGTTCATGATTTCCCGCGGTCCATATCCATGGTTGATACGCGGTACTTCTCTCTGCAAACCTTCCCCATGAATCCCATCTCCTATTATCATGATTAGGATAGTTATCTGCATACGAAATGTCTCCAACGAACAACACCGTTTGCCCTTTCACAGGGTTCATTTCATAATGTGAAAGTGTGATGTTTGAATCATAACTCTGGCCCAGATCCCCTGCAAATTCACACATAAAATGCTTTACAACAGGCGCTTTTGACCCCTTTATAATATACGGGTCAAATGGGTAAAAGCACAATACCAATGAGGCCAAAAGTGTAAGGAACATCAGGTCCAACTTCAGGAGGAGTAGTGAACCAGAATGTCCGTGTAGTGTATCCGATTCCAACCATATAGTAGTATTTTGTGTCATGCTGCCATATACAAATGATCATATAAAGAGTTCATATGAGTCTAGGGGTCATTTGAACCGGGCCATTTCTATTGAACTTTATCTTGCAGACAATTTTTTTAAATAAAGTTTGCCATTAAAGAAGAATGAATTACCTTCAAATGAGTAAGATTGCAATGGTGGATGAAACCGGAAGTATAATTGAAGAATGAGTATCTAGTAAGCGTGCCTTCGGCGTTCCTCTTTCTTTTACTGTTTGCACTCCAGTAGCGAACTGTATTTGAACCGGGATCATCCATGGTTACCCACGACACAATTATTGCCTTTCCCACATGATCTCCTTGTGTTATATGGACCTTTTAGTAGCAAAAAAAGATAAAACTTCATTATAAGTAACAGAAATCCCACCTGTTTATAATTAGCATAAATTGTGTTTTACACTGATTTTCATTGGTTAGCACAATATTAACGAGTTTGAAAGTTACGAGGTCAATGGGTACTTTTGGTTGCATGGTTCAAACCAATTTTATTAAAAAAAAAATATCAATGTGTAGACAAACTTATTAGGACAATAGGACCCACCATGACTTTAAGAAATTTGCACATAATAGTCCCATATACTCCCAATTATTCAATTATTGAAAACGAAGGAATATTGCAATATGGTCCCTTAAAACTTAAGATATATTGAGATAAAATATCCAATTACTTCAATTTTAGCCTACAATACACAGTTACAAAAAAAAATTAAATAAAATAAAAAGCGAGCACTGAAAAAATTTTAAATATTGGGTTAGATTGAATCATGCTTTGAGATCACGTGGGCATTAAATCATTGTATTTGAAATTTGAAAAAAAAAAAATTGACAATAATTTTTTTCTAAAGTGAGCATTGAAAAAATTAAATTCACAATAATTCTTTTCTAAGGTGAGCATAACAATGCTAGGGTTTTAAATTTCTTAAACCAAAAAAGCGTTACCAATGCAACACGGTAAAGATCACTCGTAATGGGGTTTTTTGGCGTTTTTTCCCAAAAAAAAAAAAAAAGGCCCAACCATGCCCCTAAACCACCCCCTGGGCCTCTCCATTATTTCTTTGGCCAACCGTATCTTCCTACACCTATTTTAAACATTAGTTTTAGTTAAAAAAGAAAACAAAAATAATAATGGGTAATAATTGCAGTGGCTTTATTCCACTACATCCGTTTTATAAAAACGCCTAATAAAACTCCCTTTGCTAATTGGACTGTCATATGATGCAAAATGGGCTTTGTTTTACCCTCTCACTACAAATGGTCTAAGAAACAAATAACTTGAAGTTATTTCTTGAACTAGACACCAAATAACTTCCAACAAACTTCAAAAACAAGCATAACTGCATAATGAAAAAAAAAACCCAGAAAAGAAAAACATAAACAAACCTGTTGAGGCGCATTATAGCCAGGCGGCGTACTAAAGACATCACTATCCATAGGCATATCAATGGTTTTCTCAACCTTTCTAACAAAACTGCTTGTTGAACCACCATCTACAACCACAAACAAAGCTGCTTTCAACACCAAAACCCCAACAACAACTGACCATAACCACAGGCCACCCATACCCATCTTATCCTACGCACCTCACTGCCTCTTCACACCTTAACCTACGCTATACAATACAAGAACTTCTGTTATGTATATATAGGCTGAGGTTTGAAAACAAATGGGAATATGCAAAAGTAATATTCCACAGTTTGTCAACGCTTTTTAGTCTTTAATTACCACTGTGCCACTCAATTTTATTTATTTGATTTGCAGTGATCTCGAAGGTAATCCCTAGTTTAAAGGGGGAAACCAATGTCTATCTGTTTAAATTTATATACAAACTTAAATATATTTTTTATGAATTACACCTTGGTTTAGATTTTTTTTTCCAAATGCAATTGTAGGGGCCAAAGGACCCACTACCCCACAGGGCGAGACAAGCTCTTAAACACTGCCCAGGCCCAACTCCATACTGAGATATATTGTTTTTTGAACTTTTTTTAAAATCTTTTAAAAAAGGTTAATACATATTAACATGGCCGGGCTCATGGCCTTATAGTCTAGTGGTGGTATCTTAGGGGTGGGATAAAGCTTTGGAACTAATAGATCCTGCGTTTGATTCCCACGGGGGGGTTCGGACATCCGAAATTTCGGATATCTGATTTTCAGATGCGGATTTTCAAATATTGTTTTAAATTACACTTTTAAACCCATGGCGAGTCGCGGCAACAAAAAAAACAGCGTCAATCCAATTGACGAACTCCCAAAGGGCTAATGCTAATTGAATTGTTATTGTCGATTGAAAAAACGAAGGGGTGTAAACAATGTTAGCAAAGTGACGATTGAATTGAAGTTTATTTATGAATTTTTGAGTTTTTATATATTATGGCCCATCATTGGTACTCGAATTCTTATTCTTAGGGATGACCCTAGTGTTGTGGATATCAAGTTGGCACTTATACCAATGAATAGGTGTATGTAGATATCGTAGTTTTCCATATAAAGTCAATTTTGTATCAAAAACTCCTCATTGTCATTAATCAAATTATTTTATTAAAATGTAGAGTCAAAGTCGGAAAAGAATAATTTGTTAGAGCAATAGGGGGACCAATGATTTTTATTTTATATAACATAATGTTTAGCCGGCGAGTTATAACAAGACTATTAACATATGAGATCACTCATTCTAATAAATTTTATTGGTTTTCTACTTGTTATTCTGCAATGTAAGCTTAATATAATTTTATTGGTTTTCTACATGTTATTCTGCCATGTAAGCTTAATATTTTTATTCATATTAAAATGAGATTTTTATCATTTATTTATGAGATAACATATAAATATGGTTAGTTTTGTTTATAACTATATATAATATAATATCTGAACACTATAAAATGGTTGTTATTAGCTTTTTTTATGTATATAAAATGGTTATTATTAGCTTTTGAATATTCAATCCTTAGGGTATGTTTTTATAAGATTGAATATATAAAAGTTTAAATACTAAAATAAATAGGATAGCTTCGACAAACATAATCATATTATTTATGAAGTAGTTTTATAGGTTCAAAAGTAATAAATTTGATACCAATAATTCAATTAGCAAATCCTAAAAGTCAATGGTGAAGTGATCATAATAGAGTAGAAGACTGAGGTCTTCGGATATGGTAGTTGAAAACAAAGGTTGTCAATTATTATGACATCGCCATCACCACTTTGGTGGGGTGGTAGAGGCTTTGTGTCTCTTGGAGAGAGACCAGGGTTCAAATCCTGGCATGGGGTAGAATTGATGTAATTTAGGAGGAGTGTTTATGTAATCTTTGCCGTTCAAAAAACAAATTATTATGACATCGGTTTTCTTCTTGGGAAAAATCTTAGGTAGTACCAAAATTGCCTTACTTGCATGGGCGAAGCTTTTAAGGGGCGGGAGGGGCGGCCGACCCCCCGAACTTTTCACTCAATAGTGGAGAGTATGTAGTTTTCGTATAAATTTTTTTTGGTATATACGTTTTCGACCCCCCAGTTTTATAGAAATTTTTAGGTCTGGTGACTTCCGCCCCCCGGGTCGAAAATCTCAAGCTTCGCCACTACTTACTTGAGCACCAGATTGGTGCCGTTTTGGTGGTGATGTAGCGGCGTTCATCATCTTCACGCGCTGGAGCAATTGCTGTAAACACATGAAACCTGTTAGAAGGTCCATGTGGTTGGAGCCCGCACACACTTTGACGTTCAAGTTGGTCAACATAACATAACTTTGTCAGAGGGACTCAAAACGCTTGCAATTACCCCATCCATTTGGAGGTTAAGAAAACAATATAAATAAATATTTATTTATGGACCATAAAAGATACAAGTATATAACTTTTATTTTATATTTCTGGCTAAAGTGGTCCATCCGTGAAATTGAAAAGTCAACCCAAAAAAGATAGCACACGGGTCAGAAATGAGAAAAGGAAGCTACATGCAAGGTTCAGACTTCAGTTCAATCGATTATGGACCAGAAACATGTGATGGCAACCCCACCTATCAAGGAAAATTTATGACTAATACAGTGGAATGTGACCCATACGTCAAGGCAAAATATTTATGACTCTAGTTAAAAATATGATTTGATTATTTGGAAGTTTTAATTTTATTCTAGTATTAAAATAATTCTATAAGGTATTTAAATATCAATTTGATTGTCGTCTAAAAGGCGTTTGAAAAATATGCAACAACATACTAACCTTATATAGATTAACATTAACATATTAAGCGTAGAGCGTATGTAATCAGTGGTTTGTAGCTCCATGGATATCATCATAAAAAAAAGAGGCATACGGATTCCTGACACGGACATGTTAATACAACATAGAGTTAAACAAGTTTGGCTTTGAGCTTAACATGTTTCATGTCTTAAACAGGTCGACATGTTTCATGTTCTTCCTCGCTCGAGTTTTCAATTCTATGATTGTAGGAAGAGCTAACCTATAATTGTACCGACGCCTATAATAGTACCAACGCATTGTGCTTCTATTGAGCAAAACGTGTAATATTAGCCACATGCATTTACATAAATAAACAAATCATTATTACCAAAAAGCCATGGATACAAATTGTTATAGCCCTTCACATGAGCTAAAAGGCACATGCTTTCACTAGAAGGCTTCTTATTGGTGGAACCAATGCTCAAATATTGCTATCCAACTTAAATATTGTTTAAACTGAAGAATCAAAAAAGTAAAATCACACATGCAAATATGCAGAACCAGCATGACTGCTGATTGCGAAGGTTTGAGGATGGCGATTTGGTCATTCGTCATCATCACCCAGTAACGCAAACGAGAAGGGCGCGAATTTGTACCCGTCTCCTTCATAGAACTTGTTTTGGAACTCCACCCAGTGGAGCCTTAACGCATGTAAAAACGCACTTAAGGTTTCCATCACTAGCAATACTCCAACCGTCGCAAATACAAACACAATTATGCCCACAATAAGAATAACCAAATTATTGTACCTGTGCACATTAGAGAATGTGTTTTATAGATGTGTGTTAACGGTTTATAGTAGTAACTAAAAGATCATATGTTAATTATGTCTTGTAAATTGACCAAATATGACACTTTATGAAAAAAGAAAATAACAGATAATTAAGAACTTTGAATATATGTAAGAAGGAACTTACCCCCAAGCAAGAAGCAGAACCTTCTCATAGAACACAGTTGACAATTCCGAATGTGCCAAGCTGAAAGTGAAGTGCATTATCAGTCAATATATTACAGTATAACAGTAATACTCGAGTCAAAGTCAATTGCTGGTCATATTAAGTGAAAACAAAAACAAACTATAATATATTTTTTCAAGAAAAAGAATGTTGTAACAATGTTAATAGGGCTGCAAACGAACACGAACAAGACTAGTTTGTTAAGGAAATATGCGTGTTCACAAACTGTTCATGAACACTTGCCGAACGAGATTTTCTGTTCTTGTTCGTTCGTTAAGAAAATAAACGTGTTCGCGTTCGTGTTCATGAACACAAATGAAAACAAACGAACACAAACAGGCGTTCATGAACAAAATATATAATATACTACTACTTATTAAATATTTTATTTGTCGGAATTTTGAAGTATTTAAATAAAATATAAAAATTAAAAACACTAATGAACTATCGAACACAAACGAACATAATCAAACACATTACCAACATTCACGAACATAAATGAACCAACACGACTTTTGTTCATGTCCGTTCATTTAACTAAACGAATGAAATTTCTTGTTCGTGTTCGTTCATTTATTAAACTAACGAACAAAAATGAACTTCCCGCAGAACAATTCACGAACTGTTCACTGAACGCTTGGTTCGTTTGTAGCCCTAACAATGTATATACCTGAGTGCCCATAAACGAAGGTATGAAGCTGTATTCGACACTGCTCCAAGTACAAACTCTATCGTATGAATGAGTTGATGAACAAATACTTCGCTGAACTCAAATTCTTCATGATCATGTGAATCATGACCCGCCTCCACCTGCAAAGAGTCTTCCGTCCCTTCAAGAGGTGTGTAGGACTGACCTTGATGTCTCTAGAAAGCCATGAAACACAAAACGCAAGTTAAAAAAAAGGCGATAATATGATCATGAGAAAACAAAACATGTGTGTGTTTGCATAATGGAAATAATAACATACCCTGTTATGTTGTGCCTTTAAAATGAAAGGTTTGGGTAGCAGCATCCATGGGACAGCAATTAGAGAGAGCAGCAGTAGCACAAGCTGGTAACGAAATGAATCGTGTCATGTTTTTATAATGTAGTTTTTTAATCCAAAATGAATATTACTGTTACTAGAGAAATCGTACCTGAACTGTCTTCTGGTTTGGGAAAAGCTGATTTTCACCAAGATCATCAGTTGGGCTAAGGAACATGTATATCATTACGTGATATAAATCAGCTTGTGAACCAGTGACCCACTTTACGATAATTAGGACGGAAAGATAACCAAACAGGCCATTCAAAAATATCATCTGGGGAATAAACTGAAACCTGGAATTTACAACATTAAAAAATATTATCAGTAAAGTTGACGTAAGTGAGCAGAGACAACAAAACGAGAAATTCACCAAACTTACCAGACATTGACAGGATTCCGAAAGTATAGAGCGTTGAAAAAGCTGAGTATTATTCCAAGGTTCATTTGTGCTACCCCAAGAAGAATCGACATTTTCATCTTTAGAGAGTTGAGAAATGGCAATTCGCTTCGACTCCCGTGCCATGCGGGATCCACACCAAACGGGTATGTATCTCGCGCCTTTATCAGGCCTATGGTGGTAGCCTCACTGCACAAAATCCGGAAGATATTAAAAGACAGAACAATAGAGAACCGGGTATGTGTGTGTGTGTGGGGGGGGGGGGGGGGGGGGTGTCTGATAAACTACCTGCACGCAGCATCACGGCAGACATATGCTGAGGGACTAAATAACTCAAAAGGCACCGAGAAAAACTCGTTATATATCAAACCCGTGTAGATGGAGAAGAGGGCCATCAACAATATAACATAACGACCACCAAACGTCATTTCCATTATGTCTCCAAGCTTCTGTATTCATGAAAATGCATAAAAAATCAGTCTCCGCTTGCGAATGTCAAAAAGTATAGATACATAGTAGTTTTGTTTTGGCCTAGTTACCTGACTCGAGTATTTCTTCTCTCTGAATATTAAAAACAAACATGCCAGCAGGATACATATACCATGCCCCCAATCACCAAACATCACAGCAAACAGGAAAGGGAATGTGACAACAGTATATACTCCAGGATTTGCTTCTTGGTATTTGGCAACACTGCAAGATGAGTAAAATAGATGATTTACGGAACGTAAAACAAGTATAACATTCACATAGACCAGATTCATATCATGAATCATAGGGGTGAGCAGAAAACCGAAAAAACCAAACCGAAACCGAAAAAAAACGATTTAAGCTAACCAAAAAAAAAACACGCAAAAAACCGAACTGAATAACCTAAAAAATCATTTTTTTAATGTTTGTTGTATATTATATTAAGAATTATAAATATTATTCTTGAATGTTAAGTATTTATAATAAAAACATTAATATGTTTATTTATCTTTGAAATGATTTATCCATTGCCTAAAGAAATAACAAAATTTAACATAAAAATTAATTGATTAATAAAATGTCTTAATAAAAACTTTGGAGAAACATTGAAATAGATTAGAAGGTTAGGTTTGTTTCAACAATATTAATTAAAAAGGTTAAATACAATAACTTAAATGTAAACATCTAAGAATGATTCTTAAATCTTGAATTATATTATTTATATTTAAATCTTACGTAATTTAGTTCCAACAACCGAAAAAACCAAAAACCGAACCGTTACTAAAACCGAAAAACCAAAACCAAAGGGTTTTCAAAAACCGAAATCGAACATTTTGGTTATGGTTTCGATTTTACCATAAAACCGAACCAGCCGAACCCTGCACACCCCTAATGAATAAGGCCCGGAATAGAGACAAAATAATGCTTACCCGTATGCATCAACGATTGTTTGAAAAGACTCGGTAAACTTATTTGTCCTGAAATAGGTTGGAGGCAACTCTTTTGTGTGCAAAACTTGGAAAATGGCACCAACTTGAGACTTTGAGTCAACTGTCGCCTGCTGCAGTGCATCCTGAATCTGAAAAAAGAAAGGTCTTTTAAGTAAAATGTAGCATTACCTAAACATTAACCCTAGAAATTTTAAATGTAGCATCGAGCATGGATAAAAATAGTTATCTAAATAAAAGGCATATGAGGTGCAACATGAACACCAAACCTGTTGGGTGGCAAATATGGGACTCCAGCCTTCAGCCACAAGACATTTCTTTGTTACATCAATGCTAAGCATATTTAGCGTGTGATAGATTGATTTTTCCTTCCGAACCTTGCAAGAGCAACATGATGAGATTCAGTGATCTATCATCTATATAAGAATAAATATGTATGTGTGCCTGCATGAAAATGGTAACAAAAAGACTTAAAAGAGACATACCAGCTCACTCCACCGTTCGTATTGTTTTCCTATGGTTTCCAACAGATTCGCACGGTGCAAAAGTCCAGCATCTACTGTTGTTTTCAGCTCAGATAGCTTCCCAGATACCTCAAGTATCATTTGGGCTTGCTTGCCCAAATCTTCAGCAAAAGGATAGCGGTTTGCCCCAAACGCTTCACATATCTTGAGAATTTTGCTCTTCGATCTTTCTCCAGAAAAGAAAACCACAAAAACGTTTTTCTCAACCTTTTCTCCTGAATTAGGATCAATAACAGCTTCATCCACAGAAGATTGCCTCAGAAACACATTTCCTCTTGTAGCACGGAATAAGATTCTTTCAAAAGCCAAAGATCTTCCTTTGGGCACAAGGCCAGTGAGGAACCCTAATTTCACTTGTTTCCCTTGATCAGCTGTTGAATCCTACACATAAACATCAAACAGAATCATTAACTTCTAGAACCTACACTAAAATATTATGAGAATAAAGGATTTACGTCATAGCAATGTACCTGATCCTTCAATAGAGGAGTTTCCAAAGATTCTTCAGCGGCCTGTTGTGATGAAGCTTCTGTCTGCTGAACTTCAGCCCTGCTTTGCGCAGCTTTAAAAATCTCGCCAGCCTGTACGACAGTATGTACTTGAAAATATAAGTAAAAAAGCAGCAAAACTGAAGCTGATGTGTGGCATTAAGGTAAGATATACCTTTTGCAGAACAAGTTTATATTCTGAAAGTTCATTATAGCCGCGCTGCAACTTTTCGTTATTCGCGTTAACTTCAGTAAGCTCGGCTTCAAGTTCACCAAGCTTTATCTAAAACATCACAACAGACAAGAAAGCGTTAGTTTACAAAAAATGGTCCTAAATGATGCATATGCAGATACATATAAATACTTGTATATACCTCCAGTTCATCCAGATTAAATTCAGCTTTGGCCTCAGACTTCGCTGATGATTTGACATCTGCCTTTGACATTTGATCTTTGAAGAAACGCAGCTTTCGTGCCAATTCTGCACATCTTTTAATCTACATATCATAGAAGCAACTTAAATCATAATCTCACTAAAGAAAGTCTCAACAAGTAATGGAAGCGCGACTTATATCCTCTAAATGCATATGTTAGGACAGGAATTTCACACATATGGTACAGATAGCAGTATAGTTTCCATGGATATTAACCACTGCTTAGTATATAATATGCCTTTGAGGTACTTATATATGCAAGCAGATCTTTAAATGTGACAAATATCTAGAATCCACTAGAAATGAAGTGATATGATGCTTTTAGTTATATTGCAACATTACCTATATAAAGTATAAACTGCATATACATGTTACTTTATATAGCAGATTTATGAAATCCAAGTCCATCAGATTATAATTTATGTGGATTGTTCAAAATGTGTTACACTAGCAGGGTAAAAACCATTAAAAAGGCAACATAATTTCTTACTTTGCACAAAAAAGTCCCTTAGTCAAATTTGGTATATCAAAGCTCCAAAGCTTGTAAAAAAACACGAGTAAGTCCCTCCACCCAATTTTGGCATATTAAAGCCCCTAAAGTAGTCTAAAATACAAGTACTTGTAAAAAAATATTAAAATAATGACTTGTTACCTTATAAATTGTATCCAAAGTTATCAACACTCGGATTAGAATAAGCTGATTTTAAAGGTTACAATTTCCAGAATATAATACCAAATCATCTCTAGTTTGAGACTCAGAGGGTAACAATATGCATCTTACAAAACCATACAAAAATCAGGGAGAGAAAAAAAAGCTCACCTGACTCGCATAGGTCCGCTGGAAAGGGCTTTTTTCTGCATTCAGCTGTAAACATCAACAAAATTGATATCAGACCTTCACTAAGAACCAAATTACATAACAAAAAAAAAAAGATGAGCTACAAACAGAGGAAAAACAAATAAACAAAACCCTGATGTTCAACCAGCTAGCCAAGAACCACTGGAAATAGACTAAATAAAGTAATAGCATACTCTAAAAAGCTCCTTCTTATTATCTTACAAGTGGTATCATGCCTTATCTTTTAATCAAACCTTTATCAACTGTATATGCCATCAAAAGCTCTTTTAGGATAACTAACTTTATTCAAGTCAAAATCAACACCTTATAACCTAAAATAAAGCATGTAGTGACTAATTACAGGATCACCAAGTATCATTTCTAGAGATCACTAATAATCCACAAATCGCTAAAACCCTAACTATCAGATTCAGCTCAATTCATCAAACCTTATCTTCCAATTCAATCAATCAACATCCACAACATATTATTCTCAACACAACAAATCAACAACTCATGATGCACAACAAAACACTACAATTATAACAAATCCACCACATAACAACACGCACGATCTGTATGTATATCTGTATATCTATACAACAACAAAAAGTAGAAAACCTAGAAATAGATTGTACTGACGTCTTTGAATTGAATGAGACCGATATCTCCGAGGTACGAGACGGTTGTTCGAGCGGATTCGATCGGAATAATGACTTGAACTAAGTGCATCGGCTCTGAACGGAAGAGATCCATGGGAGGACAACAGCCGCCGCCGTGATCTGCCATCGGTTCAGTGGTGATCGCGGCAGTTGTTGGTGGAGGTCGATCGGTATCTGGGTAGCACAGAAATAAGTGGACAGATTGTTTGGGTTACGGCATATGTATTATCGCTAGCCACGTTCTTCAGATTGATTGATATTTTGTGTGGTTTTTTATTGGGGTTTTTTATTGGGGTTTTTTTTGTTATTTTGTTACGGCTCCAGCTAATACGCTCCCTATCCAGTAATTCGTGTCAAGAGTAGATATAACATGACATGGTTGTGTTTGAAACCGTGAAACCGTCCAAATTGGTTATCGGTTTGGTTTCGCAGTCGGTTTTCTTTGTTAACTTTCGATCAGTCAGTTTCAAAAATTTCAAACTGTAACGAACGGTTTGGTTTATTGTTTATACGAGAAACCGGCCATATAAAACCGGACCGGACCGGACTGTTTGATTCACTATGTATTAACTTTATAGGTATCGTATTTCATATTACATCAATGTCATTACTTATATTTATACTTGGCTTAAGAGTAAAATGCATGGATAGTCCCTGTGGTTTGTCAAAGTAACACCTATAGTCCTCAACTTTTCAAAATTACACTCTGCTCCCTGTGGTTTAACAAGTTGTTACTCGGATAGTCCCTAGAGTGAATGACCGTTAGTTAGCTCAGTTAAGTGGGTGTGAAATGACATAATTACCCTTTCTAAAAGACAAAACAATTAAAAATATTTAAATTAAAAGATCTATAAGTGAGGCCCACTTTTTTATTTGAAGTATAAAAAACCCACCCCCACCCTACCTATCTTCTTCTTCTTCTTCTCCATCCACCTTCAATAACCTTAACCTCCACAACCTACTACCATCCTTACACCACAATTGTTAACCACCTACATCGTCTCAACTCCGCCATCCAGTCGTTGTTCACCTCAGACCCACCATCTACTTCACCAAAATGACCAACAAATGCAACTAACCTCGATGCCATCATCTTCCACCAACCTGACCCAACAACCCAAAAACCCCTATCGTCCACCACCACCATCGGATTCCATCAACCACCACTTGCAATCTAACCTCCAACTAGGGATGGCAATGGGTCAGGTTTGGGACGGGTTTAGGTAATCCCAACCCCAAACCCGATTAGATATGCTTGTCTTAAATCCGTCCCAAAACCCGTCGGGTTTCTAGCAGGTAAATACCCATCGGGTATCGGGTAACCCATTAATTTTAAAAGGTTTACCCATTGGGTATACCCGACCCAAAACCAATCGGGTAACTACTAATTAGTTAAATTTAGTATTATCACTAAAAAATATATCAAATAACTATAATGTATACAGGATAAAATACCTATGTGTATAGAAAAAAGGATGTATTATATATTTACATATCTAAAAATATAAAAGAAATTATATCGGGTATACAATCGGGTAAACGGGTTTACTTTATCGGATAATTGGGTCGGGTAAACGGGTATATCACCAAATCCCAAACCCGCGAAAAAAATAAAAACTAGTCCCAAACCCGATTAACCGACCACAAACCCGTCCCAGATGTGTCGGGTTTCGGGTTTACCCATCGGGTTCGGATTCGATTGTCATCCCTACCCCCAACTCCCTCCGACCTGAAACCCAACCTCCAAAATACCGTGCATCACCGTCTCCACTACCGGAAGCGAGTTTTGATTAACGAGTTCTTTGCCTACGGGGTTGGTTGCAGGTTTCATCAGGTTTGGATCTCATTATTTCGGTGAAGAGATTCAATTAGAAAGAAAAGATGATGGGTGATTGCAATTTGCTTTGAGATTGTTGCAGGTTTTATTTTGGTTCATGGGGTGATGTAGGTTGACCAGGTGGTGGTGGTTGGTTCATGCTGTGATGGTGGTGGTCCGGTAGTGGTTGTCGACAAATGGTGGCTGGGGGTGAGGAAAAAGAGGGTGGGGCCTACACCATATAATAATAATACGTTAATTACAATATTTTTAATTGTTTTGTCTTTTAGCAAGGGTAATTATGTCATTTCATACCCATTTAACTGAGATAACTAATGGTCATTCACTTTAGGGACTATCCGAGTAACAACTTGTTAAACCACAGGGAGCACGAGTGTAATTTTGAAAAGTTGGGGACTATAGGTGTTACTTTGAAAAACCACAGGGATTATTCGTGTATTTAACTCTTGGTTTAATTAGTTATCTATACTTTCTATAAAAGGAGAAATCTCAATGACATAAGAAAAGCTGATGTGTCAGCCCGAGAGGCTGTCCAACAAGGTTTTTCTTATATCATTATTACATCATAAAGGTTAATTTAAAATACATTTAAAATTCAAATATTTGCCATAAAACCATTGCCCATCTCCAAAATTCAACCTATGTTATAAATTCAAACCACTGCCCATATTCAAAATTCAAAATCTGGCTCCATATTCAAAATTCAAACTGCATACATATATAACATACATTTCTGGCTGCACTTTCAAAATTCAATCCATCTCTCTCTCTCTCTCGAATCTTCAGACGATTCTCAAATCTAGAGCCCCTTCCTCCTAGCACCATCTCTGTCGCTCTCAACTTCAACTCAGATTCACCAATTTCAACACTACAAACTATTTTATGAAGGTAACAACTAATTCTCATGTGATTTTAGATGATTGGACTGATAGTATAGATAGATGATATGTAAATTTTCTAAAAAAAACTTGTGTTTTTACACGGCTTTACATCTAATATATCCCATAACCTCTAATGCTTTCTATAATATTCATTCTGATTTATAGCTGGTAGTTTTGGTCAAATCCAAAGTTAACCTACTCGAAATCCTTCAAAACAAACTACATGTTTCTAATTTATCAGAAAACGTTTGCTTGATTGCTTCCATCTTCATTTTGCACTTATAATTTTCTTTGTAATTTAGGGTTTTTGAAATTGATTTACTGAACAGAGGAGAAGAAAACGGATAATGGGAAGATGAAGGCCTTACAAAAACTGATTCCATATTCATATAAGGTTTTGAACATAGAACTAATCCTATAATTTGTTAATGAATTGCAGCATTTCTTTGTGTAAATTAGGGTTTTCTTTTTTATGGACTTGTGCTTTATACTGATAAGACTTCAATGTTGGATGAAGCCATTGAATATCTCAAAAATCTTCAAATTCGACTGCATAAATGTAGTTCTTGAAATATATTGTTTTACAGGTTTTGATCTGGATTTTCAGAAAATTAACATTTTGATTAATGTTTAGAAAGAAACAAAATGAATGAGATTTATTAATTTCTCTATTTCCAATGTTTTCAAGGGTGTTTATTGGATTTTTGGAGACAAATTGAGGATGAGAGCGGTGAAGAGTCAGATTTACGAAGAGGTAAGATCAGCCTGTTTGCAGTCTACAATCATTAATTAATACGATCATGAAACAATGGGATTAAGTCCTATTTAAAAAGTTTATTTTAATTTCAAATCCTCTAACACGCGTCTTCTCCATTCTCGTGTACTCATCTCCAACAGATTGAGCAAACCAAGAAGAGAGACAAATTTGATGATGTTGATATGCTCCGATACAGGTAAAACAAAGCAATTGCACACTCTGCTAGTTTTATGGTTGGAGATGTGCTTCGGATTCGTAACGGAGCTCAGCTCCCATGGCCTCCACCACCGACGCCGCAGAGTCTGTTCCTATCTAAACCTGTGGTATTGCTAAATAACATCAGTCTGTTTACAGTCTACAATCATTAATTAATACGATCATGAAACAATGGGATTAAGTCCTATTTAAAAATTTCTTTTTTAATTTCAAATCCTCTAACACGCGTCTTCTCCTGTCTCGTGTACTCATCTCCAGCAGATTGAGCAAACCAAGAAGAGAGACAGATTTGATGATGTTGATATGCTCCGATACAGGTAAAACAAAGCAATTGCACACTCCATTACTTGACAGGTTTGGCTTTCTTAACAACTCACTATCCATCATTAATCTCGTAGAAGTGATTTCACACGGCTGTCGAACAATCAAGTGGAGATTGTGGTTGAGTAAGAGAAGATGTCATTGAGGATAAAGGCGGTGGTGGACAATTTCATAGAGGAATTAAAGAAAGCTTTAGATGCAGACATACAAGACAGAATCATGAAGGAGAGAGAGATGCAGAGTTACATTGAAGAGCTGAACTCTCTCGTCGCGAGGTTTGATTTCCTTATTTTTTTTCTTTTATTTACCTAGTTATTATTCGAAAACCCTAGCTTTTGTATGGAGTGGCTTTGCTAGAAATTGGAGATTTTATATGAATTAGTTTTAACTTCTTAGTAATACTTTATAGAATTCATACTCAATTTGTGAGAGTGTACTTGACGGTTATGTAGGAATACAACTTTGGTATGATATGTTTTGTTCGATGTGGCAGAAAATTATGAGATAAGCTTTTAATCCCCTAATCTGTTCTGAGGGAGGAGACAGGGAACGCTTTTTATATAGATTGATGATCATATGAAACAGTTTTGTGGTTGTAGCTAAGGATTTAATCCCATTGTTTCATGATTGTATTAATTAATGATTGTAGACTTCAAACAGACTGTTGTTATTTAGCAATACCATAGGTTTAGATAGGAACAAACTTTTTAAGGATGGATTAAGATTTGTTTATTGTGGAACTTTGAAGTCAATAGCAGTTGAAGTCCTTATCTCCCAAGTTCATGCACATGCCAAACATGAGGATGCACTTTTTATGTTGATCGAAATATCAAAAAAGCGTATCCTTTATGCTCTGAAAAGTTTGTGATTAATAATCATTTCTAGCAGGTCATAGAAAAGGTAGGAGGCATACTTGGTGAAAGCACATATATAGACGGGTGGTTTTCATATGCACTACAATTAAATTTGTTAAGTTTTATATTACTGAAAAATAATGTAAGAGTATATATGTCATTCGGTTAAGGGCCAAGCACGAGCTTACCTAACCTCAAGCTCATCTATCTCAATAGCAGCTGCTTCTTCTATTGCTAAAGTGGTTGCAGCTGCTGCTAAAATCGCATCAGACGTTGCAGAACAAGCAAGATTGATGGCTGACGAAGTTTTTTTTATAAAAAAGATTAGGTTTAAACACTGCTGGATTAAAACATTGTTTTAACCCGAGAAAAAGTGAAACCACTTTTGGGTTAAAACAGTGGTTGAAACCACTGTTGGATTAAACAATGTTCTGAACCCACTTTTGGGTCAAACAGTGTTTGAAACCACTGTTGGGTCAAACAATGTTTGAAACCACTGTTGGGTTAAAACAGTGTTTGAAACCACTGTTTTAACCCAACAGTGGTTTCAAACACTGTTTTAACCCAAAAGTGGTTTCAGAACATTGTTTTAACCCAAAACAGTGGTTTCGTTTTTTTCCTACAGGTATCGGTGCATATATATTAATGAAATTGCAGTTATTTTACACTATTTACATAGTAATCTTTGGATTTGCTTAATTCATGTTTTGATTTATAAATTATGCATAAGAGCTCTAATGTGCGGCTACAGTCACCGAGAGTGACTTCAAGAACTACTTTGACCAGTTCAGGTCAACCACAAACACGGTGATGATATATGATCACAAAACTCAAAAGTCCTCCAGGTTTCGGGTTCATTACTTATGAGTCCGAGGAGTCTGTTAATAGAGTCTGCAACAATTCGATCACTTTGATTAATCTGCATCTGGATCAGAATCTCAACAACAATTCGATCTCCATAGGAAGCTCGAAGAATCTGTTGAGGATTCAGGTATACGATGTCTTAAATTCCTTATAACAATTCGAGTTTACAGTGTTAAACTGTTAATTATGGCTAATTATTGTTGTGTTTAAGTTATAGGTTTGTGATGCATTGAAATATTGTTAGTTAGTTAATTGATGCAGTGACGGTGTTTAATTAGATTGAATTGTTGATTGTTTGTTTAATTGATGAGTGTGTACTGGTTTATGAGATTAAACCTAGAATTTGAACTCAAATGTGGCTTGAAATAGGTCAATATATAAGATTTTGACTTTGATTTGGAACTATATTCGATCTCATTTGGAAGCTTAAAGAATCTCTTAACGATTTAGGTATATGACTATATGGTGCGTTAAAGACTTAAAGTCCTTTTGATACGCTTAAAGTGTTAATTATGTCTACCTAATTGTAGCGTTTGAATTATAAGTTCTGATGAATTGAATGATTGTTAGTTAATAGTTAGTTGATTAGTTAATGTAGTGGTAATATTCAAAGAAGGAAAATAATTCTTCTTCCTCATCAAGTTTGATTCAGATTAAGATGATGTTTCAAATAAGGAAAGTAAAAACAAGAAGTTGACGGCAAATACAGAGATTGATGAGTTACAGAGAAAGTTGGCAGCTGAAACAGAAGAAAAAAGAAGCGTTAAATTCACAACTACAAGAAACAGTAAACATGTTAAACGAGTCGAAACTCCAATCTGATCGATTACTTGAAGAAAATTCCAAACTTCTGGCTGAAAACAGAGAACTTAATTCGAAACTCGAGAACGCGAAAGCGGTCTAAACCGAACTGACTCGGAAAATTGAAGATATCAAGAAAGAGAAAACCAGTTTAACGGTGGAAAGAGAGACAACCATGAAAGCCATTGAAGAACTAACTGCCATTACAGATCAACTGAAGGCAGAAAAAGACGGTTTAGAAACATAATTACAAACCATAAAAGGGGAATTCCAAAAGTTGGTTGAACAGAAAACATAATTCGAACAACAGAAAAATGAGGAATTATTGGCTCTTGAGAAGAATTATGAGGAAAAGATCGACAATTAGCGAAAGGAATTAGAATCGATTACCATCCAAAAACAAGAATCAGATAATCTGATAGAGTGTTTACGAGACGAGATCACAAATAAGAATTGTGATCAAGAAAGATTACTAGACGAGAAGGATGTCCACGTGGTAGAGATCAAACAACTACAAAAGAAAATTGATGAAATGTCGTCGAAAATTGAAAATGGTTTCCAGTTGGAAGAACAAACTGTTAAACAACTAGAAGAAACCATTGAAGACCTTAAAAGTGATCTTGAAATCAAAGGAGATGAAGTCAACATGTTAACCAAACCTATCAGAAACCTCGAAGTCAAAATCCGGTTATCAACTCAGAAGCTTCGTGTAACGGAACAAACATTAAGGGGGTGTTTGTTTTTTCTTCAAACATCTTCAAGGGAGGGAGCTGATGTCTGCAGGCGCGCAGACGTTACCCTTGAAGACCGTTTGTTTTTTTCTTTAAAACAGATCTGAAAATGACTTTTTTTCAGCTTAAAAAAAAAGCTATTACCCTTTCTTCAAACATCTTCACAAAAAACCATCCTCCCTCATATACCTTCTGAACTCAAATTTGAACCAAAACTTGACCACCACCACCACTGTCGTAAGGGGAATAAAGAATCATAAAAAACAAGCAACAGTTTGCAGGAACACGTATCATCTACTCGATCGACAAACTGTTCGGATCCCGTTGATATTAGAACCTTTGAAACCTCCCCAACTTTCGCAGCTGATATGATTTTGTCAATATTTTGTTTATAACGTTCATCGGTCTTGAAGTGGAAGTGGATTGAATTGAAAGTGAAGAAAGGCAGTGATTAGTGAAGGAGAAATGTGGTAATTGTTTATAGGGTTTAGGATTATTGTAAAGAGATGGATGACACGAGAGGGTAGATGATGAAAATATGGAAATGTCTTTTTTTTTCAAAATAATTATTAAATATCAACACGATGGTGGTGGCATTTCAGTATTAAGGTGTGCTGCTAATCTGGAAATGTTTTTTTTAAATGATTATTAAAAAAAGTGCCAGAGTGTCGGCCGGCACCGGCTCCGGTGACCGGATCAAGAGAGAAGGCAGAGAGGAGGTAACTGGTTTACAATGTTCTGAACTTAAAACATTTTGAAGGTAATTGGTTTAAGATATTTTGATTTGGAAAATAAAACAAAGTTCATGTAGTTTGTACAGACGGTATCAATTTATAAAAACAAACAGTCTTATATTTTCAGCTTGAAGAGCTTCAGACCACATCTTCAGTTGCAGACATGAAAACAGATGAAATCAGCTTGCAGACAATTTATGTCTGCAAAAACAAACAGCACCTAAGCGAGACGGAACACGAGCATGCAGCGAAAGAAGAGAAGTTGCATCAAGAAAACAAATCTTTAGTAGAAAAAATCTCAACTTTAACCCAAATGATTGCCGATATCAAAAGGGAGGTACAGTATCAAGTTAATGAGACCTTGACTGGTGTTGTCTCTCTCACTGTAGAGTTTGAAGAAGATTATGGCCACGTAAGAACATGAGTTACGGAAATCACAAACGAAATTCAAGCCATGCAGATTCAGCTGAAGAAAATGAAATAAGACGCGAAACAAAACTTATTCATACGATTCTATTTTAAGACATTAGTTCATTAAGGTTTGGTATAGCAGTTTGAATTGGTTTTTTAAATTCTATTTTAAATCATTAGTTCGTTAAGGAACAAGACTCATTCACACGATTAGTTGGTTTAATGGTTTGGTATAGCAGTCGAGACTTTGAAGTTAAACATGGCGCTTGTATTGTTACTTGTTTGTCGAAACACGATAACTTGGTTAAGGAAACACGATAACTTGGTTAAGGAACAAGACTCATTCGCACGATTACTTTGTAGCGTTTATAGTTTTTTTATTGTATCATTTATATTTCTATTATATAAATGTATAGTGATTCGTCGTTTAATAAAATGTGGTATGCATGGTTTTCTAAGAAACCACCCGTGTTTGCACACGGGTCTTACCGCTAGTTTATATAATAGGGGAAGGTTAATTTGAGAAGAAAATTAAATTAAGAAGAAAAAGAACAAATGGTACAAATGTAAAACATTAAATAGATTTTCTCTCAAATCATTTATTATTATCTTTGACTAATTAATTAATCATAAACACTATCAACCTCCACACTTAAATTTTTGCTTACACACATCAAAATTTATCCTACACGTTTTTCAATTTATCCTACACATATTGAAATTCATCCTACACACCTCGTAATTTATGCTACACTTTAAATTATATTTTTTTTTCTTTTTTCAAAAATATGTTTTTTTTTTTTTGAAAATAAGTTGCAAATTTAGAGTAGTTAGCTATTAAAAAGGAAGACTACCAATTAATGATTCATCTAAGTTTACCAATATACCCTTACACTAATATTAAATGCAAAAATTAAATTAAGTAAAATGAAACATTCTTATTGGCTGAAATTTCTTCTTTTTTATTCTTATAAAAAATTTCTTCTCATTTGAACCCTCCAATGATTAACTATTTATATTAATTATTGATTTGGGCTTATACCAATATGTGGCTGCTCATAATGAACCTTAAAATCACAAGCTGTATTATGTGATTTGCTTGTTTTTATATATGTATCTATTGCTTAAAACCGTTGGTAACGGTTTGGTTTGGTTCGGTTTTAACTTTCAACGGTTCGGTTTAGGTTTTCAATAATAAAAAACCGTTACTTACGGTTTGGCTCACGGTTTAACCTAAAAACCGTCCAATTCGGACCATGAACACCCCTAATATAACATAATCTCAAAAAAAAAAAAAAACACACACACACAATGAATCGTAGAAAAACACCATCACAAATAAAAAGACGTAATGATTTGGAAAAAAAAATCTAGAAGCTAAAATCCAAAATCGAAACTTAAAATATGAGATCGTAAAGTTTGACGAGAGAGTTCCAGTGCCGTTAGAATGAGTTTAATCGAAGTTCGTTTGATACCCTTTCTGCGACTTTCTAGTTTTAGGAGTCTATGTATTTAAACCTTTTTCCAGTAAGTAAAATAAAATTTAAGTAGAGAACACATTTAACTTATTTACAACTTGATTATAAACGTTTATGTTTGGTACACGTCAACCATTTAACATGACAACCCGTTTGATAGTTCGGATATATATATATATATAGGGGACCGCTAAAATGAGAACCACCTCGAGTTGTAAAAACCGTGAGAACTACACCGTACGGGGCGAGGTGGAGCAATTTTTTTTTTCATAAACGTAGATGCGTGTATTATAAACACATTTGTAAAAAAAAAAATAAAAAAAATGTCGTGTGTGTAGTTTACGGTACCCGTAAACACAAACTTGTGGTGCTCAAAACTACACACACGACAATTTTTTTTTATTTTTTTTTACAAATGTGTTTATAATACACGCATCTACGTTTATGAAAAAACATTTTGGTCCACCTCGCCCCGGATCAAAAAGTTCTCACGGTTCTTACAACTCGAGGTGGTTCTCATTTTAGCGGTCCCCTATATATATATGGTCGAGTTCATTTCAGAACTCTAAATAACTACAAAACTTTCAGAACTCCTAATAAACAATCATTTTATATATAAGTTTTTGTATTTAGGATCTTTTTATCATCTATTATATGTATTTCTTTGATTACATACATGTTAAAAGTAGTTTACATATGTTTAATTGCCAAAATTATATATGTGTCATAACTAATTACATATATGTAAAAAAAGTAGTTTACATATGTGTAATTATAAAATTATATATAAAAAATGATAAAATTACTCTTAACATGTATGTAATTGTAAAAATACACATAATAAATGATAAAATTATCCTAAACAAAAAAATATATAAATAAAAAGATTGTTTATTAGGAGTTCTGCGAGTTCTGTAAATATTTATGGTTCTAAAATGATCCTGGCCATATATATATATATATATATATATATATATAGGTGAATTATAGGGAGGAATCTCATGTGAGTTACAAAAACTCTGAAAACCTAATTGATTGACATCATGTTACCACGTGTTACAATTTTTCGCTGCAACATTTTCACTAACACCTACAATATTTTATGACAATGACACACTTTTCATAACAGTAGAGATAGGAGAGAGAATGTGTTTCATTTTTCAGCTGTTCACATTTTTTGTAACTCACCTGTAACATTTTTTTATTGTTTTTTATTACAGCAGTTTTTAATATTATATTAAGTGTATGGATTTTAAAACTTATAATTTACGAAGTTTATTTTTTTTAATATGCGTAAAAAATATTGTCGCAACCCGCGTCCCCTAATTAACCGGGAACGGGCGGTCGCGGCCAGTATCAGTGTTATCGGTGTTTATCAGTTTGGTAGCGGAAATTACATCAGGACGGTAGTTAGGAAATATTTTATCAGAGTAAAATACCACATTTTTATATTATTAAACACATGGGAAAATCCCAAGTTTCTAGTACACACATTTTCATAGGGATAAACCCTATTTTATTTATATAAAAACATCTCTTTATTTAGGTAACTTTTATAGCCACATTACCAAGCCTTCAGTGCTGTCCAGCTGGCTCCTATCTGGCTTTCACATTTTGTTACCTGAAACGCGTTTAAAAACATTTTGTCAGTGGGAAATACTAGTGAGTGAATCCCAATTTAATCAAAACAGGTTTTATCAGTTTACAACATTGAGGGCGATCTCGCAATTACATTTGTTTACCATTCTAACTTAATTACCACCCACGATACTGTCAACCCGACTTGTGGTCATGTTACTACTCACAGTGTAGTAACAAATTTTGTATACAAAACCCCAACATACCGACGATAATTGTAGAATTACAAATACTCAATCACTGTGAAATATAATTTAAACATTGAGGCTTTGTAAAATAGTTTGCAAAAAGGGGGATTACTCACATTGCTAACATAGGGTTTTCCTTCGTGAATTCCTGGTGATTATCTATTAATTACACAATGAACATGTGTTAGTATAATAACCCAATATTTACATTAGTTATACCCTCCCCGGGATAGAACTCCAACGACTACGTCGGGCAGAGCCTCGACAACCGTTACGGAGCGCTAGATCAATCGGGGAGCGTATCTAATACGTAACCGGGGGTTATGATACTTACAACGAGGCAGAACTTCGTTAATTAGGAGGGTATAATGCCCGGGTATAGTGTATACTATTCAGAATTGAGAGAGAATTCGTGTGAATGAACGATTTCAAATGACAGCCGAAGCCATCAATTTATAGGTCTGTTCGAGTAGTCTCTCGCGGCCCGCGTAAGTTCCTTAAGGGGTCTTCGCGGCCCGCGACATAGGGGGTGTAGGGTTTAGCTTGGCCTGGTCATGGGGTAGGCTCGACAAATGGCGAGACACGTAGCAGCTCAGGGTGCCGCCTGGTGGGTTGCCTGTCGCGGCCCGCGTAAGACGAAGAGCAACTCTTCGTGGCCCGCGAGCGATGATTTATTTTTGTTTTTATTTTATTTTTAATGATATAAGGTATTTTAGGCTCGGTTTTCGTATACGGGGTGCATTTTAAGACGTATAGGGACATTCTAAATATATTAGGGGTGTCGGAAATATTTTAGGAGGTTGTTATATCCTCCCCACCTTGTTTTAGAACTCGTCCTCGAGGTCTACTGGAATAAGTGTTGATATTTCCTTTGCATCTCTGATTCAAGCTCCCAAGTGTATTCTGGTCCTCTCTTGGAATCCCATTTCACTTTGACCAGAACTAATCTCTTGTGTTTGAGATTCTTAACTTTTCTGTCTTCAATTTAGAGAGGTCTTTCTACAAACTTAAGCTTTTCATTTACCTCTATATCCTTAAGGGGCACTACTAATGATTCATCGGCTAAGCATTTCTTGAGATTACATACATGAAATACATCATGTATTCCTGCCATTTCCTCTGGCAGTTGTAGCTGATAAGCCACTGGTCCTACTCTTCTAATAATCTCAAAAGGTCCAACATACCTGGGGCTTAGCTTTCCCCTTTTGATGAATCTTACCACTCCTTTCCAAGGAGATACTTTTAATAACACCTTGTCTCCTACTTGAAATTCCAAAGGCTTTCACCTGTTATCAGCATAACTCTTTTATCGATCACGTGCTGCTTTCAGTCGTTCCTTGACTTGAATAATTTCGTTGGTTGTTTCTTGCACTATCTTTGGTCCAGATAGTTGCTTTTCACCAATTTCTGCCCAACAGACTGGAGTTCGGCACTTGCGTCCATAAAGTGCTTCGAATGGTGCATCATTGATACTTGTATGATAGCTGTTATTGTAAGAGAATTCTATCAATGGTAAGTGATCGTCTCAATTACCTCCGAAATCAATTACACAAGCTCTAAGCATATCTTCCATCATTTGAATTGTCCTTTCGCTTTGTCCATCCGTTTGAGGATGATAAGCTGTGCTTAGATTTAACTTGGTTCCCATTGCTTTTTGAAAACTTGTCCAAAAATGAGAGGTAAAACGATTGTCTCTATCAGAAACAATTGATAAAGGAATTCCATATAATGAAACTATTTCATTTACATACAACTTAGCTAATTGTTCCATACTGAAATTTTCCTTCATTGGTAGGAAATGAGCCGACTTAGTTAGCCTGTCTACAATCACCCAGATTGTATCATTACCTTTCCTTATTTTGGGTAGTTTAGTAATAAAATCCATTGTTATCAATTCCTATTTCCAAACTGGCATTTCTAATTGGTGTAATAAACCTGAGGGTTTCTGATGTTCAGCTTTAACTTGCGAACAAGTTAAACACTTAGAAACATAAGCTGCTATATCCTTTTTCATTCCTATCCACCAAAAATTCTTCCGTAAGTCTTAATACATCTTATCACTTCTAGGATGCATTGTATACTTAGACTTATGGGCTTCCTCTAATATACGGTGGCGTAGGTTTCCAAATTTGGGTATCCACATCCTTTTCTTATGGAATCTCCAAATGCCATCTGTTCTTTGTTCTAATTCCTTAATCATTCCTTTCAATTTTTCAGTATCATCCTTGATTACTGATTCTTTTGCTTCTCTAATCTGTTCATTTAAATCCACTTGTAGATTTAATTTAAGAGAACGCACTCTTTTCGACTTTTCATGATACTTTCGACTTAAAGCATCGGCTACTACATTAGTCTTTCCTGCATGATACTGGATATTACAATCGTAATCACTAAGAATTTCCATCCAGCGTCTTTATCTCATATTCAACTCCTTCTGCCCGAAGACATATCTTAAACTCTTATGATCGGTAAAAATGGTAAACTTACTACCGTAAAGGTAATGTCTCCAAATCTTAAGGGCAAAATTATGGCTCCTAATTCCAAATCATGGGTTGAATAATTCTCTTCATGATTCTTAAGTTGTCTAGATGCATAGGCTATAACCTTTTGACGTTGCATCAACACACATCCATAACTTAAATTAGAAGCGTCACAATAGACTACAAAGTCTTCAGTTCCTTCTGGTAACGCGAGTATGGGTGCGTTGGTTAATCTTTGCTTAAGAATTCTAAAGGCTTCTTCTTGTTTTGGTCCCCATTTAAACTTAACAGATTTACAGATTAGCTTAGTTAAGGGAATGGCTATTCTAGAAAATATCGAATAAATCTTCTATAATAACCGGCCAATCCTAGGAAACTTCTAACCTCAGTTGGTGATTCAGGGGTTTTCCATTTGGTAATTGCCTCAATCTTTATGTGATCCACATGAATTCCTTCATGATTAACTAGATGTCCAAGAAACTGTACTTCATCTAACCAAAACTCACACTTTGAAAACTTGGCATAAAGCTTTTCTTTTCTTAATAAACTTAGGAGTGCATGTAGGTGCGCTGCATGTTCCTCTTTACTCTTAGAGTAAATGAGAATATCATCTATAAAGACAATTATGAATTTATCCAAATATGGCTTACATATTCGGTTCATCATTTCCATAAATGCGGTTGGGGCATTGGTTAAACCAAATGGCATGACAGTAAATTCATAATGGCCATACCTTGTTCTAAAAGCGGTCTTAGGAATGTCCTCTTCCTGTACCTTTAATTGATGATATCCTGATCGTAAATCGATCTTAGAGAAAAATCGAGGTCCTTGCAATTGATCGAATAAATCATCAATTCTCGGTAATAGGTACCGATTTTTAATCGTGACTTTATTCAATTCACGGTAATCAATGCACATTCGCATTGACCCGTCTTTCTTTTTGACAAATAATATTGGTGCTCCCCATGGTGATGAACTTGGTTGAATGAATCCTTTCTCTAATAGTTCGTCCAATTGTTTCTTTAATTCTTGCATTTCTGCGGGTGCCCAACGGTAGGGTGCCTTGGCAATTGGTGCTGTCCCTGATAACATATGAATTCGGAATTCGACTTCCCTGTCTGGCGGTAATCCTGGTAATTCTTCTGGAAACTGAGATACTACTGGAATATCTTTCAGTTCTTTTCATTTAGTGTTAATGATTATGGAAATCAAATACACTAATGATCCTTTTCTCACATAGCTTGCTGTTTTCATCACAGAGATGAATCTTGTGGATCTAGATGGCTTATCTCCTTTAATTGTGATATTTTCACCCTTTGATGAATTTACTTGGATTGACTTTTGATCACATAAAATACTGGCTTTATTGGTTATTAACCAATCCATTCCTAATACAACATCAAATCCTGCCAGATTCATTGGATAAAGGTTTGCAATAAACTTTTGATTTAAAAATTCTATTCTTGTTCCCTGCAAGATTTCGGTAATCTTAATGGTTTCCCCATTTGCTATCTCTACTAGACATTCTTGTGGGAGTTTAGTTAATGGTTGATTGAGAAGTTTGTAAAATGAAGTATTAATAAAACTTTGGTTCGCACCACAGTCAAATAATACTTTAGCAAAAACATCATTAACTAAAAACGTGCCGACAATCACGTCCGGAATCATCTTGGCTTCTTTTGCAGTCAAAACAAATGCTCTAGCATTCTTAGTAGTCTTGTTGTTAATGGCTGGAGCTAGTTTCGGACAATTCGGCTTGATATGCCCCTTTTCTCCATAGTTGAAGCACACTCCGTTACTGGGTTTCTTCCTACAATCTTCTTCCTTGTGTCCTGGTATCTTACAGAAATTGAAGTAAGTGGAGCATCTTCCTGAATGCTTCTTCTCGCAGGCCTTACAATAAGGTGTCGAGGTAGAACCTATGTTTTTCCCATGGTTGGAATTACCGTAGTGAAATTCTTGGGTAAACCTTTGGGCTAGGTTCCTCCTCTGGTCCTCTTCTCGTGTACGCACTAATTCATCAGTCAAGGTGTTTGCTAGTTCTACAGCTTCTTCTATAGTTTGAGGTCTAGCCGCCTTGACTACATGCCTAATCTCACTGATTAATCCCCATATGTAACGGGAGATTAATACTGGTTCTGGTGATGCAAGGGTTGGCACTATTCTAGCATATTCAAATAATGTAGTAATGTAACCCTGACTATCCACTCCAGTCATTCTAAGGTTTAAGAACTTATTTGCTATCTGTTCTTTTTCATTGGGAGGACAGAATTTCCTTTCAACCATATTCTTAAATTCCTCCTATTCCATATTGTAGACCCTGTCACTTCCCCTAGATTGGAGGATAGTGTCCACAATTCTAATGTTGAGTTCTTAAACAGATCGGAGGCAAACATTATCTTATCCTCTTCCGCGCCCTTGCTTATTTTTAAGATTGCCTCAGTCTTTTCTATTCAGCGTAGAGCTGCAATGGGTCCTTCATTGCCCGAGAATTCTATTGGTTTACTAGACCAGAATTCTTTATAAGAACAACCATAGGACATGGTTCTTCTTCTTTTTGGAATGGGCACTTGAAGTATTAGTCCATTGTTTACGCTGTGTTCTGGTTCAGTAGGTTGTTTACTGCCATTATTACTTTTATTATCCGATTCCTTAACTATTTTGATAATATATGGCATAGCGTCTATGATTCCTTGTGCCACTATGTGTTCGATGGCACTGTTATCTACTTGGTTTCCATTATTATCGTTATTCTGGTTTTCTTGATTCACTTCGTTGTCCATCTAAATTTTAAACATTTATCACATATTAATATCACAAGATAATATTTAATGCAATCAATCACACAACAAGCATATTGATCAAAATCATCGAACATTGCGACCTTTACTCTATTTTATATTATGCATCTATATCTATTACAAATACAATTGGAACTGAAATCTAAAATACAATACTAGTATGCATCCGTAGTGGTTATCTAGATATTTATATATATTTTTTTTCAAACATACACACATATTATATATATATATTATTACTATTACTACTGATAGGGGTTCATCCAAAAGTCCATGTTACGCTCGTCATATTTCCAGACGAGTCGTTTCCCTATCTGTCTCATCCTTTCACTTCCTTCTAAAATCTCTTCACCAAAGGTTCGGAGTTCTTGCACATTCTCAGTGCTCTTGGGTGGCGCGGGTGCTGGTATTGGGTCAGGAAACTTGGGCATGGGTTCTTTATGTGGATAAGGGTTCTCTAGGATTTCCCTGATATATTGGTCATTATCAAAATATGGGTCCAGGTTTAGGTAAGCCGCTAGGTTTGGCATGGGTTCATCCGGTATTGGGTAGCGTTGTTCATAATCCCTATGGTCATCAAACCATGGGCCATAGTCTGGGGGATGGGGTGCTGGCACTCTAGGTATTTCAGCTGGGTCAAAATCAGGCATTAGAATTTGGTCTACAGGGTTTGGTTCCAATTCCATAGGTTGTGTGGGAAATAGTGGTAATGGCTGGGGTGCTATGAGTTGTTCTAGATTCGGGTTTGCAGCTGTTGTTGCTAAGATATGAAAGTTTGCTAGACTCTTATTGAGCATATCCTCAGTGTGAGCATTCATTTCTCTATTCGCGGCTGCTAAAGCACACTGCTGCTGAAGTTTTCTCATCCTTTTTCTACGTTCATGAGCTCCTCTGTTGAACCATCTTCTCTTCTTAGGAGGGAATGGCTCTTCAGATTGTGATTTGAACACGAAAATCCCGTCTTCAGTGTCAGCCGAATACCCTGAGAGGGTTGTGACAACCGGTGATTTACGGCTCCTAATTACACGATTAACAAACATTAGGACGATAATAAATAATGTTTACGACGCTAATTAACTTAACCAGACCCTTGGAGTGCCCAGGAACGTTTATTCGACTATACAGTGCGCGTGTTGTGATTTACGGGAAATCTGCTGAATATTACGCGACAACGAAGTGATACCGTACAAAATACTGATAAGGCCGACAAATACGGATTTCCACGAATATTTTATGCTTATGAAATTTATTTTGTGAATTTATTGTGCTTCCGTACGTCCCAAACGCAAACAGGAACGAGAAACGCGATGGCAGGAAACGCATCGGCAACGAAACGGAAGCGACGGAGACGCCTGTCACCTTCAGAACCTACATTTTACGCTATATTTAGCTCCGTAATGAAATTTTAGTAACTACAGTCGAAACCGGATCAGAAAACGAATTAAAAACGACAACGAGGTAATTTTTCGCGATTCTTACCGCAACCGACTAACGAGGGCGTCCAACATCTAATACTGACACTATTTTATATATTCTTAAATCAAAAACTATAATTCGCGATATTTTTACAATAATCGGGTTATGATAATGGGTCTCGTTGAAACGAGCGGGCCACTTTAAACACGAGATGGGCTTGTGGGCCTTGGGCCCAAACCCAAAAACCCACAAGACTAAAACCTGTATATAGACAAGACCTTATGGTCTTTTAATTCCCATTCCATAAAAACCAAACACAGACCTTAAAGTCTGTCTTTCCCCTCTCTCCTCTCTCGAGCTATACATATGCAAACAATACACACACACAAATCAACCCAATAAAATAAAGAGTTAATTGCCATTTTAGTCCCTGTGGTTTGGGCCATTTTGCCGGTTTAGTCCAAAGGTTTCATTTTTAACATCTGGATCCAAAAAGGTTTCATCGTTGCCATTTTAGTCCAACTGACTTAACCCCATCCATGCTCCTCAGTTAGTCAAGGGGTATTTTTGTCATTTCCTAAACTATTTTAATTAACCCTTTAATATTATCCTTTCTATTTATATATAATGAATAAAGAAATGCATAATATATATATATATATTATACACACCTGCATCACATTCCACCCTACACTCCACCACAGCCCCCCTCTCTTGAACAACACCAGCACCACCGTAACCTTCAACCTCACACAACCATCACCATATTCGCCGGCGACAGTTACTTCATCGGTGGAACAACACCACCACCATAGAACCTCCACCACTACCGTCAACACCACCCAATCGGAAGGCCAAACCGCCCAATCGGAAGTCAAAACCACCCAATCGGAAGTTTTTCAACAGATCTGATAAAATTTTTACAGATCTGGAAACCATTGATGTTGTGACAACGGTGGTAAGTGGTGGCTGTCTCTGATGATTACGGTGAAAATATGATGTATGGTGGCTAACGACGGTTCATGATAGTGTGTCAATCGGCTTCTGCCGGAGTTAACGGTGGAGGTGCACGGTAGAAAGAAGATGATGACGGTGAGTGATGGTGTTGGTTCTGGTGGTCGTATTCTTACCAGCAGGTGGAAGAACACGATGGTTTCGAGTGGCGCGTGGTAAGTGTATGATTTATTCAATGTTTTAAGATATCCGATGGTTGTTTCATGTGATTCAGACTTCTTTTCTGATCTCGGGTGCTTACCGGAAAACTTTGATGTCAGCTGATACTTTACGGCTAGTGTTTTTCTTGGTGACTCATAATCAACCGGAAACAGAGGGGTTTAGATATGGTGTTCTTTATGAGGTAGCAATGGTGTTTAGATGATGGTTGGCTGAATAGAGGGTGATGGTGGTGGTGTTTAGTTGGTGGTGGTGGTCTTGGTTGAGAGGGAGATAAAGACAGAGGGAAGAGAGAGACTGAAAGTATATTTCAAAAAAACATGGTATAAACTTTGATAAAAATAAACCTTTAATAAAAATAATTGGGGAAATGACAAAAATGCCCCTTGACTAACTGAGACGCATGGATGGAGTTAAGTCAGTTGGACCAAAATGGCAACGATGAAACCTTTTTGGATCCAGATGTTAAAAATGAAACCTTTGGACTAAACTGGCAAAATGGCACAAACCACATGGACTAAAATGGCAATTAACTCTAAAATAAATGTACACTCTCCATCCTCACTCCTTCTATCTCTCGATTACATACAAACAAAACAACGCACAACCCTCATTTTCACAATCAGGTGCTCAAACACCCCCCCCCCCCTCGACAACACCTCCTCTACTTCTCTCCTTCTTCGGCTCCCCTAAACCGACGACGGAGTAGTCTTAGCGACGGCGGCGACGAGCCGCGGCGGTGGTGGTGTGTGACGGTGAGACCAGGGAAGAAGAGAGAGAGAGACAAGAGGAGAGAGAAAGAAGTACGGACAGCGGAGGAGGAGCAGCGCCGCCGCTCACGGCGGCGGCAGAGGAAACAGGCGGCGGTTTTGGCGGTGGTTAGTGTCTCGGACCAGTGAGTTGTGTCTCGGTCCAGCGGTTTGTGTCATGTACCGGCGGTCCTTGTCTTTATCCGACGGGTTTTCCGGTAAAACCCCTCTCCGATTACTTTTTTTTTCATTTCTGAAAATCTGTTGAAAAATGATGATGGTGATGAATTTATGTTAATGAAAGAGTTGAAGAGTTGCTGATGCTGATGATATTCTTGCTCAGGAACAGGGTTTCAATTTCGGGTCACTCGCGGGTGTTCGGGTCAGCATCGGGTTCGAGTTTTGGTTCAGTTCGGGTCGGGTCGCAGGTTCGGGTCAACAAGTCATCACGGATCAGACTTGGTTTAGTTCGGGTTCAAGTCAGATTTGGTTCGGGTTTCGTGAAACGGGTCGACTTGGTTCAACTCGGCTCGACCTGGTCGACTCGGTCAACCGGTCAAAGTCGGTCAATAAGTAAACACTCACTCAACGCAAGACCCGGTAGTGATTTAAACGACGCGAAATTTCTAATTATATAGTTTTAGATTTTATATTTATACGCGACCCGAGCTCGAACCGATTCGATTAGAAACTAGTTTATGTTTCGACAATTTAACGAAACGTGATAAATCAGAATAACTCTGAAGCCGAATTGCACGAAATTTGTCGCTTGAATGCATTTTGTTTGAATTAGTTTATTAGGATCTGTTCTTCATTTTTAGATGCATTATTTAGTTGACTAAGAAAAAAAAACGATTTTCTAATTTGTTAAAATGCATGTGGTAATTAAAGAAATTAGAGAAATGATGAGTACTTATTGAACCTCTGTTTTGTTATGGAAAGTGATACAATTTAGATTTGAAATTTAAAAGTGACTTTGTTATTCTTAACTTCTTAAGATTACTGATTACCCCATTTGGTGTTTTTGAAAAAAAAAAGAAGGAAAAAGTTGTGGTTTCAATTGAAGAATTGGATTTTTGTTTTTATATTTTGGACTTACAACTGCTATGAAACGAAAGCAATTTGTTCTACAAACACTAGTTGTTCTATAAAAGATTTCAACTACATCCAGCTTTATAGTAAATAATCATGTATTAGAAAATCAAAATACTGTATTTATAATTCGTCAAACATGACCATAGAGCTATAGTTTATTTGAAGTTATTGCACACATATTGTTGGTTCTCAAACGTCAAGATTTCGAATACGTGTATATATATATATATTACCATCTTACGACGACGACACGAACCGCTATTCACATACGTACTTCAAATTCACGACGACTAACACGACTTCGTAAGTATAATTATATTTATATATATATAAATATATAAATCCTAAATCCTACGGAAACTAAGTCATTTCGAGACTTAGTTTTATCCCGATTATAAACGGGATCAAATAACCATAGATTGGTTAAATGATTATGATTGTGAAATCAGATATCATCCCGGCAAGGCGAATGTAGTCGCTGATGCCTTGAGTCGGAAGGAAAGGGTGAAACCCATCCGAATCAATGCCAAGCGCATGGAGATAAAGAACAGTTTGATTGAAAGGTTGTTAGCCGCACAGAAGGAAGCTGTGTTGGAAGCTAACTATCCTAACGAAAAGCTAGGAGTAACTGAGGAGCAGTTATCTCTTGGCAAAGACGGAATTTTGCGACTGAATGGACGAATATGGGTTCCAATTTATGGAGGACTTCGAGATGTCATCCTCCAGGAAGCCCATAGTTCCAAATACTCCGTTCATCCTGGAGCTGATAAGATGTACCAGGATCTAAGGGCAAATTATTGGTGGATAGGCTTGAAAAAGTCTGTAGCTGCCTATGTAGCTAAGTGCTTGACTTGTGCGCAAGTCAAAGCAGAACATCAAAATCCGTCAGGCTTGCTACAACAGCCTGAACTTCCTACGTGGAAGTGGGAAATGGTAACTATGGATTTTATCACCAAGTTACCCAAGACAAGGAAAGGCAATGATACAATATGGGTGATAGTTGATAGACTGACTAAGTCAGCACATTTCCTACCCATCAAGGAGACTTATAGCTCCGACATGTTAGCCCAGTTATACGTTGATAAGATTGTAGCCTTACATGGCATACATGTGTCTATTATCTCTGACCGAGATACTAGATACACGTCACATTTTTGGAAAAGCTTCCAACAATCTTTGGGCACGCGTTTGAATTTTAGTACGTCTTACCATCCTCAGACAGACGGTCAGAGTGAGCGTACTATTCAAAATTTGGAAGACATGCTACGTGCGTGCGTGATCGATTTGGGTGGTAGTTGGGATAAACACCTACCGCTAATCGAGTTCTCCTACAACAATAGCTACCACACCAGCATAAAGGCTGCGCCTTTCGAGGCCTTATACGGTAGAAAGTGTAGAACGCCCGTTTGTTGGGCGGAAGTTGGAGATGTCCAACTATCAGGACCAGAGATAGTCTTTGAAACGACGGACAAGATTGTCCAGATTCGTAACCGTCTCAAAGCTGCCCGAGATAGGCAGAAAAGTTACGCAGATCCAAAGCGTAAATCTGTTCACTTCGAAGTAGGTGACAAGGTTTTACTTAAGGTATCACCCTGGAAGGGGGTGATGCGATTTGGTAAGAAAGGCAAACTAAGCCCGAGATACATAGGACCTTTCAAGGTTATCAAACGTGTCGGGTCAGTTGCCTATAAGTTAAACTTACCTGAAGAGCTCAGTGGAATTCACAATGTGTTCCACATCTGCAATCTGAAGAAGTGCTTCGCTGATGAATCACGGGTTATACCACATACAGATGTGCATATAGATGAGAGCTTAAATTTTTTGGAAAAACCATTGTCGATTGAGGATCGACAGGTTAAGAAGCTTCGAAGGAAGCATGTGCCTATTGTAAAGGTCAAATGGGATGCCCGTAGAGGTCCTGAATATACGTGGGAGGTTGAATCCACGATGAAAGAAAAGTACCCTTATTTATTTCAGTAAATCTCGGGTCGAGATTTATTTTAAGGGGGTGAGGATGTAACACCTCGAAAATTCACGTCCTATAATGTGTAGACACGTGTCATATGCTTGGACGTGTGAAAGAATGTTATAGAAGGACTATAGTTGACAGACATGAAAAGTATATGAAAATACGAGTTCTAAGTGTCAATAGTGAATAAATATACCGAACATTAACCCTACTTGATGTTTTTAGCATCAAACGAATAAATCATGGATCATGCGAAGCTAAAAGTGAGAGATTACAAACTACAGGGGTTAAATGTGTCAACATGTTTAAGTTATACCTCTGAGTGACCTTTTGACAAACCCGAAGCTTTGTAATGGTTAATTATGCTCACTAGAATGCACGACATAAATTTCATAAAATTTCGTTATCGTATGAGAAAGTTATGATCAAATTCGTATGCGAGGGGTTAAAGCGTTAACGTTGAAAGTTATGACTTTTCGGGTTAACCGGAAGTGTCCAGGGACTTGGCAAAGTGGGTATAAGTCTTAAAGCCCTTGCGGGTAAATAAGAAGGGGTCAAAATGAAAAGAATAAGCTTGGTTGCCCTTTCGAAGAGCCAAGGGACAAAGATGTGGAAACTTGAAAATGTGTAATCTGATCAGAAGGCCCAAGCGGGCCGCGTAAGGTCCATTAACACCCTTACGCGGGCCGCCTCAGTTGCCCAGTAACAGAAAGTGTTGACAGCAGCCTGTAAACGCGCTCAACCGACCCTTAACTGATATTTTCACATTGTGGGCGACCCCTAAACAGTCCTAGAGCACTAGGGACACTTGTTGATAAGTTGTGGTCAGTGGTAGACCTATTTGTCAACAATCTATGGAGCCTTGATCACTATATAAAGCCATGAGTTGCAACCAAGTTCTTCACACCATCATTTGCACATTGGAGCATTTCTGCAGCTAAGGACCTCTCTCTAAGCTTCA
This sequence comes from Helianthus tuberosus, assembly GCA_030545235.1. Classification (NCBI taxonomy): domain Eukaryota; kingdom Viridiplantae; phylum Streptophyta; class Magnoliopsida; order Asterales; family Asteraceae; genus Helianthus; species Helianthus tuberosus. The sequence goes on from CM060367.1 coordinate 84,163,665, forward strand.
CATTTCGTGCATAAGACTTCAGTAAGTTTGCTAATCCTTTCTTAGTTAAGTTTTAGCTTAGTTTTAGCTTAAAAGTCAAACCGTCGTAATTAACGGTTGACTTTAAGATTAATCACTAATAGTCCAGTGATTAGTCGAATCAAAAGTAGTTATAAGTTGGTAATTATGTGGGTAATAAACCCTCAAAAGGGTTCCCCCTGATTCCCACTCTAACTAGGTCAAATGTCGGGTCAAACTTACTAATAAAAAGTCAACAGAAGGTTTAAATTAAAATTTATGCATAATTAGCAATGTAGAACACTTATAACCTGTTTGATCATTGATATAACTTGGTAATGAATGTAAGAACATGTCTAAACATGTTCAACCCGACAATTTTCAGTAGAGACCCGGTTCGGGACCGAAAGTCGCATAGTTTGACTTTCGCTTTGACTTTCAGTTCTGACCCGTTATGGTATATTTTAGAAATGCCTTAGAGCTTTATTTGGACCAGGTTACATGCTAGTATAACCCTCTGTGATTATACACCTCGGATCATTAGTTATCCAATTAATATGCATGATTCCGTTAATTGCTCATATGTTGACCATTATGCCCTTTTCACTTAAAAATGGGATTTTTGAAAATGTAAAAGAGTAGAAACCTTAATTACTGATATATAAACTTGTATGCAAAGTTTGACATCAGTTTGAGGTGTAGATTGAGAGTTATGCTCATTAGCGTAATTAAGAAGCTTTATGTTAATAAAACGGCGTAATTAGCGTATAGCCTAGTTAAGCCTACTTTTTGGTATCAAACTTAATACCCACTGATGTAATATATTATTTTGGGATTTTTGAAGATTTTTAATTAATTTTAGGCTGAGCATAACTCATAGTCGTAGGCTTAATCCGGTAATTGTCGGTTTTGCCCTTACGGGCCATAAAATGAGTTTTATATATCTAAACGACCCCAAACCTTTTGCTACTGATTCTAAATGATAAATAAATTATTTTAAACCCTCTGGAATAATAAAAATATCAGATTTCTATATAGAACCCGGAAACGGCTTCTAATCGCCTTTTTAAGCGTTTTTAACGCATAGTATGTACTAAAACTATTTTAAACATACAAAGGGTGATACCTACTGATATTTGAGGCAAATTATAATATTTTAACAGTAAGCAAAAGTCCTTAAACTCAGACTTCAGTTTTGAGCTTTTCGGCTTATGTGAAATTACCAAAATGCCCCTACGGTGCATAGTTTGGTTAAAATTGATAAATTTCACATATATACAATACCCTGCTGATATAACTTAGAAAATTGATTACCTTTGCTGATTACATCAGACCTGTAACTCAGAATACTACTTAAACTCTTTTATCACCTTATAAATGACCAAACTACCCCTACGGGGCATAGTTTGTGTTTAAATTCATTTCGGGCATAATAAACGATATTTTATTGATGTCACAACATATTTGGAGCATATTAACTTAGGAAACCTGTAAATGACTCTCATTATTACCCGTTACGCTTATTACGCGTTCGGTTCGGTTTATGTAACTAGTTTACATAAATTAGCCGAAACGGGTCAAACCTTATCGGTTTTATCTAAAAATCCAGAATGTGTATAATATACCCGTATTAAACAAGTCTTCATACTTGTCGGGTCTAAAACACATTCTATCCGGTCATCGCCTAATCGTGCGTACGAACCGTATATTTAAAACTAACCGGTCTAAGCTTAAGCTTAATTAAAGACCCGTTAGGATTCTAATAGGTTATTATAAACCTTCGTTCCAGATTAGGAGTACCAGTAAAAGCTACTTGCAATTTGCTTATTGTGAATTATACTTTGCTCAGGTAAATACTTTTAACTTATTTTCCCTATACGGGCTTGGGTTACGGTATATAGAATACCGCTTGATCGGGCATCAAATCTTCCACCGTTGGGTGGTTAATTGAATAATTTGATCGGTTTTTATGAATTGTGATCAAGAAAGATTACTAGACGAGAAGGATGTCCACGTGGTAGAGATCAAACAACTACAAAAGAAAATTGATGAAATGTCGTCGAAAATTGAAAATGGTTTCCAGTTGGAAGAACAAACTGTTAAACAACTAGAAGAAACCATTGAAGACCTTAAAAGTGATCTTGAAATCAAAGGAGATGAAGTCAACATGTTAACCAAACCTATCAGAAACCTCGAAGTCAAAATCCGGTTATCAACTCAGAAGCTTCGTGTAACGGAACAAACATTAAGGGGGTGTTTGTTTTTTCTTCAAACATCTTCAAGGGAGGGAGCTGATGTCTGCAGGCGCGCAGACGTTACCCTTGAAGACCGTTTGTTTTTTTCTTTAAAACAGATCTGAAAATGACTTTTTTTCAGCTTAAAAAAAAAGCTATTACCCTTTCTTCAAACATCTTCACAAAAAACCATCCTCCCTCATATACCTTCTGAACTCAAATTTGAACCAAAACTTGACCACCACCACCACTGTCGTAAGGGGAATAAAGAATCATAAAAAACAAGCAACAGTTTGCAGGAACACGTATCAACTACTCGATCGACAAACTGTTCGGATCCCGTTGATATTAGAACCTTTGAAACCTCCCCAACTTTCGCAGCTGATATGATTTTGTCAATATTTTGTTTATAACGTTCATCGGTATTGAAGTGGAAGTGGATTGAATTGAAAGTGAAGAAAGGCAGTGATTAGTGAAGGAGAAATGTGGTAATTGTTTATAGGGTTTAGGATTATTGTAAAGAGATGGATGACACGAGAGGGTAGATGATGAAAATATGGAAATGTCTTTTTTTTTCAAAATAATTATTAAATACCAACACGATGGTGGTGGCATTTCAGTATTAAGGTGTGCTGCTAATCTGGAAATGTTTTTTTTAAATGATTATTAAAAAAAGTGCCAGAGTGTCGGCCGGCACCGGCTCCGGTGACCGGATCAAGAGAGAAGGCAGAGAGGAGGTAACTGGTTTACAATGTTCTGAACTTAAAACATTTTGGAGGTAATTGGTTTAAGATATTTTGATTTGGAAAATAAAACAAAGTTCATGTAGTTTGTACAGACGGTATCAATTTATAAAAACAAACAGTCTTATATTTTCAGCTTGAAGAGCTTCAGACCACATCTTCAGTTGCAGACATGAAAACAGATGAAATCAGCTTGCAGACAATTTATGTCTGCAAAAACAAACAGCACCTAAGCGAGACGGAACACGAGCATGCAGCGAAAGAAGAGAAGTTGCATCAAGAAAACAAATCTTTAGTAGAAAAAATCTCAACTTTAACCCAAATGATTGCCGATATCAAAAGGGAGGTACAGTATCAAGTTAATGAGACCTTGACTGGTGTTGTCTCTCTCACTGTAGAGTTTGAAGAAGATTATGGCCACGTAAGAACATGAGTTACGGAAATCACAAACGAAATTCAAGCCATGCAGATTCAGCTGAAGAAAATGAAATAAGACGCGAAACAAAACTTATTCATACGATTCTATTTTAAGACATTAGTTCATTAAGGTTTGGTATAGCAGTTTGAATTGGTTTTTTAAATTCTATTTTAAATCATTAGTTCGTTAAGGAACAAGACTCATTCACACGATTAGTTGGTTTAATGGTTTGGTATAGCAGTCGAGACTTTGAAGTTAAACATGGCGCTTGTATTGTTACTTGTTTGTCGAAACACGATAACTTGGTTAAGGAAACACGATAACTTGGTTAAGGAACAAGACTCATTCGCACGATTACTTTGTAGCGTTTATAGTTTTTTTATTGTATCATTTATATTTCTATTATATAAATGTATAGTGATTCGTCGTTTAATAAAATGTGGTATGCATGGTTTTCTAAGAAACCACCCGTGTTTGCACACGGGTCTTACCGCTAGTTTATATAATAGGGGAAGGTTAATTTGAGAAGAAAATTAAATTAAGAAGAAAAAGAACAAATGGTACAAATGTAAAACATTAAATAGATTTTCTCTCAAATCATTTATTATTATCTTTGACTAATTAATTAATCATAAACACTATCAACCTCCACACTTAAATTTTTGCTTACACACATCAAAATTTATCCTACACGTTTTTCAATTTATCCTACACATATTGAAATTCATCCTACACACCTCGTAATTTATGCTACACTTTAAATTATATTTTTTTTTTCTTTTTTCAAAAATATGTTTTTTTTTTTTTTGAAAATAAGTTGCAAATTTAGAGTAGTTAGCTATTAAAAAGGAAGACTACCAATTAATGATTCATCTAAGTTTACCAATATACCCTTACACTAATATTAAATGCAAAAATTAAATTAAGTAAAATGAAACATTCTTATTGGCTGAAATTTCTTCTTTTTTATTCTTATAAAAAATTTCTTCTCATTTGAACCCTCCAATGATTAACTATTTATATTAATTATTGATTTGGGCTTATACCAATATGTGGCTGCTCATAATGAACCTTAAAATCACAAGCTGTATTATGTGATTTGCTTGTTTTTATATATGTATCTATTGCTTAAAACCGTTGGTAACGGTTTGGTTTGGTTCGGTTTTAACTTTCAACGGTTCGGTTTAGGTTTTCAATAATAAAAAACCGTTACTTACGGTTTGGCTCACGGTTTAACCTAAAAACCGTCCAATTCGGACCATGAACACCCCTAATATAACATAATCTCAAAAAAAAAAAAAACACACACACACACACAATGAATCGTAGAAAAACACCATCACAAATAAAAAGACGTAATGATTTGGAAAAAAAAATCTAGAAGCTAAAATCCAAAATCGAAACTTAAAATATGAGATCGTAAAGTTTGACGAGAGAGTTCCAGTGCCGTTAGAATGAGTTTAATCGAAGTTCGTTTGATACCCTTTCTGCGACTTTCTAGTTTTAGGAGTCTATGTATTTAAACCTTTTTCCAGTAAGTAAAATAAAATTTAAGTAGAGAACACATTTAACTTATTTACAACTTGATTATAAACGTTTATGTTTGGTACACGTCAACCATTTAACATGACAACCCGTTTGATAGTTCGGATATATATATATATAGGGGACCGCTAAAATGAGAACCACCTCGAGTTGTAAGAACCGTGAGAACTACACCGTACGGGGCGAGGTGGACCAATTTTTTTTTTCATAAACGTAGATGCGTGTATTATAAACACATTTGTAAAAAAAAAATAAAAAAAATGTCGTGTGTGTAGTTTACGGTACCCGTAAACACAAACTTGTGGTGCTCAAAACTACACACACGACAATTTTTTTTTTATTTTTTTTTACAAATGTGTTTATAATACACGCATCTACGTTTATGAAAAAACATTTTGGTCCACCTCGCCCCGGATCAAAAAGTTCTCACGGTTCTTACAACTCGAGGTGGTTCTCATTTTAGCGGTCCCCTATATATATATGGTCGAGTTCATTTCAGAACTCTAAATAACTACAAAACTTTCAGAACTCCTAATAAACAATCATTTTATATATAAGTTTTTGTATTTAGGATCTTTTTATCATCTATTATATGTATTTCTTTGATTACATACATGTTAAAAGTAGTTTACATATGTTTAATTGCCAAAATTATATATGTGTCATAACTAATTACATATATGTAAAAAAAGTAGTTTACATATGTGTAATTATAAAATTATATATAAAAAATGATAAAATTACTCTTAACATGTATGTAATTGTAAAAATACACATAATAAATGATAAAATTATCCTAAACAAAAAAATATATAAATAAAAAGATTGTTTATTAGGAGTTCTGCGAGTTCTGTAAATATTTATGGTTCTAAAATGATCCTGGCCATATATATATATATATATATATAGGTGAATTATAGGGAGGAATCTCATGTGAGTTACAAAAACTCTGAAAACCTAATTGATTGACATCATGTTACCACGTGTTACAATTTTTCGCTGCAACATTTTCACTAACACCTACAATATTTTATGACAATGACACACTTTTCATAACAGTAGAGATAGGAGAGAGAATGTGTTTCATTTTTCAGCTGTTCACATTTTTTGTAACTCACCTGTAACATTTTTTTATTGTTTTTTATTACAGCAGTTTTTAATATTATATTAAGTGTATGGATTTTAAAACTTATAATTTACGAAGTTTATTTTTTTTAATATGCGTAAAAAATATTGTCGCAACCCGCGTCCCCTAATTAACCGGGAACGGGCGGTCGCGGCCAGTATCAGTGTTATCGGTGTTTATCAGTTTGGTAGCGGAAATTACATCAGGACGGTAGTTAGGAAATATTTTATCAGAGTAAAATACCACATTTTTATATTATTAAACACATGGGAAAATCCCAAGTTTCTAGTACACACATTTTCATAGGGATAAACCCTATTTTATTTATATAAAAACATCTCTTTATTTAGGTAACTTTTATAGCCACATTACCAAGCCTTCAGTGCTGTCCAGCTGGCTCCTATCTGGCTTTCACATTTTGTTACCTGAAACGCGTTTAAAAACATTTTGTCAGTGGGAAATACTGGTGAGTGAATCCCAATTTAATCAAAACAGGTTTTATCAGTTTACAGCATTGAGGGCGATCTCGCAATTACATTTGTTTACCATTCTAACTTAATTACCACCCACGATACTGTCAACCCGACTTGTGGTCATGTTACTACTCACAGTGTAGTAACAAATTTTGTATACAAAACCCCAACATACCGACGATAATTGTAGAATTACAAATACTCAATCACTGTGAAATATAATTTAAACATTGAGGCTTTGTAAAATAGTTTGCAAAAAGGGGGATTACTCACATTGCTAACATAGGGTTTTCCTTCGTGAATTCCTGGTGATTATCTATTAATTACACAATGAACATGTGTTAGTATAATAACCCAATATTTACATTAGTTATACCCTCCCCGGGATAGAACTCCAACGACTACGTCGGGCAGAGCCTCGACAACCGTTACGGAGCGCTAGATCAATCGGGGAGCGTATCTAATACGTAACCGGGGGTTATGATACTTACAACGAGGCAGAACTTCGTTAATTAGGAGGGTATAATGCCCGGGTATAGTGTATACTATTCAGAATTGAGAGAGAATTCGTGTGAATGAACGATTTCAAATGACAGCCGAAGCCATCAATTTATAGGTCTGTTCGAGTAGTCTCTCGCGGCCCGCGTAAGTTCCTTAAGGGGTCTTCGCGGCCCGCGACATAGGGGGTGTAGGGTTTAGCTTGGCCTGGTCATGGGGTAGGCTCGACAAATGGCGAGACACGTGGCAGCTCAGGGTGCCGCCTGGTGGGTTGCCTGTCGCGGCCCGCGTAAGACGAAGAGCAACTCTTCGTGGCCCGCGAGCGATGATTTATTTTTGTTTTTATTTTATTTTTAATGATATAAGGTATTTTAGGCTCGGTTTTCGTATACGGGGTGCATTTTAAGACGTATAGGGACATTCTAAATATATTAGGGGTGTCGGAAATATTTTAGGAGGTTGTTATATCCTCCCCACCTTGTTTTAGAACTCGTCCTCGAGGTCTACTGGAATAAGTGTTGATATTTCCTTTGCATCTCTGATTCAAGCTCCCAAGTGTATTCTGGTCCTCTCTTGGAATCCCATTTCACTTTGACCAGAACTAATCTCTTGTGTTTGAGATTCTTGACTTTTCTGTCTTCAATTTAGAGAGGTCTTTCTACAAACTTAAGCTTTTCATTTACCTCTATATCCTTAAGGGGCACTACTAATGATTCATCGGCTAAGCATTTCTTGAGATTACATACATGAAATACATCATGTATTCCTGCCATTTCCTCTGGCAGTTGTAGCTGATAAGCCACTGGTCCTACTCTTCTAATAATCTCAAAAGGTCCAACATACCTGGGGCTTAGCTTTCCCCTTTTGATGAATCTTACCACTCCTTTCCAAGGAGATACTTTTAATAACACCTTGTCTCCTACTTGAAATTCCAAAGGCTTTCACCTGTTATCAGCATAACTCTTTTATCGATCACGTGCTGCTTTCAGTCGTTCCTTGACTTGAATAATTTCGTTGGTTGTTTCTTGCACTATCTTTGGTCCAGATAGTTGCTTTTCACCAATTTCTGCCCAACAGACTGGAGTTCGGCACTTGCGTCCATAAAGTGCTTCGAATGGTGCATCATTGATACTTGTATGATAGCTGTTATTGTAAGAGAATTCTATCAATGGTAAGTGATCGTCTCAATTACCTCCGAAATCAATTACACAAGCTCTAAGCATATCTTCCATCATTTGAATTGTCCTTTCGCTTTGTCCATCCGTTTGAGGATGATAAGCTGTGCTTAGATTTAACTTGGTTCCCATTGCTTTTTGAAAACTTGTCCAAAAATGAGAGGTAAAACGATTGTCTCTATCAGAAACAATTGATAAAGGAATTCCATATAATGAAACTATTTCATTTACATACAACTTAGCTAATTGTTCCATACTGAAATTTTCCTTCATTGGTAGGAAATGAGCCGACTTAGTTAGCCTGTCTACAATCACCCAGATTGTATCATTACCTTTCCTTATTTTGGGTAGTTTAGTAATAAAATCCATTGTTATCAATTCCTATTTCCAAACTGGCATTTCTAATTGGTGTAATAAACCTGAGGGTTTCTGATGTTCAGCTTTAACTTGCGAACAAGTTAAACACTTAGAAACATAAGCTGCTATATCCTTTTTCATTCCTATCCACCAAAAATTCTTCCGTAAGTCTTAATACATCTTATCACTTCTAGGATGCATTGTATACTTAGACTTATGGGCTTCCTCTAATATACGGTGGCGTAGGTTTCCAAATTTGGGTATCCACATCCTTTTCTTATGGAATCTCCAAATGCCATCTGTTCTTTGTTCTAATTCCTTAATCATTCCTTTCAATTTTTCAGTATCATCCTTGATTACTGATTCTTTTGCTTCTCTAATCTGTTCATTTAAATCCACTTGTAGATTTAATTTAAGAGAACGCACTCTTTTCGACTTTTCATGATACTTTCGACTTAAAGCATCGGCTACTACATTAGTCTTTCCTGCATGATACTGGATATTACAATCGTAATCACTAAGAATTTCCATCCAGCGTCTTTATCTCATATTCAACTCCTTCTGCCCGAAGACATATCTTAAACTCTTATGATCGGTAAAAATGGTAAACTTACTACCGTAAAGGTAATGTCTCCAAATCTTAAGGGCAAAATTATGGCTCCTAATTCCAAATCATGGGTTGAATAATTCTCTTCATGATTCTTAAGTTGTCTAGATGCATAGGCTATAACCTTTTGACGTTGCATCAACACACATCCATAACTTAAATTAGAAGCGTCACAATAGACTACAAAGTCTTCAGTTCCTTCTGGTAACGCGAGTATGGGTGCGTTGGTTAATCTTTGCTTAAGAATTCTAAAGGCTTCTTCTTGTTTTGGTCCCCATTTAAACTTAACAGATTTACAGATTAGCTTAGTTAAGGGAATGGCTATTCTAGAAAATATCGAATAAATCTTCTATAATAACCGGCCAATCCTAGGAAACTTCTAACCTCAGTTGGTGATTCAGGGGTTTTCCATTTGGTAATTGCCTCAATCTTTATGTGATCCACATGAATTCCTTCATGATTAACTAGATGTCCAAGAAACTGTACTTCATCTAACCAAAACTCACACTTTGAAAACTTGGCATAAAGCTTTTCTTTTCTTAATAAACTTAGGAGTGCATGTAGGTGCGCTGCATGTTCCTCTTTACTCTTAGAGTAAATGAGAATATCATCTATAAAGACAATTATGAATTTATCCAAATATGGCTTACATATTCGGTTCATCATTTCCATAAATGCGGTTGGGGCATTGGTTAAACCAAATGGCATGACAGTAAATTCATAATGGCCATACCTTGTTCTAAAAGCGGTCTTAGGAATGTCCTCTTCCTGTACCTTTAATTGATGATATCCTGATCGTAAATCGATCTTAGAGAAAAATCGAGGTCCTTGCAATTGATCGAATAAATCATCAATTCTCGGTAATAGGTACCGATTTTTAATCGTGACTTTATTCAATTCACGGTAATCAATGCACATTCGCATTGACCCGTCTTTCTTTTTGACAAATAATATTGGTGCTCCCCATGGTGATGAACTTGGTTGAATGAATCCTTTCTCTAATAGTTCGTCCAATTGTTTCTTTAATTCTTGCATTTCTGCGGGTGCCCAACGGTAGGGTGCCTTGGCAATTGGTGCTGTCCCTGATAACATATGAATTCGGAATTCGACTTCCCTGTCTGGCGGTAATCCTGGTAATTCTTCTGGAAACTGAGATACTACTGGAATATCTTTCAGTTCTTTTCCTTTAGTGTTAATGATTATGGAAATCAAATACACTAATGATCCTTTTCTCACATAGCTTGCTGTTTTCATCACAGAGATGAATCTTGTGGATCTAGATGGCTTATCTCCTTTAATTGTGATATTTTCACCCTTTGATGAATTTACTTGGATTGACTTTTGATCACATAAAATACTGGCTTTATTGGTTATTAACCAATCCATTCCTAATACAACATCAAATCCTGCCAGATTCATTGGATAAAGGTTTGCAATAAACTTTTGATTTAAAAATTCTATTCTTGTTCCCTGCAAGATTTCGGTAATCTTAATGGTTTCCCCATTTGCTATCTCTACTAGACATTCTTGTGGGAGTTTAGTTAATGGTTGATTGAGAAGTTTGTAAAATGAAGTATTAATAAAACTTTGGTTCGCACCACAGTCAAATAATACTTTAGCAAAAACATCATTAACTAAAAACGTGCCGACAATCACGTCCGGAATCATCTTGGCTTCTTTTGCAGTCAAAACAAATGCTCTAGCATTCTTAGTAGTCTTGTTGTTAATGGCTGGAGCTAGTTTCGGACAATTCGGCTTGATATGCCCCTTTTCTCCATAGTTGAAGCACACTCCGTTACTGGGTTTCTTCCTACAATCTTCTTCCTTGTGTCCTGGTATCTTACAGAAATTGAAGTAAGTGGAGCATCTTCCTGAATGCTTCTTCTCGCAGGCCTTACAATAAGGTGTCGAGGTAGAACCTATGTTTTTCCCATGGTTGGAATTACCGTAGTGAAATTCTTGGGTAAACCTTTGGGCTAGGTTCCTCCTCTGGTCCTCTTCTCGTGTACGCACTAATTCATCAGTCAAGGTGTTTGCTAGTTCTACAGCTTCTTCTATAGTTTGAGGTCTAGCCGCCTTGACTACATGCCTAATCTCACTGATTAATCCCCATATGTAACGGGAGATTAATACTGGTTCTGGTGATGCAAGGGTTGGCACTATTCTAGCATATTCAAATAATGTAGTAATGTAACCCTGACTATCCACTCCAGTCATTCTAAGGTTTAAGAACTTATTTGCTATCTGTTCTTTTTCATTGGGAGGACAGAATTTCCTTTCAACCATATTCTTAAATTCCTCCTATTCCATATTGTAGACCCTGTCACTTCCCCTAGATTGGAGGATAGTGTCCACAATTCTAATGTTGAGTTCTTAAACAGATCGGAGGCAAACATTATCTTATCCTCTTCCGCGCCCTTGCTTATTTTTAAGATTGCCTCAGTCTTTTCTATTCAGCGTAGAGCTGCAATGGGTCCTTCATTGCCCGAGAATTCTATTGGTTTACTAGACCAGAATTCTTTATAAGAACAACCATAGGACATGGTTCTTCTTCTTTTTGGAATGGGCACTTGAAGTATTAGTCCATTGTTTACGCTGTGTTCTGGTTCAGTAGGTCGTTTACTGCCATTATTACTTTTATTATCCGATTCCTTAACTATTTTGATAATATATGGCATAGCGTCTATGATTCCTTGTGCCACTATGTGTTCGATGGCACTGTTATCTACTTGGTTTCCATTATTATCGTTATTCTGGTTTTCTTGATTCACTTCGTTGTCCATCTAAATTTTAAACATTTATCACATATTAATATCACAAGATAATATTTAATGCAATCAATCACACAACAAGCATATTGATCAAAATCATCGAACATTGCGACCTTTACTCTATTTTATATTATGCATCTATATCTATTACAAATACAATTGGAACTGAAATCTAAAATACAATACTAGTATGCATCCGTAGTGGTTATCTAGATATTTATATATATTTTTTTTTCAAACATACACACATATTATATATATATATTATTACTATTACTACTGATAGGGGTTCATCCAAAAGTCCATGTTACGCTCGTCATATTTCCAGACGAGTCGTTTCCCTATCTGTCTCATCCTTTCACTTCCTTCTAAAATCTCTTCACCAAAGGTTCGGAGTTCTTGCACATTCTCAGTGCTCTTGGGTGGCGCGGGTGCTGGTATTGGGTCAGGAAACTTGGGCATGGGTTCTTTGTGTGGATAAGGGTTCTCTAGGATTTCCCTGATATATTGGTCATTATCAAAATATGGGTCCAGGGGGTCCAGGTTTAGGTAAGCCGCTAGGTTTGGCATGGGTTCATCCGGTATTGGGTAGCGTTGTTCATAATCCCTATGGTCATCAAACCATGGGCCATAGTCTGGGGGATGGGGTGCTGGCACTCTAGGTATTTCAGCTGGGTCAAAATCAGGCATTAGAATTTGGTCTACAGGGTTTGGTTCCAATTCCATAGGTTGTGTGGGAAATAGTGGTAATGGCTGGGGTGCTATGAGTTGTTCTAGATTCGGGTTTGCAGCTGTTGTTGCTAAGATATGAAAGTTTGCTAGACTCTTATTGAGCATATCCTCAGTGTGAGCATTCGTTTCTCTATTCGCGGCTGCTAAAGCACACTGCTGCTGAAGTTTTCTCATCCTTTTTCTACGTTCATGAGCTCCTCTGCTGAACCATCTTCTCTTCTTAGGAGGGAATGGCTCTTCAGATTGTGATTTGAACACGAAAATCCCGTCTTCAGTGTCAGCCGAATACCCTGAGAGGGTTGTGACAACCGGTGATTTACGGCTCCTAATTACACGATTAACAAACATTAGGACGATAATAAATAATGTTTACGACGCTAATTAACTTAACCAGACCCTTGGAGTGCCCAGGAACGTTTATTCGACTATACAGTGCGCGTGTTGTGATTTACGGGAAATCTGCTGAATATTACGCGACAACGAAGTGATACCGTACAAAATACTGATAAGGCCGACAAATACGGATTTCCACGAATATTTTATGCTTATGAAATTTATTTTGTGAATTTATTGTGCTTCCGTACGTCCCAAACGCAAACAGGAACGAGAAACGCGATGGCAGGAAACGCATCGGCAACGAAACGGAAGCGACGGAGACGCCTGTCACCTTTAGAACCTACATTTTACGCTATATTTAGCTCTGTAATGAAATTTTAGTAACTACAGTCGAAACCGGATCAGAAAACGAATTAAAAACGACAACGAGGTAATTTTTCGCGATTCTTACCGCAACCGACTAACGAGGGCGTCCAACATCTAATACTGACACTATTTTATATATTCTTAAATCAAAAACTATAATTCGCGATATTTTTACAATAATCGGGTTATGATAATGGGTCTCGTTGAAACGAGCGGGCCACTTTAAACACGAGATGGGCTTGTGGGCCTTGGGCCCAAACCCAAAAACCCACAAGACTAAAACCTGTATATAGACAAGACCTTATGGTCTTTTAATTCCCATTCCATAAAAACCAAACACAGACCTTAAAGTCTGTCTTTCCCCTCTCTCCTCTCTCGAGCTATACATATGCAAACAATACACACACACAAATCAACCCAATAAAATAAAGAGTTAATTGCCATTTTAGTCCCTGTGGTTTGGGCCATTTTGCCGGTTTAGTCCAAAGGTTTCATTTTTAACATCTGGATCCAAAAAGGTTTCATCGTTGCCATTTTAGTCCAACTGACTTAACCCCATCCATGCTCCTCAGTTAGTCAAGGGGTATTTTTGTCATTTCCTAAACTATTTTAATTAACCCTTTAATATTATCCTTTCTATTTATATATAATGAATAAAGAAATGCATAATATATATATATATATATATTATACACACCTGCATCACATTCCACCCTACACTCCACCACAGCCCCCCTCTCTTGAACAACACCAGCACCACCGTAACCTTCAACCTCACACAACCATCACCATATTCGCCGGCGACAGTTACTTCATCGGTGGAACAACACCACCACCATAGAACCTCCACCGCTACCGTCAACACCACCCAATCGGAAGGCCAAACCGCCCAATCGGAAGTCAAAACCACCCAATCGGAAGTTTTTCAACAGATCTGATAAAATTTTTACAGATCTGGAAACCATTGATGTTGTGACAACGGTGGTAAGTGGTGGCTGTCTCTGATGATTACGGTGAAAATATGATGTATGGTGGCTAACGACGATTCATGATAGTGTGTCAATCGGCTTCTGCCGGAGTTAACGGTGGAGGTGCACGGTAGAAAGAAGATGATGACGGTGAGTGATGGTGTTGGTTCTGGTGGTCGTATTCTTACCAGCAGGTGGAAGAACACGATGGTTTCGAGTGGCGCGTGGTAAGTGTATGATTTATTCAATGTTTTAAGATATCCGATGGTTGTTTCATGTGATTCAGACTTCTTTTCTGATCTCGGGTGCTTACCGGAAAACTTTGATGTCAGCTGATACTTTACGGCTAGTGTTTTTCTTGGTGACTCATAATCAACCGGAAACAGAGGGGTTTAGATATGGTGTTCTTTATGAGGTAGCAATGGTGTTTAGATGATGGTTGGCTGAATAGAGGGTGATGGTGGTGGTGTTTAGTTGGTGGTGGTGGTCTTGGTTGAGAGGGAGATAAAGACAGAGGGAAGAGAGAGACTGAAAGTATATTTCAAAAAAACATGGTATAAACTTTGATAAAAATAAACCTTTAATAAAAATAATTGGGGAAATGACAAAAATGCCCCTTGACTAACTGAGACGCATGGATGGAGTTAAGTCAGTTGGACCAAAATGGCAACGATGAAACCTTTTTGGATCCAGATGTTAAAAATGAAACCTTTGGACTAAACTGGCAAAATGGCACAAACCACATGGACTAAAATGGCAATTAACTCTAAAATAAATGTACACTCTCCATCCTCACTCCTTCTATCTCTCGATTACATACAAACAAAACAACGCACAACCCTCATTTTCACAATCAGGTGCTCAAACACCCCCCCCCCCTCGACAACACCTCCTCTACTTCTCTCCTTCTTCGGCTCCCCTAAACCGACGACGGAGTAGTCTTAGCGACGGCGGCGACGAGCCGCGGCGGTGGTGGTGTGTGACGGTGAGACCAGGGAAGAAGAGAGAGAGAGACAAGAGGAGAGAGAAAGAAGTACGGACAGCGGAGGAGGAGCAGCGCCGCCGCTCACGGCGGCGGCAGAGGAAACAGGCGGCGGTTTTGGCGGTGGTTAGTGTCTCGGACCAGTGAGTTGTGTCTCGGTCCAGCGGTTTGTGTCATGTACCGGCGGTCCTTGTCTTTATCCGACGGGTTTTCCGGTAAAACCCCTCTCCGATTACTTTTTTTTTCATTTCTGAAAATCTGTTGAAAAATGATGATGGTGATGAATTTATGTTAATGAAAGAGTTGAAGAGTTGCTGATGCTGATGATATTCTTGCTCGGGAACAGGGTTTCAATTTCGGGTCACTCGCGGGTGTTCGGGTCAGCATCGGGTTCGAGTTTTGGTTCAGTTCGGGTCGGGTCGCAGGTTCGGGTCAACAAGTCATCACGGATCAGACTTGGTTTAGTTCGGGTTCAAGTCAGATTTGGTTCGGGTTTCGTGAAACGGGTCGACTTGGTTCAACTCGGCTCGACCTGGTCGACTCGGTCAACCGGTCAAAGTCGGTCAATAAGTAAACACTCACTCAACGCAAGACCCGGTAGTGATTTAAACGACGCGAAATTTCTAATTATATAGTTTTAGATTTTATATTTATACGCGACCCGAGCTCGAACCGATTCGATTAGAAACTAGTTTATGTTTCGACAATTTAACGAAACGTGATAAATCAGAATAACTCTGAAGCCGAATTGCACGAAATTTGTCGCTTGAATGCATTTTGTTTGAATTAGTTTATTAGGATCTGTTCTTCATTTTTAGATGCATTATTTAGTTGACTAAGAAAAAAAAACGATTTTCTAATTTGTTAAAATGCATGTGGTAATTAAAGAAATTAGAGAAATGATGAGTACTTATTGAACCTCTGTTTTGTTATGGAAAGTGATACAATTTAGATTTGAAATTTAAAAGTGACTTTGTTATTCTTAACTTCTTAAGATTACTGATTACCCCATTTGGTGTTTTTGAAAAAAAAAGAAGGAAAAAGTTGTGGTTTCAATTGAAGAATTGGATTTTTGTTTTTATATTTTGGACTTACAACTGCTATGAAACGAAAGCAATTTGTTCTACAAACACTAGTTGTTCTATAAAAGATTTCAACTACATCCAGCTTTATAGTAAATAATCATGTATTAGAAAATCAAAATACTGTATTTATAATTCGTCAAACATGACCATAGAGCTATAGTTTATTTGAAGTTATTGCACACATATTGTTGGTTCTCAAACGTCAAGATTTCGAATACGTGTATATATATATATATTACCATCTTACGACGACGACACGAACCGCTATTCACATACGTACTTCAAATTCACGACGACTAACACGACTTCGTAAGTATAATTATATTTATATATATATAAATATATAAATCCTAAATCCTACGGAAACTAAGTCATTTCGAGACTTAGTTTTATCCCGATTATAAACGGGATCAAATAACCATAGATTGGTTAAATGATTATGATTGTGAAATCAGATATCATCCCGGCAAGGCGAATGTAGTCGCTGATGCCTTGAGTCGGAAGGAAAGGGTGAAACCCATCCGAATCAATGCCAAGCGCATGGAGATAAAGAACAGTTTGATTGAAAGGTTGTTAGCCGCACAGAAGGAAGCTGTGTTGGAAGCTAACTATCCTAACGAAAAGCTAGGAGTAACTGAGGAGCAGTTATCTCTTGGCAAAGACGGAATTTTGCGACTGAATGGACGAATATGGGTTCCAATTTATGGAGGACTTCGAGATGTCATCCTCCAGGAAGCCCATAGTTCCAAATACTCCGTTCATCCTGGAGCTGATAAGATGTACTAGGATCTAAGGGCAAATTATTGGTGGATAGGCTTGAAAAAGTCTGTAGCTGCCTATGTAGCTAAGTGCTTGACTTGTGCGCAAGTCAAAGCAGAACATCAAAATCCGTCAGGCTTGCTACAACAGCCTGAACTTCCTACGTGGAAGTGGGAAATGGTAACTATGGATTTTATCACCAAGTTACCCAAGACAAGGAAAGGCAATGATACAATATGGGTGATAGTTGATAGACTGACTAAGTCAGCACATTTCCTACCCATCAAGGAGACTTATAGCTCCGACATGTTAGCCCAGTTATACGTTGATAAGATTGTAGCCTTACATGGCATACATGTGTCTATTATCTCTGACCGAGATACTAGATACACGTCACATTTTTGGAAAAGCTTCCAACAATCTTTGGGCACGCGTTTGAATTTTAGTACGTCTTACCATCCTCAGACAGACGGTCAGAGTGAGCGTACTATTCAAACTTTGGAAGACATGCTACGTGCGTGCGTGATCGATTTGGGTGGTAGTTGGGATAAACACCTACCGCTAATCGAGTTCTCCTACAACAATAGCTACCACACCAGCATAATGGCTGCGCCTTTCGAGGCCTTATACGGTAGAAAGTGTAGAACGCCCGTTTGTTGGGCGGAAGTTGGAGATGTCCAACTATCAGGACCAGAGATAGTCTTTGAAACGACGGACAAGATTGTCCAGATTCGTAACCGTCTCAAAGCTGCCCGAGATAGGCAGAAAAGTTACGCAGATCCAAAGCGTAAATCTGTTCACTTCGAAGTAGGTGACAAGGTTTTACTTAAGGTATCACCCTGGAAGGGGGTGATGCGATTTGGTAAGAAAGGCAAACTAAGCCCGAGATACATAGGACCTTTCAAGGTTATCAAACGTGTCGGGTCAGTTGCCTATAAGTTAAACTTACCTGAAGAGCTCAGTGGAATTCACAATGTGTTCCACATCTGCAATCTGAAGAAGTGCTTCGCTGATGAATCACGGGTTATACCACATACAGATGTGCATATAGATGAGAGCTTAAAATTTTTGGAAAAACCATTGTCGATTGAGGATCGACAGGTTAAGAAGCTTCGAAGGAAGCATGTGCCTATTGTAAAGGTCAAATGGGATGCCCGTAGAGGTCCTGAATATACGTGGGAGGTTGAATCCACGATGAAAGAAAAGTACCCTTATTTATTTCAGTAAATCTCGGGTCGAGATTTATTTTAAGGGGGTGAGGATGTAACACCTCGAAAATTCACGTCCTATAATGTGTAGACACGTGTCATATGCTTGGACGTGTGAAAGAATGTTATAGAAGGACTATAGTTGACAGACATGAAAAGTATATGAAAATACGAGTTCTAAGTGTCAATAGTGAATAAATATACCGAACATTAACCCTACTTGATGTTTTTAGCATCAAACGAATAAATCATGGATCATGCGAAGCTAAAAGTGAGAGATTACAAACTACAGGGGTTAAATGTGTCAACATGTTTAAGTTATACCTCTGAGTGACCTTTTGACAAACCCGAAGCTTTGTAATGGTTAATTATGCTCACTAGAATGCACGACATAAATTTCATAAAATTTCGTTATCGTATGAGAAAGTTATGATCAAATTCGTATGCGAGGGGTTAAAGCGTTAACGTTGAAAGTTATGACTTTTCGGGTTAACCGGAAGTGTCCAGGGACTTGGCAAAGTGGGTATAAGTCTTAAAGCCCTTGCGGGTAAATAAGAAGGGGTCAAAATGAAAAGAATAAGCTTGGTTGCCCTTTCGAAGAGCCAAGGGACAAAGATGTGGAAACTTGAAAATGTGTAATCTGATCAGAAGGCCCAAGCGGGCCGCGTAAGGTCCATTAACACCCTTACGCGGGCCGCCTCAGTTGCCCAGTAACAGAAAGTGTTGACAGCAGCCTGTAAACGCGCTCAACCGACCCTTAACTGATATTTTCACATTGTGGGCGACCCCTAAACAGTCCTAGAGCACTAGGGACACTTGTTGATAAGTTGTGGTCAGTGGTAGACCTATTTGTCAACAATCTATGGAGCCTTGATCACTATATAAAGCCATGAGTTGCAACCAAGTTCTTCACACCATCATTTGCACATTGGAGCATTTCTGCAGCTAAGGACCTCTCTCTAAGCTTCACATTTCGTGCATAAGACTTCAGTAAGTTTGCTAATCCTTTCTTAGTTAAGTTTTAGCTTAGTTTTAGCTTAAAAGTCAAACCGTCGTAATTAACGGTTGACTTTAAGATTAATCACTAATAGTCCAGTGATTAGTCGAATCAAAAGTAGTTATAAGTTGGTAATTATGTGGGTAATAAACCCTCAAAAGGGTTCCCCCTGATTCCCACTCTAACTAGGTCAAATGTCGGGTCAAACTTACTAATAAAAAGTCAACAGAAGGTTTAAATTAAAATTTATGCATAATTAGCAATGTAGAACACTTATAACCTGTTTGATCATTGATATAACTTGGTAATGAATGTAAGAACATGTCTAAACATGTTCAACCCGACAATTTTCAGTAGAGACCCGGTTCGGGACCGAAAGTCGCATAGTTTGACTTTCGCTTTGACTTTCAGTTCTGACCCGTTATGGTATATTTTAGAAATGCCTTAGAGCTTTATTTGGACCAGGTTACATGCTAGTATAACCCTCTGTGACACCTCGGATCATTAGTTATCCAATTAATATGCATGATTCCGTTAATTGCTCATATGTTGACCATTATGCCCTTTTCACTTAAAAATGGGATTTTTGAAAATGTAAAAGAGTAGAAACCTTAATTACTGATATATAAACTTGTATGCAAAGTTTGACATCAGTTTGAGGTGTAGATTGAGAGTTATGCTCATTAGCGTAATTAAGAAGCTTTATGTTAATAAAACGGCGTAATTAGCGTATAGCCTAGTTAAGCCTACTTTTTGGTATCAAACTTAATACCCACTGATGTAATATATTATTTTGGGATTTTTTAAGATTTTTAATTAATTTTAGGCTGAGCATAACTCATAGTCGTAGGCTTAATCCGGTAATTGTCGGTTTTGCCCTTACGGGCCATAAAATGAGTTTTATATATCTAAACGACCCCAAACCTTTTGCTACTGATTCTAAATGATAAATAAATTATTTTAAACCCTCTGGAATAATAAAAATATCAGATTTCTATATAGAACCCGGAAACGGCTTCTAATCGCCTTTTTAAGCGTTTTTAACGCATAGTATGTACTAAAACTATTTTAAACATACAAAGGGTGATACCTACTGATATTTGAGGCAAATTATAATATTTTAACAGTAAGCAAAAGTCCTTAAACTCAGACTTCAGTTTTGAGCTTTTCGGCTTATGTGAAATTACCAAAATGCCCCTACGGTGCATAGTTTGGTTAAAATTGATAAATTTCACATATATACAATACCCTGCTGATATAACTTAGAAAATTGATTACCTTTGCTGATTACATCAGACCTGTAACTCAGAATACTACTTAAACTCTTTTATCACCTTATAAATGACCAAACTACCCCTACGGGGCATAGTTTGTGTTTAAATTCATTTCGGGCATAATAAACGATATTTTATTGATGTCACAACATATTTGGAGCATATTAACTTAGGAAACCTGTAAATGACTCTCATTATTACCCGTTACGCTTATTACGCGTTCGGTTCGGTTTATGTAACTAGTTTACATAAATTAGCCGAAACGGGTCAAACCTTATCGGTTTTATCTAAAAATCCAGAATGTGTATAATATACCCGTATTAAACAAGTCTTCATACTTGTCGGGTCTAAAACACATTCTATCCGGTCATCGCCTAATCGTGCGTACGAACCGTATATTTAAAACTAACCGGTCTAAGCTTAAGCTTAATTAAAGACCCGTTAGGATTCTAATAGGTTATTATAAACCTTCGTTCCAGATTAGGAGTACCAGTAAAAGCTACTTGCAATTTGCTTATTGTGAATTAATCTCGTAGAAGTGATTTCACACGGCTGTCGAACAATCAAGTGGAGATTGTGGTTGAGTAAGAGAAGATGTCATTGAGGATAAAGGCGGTGGTGGACAATTTCATAGAGGAATTAAAGAAAGCTTTAGATGCAGACATACAAGACAGAATCATGAAGGAGAGAGAGATGCAGAGTTACATTGAAGAGCTGAACTCTCTCGTCGCGAGGTTTGATTTCCTTATTTTTTTTCTTTTATTTACCTAGTTATTATTCGAAAACCCTAGCTTTTGTATGGAGTGGCTTTGCTAGAAATTGGAGATTTTATATGAATTAGTTTTAACTTCTTAGTAATACTTTATAGAATTCATACTCAATTTGTGAGAGTGTACTTGACGGTTATGTAGGAATACAACTTTGGTATGATATGTTTTGTTCGATGTGGCAGAAAATTATGAGATAAGCTTTTAATCCCCTAATCTGTTCTGAGGGAGGAGACAGGGAACGCTTTTTATATAGATTGATGATCATATGAAACAGTTTTGTGGTTGTAGCTAAGGATTTAATCCCATTGTTTCATGATTGTATTAATTAATGATTGTAGACTTCAAACAGACTGTTGTTATTTAGCAATACCATAGGTTTAGATAGGAACAAACTTTTTGAGGATGGATTAAGATTTGTTTATTGTGGAACTTTGAAGTCAATAGCAGTTGAAGTCCTTATCTCCCAAGTTCATGCACATGCCAAACATGAGGATGCACTTTTTATGTTGATCGAAATATCAAAAAAGCGTATCCTTTATGCTCTGAAAAGTTTGTGATTAATAATCATTTCTAGCAGGTCATAGAAAAGGTAGGAGGCATACTTGGTGAAAGCACATATATAGACGGGTGGTTTTCATATGCACTACAATTAAATTTGTTAAGTTTTATATTACTGAAAAATAATGTAAGAGTATATATGTCATTCGGTTAAGGGCCAAGCACGAGCTTACCTAACCTCAAGCTCATCTATCTCAATAGCAGCTGCTTCTTCTATT
The DNA here is from genome assembly GCA_030545235.1 of Helianthus tuberosus. Classification (NCBI taxonomy): domain Eukaryota; kingdom Viridiplantae; phylum Streptophyta; class Magnoliopsida; order Asterales; family Asteraceae; genus Helianthus; species Helianthus tuberosus. The sequence continues at coordinate 84,185,862 of CM060367.1, forward strand.
GCTAAAGTGGTTGCAGCTGCTGCTAAAATCGCATCAGACGTTGCAGAACAAGCAAGATTGATGGCTGACGAAGTTTTTTTTATAAAAAAGATTAGGTTTAAACACTGCTGGATTAAAACATTGTTTTAACCCGAGAAAAAGTGAAACCACTTTTGGGTTAAAACAGTGGTTGAAACCACTGTTGGATTAAACAATGTTCTGAACCCACTTTTGGGTCAAACAGTGTTTGAAACCACTGTTGGGTCAAACAATGTTTGAAACCACTGTTGGGTTAAAACAGTGTTTGAAACCACTGTTTTAACCCAACAGTGGTTTCAAACACTGTTTTAACCCAAAAGTGGTTTCAGAACATTGTTTTAACCCAAAACAGTGGTTTCGTTTTTTTCCTACAGGTATCGGTGCATATATATTAATGAAATTGCAGTTATTTTACACTATTTACATAGTAATCTTTGGATTTGCTTAATTCATGTTTTGATTTATAAATTATGCATAAGAGCTCTAATGTGCGGCTACAGTCACCGAGAGTGACTTCAAGAACTACTTTGACCAGTTCAGGTCAACCACAAACACGGTGATGATATATGATCACAAAACTCAAAAGTCCTCCAGGTTTCGGGTTCATTACTTATGAGTCCGAGGAGTCTGTTAATAGAGTCTGCAACAATTCGATCACTTTGATTAATCTGCATCTGGATCAGAATCTCAACAACAATTCGATCTCCATAGGAAGCTCGAAGAATCTGTTGAGGATTCAGGTATACGATGTCTTAAATTCCTTATAACAATTCGAGTTTACAGTGTTAAACTGTTAATTATGGCTAATTATTGTTGTGTTTAAGTTATAGGTTTGTGATGCATTGAAATATTGTTAGTTAGTTAATTGATGCAGTGACGGTGTTTAATTAGATTGAATTGTTGATTGTTTGTTTAATTGATGAGTGTGTACTGGTTTATGAGATTAAACCTAGAATTTGAACTCAAATGTGGCTTGAAATAGGTCAATATATAAGATTTTGACTTTGATTTGGAACTATATTCGATCTCATTTGGAAGCTTAAAGAATCTCTTAACGATTTAGGTATATGACTATATGGTGCGTTAAAGACTTAAAGTCCTTTTGATACGCTTAAAGTGTTAATTATGTCTACCTAATTGTAGCGTTTGAATTATAAGTTCTGATGAATTGAATGATTGTTAGTTAATAGTTAGTTGATTAGTTAATGTAGTGGTAATATTCAAAGAAGGAAAATAATTCTTCTTCCTCATCAAGTTTGATTCAGATTAAGATGATGTTTCAAATAAGGAAAGTAAAAACAAGAAGTTGACGGCAAATACAGAGATTGATGAGTTACAGAGAAAGTTGGCAGCTGAAACAGAAGAAAAAAGAAGCGTTAAATTCACAACTACAAGAAACAGTAAACATGTTAAACGAGTCGAAACTCCAATCTGATCGATTACTTGAAGAAAATTCCAAACTTCTGGCTGAAAACAGAGAACTTAATTCGAAACTCGAGAACGCGAAAGCGGTCTAAACCGAACTGACTCGGAAAATTGAAGATATCAAGAAAGAGAAAACCAGTTTAACGGTGGAAAGAGAGACAACCATGAAAGCCATTGAAGAACTAACTGCCATTACAGATCAACTGAAGGCAGAAAAAGACGGTTTAGAAACATAATTACAAACCATAAAAGGGGAATTCCAAAAGTTGGTTGAACAGAAAACATAATTCGAACAACAGAAAAATGAGGAATTATTGGCTCTTGAGAAGAATTATGAGGAAAAGATCGACAATTAGCGAAAGGAATTAGAATCGATTACCATCCAAAAACAAGAATCAGATAATCTGATAGAGTGTTTACGAGACGAGATCACAAATAAGAATTGTGATCAAGAAAGATTACTAGACGAGAAGGATGTCCACGTGGTAGAGATCAAACAACTACAAAAGAAAATTGATGAAATGTCGTCGAAAATTGAAAATGGTTTCCAGTTGGAAGAACAAACTGTTAAACAACTAGAAGAAACCATTGAAGACCTTAAAAGTGATCTTGAAATCAAAGGAGATGAAGTCAACATGTTAACCAAACCTATCAGAAACCTCGAAGTCAAAATCCGGTTATCAACTCAGAAGCTTCGTGTAACGGAACAAACATTAAGGGGGTGTTTGTTTTTTCTTCAAACATCTTCAAGGGAGGGAGCTGATGTCTGCAGGCGCGCAGACGTTACCCTTGAAGACCGTTTGTTTTTTTCTTTAAAACAGATCTGAAAATGACTTTTTTTCAGCTTAAAAAAAAAGCTATTACCCTTTCTTCAAACATCTTCACAAAAAACCATCCTCCCTCATATACCTTCTGAACTCAAATTTGAACCAAAACTTGACCACCACCACCACTGTCGTAAGGGGAATAAAGAATCATAAAAAACAAGCAACAGTTTGCAGGAACACGTATCAACTACTCGATCGACAAACTGTTCGGATCCCGTTGATATTAGAACCTTTGAAACCTCCCCAACTTTCGCAGCTGATATGATTTTGTCAATATTTTGTTTATAACGTTCATCGGTATTGAAGTGGAAGTGGATTGAATTGAAAGTGAAGAAAGGCAGTGATTAGTGAAGGAGAAATGTGGTAATTGTTTATAGGGTTTAGGATTATTGTAAAGAGATGGATGACACGAGAGGGTAGATGATGAAAATATGGAAATGTCTTTTTTTTTTCAAAATAATTATTAAATATCAACACGATGGTGGTGGCATTTCAGTATTAAGGTGTGCTGCTAATCTGGAAATGTTTTTTTTAAATGATTATTAAAAAAAGTGCCAGAGTGTCGGCCGGCACCGGCTCCGGTGACCGGATCAAGAGAGAAGGCAGAGAGGAGGTAACTGGTTTACAATGTTCTGAACTTAAAACATTTTGGAGGTAATTGGTTTAAGATATTTTGATTTGGAAAATAAAACAAAGTTCATGTAGTTTGTACAGACGGTATCAATTTATAAAAACAAACAGTCTTATATTTTCAGCTTGAAGAGCTTCAGACCACATCTTCAGTTGCAGACATGAAAACAGATGAAATCAGCTTGCAGACAATTTATGTCTGCAAAAACAAACAGCACCTAAGCGAGACGGAACACGAGCATGCAGCGAAAGAAGAGAAGTTGCATCAAGAAAACAAATCTTTAGTAGAAAAAATCTCAACTTTAACCCAAATGATTGCCGATATCAAAAGGGAGGTACAGTATCAAGTTAATGAGACCTTGACTGGTGTTGTCTCTCTCACTGTAGAGTTTGAAGAAGATTATGGCCACGTAAGAACATGAGTTACGGAAATCACAAACGAAATTCAAGCCATGCAGATTCAGCTGAAGAAAATGAAATAAGACGCGAAACAAAACTTATTCATACGATTCTATTTTAAGACATTAGTTCATTAAGGTTTGGTATAGCAGTTTGAATTGGTTTTTTAAATTCTATTTTAAATCATTAGTTCGTTAAGGAACAAGACTCATTCACACGATTAGTTGGTTTAATGGTTTGGTATAGCAGTCGAGACTTTGAAGTTAAACATGGCGCTTGTATTGTTACTTGTTTGTCGAAACACGATAACTTGGTTAAGAAAACACGATAACTTGGTTAAGGAACAAGACTCATTCGCACGATTACTTTGTAGCGTTTATAGTTTTTTTATTGTATCATTTATATTTCTATTATATAAATGTATAGTGATTCGTCGTTTAATAAAATGTGGTATGCATGGTTTTCTAAGAAACCACCCGTGTTTGCACACGGGTCTTACCGCTAGTTTATATAATAGGGGAAGGTTAATTTGAGAAGAAAATTAAATTAAGAAGAAAAAGAACAAATGGTACAAATGTAAAACATTAAATAGATTTTCTCTCAAATCATTTATTATTATCTTTGACTAATTAATTAATCATAAACACTATCAACCTCCACACTTAAATTTTTGCTTACACACATCAAAATTTATCCTACACGTTTTTCAATTTATCCTACACATATTGAAATTCATCTTACACACCTCGTAATTTATGCTACACTTTAAATTATATTTTTTTTTCTTTTTTCAAAAATATGTTTTTTTTTTTTTTGAAAATAAGTTGCAAATTTAGAGTAGTTAGCTATTAAAAAGGAAGACTACCAATTAATGATTCATCTAAGTTTACCAATATACCCTTACACTAATATTAAATGCAAAAATTAAATTAAGTAAAATGAAACATTCTTATTGGCTGAAATTTCTTCTTTTTTATTCTTATAAAAAATTTCTTCTCATTTGAACCCTCCAATGATTAACTATTTATATTAATTATTGATTTGGGCTTATACCAATATGTGGCTGCTCATAATGAACCTTAAAATCACAAGCTGTATTATGTGATTTGCTTGTTTTTATATATGTATCTATTGCTTAAAACCGTTGGTAACGGTTTGGTTTGGTTCGGTTTTAACTTTCAACGGTTCGGTTTAGGTTTTCAATAATAAAAAACCGTTACTTACGGTTTGGCTCACGGTTTAACCTAAAAACCGTCCAATTCGGACCATGAACACCCCTAATATAACATAATCTCAAAAAAAAAAAAAAACACACACACACACAATGAATCGTAGAAAAACACCATCACAAATAAAAAGACGTAATGATTTGGAAAAAAAAATCTAGAAGCTAAAATCCAAAATCGAAACTTAAAATATGAGATCGTAAAGTTTGACGAGAGAGTTCCAGTGCCGTTAGAATGAGTTTAATCGAAGTTCGTTTGATACCCTTTCTGCGACTTTCTAGTTTTAGGAGTCTATGTATTTAAACCTTTTTCCAGTAAGTAAAATAAAATTTAAGTAGAGAACACATTTAACTTATTTACAACTTGATTATAAACGTTTATGTTTGGTACACGTCAACCATTTAACATGACAACCCGTTTGATAGTTCGGATATATATATATATAGGGGACCGCTAAAATGAGAACCACCTCGAGTTGTAAGAACCGTGAGAACTACACCGTACGGGGCGAGGTGGACCAATTTTTTTTTTCATAAACGTAGATGCGTGTATTATAAACACATTTGTAAAAAAAAAATAAAAAAAATGTCGTGTGTGTAGTTTACGGTACCCGTAAACACAAACTTGTGGTGCTCAAAACTACACACACGACAATTTTTTTTTTATTTTTTTTTACAAATGTGTTTATAATACACGCATCTACGTTTATGAAAAAACATTTTGGTCCACCTCGCCCCGGATCAAAAAGTTCTCACGGTTCTTACAACTCGAGGTGGTTCTCATTTTAGCGGTCCCCTATATATATATGGTCGAGTTCATTTCAGAACTCTAAATAACTACAAAACTTTCAGAACTCCTAATAAACAATCATTTTATATATAAGTTTTTGTATTTAGGATCTTTTTATCATCTATTATATGTATTTCTTTGATTACATACATGTTAAAAGTAGTTTACATATGTTTAATTGCCAAAATTATATATGTGTCATAACTAATTACATATATGTAAAAAAAGTAGTTTACATATGTGTAATTATAAAATTATATATAAAAAATGATAAAATTACTCTTAACATGTATGTAATTGTAAAAATACACATAATAAATGATAAAATTATCCTAAACAAAAAAATATATAAATAAAAAGATTGTTTATTAGGAGTTCTGCGAGTTCTGTAAATATTTATGGTTCTAAAATGATCCTGGCCATATATATATATATATATATATAGGTGAATTATAGGGAGGAATCTCATGTGAGTTACAAAAACTCTGAAAACCTAATTGATTGACATCATGTTACCACGTGTTACAATTTTTCGCTGCAACATTTTCACTAACACCTACAATATTTTATGACAATGACACACTTTTCATAACAGTAGAGATAGGAGAGAGAATGTGTTTCATTTTTCAGCTGTTCACATTTTTTGTAACTCACCTGTAACACTTTTTTATTGTTTTTTATTACAGCAGTTTTTAATATTATATTAAGTGTATGGATTTTAAAACTTATAATTTACGAAGTTTATTTTTTTTAATATGCGTAAAAAATATTGTCGCAACCCGCGTCCCCTAATTAACCGGGAACGGGCGGTCGCGGCCAGTATCAGTGTTATCGGTGTTTATCAGTTTGGTAGCGGAAATTACATCAGGACGGTAGTTAGGAAATATTTTATCAGAGTAAAATACCACATTTTTATATTATTAAACACATGGGAAAATCCCAAGTTTCTAGTACACACATTTTCATAGGGATAAACCCTATTTTATTTATATAAAAACATCTCTTTATTTAGGTAACTTTTATAGCCACATTACCAAGCCTTCAGTGCTGTCCAGCTGGCTCCTATCTGGCTTTCACATTTTGTTACCTGAAACGCGTTTAAAAACATTTTGTCAGTGGGAAATACTGGTGAGTGAATCCCAATTTAATCAAAACAGGTTTTATCAGTTTACAGCATTGAGGGCGATCTCGCAATTACATTTGTTTACCATTCTAACTTAATTACCACCCACGATACTGTCAACCCGACTTGTGGTCATGTTACTACTCACAGTGTAGTAACAAATTTTGTATACAAAACCCCAACATACCGACGATAATTGTAGAATTACAAATACTCAATCACTGTGAAATATAATTTAAACATTGAGGCTTTGTAAAATAGTTTGCAAAAAGGGGGATTACTCACATTGCTAACATAGGGTTTTCCTTCGTGAATTCCTGGTGATTATCTATTAATTACACAATGAACATGTGTTAGTATAATAACCCAATATTTACATTAGTTATACCCTCCCCGGGATAGAACTCCAACGACTACGTCGGGCAGAGCCTCGACAACCGTTACGGAGCGCTAGATCAATCGGGGAGCGTATCTAATACGTAACCGGGGGTTATGATACTTACAACGAGGCAGAACTTCGTTAATTAGGAGGGTATAATGCCCGGGTATAGTGTATACTATTCAGAATTGAGAGAGAATTCGTGTGAATGAACGATTTCAAATGACAGCCGAAGCCATCAATTTATAGGTCTGTTCGAGTAGTCTCTCGCGGCCCGCGTAAGTTCCTTAAGGGGTCTTCGCGGCCCGCGACATAGGGGGTGTAGGGTTTAGCTTGGCCTGGTCATGGGGTAGGCTCGACAAATGGCGAGACACGTGGCAGCTCAGGGTGCCGCCTGGTGGGTTGCCTGTCGCGGCCCGCGTAAGACGAAGAGCAACTCTTCGTGGCCCGTGAGCGATGATTTATTTTTGTTTTTATTTTATTTTTAATGATATAAGGTATTTTAGGCTCGGTTTTCGTATACGGGGTGCATTTTAAGACGTATAGGGACATTCTAAATATATTAGGGGTGTCGGAAATATTTTAGGAGGTTGTTATATCCTCCCCACCTTGTTTTAGAACTCGTCCTCGAGGTCTACTGGAATAAGTGTTGATATTTCCTTTGCATCTCTGATTCAAGCTCCCAAGTGTATTCTGGTCCTCTCTTGGAATCCCATTTCACTTTGACCAGAACTAATCTCTTGTGTTTGAGATTCTTGACTTTTCTGTCTTCAATTTAGAGAGGTCTTTCTACAAACTTAAGCTTTTCATTTACCTCTATATCCTTAAGGGGCACTACTAATGATTCATCGGCTAAGCATTTCTTGAGATTACATACATGAAATACATCATGTATTCCTGCCATTTCCTCTGGCAGTTGTAGCTGATAAGCCACTGGTCCTACTCTTCTAATAATCTCAAAAGGTCCAACATACCTGGGGCTTAGCTTTCCCCTTTTGATGAATCTTACCACTCCTTTCCAAGGAGATACTTTTAATAACACCTTGTCTCCTACTTGAAATTCCAAAGGCTTTCACCTGTTATCAGCATAACTCTTTTATCGATCACGTGCTGCTTTCAGTCGTTCCTTGACTTGAATAATTTCGTTGGTTGTTTCTTGCACTATCTTTGGTCCAGATAGTTGCTTTTCACCAATTTCTGCCCAACAGACTGGAGTTCGGCACTTGCGTCCATAAAGTGCTTCGAATGGTGCATCATTGATACTTGTATGATAGCTGTTATTGTAAGAGAATTCTATCAATGGTAAGTGATCGTCTCAATTACCTCCGAAATCAATTACACAAGCTCTAAGCATATCTTCCATCATTTGAATTGTCCTTTCGCTTTGTCCATCCGTTTGAGGATGATAAGCTGTGCTTAGATTTAACTTGGTTCCCATTGCTTTTTGAAAACTTGTCCAAAAATGAGAGGTAAAACGATTGTCTCTATCAGAAACAATTGATAAAGGAATTCCATATAATGAAACTATTTCATTTACATACAACTTAGCTAATTGTTCCATACTGAAATTTTCCTTCATTGGTAGGAAATGAGCCGACTTAGTTAGCCTGTCTACAATCACCCAGATTGTATCATTACCTTTCCTTATTTTGGGTAGTTTAGTAATAAAATCCATTGTTATCAATTCCTATTTCCAAACTGGCATTTCTAATTGGTGTAATAAACCTGAGGGTTTCTGATGTTCAGCTTTAACTTGCGAACAAGTTAAACACTTAGAAACATAAGCTGCTATATCCTTTTTCATTCCTATCCACCAAAAATTCTTCCGTAAGTCTTAATACATCTTATCACTTCTAGGATGCATTGTATACTTAGACTTATGGGCTTCCTCTAATATACGGTGGCGTAGGTTTCCAAATTTGGGTATCCACATCCTTTTCTTATGGAATCTCCAAATGCCATCTGTTCTTTGTTCTAATTCCTTAATCATTCCTTTCAATTTTTCAGTATCATCCTTGATTACTGATTCTTTTGCTTCTCTAATCTATTCATTTAAATCCACTTGTAGATTTAATTTAAGAGAACGCACTCTTTTCGACTTTTCATGATACTTTCGACTTAAAGCATCGGCTACTACATTAGTCTTTCCTGCATGATACTGGATATTACAATCGTAATCACTAAGAATTTCCATCCAGCGTCTTTATCTCATATTCAACTCCTTCTGCCCGAAGACATATCTTAAACTCTTATGATCGGTAAAAATGGTAAACTTACTACCGTAAAGGTAATGTCTCCAAATCTTAAGGGCAAAATTATGGCTCCTAATTCCAAATCATGGGTTGAATAATTCTCTTCATGATTCTTAAGTTGTCTAGATGCATAGGCTATAACCTTTTGACGTTGCATCAACACACATCCATAACTTAAATTAGAAGCGTCACAATAGACTACAAAGTCTTCAGTTCCTTCTGGTAACGCGAGTATGGGTGCGTTGGTTAATCTTTGCTTAAGAATTCTAAAGGCTTCTTCTTGTTTTGGTCCCCATTTAAACTTAACAGATTTACAGATTAGCTTAGTTAAGGGAATGGCTATTCTAGAAAATATCGAATAAATCTTCTATAATAACCGGCCAATCCTAGGAAACTTCTAACCTCAGTTGGTGATTCAGGGGTTTTCCATTTGGTAATTGCCTCAATCTTTATGTGATCCACATGAATTCCTTCATGATTAACTAGATGTCCAAGAAACTGTACTTCATCTAACCAAAACTCACACTTTGAAAACTTGGCATAAAGCTTTTCTTTTCTTAATAAACTTAGGAGTGCATGTAGGTGCGCTGCATGTTCCTCTTTACTCTTAGAGTAAATGAGAATATCATCTATAAAGACAATTATGAATTTATCCAAATATGGCTTACATATTCGGTTCATCATTTCCATAAATGCGGTTGGGGCATTGGTTAAACCAAATGGCATGACAGTAAATTCATAATGGCCATACCTTGTTCTAAAAGCGGTCTTAGGAATGTCCTCTTCCTGTACCTTTAATTGATGATATCCTGATCGTAAATCGATCTTAGAGAAAAATCGAGGTCCTTGCAATTGATCGAATAAATCATCAATTCTCGGTAATAGGTACCGATTTTTAATCGTGACTTTATTCAATTCACGGTAATCAATGCACATTCGCATTGACCCGTCTTTCTTTTTGACAAATAATATTGGTGCTCCCCATGGTGATGAACTTGGTTGAATGAATCCTTTCTCTAATAGTTCGTCCAATTGTTTCTTTAATTCTTGCATTTCTGCGGATGCCCAACGGTAGGGTGCCTTGGCAATTGGTGCTGTCCCTGATAACATATGAATTCGGAATTCGACTTCCCTGTCTGGCGGTAATCCTGGTAATTCTTCTGGAAACTGAGATACTACTGGAATATCTTTCAGTTCTTTTCCTTTAGTGTTAATGATTATGGAAATCAAATACACTAATGATCCTTTTCTCACATAGCTTGCTGTTTTCATCACAGAGATGAATCTTGTGGATCTAGATGGCTTATCTCCTTTAATTGTGATATTTTCACCCTTTGATGAATTTACTTGGATTGACTTTTGATCACATAAAATACTGGCTTTATTGGTTATTAACCAATCCATTCCTAATACAACATCAAATCCTGCCAGATTCATTGGATAAAGGTTTGCAATAAACTTTTGATTTAAAAATTCTATTCTTGTTCCCTGCAAGATTTCGGTAATCTTAATGGTTTCCCCATTTGCTATCTCTACTAGACATTCTTGTGGGAGTTTAGTTAATGGTTGATTGAGAAGTTTGTAAAATGAAGTATTAATAAAACTTTGGTTCGCACCACAGTCAAATAATACTTTAGCAAAAACATCATTAACTAAAAACGTGCCGACAATCACGTCCGGAATCATCTTGGCTTCTTTTGCAGTCAAAACAAATGCTCTAGCATTCTTAGTAGTCTTGTTGTTAATGGCTGGAGCTAGTTTCGGACAATTCGGCTTGATATGCCCCTTTTCTCCATAGTTGAAGCACACTCCGTTACTGGGTTTCTTCCTACAATCTTCTTCCTTGTGTCCTGGTATCTTACAGAAATTGAAGTAAGTGGAGCATCTTCCTGAATGCTTCTTCTCGCAGGCCTTACAATAAGGTGTCGAGGTAGAACCTATGTTTTTCCCATGGTTGGAATTACCGTAGTGAAATTCTTGGGTAAACCTTTGGGCTAGGTTCCTCCTCTGGTCCTCTTCTCGTGTACGCACTAATTCATCAGTCAAGGTGTTTGCTAGTTCTACAGCTTCTTCTATAGTTTGAGGTCTAGCCGCCTTGACTACATGCCTAATCTCACTGATTAATCCCCATATGTAACGGGAGATTAATACTGGTTCTGGTGATGCAAGGGTTGGCACTATTCTAGCATATTCAAATAATGTAGTAATGTAACCCTGACTATCCACTCCAGTCATTCTAAGGTTTAAGAACTTATTTGCTATCTGTTCTTTTTCATTGGGAGGACAGAATTTCCTTTCAACCATATTCTTAAATTCCTCCTATTCCATATTGTAGACCCTGTCACTTCCCCTAGATTGGAGGATAGTGTCCACAATTCTAATGTTGAGTTCTTAAACAGATCGGAGGCAAACATTATCTTATCCTCTTCCGCGCCCTTGCTTATTTTTAAGATTGCCTCAGTCTTTTCTATTCAGCGTAGAGCTGCAATGGGTCCTTCATTGCTCGAGAATTCTATTGGTTTACTAGACCAGAATTCTTTATAAGAACAACCATAGGACATGGTTCTTCTTCTTTTTGGAATGGGCACTTGAAGTATTAGTCCATTGTTTACGCTGTGTTCTGGTTCAGTAGGTCGTTTACTGCCATTATTACTTTTATTATCCGATTCCTTAACTATTTTGATAATATATGGCATAGCGTCTATGATTCCTTGTGCCACTATGTGTTCGATGGCACTGTTATCTACTTGGTTTCCATTATTATCGTTATTCTGGTTTTCTTGATTCACTTCGTTGTCCATCTAAATTTTAAACATTTATCACATATTAATATCACAAGATAATATTTAATGCAATCAATCACACAACAAGCATATTGATCAAAATCATCGAACATTGCGACCTTTACTCTATTTTATATTATGCATCTATATCTATTACAAATACAATTGGAACTGAAATCTAAAATACAATACTAGTATGCATCCGTAGTGGTTATCTAGATATTTATATATATTTTTTTTCAAACATACACACATATTATATATATATATTATTACTATTACTACTGATAGGGGTTCATCCAAAAGTCCATGTTACGCTCGTCATATTTCCAGACGAGTCGTTTCCCTATCTGTCTCATCCTTTCACTTCCTTCTAAAATCTCTTCACCAAAGGTTCGGAGTTCTTGCACATTCTCAGTGCTCTTGGGTGGCGCGGGTGCTGGTATTGGGTCAGGAAACTTGGGCATGGGTTCTTTGTGTGGATAAGGGTTCTCTAGGATTTCCCTGATATATTGGTCATTATCAAAATATGGGTCCAGGGGGTCCAGGTTTAGGTAAGCCGCTAGGTTTGGCATGGGTTCATCCGGTATTGGGTAGCGTTGTTCATAATCCCTATGGTCATCAAACCATGGGCCATAGTCTGGGGGATGGGGTGCTGGCACTCTAGGTATTTCAGCTGGGTCAAAATCAGGCATTAGAATTTGGTCTACAGGGTTTGGTTCCAATTCCATAGGTTGTGTGGGAAATAGTGGTAATGGCTGGGGTGCTATGAGTTGTTCTAGATTCGGGTTTGCAGCTGTTGTTGCTAAGATATGAAAGTTTGCTAGACTCTTATTGAGCATATCCTCAGTGTGAGCATTCGTTTCTCTATTCGCGGCTGCTAAAGCACACTGCTGCTGAAGTTTTCTCATCCTTTTTCTACGTTCATGAGCTCCTCTGCTGAACCATCTTCTCTTCTTAGGAGGGAATGGCTCTTCAGATTGTGATTTGAACACGAAAATCCCGTCTTCAGTGTCAGCCGAATACCCTGAGAGGGTTGTGACAACCGGTGATTTACGGCTCCTAATTACACGATTAACAAACATTAGGACGATAATAAATAATGTTTACGACGCTAATTAACTTAACCAGACCCTTGGAGTGCCCAGGAACGTTTATTCGACTATACAGTGCGCGTGTTGTGATTTACGGGAAATCTGCTGAATATTACGCGACAACGAAGTGATACCGTACAAAATACTGATAAGGCCGACAAATACGGATTTCCACGAATATTTTATGCTTATGAAATTTATTTTGTGAATTTATTGTGCTTCCGTACGTCCCAAACGCAAACAGGAACGAGAAACGCGATGGCAGGAAACGCATCGGCAACGAAACGGAAGCGACGGAGACGCCTGTCACCTTCAGAACCTACATTTTACGCTATATTTAGCTCTGTAATGAAATTTTAGTAACTACAGTCGAAACCGGATCAGAAAACGAATTAAAAACGACAACGAGGTAATTTTTCGCGATTCTTACCGCAACCGACTAACGAGGGCGTCCAACATCTAATACTGACACTATTTTATATATTCTTAAATCAAAAACTATAATTCGCGATATTTTTACAATAATCGGGTTATGATAATGGGTCTCGTTGAAACGAGCGGGCCACTTTAAACACGAGATGGGCTTGTGGGCCTTGGGCCCAAACCCAAAAACCCACAAGACTAAAACCTGTATATAGACAAGACCTTATGGTCTTTTAATTCCCATTCCATAAAAACCAAACACAGACCTTAAAGTCTGTCTTTCCCCTCTCTCCTCTCTCGAGCTATACATATGCAAACAATACACACACACAAATCAACCCAATAAAATAAAGAGTTAATTGCCATTTTAGTCCCTGTGGTTTGGGCCATTTTGCCGGTTTAGTCCAAAGGTTTCATTTTTAACATCTGGATCCAAAAAGGTTTCATCGTTGCCATTTTAGTCCAACTGACTTAACCCCATCTATGCTCCTCAGTTAGTCAAGGGGTATTTTTGTCATTTCCTAAACTATTTTAATTAACCCTTTAATATTATCCTTTCTATTTATATATAATGAATAAAGAAATGCATAATATATATATATATATATATATTATACACACCTGCATCACATTCCACCCTACACTCCACCACAGCCCCCCTCTCTTGAACAACACCAGCACCACCGTAACCTTCAACCTCACACAACCATCACCATATTCGCCGGCGACAGTTACTTCATCGGTGGAACAACACCACCACCATAGAACCTCCACCGCTACCGTCAACACCACCCAATCGGAAGGCCAAACCGCCCAATCGGAAGTCAAAACCACCCAATCGGAAGTTTTTCAACAGATCTGATAAAATTTTTACAGATCTGGAAACCATTGATGTTGTGACAACGGTGGTAAGTGGTGGCTGTCTCTGATGATTACGGTGAAAATATGATGTATGGTGGCTAACGACGGTTCATGATAGTGTGTCAATCGGCTTCTGCCGGAGTTAACGGTGGAGGTGCACGGTAGAAAGAAGATGATGACGGTGAGTGATGGTGTTGGTTCTGGTGGTCGTATTCTTACCAGCAGGTGGAAGAACACGATGGTTTCGAGTGGCGCGTGGTAAGTGTATGATTTATTCAATGTTTTAAGATATCCGATGGTTGTTTCATGTGATTCAGACTTCTTTTCTGATCTCGGGTGCTTACCGGAAAACTTTGATGTCAGCTGATACTTTACGGCTAGTGTTTTTCTTGGTGACTCATAATCAACCGGAAACAGAGGGGTTTAGATATGGTGTTCTTTATGAGGTAGCAATGGTGTTTAGATGATGGTTGGCTGAATAGAGGGTGATGGTGGTGGTGTTTAGTTGGTGGTGGTGGTCTTGGTTGAGAGGGAGATAAAGACAGAGGGAAGAGAGAGACTGAAAGTATATTTAAAAAAAACATGGTATAAACTTTGATAAAAATAAACCTTTAATAAAAATAATTGGGGAAATGACAAAAATGCCCCTTGACTAACTGAGACGCATGGATGGAGTTAAGTCAGTTGGACCAAAATGGCAACGATGAAACCTTTTTGGATCCAGATGTTAAAAATGAAACCTTTGGACTAAACTGGCAAAATGGCACAAACCACATGGACTAAAATGGCAATTAACTCTAAAATAAATGTACACTCTCCATCCTCACTCCTTCTATCTCTCGATTACATACAAACAAAACAACGCACAACCCTCATTTTCACAATCAGGTGCTCAAACACCCCCCCCCCCCCCCCCCCCCCCTCGACAACACCTCCTCTACTTCTCTCCTTCTTTGGCTCCCCTAAACCGACGACGGAGTAGTCTTAGCGACGGCGGCGACGAGCCGCGGCGGTGGTGGTGTGTGACGGTGAGACCAGGGAAGAAGAGAGAGAGAGACAAGAGGAGAGAGAAAGAAGTACGGACAGCGGAGGAGGAGCAGCGCCGCCGCTCACGGCGGCGGCAGAGGAAACAGGCGGCGGTTTTGGCGGTGGTTAGTGTCTCGGACCAGTGAGTTGTGTCTCGGTCCAGCGGTTTGTGTCATGTACCGGCGGTCCTTGTCTTTATCCGACGGGTTTTCCGGTAAAACCCCTCTCCGATTACTTTTTTTTTCATTTCTGAAAATCTGTTGAAAAATGATGATGGTGATGAATTTATGTTAATGAAAGAGTTGAAGAGTTGCTGATGCTGATGATATTCTTGCTCGGGAACAGGGTTTCAATTTCGGGTCACTCGCGGGTGTTCGGGTCAGCATCGGGTTCGAGTTTTGGTTCAGTTCGGGTCGGGTCGCAGGTTCGGGTCAACAAGTCATCACGGATCAGACTTGGTTTAGTTCGGGTTCAAGTCAGATTTGGTTCGGGTTTCGTGAAACGGGTCGACTTGGTTCAACTCGGCTCGACCTGGTCGACTCGGTCAACCGGTCAAATTCGGTCAATAAGTAAACACTCACTCAACGCAAGACCCGGTAGTGATTTAAACGACGCGAAATTTCTAATTATATAGTTTTAGATTTTATATTTATACGCGACCCGAGCTCGAACCGATTCGATTAGAAACTAGTTTATGTTTCGACAATTTAACGAAACGTGATAAATCAGAATAACTCTGAAGCCGAATTGCACGAAATTTGTCGCTTGAATGCATTTTGTTTGAATTAGTTTATTAGGATCTGTTCTTCATTTTTAGATGCATTATTTAGTTGACTAAGAAAAAAAAACGATTTTCTAATTTGTTAAAATGCATGTGGTAATTAAAGACATTAGAGAAATGATGAGTACTTATTGAACCTCTGTTTTGTTATGGAAAGTGATACAATTTAGATTTGAAATTTAAAAGTGACTTTGTTATTCTTAACTTCTTAAGATTACTGATTACCCCATTTGGTGTTTTTGAAAAAAAAAAGAAGGAAAAAGTTGTGGTTTCAATTGAAGAATTGGATTTTTGTTTTTATATTTTGGACTTACAACTGCTATGAAACGAAAGCAATTTGTTCTACAAACACTAGTTGTTCTATAAAAGATTTCAACTACATCCAGCTTTATAGTAAATAATCATGTATTAGAAAATCAAAATACTGTATTTATAATTCGTCAAACATGACCATAGAGCTATAGTTTATTTGAAGTTATTGCACACATATTGTTGGTTCTCAAACGTCAAGATTTCGAATACGTGTATATATATATATATTACCATCTTACGACGACGACACGAACCGCTATTCACATACGTACTTCAAATTCACGACGACTAACACGACTTCGTAAGTATAATTATATTTATATATATATAAATATATAAATCCTAAATCCTACGGAAACTAAGTCATTTCGAGACTTAGTTTTATCCCGATTATAAACGGGATCAAATAACCATAGATTGGTTATTCTAAGTCAAAATAACACTACCTTAGAGTCGTTCGGTTAACGATTCGGTAGAGCTCGGTGACACGTAGTTTAGTTACCGCATTTGCTTAGAAACTCATAAGCTATTCCGTCTTAGGAATATTGTAGAATGCACGCTAGCGAGTCTCGTCTTGGAAACGACATCACGAAGTCGTAATTAGCTAGCTTTACACAAGGCAATCCAGGTGAGTTTATAACCCCACCTTTTTACGGTTTTACTTTTTTTATAAATGTTTTCGGGGTGGAAAGACATGCACGTTTTGCAAGAACATACAAAGTTTTTGAGCGAACAAAAACTCTTATTTCTAAAACATGTTACGAATGGATTTCGAGGAACCCAAATGGTTTACGAATGGATCATACTAAGTATACCGGTTTTTACAAAACAAATGCGTATTATCGAAATGTAAATGATTTTCAGGACTAGGGATGGATCGTCTGGTGATAATATAGAGAGACTGGGGAGTTAGCCTTAGAGGCTGGATAGGTTCAGCCTTAGAGGCTGGGGAGGTTCAGCCTTAGAGGTTGGGGTAAAATACATGTTACGAATGTTTAAACGGTATGAAATGAACTAATAAATCATGTGAGCATATATTAAATTTGAACTGCCATAAATTCTTAATTAGGGACGAAGGTTAGATCTAACGGGTACGGCCGAACCCCACTCATGGTACTTGTGACCACTTGAGTGCTTCGGTGTCCCAGTCGAGGTGAATCGACACAGTCGAGGTGAATCGACACAGTCGAGGGTAATCGACACAGTCAAGGTAAATTGACATAGTCGAGGTCAATCGACACAGTCGAGGAAAATCGACAAGGGTATAAGCCTACTCATTCGAGTGCTCCCTATGCTTTCACATGTTTTAATCTCCTTGCAAAACCTTAATTTAATTTGTTCATAAATGTTTTCATACCGGGGTTTTACAAATTACATAGCATGTTTCATACAAATTCAAAGCATAGGATTATGCAAGCATGAAGTCAAAGTCAGGGTGGGCATTGACGGTTATACGAACATTACAAATACGAGAGTTTACAAATACATGGTTTTACGAATATAATGCGTTACAAATACAAAGTTTCCATATAACTTGGCAAGAAAATGATTTCTAAATTCGTTTTCTCAATATTATTTCATAAACCGGTTATTCAAAAGATTTATTTCAAATCTTTTACAAACAAACTATAAACTCGCTCAACTTTATGTTGAATTTTTCGCATGTTTCTTTCTCAGGTTACTTTTCAGAAACTATGGCACGGTTGGAATAAGAGAACCATGTGGAGTCGAGTACTTAGTGGCGTTCAAATTTCTAGAAGTCTTAGCTTATTTTGTTTCCGCTGTGCAATGAAGATACCAGTCCAGTCACGCCAGCTCTGATAATTTCGGGGTGTGGCAGATTGGTATCAGAGCTATAGGTTACAGTGAATTAGGTTTCTGTACAGATACCTAGGCTCTAACCTCACATTTCTCTAGGACTTAGATCATTAAGACTTTGAATACGTACAAAACGACTAAGACTCGAATATGGTCTCCAACCGTTGCCGAAAAACAAACACTCAAAAATTTGTTTTTAAACATACGCTAAAGTTGTGTTTTACACACGGTACACAAAAACAATTACATACAGTACACAAAACTCTGAGAGTTTAGGAAACATGCATTTAAGACCTTCGGAAACTTATGTTGAAGTTCATTAAAGGTCATCACGTAGAAACCGCGAATATTAACTCGAACACACACTATTATCCATATTGACTATGATATTTTAATTTCCCGAGCAGGCAGCCTACACATAACGAAACGCTAGTGCACAAGAATACATGGAACTCAAATTTTACGTCAACGGATGTCGGAGTACGTCACATTCTACGCAGAACGAAACGCTAGTGCACATGTATACGTGAAACTTAAGCTATACATCAACGGAGGTTGAAGTACGTCACATACGACTTTCGAGGTGAAGTCACCAAGAAGACACTATGGAGCATTTCAACGATAATGCTAATCCTGTCAGCACGAAAACTATCGATCAGGAAGCGACGGTTGGGCACGCGGTCCTGCAAACGACACAAGTCATGCTAAGGAGAAGACACATGACTTCGTATTCCCCCTATCTTATTAACGACGAATATGCTATGTTCGACATTCCATGGTAATGTCACCTAACAACCGGTCATCACACGCAACCCCAGGTAAAGTCCTCAAATTCCTTTTATTGAAATTTCCTCTTACAAAATTAGTGAGTAGATTTTGTATCTCTGCTCCTCTTAATGGTCATTGTGTCACGATCATTTCTTTCGGTATAGCGAATATTCATTTGCTTCATTCCTTGAAAATCCATATGTTACGCATGCATCGTTTGTTGCGCATGTGGTTTCGTTTCGAATAAGCGTTTCATCAAAGTTCATATATTATTTCGCTAAATCTAATTATTGATTTGTGATTTGAATGACCCGCATTATTGTAATTGTTGGCTCCTTTGTTATCAAGTCAACACATTTTCTTGAAATTCCTCTTCTTTTCAAGTTACATACATGGTTTTTCGTTGTGACCATGCCGAAAGTCTTTCTTGTCGATACATGTATTTATTGTCGGATTGCGTCGAAACCAAGTTCGTTTGTTTGAACTTGTTCATTACACATATTTGATTCAAGACATCATATGATGTATTGGGAGCATCATATTCAGATCAATTTTAACGAGCACTTCATTTGTTCCGAGTCGTAGTAAACTTGTTTGGTATTCGACTCCATTAAATTGTTTGTTGATTTCGACACCATGTGGTGGTGCTTTCATTAATTTGAAGCTTGCGCTAATCTCGTTTACACATCTTATGCACGGATTTAATTAATTATTTATTGATTTGCTTTAAATCCGCTTCGATTTATCATGTTTAAGTGGTCTTAACACAATTGTGTGTTAAGACAATGTTACACAAATTCATTTTTATATTCCGGTGTACCTACTAACGGTTCTTTCACTATCAATCGAATGTTTTGCGATATTCATTACTTCTTCATCCTCGATCGAAAACTTTATTTCTTTGATGTTCCATTTTTAGTTGAAAAATCCTATGATGTTGTTAGAAACAAATTTTCATATTTACTTCATTGCGCTCTCATTTGACATCAAACACAGTGAATTTGTTTAATCACTACTATTATTGAATTATTTAAATCACTACGACACCTTGTGGTGTCAGTACAAACTTGTTGCTTGGGCTATTCGTGATTGAGCGTTTCATGCAAAACACAGGTGATACTTTTTCGATCACCGCTATATTTGAATTGTTTCATTCACTACGACACCTTGTGGCGTCGGTATAACTTGTAGCTTGTGCTGATCACGACCGAGTGTTTCGTGCAAACTATTACATTTGAGCTTTTCGATTCTAAGCTCATCCACTGGATGTTATTGCTTCTAGAACTCATTTACATATTGTGAACGTTCATATGGAATTCGATTGGTCGAAGTTCCTGTTCATTGTTGGATCCCTGTTGACTTAGTCACATTAGTGACTGTACCTATACGTCTGGTTTCTTTTGATATCAATTTCTGAAACACATTTCTTTTAAATCGTTGGGTTCTTATTGTTGAGGAATGTCCTTGAATTCACATGATTCAAATAAGTCTTGATCCGATTTCGTGGTCATCCACTTTGATACTACTCATATTTACCTACACATAACGTAACTCTACGGAGTTAACGTAGTCTAAATTTCGAGGACGAAATTTCATTAACAGGGGGAGAATGTGACAGCCGGTGATTTACGGCTCCTAATTACATGATTAACAAACATTAGGACGATAATAAATAATGTTTACGACGCTAATTAACTTAACCAGACCCTTGGAGTGCCCAGGAACGTTTATTCGACTATACAGTGCGCGTGTGGTGATTTACGGGAAATCTGCTGAATATTACGCGACAACGAACTGATACCGTACAAAGTACTGATAAGGCTGACAAATACGGTTTTTCCATGAATATTTTATGCTTGTGAAATTTATTTTGTGAATTTATTGTGCTTCCGTTCGTCCCAAACGCAAACAGGAACGAGAAACGCGATGGCAGGAAACGCATCGGCAATGAAACGGAAGCGGCGGAGACGCCTGTCACCTTCAGAACCTGCATTTTACGCTATATTTAGCTCCGTAATGAAATTTTAGTAACTACAGTCGAAACCGGATCAGAAAACGAATTAAAAACGACAACGAGGTAATTTTTCGCGATTCTTAACGACCGACTAACGAAGGCGTCCAACATCTAATACCGACACTATTTTATATATTCTTAAATCAAAAACTATAATTCGCGATATTTTTACACTAATCGGGTTATGATAACGGGTCTCGTAGGAACGAGCGGGCCACTTTAAACACGAGATGGGATTGTGGGCCTTGGGCCCAAGCCCAAAAACCCACAAGACTAAAACCTGTATATATACAAGACCTTATGGTCTTTTAATTCCCATTCCATAAAAATCAAACACAGACCTTAAAGTCTGTCTTTCCCCTCTCTCCTCTCTCGAGCTATACATATGCAAACAATACACACACACAAATCAACCCAATAAAATAAATGTAGACTCTCCATCCTCACTCCTTCTATCTCTCGATTACATACAAACAAAACAACGCACAACCCTCATTTTCACAATCAGGTGCTCAAACACCCCCCCCTCGACAACACCTCCTCTACTTCTCTCCTTCTTCGGCTCCCCTAAACCGACGACGGAGTAGTCTTAGCGACGGCGGCGACGAGCCGCGGCGGTGGTGGTGTGTGACGGTGAGACCAGGGAAGAAGAGAGAGAGAGAGAGTGAGAGAGAGAGGGGAGAGAAAGAAGTACGGATGGCGGGGGAGGAAGACCCGGTAATGATTTAAACGACACGAAATTTCTAATTTTATAGTTTTAGATTTTGTTGATGCATGCATCTGTCGACTTCCTCTTGTATCGAGTCTTAGATTAGTGTGTATAGTTCAGGGCTTGTAGATCGAGAAAATAGGAAAGTTTGTAAGTTTAACAAGCTGATTTTGCTCCAAAGGTTTATTTCGCTCAAAATGGTTTAGGTGCATTTTTGAGCGGAATCACAATGTTCTGATTCCGCTCCAATTGACACTTGAACGTTTTCGAACGGAATCACGAGTACTATATATAGGTCACCAGGAGCGAAATCATAGAACAGTTCTTGAATTCCACACCGAAGTGCTGCCGGTGTGACGTTTGCATGTAAACTGTGAAATCAATACAAAAGGTGTTAAAAGTGAATTGCTAGTTGTTTCTACGTCAGTTTCTTGTTTTCCGCACCTGAAACTGATCAAAACTCCTCTGATAGAATCATTCGGGTCCATTCACGATCCTACAAGTGGTATCAGAGCTCAGGTTGAGGAGTTCTGCAGATTACAGCTAGTTTTAATTGCATTTTCTATATTCTACACCTTCTTTCATCAGTTCAGGAAGTTTTAACGGTCAAAACCTGATCTATTTTTCACAGATTGTGTATTAGTGAATATTAACAAAGCCTTGAAAGTTTGAGACTAAAATTCACAGTAAAAATGGACAAATTGGACCTTCGAGCTGATTCCGCTCGAGTGGATACTTTCTGATTTCACCTGAATTGATCAGATTTCGCTCCAAAAGTATTTCTGATTCCGCTCCAGAGTACCATAATTCTAATTCCACTCCAAAATACATGCTAATTCCGCTCCAAGTTGCTGATTGCTGATTCCGCTCCAAAAATACTTGTTGATTCCGCTCCAGAATTACAAAGTGTGATTTCACTTGAATTCTCAGATTCCGCTCCAAAGTGATAGACTTTGAAAAACGTGTTACCAAAGCATGGATTCTGAATTTTATAATGCTTTTGCAACAACACCTACTACTCCGGCTGACATTGCTAAGAACATGAACATGGAGAATGAAACCGGAACAATGCCAAAACCCCCGGAACTTATGGGAATTGAAGACTATCATGGATGGAAGAAACGTTTTGAGAATTGGGTTCAGGCGAACCATTTAAAAGCTTGGGAAAGCATTGAAACTGAATATGAGAGGCCACAAAACTCAGTGGGAGTTGGTAAAATCATTTCAGAATTCACAGAGCAAGAGAGAGAAAGTTATAAAGGAGAGAAAATGATGATCAATCTATTACAACAAGCTGTTAAAGAGGATATATTTGTGTTGCTTCAACATGATGACAGTGCTTATTCTATCTGGGAAGCTCTTAAAAAGAAATTTGAAGGAAGTACAGAAATGCTACAGAGTAAAGCAGCTTTGTTGAAAAAAGAGTTTGAGTTGTTTACTTGTATGCCTGGTGAGACAACAAAGACTCTCATTGAGAGATATTGTCATCTTGTACGCACCATGTCACAGTTGAAGATTACAAAAACTCCAGCAGAATGGGTAGAAAAGCTTGCTGATGCATTACCACAAAAGGAATGGGGTACATATAGGATGATTCTGAAAAATTCTGGAC
Source organism: Helianthus tuberosus (assembly GCA_030545235.1). NCBI lineage: Eukaryota > Viridiplantae > Streptophyta > Magnoliopsida > Asterales > Asteraceae > Helianthus > Helianthus tuberosus. The sequence goes on from CM060367.1 coordinate 84,209,131, forward strand.
AGTTTAACAGATTATCAATTGCTCAGTTTATTGAAAAGCTGGAGGCACATGATCTTGAACAGCAGAAAATTGCCAGAATGAACAGTTCAAGCAATCAGCAAGATATCAAACTGTACTATAAAGGAAATGTTCAGACAATTGAAGTGAGTCCAAAAATCCAAACAGCATTTAGTGCAGGAAATTCATCCGGAACAAGCAGTCAAAGCTCAATCAATACTAGTGGATTTTCAAATGTGAATCCTTCAAGTGTTCAAAGTGCATCTGTTGGAAATGGGCATCTGATTCAGTGTAATGTGGCTTTACATCTTCAAAATGGACAAAATTATTCTGAAGAAGTTGTGAAAAGTCATATGGGATTACTGGTCACTGCATTAGAATCTTATGATGGGTTGATTGCCGGAAAAATTGGTAATCCGATGCTCACAAAGGAAGATTACGACCAGATCGATGCAGAGGAGTTGGAACTGATGGACATTAAATGGGCATTAGCTAGTGTTTTGAGGAGAGCAGAAAAATTTAGAATGATTACAGGAAGAAGTGATTTCTTGGATGCAAATCTTTCTAATTTAGGTTTTGATAAATCTAAAGTTGTCTGTTTTCGTTGTAGGGAGAAAGGCCATTTTAAAAGAGAGTGCAAGAATCAGGAGCCGAGAGGAGCAAAGGATCCTTTTGGAAAAGATGATTATTATAAGAAGTCCATATATCAACAAATCACTCATCTACCACATCAACAAAAAGATTCACAAACGGCACATGGGAAAATGATCGAAGATGCAAACAAGAAGGCTTACTATGGCATTATTGATCAAGATGATGAGAAAGTGGCTGAAGGTTTTAACTGGGACAAATACATTCCAGCTGATCCTAATGTTAAAGCTTTTATTGCTCAGATTGTGCAAAAGCCAGAGTTGATAAAGGAATGGATGGCTGTATTATCTGATGATGAGAAAAGTGAAGATGAAGAATCTGTTTCTTCTAAAAACAGTTCAACAGATACTAGTGATGATGATGAAGAAGTTGTACAGATAAACATTGGAAAATCTCATTTATCTTCTGACAGTTTTGAATTTTATTTTGCAGATAAATTGAAGAAACTCAAAGAGAGAAAAGCTGCAAAAGAATTGAAGGAAGTCAAATTGATTGAGAAGATAGTGGAAGTGGAAAAGATAGTTGAAGTTGAAAAGATTGTGGAGGTCGAGAAGATTGTTGAAGTTACGAAACCATGTCTTACATGTTTGGAATCTTGCAAACAGTGTGAAGTAAAAGACGAGAGGTTTAGTGAACCAGAAAAGATGAAAGAAAAGTTGTTGTTTGATGTGAAGAATTTGAAAGAATCCTATGATGTTTTGAACAGAACAGTGAATAGTTTGCAAACGCCAAACACTGAAAGAGAAAAAGTGTTGAAAATGTTGAATGCAACAATGATGTCAAAGCAGAAAGAGATAAATTTCTACATTGAAGAATGTGCGAAATGGAAGCAAGAGTTGGATGGTGAAAATGTTGAAAATGAAACAGTTAGACGTTTGCTGAAAAGTTATACATGTTCTAATTACTTAATTGACAGAATTTACCCTACTGTTGCAGGTTTTGAGGCATTTAAAGATGAACAACCAAAGAAGAAGAAGGATACTGGTAAGAAACTGTGTGTTAGGTATAACAAGTGTCCGCCTCCAATTTGGGAAGGGTATTCGCCTAGAAAACCGAATGAGGAACAAGTCCAAAAGGCAGTTAATCTAAAGTTAGAGTCTGAGTTAACCGATGTATTACCAGACAACATTGACGTCACGTTCACAGCGTCTGACACAGATCATGAGTCCGAATTAATAAAAAGAATGGTCGATCAGGTGTTGGATAAGGATGAGGAGTCAGAGTTAAAATACGAGTCCGAAAGTTCGTGTCAGTCTGTCGAAAGTTCGAGTTCGTCCGAAAAGAGTTCAAAATCATCGGGAAAACGGGTTTATAGTAAAGAATTTTTGTTGTCAAAATCTAATTTGAATGACGAAACATTTGAAGTTGCCTATACTTTGAGTGATTCTGACAAATTATATTTTGACAAAGAGTTTCCAATAAGAAATGTTCGTTTTGACATGATTAAAAAGGTTTTCAAAATGACAGAAATTAATATTTTTGAAATAAAAGATCTTAATCTTTCTGAAAGACCTAAAAAATACACTTCAAAAGTTCAACAGCGTTTAAACAAGAAAAGGAATTACGGTTCCAGTTCTGGTTGTCAAAAGAAACCAAACCATAACAGTAATTTCAAAAGGAAAGGTTTAGGTTTTATACCACCAGAAAATTATAAAAATGAGAAAATTTCTAAAAATACAAAATTTGTTTCATGTCCGTCTGCTGAAGAAGAAAAGAAGAGCTCATTTTGGAGACAAACAAATCAAGAATTTTTTGCTGAAAAGAAGATTGGAACTTATCAGAAGAAAGAAACCAGAACTTGTTTTAGATGCAATGAAGTTGGTCACATTGCATGGAACTGTCCCAGAGCAACTAAAACAAAATAGGGAGTCTCTGAAAAACTTAAAGGAAAAGTTGTTGTCACGGCCCACGACCCGGTTTGACCCGTTTCAGGAGCCGTGGCAGAAAATACTGCGGTATTGATTTAATTGATTTTAACAGCGGAAACAGGATCGCTTAAAGCTAAAAATTTTTCCCCGATTATTTTATTTCACAATTCGGGATAAAACCCCGATAATTTACAATAGTATGTTTTTACTATAAAAACGTGATATTACAAAATCATTTATTTATTTTATATTGAGCCACTATCAGTCAGCTTGAGATGCTTCCCAGTACTTTTCCTGAATTACAACAGATCACCTGAAACATGTTTGAAAAAGGTTTTGTCAGCGGGAAATACTGAGTGAATCATTCTATTTACTAAAATGACACATTTGTTATAATATACAGTATTAAGAGCGATTACAATGTTTCTGATATCAAGCCAACTACCCACGGTACTTGCCACTCGACCCATTGGCCCATTCGTCCAATGGTGTCTGTGACTGCGGTCATATCCCCCACTGGCTGCCCCAATGGTGACGATTATCAAGTAATGTATACAGAACCCCACATACCGGCTGTAACTTGGTGATTACAAAGACTTAATCCCCGTAATTATAACTTTGAAAATAAAATGATTTTGTAAACAGATTTGATAAAAAGGAGAGAATGACTCACATTGCTGATTTAATATGGTCAGAGTCTAATCTATAGTTTTAGCCTTGTTAACCTAATATAAATAATGCACACAAAACTGGGTTAGTAATCAATCCAGCAATTACGATAATTTACGGGATCAAATTATCACAATGAATGTCAAAATGCAATACTTTGTCCATCGAATTAACGAAGATCCATTGAATTAACAATGAACGACAAGGTATAATACTTTATCCATCGAATTAACGATGATCCGTTGAATTAACAACGAACGATAAAGTATAATACTTTACCTATCGAATTAACGACAATCCGTCAAATTAATGACGAACGATAAAGTATAACCCTAATGTGGGCGGCATTTAAACATGCATTGGATATCTTGATCTTCGGATAAATGAATCGTAGCAGCGATTGTGCTAATACCCTGTTCTGTAGCAGAATTTCGATACCCGGGGGTGAAATTGAAGTAAACAGAAAGTATTTCAACGTATTTGTGAGAATTATTTCGACGTAATATGATCAGAAATCGACTACCAGTGTCTGCTATTTATAGGTGAATTTTGGGATGCCCTGCGCATCGTAGCAAAACATCCCCTACGATGCGTATGGGTCTTTTAAAGGCCTGCGCATCGTAGGCCATATCCTGCTACGGTGCGTATGGGTAAAAAGTAGGCTCATAGACTAGCCACGACTGGGACTAGCCTTGGTGAGTCAGTATTTTCACATTTCAGCATTTTGACAACGTATTTTAGTGGATAATTATCCACTAGGGTTTACCCCTCTTGAGTTTTAGGGGCCCTAATCCTGATTCTGAAAATTATGAAAATTTCAGGGTTTGTTCAGAATCACTTGGGTCTCTCAATTAGGGTTTCCTTTTAGATTAATTAATTCATTAAATAGTACTTTTGATGAGAGTTGTTACATTCTACCCACCTTAAGAAAAAAATCTCGTCCTCGAGATTTACTGGAATAAGTATGGATACTTTTTCTTCATTTCTGATTCCAGTTCCCAAGTGTATTCAGCTCCTCTCTTTGAATCCCACTTAACTTTGACTAAAACTAGTCGTTTGTGTTTGAGAAACTTGATCTTTCGATCCTCAATTTGAAGAGGTTTCTCAACAAATTTCAACTTTTCGTTTACTTCTATATCTTGAAGAGGTACTACCAGAGATTCATCTGATAAGCATTTCTTGAGATTGGATACATGAAATACATTATGTACTCCAGATAATTCTTCTGGTAATTGTAAACGATAAGCTACTGGTCCTATACGTTGGATCACTGGAAATGGTCCTACGTACCTGGGACTTAGTTTTCCTTCCTTTCCAAATCTGACTACTCCTTTCCAAGGAGAAACTTTCAACAGTACTCTGTCTCCAACTTGGAATTCTAACGGCTTGCTTCTATTGTCTGCATAACTTTTCTGACGATCTCGAGCCGTCTTCAACCTTTCCTTAATTTGAGTAATCTTATCAGTTGTTTCTTGCACTATTTCAGGTCCTGATAACTGACTTTCTCCTATTTCTGCCCAGCAAACTGGGGTTCTGCACTTTCTTACATACAGTGCCTCGAATGGAGCGGTTTCAATACTTGAATGATAACTATTGTTATAGGAGAATTCAATTAATGGTAAGTGATCATCCCAACTTCCACCAAAGTCTATTACACATGCTCGAAGCATGTCTTCTAGAGTTTGGATCGTTCTTTCACTTTGTCCGTCTGTTTGTGGATGATATGCAGTGCTCAGGTTTAGTCGAGTTCCCATTGCTTGCTGGAAACTTTTCCAGAAATGGGAAGTAAAACGACTATCTCTATCCGAAACAATGGAGAGTGGAACTCCATGTAATGATACAACTTCATCTACATACAATTTAGCCAGTCTTTCCATGCTAAAGGTTTCTTTCATAGGTAGAAAGTGAGCAGATTTGGTTAATCGATCCACAATTACCCAAATCGCATCATTACCTTTTCTGGTTTTGGGTAACTTAGTAACAAAATCCATTGTTATAAGTTCCCATTTCCACCCTGGCATTTCTAACTGTTGTAGTAATCCTGAAGGTTTCTGATGTTCTGCCTTAACTTGTGAACAAGTAAGACATTTAGAAACATAACTGGCTATGTCTCTTTTCATTCCTATCCACCAGAAATTCTTCCTTAAATCTTGGTACATCTTATTGTTTCCTGGGTGCATAGTGTACCTAGATTTGTGAGCTTCTTCTAAAATCTTAGGTCTTAAGTCTCCCTGCTTAGGTACCCAGATTCTACTTTTATGGAATCTCCAAATTCCATCTACACCTTGCTCTAATTCCTTGATTCGTCCTTTCATCCCTTCAGCGTCCCCCTTGATTGCTGTAGTTTGAACATTCTTCAATTGTTCCATTAAATCTATTTGTAGATTTAATCTGAGAGCACGAACCCTTCGTTGTTTCTCATAATACTTACGACTTAAGGCATCTGCAACTACATTCGCCTTTCCTTCGTGATACTGAATATCACAGTCGTAGTCACTTAAAATTTCCATCCATCTCCTTTGCCTCATGTTTAACTCTTTTTGCCCAAAGATATATTTTAAACTTTTGTGGTCGGTGTAGACAGTAAATTTACTTCCGTAAAGATAGTGTCTCCAAATCTTAAGGGCAAAAATTACGGCTCCTAATTCTAAATCATGAGTCGTATAATTCTCCTCGTGCTTTTTCAACTGCCTTGATGCATACGCAATTACCTTCTTGCGTTGCATAAGCACACATCCATATCCAAATTTTGAAGCATCACAATATACTTCAAAATCTTCAGTTCCTTCTGGTAAGGCTAAGATTGGTGCATTGGTTAGTTTCTGTTTCAAAATCCTAAAGGCTTCTTCCTGTTTAGGTCCCCACTCAAACTTAGTGGCTTTACAGGTTAACTTAGTTAATGGTACGGCTATCTTGGAAAAATCCTTAATAAACCGTCTATAGTACCCAGCTAAACCTATAAAACTTCTAATTTCCATTGCTGTTTGTGGAACCTTCCATTTGGTAATTGCCTCTATCTTAGCAGGATCTACATGAATACCTTCATGATTCACCATGTGTCCTAAAAATTGCACTTCCTTTAGCCAAAATTCGCACTTCGAGAATTTGGCGTACAACTTTTCTTTTCTTAACAAAGTTAAGAGTGCATGAAGATGTTCACAATGCTCTGTCTGACTTTTGGAATAAATAAGTATATCGTCTATAAAAACAATTACAAATTTATCCAAGTACGGTTTACAGATCCTATTCATCATGTCCATGAATGCTGCAGGTGCATTCGTTAACCCGAAGGGCATGACTGTAAACTCGTAATGACCATACCTAGTTCTGAAAGCAGTCTTAGGTATGTCTTCTTCTTGTACCTTCAATTGATGATATCCAGAGCGTAAATCTATCTTAGAAAAATATCTAGCCCCCTGAAGTTGATCAAAAAGATCATCAATCCTAGGTAATGGATATCGATTCTTAATTGTAACCTTATTCAATTCTCTATAATCGATACACATTCTCATTGAACCATCCTTTTTCTTCACAAACAACACTGGCGCTCCCCAAGGGATGAGCTAGGTTGTATGAATCCTTTACTTAGTAATTCATCTAATTGCTTTTTCAATTCTAACATTTCTGTGGGTGCTAACCGATAAGGTGCCTTGGCTATTGGTGTAGTTCCTGGAATTAAATGAATCCTAAATTCTACTTCCCTATCTGGAGGTAATCCTGGTAAATCTTCTGGAAATATATCAGAGTATTCCGATACTACTGGTATTTCCTTTAGATCTTTTCCCTTAGTGCTAATGATTACTGAAATCATATACACTATTCCTTGTTTTCGTTCATAATTAGCAACTTTCATTACTGATATGAACTTCATGGATTTCCGTGGTTTATCTCCTGTAATCCTAATCACTTCTCCGGAAGGTGATTGAATTTCTATTGAATTCTGATCACAAAGGATTCTAGCATGGTTGGCTACTAACCAATCCATTCCTAATACAACATCAAATTCAGCTAAATTCATCGGCAATAGTCTTGCAGAGAATTTATGTCCTAAAAGTTCTATGTTTCCTTCTTGCAACACTTTGTCTATTTTAACTGAATTTCCGTCTGCGGTTTCAACGGTAAAAATCTGTCTAATAGTGGTTAAAGGTAAACTAAGAGCTTGACAGAATGAAGTATTTATAAAACTTTGGTTTGCACCAGAGTCAAATAATACTTTTGCATAGACGTTGTGAACTAGGAACGTACCCGCTATCACATCTGGAATGAGTTCTGCTTCTTGGGTGGTCAGCTGAAATGCCCTAACATTCTTCTTAGTAGTTCCTTCTGTCGTCTTTGGTTTGTTGTCTACTGGTTTGACCAATTTAGGACATTCTGTTTTATAATGCCCCGCTTCACCACAGTTAAAACAGATTACTGTTTTCTTTTTACAGTTTTCTTCACGATGTCCTATAGCTTTGCAAAAATTGCAAGTGATATCGCATCTTCCAAAATGCTTCTTTTTGCATTTCTTGCAGAATGACGGACCTGGAGATTGCCCTGTGCTTTTTCTCTTAAAGCTGTTATTATTACCCACACGAAATCCTTGGGTAATCTTCTGAGCTAGTGCCTTCTTTCTATCTTCATCTCTTGTGCGCACCAATTCATCAGTCAGAGTGTTGGCTAATTCTACCGCATCATCAATAGTGCGAGGTCTCGCAGCTTTAACAATATTGCGGATTTCGCTTATTAGCCCCCAAATATAGCGAGAAATAAGTACCGGTTCTGGCGAAGCCAATGTTGGTACTACTCTTGCATATTCGAAGAATGTCGAGGTGTAACCGCGACAATCCACACTCATCATCCGATGATTTAGAAACTTATTCGCCATCTGTTCCTTCTCATACTCAGGACAGAATTTTCTTTCCACCAAACCTTTAAATTCTTCCCAAGTCATAGCATAAGCTATTGCTCTTCCTTTTGATTGTAACACAGTATTCCACCACTCGAGTGCTCCTTCTTTGAACAGATTGGACGAATACATGACTTGATCATCTTTACCACATTTACTTATTGCAATGACTGCTTCGGTTTTCTCTAACCAACGCAGTGATGCAGTTGCTCCTTCATTGCCTGCAAATTCAGTGGGTTTACAAGCAATGAATTCTTTGAAAGTGCAACCAGGCGTTGCAGTTTTCATTTTCTTGGTTAATGGAGCTTGATGTGGTTCCTTATTTTGGTTAACATGATTATTGCCTCCATTTACACTATTACTGAAGTTATCTTCAGTAATTTGTTTGCTCGGAACAATTTGTTGTGGTTCGGGTGGATTCTTGATAGCAGCGACGAATGCTGGAATAGCATTGGCTATCCCTTGAGCAACAATGGTTTCGATATCTTGCCGAGTCATATATTGATCTCTTGAATGTTGTTCAGAATGATTAACTTCATTAATAGGTTCATTACCACTGTTTGCCATCTGATAATGTATATATATAAATTTCATTAGTAACTGACAAATAATAATTATATACAAATAATCAGAAAATTGCATAATACAAATATAGTCAAAACAATCGATCTTTCGATTTTATTTATATATCTATTGTAATATGCATCATTACTCACAGATATCATACAGAGTTTTATTGATTATTTACAGACTAACTTGATTAGTACTATTATACAACTACCATTTTGTCCTTGTTACCATTTCTCGTTACTTGCTGTTTTTTTTTTAAAACGCATTTCTCTCTCGTCGTACTTCCACGCAATCTGTCCACCTATCTCCCTCATTCTATTTCCCATATCAAACAACTCTTCGCCAAAGTGGCGAAGCTCGGCCATGTTTTCAGTGCTCATGGGTGGATTGGGTAATGGTTCTGGATCGAATTGTGGAAGAAAAGTGAATGGATCGTTGACAATATTTTGAAATTGCCAATCATTTGTCCACCATTCGTCCATTCCTATGGGTTGGGAGTGAACTATTGGATCGGGAATTGCTGCTGGTTCCCAATTCATAGGGAATTGGTTTTCAATAGGATAGGTAAAAAGATTTGTCTGAACAGGCTGAATCGTCTCACAGTTTTCTAGCAGAAAATCTATTTCATCTTGAAAAGTTCTTTCCTGGTTTGGATTGGAACTCTCTCCAATTTCTCTCTGAGCTGGTATAGACCCTTGCCCAACTTCCCTTATTACTTCTTTAGTAATCTCCTCCATTTGTATTTCTACCTCCTTACCCTTCTTTTTGTCTCCAGTTTCCAATTCTTGTGGTTTGGAATTCTCTTCGGTTACGACTTCTTTTTCCTTTTTCAAAGGATTATTTATTTTGGGCAGTTTCTTAACTGACTTCTTCTTACGGATTTTCCTCCATCCTACATAAGTTCTTTTCTTCTGTTTTGGCTTGCTCAGGGGTGGAACCTTGAATTCTACTGGTTGTTCAATATCGGGATAGTAGCTAATATATTCTTTGGAAGCTTCGACAGTTACAGGATACAGATTAAGATTCTGGAAATCTTCGGTTATCTCACTCATGCTGATGTAGCATATATGCAAAATGCATAAAATACTAAGTTAAAATTTACAAATAAACTTTTGTAATTTTATTTCATACTGTGTACTAGTTGATTTACAAAGATAACTGACAAACACACTCAGGTTTCAAGTTTTATTTATCACACAAGGTTTCTAGATTTATGAGAGTAGGGTGCTAATCTTTAAAGATTTATATTTTCTGCTACAGTGGCTAGCATATATAAATTAGCCCATTTCTCATCTAGTTTATCTTCCCAAGGTGATTTATCAATTAATTCCTGAGTTTCCCGTTTAATCCTCTTTTCTCGGATTTTCTCTTTACTTTTCTTAATAATCATTTCCCTCCTTTGAGGAGAAAGTGATTCCTCGTATTGTGCCTTTCGCACGAATATTCCTTCTTCAGGAATTTCCGACTGACTCGAGGATTTAGTTCGGGATGAACTTCCTTTTTCATTAGATGTTTTCTCTAATTTAAGATAAATGCTTGACAGCTTTTTCTTACCCATTCTGTAACTAACAAATAATCAAATAATCAGTTAATAATACAATTAATCACATAATAGTAATCAGGAAAAAATTTAAGTATTCTAAATACTTAGTCAGCTTAACCCAGTGGCTGTAATCAGGAAAAATGGAGCATTTCTAAATACTTAGTCAGCTTAACCCAGTGGCTCTGATACCACCTTTTTCTGTCACGGCCCACGACCCGGTTTGACCCGTTTCAGGAGCCGTGGCAGAAAATACTGCGGTATTGATTTAATTGATTTTAACAGCGGAAACAGGATCGCTTAAAGCTAAAAATTTTTCCCCGATTATTTTATTTCACAATTCGGGATAAAACCCCGATAATTTACAATAGTATGTTTTTACTATAAAAACGTGATATTACAAAATCATTTATTTATTTTATATTGAGCCACTATCAGTCAGCTTGAGATGCTTCCCAGTACTTTTCCTGAATTACAACAGATCACCTGAAACATGTTTGAAAAAGGTTTTGTCAGCGGGAAATACTGAGTGAATCATTCTATTTACTAAAATGACACATTTGTTATAATATACAGTATTAAGAGCGATTACAATGTTTCTGATATCAAGCCAACTACCCACGGTACTTGCCACTCGACCCATTGGCCCATTCGTCCAATGGTGTCTGTGACTGCGGTCATATCCCCCACTGGCTGCCCCAATGGTGACGATTATCAAGTAATGTATACAGAACCCCACATACCGGCTGTAACTTGGTGATTACAAAGACTTAATCCCCGTAATTATAACTTTGAAAATAAAATGATTTTGTAAACAGATTTGATAAAAAGGAGAGAATGACTCACATTGCTGATTTAATATGGTCAGAGTCTAATCTATAGTTTTAGCCTTGTTAACCTAATATAAATAATGCACACAAAACTGGGTTAGTAATCAATCCAGCAATTACGATAATTTACGGGATCAAATTATCACAATGAATGTCAAAATGCAATACTTTGTCCATCGAATTAACGAAGATCCATTGAATTAACAATGAACGACAAGGTATAATACTTTATCCATCGAATTAACGATGATCCGTTGAATTAACAACGAACGATAAAGTATAATACTTTACCTATCGAATTAACGACAATCCGTCAAATTAATGACGAACGATAAAGTATAACCCTAATGTGGGCGGCATTTAAACATGCATTGGATATCTTGATCTTCGGATAAATGAATCGTAGCAGCGATTGTGCTAATACCCTGTTCTGTAGCAGAATTTCGATACCCGGGGGTGAAATTGAAGTAAACAGAAAGTATTTCAACGTATTTGTGAGAATTATTTCGACGTAATATGATCAGAAATCGACTACCAGTGTCTGCTATTTATAGGTGAATTTTGGGATGCCCTGCGCATCGTAGCAAAACATCCCCTACGATGCGTATGGGTCTTTTAAAGGCCTGCGCATCGTAGGCCATATCCTGCTACGGTGCGTATGGGTAAAAAGTAGGCTCATAGACTAGCCACGACTGGGACTAGCCTTGGTGAGTCAGTATTTTCACATTTCAGCATTTTGACAACGTATTTTAGTGGATAATTATCCACTAGGGTTTACCCCTCTTGAGTTTTAGGGGCCCTAATCCTGATTCTGAAAATTATGAAAATTTCAGGGTTTGTTCAGAATCACTTGGGTCTCTCAATTAGGGTTTCCTTTTAGATTAATTAATTCATTAAATAGTACTTTTGATGAGAGTTGTTACAGTTGTTGAGAAAAATGAACCACCAAGTGAAAGATTTAAAGTGTTTAAAAATTCAACATATGAAGTTGGTGAGTGTTCGAAAAGGTTTTACAAGAAAAAGGGAAATCTTGAGAACCAAGCTTGGGTTGTTAAGAAATCAGATGTAAAATCTGGCGATGAATCTGATTTCACAAAGTCAGAGGAGCCACAAGTTGTTAAAAAGGGTGAAAACTCAGTGCCTCTAATGGATGATGTTCATTTTCCTCCATTGAGAGCTGAGAATTTTAAATCAAAGGTTGGAAAGGTTGAGATCTCGAAGCAATTCTATTCTGAGAAGAAAGAATTTGATGTCAAGAAAGCATTTAATGGGAATGTTAAAAACATTTTTGGAAAATTGGTAGATGGGAAGGTTAAAGGGGTAAAGGAATTTTATGAATCAAAGAAGGCAACTTACAGCCCAACCCCTAGTGAAGTTGAGAAAGTTACACCCAAAGCAGGTCAGGCTTGGGTGTCTGTGTTCTTTACTTGAAAAATCTGACTTGCCGAAGCTCCCAGGTTGGTAAGAGTGGAGCAGGAATCGGCATCATTCTTGATATGATTGGTTGGTAAATATACAGGTGATATCTTTATATTGTTATATTTTGATTTACATGAGGATATAGTTGGTGAGTGAACCTACAACTGGTTGAAGAAGATTTTCACCTAAAAGTGGTAAATCAAGGACATTAAGTTGTACTTGTTTTTCCTACATATTGATTGAGAAACGATGTGATGAACCCCTAATTTTACAAGTGGTAAAATCAACAAAATTATTTTCTGGAAAAATCATTTTGGTTTTTTGGTTAAAACAAACTTAAGTGTTTTGAAATCATAATGAGAAAATAGTTTTGTGAAAGGGGGAGTTCTGATTGTTTATGCCAAGTGGATGGCGATTTGAAGCAATTCGATATCAGTTGTCAAGTTTATTGTACAGTTTATTTTCAAATTTCCTAAAATGTGTTTGCATTTTAGGGGGAGTAAAAATTTTCAGAAAATCCAAAAACATTAGAAAATTTGAAAAAGTCAAAAACATGATAAAATGAAAAATGAGTTTTGTTGTATAAAAGAGGAAATGATAGTACATCAGTGGACGATCACGGCATGCTAAAGAAATGGAAAGTTAAATAGTGATAAACGGTCTCACTGATGATGTGCCAGTAGGTTTTTACACATTTAGTAGATTGTGACGAGATATAAACCTAAATTCAAACTTGCTTATATCGTGGAGAACAACTTCTTGGATATATGGGTAACCCCCGAAATCTTGTTTGAAAGGTCCCTCTTTTTGAGATACTAGGTCTTTATGCTTAGTGATATCTGGGGTATTATCCAGGGACTTCTGCTGAATGGAAATTCTGACCTAGTCCCCGCATAATACTTTTTGCAAATGCTTTGAAATATAAGCACAGCCCTCAGCAAATTGATTAAACAATAAAATTGATAATCATTGCTGTTGAAACAAAAGATCCTCTAAAGGGGACACACCAAAAGTCGAAGCCGTCATCTCTCTGCGTATACGGAAGTATCGACCTGAGCTCTCACGGCCCTCGCATTTTAACCCTTACAGATATCATCTAGGCATATTCACCTGTAAGACTGAATATTGGGATCTGGATACGGGAGTATATTCAAGTAGTGGGACACGCGAATAAGTTTAAGTGCTTAAAACATTAATATCGTATCTCGGATCAGTTGAACTTTGTGTGAAAATTTAAGTGGACCAATATACTGACAATCTAGGTGAATTGTTTAGAACTTAAAATGTAATAAAGCTTAACGGTGTTGGTGACTTGTCTCAGAAACTGATATGATCCTCTTACACAAACTCACAAAAATATTGTTTGTAAATATTTCTTTAATGCATTTCATTTTATTACTTTCAAAATCCAAAAAGATTTTCGGTGTGTTTTAGCATAAATTTTTGGAAAACTCAAAAAGATTTTCGACAACTGATATTGGAGAGCTGATTTTCAAAATTCCAAGTGCTAAACATGATGACATTTTGTAAGGAAGAATCTGTGTTTGAAAACAAATGTGTTGTGATCAAATTTTAAAATAGTTCATCAAGATTATTGAGTTATTTTTAGGGAGAGTCAGTGTTAGTGTATACATTGAATTGTATAAACGTGTAAAACTGACTTTGAGGTAGAGATTGTGCAGATAACCTGAGCTGAACATGAGCCAGGTGTCGATCTTGGAAGAATGATTAAGTTGTATGATGAAAAGCCAGGTGGATTGATCCTGAGGATGCTTAAAAAGTCAGATTCCGATACCTGAAGATGATGTGGATAGAGCATGAGCCAGGATTCGATTCTGTGGACAAAGTTTAAGCCTGGCAACAATCTTGAACCTGTGAAAGCCAGATTACGATCCTGAAGCAGATGATGCTGATGAACTGAAGGAATGCCAGCACATTATTAAGGGGAGTCTGTTGATGCTGTTAGTAAAAGAGTGAAGCCCAGAGACTGATCAAGACTAAAGATGCGAAGACACGACACAGTCAGACTCGACACTGAAGACTTGTCAACATCTGAGGGGGAGTCTGTTGGTGCATGCATCTGTCGACTTCGTCTTGTATCGAGTCTTAGATTAGTGTGTATAATTCAGGGCTTGTAGATCGAGAAAATAGGAAAGTTTGTAAGTTTAACAAGCTGATTTTGCTCCAAAGGTTTATTTCGCTCAAAATGGTTTACGTGCATTTTTGAGTGGAATCACAATTATCTGATTCCGCTCCAATTGACACTTGAACGTTTTCGAACGGAATCACGAGTACTATATATAGGTCACCAGGAGCGAAATCATAGAACAGTTCTTGAATTCCATACCGAAGTGCTGCCGGTGTGACGTTTGCATGTAAACTGTAAAATCAATACAAAAGATGTTAAAAGTGAATTGCTAGCTGTTTCTACGTCAGTCTTGTTTTCCGCACCTGAAACTGATCAAAACTCCTCTGATAGACTCATTCGGGTCCGTTCACGATCCTACAGATTTTATATTTATACGTGACCCGAGCTCGAACCGATTCGATTAGAAACTAGTTTATGTTTCGACAATTTAACGAAACGTGATAAATCAGAATAACTCTGAAGCCGAATTGCACGAATTTGTCGCTTGAATGCATTTTGTTTGAATTAGTTGATTAGGATCTGTTCTTCATTTCTAGATGCATTATTTAGTTGACTAAGAAAAAAAAACGATTTTCTAATTTGTTAAAATGCATGTGGTAATTAAAGAAATTAGAGAAATGATGACTACTTATTGAACCTCTGTTTTGTTATGGAAAGTGATACAATTTAGATTTGAAATTTAAAAGTGACTTTGTTATTCTTAACTTCTTAAGATTACTGATTACCCCATTTGGTGTTTTTGAAAAAAAAAAAGAAGAAGGAAAAAGTTGTGGTTTCAATTGAAGAATTGGATTTTTGTTTTTATATTTTGGACTTACAACTGCTATGAAACGAAAGCAATTTGTTCTAC
This sequence comes from Helianthus tuberosus, assembly GCA_030545235.1. Taxonomy (NCBI): domain Eukaryota; kingdom Viridiplantae; phylum Streptophyta; class Magnoliopsida; order Asterales; family Asteraceae; genus Helianthus; species Helianthus tuberosus. The sequence goes on from CM060367.1 coordinate 84,224,562, forward strand.
AAACAATAATTGTTCTATAAAAGATTGCAACTACATCCAGCTTTATAGTAAATAATCATGTATTAGAAAATCAAAATACTGTATTTATAATTCGTCAAACATGACCATAGAGCTATAGTTTATTTGAAGTTATTGCACACATATTGTTGGTTCTCAAACGTCAAGATTTCGAATACATATATATATATATATATATATATATCCATCTTACGACGACACAAACCACTATTCACATACGTACTTCAAATTCACGACGACTAACACGACTTCGTAAGTATAATTATATTTATATATATATAAATATATATATCCTAAATCCTACGGAAACTAAGTCATTTCGAGACTTAGTTTTATCCCGATTATAAACGGGATCAAATAACCATAGATTGGTTATTCTAAGTCAAAATAACACTACCTTAGAGTCGTTCGGTTAACTATTCGGTAGAGCTCGGTGACACGTAGTTTAGTTACCGCATTTGCTTAGAAACTCATAAGCTATTCCGTGTTAGGAATATTGTAGAATGCATGCTAGCGAGTATCGTCTTGGAAACGACATCACGAAGTCGTAATTAGCTAGCTTTACACAAGGCAATCCAGGTGAGTTCATAACCCCACCTTTGTACGGTTTTACTTTTTTTATAAATGTTTTCGGGGTGGAAAGACATGCACGTTTTGCAAGAACATACAAAGTTTTTGAGCGAACAAAAACTCTTATTTCTAAAACATGTTACGAATGGATTTCGAGGAACCCAAATGGTTTACGAATGGATTATACTAAGTATACCGGTTTTTACAAAACAAATGCGTATTATCGAAATGTAAATGATTTTCAAAACTAGGGATGGATTGTCTGGTGATAATATAGAGAGACTGGGGAGTTAGCCTTTGAGGCTGGAGAGGTTCAGCCTTAGAGGCTGGGGAGGTTCAGCCTTAGAGGCTGGGGTAAAATACATGTGACGAATGTTTAAACGGTATGAAATGAACTAATAAATCATGTGAGCATAGATTAAATTCGAACTGCCATAAATTCTTAATTAGGGACGAAGGTTAGATCTAACGGGTACGGGCCGAACCCCACTCATGGTACTTGTGACCACTTGAGTGCTTCGGTGTCCCAGTCGAGTTGAATCGACACAGTCGAGGTGAATCAACACAGTCGAGGTAAATTGACATAGTCGAGGTTAATCGACACAGTCGAGGAAAATCGACAAGGGTATAAGCCTACTCATTCGAGTGCTCCCTATGCTTTCACATGTTTTAATCTCCTTGCAAAACCTTAATTTAATTTGTTCATAAATGCTTTTCATACCGGGGTTTTACAAATTACATACCATGTTTCATACAAATTCAAAGCATAGGATTATGCGGGCATGAAGTCAAAGTCAGGGTGGGCATTGACGGTTATACGAACATTACAAATACGAGAGTTTACAAATACATGGTTTTACGAACATAATGCGTTACAAATACAAAGTTTCCATATAACTTGGCAAGAAAATGATTTCTAAATTCGTTTTCTCAATATTATTTCACAAACCGGTTATTCAAAAGATTTATTTCAAATCTTTTACAAACAAACTATGAACTCGCTCAACTTTATGTTGACTTTTTCGCATGTTTCTTTCTCAGGTTACTTTTCAGAAACTATGGCACGGTTGGAATAAGAGAACCATGTGGAGTCGAGTACTTAGTGGCGTTCAAATTTCTAGAAGTCTTAGCTTATTTTGCTTCCGCTGTGCAATGAAGATACCAGTCCAGTCACGCCAGCTCTGATAATTTCGGGGTGTGACAAGGGTAGGCTGTGAAGAGGTGCCTTCGTCCCTAGGTGACGGTAAGCGTTTGAAGGTCCTTGGTCGCTCATACTGTAAACTAACAAATTGTCAAATAACACACAACAATAGTATACAGATATGCACGTATCCATGTAAATTATTTCCTAACATATTGAATAATATTTTGGTGTCAGCAGAACACTTATGTGGCTGAATTAGTGGTTGTAGCTCTGATACCACCTTCTGTCGCAACCCTCGTCCCCTAATAAACCACGAACGGGCGGCCGCGGCCAGTATCAGTGGTATCGGTGTTTATCAGTTTGGAAGCGGAAATTCAATCAGGACCGTAGTTAGGAAATATTTTATCAGGGTAAAATACCACATTTTTATAATATTAAACACATGGGAAAATCACAAGTTTCTAGTACACACATTTTCATAGGGATAAACCCTATTTTATTTAAATAAAAACATCTATTTATTTAGGTAACTTCTATAGCCACTTTTCCAAGCCTTCAGTGCTGTCCAGCTGGCTCCTATCTGGCTTTCACATTTTGTTACCTGAAACGCGTTTAAAAACATTTTGTCAGTGGGAAATACTGGTGAGTGAATCCCAATTTAATCAAAATAGCTTTTATCAGTTTACAGCATTGAGTGCGATCTCGCAATTACATTTGTTTACCATTCTACCTTAATTACCACCCACGGTACTGTCAACCCGACTTGTGGTCATGTTACTACTCACAGTGTAGTAACAAATTTTGTATACAAAGCCCCAATATACCGACGATAATTGTAGAATTACAAATACTCAATCACTGTGAAATATAATTTAAAACATTGAGGCTTTGTAAAATAGTTTGCAAAAAGGAGGATTACTCACATTGCTAACTTAGGGTTTTCCTTCGTGAATTCCTGATGATTATCTATTAATTACACAATGCACACCTGTTTGTATAATAACCCAATATTTACATTAGTTATACCCTCCCCAAGACAGAACTCCAACGACTACGTCGGGCAGAGCCTCGACAGCCGTTACGGAGGGCTAGATCAACCGGACAGCATATCTAATACGTAACCAGGGGTTATGATACTTACAACGAGGAAGCACTTCATTAATTAGGGGGGGTATAATGCCCGGGTATAGTGTATACTATTCAGAATTGAGAGAGAATTCGTGTGAATGAAAGATTTCAAATGACAGCCGAAGCCATCAATTTTTAGGTCTGTTCGAGCAGTTTCTCGCGGCCCGCGTAAGATCCTTAAGGGGTCTTCGCGGCCCGCGACATAGGGGGTGTAGGGTTTAGCTTGGCCTGGTCATGGGGTAGGCTCGACAAATGGTGAGACACGTGGCAGCTCAGGGTGCCACCTGGTGGGTTGGTTGTCGCAGCCCGCGTAGGACGAAGAGCAAGTCTGTCACACCCCGATATTTCCACGTATTACCGGTGGGCCCGGTGGGGGAGTATCGTGACGTGGTTGGTAACATAATAGTCAAACAACACAATATTTAAATGCACAGCGGAAGCAAAAGATAGATATATTTCAACCGAATATAATTGTAATATCAAGTATCACAACAGTTGAAAATAATCCACAGGTGGATAAAAAATAAAAAGAAATATTGTTCAACAGTTTTGACATCCAAGCTTGCGAGACTTATTATGGACGCTAGGAGAAAGCCAGCCTAGTTCGCGTAGTACCTGCACTTAACCTTTTTTGGGAAAATACACCAGTTTACACTGGTAAATACAATCAACTGACTCATTTGAAAAGGTTTAATAAAAATTGATTTGAATGCACATGGCACAAACTCTTTATAACTTGGGATAATTATTTGAATATAATCTTGTAAAAGAATTACATGTTCCTTATGCGTTCAGTAGCCCGATCCGCAGACCGGGTTAAAGATCAATAGACACACCACATTATGTATTTTGGCACTGACGGGTGTACGCCTACACCCCGTGCTTAGGTCGTGGCCATTTCGTAAAATGATGCCAAGGATATCCGGGACATGGTCATTAACCCCCCCCCCCAAAGGCTTTAAGCAAACAAGACATTTCAAAACGGAACATATCAATGATTTAACCTCTATTCGATTAAAGATTCAATGTCCGACCAAGCGGTATTTTATATACCATACCCCAAGCCCGTATAGGGAAAATAAGTTAAAAGTATTTACCTTTGCAAGTATCAATCACAAATAGCAAGTGCGTGTAGCTTTTACCGGGTCTCCTATTCTGGAACGAAGGTTTATAATAACCTATTAGAATCCTAATGGGTCTTCAATTAAGCCTAAACTTAGACCGGTTAGTTTTAAAGAAAGATACGGTTCAAACGCATGATTAAGCGAAGACCGGAATAGAATGTGATTTAGACCCGAAAAGTTTGAAGACTTGTATAATATGGGTAATCCAAGCACATTCTGGATTTTGAGATAAAAACGACAAGGTTTGACCCGTTTCGGCTAATTTATGCAAACTAGTTACATAAACCGAACCGAACGCGCAAGAGGCGTAACGGGTAACCATGAGAGTCATTTACAGGTTTCCTAAGTTAATATGACTTAAGTAGGTTGTGATATCACTAGGATATCTTCCATTATGCCCAAAACGAGTTTAACCACAATACAAGCCCCGTAGGGGTATTTTGGTCATTTTAAATATTATAAAAGAGATTAAATATGATTCTGAGGTTTGGGTCCGAAAACATCAGTAAGATAACTTATTTTAACAGGTTACATCAGTTGATGATAAGTCTTATGTGACAAAATGGTTTTAAACCCAAACTATGCGTTTAATACGCTTAAAAAGCCATTTTAAGCGATTTCCGGGTTATACAGGAATTCTGAGTTTTCTGATCAGGTTATAAAGTTCAAAATACTTTATTTATCATATAAAATCAGTAGCAATTGGATTGGTGTCAAAATATTATGTAAAACTCATTTTATACACGAAAAGGGTATAATCGGTATTTACCGAATTAAGGCGATAACCTCAGGTTATGATCAGCTTAAAAATAATTAAAAATCTTCAAAAATCCCAAAATATTATATTACATCAGTGGGTAAAAGTTTTGGTGTCAAAAATTGGGTTTAGATAGGCTTTATGCTAATTGCGCCGTTTAATTAACAAAAAGCTTTTTAAGTGCGCTATTGAGCATAACTCCTAATCCAGACCTCTAACTGATATGAAATTTTAGGGACATGTTTATAATTCAGCAACAAAGATTTTTGTCCTTTCACGTATCCAAAATTCTCGTTTTATGGTCAAAAGGGCATTATGGTCAACATTAAGCAGTTAACGGAAACATGTAAACGAATCGGGTAATCAACGAACCAACCACAGAGGGTTATACTATCATGTAACCTGGTCCTAAGGAAGCTCTAAGGTATTTCCAAAACATACTAAATCGGGTCAGAACTGAAGTCAAAGCAAAAGTCAAAGTTTTGCGACTTTCGGTTCCGAACCGGGTCTAAACAGAAAATTGTCGGGTCAAACATGTTTAGACATGTTCTTACATTTATTACTAAGTTATATGAGTGATAAAATAGGTTACATACCTTCTACATTGCTAATTACATGTTAATTTGCAAATTAAGTTTCTGTTGACTTTTTATAAACAACTTTGACCCGACATTTGATCTAGTTAGGACGGGAATGAGAGGGTGCCCTTTTAAGGGTTTAATGCCCACATAATTACCAACTTATAACTACCTTCAATTCGACTAATCACTGGACCATTAATGATTAATCGCTAAGTCAAACGGTAATTACGACGGTTTGACTTTTAAGCTAAAACTAAGTAAAAACTCAATTAAGGAAGGTCAAGGGTACTTACCAAAGTCCTATGCACGACTAGGGATGACTTGGGTCTGCTTTGGAGCTCCAGAAGTCTTCAAGAATGCAGATGGAAGGTGTGATCAAAAGTTGTAACTAATGGCCCTTTATATAGTGCTTTAATCTCACTAGATTATTGACAACTAAGTCTACCATTGGTCATGGATCATCCACAGATGTTCCCTAAGGTCTAAAAAGGCATGTAGGGGTCACCCATGGAGTGGAAATATCTGTTTTAAGTCGGTTATTGCGCTTACACAGGCTGCTGTCTCACTTTTCTGCATCTGGGGATCGGACGCGGCCCGCGTAAGGTTCTGTTAAGGCTTACGCGGCCCGCGTAAGGTTCTGTTAAGGCTTACGCGGCCCGCGTAAGGTTCTGTTAAGGCTTACGCGGCCCACCTGAGTCCTGCTGTCAGTTTTAAACCTTTTCTATGTGCACATCTGTATGTGGTATGACTAGTGATTCATCAGCGAAACACTTCTTCAGATTGCAGATGTGGAATACATTGTGAATACCACTGAGCTCTTCAGGTACTTTTAACTTATAAGCAACTGATCCAACACATTCGATGACCTCAAATGGTCCTATGTATCTCGGGCTTAACTTACTTTTCTTGCCAAATCGCATCACTCCCTTCCAGGGTGATACTTTGAGTAACACTTTGTCACCTACCTCGAATTTCAGAGGTTTACGCTTTAGATCCGCGTAGCTTTTCTACCTATCCCTGGCTGCTTTCAGGCGGTCACGAATCTGGACAATCTTGTCCGTCGTTTCAAAGACTATTTCAGGTCCTGACAATTGGACATCTCCAACTTCCGCCCAACAAACGGGCGTTCTGCACTTTCTACCGTACAAGGCCTCGAAAGGCGCAGCTTTAATGCTCGTATGATAGCTATTGTTGTACGAGAACTCGATTAATGGTAGGTGGTTATCCCAACTACCACCTAAGTCAATCACACATGCACGAAGCATGTCTTCCAAAGTTTGGATAGTACGCTCACTCTGGCCGTCCGTCTGAGGATGGTAAGCCGTCCCAAAGATTGTTGGAAACTTTTCCAAAAAATGTGACGTGTATCTAGTATCTCTGTCAGAGATAATAGACACTGGTACGCCGTGTAGAGATACGATCTTATCGACGTACAGTTGGGCTAACATGTCGGAGCTATAGGTCTCCTTAATGGGCAGGAAATGTGCTGACTTAGTCAGTCTATCTACTATTACCCATATTGTGTCGTTTCCTTTCCTTGTTTTTGGCAACTTGGTGATGAAATCCATGGTCACCATTTCCCACTTCCAGGTGGGAAGTTCAGGTTGTTGTAGCAAACCTGACGGCTTCTGATGTTCAGCTTTGACTTGCGCACACGTCAAACATTTAGCTACATAGGTAGCTATAGACTTCTTCAAGCCTATCCACCAAAAATTTGCTTTCAGATCCTGGTACATCTTGTCAGCTCTAGGATGAATGGAGTATTTAGAACTGTGGGCTTCCTAGAGGATAACATCTCGAAGTCCTCCAAAAATTGGAACCCATATTCGTCCATTCAATCTCAGAATTCCGTCCTTGCCAAGAGATAACTGCTCCTCAGTTACCCCTAGCTTTTCATTAGGATAGTTAGCTTCCAACACAGTTTCCTTCTGTGCAGCTAACAACCTTTCATTCAAACTATTCTTTATCTCAATGCTGTTGGCATTGATTCGGATGGGTTTCACCCTTTCCTTTTGACTCAAGGCATCGGCGACTACATTCGCCTTGCCAGGATGGTATCTTATCTCACAATCATAATCATTCAAAGTTTCCATCCAACGTCGTTGCCCCATGTTCAATTCCTTTTGGTTAAACAGGTGCTGGAGGCTCTTGTGATCAGAATAGATCACACACTTGATACCATATAAATAGTGCCTCCATAGTTTTAGTGCGAATACAACGGCACCCAACTCCAAATCATGGGTGGTGTAATTCTTTTCATGCACTTTCAACTGACGTGAAGCATAGGCAATAACTTTGCCTTTCTGCATGAGCACACATCCCATCCCGGTGTGTGATGCATCACAATATACCACGAACTCTTCTATTCCATCAGGCAATGTCAACACAGGTGCATTGCTTAGCTTCTGCTTAAGGATATCAAAGGATTCTTGTTGCTTCGGTCCCCAGTAGAACTTAATATTCTTCCTAGTCAAAGAAGTTAGGGGTGCAGCAATCCTTGAAAAATTTTCAATAAAGCGCCTGTAGTATCCTGCCAATCCCAGAAAACTGCGAATTTCTGTGGGCGTCTTCGGCTCTTGCCAATTCATGACAGCTTCAACCTTAGCGAGATCTACCTGGATTCCGCGTTCACTTACCACATGTCCAAGAAATTGGACTTCACGAAGCCAAAATTCACATTTAGAGAATTTGTCATAAAGCTTCTCCTGCTGAAGTAGTGAAAGAATACATCGAAGATGCTTCTCATGATCAGCTTGGTTCTTCGAGTAGATGAGAATGTCGTCGATGAAAACGATGACGAATTTATCCAAGTAAGGCTTGCAGACGCGATTCATGAGATCCATGAATGCCGCTGGTGCATTAGTGAGCCCAAAAAGCATCACTAGGAACTCATAATGACCATAACGAGTCCTAAATGCAGTCTTGTGTACGTCTTCATCTCTAACCTTCAGTTGGTGATAGCCTGACCTTAAGTCAATCTTAGAGAAGTAACTTTCCCCTTGAAGCTGATCGAACAGATCGTCGATCCTGGGCAATGGATACCTATTCTTGATAGTGACCTTGTTAAGCTCACGGTAATCGATGCACAGACGCATCGATCCATCCTTCTTCTTGACAAATAAGATTGGTGCTCCCCAAGGAGACGAACTAGGTCTAATGAAACATTTGGCTAGCAATTCATCTAGTTGTGTTCTCAATTCCTCCATCTCTGTTGGTGCCAACCTATAAGGCGCCCTTGCTACTGGTGCTGCTCCAGGGATAATGTCAATCCTGAACTCCACTTGCCTATCTGGGGGTAAACCAGGTAGCTTTTCCGGGAATACTTCAGGATATTCAGAAATGACGGGGATGTCCTTCGGCTCATCAACAGTCACTTGTGCCATGTAGATAACACAACCCTTCTTCAAACACCCAGATGCCTTGAGCATAGTCACTTGCTCAGGCAGTCCATACTGGGTATCTCCTTGAATGGTAAGTGATTCACCAGACGGAGTCTTGATCACCACTTGCTTCTTATTGCAGACAATCTGGGCCTGGTTATGAGATAACCAGTCCATGCCTAAAACGATGTCAAAACCGGCTAACTTCAAAGGAAGTAGGGACAAAGGAAAAGAGTGGTTCTTAATGGATATGAAACATCCATCTAATATGGTTGAGGCGGTTTCTAAGGTGCCATCTGCTAATTCCACCTCATATTTCACACTTAGGGTTTTAACAGGTAAATTCAGCAATTTGCAAAACTTATTATCTACAAATGATTTATCAGCTCTTGAATCAAATAGCACTCTTGCATAAACATCATTTATAAGGAAGGTACATGTGATCACATTGTCGTCCTGCACAGCTTCCTTTGCATCCATCCTGAAGACCCTAGCATTGGTCTTCTTTCCTTCATCAGATTTCTTTGCATATTTTGGGCAATTTGTCTTAATGTGCCCTTTTTCGTTGCAACTGTAGCACGTTGCGTCTTTCAGTTTCTTGCACTCTAGGGTCTTATGTTCCGAAGATTTGCAAATCCCACAAGGCCTCGACTGAGATTGGGATTTTGAGTCAAGTCTGCACCTCCCAAAGTGGTGCTTCTGACAAGTCTTACACTTGGGCTTATCTCCAGATTGATGCCCATCCTTCTTAGAACCAGACCCCTTCTTGTGGTCATTGTTTCCTCGATGCTTCTTATCTGACCTTCGTGAATTGTCATCTTCACGTTTCCTCTTCTCGGCATCCGTGTTCCTCAGCGATCCCTGTCTGACCGCGTCCAGTGTGAGGGACAAAGATATATCAGCTACAGATCTGAAAGTAGCTGGCCGGGAGGCTTTTACACTTGCCTTAATCCCTGGGGTTAAACCCCCAATGAAACGAGCTATTCTTTTGGGTTCCGGGGTCACCAGATAAGGAACCAACATTGACATTGTATTAAAGCTCGTAAGGTAAGCTTGGCAATCCAGATTTTTCATTACCAATGACAGAAAATCCGACTCAATCTTTTCGACCTCATGCTGAGGACAGTAGTTCTCCTTGATGAGGGCAACAAATTGTTCCCATGTCATATTGTACAGTGGAATCTTCCCGGTAGCTTGAACCAACGATCTCCACCAGGCCAAGGCCTCACATTTGAACGATTGAGACACAAACTTTACCACATCCTTCTCAGCGCATCCGCTGATATCAACTACCGTGTCCATTTCATCCAACCACGTCATGGAGTCTATAGCTCCTTTCTCCCCAGTGAAATCCCTGGGCTTGCATGAAACAAAGTATTTATAGGAGCAACCCTTATCACGGGGTCCTTGATTCAGCACGATCCTTTGGGATGGAACACTTTGCTGATTTGAAGATTGACGATCGTCATCACCTTTCTTTGGCTCTTCCTTTTTAGAGGGTGGTGGCTTGCTGTGAGCCTCAGAATGAGTCTTAGGCTTGGAATGCGGTACGGATAGGGTCCTACTTCGAGTCCCACTATATTCCTGATACTGTCGTTCTATCGACTTTGTAACAGCATTGTCTATCAATGCTTGTAGTTCTTCACCCGCGATGTTAATTCGGGTATTACCATGATCTTCCCGTGGGTGACTGTTTATCTCATCCGAGTCAGCCATTGTGGTTTTGAACTGTTACACAAAATATTGACAATAATTTATTTGGGAGTTTATTATGGAATTGTATTTTAGGGCAATTCATTAACCATGGTAAACATAGACCATATTTGTTTAATTTGTTACTCACATTTGTTTAGGATTTTAATATAACCTTTCCTAATTATAAAACAATAACAGTATTATTAGCACAAAAGGCCTAGTCACAAGGACATTTTTAAATCATAAGCCATGATTTTAGAGAATCAAGGCATGAAGGTTTGAACATAGTTCTTTACCTTTTCTTGACAGGGAGTCGTAGACTACTACTGTCTTTTGTCTTATATGACAATGAGTATGGCCCGTAGGCACTACATCACTAATGGATGTTTAATATGTGATCATCTTAATTGATGATTTAAACCCATGATTTATAGATCATTAAGTTAGGTTGGGAATCTTTTGAAGAATCCTTATATAAGAATGACGTGTGTGATCTTAACGAATCACGTCTGCCAGGAGTGTTAACATGTTTTCAGATGTTAACAGGGATCCGAATCTTTTAAACAGGTCTTACCATCTTGGCCTAGTCTTATAATGACATGCGGGCTAGGTTATACCTTTAAGATTCTCATTTAATATAATAGGCAGATTATTTTATAAGGAATGATTTTTGATTCATTTATTTCATGTATAATATATTTATGCATATAATGACAAAATGAAAATAAACTTAACATTCCATTAAATATTACAAAGGATTACACATTGCCCTAAACGGGACTTTTAATAGACAAATTACCCACGCAGGGGTTAAACCGAAATACAAGTCCACGCAGGGACCAAGTACTAAAACAGATGTCCACGCAGGGACTAAAAGACAAGTCCACGCAGGGACTAAATACAAAGATGAATGTCCACGCCGGGACTTAATTGAAAAGTAGGAAGTACAACAATACATATAGGGATTTAATGATCCCTTTTCTTCTTCCCCTTTAATAAGCTCGCTAGGCCCTTGAGGTAACCCATGTTGTTCCTGCGTTCTTCTTGAAATTCATGCTCCACCCGACTTAGTCTTTAGAGGATTTCCTCCTGTTCTGGTGGGAAAAATCGTGGTGGCTGCGACTGTTGCCGAATAGGTGGTCGTGCAGGTACTTGATACCCATGAGTTGGATATCCCATTCCCCAAGGGGTTCCATATGGTCCTTCAGGATGAAGGGCGTTGTAGTTGGCCGCTACCAGGTACGGGTTGGCTTCAGCATAGTTATAATGAGTGTGAGCCGGCTGCTCAAACGGGTTGTACGCCGTTGACCCAGCGTACGTAGGAATCGGGTTACCAAAACCCATTGGTGGCGGCTGAGGTGCAACTGGTGCAGAACTCACTTCTGGAATTGGGTTTGAGGGCCCACCCAGCTGTGGGTCTTCATGCAGTGGCGGGTAGTGACTGCCACTTGAGTGATGAGGGGTGCTGAAGTGAAAATCCCCTCCTCGCGCAGATATACGTGCGCCGGTTCTCCTACGCCTTGGCGGTCCTGGAGGTGCTTGATGAACTGGCGGCGGTGGAGGCGGTGGCGTGACAGCCACGAAACGTGAATCCCCAGAGGGATCCTGCTGCTGCTGAGGTGATGAATGGTGAGAAGGTGTGAAGTACCATTCATGCTGGTTAAACCTTGCTTGGTAACTGTCCGGACCACCACCGTGGAAGGACGAACCATCTGAGACCTCAATGAGATGGTTGGGGGTACCGCATGCGGGTTCGACGGGATCCTTGTCCTCGTCCATGTCCATTGCATTGTCTTCTGAGAAGTGGTCCTCTGGTCCCAATGGGTTAAAACCCACTGGTTCTTGTATATAGTTTGCCAGGTTGAACCGGCCCTGAAAAACAGGAGTGGGGTTGCCAAAGGAATTGTGCGAAAGGGATCGCTGGAGAGGTATATATGAAGGTTACGGGTTATCGGGCTCGTTTTCCGAATGCGGCCCAAACGAATTACGGTAAGGAGGCATTGAGCTGTGTGAAATAGACCGTCTAGCGGGCTCCGTATAGTTCCTCCAGACTCCTTGCGGTTCGGCACTCGCAGTAGTAGAAGGAGCTCGCCGGTGCGAAGGTCCGGCCTCATGATCGTTGGGGGCGGTGATTGGCCCCTTGCCTCGTCCTCCTCTTCTAATTCTTGCCGGCATTGTTAGTCCCGTCAACACAAATAAAAGATACAACAAGAAATATAAAGGACAAAGTTAAAATTAAAAACAATTTGGATTATTCCTAAGTTCTTTGTCTAGACTCGAAAATTTAGGAATGTGCAATTGTGTAACTGAGATTAAACACAAAAGGCTAGTGTTTAATTCACTCAGCGTTGGCTCTGATACCAATCTGTCACACCCCGATATTTCCACGTATTACCGGTGGGCCCGGTGGGGGAGTATCGTGACGTGGTTGGTAACATAATAGTCAAACAACACAATATTTAAATGCACAGCGGAAGCAAAAGATAGATATATTTCAACCGAATATAATTGTAATATCAAGTATCACAACAGTTGAAAATAATCCACAGGTGGATAAAAATAAAAAGAAATATTGTTCAATAGTTTTGACATCCAAGCTTGCGAGACTTATTGTGGACGCTAGGAGAAAGCCAGCCTAGTTCGCGTAGTACCTGCACTTAACCTTTTTTGGGAAAATACGTCAGTTTACACTGGTAAATACAATCAACTGACTCATTTGAAAAGGTTTAATAAAAATTGATTTGAATGCACATGGCACAAACTCTTTATAACTTGGGATAATTATTTGAATATAATCTTGTAAAATAATTACATGTTCCTTATGCGTTCAGTAGCCCGATCCGCAGACCGGGTTAAAGATCAATAGACACACCACATTATGTATTTTGGCACTAACGGGTGTACGCCTACACCCCGTGCTTAGGTCGTGGCCATTTCGTAAAATGATGCCAAGGATATCCGGGACATGGTCATTAACCCCCCCCCCCCCAAAGGCTTTAAGCAAACAAGACATTTCAAAACGGAACATATCAATGATTTAACCTCTATTCGATTAAAGATTCAATGTCCGACCAAGCGGTATTTTATATACCATACCCCAAGCCCGTATAGGGAAAATAAGTTAAAAGTATTTACCTTTGCAAGTATCAATCACAAATAGCAAGTGCGTGTAGCTTTTACCGGGTCTCCTATTCTGGAACGAAGGTTTATAATAACCTATTAGAATCCTAACGGGTCTTCAATTAAGCCTAAACTTAGACCGGTTAGTTTTAAAGAAAGATACGGTTCAAACGCATGATTAAGCGAAGACCGGAATAGAATGTGATTTAGACCCGACAAGTTTGAAGACTTGTATAATATGGGTAATCCAAGCACATTCTGGATTTTGAGATAAAAACGACAAGGTTTGACCCGTTTCGGCTAATTTATGCAAACTAGTTACATAAACCGAACCGAACGCGCAAGAGGCGTAACGGGTAACCATGAGAGTCATTTACAGGTTTCCTAAGTTAATATGACTTAAGTAGGTTGTGATATCACTAGGATATCTTCCATTATGCCCAAAACGAGTTTAACCTCAATACAAGCCCCGTAGGGGTATTTTGGTCATTTTAAATATTATAAAAGAGATTAAATATGATTCTGAGGTTTAGGTCCAAAAACATCAGTAAGATAACTTATTTTAACAGGTTACATTAGTTGATGATAAGTCTTATGTGACAAAATGGTTTTAAACCCAAACTATGCGTTTAATACGCTTAAAAAGCCATTTTAAGCGATTTCCGGGTTATACAGGAAATCTGAGTTTTCTGATCAGGTTATAAAGTTCAAAATACTTTATTTATCATATAAATCAGTAGCAATTGGATTGGTGTCAAAATATTATGTAAAACTCATTTTATACACGAAAAAGGTATAATCGGTATTTACCGAATTAAGGCGATAACCTCAGGTTATGATCAGTTTAAAAATAATTAAAAATATTCAAAAATCTCAAAATATTATATTACATCAGTGGATAAAAGGTTTGGTGTCAAAAATTGGGTTTAGATAGGCTTTATGCTAATTGCGTCGTTTAATTAACAAAAAGCTTTTTAAGTGCGCTATTGAGCATAACTCCTAATCCAGACCTCTAACTGATATGAAATTTTAGGGACATGTTTATAATTCAGCAACAAAGATTTTTGTCCTTTCACGTATCCAAAATTCTCGTTTTATGGTCAAAAGGGCATTATGGTCAACATTAAGCAGTTAACGGAAACATGTAAACGAATCGGGTAATCAACGAACCAACCACAGAGGGTTATACTATCATGTAACCTGGTCCTAAGGAAGCTCTAAGGTATTTCCAAAACATACTAAATCGGGTCAGAACTGAAGTCAAAGCAAAAGTCAAAGTTTTGCGACTTTCGGTTCCGAACCGGGTCTAAACAGAAAATTGTCGGGTCGAACATGTTTAGACATGTTCTTACATTTATTACTAAGTTATATGAGTGATAAAATAGGTTACATACCTTCTACATTGCTAATTACATGTTAATTTGCAAATTAAGTTTCTGTTGACTTTTTATAAACAACTTTGACCCGACATTTGATCTAGTTAGGACGGGAATCAGAGGGTGCCCTTTTAAGGGTTTAATGCCCACATAATTACCAACTTATAACTACCTTCAATTCGACTAATCACTGGACCATTAATGATTAATCGCTAAGTCAAACGGTAATTACGACGGTTTGACTTTTAAGCTAAAACTAAGTAAAAACTCAATTAAGGAAGGTCAAGGGTACTTACCAAAGTCCTATGCACGACTAGGGATGACTTGGGTCTGCTTTGGAGCTCCAGAAGTCTTCAAGAATGCAGATGGAAGGTGTGATCAAAAGTTGTAACTAATGGCCCTTTATATAGTGCTTTAATCTCACTAGATTATTGACAACTAAGCCTACCATTGGTCATGGATCATCCACAGATGTTCCCTAAGGTCTAAAAAGCATGTAGGGGTCGCCCATGGAGTGGAAATATCTGTTTTAAGTCGGTTATTGCGCTTAAACAGGCTGATGTCTCACTTTTCTGCATCTGGGGATCGGACGCGGCCCGCGTAAGGTTCTGTTAAGGCTTACGCGGCCCGCCTGAGTCCTGCTGTCAGTTTTAAACCTTTTCTAGTTGTTGCATCTTGGCTCTTGGTCCTTCGAAAGGGCATTCCACTTTAATTCTTGCATTATGAGCCCTCCAATTTGACATATAAGGGCTCCAAGACTTATACCCATTTTGTTAAGTCCTTGGTTACTTTGTTATTACCCGAAAAGTCATAATTTTCAACGTTTACGCTTTAACCCCTCGTATACGAATTTGATCATAATTTTCTCATACGATAACGAAACTTTATGAAATTTTTATCACACATTCTAGTGAGCATAATTTACCGTTACAAAGCTTCGGGTATGCTAAAAGGTCATTCAGAGGTATATCTTAAACATGTTGACACATTTAACCCCTGTAGTTTGTAATCTCTCACTTTCTTTCACAATTAGCTTCGTATGATCCATGATTCATTCGTTTAAGGGTATGAGCATCATGTAGGGTTACTGTAAAGTATATTTATCCCTTGTTGACATTTTGAACCCTTATATTCACATACTTTCTATGTTTGTCAACTTTAGTCCTTCTAATGTATTATTTCACACGTTCAAGCTTATGACACGTGTCAATACATTATAGGACGTGAATTTTCGAGGTGCTACAAAGTCTTCGCGGCCCGCGAGCGATGACATATTTTTGTTTTTATTTTATTTTATTTTTAATTATATAAGGTATTTTAGGCTCGGTTTTCGTATACGGGGTGCATTTTAAGACGTATAGGGACATTCTAAATATAGTAGGGGCGTCAGAAATATTTTAGGAGGGTTGTTATAAATATGTTACATTTTTTTACAACATGATTTTTATGTAACACTGCAGTTGTCACCCTTTTTTATATCAGATGAGAGAGGAGAGATGTGAGAGAAAGTGTAAAGTTGTTACACTTTTTGTGAGACTGTAACCTTCTCTGAAAAAGTAACTTTTTGTACACTTTTTAATATCAACAATTGTTCACATTAGATTAATGATGGAGATGAAGTTTTCTAGGTTTCTTTAACTCAGATGGGTTTTCCGATTTATTATTTCCCTATGAATATAAGGGATATGGGGGAATAATGTCAGGCAGTTTCCTACCACTATTGGCACTTCCTCATTTGCTCTGATAAATTACGTTTTTGCTCTTAGTTTAAAATTACAGTCTTGCTATCGTTTTTGTTTTTTAGCAAAACTATGGTACTTTTTTGTTTTAATTGGTTTAATCAATTTAATTTTTATTCATGGCAGGCAGCTGACTGGCACTCGTTCATTGGTTCTGACAAATTAAAATTTTGCACCCAGTTCAAAATTACGGTTTCCCATTGTTTCATTTTGTTTCAGAAAAAATGTGGTAATTTTTTGTCTTATTTTTTTTTTACAAAAATTATGCTAGTGTTTTGTATTAATTTGTTGATTATATGTAATTTTTATTGAGATTGTGTTATTAATAGTATATACAAGTAACTTAAATACAAGTGTATATGTTATGAAACTGAGAAATATTCGGTTTAGCGTCCTGCAACACGAGCGGGTCATAAAACTAGTTGATTTACATAGGTTATATTCGGTATTGATTTTTTTATAAGTGCGCGAGTTCCTATATTTATCCCCCACATGTTTTTAATCAGAATTATTTCAAATGGTATACTTTACTTTTAAATATTTAGTTTGGATGTATGTTATACTTGTGAAAATTATTTCAAATGGTATACTTTACTTTTAATCAGAAGATGCCACTAGAGTATCATCGTACCATCAGTGGAACTATCCGATCATATCCATCTCCACTACTTCTAGACTACAATGCCTATACACCAATTTACCAGTGGAACCACCCGATCATATCCATCTCCACTACTTCTAGGCTACAATGCCTATACACCAATTTATGAGAAAACCAAATAAATCTAAGAAAAACCCCTGTAAAAATCGAACTCGGAACCTTATGGTCTTAAAGCCTTAGCCCCAAGATGCCACTATGAATACTTATCTTGGAACGAAACATTACAAATTTTAATTAGATTTTTTCGTGAGTTCCTTATTCATGACTAAATTGTTGAATCTATCAAGACCATTTAGTATATATTATTATCTATCAAGACCATATTGTATATATTGGGTTAAGTTATTCTACAAAGGCTCATAAAAATAAGAAGTGTACAAAGACACAATGGATTGCATACGATGACACAATGTCGAGTAAAATATAACACAATCCCGAAAAATATAACACCATGTTGAGGAAAAAAGACACAATGAGTCGCAAAAAGACACAATGACGCAAATACAGAAAAGACACAATGATAAATAAAAAAAACAATAATAATAAACAAAAATCCTAAAATCTACAACCTATAAATCTGAAAGTGAAAACCTAAAATATCATATCGTAGAGTTCGATGAGATGGTTTCAATGCCGCTTGATTGAGGACAATCTAAGTTCGTTTAATACCCTTTGTACGACTTCTTATTTTTAGAAGCCTTTGTATGTTATCCTAAACCAGTATATATTATTTTAAATGTAAGTTACCTTGAATAGTTGTAAATTACCTTGAATAGTTGTCAGACAATTTTGTATTGATTTTGTATCCCTGATTTCTCGCTTAGAATACTTCTTCTCCTAGTGTAAATCATAGACTATAATAGCCCCTTTTGTATTCTATCTTAAAGTACAATGTACATTCAAACCGTACTACCATTATATGGTTCTTGTGAGGATAACCAAGGAGTTCGGATAGGTAGAGATGATTGCATCCGTTGTGAGGAAGTAACAACAGATGTTTGCTACTTTTGTGCTACGGCAGATACCTCTGGCATCTCAACCCCCATAGATACCTTCATTTTGTTTTTTTCTTTTAGATTTGGGGATGAAAATGGAAGTAGTTTTGTGGAAATTTCTAGGGTGTGTTCCATAGTGCTGTGTCGTGCACTGTGGTCACCAGGAGCAGTGGGCTCAGCAACAGATGTTGTAATATCTGTTGCTTGATTTTGTAAAACATTTTCATCACCCACACTTTCTTGACCATTGGTCATCATGCGGGTAAATGTTTCATTTGAAAGACTATTAGTTTCAAGGGCTTCATCCTATGCAAAACTTTCTTGTCTTAAAACACTTTTTAGGTAAAAGCTTAACAATCGTGGATATTGTAGAAAAGGATTGCCAATAGCCCTCTTGATTGCTCTTATGTTTGCCACCAAATCAATAAACAGTGTTTAGGATAGATTATAATCTGAATCATACCCCATATACTGAGTTCTTAGGGAAATTTCATTAAAGGTTGTGGTCTTAGCAGACTGCAAACCAAGAGTGTATGGAAAAAGAATTTTATTGTTGGTGAAAATTTTGGTTTGAAAAGTATGGCTCCCACCAGTTGAGCTTCACATCCCATTTCTATGAACTCGTGATGTATATCATTTTTAGAGATAGTTTCCATACCTACCATATCTTGTACATTGAACACTATGGAAATGGATTGTGGAGTTATTTCAACATGTTCCTTATTGATGACGGATGTGATTATATAGGGATTTTTGTTTTGAAACAAAAAGTTTACATTTTTTCAAAATTCCCTAATAGTGGATAGATGAATAGGGCCGTTTACAGTGAGGATGTTATCATATTTGGAGGATGTGATGATGTCTACAATTGAGTGAAAATCCGTGTTCTTGCTGTGTTATACAAGATACAGCAAATACTTGTGAGAGGATTTTGGATCAAGAGCCATGGTGAAATTAGGTCAAATCTTTTGAGAATCTTTTGAACAGATAATCTTTTGATTGAAAGCAATGTTTGTTGAATGCAAATTAGGAGTTGTCTCTTTCAAAATGCTTTGATTTTGATAAGTATATATGACGGATGTAAACTCTGTTTGTAAAGGTTTTTATTGGGTTTGTGAAACAGGGGTGCCAGCGTGGCCAACGATTACCTTTTGAGCTACGTGGTCAATTTTTATTTGTTATGGTAAGCCACTATTCAAAAAGTGGGTCCTTCTAATGTAACACCTCGTAAATTCGTAACCGGTAATATGCTGACACGTGTCCACTCTCAAATATGCTTAATAATTTGGACGAGAGGGACTAACTTTGTCAAGTTTTGAAGTTATGAATGTTGAAGGACTAAAGGAGTCAAATGCCAAAGTTTTGGCCTCTGAGTGACTCTTACGGACTGCAAGGCCTATGCCTTACGAACCTAATGCATTTGAAAACTTAACTTCAGTCAGGCGGTTACAGACCGTAAGACCATGTGTCTTACGGACTGTAAGAGATTCAAAACCAGGGGCGCCAAGCAGGCTACGTACCATAAGCAGAAAGGCCATACGGTCCGTAAGGGACTGCAGCTGGCAGTTTTGTTTGCTGCCCAAGGCAGCCTGCATAGTGTGCCACCTTGCTCGCGAACCTGAGCTCTTGTGCAGCTCTTGACACCTCAAAACACACCTGGGGTGATCTTAGAATACCCCTAGACACTTGGCTTAATCCTCTTTTCCTTCTCCAACTATAAATAGGGCCTCATTCTTCCATTCATACTTGCTCATTCAAACTATCTTCTCTCTACTCTCTAATCTGGAAGTTCCTGATCAAAAGGAGCATCCTAACTGAGTCCTATTATTCTCTTGGATCACTTGTAAGTGTTCCATCCTTTCTATTTTCGTTCTATAGGCTTTTAATAGCCAAAAGTCAAGCAATTTCGATAATCACTTTGACTTTCGGTTTAGACCATTATGGTCCAACCATTGTTCGATACGAACATGGCTACGTAATCATAATTAGGTAGGTGTTAATCCCTAAAGATGGCACCTCCTGGAAATCACGTTAAGTTGCTCAAATGACGGGTCAAAGTTATATTAATTAAAAAGTCAAAGGCAGATTTTCGTAAAATTTGTAAAATGAACTTATAAATGTTATAACCCATGTTTTGACACTTAAATAAGTTGGTAAATAATATTAGAACATGTATGAACATGTTCAGCCCGTCATTTCCAGTTTTAAGGTCGGCTCGCAACCGAAAGTCGCAAAGTTTGACTTCTGCTTTGACTTTCGATTACGCGCCAATTTAGCAACTGTAGCTACTGATTCTAAGTTGAATTATGGTCATATTATAATGTAGGATAACCCTCTGAGGTTATACTACTTGATCATAATCAGATTCTGAGTTTTTATACAAGTTCATATATTATGCCCAACTTTGACCAAAAGGTCTTTTTTGCATAAAACTTAGTATTAACCAACAATGAACTTTCAAATGATATACCTACTTTTATGTTAATATAATTAACTTATTTTGAAGTTATGAATCTAATCATAACCTGAGTTTTGATAAATCATAGCAAATTACGTCATGATATGACCAAGCGCATAGTATGGTTTTAAACCATAATTACCAATCAAAACTTATTACCTACTGATTTCATAACAAAATTATAACATTTTTACAGTAGGCAATCAATCATATCTCAGATTATTATGAAAGTTCTTTTAATACGTCACATAGTGACTAAAACGCCCTTATGAGGCATAGTTTGATCTTAAAACCTTAACAGGCATATAAGTTGATATCCTATTGATATTTTAACTTATTTAAAATGTATTGGCATATAGAACTTGTTTATGACTCATCCGGTTACCCGGTATCGCAATTATGCGTACGGTTAAGCTTATATAGCCCTTTTTCGTAAGTTTACCGAAATGGATAAAACCTTATCATTTTTATCTCTAATTCCAAAATGTATATTGTTTACCCATATTATACAAGTCCTAGTACTTGTTGGTATTAAACTACATTCTATTCCGGTCACCGCTTAATCTAACGTATCATACCGTTTTCGTTAATTTAAGTTAACCGGTCCAAGTCTATGACTTGAATAAGACCCGCTAACATTCTAATTGGTTATTAATACCATCAAATCCAGACTAGAGCCTTCCGGTAGATTGCAACCAAGCTAGTTATATTGATTACGGCTGTGCTTATTATATTTTCTTACTTTGTAAGACTTGTTTAAGCCAGGTAAATACTCTTAACCTATTTTCCCTATACGGGCTTGGGATACGGTATATTATTACCACATGGTCGGGTATGGGATCAAAGACCAATGTGTCGGGAATCCAAATAATCTATTTTAATTCGTATTGCTTGATATTAAACATTGGGGGTTAATGCGACCGTGTCCTTGATATCCACTGCTCATTTAATTGCAAATGGCCACGACTTAAGCACGAGGTGTAGGCATACACCTGACAGATGCTAATGCTTTATTAAAATATTTTTATAACCCGATACGGGTATGCCCATTAAGGATATTAAAAGTGGTGTGTCGGTTAATCAAGATCTCGACATAGTTTCCGAGCCCTAAATATTATGACAAACATGTAAAACTGATAACATGAGAAATAGTTTATCCCAAGTTATTTATGAAAATAAATGTACCATTGTGTACATAAAATGATTTTGAAATCTTTTCAAAACGTGTTGGTTATTTGTATTTACCAGTGAAAACTGACGTATTTTCAAAAGACTAAGCGCAGGTTGCAGGATTACGAAATAGGCTGGAAGTGCTCGGTAATGCTTAAGAGGAATTTGCAACTGCTTTGCATAGAAGCCTATAGTCTGTTACTTCATATTGTATTATTCGATCCGCCTATGGATCTTTTCATAAAGTTATCCGTCTGTATATTATTTTGAACACTCGGACAATTGTAATTTTGCAATAGTATTTTAAATCCAAAGACTTTCATTGTGCATTATTGTGATTGTTTGACTATGACGATACCAATCTTACGTCACGATACTCCCCACCCGGGCCCACCAGGATGTCACACCCCGAAAATATCAGAGCTGGCGTGACTGGACTGGTATCTTCATTGCACAGCGGAAGTATTTGAGCTAAGACTTTAAGAAATTGAACGCCCGCTAAGTACTCGAAATCCCGTGGGTTCTCCTATTCCAACCGTTCCATAGCTTTGAAAATGCAACCTGAGAAAGAACATGCGAAAACGTCAACATAATGTTGAGCGAGTTCATAGTTTGTTTTGTATCAAATGCGTTTTAAAACACTTGAAATCTTGCATTTGAAAAACCGGTTTATGAGATCTAAATATCTCAAAGCATTTGAAATGTCGTCTTTGTATATCGGTAACGAAATGTTTTATGCTATGTTTATAAACCGATATATGTAACTGTTGAGTTCGTAAACCAGTAATAATATGTTTTCTGTCGTATCTGTAAACTGGTATTGAAATGATTCTTGTTATCCTTGTAAACCGGTATTGAAATGTTTTCTGGTATCTTGTAATCCTGGTATGTTCTGATTTAAAATCATGGAGTCTGTTTAAAGATCTATCAGTGGGTAGCTAGCCCCCTGACATAATGCGCCATAAGCAAAATAACCAAACCGAGAACACTTAGTTCACATTGGGATCACAAAAGCACTCCCCGGTTAACAACAAGGAGTGGGGTGTGCCTCAAACCCAATAGATCTACACCTTTTGCACCTTGGTCACTACGTGATTAATGGTTATTAATGAAGATTCCCTACTTATGCACATTGATCATGCCTCCTACTCCGTAACTAACATACCAATAGTTTTAACATGTATTTCCCCTCGATGTTTTTGAAAACAAAACATTGAAAACAGTGAAAGGAGGGACATGAACTCACTGGGTTGTCTTGTTTTTCGTACGCTAGTGGACTATCCAGCCCTAGTGACATTGGGACTTTGCCCACGTCATTAAACTCATGCATGTTTCGAAAACCTTGTATTGTTGTAAGAACCGGTAAGTTTAGCTTAAACCTTTTCGAAAACCATTTGAGTTCGTTGAAATCCTGTTGCGAAATGGTTTATAAACATATGATTTTTGTTTCTCGAAACATTGTGTTTTTGCAAAACTTGCATGTCTTTCCACCCCCGAAAACATTTATAAAAATGTAAAACAGTAAAAAGTGGGGGTTATGAACTCACCTTGATATTCCTGTGCAAAGCTAGCTTAGTGTGTTTCCATAGTGCCGTTCCAAGAACGTGTATTTAGCTAGCGTGCAACTACGACATTCCTACGAGGGAATACACATAAGTTTTCTGATAAAGCAACGTAGTTAAACTACGTGTCTGAGCTCTACCGAATCGTTAGACTAAACGATTCTATAAAGGTGTTATTATTTTGGTTTGTAATAACCAAACTATTGTTCGTTGATCCCGTTTATACTCGGAATAAAACTAGGTCTCAAAAACGACTTAGTATTCCGAATACTTTATGATATATATATTTATATTTAGATATAAATATATTTACATAGTCGTGTTAGTCGTCGTGAATTAGAAGGCGTAGGTGAATAGTTGTACGACTCTTCGTAGCTTTCGTAGAACGTAATGAAATAAATATAAATATTATATTTATCTTATAAAAATACACGACGTAACGACGTTTGAAATAAATATAAATCGTTACATTTATTTTATGAAAGTACTCGTAAGTATCGATGTTCGAATAAATATAGATAATTATTATGTGTCGGGTTTCGTTAAGTTGTAACTCGCGTGTTGTCGAAATGTTATAATTTCAGTTTATAAGTTACCAAAACGTCACTAAAATAAATATACTTTTATATTTATTTTATAAGAAAACTTGGATTTCGATAAGTGTCGTTGTTAAGATTTAGATACGTTCTATAATTCGGGTTTTTAACGAAAAACGGACAGAGTTTCCTCTGTTTTTCGGATAACCCGACAACAAAAGTCGTCGTATTTTGTCAAAATTCAGAAATAGTTCAATGAATTCAAACTATATATACTAAAATTTTATGATATACGATAAAAATAGAACGTAGTTAATCACTAACGGTATCGGTCGAGCTCGGTTTCGCGTAGACTAAAAATCTATAAACTATCAGTACAAACTACTTTTCGCGTCATTAACTTTACCGCGTCTTGCGCTTGACCAGTTGACCCGACAGTTGACTGGTTGACCAGAGTTGACTTTTTGACCCGTTTTGAATTGAATCCGAACCTGACGAACCGAACAAACTTGAGGTGAATCGAAACCGAACCAAAACTAAATTGCATACTCAAAACTGACCCGAGATGATGTTTGAGTGACGTTGACCAGCTGTTGACCTGTTGACTAATAGTTGACCGTCTGTTGACCCGAACCACGGCTGAAGTTGACTGGCTTTGACCAGTTGACCGACTTTGACCGTGACCCAAAACCGAGTCAAATCTAACCTGAGTTGACTACGCTTTGACCCGAACCCGCAACTTGACCCGAAACACCCGAAACTGGCCCGGTCCTGAACTGAAGCTACCCGTTGACTGTTGTTGACCCATGCCACAAATCTGACCCGAACCCAAAACGAGCTCGAACCAAGTTGAACCAACACACCCGAACCCGATACTAAATCTGAGCCTTGGCCTCACCGTCATCTCCCAACTCTTGAACCCACCACTGCCGTCCACTGTCATTTCTCCGGCGGCCATACCATCGTCGATCACCACCGACAACACTGAAACGAAAACCAAATAGACCGGAAAGACACGGATCGAACTGGATCTAAAAGAAAATGAGGAAAACCAGGGCTTACCGGGGTCGCCGGTGGTTGCCGGAGCTACCAATCGCCATCACCACGTCATCAATCATCATCGTCTTCAACAGCTACAGCATCATCATCATCAGCTTGTCGGAGGAAGTTAGGTCTGTCGCTGCTCACGGCAGCGCTGCAGTCGGGAGCTCATCGGAGGGGGGGTGTGGGTGCTCATCGGATGAGATGAGGGTACCGGCGCGCCTGCAACCGGCCGGTAACTGGCTCCGATCGCCGGTGTCACACCCCAACCGATGGCGGAATCATCGGGGCGCGGCACTGAGCGAAACAGATTGTCCAGAAGTTTCCATAACAACTATCATTACCATTTAATTTAAGTTAACATGTCCCATACCATGTCTCAAATAGTAAAACAAGTTATTACAGACAAAAACTAAACAAATATTCTGTTCCGACAACTCAGATTTAAACATAACTAATTTATTTATTGGTTTCTAGGACTCCAATTCCTAGCTTCGATTTCATCACAGCACAAAGAGCAAACATGCAACCTAAGCACCTGTCACATACGTTAAAATAAAGTCAATACATAAAATGTAAAGGTGAGCATACAAGTTTGATAATAGCATATAGAGTTCGAATTCGTTTACGCATAACCAGCACGTACACATAGTGAAATGAAGCACAATAGTTATCGACATAGATCCATCGATACCAATGACTGCGGGTTGACTGCCCAAGGCAGTTCACAATACATGATTACCACTGTAATCCATGCAAGTAAAAGATCCTTAACAACCCCCGTGTGAACGGGTGCTGAGTCCAAACTATAGTACTATCGTTGCTAAGGCAGGTAGACAGCATTCCATGTGTAAACATAACAAACAAGCATTCATAAGCCACGTATAACATGCAATAATGGTTAAGCGTTAAAATAGCTTGAGTAGTGTGATAGTTGTAGTTTGAATAGTTGTAACGTATGTAACACCCAAAAGTGCTAAAGCAAAAAGGGTTCGAGTATACTCACAGCGATATGGATTGAAGGGAGCGCTTTACAGCGAGTACGATTAGCCTGAATAGATTCGATAACGTAACGATAAGTGACGCGTAAAACAGTACAAGCGAGAGTGGGTAGGATGACTGATCGTGCGGATCAGTTGTCCGTGAATAGAAGTCATCCGTGCGCATGACCTATCCGTACGGATGGTGATGCGTGCGGATGGTGATGCGTGCGGACGGTGTTCCATCCGGATAGGTCATCCGTGCGTGTGACTGTCCGTGCGGGTGGCAACCCGTGCGGACTAGTTATACGTGCGGACGACTTATTCGTACGGTTAGATTGCTTGTGTGGATAAATGTTCAAGTGGATTGTTTCTTCCTAAGATGTGTTTGTGTATGATGGCTTGTGCTTTGGAGTTTTCGTTGTAGCATTTAGAAAACACCGGGTGGGCAGCCTGTGCGCGCGGCAGAGACAATCCGTCCGGATAGCCTGTCCGTGCGTACGGCTTGGCCGTGCGGATGAAGATTGCTTGAGTTTCATCTTAAGGCCTTAGTATCTCATGATCCGAGGAGTAATCCATTCAGAGGTCGTCCGTCCGGATTGCTCGTTCGTCGATACTCAAACCTTGTTTGGAAAATGGGTCCCAAGGGTAGTCCGTGCGGATAACAACCCGTGCGTATGACCTGTACGTGCGTACGGCCTGTACGTGCGTATGACCTGCACGTGCGTGTGGCTCGTACGTGCGTGCGGCTCGTCCATGCGGACAGCTAGTCCGTGCGGATAGCTAGTCCGTGCGGACAACTGGTTGTTCCGTTCGTCTACACTTGGTTTCTGTTGTCGTTTATCGAGATGTTCTGAATACGTGGCAACCACCTGGAGTTGTGTTCTTGCCCGCATGACCGGACCGGTCAGGAACCACCCTAACTGGGCCTGTCGGCGACTCAGAACGGTCATCCCGGTTAACCCCGATATCAGTCGTCTATGGGTAGGATTCCGGATCTAGAACTAGTGCATTACTATTGACGAGTAGAACACTAAAACCGATCGGATTCGTACCGGTTTTAAGGGTAAAAGAAGAAGAGAACTTAGGTTTATTTCTTTCAACCCTTTTATCCTTAGAAAAGTTTAGATCTAGGTGAAATTATTGTAAAAACTTGTAGAAATCGTTTAGATCTGGGATATTCTTGGTGGAATGAGGCCAAGCATGAAGTTCTTACGAACTTCATGATGACGTCACCCATGAATACCTCAAATCCGGTTGATTTCATGGTTTAAATCGTAGATTCGAAAGATAGAAGTGTGCAGAATTGTGTAGTGATTAAAGATGTACAAGGATTAGTGTGAGATCTTACCTGGATTGAGAGAAATCTGAGAAAAGGTGAAGAATGCGTGTGGTTCGGACGTCACTTGCCAAAAGTGGAAAAAGTGGAGAGTGACCCGGGTATTTATAGGATGCCAAAAAGGGAAAGGAGGTGAGCCGTGCGCATGGCATGCACCCAGGCAGGTTATCCGCGCGGACTGGTCATCCGTGCGGACTGGCAATCCGTGCGGGTTGGCCATCCGTGCGGATGGGTCATCCGTGCGGATGCCACCACCTTGGGCGAGCTCGATGCGATGTTGGTTCGGCTCGGATTTACGAGCGGTTCGATAGAGTTTCCTAATTCAAATTACTTTCAGTCCCAACTACTTCTTACTGGGTTCGACTTGGAATTCGGGTTCGGGTTCATTCACATTCGAGTTAGACTTCGAGTTCGATTGAGTTCGCTTGATTTATACAACATGAAATAACATAAAAATAACATGCACAGGTACACGTAAGGCACACACACATATAACCACAAGAAAAAAATACATAGTTCGAGTTACGATTTGGTGTCGATTTGATTAGCTTGCTTGATTAACTTTATCGCATTGTTACTTCCTATCGTTCACAGTCGTAGGTCGATTGAAATACGATTAGTAAGGCTTGATTATTGTAATGTACAACAATTACTCCACATAATCTAAATATCATACAAACAATTCTACGAGTCACGTCGCGCGAAATCGGTCGTTGACTTTGTCCTTGACTTTGACTTTCACTTGTGAAAACACGGGGTGTTACAGCCGGTGATCGAACAAGAGAAGGCAGAGAGAGGTGAAGGGGTCTGGTGTGTGCGCTGAATGTTGAAGAAATGAGATTAGGGTTTTGAAAATCATAAAAGGGGCATTTATACTTAGGTTTTTCACTAATGGGCTTGGGCTTGGGCCCAAGGCCCACAAGCCCAATATCGTGTTTTTAAGTGGCCCGCTAATTATCCGAAGCCCGTTTTCGAATCCTGTTCGGTGAAAAATATCGTAGAATATTATTTTGGGTCAAAACTTCATAAAAAGGGTGTCGTTAGTTGATATTAATCGCGTAAGTTGTCAGTGCGTTAGACCGCGTAAAACGCGTTGTTCGTCGTTTTGTGCCGTTAGAAAGCGTGATGATTTCGTAAAACGAAATCCATAAATTTAAATTATACGTATAAACTTCGTATTTGTCGGCGTGGTCAGCATTTCGTACGACATCAGTTCGTTATCGTTTAACGCTCAGCAAGTTTCCCGAAAATTACCATACGCGCACTGTAAAGTCAGACAGGCGTTCCCAGGCATTCCACGAGCCTAATTAAGTTAATACGTGTCTTAAACACTAGTTATTATCATCTAAACATTTGTTAATCGCGTATTTAGGAGCCGTTAATTACCGGTTGTCACATTCTCCCCCTGTTACAGAAATTTCGTCCTCGAAATTTAGACTATGTTATATCCTCAAAGTTGAGTCGTTCCTAGGTAAGTCCGAATAATACCAAAGTGAATGACGGCGTAATCAAATCAAGACTCATTCGGATTACGTGAGTGTAAAGACATTTTGCATCAATAAGAACCCAACGGTTCAGCTGAGTTTGTTTTAGAAATCGATGTCAAGTGAACGAAATGTTGTGATACTATCACCAATGTGACCAAGTTTACGGGGTTCAATAACAGAGGAATGTCGACCAATGGAATTCCAAATGAACGTTCACAATATGCAAATCAATTTTTGAAATAATAGAATTTACTACCAACGAAAACTTGCGTTGGTTGTTGTATGATTGAAACTCGAATTCAACGACTTCGAATAGATAGAATCATAAAAATGATTTGCCAACTATCGAACCATTAGATGAATACAATCAATGTGTTGCAAGGATACACCAAAATGAAATACAACTGAACCTGGTGCATGATCGTCTTAATACATAGTTGCATTAAGATCATTTAAATGATGAGTCAAACGAAAAGCAAATATATTTTCGCATGAGACGGCTGATCGTGATTAGCACAAGCTACAAGTTTATACCGACGCCACAAGGTGTCGTAGTGAATGAATTAATTCAACAATAGCGGTGAATGAACAAGCATCACCGTGTTTTGCATGAAACGCTCGATCATGATTAGCCCAAGCTACAAGTTCATATCGACACCACAAGGTGTCGTAATGAATGAAATAATTCAATAATAGAGGTGATCAAACAAGTTCACCGTGTTTGAATTCAACTGAAGGTTCAACAAAGTAAATCCGAATGTTTGTTTCAAACAAATCTCATAGAATTTTCGATTGAAAATGAAACAAATAAATAATGTTTTTCGATCGAAAATGAAAGAGCAATAAATATCACAAAAAGTTCGTTCGATGCTGAAAGAATCGTTAAGAGGTACACCGAAATATGACATGGATTTGTGTACCATTATCTTAACACACGATTGTGTTAAGGTTGCTTTAATATGAAAATCAACAAAGCGGATTTAATATCAATAAACAAATAAATAAATAATTAAATCCGTACATGAGGCGAGCAACGAAATTAGCGCAAGCTTCAAACTTGTGAAAAAAAAACGCTACTACAAGGTGATCGTGATCAAAGAAATGATTCAATGAAGTCGAAGACCAAACAAGCCTGTTATGGCTCGAAACAAATGAAGTGCTTGTTGGGATTATTTCGAATATGATGGCCTCAATCCATCATATGGAATCTTGAATCGAATATATATTACGAGCAAGTTCAAACAATTGAACTTGGTTTAGTCACATTCCAACAATGAATGCATGTGTTGACAAGAGAAATTTGACATGATTACAATGAACAAATCATGTAATGTAACTCGAAAGAAATGAGTTTCAACGAGTTCGTTGACTCGATATCAAAGAGTCAACACTTTGCAATAAGGCGGGTCATCTAGATCACAATGCAAAGATTTAGTATAGCGAAATAATATATGATATGTTGACAAAACAACCATTCGAAGTGAAACCACATGCGTAACAAACAATGCATGTGTAGCGGATGAATTTGTCAAGAAATGAAACAATTGCGTGTTCGCTATCATGAAATAAAATCCTCATGGTGCAATGACCGTTTAGGGGAGTAGAAATACGAAAATCTACTCGTTATATGCAAAAGTAAAAATTTCAATAAAAGAAATTTAAGGACTTTACCTGGAATTTCGCGTGATAACCGTTGGTTAGTTGACATTACCATGGAATGTCGAACATAGCGTGTTTGTCATAAATGAAATAGGGGGAATGCGAAGACGTGTGACTTCTTTTACAACGCCAACAACTAGGAGTCTTTTTGGACTAAGTTCTGACTGTTGTGAAATCTTGTTCTAACGTACCTCAGCTAGATTCGTGTCGTTTGCAGGATCACGTGGCAAAGTGCCGCATTGCGGTCCATAGTTCTCCCGCTGCCAGGATTAGCATCTTTGTTATCGTGCCCTATCATGTTTTCCAGAGGCCTTGCCTCGAAAGTCGAGTGATGTACTTCGACGTCCGCTGACGTATAGTTTAAGTTTCATGTATACTCGTGCACTAGCGTTTCGTTCTGTGTGGAATGTGATGTGCTCCGACATCCGTTGACAAATAATTTGAGTTTCATGTATTCTTGTGCACTAGTGTTTCGTTCCGCGTAGGTTACCTGCTCGGGTAAGTAATATAGCAAAGACGACATAATATAATGACGTTTGCCCGAGTTAATAGTCACAGTTCCTACGTAATGACCTTTAATGGATTTTGACATAAATTCACCAAAGTTCCTAGATGCATGTTATCAAAACTCTCAAGGTTTTGCTTACTGTGTGTAATCGTTTCGTGTATTGTGTATCAAACGCAACTCTTGTGCATGTTTAAAATCAAAACAGTTGACTCATTGTTTTTGGCAACGGTTGGAACCCATGTTCGAGTCTTAGGCGTTCTGTATGTATTCAAGTCTTGATATCTAAGTCCCCAGAGGATAGTGAGGTTAAAGCCTAGGTATCTCAACAGAAAACCTAATTCGCTGAAACCTATAGCTCTGATACCAATCTGTCACACCCCGAAAATATCAGAGCTGGCGTGACTGGACTGGTATCTTCATTGCACAGCGGAAGTATTTGAGCTAAGACTTTAAGAAATTGAACGCCCGCTAAGTACTCGAAATCCCGTGGGTTCTCCTATTCCAACCGTTCCATAGCTTTGAAAATGCAACCTGAGAAAGAACATGCGAAAACGTCAACATAATGTTGAGCGAGTTCATAGTTTGTTTTGTATCAAATGCGTTTTAAAACACTTGAAATCTTGCATTTGAAAAACCGGTTTATGAGATCTAAATATCTCAAAGCATTTGAAATGTCGTCTTTGTATATCGGTAACGAAATGTTTTATGCTATGTTTATAAACCGATATATGTAACTGTTGAGTTCGTAAACCAGTAATAATATGTTTTCTGTCGTATCTGTAAACTGGTATTGAAATGATTCTTGTTATCCTTGTAAACCGGTATTGAAATGTTTTCTGGTATCTTGTAATCCTGGTATGTTCTGATTTAAAATCATGGAGTCTGTTTAAAGATCTATCAGTGGGTAGCTAGCCCCCTGACATAATGCGCCATAAGCAAAATAACCAAACCGAGAACACTTAGTTCACATTGGGATCACAAAAGCACTCCCCGGTTAACAACAAGGAGTGGGGTGTGCCTCAAACCCAATAGATCTACACCTTTTGCACCTTGGTCACTACGTGATTAATGGTTATTAATGAAGATTCCCTACTTATGCACATTGATCATGCCTCCTACTCCGTAACTAACATACCAATAGTTTTAACATGTATTTCCCCTCGATGTTTTTGAAAACAAAACATTGAAAACAGTGAAAGGAGGGACATGAACTCACTGGGTTGTCTTGTTTTTCGTACGCTAGTGGACTATCCAGCCCTAGTGACATTGGGACTTTGCCCACGTCATTAAACTCATGCATGTTTCGAAAACCTTGTATTGTTGTAAGAACCGGTAAGTTTAGCTTAAACCTTTTCGAAAACCATTTGAGTTCGTTGAAATCCTGTTGCGAAATGGTTTATAAACATATGATTTTTGTTTCTCGAAACATTGTGTTTTTGCAAAACTTGCATGTCTTTCCACCCCCGAAAACATTTATAAAAATGTAAAACAGTAAAAAGTGGGGGTTATGAACTCACCTTGATATTCCTGTGCAAAGCTAGCTTAGTGTGTTTCCATAGTGCCGTTCCAAGAACGTGTATTTAGCTAGCGTGCAACTACGACATTCCTACGAGGGAATACACATAAGTTTTCTGATAAAGCAACGTAGTTAAACTACGTGTCTGAGCTCTACCGAATCGTTAGACTAAACGATTCTATAAAGGTGTTATTATTTTGGTTTGTAATAACCAAACTATTGTTCGTTGATCCCGTTTATACTCGGAATAAAACTAGGTCTCAAAAACGACTTAGTATTCCGAATACTTTATGATATATATATTTATATTTAGATATAAATATATTTACATAGTCGTGTTAGTCGTCGTGAATTAGAAGGCGTAGGTGAATAGTTGTACGACTCTTCGTAGCTTTCGTAGAACGTAATGAAATAAATATAAATATTATATTTATCTTATAAAAATACACGACGTAACGACGTTTGAAATAAATATAAATCGTTACATTTATTTTATGAAAGTACTCGTAAGTATCGATGTTCGAATAAATATAGATAATTATGCTTATCTAAATATGTGTCGGGTTTCGTTAAGTTGTAACTCGCGTGTTGTCGAAATGTTATAATTTCAGTTTATAAGTTACCAAAACGTCACTAAAATAAATATACTTTTATATTTATTTTATAAGAAAACTTGGATTTCGATAAGTGTCGTTGTTAAGATTTAGATACGTTCTATAATTCGGGTTTTTAACGAAAAACGGACAGAGTTTCCTCTGTTTTTCGGATAACCCGACAACAAAAGTCGTCGTATTTTGTCAAAATTCAGAAATAGTTCAATGAATTCAAACTATATATACTAAAATTTTATGATATACGATAAAAATAGAACGTAGTTAATCACTAACGGTATCGGTCGAGCTCGGTTTCGCGTAGACTAAAAATCTATAAACTATCAGTACAAACTACTTTTCGCGTCATTAACTTTACCGCGTCTTGCGCTTGACCAGTTGACCCGACAGTTGACTGGTTGACTAGAGTTGACTTTTTGACCCGTTTTGAATTGAATCCGAACCTGACGAACCGAACAAACTTGAGGTGAATCGAAACCGAACCAAAACTAAATTGCATACTCAAAACTGACCCGAGATGATGTTTGAGTGACGTTGACCAGCTGTTGACCTGTTGACTAATAGTTGACCGTCTGTTGACCCGAACCACGGCTGAAGTTGACTGGCTTTGACCAGTTGACCGACTTTGACCGTGACCCAAAACCGAGTCAAATCTAACCTGAGTTGACTACGCTTTGACCCGAACCCGCAACTTGACCCGAAACACCCGAAACTGGCCCGGTCCTGAACTGAAGCTACCCGTTGACTGTTGTTGACCCATGCCACAAATCTGACCCGAACCCAAAACGAGCTCGAACCAAGTTGAACCAACACACCCGAACCCGATACTAAATCTGAGCCTTGGCCTCACCGTCATCTCCCAACTCTTGAACCCACCACTGCCGTCCACTGCCATTTCTCCGGCGGCCATACCATCGTCGATCACCACCGACAACACTGAAACGAAAACCAAATAGACCAGAAAGACACGGATCGAACTGGATCTAAAAGAAAATGAGGAAAACCAGGGCTTACCGGGGTCGCCGGTGGTTGCCGGAGCTACCAATCGCCATCACCACGTCATCAATCATCATCGTCTTCAACAGCTACAGCATCATCATCATCAGCTTGTCGGAGGAAGTTAGGTCTGTCGCTGCTCACGGCAGCGCTGCAGTCGGGAGCTCATCGGAGGGGGGGTGTGGGTGCTCATCGGATGAGATGAGGGTACCGGCGCGCCTGCAACCGGCCGGTAACTGGCTCCGATCGCCGGTGATCGAACAAGAGAAGGCAGAGAGAGGTGAAGGGGTCTGGTGTGTGCGCTGAATGTTGAAGAAATGAGATTAGGGTTTTGAAAATCATAAAAGGGGCATTTATACTTAGGTTTTTCACTAATGGGCTTGGGCTTGGGCCCAAGGCCCACAAGCCCAATATCGTGTTTTTAAGTGGCCCGCTAATTATCCGAAGCCCGTTTTCGAATCCTGTTCGGTGAAAAATATCGTAGAATATTATTTTGGGTCAAAACTTCGTAAAAAGGGTGTCGTTAGTTGATATTAATCGCGTAAGTTGTCTGTGCGTTAGACCGCGTAAAACGCGTTGTTCGTCGTTTTGTGCCGTTAGAAAGCGTGATGATTTCGTAAAACGAAATCCATAAATTTAAATTATACGTATAAACTTCGTATTTGTCGGCGTGGTCAGCATTTCGTACGACATCAGTTCGTTATCGTTTAACGCTCAGCAAGTTTCCCGAAAATTACCATACGCGCACTGTAAAGTCAGACAGGCGTTCCCAGGCATTCCACGAGCCTAATTAAGTTAATACGTGTCTTAAACACTAGTTATTATCATCTAAACATTTGTTAATCGCGTATTTAGGAGTCGTTAATTACCGGTTGTCACACAGGATTTGGTTGGAAATTAGGGGTGTGACATCTGAAGGAAGAGGAGGTGTGTTTTCAAAAAGTCTGTTTGAAACCTTTATTGGGTCTCAACATATGGTTTGATGGATTATCAGTGGTTGGTACATCTGTTTGACTTTTGGTCAAAATATGGATGGAAACCCATGTTTGAAACCTTAGTTGGGTTAAAATAGAGTTTTGAAAAGTGTTGGATCTAGTGGACCCCACAAAAGAACAAATGATTGGAAAGCCAAAATAGTCTACAACATCTGATCACAAATAACAGTGCTTAGAAGATCTTCTCCTCTCAAAAGCAAAGACTCAACATCTGCTACTCTAAAGTCTGCCAAGACCAAAGTCTGTTTACAAGATCTGTTAAAGACAAACTCTGCTTAAAGTCAAAGGTCTGCCAAAGAGAAACTCTGCTGATGAAGCTAAGGTCTGTTGTGGATCAATAGATGATAACGCTTAACAGAGGTTCCTCAACATATAATAATCAACATATTTTATTTGTATTTTCAATGTAACAGTACTTAGGCTCTAGCAGATGTTAGAAGTTTGTTAGGCTGTTAGATGTCGTTGTCTAGGTGCCGTCATCTTAGATTCTTCAGATGTTTCGTTTGTACTATAAATAGAACAGTGTCTGTACTATTCTATTCATCACTTTCACCTTGACATTTTTGTATAAACAAACAAGGAGTGATCAGGCTGAGAGGGAGTTGTAATCTTTATACATACGTAAACTTGTAATTGCAAATATATAAAAGCATGTTGATGAAAGCAATATCTTCATTGTTGTGATTGAAAAATATATTTTTCCGCTACATATGTCATCTTTGTTTTATCTTCTTTCATTATTTTCATCTTAATTGTCACAATAATCAAACTCAGATCCTAACAATTGGTATCAGAGCTTAGTCAATCAAATTTGATCTAAACAATCAATTTGATATAAACAGATCAGCTCCTACAACTGATATCGTTTGTTCGTTGAATTGAAAACAGAGTAAAAGTTTATTTACGTTCAAATGTATTTTAAACAAAAACTTGCTTGTAAACAATAAAAAAATGTCTCAAAATTCACAAGAGCCACACAACACTGGTACTCTGTATAAACCACAGATGCTTGTCAAATCGGAATATAATATCTGGCAACGTCGAATGGGTCACATACTTGCTCAACAGAACACGGGTTGTTGGAAATTGGTTATATTCGGACCACATGTTCTGATGGTGCCGAGTGCTGAAGACCCTGAGGTTCAAGTACCAAAGAAGTTGGAAAACTACTCCGAGCAAGATTTTCAGAAAATCGAGCTAGATGCCAAAGCATTTAGAATTGTTGCTACGGCTTTGCCGAACGATATCTATGTTGGCATGTTGCATTGCAACAGTGTTAAGGAGTTATGGGATGCTTTGAAAGAGCAGTTTGGTGGTACATAGGAAGTTATCGAAAACACCTGAGAAGTTTTAAACCAACAATATGAAACATTCTGTCACGTTAAAGGGGAATCATTAACTCAACAATTCGAGAGGTTTAGTTGTCTATAAGTGAACTAAAACTATTAAATGTAAATTCTTCTAATTAAACTTTGAATAGCTGATTTCTAAGATCATTACCAGATAAATGGGACACTATTGCTTTCGTAACAAGAAACTCTGTTGGTTTCAAAGAGATGAGTTTGACTCAACTTCATGGTAGGCTCCTAACTTATGAGAGAGAGCTTAAAAAGAAGCTTCAAGAGTCAGGAAAAGTTGCTGATGACTATGCCTTTGGTAGTGTAAGGACTCTAAAAAATGTCCCAATTTTACCCGTAAGTGAAAACTCGGACCCCTGAAACCCTAATCCATATCAAAAATAAAGAAACCAAGAATTTTGGGTTTCAGGCGGGCCACGTAAGCCTTAAGGGAGGTTTACGCGGGCCGCGTCAACTCTGGGTTTGACCGGATAAGCATTCGGATCCACGTGTCGCACACGTGTCGAGCCTAGGTGTGACACGCTAGCCCTAATCTACGATCTAGACCTCCTCGCGGGCCGCGTAAGGATCGGTTGAAGGTTTACGCGGCCCGCGTGAACCTTAAATTTCAGCTATAAATAGGACAGGTTACGAGCAGTTCAGAAATGTCGAAATCTCATTTCAAATCACGAGTTATATTGCTCTGAAGTCGAAAATTTCAATTAAATTAGTGAGGCGCTGCTCCGATACTGGGTATTAACTCAATCGCTGCTACGATTCAATGTCCGATCAATTAAAACTATCCAATGGATGTTTAAGTGCTGCCCACATTAGGGTTTATGCTTTGTCATTCGTCGTGAATTCGATGGATGTTTAAGTATCGCACTTTGTCATTCGTTGTGAGGATTTAATCTCGTGAGTTATCGTAAATGTTGTATTAGTTACTGACCTAGTTCATGTGCATGCTATTTAATTTAGGTCAAAAGGCTAATCAGTAGGCTAAGCTCTGCCCGTATAAATCTGCAATGTGAGTCATTCTCTTTTATTAAAACCATTTTACAATACTCCATTTTCAAATGTTATAATTACAGGGAGTAAGTCGTGGATATCTTGAATCACTGGCTAGTGGGGTATTGTGCACATTACTAATTTTCTCCCGG
The DNA here is from genome assembly GCA_030545235.1 of Helianthus tuberosus. Classification (NCBI taxonomy): domain Eukaryota; kingdom Viridiplantae; phylum Streptophyta; class Magnoliopsida; order Asterales; family Asteraceae; genus Helianthus; species Helianthus tuberosus. The sequence continues at coordinate 84,262,205 of CM060367.1, forward strand.
TTAGGTTCATTGACCTATCAGGGATAATCATCACTACTTGGGGTGGGACCCAATAGTGGTATGACCATCGTCACCATTGTGACACGGCGCCAGATAAAAATAAGATAGAAGCCATTGTAATCGCTCTTATGCTGTAATTTATAACTATGTGTCATTTTATGCAAAATGAGTGACTCGCCAGCATTTCCCTGCTGATAAAATATTTTTAAAACATGTTTTAGGCGACCTGCTGTAAATCAATGAGACGTGCTACGGAGCACTAACAAGCTTGAAGAGGTGGCTCAGTTAAAATAAATAAACATGTTTTAATAAATCAGGGAATTTCCTAGTTAAATTCCTCTATTGTAAATTACGGGGTTTATTTCCAATTTATTGAATAAAATAATTGGGCATTTTGATTTTTAAAAGATCCTGTTGAAAATCTTCCGCTGTCACATCATAAATACCACGGGTTCCTGTCCCGCGGCTCTTGACCGGGTAAAACCGGGGCTGGGGCCGTGACAGGAAAATGTGGTATCAGAGCCACTGATCGAGCCATTAATTTAAGCCAATTAAGTATTTAAGAAAATACTTAATTATTGCTGATTGCCATTTTTGTGATTATGTGTTTTATTATTTGAATATTTGTTACAGTATGGGTAAACAAAGACTTTCGGATATCTATCATAAATTAGATACTACATCAAAAGATAAGGGATCGTCATCCTCAAAACACCCAGTAAATACTAAGGAAGGAATATTTGTCCGAAATGCACAGTATGAGAAACCACTTTCTCCTAATAAAAGAAGTTTGATTATTAGAAAAAGTCAAGAGAAAATGAAGAAGTCACAGGAAACCCATAAAATAGGCAGCAAACCACCTTGGGAAGATGAATTAAACGAAAAATGGACGAATCTCTACACGTTAGCTACTGTAGCAGTAAATGCTAACTTATAAGTTAAATCACAAAACCAATCTTAGCACCTGCAACACTTACAAGCTAGAAACGTTAAACTATTAAATAAACCACTAGCATTATTCGAAAGTTCAGTTGTAATCTAGCAATAAGTTTATTTTAAATAAATTTTAAGTTCTTTAAATTTCCATTTTATGATTTTGTAATTTATAAAATTTTTAACTTAGAATTTTGTGTATTTCTTCATCAATGTCAAACAGCATGAATGAATTATCCGAAGCCCTAGAAAATCTGAATCTCTATCCTGTGAAAATAGAAGTTTCCAAAGATTTTACTGGTTACTTTGCCGATGTGGAACAACCTATGGAATTTCAAGCTCCACCTCTAGAGAAAGCAAAACCTAAGAAAAGAAGAAGATTTGTAGGTTGGAGACGTGTACGTAGAAGGAAACCAACAACTAAGAGACTTCCCAAGATAGAAAATCCTATGGATAAAGGAAAAGGAATTAAGATTGAGGAAAATCCTAGGCAAACCGGAATAGAAAATTGGGGAAATTCTAAGCCAGCAGGAATAGAAATTGTCGAAAGTTCTAGGAAAGTTATGGAATTACCATTGCAAGAGGAACTGGATTACATACTGGCAAGCTGTGATATTCTTAGGCCTATCAATACAAATCTTTTTCCTTATCCTGCTGAAAACCAACTTCCAATAAACCTGGAACCGGTTATCCCAGAACCTTTAATTCACACCCAACCTCAAGGAGAAATGGACGAATGGTGGACCAACGATTGGGAGTTTCAAAATCTCCTAAATAATCCTTATACCTTTTTCCCTCAGATCGACCCAGAACCTGCACCAAATCCACCAATGAGTAATGAAAATTTAGCTGAACTCCGCCATTTCGGCGAAGAGTTGATGGATGCAGGGAATAGGATCCGGGAGATAGGAGGACAAATCTCCTGGAAATACGATGAAAGGGAACATCGCTTTTAATATGTTAACTGACGAGAGAAAGGGATGATGGTGAAACTATGTTTGTATAATAATAATAATAGTAATAAGCATTATGTGTAGTAATCTAAAAATAAAACGTTTGTAAGATAATTTGAGTGTACGGATGCATAATATAATATATAAAAATGGAAGTCGAGAAATCAATAACTTTTGACTATACGTGTTAAATATGATTATGTGCAATTGTCTTGTTATATTTAATTATTTATTTTATGCTAATTACTTATATAAATTAATTACCAGATGGCAAACGCTGGTAATGAACCAGTTAACGAAGTTAATCAATCTGAGCAAAATCAGGAAGAGCAATTGCTGAATAGGCAAGATATCGAGGATATCGTTACTCAAGGAATAGCCAATGCTATTCCAGCAATACTTGCTGCTGCTCGAATTCCAGTTGAACCTCAAATTATTCCTAGTAAACGTATTCATGAGGACAACTTCAGTAATAGTGTAAATGGAGGAGGTAACAATAACTATAATGTTCTGCAAGTCCCGATTCTCAAGAAAATGAATGCTGCAACGCCTGGTTGCACTTACAAAGAATTTCTTGCCTGTAAACCAGCTGAGTTTGCAGGTAATGAAGGGGAGACCGAGGCAGTAATTTCCATAAGTAAATGTGCCAAAGAAGATCAGGTCATGTATACGTCGAATCTTTTTAAAGAAGGGGTGCTAGAATGGTGGAACACTGTGCTACAAGCCAAAGGCAGAACTGTGACGTATGCTATGAACTGGGAAGAATTTAAGAATCTTGTGGAAAGAAAATTATGTCACGAGTATGAAAAGGAACAAATGACAAATAAGTTCCTGACACATCGGATGGTGGATGTAGACTGTCAAGGGTACACTTCGACATTCTTCGAGTATGCTAGAATTGTACCTACCCTGGCTTCGCCAGAACCGGTACTTATTTCTCGTTACATTTGGGGATTGATTAGCGAAATTCGTAATATTGTCAAGGCTGCGAAACCCCGCACGATTGATGATGCGGTGGATTTAGCCAATACTCTGACTGACGAATTGGTACGGACACGAGAAGAGAATAGAAAGAAGGAAGTAGCCCAAAAGATTACCCAAGGATTCCGTATGGGTAATCGTTACAATTTCAAGAAAAGAGGGATGGGGCAATCTTCCACTGGTCCATTTTGCAATTCTTGCAAAAGGAAGCATTTTGGAAGATGCAAAGGATATTGCAATTTTTGCAAAATTCCAGGGCATCAAGAAGAAGACTGCAGGAAAAAGAAATTCACAATCTGTTACAACTGTGGAGAAGCTGGACATCTTAGGCCAGACTGCCCAAAACTAAACAAACCAGAGCCAAACCTGCATAAGGAGCAAAAAGGAATGTAAGAGCCTTCCAGTTGATGACTCAGGAAGCCGAACTGATTCCTGACGTGATAGCTGGTACGTTTCTAGTTCACAACGTCTATGCAAAAGTATTATTTGACTCTGGTGCAAACCAAAGTTTTATAAATACTTCATTCTGCCAAGCACTTAATTTACCCTTAACCCAACTTAGGCAGATTTTTACAGTAGAAACGGCAGACGGGAATTCTGTTAACATAGATAAGGTTTTGCAAAAAGAAACGATAGAACTTCTAGGCCATAAATTTTCTGCAAACCTGTTACCTATGAAATTAGCTGGATTCGATGTGGTGTTGGGAATGGATTGGTAAGTAGCCAACCATGCTCGAATTCTTTGTGATAAAAATTCCATAGAAATTCATACACCCACAGGAGAATTAATGGTGATTACAGGAGATAAGCCACGAAAGCCACTGAAATTCATTTCAGTAATGAAATTGGACAGTTATTCCAGAAAACAAGAAATGGTGTATATGATTTCAGTAATCATTAACACGAAAAGTAAAGAACTTAAGGACATTCCAGTAATATCGGAATATTCGGATGTATTCCCAGAAGAACTACCTGGATTACCACCTAATAGAGAAGTTGAATTTAGAATTCATCTAATTCCTGGAACTACACCGATAGCTAAGGCACCTTATCGGTTAGCACCCACTGAAATGCTAGAATTGAAAAAGCAGTTAGATGAATTACTAAGTAAAGGATTCATACAACCTAGCTCATCCCCTTGGGGAGCGCCAGTGTTGTTTGTGAAAAAGAAGGATGGTTCGATACGAATGTGTATCGATTATAGAGAATTGAATAAAGTTACAATTAAAAATCGATACCCATTACCTAGAATTGATGATCTTTTTTATCAACTTCTGGGAGCTAGATATTTTTCTAAGATAGATTTACGCTCCGGATATCATCAATTGAAGGTACAGGAAGAAGACATACCTAAAACTGCTTTCAGAACTAGGTATGGTCATTATGAGTTTACAGTCATGCCCTTCGGACTAACAAATGCTCCTGCAGCATTTATGGACATGATGAATAGAATCTGTAAACCGTACTTGGATAAATTTGTAATTGTCTTCATCGACGATATACTTATTTATTCCAAAAGTCAGAAGGAACATTGTGAGCACCTGCATGTACTCTTAACTTTATTAAGAAAGGAGAAGCTTTACGCCAAATTCTCAAAATGTGAATTTTGGTTACAAGAAGTGCAATTCTTAGGACACATGGTGAATCACAAAGGCATTCACGTAGATCCTGCTAAGATAGAAGCAATCACCAAATGGAAGGTTCCGCAATCAGCAATGGAGATTAGAAGTTTTATAGGCTTAGTCGGATATTATAGACGGTTTATTAAGGATTTTTCTAAAATAGCCGTGCCATTAACTAAGCTAACCTGTAAAGCAGTTAAGTTTAAATGGGGACCTAAGCAAGAAGAAGCTTTTAAGATTTTAAAGCAAAGGTTAACCGATGCTCAAATTCTAGCTTTACCAGAAGGAACAGAAGATTTTGAAGTATATTGTGATGCTTCAAAGCTAGGATTAGGAAGTGTGCTTATGCAACGCAAGAGGGTAATTGCATATGCATCAAGGCAATTGAAAAAGCATGAGGAAAACTATACAACTCATGATTTAGAGTTAGGAGCCATAATTTTTGCCCTTAAGATTTGGAAACATTATCTGTACGGAAATAAGTTTACTGTCTATACAGATCATAAAAGTTTAAGATATATATTTGGGCAAAAAGAGTTGAATATGAGGCAGAGAAGATGGATGGAAATCTTAAGTGACTACGACTGTGATATTCAATATCACGAAGGAAAAGCAAATGTAGTTGCAGATGCTTTAAGTCGTAAGTATCATGAGAAACAACGACGAGTCCGTGCTCTTAGATTAAATTTACAATTAGACTTAATGGAACAACTGAAAAAATGTTCAAGCCACAGCAATCGAAGGTGATGCTGAAGGAATGAAAGGAAGAATAAAGGAATTAGAGCAAGGAAATGATGGAATTTGGAGATTCCATAAGAAACGAATTTTGGTACCTAAGCAGGGAGAATTAAGGAATCAAATTCTAGAGGAAGCCCATAAATCTAGGTATACTATGCACCTAGGAAACAATAAAATGTACCAAAATTTAAGAAATAATTTCTGGTGGATAGGAATGAAAAAGGACATAGCTAGATATGTTTCTAAATGTCTTACTTGTTCACAAGTTAAGGCAGAACACCAGAAACCTTCAGGTCTACTACAACAATTAGAAATGCCTGTATGGAAATGGGAACTCATAACAATGGATTTTGTTACTAAGTTACCCAAAACCAGAAAAGGTAATGACGCGATTTGGGTAATTGTGGATCGATTAACCAAATCAGCTCATTTTCTACCTATGAAGGAAACCTTTAGCATGGAAAGGTTAGCCAAGTTGTATGTAGATGAAGTAGTATCCTTACATGGAGTTCCACTCTCCATTGTATTGGATAGAGATAGTCGTTTCACTTCTCATTTCTGGAAAAGTTTCCAAGAAGCAATGGGAACTCGACTAAATCTAAGCACTGCATATCATCCGTAAACAGATGGGCAAAGTGAAAGGACAATCCAAACTCTGGAAGACATGCTTAGGGCATGTGTAATAGATTTTGGTGGAAATTGGGATGACCACCTACCATTAATTGAATTCTCCTATAACAATAGTTATCATTCAAGTATCGAAGCTGCCCCATTTGAAGCACTATATGGACGCAAGTGCAGAACTCCAGTTTGCTGGGCAGAAATAGGAGAAAATCAATTATCGGGTCCTGAAATAGTACAAGAAACCACTGATAAGATCACTCAAATCAAGGAAAGACTGAAGACGGCTAGAGATCGCCAGAAAAGTTATGCAGACAATCGACGCAAGCCACTAGAATTCCTAATCGGAGACAAGGTTATCTTAAAAGTATCTCATTGGAAAGGAGTAGTTCGGTTCGGTAATAAAGGAAAGCTAAGTCCAAGATACGTAGGACCATTCCCAGTAATCCAACGAATAGGACCGGTTGCTTATCGTTTACAACTACCAGAAGAGTTAGCTGGAATACATGATGTATTTCATGTATCCAATCTCAAGAAATGTCTATCTGATGAACCTCTGGTAGTACCTCTTCAAGATGTAGAGGTAAATGAGAAGCTAAAGTTTGTTGAGAAGCCATTACAAATAGAAGATAGAAAGATCAAGTTTCTCAAGCACAAGCGGCTAGTGCTGGTCAAAGTCAAGTGGGATTCGAAGAGAGGATTTGAATATACATGGGAGCTGGAATCGGAGATGAAGCAAAAATATCCTCACTTATTTCAGTGAATCTCGAGGACGAGATTTTAAATAAGGTGGGGAGGATGTAAGGACTCTAAAAAATGTCCCAATTTTACCCGTAAGTGAAAACCTGGACCCCTAAAACCCTAATCCATATCAAAAATAAAGAAAACAAGAATTTTGGGTTTCAGGCGGGCCGCGTAAGCCTTAAGGGAGGTTTACGCGGGCCGTGTCAACTCTGGGTTTGACCGGATAAGCATTCGGATCCACGTGTCGCACACGTGTCGAGCCTAGGTGTGACACGCTATCCCTAATCTACGATCTAGACCTCCTCACGGGCCGCGTAAGGATCGGTTGAAGGTTTACGCGGGCCGCGCGAACCTTAAATTTCAGCTATAAATAGGACAGGTTACGAGTAGTTCAGAAATGTCGAAATCTCATTTCAAATCACGAGTTATATTGCTCTGAAGTCGAAAATTTCAATTAAATTAGTGAGGCGCTGCTCCGATACCGGGTATTAACTCAATCGCTGCTACGATTCAATGTCCGATCGATTAAAACTATCCAATGGATGTTTAAGTGTTGCCCACATTAGGGTTTATGCTTTGTCATTCGTCGTGAATTCGATGGATGTTTAAGTATCGCACTTTGTCATTCGTTGTGAGGATTTAATCTCGTGAGTTATCGTAAATGTTGTATTAGTTACTGACCTAGTTCATGTGCATGTTATTTAATTTAGGTCAAAAGGCTAATCAGTAGGCTAAGCTCTGCCCGTATAAATCTGCAATGTGAGTCATTCTCTTTTATTAAAAGCATTTTACAATACTCCATTTTCAAATGTTATAATTACAGGGAGTAAGTCGTGGATATCTTGAATCACTGGCTAGTGGGGTATTGTGCACATTACTAATTTTCTCCCGGTTAGGTTCATTGACCTATCAGGGATAATCATCACTACTTGGGGTGGGACCCAATAGTGGTATGACCATCGTCACCATTGTGACACAGCGCCAGATAAAAATAAGATAGAAGCCATTGTAATCGCTCTTAGGCTGTAATTTATAACTATGTGTCATTTTATGCAAAATGAGTGACTCGCCAGCATTTCCCCGCTGATAAAATATTTTTAAAACATGTTTCAGGCGACCTGCTGTAAATCAAGGAGACGTGCTACGGAGCACTAACAAGCTTGAAGAGGTGGCTCAGTTAAAATAAATAAACATGTTTTAATAAATCAGGGAATTTCCTAGTTAAATTCCTCTATTGTAAATTACGGGGTTTATTTCCAATTTATTGAATAAAATAATTGGGCATTTTGAGTTTTAAAAGATCCTGTTGAAAATCTTCCTCTGTCACATCATAAATACCACGGGTTCCTGTCCCGCGGCTCTTGACCGGGTAAAACCGGGGCTGGGGCCGTGACAGGTAGTACAACACTTTTTGGTCAAGAGGAAACCTCTGGTGGTAGTAAGGATTAGGGTTATGATCATTTTATTGACATAACTTTTGTGGAGGATTTAACTCTGACTCTTACTCCCCAATTATGCTTTTGTAGCAAATGGGGGAAACCAAGTTTCTGACAACTTATCTTTTGAGTTAAATGATCTTAAACATTTTAACCCCACTGATTGGAAGAAATGGACATCTTGCACCAACTTGTTTTGCTAAGTGTTAGAACTAGCAAATTTTACAAAAGAACTAGCTTAAAATTTCCAGGGCTGCATGGGGGGTTGAAAGTTGGGTTGGATAAATCTAAAATGAAGTGTTACAAATGTAATAGGTTAGGGCATATTACTAGAGAGTGTAGGAGCCAAACAAGTGGCCCTATTGTCACACATCCAAGTCCTATACCTCAAAACACTCAAAACACTGTCCATTATACCCAATATACCTTTGCTCCACGCATGCAAAGCACTGCTCACTATGCATATCCTGCAACCATTGTTTCAGTATAGTATGTCCAAACCACTGTTCCTCAGATACAGTATGTTTAAACCCCAGTCCCTCAGGTTCAAGTGCAACCAGCACCACAAGTTGCACAAACCACTGCTCATGCAGAAACAGTCAACATAGCTTTTTCACACAAGGCTTTGTTGATTGGAGCAGCTTACCTGATGAATTTACAAATGAAAATTTTGCCCTAGTTGCCAATTATGAAAAGAAACATGACGATTTTTTATGGCACTAGATACAATATTGGAAAGGGTTGGGTCTGAGGAAGTGGTGTCCAATTCTAATGTGGTCCATGATAATGTTGAAACAGATGTTTCAGAAGAAAAGGTTGGTGAAGAAATGGTGAATCCTCTGTTAGACCCATGGGAATCTAGTGTTTGTGAAGGAGAATGTGATTGTGCAATGATGGCTGCTGCCAAGGTATCACCTCAAGTCCTTAAAGACTTATGCTCTCACAAATGCATCATTGCTTTTGCAAATATTAAAGAGGTTAATGAAAACCTTAGGAACAAGATCTTAGATGATGAAATTCAGTTTGAAAAACTTACTAAAGAGTTAAAAACAGAATTGTTTGAAAAAGAACGTGAAATCAGCAGTCTTAAACATGAATCAAGCATAACCAAGGATCAACTCCAAACAATGATAGAAAAATATCATAGTTGTTAAAAAGAGATTGAATCTACCAGATCACATGTCAAAATGGGTAGAGTCCTGCAAAGGTTATGAGTTGATGTTAGATAAACAGATCAAAAGTAATGTAAATTTTGGCATAGGTTTTCGCAAAAATGACAAAGTTTCTCAAAATATTGTTGTAAATGATTTTGGTTTAGTTGAAATTATTCCTACCAACATGGCTGGTCAAGAAATTAAAGTCACAGAACCAAATTGTAAGAAAATTGTTTTGGAAAGGCCTGAAGGATACTCAACTTTTGAGAAATTTGAAAAATACCAATTCAAACCAACATGGTCAGATAAATGTGACATTCTTGAAAACTTTAAGCCAATGGATTTTTCAACTATTGAGGGTGTGAAAGCTCCTAAAGTGAAAATCATTCCCTTAAAGGACCTTCCAGCAGATGTTATAACATCTGTTGATAAAAAGGTTGAAAAGGGAAGAAGAAAGAGAAGATATCAAACTTATTTTGTGACTTTTGTGAAAAGAAAAACCATGTTACTAAAGATTGTTTTCACTTAAAAGCATATGACATAAACAGGACCAGTTTGATTATTGCTGCACCTTATTGCACTATCTGTGGCAAGAAGAATCACAAAACTAAGAGTATGTTTATCTCAAAAATTTTGATGTCAAGAAAAATGAGTATAAATCAAAAACACTTGTGAGTCCACGAGCTAGTGCAAAAAAGGAAAGTCCAAACAGACCTTCATTCCAGTCCAAACATTTGTTATCAAACAGCTTCATGCAACCTCTGCTCCCAGAGAGGTTCAGGTAACAGATGCACCACCAGCAAACAAATTTCCAATAGGATATGACCAACCACCTTATCAAAGAGTACCCACATGGTTATGAGGTCTACAAAAGACCTTCAAAACCTAGAGTGAACAAGCATCCTCATGGCTACAACCACTTAATAGGAAATGGTCCACAATAGATGTTTCAAAAATCTACTCAAAACTCTGACCATTCTCCTGGACTTGAGGCTGGAATGTCTATGACCCCATCCAAAGCCATTTTGGCTTTGGACTCTCACCAAAACTAATCTGTTACTGATATGCAGGGAGCTCTACTTGCTTAGATAGTTTATGGTATGTAGATAGTGGAGGCTCCAGGCACATGACAAGATGTAGAGCCCTTCTCAAATATTTTCTAGCACATGGAGGGGGTGATATATCCTTTGGTAACAACTCAAAAGGAAAGGTGTTAGGGTCAGGGACAGTCCAAGCAGGGAAACTCAAGTTTGAACATGTCAATGTTATTGACAATCTGAAATTAATCTTCTTAGTGTGTCTCAAATTAGTGACAAAGGCTATGGGTCATTTTTCACTAAGGAAACTTGTAAGATTGTTGGGCCAGATGTGGTGAAAAAGATTGAATAAATCATAGCCGGGAGTAAAACACAGCTTGTTGCTCAAAGGAGTGGCAATGTGTATGTGGTAGATATGTTGAAAGATAACCCGATGTCTAATGCTTGTCTGTTCTCAGCTGCCTCTACCAAAGAGACAGAACTATGGCATAGAATACTTTGTCACACAAATCTCAAAACTATCACCACACTCTCAAAATAAGATCTTGTAAGAGGTCTTCCACCAAAACTATTCACATGTGATGAACATTGTGTTTCCTGTCTAAAAGGTAAACAACATAAAAGTCCATTCAAATCCATTGATGAGTCTAAAACTAGTCAGTGTTTATAATTGTTACACATGGACTTGTTTGGCCCTGTTAAAATCATGAGTCTTAAAAAGAAGAGGTATTGTCTTGTCATAATTGATGATTTTTCAAGGTTTACTTGGACTTACTTTTTGCACTCCAAAGATGAGACTGCGGGTATTTTGCAGGACTTTGAAAGAAAAGTTGAAAAGCAATTTGATCTACCAGTAAAAATCTTCAGTAGTGACAATGGAACAAAGTTCAAAAATAAGGAGTTGGATGACTTCGGTATGTCATCCCAGTGTGCAGCAGATACTTGACCATCCCAGTGTGCATGATATTGGTTAAAGTTTTGTATGGAAGTTGTGTGACTGGACTCAACTCTTTTAGGAAATGATTGTGAATCCATGTTGATAGGGCCATAATCCCTTTTGAAACCCATTTTCCCTTTTGACATATTTTTGTTGATATCATAGGGTTTTAGAAATGAACATTGTTTGGTCACATGATTGATTTTTCCACAAACGGTTCACCCAACTGTTGACTCTCAAATCTTGTTTCGTCTGTTAATATCATACGCTTTTAACTTAAAATAGACTTTTGTCAAATGATTTTTATTTCCACAAAACTCACACAACAGATCTGAGGTCTTATCTTTCATGTTACCCTTGTCTCTTTTTCCAGCATCAGATGTTTTAATATCTTATTGAGAGTTCGTAATAAGAATGATTTTTATCTTGGGTGGCTTGAGACAATCTGGGTTGGTGAAACCAACTGGTTTGAAGCTTTCAAAAACACCACATTCATCTAACCATGTGGGTTTAAATACATATTTATTTTTTCAGCCTGAATGGAACTTTGTGGTTTTTCAAAGTTATATTTTTACCACTAGGTTCACTGATCTTGATTTCTTCACCAGTTGAGTTGGTTGGATTAACCTTAAGCATTTCTAAGCTAATGAAAATGTTGGCAAGTTGTTCTTGATCATATTTCATGAACCCAACACCAAACTTCACATTACTTTTAATTTGTTTTTTCCAAAAGCATCTCATAACCATTGCAAGATTCAACCCATTTTTCACAGGTAGTCTAAGTGGATTCTAACTCTTTTTTGCAATTCTGATATTTTTCTATCATTGTTTGGAGTTGGTCCCCCGTTAAAATTGCTTGGGGTTTGGGGGCATGAGAGCCCCTTTTGGGTGAAGGAATTCTAGGAATCCTGGGGATAAGGGATGAGGAGAAATAGTGAACCTAAAGCCTTTATTTATAGTGAGATTTTGGCTTGGAGGCCAAGGAGTTCTAGAAGCTCTTGTCCTTGGGGAGACAAAGCCTTGTCCTTTGATATACTCTTGTCCTCTTTTGTCTCTTGCCTTTTTGTCTCATAAAGGAACCTCCATGAAGCCTTTATCTAGTTGGATAATATGCATGGCCACGCATACTACTATTTGCTGAAACTGTATTCAAACCAGCACAGGCGTGCCTAGTCCTTTGCCCGACAGTTGGTTATCATTCTTGTCCTTTCCTGGTACATTTTGTTGAGAATTCTGTTATGGGCACGGGCGTGCATAGGGGTGCATGGTCATGTATGGACAAGTGTCCGTACAAAGCTTGGACAGGTGTCATTCTTGTCAGATCTCAAAGCTTCCATGATTTGTCTTTAGCTGAGCACGGGTGTGCACGGTCGTGCCTCCCCATATCGTGGACTTTTGTTGACTATTCTTGGGTTGGCTTGCTGACTTTGTGCTTCCTGGGTTTTGTGCACGACCCTGCCCATAGCCTAACATGGTCGTGCATATCTGACACTTTGCTGGTCTTTTTAGAATCTTAAATTTTTGCCTCGTTTTGCTTGTTTTTCACTTCTTTTCATCCAGGGACCTTAGAAACCTGCATTTGTCAGATAGGAACGATTTGGGTAGTATATTCAACTATAAAGTCATAAAAACTATGCACTAAAAATATGTATAATTGATGGTACATCAGTCACCCTCTCCCACGTCTCATGCCACTTCTCGGCTAACCTACTCACATTGTCCAAGGTCAGTTGTTAAGTCATCTGCGCCCTTATCTGACTCCACACAATCACCTACAACCATGTCTTCATCTCCACTACTGTCCACACCTATCTCACCAGTCTCTCCCTTTTATCTCTACTACACTAGCTGATCCCACCTCATCCACCATCCCTCTTTCGTCATCACCACCTTCAAACTCCACCGAATCCTATTCCACCCCACCCCACCCCTACTACCACCAAGAACTAAGATGCAAGACCCAAAATACTTCAACTCTTCTTTCGTCAACTCAACTACCCTCCATCCCATTCCTCCCACCTTGGAACCTAATACCCATTCCCAAGCTCTTAAAGACCCTAACTGGCGACATGTTCTGGACCAAGAGTTTAATGCAATCTTGCAAAATGGGACATGGGAATTGGTACTGATGTGTGCAAAATGTAACATATTAATTACATCAAATGAGGCATAAAACTAACCCTTTTTAGTACTAATGTTGGAAAAAATGTGTTTTTGTCTTCCTTTTGAATTTACAGGATCAAATGAGCTTAAACGAACAAAAGGAACAAATATACAGCTAAAACCAGCATAAATACAAAGAAAAGGAAGAAACGTGACATGTCTGACCCCTCGGCAGCATCTCCCAAAGCAAAAACAAGAAGGCAAAAACTGACCATGGGGCTGTGCCCAGCTCACCACGGGGCGTGGTCAGCCCTGACAAGAAGACAAAACCTGTAGAAGCTTCTACACCCACCATGGGGCCGTGCCCAGCTCACCACGGGGAGTGGTCAACGCAAAGATACGCAAAATCTTGCCAAATCTTGATAGTACAGATACGGTACTGACCACGGGGCCGTGCCAAGCTCACCACGGGGCGTGCTGGGCCCTCTGCTGACACTTGCAATTAATGAAGGAAGAGAAAATGCTGACCACGATGCCGTGCCCAGCGGGCACGGGGCCGTGGCCAGAGCTCTGTACTGGCTATAAATAGGGGTGCTTGGTTCACTTCAAAGGCATCCCTTGCCAAACCACTACTCTCTCACTTTGCCAACACTCCACCACCACTACATCACCAACACCCACCACCACCACCATCATCCATCATCCACCTTTAGAGTGTGTAATAGTCTCGGGATCCAAGATTTATAGTAAGAGTTCTTGTCGATCAAATGTCATGTTTGGCTAAGTCTCTTACATCACTTGGTGAAGACAAGTCTTTTATGTATTACTTTTGATTTTTAATCTTTCGGCACTTTTTACTTGGTTTTGTGTTAATGACTTTAATGACTAGTTTCTTATGTTGAAGGTGAATTTTCTTTATCATTTGTCCGTGGTGTCTTGGCATTACTTTACTGTCTATATTAAGTAAAAGATTTACATCTTTCATATCGCTACGGTCTATATAGAGGTATGTTGGCTACCTGGTCGAGGGTTAAGGGAATGGTTTAGTAAGGTTCTTGCCTTGTTCAGTGTATAGATCCTGCAAGGACCTGGGTCAAGTTTACTAGGTCCTCCTTCAATACCCACTGGTATTGGATGGCGGGGGTGCGAATGGCTTGACCCCCTCATATGTAAACTACTATTAATACATTAAACCAGCTACTTGGGATTGTATCCCTGCTGACTCAAACCACTTAGCCGAGGGTAACGTCACCTTCAAAAGAGGGGCCTACCACTTTTCGCATTAATAACTTAATTAATTATCTTTCAATATTCCGACCCTTTGGGATTGTATCCTTGCTGACTCAAACCACTGGGTTGAGGGTAACGTCACCTTCAAAAGAGGGTCTACTACTATAACTAAGATAATCTCTTAAAAAGTCCGAAAGTGCAAAAATCATCAAAGGATACTTAAAAGACTAGTCGGATCCAAGTGATTCATCTTGTCTATCTGTTTTTATTTTATTTTTATTTCTGCATTTTTAGTTTTATTTTTCATGTTTAAAACATTTTCTCAAAAATTTTAGATTGATTAGACGTTGAGGATAAACCCGTACTAAAAGCTCTTGTGTCCTTGGATGACCTCGGTATCTTACCAATGCTATACTACGCTCACGATGGGTGCACTTGCCCAAGTGTGTGTTTAGTGTTAGTAGAATATCGTGTTTTATAAATTTAAAACTTGACTAATGCGTAAAATGGGCTTAAAATATCAATAAAAATATATCACGCTTCGCACACACCAAGTTTTTGGCACCGTTGCCGGGACACAAGGATTTTAAGAAAGCTTAAAATCAACGGCCTAATCATTTTTCAAAACCGTTTTAAAACTACACGCACATTTTTACTTTTTAGGAACTTTTTGCATTATAGTAGTCTGAACACGGGGCCGTGCTCACTGAACACGCCCCCGTGCTGCACAAAACCATTTGCATTTATTTTTAAAAACGCCCAGATACAGGATCTGACCACGGGCCGTGCTCACTGAACACGGGGCCGTGGTGAGCCTCTGTTTCAGCTTTTTATTTTTGTTTTCTGGTCCCTAGACTCTTTTGTGGTCTACTGAGTGATTCTTATGGACCAATACTCAGGAGGTTACAATTACCACTATGAAGAGGATGATTATGAAGAAGAATATTGTACCATTTGCGATAATCCTCACTCGGTACAATATTGTGACCTCTTCGAATCATCCACTTCGTATACATACCATGAGGAGCCTAGGTATGACCCAACCAATTCATACACATACTATGAAGAACCAAGGTATGAACCTTCTCCCTCATATTCATATCTTGAAGAACCAAGGTATGAATCATCTCCTTCATATACTTACTATGAAGAACAATGGTGTGAACCACCTACCTCATACGGGTATTATAAAGAACCAAGGTATGACCCTTCTCCATCATATACTTACAATGAGGAACAATGGTGTGAACCATCTACCTCATATGAGTATTATGAGGAGCCAAGGATCGAACTTCCGAACTCAAGCTATGGGGATACTTATTCCGCTCACTTTGACGAACCACCAACTATCCTCCCCGTAGCCAAAAAATAATAGAACACCTCAAAACTATCGAACGCTACATAAAAGAATCCCGCGCAAGGGAAGAAGAATCCCGCGCAAGGGAAGAGGTAATTTGTACTAAAGAGGTGATAGTAGAAGAGGTAAAAATGGAAGAACAAGTAAGTGAAAAACCGACGCATGAACCAAACAACTAAAAAGGTACGTCCGACAACGTTAATCTTTAAAAAGAGTCTAATTTTCAAGAAATTAATATCTTAACACCTTCTTTCGAAAACCATTGTTTGGTACCTACTCATGCTAAGTTTTTAAAAGAGTTAAACACTAACACTAAAATTGACGAAATGGTAAGTATTAAATTAACAAATGATCAAACTACACTGATAAAAGATGATCCTTTTGAAATTAACATTACACCGGTTCCATGTTTTTTTTTAATTCCTTTATTAGTAATATTACAATTGATAAAGATCTTTGTGTTAATATAATGCCAAACTATATTTTCGAAAAGTTGAGTATTAGTGATTTTTCTCCACTTCAAATACCTATTTTTCTTTCAAATCGGAAAATAATAAAATCAATGGGAGTAGTTGAGGACGTGTTAGTGCAAACAAACCAAACGAAAGTCCCAACCGACATCGTCATTCTTGACGATGCTCCACTTGTGTTGGGACAACCTTTTGTGAAAACCCATAAAGCATTGATCAATCGGAAGCAAAACAACCTACCAATTCAATTTGGCCTATAAAAGGTATGTCGATCTTGAACAATCAATGAAATATCTAATTGGCAATGACGACCCCCTAACTGAAGATAAGCCAAAACTACCCGATAAGGTAGGTCTAGCCAAGGACCCTTATAAATGCGGCGCACCACAAAGGCAATTCGCGGAACTATCCTTAGTTTTAGATTAGTTTAACTTTCATGTTTTCTAGTTTAGTCTTACTTTTCAGGAATAAATCACACTTGAAAAGATGGATATTGCCAAAGGGACGTTAAAACCGCACCCCATGCATGAAAACAGAGCCTTCCATCAACTTTTCCATCATTTCAGCATGTGCAGCACGGGGCCGTGGCCACCCAACACGCCCCCGTGCCCAGGGTTCTACAGAAAAATTTTCTAACAGGTAACTGACCACGGCCCCGTGTCCACTGGGCACGCCCCGTGGTCAACCTTCTGTAACTTTTTGTTACTGGCAGTCTGACCACGGGGCCGTGCTCAGCCCACCACACCCCGTGTTCAACTGCCCGATAACATAAAAACTTGTTTTTAACACCTTTTTACACATTCAATCAACCTAAAAACTTATTTTTTGACACATTGAGGACAATGTCTAATTTAAGTGTGGGGGGATGCTAAAACCTTGAATCTTGCAAGTCCTAATAACAAGCCTTACACAAAACTCTATTGTAACCGCTAATCACCACAAATTTTTTTTCAAAAATTTTCATTTTTTTTACTTGTATTGGTTTAATTTGGGAATAACAAGTTCTAAAAAATGTTATATTTTTACAAATTTACAACCGATAGCGTCGTGATAAAAAGAACCAAATAAGAAAATTATGAAAATGCATGACAAATCTAATTAAAATTTGATTATATATACTTGATCACATTATAAACCCATTCCCACAACAAGTGAGTTTTGAGCCTTTATTGAGCATACATGCATATATCTTTAAACTAAATGCTCATTTTTCGTTTCTTGTGTGAATAGCCGCTTGGTTCTTACGACTCTAGAACTTGCCAAGACGATACATTTCTGATCCTTACCAACTTGAACCCAAGTAAGTAAATGATGGAGGCATTAGGACTAACCCATTTTTCTTTCAAAACCATTATTTTTTATCTTTTTATCACCTACCCAAAATCCCCTAGTTAACCCCTTTGAGCCTAAACATTTTCGTTTCAAAACCCACAAAACAAACACCCTTTACTCACCAAAACCTTTTTCTTTTCAAGCCCATTTTGTTTTAGTAAAAAGCTCGGTTATCTTGTGACCAAAAAAAGAGAAAAGGAGAATTTTGCAATAACCAAACAAGTTCCTCAAAAATCTTGTTTGAATATGCTTAGTTTGAATAAATGCCAAAAAAGGGGTTCACGACAACCGATGCTTTTTACGCTTTTCGCCATTTTACTAACCACTAACCAAAAACCACCTACCCTTAGCCCAAGCCTAACACTTCCCCAAGTCCTCTTGATATTTACGAAGGTTTTTAGTTAAAAAGAAGGATAAACCGGTACTAAAAGCTATTGTGTCCTTGGACGACATCGGTATCTTACCAACGCTATACTACGCTCACGATGGGTGCACTTGCCCAAGTGTGTGTTTAGTGTTAGTAGAATATCGTGTTTTATAAATTTAACACTTGACTAATGCGTAAAATGGGCTTAAAATATCAATAAAAATATATCACGTTTCGCACACACCAGTACCTAGTGCCTCACACAACCCCATCGGATGTAAATGGGTCTTCTGAGTCAAAAGAAATCTAGATAGCTCCATTTCCAAATATAAAGATCGCTTAGTTGCAAAGGGCTTTCTCCAGCAAGCAATATGGCAACAATTATTTTGATATGTTTCGCGAGGTCACCAAACCGGTAACTATCCGTGTTATTCTATCTGTTGTCCTCTCTCAAAATTAGCCCCTTTGCTAGCTTGATGTGAACGCCTTTCTTTGTGGCACCCTACATGAAGAAGTATTTATGACCCAACCACAAGGTTTTGTTCACCCTCAATTCCTAAATCATGTTTGTAAACTTAAAAAAGCTCTTTATGGGTTTAAACAAGCACCATGGTTGTGGTATATGGAACTCACCTCATTTTTCCACACCTGCAGCTTTCGCAAATCTCAAGTCGATGCCTCTCTTTTATCTATAACCATGACAATGTCTTATGCTTCTTCATGGTTTATGTAGATTCCATTGTGCTCACCGAGAACAATATCAATTTCCTAACTCAATTCATTCATACCTTAGCAAACTGGTTTTTCGTGAAAGATATCTACATCACTTCTGTGGCATTGAATTCATTCCCACTCCACATGATCCATTCATGTCCCAAACATCCTCACATTCAAGACCTCTTAACCAAGTTTCATATGGATGGTGCAAAAGAAGTGGAGACTCCATTAAACTCTTCTACTGATCCCCATCCCATGGATAGGTCACAAGATGTTGATCCTACACCCAATCGTCAATTGGTGGGCTCATTAAAATACTTGGCCTTCACATGACCAGATGTATCTTTTGCAATCAATAGACTTGCCCAGTTTATGCATGCTCCGTCTCAAACTCCTGGCAAGCATTGAAGCGAGTTCTACGTTACTCAAAATGTACAATTTATCATGGCTTAGTTTATACAAAAGGCTCCTCTCTTGACCTTACGATGTTCTCGAACTCTGACTGGGGAGGAGTCTTGAATGGAGGTCGGTCAACTACAACTAATATCATCTATCTTAACTCAAACATTGTCTCGTGGAAATCGGCTAGGCAAAAGTTCGTCTCAAGGTCGTCCACCAAAGTCGAATATAAAGCTCTAGCAAATGCAACATCATATTTTGTGGATTCAAAACCTGCTGAAATACCTCGATGTCACTCAAAAATTAACGTTTACTCTGTTTTGTGACAACATGGGGGCCACATACCTATGTGCTAAGCCGATTTATCACTCTCGTATGAAACACGTGGCCTTAGACTACCATTTTGTACGAGAGAAAGTTGCTAATGGTTCCCTCAAATTTCTTCACATCAACTCTCATGATCGGCTAGCCGATGCTCTCACCAAGTCACTTAGCCGAGCACCATTCATCAAACTACGGTCCAAGATTGGAGTATCTGATGGATTTTTTGTCTTACGGGGTTGTATCAAGACCATTTAGCATATATATTATTTTAAATTTTAAATGTAAATTACCTTTTAATTCGGTATCCCTTATTTCTAGCCTAGAATACTTCATTTCCTAGTGTAAATCTTCAGCTATAATAGCCCTCTTTGTATTAAGATGAAATAAAAAGTTTGTTTTGCCTAAGTAGGATGAGAAGGAATCTGAACCATTCATTTTTCAAATCAACGGTTAAGATGAACATGTTGGAAAAAAGAGGAGTGTAAGGGTATCTTAGGAAAATCCTATTTATTGGCTTTCTCTCTCCACATGCAAAACACATGCATATTTCACACCTATTTTTTAAACGTTCATAATTTTTTTATACAACATTCTTTTTTCATAAAAATTTCACCATAAAATCGAGCGTCTTTTTATCTTTATTTTGAGCACCATATTGCTATATAAAATATGACGACTAAAAAAACACACCAAAATGTGTTGTATTTCTGTGTTATAACATTTTTTGTGCTAGATTTTTGTACTACATTTTTGTGCTATATTTTTTGTGTTGAAATTTTGTCTTAAATTTTTTTTTTCTTAATTTTTTGTGCTGGATTTTTTTGTATGAGATTTTTTGTGCTATATTTTTTTTTACTATTTTTTTGTGCTAAATTTTTTGTACTAGATTCTTTTGTTGTATTTTTAGAAAATAAAAAAGGTGACACATATCATTTTCACACTCCTACTTACAAGAACCAAAATGTTTTCGTACCAAAATGTCACTCCTTACTGCTTACAAGGAGCGACACATGTCATCATCACAATCCTTCTTATGCTACTTATGCAAAATCCACTTTTTAGTGGATCCTTCCCTCTATCTTTTGTATCTTTTATATCAAAATACAATATACATTCAAAACCTAATACCACTATAGAATCTACTTTTGAAATCGTATATATATACACATACTGATGACATATTTTTTTATAACTTTCATGTGAACAGCTTTAATTTTAATGTTAATTTCATATTGAATTATTCACGGACTTTAGCTGAACTTTCTAAAAAGGTATCATGTCACATCTAATGGTTGGCGCAAAGGGGATGGATTTAGGAATATTGTCCCAAACAAAAAGTTGGGCCCAAACAAAAACTTTATTATATACAAAAATAGTAATTTTACATCATAACTCACTTTCAAGAAAGTTAAACTGTGTCAATAACTCAATATTGATTTGATCGGTTACTTAAATTATATTTTTTTACAAGCATACTAACTTGTAAAATTACACATATTCTAGATCGGTTACTTAAATTATACTTTTTTACAAAGCATACTAACTTATAAAATTACACATATTCTAGATCGGTTACTTAAATTATATTTTTTACAAAGCATAGTAACTTATAAAATTACACATATTCTAGTGGTACCACCATTACTATCCACCACCACAACCTAACTGTTATCACCAACACCATCGATGATCAATCTTTTCACTAAACGACCCGCTTTGAAGTTCATTTTGGTCAGAACCCTGCTTTAACGGATTTTTTAAAAACGTCACGTTTTGACTAAAAACATGTTTCAACCAGTTAAACCCGCTCATTTTGTCAGGGTTATTATCGTATGAAAATAAGAAAAGGATCGCGGTTTGAACATATTTCTATTGCATGTTTTAGTCACGAGTTTGGAAACAAAAACATACACAGATGAAGATTATACCTTTTTCAACAGTGTTTTGTTTACATACAGATAAAGATTGAGAAATCAATAAATTACACCCACACCATCCTTCATGAAAAAACAACTCCTGCAGATACAGAACATAGAATGTTAGCAGATCTTCCTTTTGCACATATTTGAACTAGGACTACGCCGCCCAAAGCATGTCTGTGGTCTGCCCGTTTGAGAAACTGACCGAACCAAAGCATGTCAGTGGCTGGCCAGTTTGAGATTTACAAAGGGTTTAACGGTCCCGCTGACGGTTTCAAACTTGGAACCGGCCGTGTAAATCAAACCCGCCATTTAACCTTTTTATTTCGTTTCTGGCATATAATCATTTCTTAATAGAAATTGATAAAAACTAATAATTTTGAATAAATAACTTGTCAAAACCGTAATTGGTGTATTCTTGAGTTGTTAATTGAATAAATAACGAATTTGTTAGAAAACTTTATCAAGAAGAGAAAGGGAAAGAAACTTGGTGTACCTTCAATTTGAAGGAGATAAAAAGCATATATCAAGAAGTGAAAGCAAAAACTCTATCCGTGATCTTGGTTCGGCAAATTGGACATTCAGAACACGCAATTGAACAAGATTTACACACTGCAAAAAGAAAGAAAAAAATTGAGGTATAAAAAGCTTGAATAATAATACCATCAATCGTGGTTAAGTACAATGTAACAACTTTTGAAAAGTGAGCAGGTTTAAAAAAACTTACAACTAAAATGGCGGCATGGAAGAAGCATGGCTGCTGTTGGTGACTCAAAGCATACTTTACATACATGAGAATTTGCATCTCCATTCCCAACATAATTAACCTCCTTTTCCTTCATCTCTTGCATTCGAGCCTGACCATATTGTAATTATGAGAATAAAGCATATAAAATTACTTCAAAGTCATTTAGAGCCAGTTTATGTACCTTCAAACGAGCAACAAGGGGCTCTTCTTTAGTCACATTCTGTGTTGTTTGTGAAACATTCAAGATGCGGCTCTCTTTAACCACAGAATTATTTCGATCACCATTTTCTACTTTTAGGTGATTCACATTTTCAGATTTCTCAGTATGATTCACATTTTCATTACTGTTTGATTCAGGAACAGTTACAGAAGTAACAGAACCCTTTGCTTCTTTCTTCAGCTGAGCAACAAGAACCCACATGTTTGCCAAATCATTTTCCAAAGACGCTTCCTTTTTCTTCGACTCCTCAACTTTCTTTCGGTATTCCTCTTCTATTAGTTCCTTCTCCGACAAGGCAGCCTCAAGCTTTGCCTCACGTTGCCTCCTTGCCTGTAACTCCATTCTTAAATCTTCTACATCGAGGCTCCACGAGTCAAACTCGTCTTTGACTCGGCTAGAGGAACGTCCTTTTCGACCCGGTTTTACAGGATCGTACTTGCGGTTACCACCGTTTGCGGATTTGGAGTTTGCCATTTCACAAGCGGCCACCAATTCTTTCTCGAGTTTTGCGTTCTCTAGTGAAAGTTTAGTGACTTCACCTGCTAAATTCTTGAGTTCGACAGCAGCAGCAGATGCTAATTCCTTTGCATATGAGGCTTCTTCTGACAATTTCTGATTCTGCACGTATAATCCACTGTTCTCCTCTAGAATTTGAACATGCTCTAGCTTCAGTTTTTCATTCTCTACCTCCTGATTCAAAGAAAAAATGAAGCAACCAAAGAACAAGTCAACAAAACCATATCACCTTCTAACTTGTAAATTAGAAGTCATTGTTTATACAAATATCAAGTTACTATTGTAATATAATAGTCTTTCTAATGGTGGATAATTGTTTATAAAGTATTAGAACAATAAGAATATATGGTTCTTAATGATAAGCAAACTAACACAACCAGATTGTAGTAATCACCTGAATCTTAATTTTAGTCCTGAGCCCATCAATGTACTCTTTGGATCCATGATGTTCTGAAGATACCTTCGGCTTCTCATTAGCCATAGCTAGCTGTTGTTCAAGTAGCATGATTCTTTCATGAAGTTCTTTGTTTTCTGCACACTGTTATATAATAATAGGAATAAATTCAACCGTTGTTATATGCTGAACAGATTGTTATATGTTATTGGCAAAATACTTTTACAAAAGACAATAAGTTCACATGGTATATAAAATACACATGTGAAATTAATCGTGTCTTTGACCAAATGCAATAAAAGAGATAGATGTGATTCATTAACTAGACGCCTTTGCATTATTAATCTAAATACCTTGTTCTGCAGTTCTTCCTGGAGGATGCGATTGTCTGCTGTCTTGAGCTGCAATCATGAACAGCATTTGAGGAAAACAATAAAAAAAATGTCAATACCAAGTACACAACTAGAATCCAACTTATGATTACTTTCAGACTTTCAGTTAAGTTGAGAAGGATATTGTGTTAACCAATTGCTGGTATCTTAAAAAACATACTACTGACCTCAAGCTCAAAAGCCTTTTCGTCACACTGTGTCATCAATTTCATCATTGTCTGTTTTAAAGAGAAAAAAAGGTAAAAGCTAGTAGTGTAGAGGTTGCAGAAATTACTGAAAAAACAAACTTTAAAAAGAAAACAACAGGGAAAAGTGTACCTGCTGCATATCAGACAACGATGTATTAGAAATTGAAGCTTCATTGCTTTCAACAATTTGTTTCTCCAAGGCCCTCATTTGCTTTCTTTTTTCTTCTATTTCATGTTCCAGTTGTTCTATCTGTGGACCAGCATATACTTATAAGTAATCTATTAGAGTACGCATTTTGATAATTAATTTTTATAAAATATCAAAAGTGCCCTACTTGAGTTTTTGAACTCTCTGGATCATTTGCAGACTGCTCAACTAAACGCTTCAAGGTACTGGTACTGAATGCAATCTCTCCTGCAAGCATCTTCACTCTCTCCACTAGAAGATCCATCTCATCTATTGAGAGTCCACCCTATGGTCAAACATAACATGACTAAATTTTTAAAATTTATGCTTTCTGTAATTTGAAAAGGCAAAAAAAGACTGTAGACTAGCTATGATATATTTAATTATTTATACTATAAAATATTTGAAAGGAGAGTTAAACATACTGTAATACGCTTCACGCCACTGCCAGCACCACTAACAACTTCACCTGCATTAGAGTCGGTGATAGTGCTACCTGCTGCTGACAACTCACCGGAAACTAAGTCATTCTGAATGTCACTTTGCAATAAACCATTCTGAAACATATGACATCATCAAGAAGGATAGTTAGGCTCAGTTTTCAACTTTTCATGGATCGAAATGCAATAAACCAAATGAAATAATCACAACACTAAGCAGGAAGACATGATGTAGATGTTGAAGGTTAAATGTGGTTGTTAATTAATCTATTACATGATGGAAAAATAAATTGAGAAAGATTAACCTACATCTTCATCATTAGCAGGATACGTGTTTTTCGAAGAAACAAGTATTAGCTTTGTTAGCCTCTGAATTCGACTCATGAGAGCAGCTTTGGCTTCTTCCTCTTCCTCTAATCGTGATTGCATCTTCACTTGTCCTTCTTCTAACTATTGATACAAATATCGCATGATAGAGCTAAGAGTGAAACTCAGAACAAAGACCTGTTAAAATGGAAAAACAACTAAAAGTGCGTGTGATAAAAATAACGAAAAGAAAACGCACCTTTTGTTTTAAGCTCATTATCTCTTCTGGATTGACACCTACAAGCA
Source organism: Helianthus tuberosus (assembly GCA_030545235.1). Lineage (NCBI taxonomy): Eukaryota > Viridiplantae > Streptophyta > Magnoliopsida > Asterales > Asteraceae > Helianthus > Helianthus tuberosus. The sequence goes on from CM060367.1 coordinate 84,287,276, forward strand.
TACCCCTACGCAACTGATCAAGCTCGAGTTTAAGAGCTGATATCTCTCTTTGGTACTTCTTAATCAAAGACTTTTCATCAATGATCTGCAAGATCGATGTTTCAGCAACATATAAGATATAACGGTGAGATTAAAATGTTTGTTTTCTCACTATGCTGTAAAACATACTAAATGTTGTGTGATAGCAAACCTTATTCTGAGAAGCATATATTTCAATGCGTTTTGCCCTACTAGCAAACTTTAACGTATTATGAGTCTCCTCCATGCTACTAGATGCAGGGGTTATGGTGCAGATAAGCTGTAAATAGAACAGAAATTAGATGTGGAAACACTTATGCATATATATACACACACTTGAGTTTTTAATGCTTACAGAAACATGTCCATGGCCGCTCAATGAAGACTGTAAAATACGGGTAAGCTTGGAATCTCTATAAGGAATATGGGATGCCCTTCCTTCACTTAGCTTTCCAATAACCTTTATGTCCAAATTAGATCAATAAATGACTAGATATAATTGTCAACGACATTGACCCAAATAGCAAAACTTCGAGCAGTAATGTTAAAAAAATCATAAGCACTTACAGTTCCAAGGGTTAGAAGACTTTTGTTTATGTAAGAGCCTTCCTTCCTCCTCAGTCCCGTGGTTTCAGTTTTTGAGCTCTCAGATCCCGCCAGATCGATGAGATTCTAGAACACAACAGACAATTGTTTAATAAAGCAAGCAACAAATTTCACATGTCTAGTAGGAAAACTAAGGAAGACGTGCATACAAGTTGAGAAAATATGACTCCGTCATATTCGTCACCATGGGAGCTACTTTCAATCATCTGCAAATTCAAATATAGATTAGAGATATTTTTATAAACCACAGAAATGAGACTTTTCAGCTCAAGTCAGCAGTGTTAAAACGGGGTAAAATTCAGCATTTCAGCATCACTTAACTTTTAACAGTAACAATGAAACAACTTTATATTTTTAGCAGTTGATTTTATAGCTATTAATAATTAATAATAAAGCTCAAATGTTTGGTTTACAAAATATAAACAAATCACATGCATTTGGGTTTAGCTCATGATGATTGGGAGCTGATGCTAGAAAAAGCCAAACCCCGAAAGATATCGTAAAAACTAATTACAGCAATAAAATGGATTAAAGTCAAAGAAAAAACAGTTGACTATGTTTACATCACCGCAAACTGAAGCTCGTAAAAAGATAAGCTTTGTGTGAATCACATACCAGGGTAAATATTGTGTGACTACGGCTGCTAAGAAGATTGAAGTTATTTGAACCAATGTGTCTGTGCTCTGCAAACAGCAAATATCAAAAAAAAAAATTGGATGGTATCATTGCATCAATGAAAACATTAAAGCCAACGGCTCCTGCCCACAACACATCACTTCTCTTTGAAAACTTGTAACCCAAACAACATAAAGGCTATGGGGTAATGGGTTACTCAACTCTTTTAACAACCCACCCCACATCTATAACCGTTTTGATTTGAGCCCGCTATAACCAAACTCTGAGAAACAAATATGTACACACAAAGATATTCAGTAGTACCTTCACCAGCGGCAATAAAAGAAAGAGCATGCCCAGGAGATAGAACCACCTCTTCCTTAATACCTTCAACATATGTACCCTATAAATGGATACAAAGCACAATCATACCACAATTGTATACAATATCTCCGCATAACAAGATAAAATAAAAGTATAAAACTGTAACAAATCAATGCCAAAAGTAATTAAACTACTATAATGATTATTCTATATTTAACTGCCTCCTATTTTGCTCTATGTGGATCTTGGTTTAAAAAAGCGGGAAGCGCACAAAAGCGATGAGGCCGAAAAAAGCTTTTTTTAAAGCGAAGCGCAAAAGCGGTGAGCTTTTCGTACGCGAAGCGCAAAGTGATTATAAAATTTATTTTATATATCCCATAAGTGTTTAGCCTCCAATACCTATGATTTAGCTATAATTAAGCTTTATATATGTTTTAAAATGAAAAAAACATAAATGTACAGCATAAAAAGCCTGCTGTACAACACTTAGAAGCATAGAAACACTCCAAGTACAAAAAGCGTGCGCCTCAGCCTGCGCCTTAGGTCGATTTTCCCCTAAAAAGCGCGCCTCAGCTGCGCTTCATGTACAACGTGCGCCTTATGTCACACAAGGCGATGGAACTGGCGCTTCGCGCTTAAGCGCGCTTAAGGCGCGCTTTTTAAAACCAAGATGTGGATGGTGAACTTTTATGCATATTAAGCAAACAAAAAGTTGAAATGTGAGAAAAAAATGTTACTAATGATATAAATGAATAAGACAGACGGATGCAAAGCAAGTTACTGCAAAAACCTGTGCATCTTCTCGAACACGCAGATTTTGTCCCGTTGGATCGAGCAGATCATTAATCACCTGACATGAGAAGCATAAGCAACATGGTGAATCAAATTGCATTGCATAAAATCAAACTTCATTTGAGTTCATAGCAAGGTATAAAAGCAAGGTTCTTATGTGGCATCAGCGGTACTAGTAAAATAACCAAGAAGTGGTGTTCTGTTTTCAAATAATTAAAGTATCAGCGGTGGTAGAAGTGAAGATTCAATCCCTTTGTTCTACACACTGCAGCGAAATAATCTCCAAAGGGTGGCTTACCTCATTATATATCTCAATATATGACACACGCAGTAAGAATTCCCTTCCTGGTGTCTGAAATGTAAATACAAGGTGTGCATTGTTAAAAAACTATAATCATGAAATAAATACTAGACCAAAATAGCAAAATGCATCAAAACTGCATGCACGATTATGCATGCAATATATGTCTGTGTACATACATACATATATGTATGTAAAAAGGGAACAAGAAACATATGAGAAGTTGTCAAGGGCTTGTAAATGATACACACATAAGCCCTTAAGAAAAAGTTCCTAAGAAAACTTACATCCTGAATAATGCTGAAAACATCCTTTATGGCCAAGGGTATTATTCCTGGAGAATTATGATCACCCTGTGAAGACAATTGAGAAGAATAAAGAGTTATAGACAACAGAGAACTACAAACAGACAAACAACCTTATGTTCAAACCATCTACGTTATAAATATGAAGTCAACAATACCATCAATACGTAAATCCGAACAATGTATAATGTATAAGTATCGCATTCTGTTTGCGCATTTACATTAAAAAATCAGAAACAATGTACAAAACAGTATTGACAAATGTTTGCATCTAATAAAGCCCAACACTAGTTTACAAAATTTTGCAAACAGCAATCAGTTAAAATAACTGTTTTACTTGATTGTGTTGTTTCCACAGCCTAAAAAGAAAACACGCCTTGTCCTTCGGCTTCAATGAAGTGCTTCAAACACATTTTATATATTATATTAGATTTTCATCGTATCTTAACTCTTTAGAAAATATGAAATCTGTCAAACGCGATTTTGTTATGTCACCAAACAGAAATCACAAGTCAACATACATTACAAGCAAATGTAAACACAGGAGACAGAACATTAAGTGTTTATAAATGAGAAGAGTCGATTCTTTTTAGACCTATCCAACTGACTCTAAGGACCAAAGAAATCCCAAATAGTATACTTTTAGTTGCCAATGGTAGCTTACCCACTGCAAGCTCGGAACCCATAGGAGTACAGAATGTCGCCTTTACGATAATAAGATCTAAGATTTAATTTACTTACTCTTTTAACTCTAGAGTTGTGGAGTTTGTAACCCTAAATAATCCTGCAAGATTTACTATCATTCTACTACAAATGTAGTAACCCTCACATTGTAATCATTCTCTTAACTTTGTGCAAATCTCCTCTTCTAAGTTCTAACCAAGCCATTCATGATCTACTTTAGAGTGTAGCAAACCACCTCAACTTCTCAATATGCATCATCCCAACCTTCTGACATGTATCTTCATTTCTAATGATATCCTAAATGAGCAAGAAAAATACAACGCTGTGTTTCAATAAAATCATGGTCAGCTAATTTGTATTGGGTCGTTTCATAAGTGCATTGTAATTCTTTCAGTAGCATTTCATCAACGAATTTTGACAAGGAATTACAAATGAGAAGTTACAGACCATATGCCAAAGAGTTAAAGTCCAATACAAGTTCGATGCATTGACATAGACCATAAGCTTCTATCAAGTTCTTCAAATGTAAAGAGCTACCATTATGTGCAGTATTTAAATGCTTCTAACAATGGCCTTGCATACAACATTCTTACTTGGGCTTATAAATAACATCAAATCGATAGCAATTCATCAAAGGCAAGGAAAGAAATAATGTACTTACATGCATGGTATGCGTCTTCCCACTACTTGTAACACCATATGCGAATACAGTTCCTACATTAGCAGTTGCACATTAAATCCAACAACTATATTTGGCAATATATATACTGGATATCAAATTAGATCAAGTTTTATCCCACCATTTATGCCTTCCATAGCAGCTCTTATAACAGGTCCAGCAGCTACTTCATACACTTCCTGAGTTTCCGCATATGATCCAAAAACTTTATCTATAATACAACACAAAGAAGTTTAACATTAATCGAAATGAATTTAATGTCACATCCACTTTAGTATTGCTTAACTTAAAAATCAAAACTCCAGATATAGTACCAAACGCATAAGAAGTGGCCGGATTGTACTCATTCCGCACGAGTTTATCTCCATCGGCATACCAGGCAACCTCATCTCCCCTCTGATACTCTCTTTCACTACAGTCACCACAAATTCACCAGATCAATACAGCATTGTCTTAATACCATACAAATTCAACTAAACACTTCATTTACTACTCAAATCAATTCAAATAAAGATCTGCAACTAACTGAACTTAATCAAATTACCTCAAAGGCCTAAACCGAATTGTAACAGAAATGCTATCACCTCCTCCGGATCTCGGAACATCATCAATCGGCTCATCAATCATCTCATCAGCAGACGGATAACCTACAGGCGAAAGCGCGCCGTAACCGCCACGAGAATACATCGAATCGGAAGTAGTGAGGTTAAAATTATCAGATCTGGAACCGTAACCGTTTCCGGAGCCTCCGTAAAATGTCGACGCGGATGCGGATGATTGAGGTACAGTCTGCTTGAACGAGGAAGACGATGAAGACGACGAAAACGGACTTGAAGGTTTGTTGTTATTGTAGAACGATGAACTTACTGGTCCTTTCGAAGAGGAAGCTGCCATTGACCGATTCAACTCACCAGATTCAACAATCTGACAAAAGTTCCGAACAAATCACAGAGTTAGGGTTTGTCAGAGCTCCACATGCTGCCAGATTGTAGAACCGAATCGAACATTGTTTGTTCAGTCGGTGAGTGATTGAAAGGTTTCTAGAGAGAGAAAGTAGATTTGAAAGTTGAAACTATTCTAGAGAGAGAGAAGGTGAGTGTGCGAATGTATACGTATAGAGAGAGAGAAAGTGTGTGTGTGTGTGTGTGTGGCAGATGTAGAGAGAGAAAGAGTGTGTGTGATTTGTGTGTGTTTTCTTCTGGTTTACGACAAAACACGATCTGCAAATGGTGGAGAGAGAGAGAGATCCCTAGTGAACAGGAAGAATAGTGGGAGGGAGGTAAGTGAACAATTTTAAATTTGAAGTAATTGTGTTTATTTAATTTTTTAATTAATAGTGAATCTATTTTATGCATGTATGTAGTTAATGTTTCTACTTTTAATGTGAGATTATTATTTTAATTCTATTTGTAGTTTTTCATTTAAGATATCATTATAATTTTAATATTTTGGAAGGGTTTTTTTTTTTTACTTTTCACAAAAAAATCAATAGCAACTAGAGCATTCGTATCCAACCCACTAAAATCTGTGAGTGGAGTTTTTATAATATAAAGAGTATAAAAAGTGGTTGTGTGTGGAGGAGAGAGAAAATGTTACTGTTCATCTGTATATTTGAGGGGACACTGTTCACCCTCTATAATTTTTTAATATATTTTGAAAGTGATTGTAAGTGGATGAGAGAGAAAATGTAATGATAAAGATATAAAAGAATATTATTTAATTGAAAAAGAGAGAGAAGATGTAGTGTTTTTTAGTGTAATTTAGGGTGAAAATTTGATGGAATGGATGTGAATGCTACGAGTTGGAAGCAAAACAAGCATAGTCATTATTCATTAAGAAACGATACAAAAGAAATATTTAAAATTGAAATTTACATCATATAAATTAACAACAAATGGAGGCATCAGGTGTTGTACCCTATGTTTCGGGGGTTTTTCAAAAAAAATTTGTTGATATTTCACTTTAAACCCAAAAGTACGTGATATTGTAGGTTTAACCCAAAGTTTTTTGTTTTTCCAATTTAACCTCACAACTTTTTTATTTTCAACTTTGATTCCCTATGTTTTTCATATTTTGCAAAATTTTTCGTTTTACCTTTGGTTCTAAATTTTGTGAGTTAACACGGCACAATTTGTGTGTGGATCAACGATTTTACGTTTTTTTATACGCTTCATTCTAAATTTTGCGAGTGAACATGGCGTAACGTACGTGTGTGGTTCAGTGTATTTACGTCGTCTATTTTTTTCTCGTTTAATAAGTTCGTCACAATGCGCGAGTCCTAAATCGAGTTAGTTATTATTTTCTATGTTTTATATGTCGGTCTAATTTCTCCACATAAAAAAGCCACAACTTCAATGTTGGTGGTCGTTGGCTATAGTGTGGCGTTGGTGCTATTTGTCACGGTCTTATGCCCCAGCCGCAACGCAGGGGCTTAACACGATAGGTTATTTATATGGATACAAGTCATGTAACGTAGTAATTATGATACCATTAATTGTATTGAGCTTATTTGGTGAATTACTTATTTGTATAAGATAGTTATAAAGACTTAACCGACAAAAAACATTTTTAACACGTTGTAAATGTGAATCTGATCAACAGTGTGCCAATTTCGTTGGCCGCAGCTAGAGGTGCACAAAACGGTTAATTTTAATAACCGGATCGGTTAACCGGTTATACCGGTTAATTTGACTTTTTGACTTTAACCGGTTAATGCTTTAACCGGTTATTACTTTAACCGGTTATTTTTTTAACTGGTCCGGTTAATTACTTTAACCGGTTCGGTTATTTAACCGGTTATTTTCGGTTAAAAACCGGTTTTTTTGCCTTTTTTTTGAATTTTTCGGTTAACCAGTCTATCGGTTAAAAAACCGGTTTAAAAAAACCGGTTAATAACCGGTTATTATACTAAAAACTTGTAACCGGTTACTAACCTACGGTTAAATAACCGGCTGGACCGGTTATTCCTAAATCGGTTATTAACCGGTTACGGTTTCGGTTAATAACCGGTTATTTTGTGCACCTCTAGCCGCAGCGCAACGCACGCGGGTCAATGTTCTAGTTTACATCAATTAGATCATACCAACTCCGAACTTAGATCTTTGGTATAACTTTGATAATGGGTGTTTTTTTATATGATTTCGAATACACTGATCGTTATTTTTCTTTTATTTACTTCATTTGGTTTATTCTATAAATTTGTGGTAAAGTGAGCTATTTATGAATAATGTTAGTTATATTTGATAATGAAATGTAAATAAAAATAAAAGAAAAGTGCCCGGATAGTCCATGTGGTTTGCCCAGATTTCACATTTAATCACTAACTTTCTAAAATTACAGCTATAATCCCCAACTTTTGCAATTTCGTTCCCGGATAGTCCCTGAAGTGGATGGGGTTAATTTTTAGTGTTGAGTAGGTGTGAAATGACTAAAATGCCCTTAATGTAAAACAAAATAAACCAACCTCCATCTCCACCTCTCTTTTTATACTCTCTCTCTCTTCTTTAAAAAAAACCACCACCACCATCACCACTCAGCCATCACCACCATCATCACTGCCACAACCACCCCGTCAGGACCAATGGCAATCTGTACAACTCCGTTGCCACGTAAACAAGTGCTTGTTCATCTGAAGATTCCCTTTGGTAATTTATCAATTTATCTGCAGGATCAGATGTATCCACCAAAATTGGAACAATTGTGTTGCAAGAAGCCAATGCAAGAAAGAAATCATATATCAATTTGCCAATCTTTACGTCGTCTCCAATTCTTAATAACCGAACCAGCTCCTTGTCCACCTGTACCGCCATTTTTGGCCTCAAATTAACCCATCCACTGTAAAAAAAACACACACACACACATCAAGATTAAATAAGTTTTCACTATAAACAACTAATTGTTAAAAAACAACACTATATCACAAGGAATGGTTTCATTTGCAATGAACAGATCGAAAAATCAAAACAAAGCAAATCGAAAAACAAAGTAACTTGCCAGAGAAGAAAGGATCTCGCTAGGAATTAACCGTCGGAGATTATTCCTCTTGCAGCCTTGTGGTGGATCTCGCTAGGAACAATTGTGAAGGCGGGGCTGCGTTTGTTGGCAAGGGAATGAGGGGAAAAGGGTGGGGTTGGGTGGAGGGTTTAGTTATTGTGGGCCCCATTTATAGTTATTTTTTATTAGCAATGGTATTTTGGTCATTTCATATCCACTGAACACCAAACTAACCTCCATTCGTGTCAGGGACTATTCGGAAACGAAATTGCAAAAGTTGGAGACTATATCTGTAATTTTAGAAAGTTATGGACTAAAGGTGAAATATAGGCAAACCACGGTGACTATCCGAGTAGTTTTCTCTAAAAAAGTAAAAATAAAAAATTGATTCGTCAACCGATACTCAAATTTGGCCCAACCAATAATTAAAAAGCACGTTATATAGTTTATAGGTTATTAGGATCTATCTTTTTTTTTTAATTAACATTTTTCCTTTCAAGATAACGCAAAAATGATATATTTAAACTCAAGCATGATTATGATTGGAATTCAAGCATGGAATTATTAAAAACACATTATTGTATTTCTTTGTATATTAAATGTTTCGATTAAATAAAACTATTGTTCAAATATGCTTGCATCACAATTTATTCGACTTCAATGTGTGTCATTTTTTAATATCTATTTCCCTACACGGTAATCTAGATTATAGAATTATACGTTAAGTTGTCTCAACTTACATATTTAAATATTTTTTGTTTGAACGGCTGACAGAAAATTTTTTATTAAATGTAGCAAGATGCTACCCACCAAAATATACACCATTTAAAGCCCAATACAACACTCCTCACCAAAGCTATAAAATTACATTAATACAATACGCCCAAACTAAAACGACTCCAATCTTCCCAAGTTAGTGCCACCACTTTCGCTCTTGATTTAACCCATAAATACGTCACCGATTTGATCTCGTCCAAACTCCTCGTCGTACTTGCATTGACCTGTCTAAAAACGGATTCATTTCTAGCCTTCCAAATACTCCAAAACGACACCAAGACCAAAGCGTGTATTACTTTCCTTATCTTTCTCGATCCCGAACTCGATTCATGTAGTGTAAGAAGGTCACCGATACTGAACGCAATTACCGGTGGAATCATGCACCATCCCGCTAAATTTTGCCATACCGTTTGCGCGAATTGACACAAGACAAACACATGTTCTGATGTCTCTTCATAGTCTCCACATAAGACGCACATTTGATTCTGAACCGGGACATTTCTCCTAGCCAAAGCGCACTTCGTCGGCAGTCTATCCATCTCCGCTCTCCAAGCTACAATGCTGACTTTTTTCGGGACCCAGTTGTTCCAATCAAAAACTCTTTCAGGCCTGATCCGATCCACAGAACTAAGCAACTTTTTAATATTTGAAACAGTGAATGAACCACCCGAATCATGTTTCCATTTCCATACATCTGCACCTATTAGAACATTCCAGTTTTCCAGCATGCTAACTAACATCTGCAACTGGTTCGCTGCTTCAAGACCGAGCCCAGGCCGAGCCCAGGCCCAACTAAACACGAGGCCAGATTCGCTGATGGCCCAACGGTCCGCAACCATACATTGTTTATCCGATTCTTCCTTAAACAGTGCTGGAAATTTAACGTATAATGGCAACTGATCCAGCCAACAATCCAACCAGAACATCACATTTTTTCCATTACCCACCACCGCTGAAACGTCACGATACAAATCAATATTAGCATACAACAAATTCTGCCGAACACTGTGAATACTTTTCCATGGCCCCGCCACCGAAATCTTGACTGGGATGTCGTTCCATGAACTAGAACTGTGATGCACTGCCCAAACTAATCGACGCCACAGCCCCTCTTTTTTCGGTTTTGAACCGCCACCACCACTTCGCCAACATTGCTAAATTTGCATCCCTGAGTGAGCCAAAACCCAATCCCCCATATTCAAGTGGAGCTATTGTTTTATCCCACGCGACCCAATTCATTTTCGCATTTTCTTCCGACCCTCCCCAAAAGAAAACCCGCCGAATTTTATCTAAAGCATCAAGGACTTTCATTGGTGCTTTAAACAACGAAAAGTAATATGTCGGAAGAGAATTTAACACCGATTTGATTAGTGTTATTCTCCCACCATATGAAAGTGTTCTTGCTTTCCAAATTGATAATCGACTCTTGAATACATCCATCACCGGTTTCCAATTCCGAGCAAGGATCATATTGGCTCCTACCGATAATCCAAGATGCTTAAATGGAAATGAGCCTTGCCTACACCTAAGAAGATGTGCCATATCATGAATATCCTCCTCACTAGCACCCACACCATAAAGACTACATTTCGCTAAATTTACTTTCAAGCCAGAAACTAAATGGAAACATCTCAGTAACCGCCTTAAGTTAACAACATTCAGTCTTGACCATTCACCAACAAACATCACGTCATCTGCATATACCAAGTGGGACAGGTTCGGACCCTCACTAGTAATATTAATTCCATTAAACAGGCCAATAGATACTGCTTTTTTCATAATCCCGGTGAGGGCTTCCATCACAATAACAAACAAAAAAGGAGAAAGAGGATATCCCTGACGCAGCCCCCGTGAGCAATCAAACTCTCTCGTTGGAGACCCATTTACAAGAACGGAGGCTCTAGCAGAATACAATGTAGCCATAACCCATGCATGCCACCTACTTGGGAAATTCATTTGTGACATAATCGAATTGAGGAAGCTCCAGTTGACTGAATCATACGCCTTGTTAATGTCTACTTTGAAGAACATCCCACTACGTTTATTTTTCTTTAGCCAGCTATGTACCTCATTGAGAATAAGTGGGCCATCCATAATATTCCTACCAGCCAGAAAAGCCGACTGTTGCTCCGAAATCAAGTTTCCCATCACCCCTTTAAGACGATTGACGAGAACCTTTGAGATAACTTTATTAATCACCCCAATCAGACTAATTGGCCTGAAGTCTGCCGGGCTCATAGGATCTTTGACTTTCGGAATCAATGCTATGAAGGATGAGGTGCAACACTTATTTAAGGAACCCGTTTCATAGAAACAACTGAATAACTTCACAAAATCCTCCCGAAATCCGCTCCAGCACTTTTTAATAAACTGAAAATTAAAACCATCCGGACCTGGTGCTCGATCCCCATCACATTCCCACACTGCTGCTTTGATTTCCTCCACAGAAAAAGGACACTCTAACATGGCAGCCTCATTATCCGGAATGGTAGCCAGATTAGGACACACCAATTCTGGCCTAACAGGCATCAACTCCAAGAACTGATGGTTAAAGAACTCGAACAGTGACTCCTTAATAGATAAAGGATTCGTAATCCAAACACCATCAACCATCAAACCATTCAATCTATTCGTAGAGATGTTCGCATTAATGATATGATGGAAATAAGCTGAATTTTCGTCGCCGTCTATCGCCCACTTTATCTTGATTTTTGCCTAAGGTCAAGCTGCTTTAATCTTTCGAATTCTGCCACATAATTCCTACAATCAGCTCTTTCAGCCAACTCACCTTCCAGAAGCGGTCTTTCCTCTGCAAGCCTTTCAATGTAGAACAATCTACTCTTTTTAGAACCATAAGTGCCTTCCCTACCTACCTTTTCCTCCTTAAGCCAAGACTTGATATTGTTTTTTAGCCACCGTAACTTTATTGCTAAAGCAAGGTCCTCCGGGCCCGAAAAAGAAAAAGCCCCACACAACTGTAATACATAATCAATGAAACCAGGATACTCAAACCAAGAGTTGAAAAATCTGAAGGGTATGTGATCGAAATCCGATTGTACAGTGGACAAAACAATGGGACGATGATCGGACGCCACTCTATCAAGAGCAAGTACTGTTGCATTAGGCCACTGTTCCCTAAAACCCAAACATACCAGAAAACGATCCAATTTACTAAGCTTTTGACCATTATCTGATATATAAGTGAAGTTGCCCCCACCCATATTATACTCAACCAAACCAGCCGATAGAATGAACTGGTTAAAAGCTTCAGCATTAGCTTCAATAAATTCAGAGTTCCTACGCTCACTAGCATCCCGAACCTCATTAAAATCACCCATCAATACCCATAAACCTTGTATTGAGTTTCTCATACCCAAAATTTCTGACCAAACAACCCTTCTACTACTAACGTCATTAGGAGCATACACATTCATGTAATTGATTCTACAACCCGATGGCAACATAAAACCAGAAATCACAATAAAGAATCTATTGCGAATTATATCTACGCACCTGAAAACGGATGGACACCATAAACACGCTAATCCTCCCGATCTGCCTTCTGAGTTCACCGCTGCTAGTTCATACACCGATCTACCCCAGAACTGATTAAACATGAAAGATTCAGAATCCTGCAACTTCATTTCCTGAATCGCGAGAAAGTGTATCCCATAACCAGTTTTGAGACCCCGAATCCAATCTGACTTCCGGTTGTTCCGCACCCCCCTAAGATTGATTGAAAGACAATTCATCGGGAACCGTTGTAGACACCATCATCAGTAACAAGCTTCTCTGTCTCAGACTTGAAACCATTAAGATCTACACCAATCAAAGCCCCAACCCTAATTGTAGCTTCTACCTCTTCACAGATAACCTGGTTCAGATCAGTATCCTCCAAACCTTCATCAACGCCATTTCCCAGATTTTCTGCCACTGATGCGATGTTCACTGTTGTATCAACTGTTACCTCAGCACCAGCATTTGGAGTCGAGGTGGCTTCATCTCTGTCACCGGAAAACTCCCGAATGGGAGTATTAAGATCCAGAGGTTCACAATTAAAAATACCCGAATTATTAATTCGTTGAGACGGACCTTGAGTTGAACCAATGGAAGGTGGGCTCCGTTCCCCCTATTTCTTTTCCCCAAATTAGCAGCCGACTTCGATCCCAATCCGGCAGACACAATATTAGGCCCAAAACAATTATTATCTAGCCCATCTTCTATTGGCCCACATGTACTTTTATCCTTCCTGACAACACTAGGCCCACCACCGTCCCCTATGTTTGAACATTCCATGTTTGGCGGGATAAAACCATTATCACATGTATCATGCGTCGTCCCCAACACTTCCCCATGCAACCTTTGAGATTCCCCATTAGCATTAAATCCCGAAAACCCATTGCCTTCCAACGACTCCTGATTTCCCACCGTTTGACCATGGTCTACCGGAGATGAAACCGACCGGACATTTACCGGATCTTCATCTTGGTTGTTACCGGTGACTTCCATACCTTGTTTGATCTCACCCTCCTCTAAATCTTCCGCATCTTCAGAAACCAAGTCTGAATCCGAATCCTCTACAAAATCATCCTCCTGGGAGCCTAGAAAAGAAGAATCATCTCTCTCCAGGTGCCAGTGACCATCCAACTCCGCCACCCAGCTAGCTATGGTTCTGTTGTTCCACTTAATTACCACAGCTTCATCAATCATGGACGGTTGAGCAGTAATGATCTTAACCGTAGCCGCTGAATTATCTTCCTCTTGCCATGAGAAGGGGGATTTTTGTACTACGTCACCGAACAAACCGCCTATGTTATCAAACAAAATATTATCGCGGATAATGAACGGCACACCAGTAATTTTAAGTGTCACCAACCTACTGAAAGGGATATCATCTCCCAACCATAATTGAAACTTAGAAAACATATTATTAAAAAACTGGACATTCGACTGCATGCACATATTCGCAGTATCTTTATCTCTGAAGGTTAATAAATAAGTTACTCCACCAACAAAAGATAACCCCACTTCTGTCATACCTTCAGACTCGACAGCCTGCCTCATCTTGTTTAACGACATAACCTCTTTAGCGAACCCTAGTATAGACCTCCCAACGCAATGAAGAGGATAGAGAGAACCCTTCCCATCAACTATAATAACTTTAGCCCCATGATTGTTCTCTCTCTTATCACCTCTAAGTATGTCAGCATACGACCTCCCATCATTTGTTCTCGGAATAGTATTAGGGCTTTGAGCATACGACTGTTGCACCGGACGGGTTCCCCCTGCATTTCCTCTTTCTCCGAAGTAATTCTTATTCACCTGTTGCCCATCCTTTGGTCTCCATACACTCCGACCCAGTATTTCCGGGGAATAATCAATCTTTTTGTGATCTTTATCATACTTAGCCAGGGAGACAATAACCTTCATGTCAAACATCCTTACAGTATTCATAGACGCTAGTGTCTCCTTTATATTCACCACTCCGACGTAACGAACGAAACCGAAGCATCTACCTCTTGAGTCCCTTTTACGGGCCACATACACATCTGAAACAAACCCAAACGGTTGGAAGGCTCTCCACAAAATATTCCTTGTGACTTTGTCCGAAATATTTTGCACTAAGAAAGACCATTCAACACCATCCCCCCTACTTCTGTTGTTCTTCCGATGCTGAACATCATGCCACGGGCCACCATCTTCAGGATCCTCCCCACCGTCTCTCTGAAAAGCCATTTACGGAACCACGGGAACCCAAGTGGCGAATGGATTAGACAAGAATCCTGATAGGATAAAAGGTTAGATCTAGATGACCACCAATGAGTCGATCGATTAAACCCCGTATGCTATCCTGAATCAAGCCATCATCGTCGAGCACACAAAGCGTTTCCGGGCGGCGAGAAAGACGGGAGAGAGAAAGTCCGTCTTGATGTGGTATGTAGTTACATATTTAAATATTAAAGCCTCTCCTTTTAAATTACTTAATTATTTAGAAGAATAAACATTCAGTGAATTCGGTAACAATATAAAAAAATAAATAATAACGGTTATAATTACATTCAGCAATCATTATGAGATTATTATATAGAATGTTGTCCGATAAATAAACGGTTTTGAGTAAAAAAAACATGTGACTATTAGGTGTGGTTTTACTGTGACAAATCATTTTCACACATGAGAGTGTGTGATTCCACTTTTCACATCCAAACTCCCCATACATTTAAAAAAACTACCTTCGCACCTTCCACGCCAACCTTCACTCGTGTGGGTTTCCTCACGCCATCCGATACGAGTCGTGGCAACGGCAAGGGAGGGTGGTGTTCCACTCTGTGA
Organism: Helianthus tuberosus; assembly: GCA_030545235.1. Classification (NCBI taxonomy): domain Eukaryota; kingdom Viridiplantae; phylum Streptophyta; class Magnoliopsida; order Asterales; family Asteraceae; genus Helianthus; species Helianthus tuberosus. The sequence continues at coordinate 84,302,703 of CM060367.1, forward strand.
AGGTTGAACCACCTCGTCCCACGCCCCAAACCACTATACCACCTCGTAGTCTGATAAGTGATAATACGTTATGTAGCGTATGTATTGGAACTTTGAGAAAAATATTTGGAATAGAATACTATTACTCTATTTAAAGATATAAAGTTGATCCATCTAAGAACTTTTGATAATTACATATCTTTATATGTACCATATTTAAAGTGAGTATGCAAGTTTTAATTTGATTCTAATAATTTTCTACTTAACACTACTTTGTAATTAACGTGCCTTTTGTTCACTAATGACTTTTATTTAAATAAAAAAAAGTTTGCTTTATGTTGAAAATGTTAACAAAAAAAAAAGTTTGTTCGCTAATGACTTTTATTTAAATTAAAAAATATTTGCTTTTATGTTGAAAATGTTAGCAAAACTAGTTGATGTCCCGCCCGCGTTGCAGGGCGATAGCCGAATAATGAGCGAGTGTTAGACAGCTCATTGACACGAAAAACAATTAAATCGAGTCAACCAATTAAAACAAAACACTTTTATAGTTTTGATTAAAAAAAACTAAAACAATGACAATATTGTAATTTTTAACTGAAGGAAAGTTGTATTTTTTCACTGGGGTAAAATCGTAATTTTCCAAAAGCTAAAGTGATAGCAGTACTGTAAATTTGAACCAGGGACAAAAGTGTAAATTTTCACAGGGTCAAATCATAATTTTGAATTTGGGGTAACAGCGTAATATAAATTTGAACTAAGGGCACAATCATAATTTTAACCTGGAGGCAAAACCACAATTTATTTTGAACCGAGGGCACAATCGTAATTTTGAGTTGAGGGCAAATGCATAATTTTATTTTTAACTGGGGAAAACGTAATTTTGAACTGAGGGCGAAATCATAATTTTTTTAAACGGGGAGAAATCACATTTTTTAACAAAGGGCAAAATCGTAATTTTTATCTGGGAGCAAAATCAAAATTTTATTTTGAACTGGGGGCGAAAAGGTAATTCCTAGCTGAGGGCAAAACCACAATTTTATTTTGAATCTAGGGGAAAATCGTAATTTTGAGCGGGGGACAAAAGCGTAATTTTATTTTGAGCTGGGGGCAAAACCGTAATTTTAAAGAGGGGCAAGAACGTAATTTTAAAGAGGGGCAAGAACGTAATTTTAAAATGGATATAAAATAATAAACTGGTTGGTCCAATGGGGGAGTGCTAGGCAAAATCGTAATTTTAAATTGAGGGCAAAATCGTAATTTTGAGATGAGGACAAAAGCGTAATTTTATTTTCAGCTTGAGGCAAGACGATAATTTTAAACAGGAGAAAAAACATAATTTTAAAAGGGATATAAAATAACAATAAACTAGTTGGTCCAATAGGGGAATGTCAGACAGCTGCCTGGCACTATTCCTCCATTTGGTAAATGTAGGTATAATAAATTTAGTCCATTGGGAATAGCCCAATGGTGTTGGTGAGTTAGATAAGGTGTAAAATAGGAGAAGGTCATGGGTTCAATCCTCATGACATGCAAGTTTAGCCATTAAAAAAAAAAGGTATAGTAAATTTATAATTTACTGTATACAAAGTAATGAATACAAATAGATTTTTGTACAAAACTAGTTGATGCCCTGCCCTCGTTGCGGGGCGATGGCCAAATAATTTCTCAATCAATTTAAAAAACACTATTATAGTTTTGTTAGAAAAAAAAACTAAAGCGATGACAAAACCGTTGTTCTGAGCTCAGGGCAAAACTGTAGTTTGTCAGGATTAATGAGCGAGTGTTAGGCAGCTCCTTGACATTGAAAAAAATTAAATCCAGTCAACCAATTAAAAAAACACTTTTATAGTTTTGTTAAAAAAAAACTAAAACGATAGCAATACTGTAATTTGAACTGAGGGCAAAGTTGTATTTGTTGACTTAGGTAAAATCGTAATTTGCCAAAATTTAAAGTGATGACAATACTATAAATTTGAACTAGAGACAAAATCGTAATATAACTATGCACTAAGGATAAAATCGTAATATAACTATGCACTAAGGATAAAATCGTAGATTTAAGCTGGGGACAAAAATATATTTTTAATTTGAACTCAAGAAAAATCAAAATTTTGAAATGAGGGCAAAATCGTAATTTGAATTGGGGGGCAAAAGCATACTTTTATTTGAACCAGGCAAAAACATAATTTTAAACTTAAGGAGAAATCATAATTTATGAAAGGGGCGAAAATGCGAAATCGTCATTTTTAGTTTGGGGCAAAAGCAAAAATTTATTTTGAACTGGGGCCAAAATTGTAGTTGTAATTGTAATATGTGGATAAAATCATAATTTTAAACCGATGGCAAAATCGTAATTTTGCGCGAGGGTCAAAAACGTAATTTTATTTTGAAGTGGGGGCGAAAACATAATTTTATTTTTAAATGAAGGACGAAACCGTAATTTTAAAACGAATATAAAATGTTGGTGCATACATCTGTCGTCTTCGTCTTAAATCGAGTCTGGGTTGAATTGCGGTTCTGAACAAGTGTGATAGCTTGAACATGTCTGATAGCTTGAGATGTCTGTTAGCTTGAAATGTCTGTTAGCTTGAGATGTCTGATAGCTTGAACTGTGTATGTGTCATTTCAAGCTGTCTAGCATGTAGTATATATATAGGTCATGTGTTGTCATTTGAAGGCATCAGACAGAAGACTTGTAACTTGTACCGAAGTGCTGCCGGTATATTTTGTGCCTGTAATCATTGTTAAATCAATACACAAGATGATTAAAGTGATATTCAAGCTGTTTTGAATTCGGTTTCTTATTTTCCGCATCTGAAACTGATAAAATCTCTTCTGAACGACTCGTTTGGGTCACAAACCGATCCTACAAGTGGTATCAGAGCTCAGGAGGAAGAGATCTTGCCAAAACAGCCTGTTTTCGTCACTTTTTCTGATTTCTACACCATTCTTTTCAAATTTAAAAAATTTTCACGGTTAAAAACGGCTCAAACTTTCACATATTGTGCGTAATCATGTATTAACAAATACTGGAAAGTTTCAGCACTAAAATCAACTTAAAAACTGGTTATAATCATCTTCTCGCTTGAAATTTGTTCGTTTTTGCTGACATCATCATCTGTTCAAGCGAACATAACATCGTGAGTCAGCTTGAAACTGCTGTTCGCTTGAAAATACATAGTGTGTCAGTTTGAAACTGGTATCTAGCTTGAAAATACAACCTTGTCCGCTTGAAAATACGTCTGACCGCTTGAAGCACTCACTTGAAAAATCATTGACCGCTTGAAATCATTGACCGCTTGAATAGTACATTGTGTTGAGTGTAACGTTACTCAAGATTGTCAGTTTACATGTGAAACCTTGTCGACAAATTTAAAAGTTGTCTATTTCATGTGAAAATCAGTTTCATCGATCCAATGGGAATTGAGTAGATGTCGGCCACTTTAACATAAAGGTTTATTGATTCTAAGATTGCATATAATCGGCGGCCCAATCAGATTTAATGCAAACTTGAAGTTGTCGGTTATTGTTTGCAACTCTTGTGTTGATATTTCGATCCATGTGAATGTTCAGTAAAAGCCCAATGAGATGTTTGTTTAACGTGAAGGCCCAATCATATTTCGGTTTAGTGTATTTACATTAAACTAAACGGTCCAATCAAGTAAGCGATAAAGGTGGCCCAATCATAGTTTGATATAACAAATCGTTGTCGGCTTAGTGTATTCGATTGTTTGAACCGATTTTGAGCAGCCCAAGTTTTGAAGGTCCAAACAGTATGGTCAGTTCGCGTGAAAAAGTTCAATTCATTTGAAAGATAGCCCAGTTCATTTGAAAAGTCTATTTTGTGAACATTTGACATCGAAACATGGATTTTGACGAATTATTGACATATATGAATCATGAATCTCATCAGTTTATTCCGATAAAGAAAGAAGAAGAAACGGTCTCAGCAAAAGAAGTTTTGGAAAAAGTTCCGGTTTTTTATCACTCGTCTGATGAAGAGAGTGACAATTATGAAGAGGAAATCCGGGAACTTGAATATCTTAAACAACAACTTCCATCTGATCAACGTAGTGGAAAGTTATTTTATGCCGATAAAATTGAAAAATTGAAAGAAAAACAAAATGCAAAAAGAAAGAATCAAAAGGCAGTTTTTGCTAAAGAAGAGATCAGAGCTGAGCAGATTGAACAAGTTCCATCGGTCAAAATTAAGAAAGGAGAATCTGAAAAACCTGTATATGTGAATCCTGAACCAGAGTTAAAGAAAGAGGTTGCAGAAGACGCACCTATCTTTGATCATTCATCAGAAGAAGAGAGTAAGGATGAAAGTGTTCATGAGGAAAAGAAACAGGTTGAAAATATTTCAGCTTTAAAGGTTGAGACAAAAGCTGATGATAAACAGATTCTTGTTTTGCTGAAAAATTGTGAGAAGTTGACATCTGAAAATGACAAACTCTTGAAGGAGGTTGAGAGTTTGTCATTAGAAAACAAAAATCTTAAAAAATCAGAAAATGTTTTGAAAAATCAAATACACAATTTGGAAAATGAAAAAGTAAAAATTGAGAAAGATATTCAAAGTCAAATAAAAATTTTAGAAGATGAGAGAGATTTGTTTGGTAAAAACAATCATGAAAAACAAATTGCAATCAATTCTCATCTTGAAAAGATTATTCGACTTGAAAAGGAAGAAGAGTGTGCTCAAAAGAAAATCAAGGAATGGGAAGAAAAGTTGAAGGTGTTTGTGAATACTTCAACTATTCCTTGTCCAAAACCTATTAATTCAGTTCCAATAAGTGACGATGTCACAAACTATGACAAAGTCGTAGTTGAAGATTGCGATGAGAAATCTGATGATGAAAATGAAAAAATGAAGAAAAAGAATTTATTTTTGAAGTTAAAAGAAAAGTTTCAAGAAACTGTTCCACAATCAACTGAAAAAGGAGAATGCTCTAAGCAAAAACCTTTGAAGAAGAAAGTGGAACAAAAACAAAAAGAGAAAATTTTGAAAAATGTTCAAAAAGAAAATAAAAGTTCATTAGATCAATCATCCAATCGCAATAAAAAATTACAAAAAGTAAAAAATGAAAATTCAAAAATTGTTGGTAATAAGTGGTGCAGGTCGGACCACAGAGCTCAAGGGCCAAATCCAGCAAACAAGAGGAGGAAAGATTATCACCAAGCCAAACAGTGCTTTGATCTGAATGTTTGGGTTGAAAATGGTGATTGGTACGATAACAGAGTGTGTTACAGATGCGGCTATCAAGGACACATTGCTGTTAACTGCCAGAGTTGGAAGTTTGAGACGAGGAGATGCTTTAACTGCAACATCATTGGCCATATTGCTAGAGATTGCTCAATGAGATCAATGAGAAGATCGAGGGCTGAATCTCAGAAGCAGGTGAAGAAACCAGTCAATGTCAAGCCCAAAGAACAGAAGGTTCAAGAACCTAAAGTTTAAGAAAAGAAAGTGAAGCTTTCTCAGGGGCAAAAAGACAGACTGAGGAAGAAGAGGAAGAAGGCCAGAGAGTATCTTGAAAGGATTTTGTCCTCGGATACAACTGGTAAAACAGATGAAAGTTCTGATAAATCGTCTTGCTCGCCAAAGAATGACAAATCAAGCAAAACGAATTCATCAGATATAAATCTGAGGACGAAAGAGGAAAAGAAGAAGAAGAAAGTTGATGGCAATGAATCTGTTTCTGTGGAAACAAAGGAGCCACATGTCGGCGATGAATCTGGCTCCTCAAAGTCAGACAAGCCACATTCAGGCGATGAATCTGGTGTGGTAAAGCCAGAAGAGCCATGTGTTGAGGTAAAAAATGAGAATTCTGGTCTAACAATGGATGATGCAAATTTTCCACCATTGTTGAACAAGAATTCAAAATCACCCAAGGACCATCAGGCTTGGGTGAATCTGTTTAAATGAAAAACCTGACTTGCCGGAGCTCCCAAGTTGGTAATCGTGGAGCATGAATCGGCATCTTTCATTGTGTATGAAAATTGTTTTTGTATAAGTGTGAATTGCCGGAACTCCCAGGTTGGTAAGTGTGGAGTAGGAATCGGCACCTTGAGAATTCAACCAACAGATGATGTTTGGATGAAAATGCTTGATTGGATTGATCTTACAAGTGGTAAATTAGGGACATTAAGTTGTATCTGATTTCCTACAAGTGGTTAAAAAACAATGTGATGAACCAAATCCCTAACCTACAAATGGTAAAATCAACAAAACTAATTTTCCGGAAAAACCATTTTGATTTAAACAAACTTAAGTGTTTTGAGATCATAATGGGAAAATAGTTTGTTGTGAGGGGGAGTTCTGATTGTTTATGCCAAGTGGATGGCGAATTGAGGCAATTCGATATCAGTTGTCACGTTACTTGTACAGTTTGTTTTCAAAATTCCTAAAATGTGTTTGCATTTTAGGGGGAGTAAGAAATTTCTGAAAATCCAAAAACATTAGAAAATTTGAAAAATTACAAAAACGTTGAAAAAAATGCAAAAATGAGTTTTGTTGTGAAAAAGAGGAAATGATAGTACATCAGTGGACTGTCACAACATGCTAAAGAAATGGAAAGTTAAAATGTGATAAACGGTCTCACTAAAGATGTGACGGTAGGCTCAGCTAGATTAGTAGATTTGCGATAACGATACAAACTTAAATGAAAAAGCCTAGTTCTAGTGGGAAACATGGTCAAAAGCATAGTACTTAGTTTTGTCCTTCTTGACTGTGTGCCTACTCAGTAATCGCTGATTGTCGAAAGACATAAAACTGGTTAAGTTTGTGAACTTTCACAACTTTGCTGAAAAGTCGCTGTGATTGTGCATTTCATTTTGCAAAGACTTAAACTTGTTTTATTTCTTTATTTTGTTTAAGCATCGGACATCCTCTGCGTATACGTGAGTATCGACCTGGATGTTGTTGCCTAAACGTTCTGCTTTATTTTCTTTGGTGTTTCGTTTAAGCTTTGGACCTCCTCTGCGTATACGGGAGTATCGACCTGGTGGTTAAAGCCTAAACAACTTCAACTTGTTTTATTTTTCTTATTTTGTTTAAACATTGGACTTTCTCTGCGTATACGGAAGTATCGACCTGATTGTTAATGTTTAAACATTCTGCTTTGTTTTCGCACAAATCACAGTTGATAAAAGTTTAAAGGCATTACTTGAGTTAGTGTATTGCATGATGAGGGGATATGCTGAGATCGTGGGGTCCATAAGAATTTAGTGCAAATTGATATACCTTAACGTATCGGTAAGCATTTCAAAAGTTTTTAGATTGAGTTTAAGTGGACAACAATATCGTCAATCAATGTGAATCGTTTAGATCTTAAAATGAAATCAAGCTTAACGGTGCTAGTGATTTGTCTCAAAAACTGATATGATCCTCTTGCACAAACTCACAAAAATATTGTCTGTACATATTTCTTTATTGCATTTCATTACAGTAAAAAATCCAAAAAGATTTTAAGTGTGTTTTAGCATAAATTTTGTAAAAATTCAAAAGGATTTTCGACAACTGATGTTGGAAAGCTGATATTCAAAATTTTAAGTGCTGTACATGATGAACAGGTTTGGGAGTGTGAGTTTAACAGAAGAAATTTGTTTTGAGAAATAAAAAGTTTGATTAGTTAATCAAGGTCATTAATTTGAACTTGATGTAACTATTATGATTGAATGATTTGGAACAGTAAGTTTTTTCTTATTGATTTAAGTAAAAACTTATGTGGTGATAAGAAAATTTGTGCAGGAGATGAGCTTAAACAGAGATAAAGCCAGGGATTGATCTCAAGGTGATAACTAATTCCAGACGGCGATCCCATCATGATGAGAGGGGGAGTCTGATGAGGCTAGAGCCAAAGAGAAGATCCTGGTATATGTGAAGGAAGCCCAAAGACTGATAAAGACTGAAGATGCGAAGACTCGACACTTAAGACTCGTCAACATCTGAGGGGGAGTCTGTTGGTGCATATATCTGGCGTCTTCGTCTTAAATCGAGTCTGGGTTGAATTGTGGTTCTGAACAAGTCTGATAGCTTGAACATGTCTGATAGCTTGAGATGTCTGTTAGCTTGAAATGTCTGTTAGCTTGAGATGTCTGATAGCTTGAACTGTGTATGTGTCATTTCAAGCTGTCTAGCATGTAGTATATATATAGGTCATGTGTTGTCATTTGAAGGCATCAGACAGAAGACTTGTAACTTGTACCGAAGTGCTGCCGGTATATTTTGTGCCTGTAATCATTGTTAAATCAATACACAAGATGATTAAAGTGATATTCAAGCTGTTTTGAATTCGGTTTCTTATTTTCCGCATCTGAAACTGATAAAATCTCTTCTGAACGACTCGTTTGGGTCACAAACCGATCCTACATAAAATAGTAAAACGGGTGGTCAAATAGGGAAGTGCCACACAGCTGTGTGACACTATTCCCCTCACTTCCTTTTATATATGTAGGAAATAATAATAATAAATTACGTTCCATAAAAAATGTTAGATATTTTGTTTGAAAATTGTTAGACACTTGTATATCATTTACTAAATGGTCAAAATAAAATTGATAGAAATTTAGAGAGAAATGAGACTTCTAATAATTCATTTTTTCCTTTGTTTTAAAATAGTGAAATACCACGCGCTGCGCGGCGGGGAATTCGAACGTTATCGATTCGTTTTGTTTTGTAATGGGATAAGCACGATACCCGTTCAGTTCGTTACCTAACGGTGTTTTACCCGTAAATACCGGTACCATACCGTTTGGTTTTAAAAATTACAAATTTAGAAGCAGAGAAAACAACGTAAAAGTTAAAAAAGAAGGAATAAATCATGGAAAATATTATTAAGAATAATAGATACTCAAACTTTTATTTAGCAGCAGTTAATAAAAAAATTTCTTTCCCATGAAGGGATTCGAACCCGAGACACTCACTATATTTGAATGTTCATACAACCAACTGAATTGCGAAAGTATTTCTTCATAGTTTCGCGCAATAATAACTATAATATATACATAAAGAGGAAAAGGATAAAAAAAGAAAAGACACCGCAAAGCAAAGAAAAACGATGGCAAAAATATAAATTTAAATTCAGTGCAAAATCGTAATTTGGCTGGAAGGAGAAAAACAAAACTAATTGCAAAACGGTAAATTTAAACGGGGTAAAATTGTAATTTTTAGTTGTGGGCAAAAGCATAATTTTATTTTGAACTGGGGGTAAAAACGCAATTTTGAACTGATGGCAAAATCGTAATTTTAAAGTGGGGAAAATCGCAAATTGGTTGGGCCAATGAGGGAGTTCCAGGCAGTTGCCTCGCACTATGCCCCCATCTTGTGTTTGTACTTATACACCGGGGGCAAAATTGTAACTTGACTGGAAAAGCAAACAAAACAGATGACAAAAATGTAAATTTAAATTGAGGGCAAAATCGTAATCTACCAATGATGAAGAAAACAAAACTAATGGCAAAACTTTAAATTTAAACGAGGAAAAATCGTAAATTTGAACTGAGGGTAAAGTTGTTATTTTCCACTGGGGTAAAAGCATAATTTTAATTTGAACTGGAGGTAAAAACCTAATTTTAAACTGATGGCAAAATCATTATTTTAAAGCGGGGTAAAATCGTAATTAAACTGGGAAAGCAAACAAAACCGATGACAAAATGTAAATTTAAATTGAGGGCAAAATCGTAATTTACCTGAGTGGAAGAAAACAAAACTATTGGCAAAACTGTAAATTTAAACGGGGCAAAATCGTCATTTTGAACGGAGGGCAAAAGTGTAATTTTTCATTGAGGGCAAAAGCATAATTTTATTTGGAACGGGAGGTAAAAGTGTAATTTTAAACTTATGGCAAAATCGTTATTTTAAAGCTGGACAAAATCATAAATTGGTTTGGCCAAAAAGGCTAAAAAGGAAGAAAGGAAAAAAATATTAAATCACTGTTCATGTAATCCAAAATGTAATAGAGTTAACTAGCGAAATGCCCCGCGCTGCGCGGCGGGGAATTCGAATGTTATCGATTCATTTTGTTTTGTTTTGTAACGGGATAAGCACGATACCCGTTCAGTACGTTACCTAACGGTGTTTTACCCGTAAATACCCGTACCATAACTGTTGGTTATAAAAATTACAAATTTAGAAGCAGAGAAAACAATGTAAAAGTTAAAAAAAGAAGGAATAAATCATGGAAAATATTATCAAGAATAATAGATACTCAAACTTTTATTTAGCAGCAGATAATAAAAAATTTTCTTTCCCATGAAGGGAATCGAACCCGAGACACTTACTATATTTGAATGTTCATACAACCAACTGAATTGCGAAAGTTTTTCTTCATAGTTTCGCGCAATAATAACTATAATATATACATAAAGAGGAAAAGGACAAAAAAAGAAAAGACACAGCAAAGCAAAGAAAAACGATGGCAAAAATATAAATTTAAATTCAAGGCAAAATCGTAATTTGACTGGAAGGAGAAAAACAAAACTAATTACAAAACTGTAAATTTAAACGGGGCAAAATTGTAATTTTGAACTAAGGGCAAAATTGTAATTTTTAGTTGTGGGCAAAAGCATAATTTTATTTTGAACAGGGGGTAAAAAAGTAATTTTGAACTGATGGCAAAATCGTAATTTTAAAGCGGGGAAAAATCGCCAATTGGTTGGGCAAATAGGGGAGTTCCAGGCAGTTGCCTCGCACTATGCCCCCATCTTGTGTTTGTACTTATACACCAGGGGCAAAATCCTAATTTGACTGGGAAAGCAAACAAAACCGATAACAAAAATGTAAATTTAAATTGAGGGTAAAATCGTAATTTACCAATGACGAAGAAAACAAAAACTAATGGCAAAAATTTAAATTTAAACGGGGAAAATTGTAAATTTGAATTGAGGGTAAAGTTGTAATTTTCCACTGGGGGCAGAAGCATAATTTCATTTTGAACTGGAGGTAAAAACCTAATTTTAAACTGATGGCAAAATCATTATTTTAAAGCGGGGCAAAATCGTAATTTAACTGGGAAAGCAAACAAAACCGATGACAAAATGTAAATTTAAATTGATGGCAAAATCGCAATTTACCTAAGTGGAAGAAAACAAAACTAATGGCGAAACTGTAAATTTAAACGGGGCAAAATCGTCATTTTGAACGGAGGGAAAAAGTGTAATTTTTCATTTAGGGCAAAAGCGTAATTTTATTTGGAACAGGAGGTAAAAGTGTAATTTTAAACTGATGGCAAAATCGTTATTTTAAAGCTGGACAAAATCGTAAATTGGTTTGGCTAAAAAGGCTGAAAAGGAAAAAAGGAAAAAAAATATTAAATCACTGTTCATGTAAGTTCCAAAATGTAATAAAGCTAATACGACTATAAGACTTTATATGGTCTTTACATAAGACTGAACTTTAGGAATTAACCAATCCACTACTAATACCACTATTCAAATAAATACACCAAAATAAGACCATCACCAATGCAAGTTGATATAATGTAATCACAAACGTCTCTAGTCAACTGCTACATCAGATGTCACAAATACACTAAAAATATACATTTTCTCTCTAATCCTACAAACATCTTTACCAATATTTATATATCCACATCATCACCACTTTATCTATATTTATATATCCACATCATCAACACTTTTAATTTGTTTTTAATAATTAAGTTATTTATATCAATATACGTTTTTTTTATTTCCGCATTATTTATATGAAACGTTATAAAAACAAAATATTAAACTTCTAAACACGAACATTAATATATACATATCTTAAACTTTTGCATTATTTTTTATTAAAGTAGCATAAATAAACTTATGTTTTAAAATAAAAACATTACATTTTTTTTATTATTCAATCTAATTAAAAAAAAATACAAGTCACTAAAGCTTACTGTGTACAACTTATTTATGTATATTAAAATAAATTAAAATAAGAAAGAAAGAATAAAATAAATACAAAATAAACATAGGGGCCCATCATCCCGCCAAATTTCCCTTTTTTCTTCCCTAATAACATTCCACTCAAATGCAAACCCTTTCAAAATATTCCTCCTCAAATGCTAAATCTACATAAGCCAAATGCAAACTAAATGTCTTGCATTGGCCATGATCTAAAAATGAGAAAACTTGATGGGTGTCAAGTGTTATATATATTAGAAGTATATTTTAAGCCCCTTTAACACTTTTTAGTCAAGTTTTAAATTTATAAAACACGATATTCACTAACAACAGACACTCATAAGGGCAAGTGCACCCATCGTGAACATAGTATAGTGTTGGTAAGATACCGAGGTCGTCCAAGGACACAAGAGCTTTTAGCACTGGTTTATCCTCAACGTCTAATCAAATCAAAAAGTTTAGAAAAATGTTTTAAGCTAAGAAAGATAAAAACTAACTAAAAATGCTGAAAATAAAAATAAAAGAAAAACAGATAGACAAGATGAATCACTTGGTTCCGACTCGTATCTAGTGTAACCTTTGATTATTTCCGCACTTTTGCACTTTTTAAGAGATTATCTTAGTTATTGTAGTAGGCCCCTCTTTTGAAGGTGAAGTTACCCTCACCCCAGTAGTTTGAGTCAGCAAGGATACAATCCTAAAAGGGTGGATTATTGAAAGATAATTAATTAAGTTATTAATGCAAATTATGGTAGGCCCCTCTTTTGGAGGTGACGTTACCTTCGACTAAGTAGTCTGAGTCAGCAGGGATACAGTCCTAAATAGCCGGGTTATAGTATTAATAGTAGTTAACTTATGAGGGGATCAAAGAGTTTGGACCCCCGCCATCCAATACCGTTAAGTATTGAAGGAGGTCCTACTAAATTTGACTCAGGTCCATTGCAGGACCTCTAAACGCTGAACAATGGCAAGACCTTTACCAAACCGTTCCCTTAACCCCCGACCAGGTAGCCAACATACCTCCATATAGACCGTGGAGATATGAATGGTGAAAATCTTTTATTTTATATAGACAGTAAAATAATGCCAAGACACCACGGACAAACGATAAGGAAATATCACCTTCAACATAAGAAACTAGTTATTAAAGTCATTAATACAAAACCAAGTAAAAAGTGCGAAAAGATTAAAAATAAAAAGTATTACACTAGACACTTTGTCTTCACCAAGTGATGTAAGAGACTTAGGCAAACATGGCCTTGATTGTCAAGAACTCTTACGATCAATCTTGGATCCCGAGACGACTCACACACTCTATGATGGACAATGGATGATGGTGTTATGGTGGTGGTGGGTGAAGTGTGAGAGAGGTGGTGTGCCAATGGATGGTTTGAGCTTGAGCCAAGCACTCCTATTTATAGGCTGAACAGAAGCTCAGGCACGGCCCCGTGTCCACATCCTTCTCTTTCTTCATTTAATGTAGCTTTGTCTTATTAGTTGACCACACCCACGTGTCCGCTGAGCACGACCCCGTGTGCAGAAGAATCTTTGTACTATGAAGATTTGACTAGATTGTGCGAATCTTATAGTTGACCACGACCCCGTGTCCGCTGAGCACGGCCCCGTGGTGGGCAATAGAAGCTTCTACCACTTTGTCTTTTCTGCTGACACTTGGGCACGCCCCCGTGCTGGCTGAGCACGGGGCGTGTTCAGTCTTCTGTTGTCTTGTTTTGCTTGGGAAGATGCTGTCGTGGGGTCGGGCATGTCACGTCTTGTTCCTTTTCTTGTATTTATGTTAGATTTTGATGTCTTTTTGCTTCTTTTGTTAATTTGAGCTCATTTAATCCTGAAAATACAAAAGGAAGACAAAAGCACACTTTTTCCAACATTAGTACTAAAAAAGGGTTAGTTTTATGCCACAATTGATGAAATTTATATGTTGCATTTTGCACACATCAAATACCCCCACACTTGAATCTTTGCTTGTCCTCAAGCAAAACTCTTTAATATGTGGCTATTACACACCCAAATGGAATGGGTAGAGAAGAAGGTTTTTGGGCTTGTCATAGAGTGTCGGGATTTCCAAGATTCTTTATTTAGTTTTATTTTTATTTATTTACAATCCTATTTGTCATGATTTATTTAAAACTTTTCATAAGATAAATTACTTAGTAGGGCATAACATGCCTCTTTAAAATTCTATTTATATACAAGCTCACATACCTCACGGGGATCACTCAACACTCGGCCGAAGATGTATTTTTGTGGATCACTCGAGAGCGGCATGGAACTTACTCCTACTATAGGCTTGCCAAGCAATCAATCCTCCTCCTTTTTAACTTATATACCTTTGTTAATATCAAGAGGACTTTGTGGGTGAAGGGTTAGGCTTGGGTTAAAGGTAGGTGGTTGGGTTAGTGGTTAGTGGTTAGTAGAAAAGGGCGAAAAGCGTAACAAGTTTCGGTTTTCGTAAGACTTTCTATTTTTGTAACTTTATTTTGATGAAGCTTTTATTCAAACAAAGTTATTTTTGATGAACTTGTTTGTTTATTTTCTTTTGCTTCATCATCAACACACATTTTTTTTTGAAAAGTCATATGAAAAACCGAACTTGTTACTAAAACAAAGGGTTAAAAATGAAAAAGGTTTTGGTGGGTAAAAAGGTGTTTGGTTTGGGTTATGAAATGAAAAGGTTTAGGCTCAAATGGGAAAACTAGGGGATTTTGGGTAGGTGGTAAAAAAAATGGTGTAGAAAAGAAAAAGTTAGTCCTAATGCCTCTATCATTTACTTACTCGGGTTTAAGTTCGTAAGGACCGGGAATGTATTGTCATGGCAAGTTCTAGAGTCGTAAGAACCAAGCGGCTATTCACACAAGAAACGAAAAATGAGCATTTAGTTTAATGATATGTAATTGTATGCTCGATAAAGGCTCAAAACTCACTTTTATGGGAATGGGTTTTTATGTGATCAAGTATATATAATCAAATTTTAACTAAGTTTGCCATGCCTTTTCATAATTTTTTTATGTTGGTTCTTTTTATCACAACGCTATCGGTTGTAAATTCGTAAAAATATAACCGTTTTAGAACTTGAAATTCCTGAGTTAAACCAAGACAAGTAAAAAAAATGAAAATTTTTGAAAAAAAAAATTGGGGTGATTAGCGGTTCCAATAGAGTTTTGTGTAAGGCTTGTATTTAGGACTTGCAAGATTCAAGGTTTTAGCATCCCCCCCACACTTAAATTACACATTTAGGGGCTGTTTGTTTACCTCTTAATGAGGCTCTTAATGGTTCAGACCTCTTACTGGTTCAGCACTTAATGGTTCAGACTGTTTGTTTCACAAGCAAATGTCTGAATGGTTCAGACATTTGCCTCTGAATGGTTAAGATTTATACAGAGTCTGAATGGTTAAGACCTCTAATCTGAATTGGTCAGACATTTGCCTCTGAACGGTTAAGCATTATACAGACTCTTAATGGTTCAGACCTCTTACTGGTTCAGCACTTAATGGTTCAGACCTCTTACTGGTTCAGCACTTAACCATTCATATGTTGCCAAACAGCCTCTTACTCAATGTGTCCCAAAAAAAAGTTTTTAGGTTGATTGAATGTGTAAAAAGCAAAAATTTTGGTGTTACTGGACACTGGACACGGCCCCGTGCCTGGTGGGCACGTCCCGTGTTCAGGTGCCAGTAACGGAAACTTACAGAAGGTGGACACGGGGGTGTGTTGGGTGGACACGTCCCCGTGTCTGTCAAGGTCTGCAGAATTAAAACAAACAGCAGGTTCAGGGGAGTGGGCACGGGGGCGTGTCTGCTGGACACGGCCCCGTGTGGACAATCTGCAAGGTTGAAAAACAGGTTTCTTTCTTCGGTTTTCCTGTCCCGGCTTTAGTGGTACTAATGCGTAGTACTCTAAGCCTCGTATGTACCTGCTTAATCAATAAACACCATACCATACCATAGCAAACATCCTAATTTTACCAAATTCAACATCCATGTCAAAGTTAAAAGAAAAATAAATGCAGAAAATAAAAGAAGTTAGGGAAAGTAAATTGTTCAACACTTGGCACGCAGGCCTCAAATTTTTCAAGATTAGAGAAGGTTAACATGGAAATCACCAACCAACCGCATCTTCCTCCGCTCCTCCCGCCTAATCCATGTCCTCCTCCTCCTCCTCCTCCTCCTCCTCCTCCTCCTCATCATCATCATCATCATCATCATCCCCTCCATGGCCCGCAATGTGGTCCTTATATATCCAATATCATCTTGGATATCGGATATGTTTCTCTCGATAGCTCCGACCCGGTGGTACGTGTTGCTTGCCATGTTGTAGGTGTTCCTGGTGCACATAAGGTTTTCCTGCAACAAATCATGCAAACTTTGGAAATTAGGAAAACCGCCTCCTGAGGAGGATTGGCCTGGATCACCTTGGGGTTGATACTGATACTGATGATGTTGTGGAGCGTGGAGGACAAGTGTTTCTTGCGGGTTCCATGCATGACCTTGCATCCTTTGAAAGCTTACCGTCCCGTCTTCCGCCTCATAAAGTAGGTTCATCGAACGGCAGATGTGTATATCTACCCTACCCGACCATGGGCTCCTTTCGAATGACCTAGGTATGCTGGTGAAGTGCTTGAAGAGACGGTACACCCATCCCCCAAAGAAGATAGGGGTCGGTGCACTAGCAAGGCGGTTGTGATGCATGTTTCGGAGCATAAGGAACGGAACATCAAGGGGCCTGCGGGTGTGGATACAGTGGAGGACAACAAGATCTCTTAACCCAACGACGCCACTGCTATCATGCCTTTGGCTAAGAGAGTAGCCGAGGAGCCTGTGGATGTATCTGTAGAGCGGATCCCTCAACTTCGTACTCTTAGTACTGCTCGGATTGTAGTACCCTTCACCAATCTGAGCCCAAATGGCTTGGCGTTCGTTCTCACCTATTTCTCGTATCCCTCCAGTGTTTTCCTCGTTTCCCGCGTCCTCTTCCGCATACAACCCGACAATCGATCCAAATTGTGCCATAGAGATCGAATACCCAGTTCCGCCACACCTGAACGCTAACCCATCATTGTCGAATGGGTCGCAACTTGAGTTGAATGTGAAGGTACTATAGAATTCCAAAGTGCATTCGTGGACGGAACGGAGTCGAGTTGTTAAAGCGACTCTTAGTGGCCCTGTCACAAGGTTGTTGAAACGGTCGATTTGATTCACCATGGTTAACAGTTCCGTGCATGCTTGCCTCGGGTATTCCTCCGGCCTTGTTTGAAGTATCTCGTATCTAGCCCTAGCATCGAGCTCATTGGCGTTAAATCTTGTGAACTTCCTAGCCATCTGAAAGAATACACCAAAAGTTAGCACAAAACAGAAGTATTTTCGGACAAAACTGCAAACAGTGGGCTGGACACGACCCCGTGTTCAGCGGACACGGCCCCGTGTCCAGGCGTTTGTTACTCAAAAATTCCATTTTTCGACCCGGTTTTGAAAAATTGAAAATTTTTGGTCCAATAGGTGCGGTTTCCCCCGAAAATGAAACCCTAAGTGCCGTTTACCCTATCAATTTTATCTTTTTTGGTTCAAGAACAAGGGTTTGAGGTTTTTGTGAGAAATCGGGCGAATCTATGAACAATACAAGTGTATTTACTTCCCATAACACTAATCTAACTAAATGCAAACAGATCTAAACAAAAATTTGAGGTTCGATCCGGATAAACTTCAAGAACCCTAGATTTTTCCCCAAATTTTTGGTGTTTTAACTACATGCAAGTAACTAATCTAACTACTAAAAGTGATAGAATCATACCTTGATGTTGTTAGAGTGATAGGAGACGTCGAAAATCTGCGAAAAATCGCCTGGAACCATAGCTCTTTCGGGGAAACGGGGCGTGTGTAATGTTGTAACTGTTGTGAAAAAGGGGATATATCCCGTCTGCAGCGCGAACACGGCCCCGTGTCCAGCGGACACGGCCTCGTTCCGAGCAAAGTTTTGAAAGTGCTCGTGTGAGTGCCCTTTGTTTCCCATAAGCTTTGGTTAGAAAACTTACCGCTTTAGACATCGTCCCGATCGTTCGTAACTTACCAGGTATGATGATGGTTTTATTCTTCAATCGTTTGGAGCGAGATCTCCTCCTCTTCATCCTCAATGAATCCTTGATAGATTTTCAGCCGTTGGCCATTGACTTTGAATGGAGGCCCATTTCGAGATTTAATTTCTACTGCAATGTGGGAAAATATGGGTGATAGAAAAAGGTCCTGACCACCTAGACTTTAGTTTACCAAGAAATAATCAAAGACGTGAATTAAACAAAAGAACTAGATCTCCTACTTGAAATTCATTAGGTTTAATATGTTTGTCATGCAAATTTTTCATTCTTTCCTTATAAATTTCTGAGTTTGAGTATGCATAATTCCTAAGCTCGTCTAATTCATTTAATTGAAAAAATCGATTTTTACCAGCAAATTCTAGATCTAAGTTTACATTTTTAATTGCCCAGTAGGCTTTGTGTGCAATTTCTACTGGCAAGTGACAACTTTTCCCATAGACTAGCTTATATGGGGTTGTGCCTATTGTTGTTTTATAAGCAGTTTGAAAAGACCATAAAGCATCATCTAATTTATCCGCCCATTCCTTTTTATTTATCCCTACGGTTTTTTCGAGTATTCGTTTTAAACCTCTATTAGTTACTTCGGCTTTTCCGTTTGTTTGAGGGTGATAGGCTGTTGAGACCCGGTGATAGACCCCATATCTTGTTAAAAAAATTTCAAGTTGATGGTTGCAAAAATGGGTACCTCTATCACTTATTAATGCTTTAGGTGTGCCAAAACGAGAGAATAATTTCTTCAGAAACCTTACCACGACTCTTCCATCATTCGTTGGAAGTGCCTCGGCCTCGGCCCATTTAGACAAGTAATCCACTGCCACAAGTATATATTTGTTTCCTTTCGACGGTGGGAAAGGTCCCATAAAGTCGAGTCCCCACACATCAAAAATTTCACAAACAAGAATGCCATTTTGTGGCATTTCGTTTTTGGAATAAATATTACCTGTCCTTTGGCAAGCATCACATGTTTTGACAAGACTTTGGGCGTCTTTGTAAATGGTTGGCCAATAAAATCCTGAATCAAATACCTTTCGTGCGGTACTAGCGGCACCATGATGCCCTCCGTATGGACCTTCATGACAATGGCGGAGAATTCTTCGTGCTTCACTACCATGTACGCATCGTCGGACGAGTTGGTCGGCACACATTTTGAAAAGATATGGATCTTCCCAAAAATAGTGTTTCACATTGGCAAAGAATTTTTTTCTTTGATGATGTGGCCACCCTTTTGCGACTATACCGCTAGCTAGGTAGTTAGCATAGTCGGCGTACCATGGTTCTTCCTTATATTCCACCATTTCCAGGGACTCAGCTGGAAATTTTTCGTTGATTTGCTCGTCCCTGGTTGCCTCCAAAGCTGGGTCTTCTAAGCGCGAAAGATGATCTGCTGCGGTATTTTCTGCTCCTCTTTTGTCTTTGATTTCAATGTCGAATTCTTGGAGGAGTAGAATCCACCAAATCAAACGTGGTTTTGCGTCCTGCTTTTTGAAGAGATATAGAATGGCTGCATGATCACTGCTAGTAATTCTTTTTCAGTTGTTGTGTAATTTTCTTGTGCATCATTAAGTGTTTTACTAGCATAGTAAATGGGGTGGAAATGCTTTTCTTTTCTTTGTCCCAAGACAGCTCCAACTGCAAAGTCACTAGCATCGCACATGATTTTGAAAGGAAATTTCCAATCAGGTACTATCATGATAGGTGCATTGACTAACATTTCCTTTAGGGTTAGAAATGCTTGATTGCAATCCTTGTCAAAGATGAAAGGGGCATCTTTTTCAAGTAATTTTGTCAGAGGCCTTGAGATTTTAGAAAAGTCTTTGATAAACCGCCTATAAAATCCGGCATGCCCTAGGAAACTTCTGATAGCTCTAACGGAGGATGGAGGTGGTAATCTAGAAATGGTATCTATTTTGGCTCGATCCACCTCCATTCCTTCGCTTGAGATTTTGTGACCGAGTACTATTCCCTCTGTTACCATGAAATGACATTTTTCCCAATTAAGGGCGAGGTTAGTTTCCTCACATCGGGATAGCATTCGTTCAAGGTTATCGAGGCATTGGTCGTATGAATCCCCAAAGATAGAGAAGTCATCCATGAAGACTTCCATTGTCTTTTCTATCATGTCATGGAAAATGGCTACCATGCAACGTTGGAATGTTGCGGGGGCATTACATAGACCAAACGGCATGCGTCGATAAGCAAAATTTCCATAGGGACATGTGAAAGTTGTCTTTTCTTGGTCTTCGGGTGCTATCGGGATTTGAAAGTAACCTGAAAAACCATCCAAGAAACAGTAAAATTTATGACCGGGTAATCTTTCTAACATTTGACCAATGAAGGGTAAAGGAAAGTGATCTTTTCTCGTTGCTTCATTCAATCGTCTATAATCTATACATACTCTCCATCCTGTGACGGTTCTTGTTGGTATTAATTCATTTTTTTCGTTGGTTATTACCGTCATACCTCCTTTCTTTGGAACTACTTGGACGGGACTCACCCAAGGGCTATCAGAGATAGAATAGATAAGTCCAACGTCAAGTAATTTGATGACTTCGTTTTTAACCACTTCTTGAACATTTGGATTTACTCGACGTTGTGGTTGTATTACCGATTTGTAGTCATCATTCATCAAAATTTTGTGTGTGCACATGGAAGGGCTAATTCCTTTTATGTCTACAAGTTTCCAAGCTATTGCGTTTTTGTGTTTTTTCAAAAGACTAATTAATTTTTATTTTTCTAAGCTATCTAATTTTGACGAAATAATTACAGGTAAATTACCATCCTTGTCTAGAAAAGCATATTCCAAACCTTTTGGAAGTTCTTTGAGCTCAAGTGGTGGGTCTTTAGGAGACTCCTTATTTGGTTGCTCGTTTTGATCAAGAACTTTAAAAGTTTGTTCTATGGCGACCTCTTCTTCAACAAAGTGGTCAATCTCTTCACTTGTATCGGGTGGTTCATCTTCATCTTCAATTAGGGGGTCATTATTGCCGAATGGATATTTCATTGACCGCTCAAGATCGACACTTCTTTTAAATGCCCCTAATTGAAGAGGTAGATTGTTGAACTTCCGGTTTTTCAAAGCTTCGTGAGTTTTTACAAATGATCGTCCCAACACTAGAGGAGCGTCATCGAGGATGACAAAGTCGGTTGGGATTACCATTTGATTTGTTTGAACTAATACATCCTCAACTACACCAATTGATTTTATTACTTTCCGATTGGATAGAAAAATGGGTATTTGAAGTGGAGAAAAATCACTAATACTTAATTTTTCGAAAATGTAGTTAGGCATTATGTTAACACAAAGATCTTTATCAATTGTGACATTACTAATAAATGAATTTTGAAAGAAACATGGAACCGGTGTAATGTTAATTTCAAATGGGTCTTCTTTTATTAGCGATGTTTGATCATTAGTTAACTTAACACTTACTGTTTCGTCAATTTTAGTGTTAGTGTTTAACTCTTTTAAAAACTTAGCATGAGTGGGTACTAAACAATGATTTTCGAAAGAAGGTGACAAGAGATTAATTTCTTCAAAATTAGACTCTTCTGGAATTTTAACGTTGTCGGACTCACCTTTTTCGTTGTTTAACTCATGTGTTGGTTCTTCACTTATTTGTTCTTCCATTTTTACATTTTCAGTTATCTCTTCCTTTTTTAATTCTTCTCTTGCGCGAGACTCCTCTTCCCTTGCGCGAGATTCTTTTATATAGCGATCGATAACTTTAATGTGTTCTAATATCCTATCGGTTACTTCGGTTATAGAAAAAGAATCGGTATTTTCAAAGCTTGAATCCAGTTGTTCGATCCTTTGTTCCTCATAATACCCATATGAAGTAGATGGTTCACGCCATTGTTCTTCATTGTAAGCATATGATGGATAAGGGTCGTAATTTTGTTCTTCATAATACTCATATGAGGTGGGTTGTTCACTCCATGGTTCATCATAATAAGCATACGAAGGTGGTGGCTCATATATTGGTTCCTCAAAGTATGAGTATGAAGGCTCGTACCTTGGTTCATCAAAATATGAGTATGAGGGAGGAGGTTCATACCTTTGGTCTTCATAGGATGTGTATGAAGTTGATGGCTCGTACCTGGGTTCCTCATAGTAGGTGTATGAATTGGACGGTTGATATGAGTGATTATTTTGAACCGAGTGTGTGTTACGACAATTAGTGCAATAATTACTCCTATAATCATCCTCCTCATAGGTGTAGTTGTAACCTCCTGAGTATTGACACATAAGAATTACTCAGCAGACCACAGCCAACTCTCGAGATCAGAAAACAAAAATAAAAACGGAAACAGAGGCTGGACACGGCCCCGTGTTCAGTGAGCACGGCCCCGTGTTCAGGATCTGTATTTGGGCGTTTTAATTAAATTTACTGATTTCGTTGAGCACGGGGGCGTGTTCAGTGAGCACGGCCCGTGTTCAAGCTACTGTTACTGGGTGTTTTTATTAAAATGTGCAGCACAGCCCCGTGTTCAGTGAACACGGCCCCGTGTACAGGTTACTGTAAATGCAAAACTAAACTAAAATGCAGAAAAATATGCGCGCATTTTGAAAAGGTTTTGAAAAACTGATTAGGCCGTCGATTTTAAGCTTTCTTAAAATCCTTGTGTCCCCGGCAACGGCGCCAAAAACTTGATGGGTGTCAAGTGTTATATATATTAGGTGTATATTTTAAGCCCCTTTAACACTTTTTAGTCAAGTTTTAAATTTATAAAACACGATATTCACTAACACTAGACACTCATATGGGCAAGTGCACCCATCGTGAGCATAGTATAGTGTTGGTAAGATACCGAGGTCGTCCAAGGACACAAGAGCTTTTAGTACCGGTTTATCCTCAACGTCTAATCAAATCAAAAAGTTTAGAAAAATGTTTTAAGCTAAGAAAGATAAAAACTAACTAAAAATGCTGAAAATAAAAATAAAAATAAAAGAAAAACAGATAGACAAGATGAATCGCTTGGTTCCGACTCGTATCTAGGGTAACCTTTGATTATTTCCGCACTTTTGCACTTTTTAAGAGATTATCTTAGTTATTGTAGTAGGCCCCTCTTTTGAAGGTGAATTTACCCTCACCCCAGTAGTTTGAGTCAGCAAGGATACAATCCTAAAGGGGTGGATTATTGAAAGATAATTAATTAAGTTATTAATGCAAATTATGGTAGGCCCCTCTTTTGGAGGTGACGTTACCTTCGACTAAGTAGTCTGAGTCAGCAGGGATACAATCCTAAATAGCCGGGTTATAGTATTAATAGTAGTTAACTTATGAGGGGATCAAAGAGTTTGGACACCCGCCATCCAATACCGTTAAGTATTGAAGGAGGTCCTACTAAATTTGACCCAGGTCCATTGCAGGACCTCTAAACGCTGAACAATGGAAAGACCTTTACCAAACCGTTCCCTTAACCCCCGACCAGGTAGCCAACATACCTCCATATAGACCGTGGAGATATGAATGGTGAAAATCTTTTATTTTATATAGACAGTAAAATAATGCCAAGACACCACGGACAAACGATAAGGAAAGATCACCTTCAACATAAGAAACTAGTTATTAAAGTCATTAATACAAAACCAAGTAAAAAGTGCGAAAATATTAAAAATAAAAAGTATTACACTAGACACTTTGTCTTCACCAAGTGATGTAAGAGACTTAGGCAAACATGGCCTTGATTTTCAAGAACTCTTACGATCAATCTTGGATCCCGAGACGACTCACACACTCTATGATGGACAATGGATGATGGTGGTGGATGATGGTGTTATGGTGGTGGTGGGTGGTGGGTGAAGTGTGAGAGAGGTGGTGTGCCAAGGGATGGTTTGAGCTTGAGCCAAGCACTCCTATTTATAGGCTGAACAGAAGCTCGGGCACGGCCCCGTGTCCACATCCTTCTCTTTCTTCATTTAATGCAGCTTTGTCTTATTAGTTGACCACGCCCCCGTGTCCGCTGAGCATGACCCCGTGTGCAGAAGAATCTTTGTACTATGAAGATTTGCCAAGATTGTGCGAATCTTATAGTTGACCACGGCCCCGTGTCCGCTGAGCACGGCCCCGTGGTGGGCAATAGAAGCTTCTACCACTTTGTCTTTTCTGCTGACACTTGGGCACGCCCCTGTGCTGGCTAAGCACGGGGCGTGTTCAGTCTTCTGTTGTCTTGTTTTGCTTGGGAAGATGCTGTCGTGGGGTCGGGCATGTCACGTCATGTTAGATTTTGATGTCTTTTTGCTTCTTTTATTAATTTGAGCTCATTTAATCCTGAAAATACAAAAGGAAGACAAAAGCACACTTTTTCCAACAATAGTACTAAAAAAGGGTTAGTTTTATGCCACAATTGATGAAATTTATATGTTGCATTTTGCACACATCAATTACCCCCACACTTGAATCTTTGCTTGTCCTCAAGCAAAACTCTTTAATATGTGGCTATTACACACCCAAATGGAATGGGTAGAGAAGAAGGTTTTTGGGCTTGTCATAGAGTGTCAGGATTTCCAAGATTCTTTATTTAGTTTTATTTTTATTTATTTACAATCCTATTTGTCATGATTTATTTAAAACTTTTCATAAGATAAATTACTTAGTAGGGCATAACATGCCTCTTTAAAATTCTATTTATATACAAGCTCACATACCTCACGGGGATCACTCAACACTCGGCCGAAGATGTATTTTTGTGGATCACTCGAGAGCGGCATGGAAGTTACTCCTACCATAGGTTTGCCAAGCAATCAATCCTCCTCCTTTTTAACTTATATACATTTGTTAATATCAAGAGGAGTTTGTGGGTGAAGGGTTAGGCTTGGGTTAAAGGTAGGTGGTTGGGTTAGTGGTTAGTGGTTAGTAGAAAAGGGCGAAAAGCGTAACAAGTTTCGGTTTTCGTAAGACTTTCTATTTTTGTAACTTTATTTTGATGAAGCTTTTATTCAAAAAAAGTTATTTTTGATGAACTTGTTTGTTTATTTTCTTTTGCTTCATCATCAACACACATTTTTTTTTGAAAAGTCATATGAAAAACCGAACTTGTTACTAAAACAAAGGGTTAAAAATGAAAAAGGTTTTGGTGGGTAAAAAGGTGTTTGGTTTGGGTTATGAAATGAAAAGGTTTAGGCTCAAAGGGGCAAACTAGGGGATTTTGGGTAGGTGGTAAAAAAAAATGGTGTAGAAAAGAAAAAGTTAGTCCTAATGCCTCTATCATTTACTTACTCGGGTTTAAGTTCGTAAGGACCGGGAATGTATTGTCATGGCAAGTTCTAGAGTCGTAAGAACCAAGCGGCTATTCACACAAGAAACGAAAAATGAGCATTTAGTTTAATGATATGTAATTGTATGCTCGATAAAGGCCCAAAACTCACTTTTGTGGGAATGGGTTTTTATGTGATCAAGTATATATAATCAAATTTTAACTAAGTTTGCCATGCCTTTTCATAATTTTTTTATGTTGGTTCTTTTTATCAGAACGCTATCGGTTGTAAATTTGTAAAAATATAACCTTTTTAGAACTTGAAATTCCCGAGTTAAACCTAGACAAGTAAAAAAAATGAAAATTTTTGAAAAATTTTTTTTGGGGTGATTAGCGGTTCCAATAGAGTTTTGTGTAAGGCTTGTATTTAGGATTTGCAAGATTCAAGGTTTTAGCATCCCCCCCCCCCCCACACTTAAATTACACATTGTCCTCAATGTGTCCTAAAAATAAGTTTTTAGGTTGATTGAATGTGTAAAAGGTGTAAAAAGCAAAAATTTTGGTGTTACTGGACACGGCCCCGTGCCTGGTGGGCACGACCCCGTGTTCAGGTGCCAGTAACGGAAACTTACAGAAGGTGGACACGGGGATGTGTTGGGTGGACACGTCCCCGTGTCTGTCAAGGTCAGCAGAATTAAAACAAACAGCAGGTTCAGGGGAGTGGGCACGGCGGCGTGTCTGTTGGACACGGCCCCGTGTGGACAATCTGGAAGGTTGAAAAACAGGTTTCTTTCTTCGGTTTTCTTGTCCCGGCTTTAGTGGTACTAATGCGTAGTACTCTAAGCCTCGTATGTACCTGCTTAATCAATAAACACCATACCATACCATAGCAAACATCCTAATTTTACCAAATTCAACATCCATGTCAAAGTTAAAAGAAAAATAAATGCGGAAAATAAAAGAAGTTAGGGAAAGTAAATTGTTCAACACTTGGCACGCAGGCCTCAAATTGTTCAAGATTAGAGAAGGTTAACCTGGAAATCACCAACCAACCGCATCTTCCTCCGCTCCTCCCGCCTAATCCATGTCCTCATCATCATCATCATCATCATCATCATTATCATCATCCCCTCCATGGCCCGCAATGTGGTCCCGAATATATCCAATATCATCTTGGATATCGGATATGTTTCTCTCGATAGCTCCGACCCGGTGGTACGTGTTGCTTGCCATGTTGTAGGTGTTCCTGGTGCACATAAGGTTTTCCTGCAACAAATCATGCAAACTTTGGAAATTAGGAAAACCGCCTCCTGAGGAGGATTGGCCCGGATCACCTTGGGGTTGATACTGATACTGATGATGTTGTGGAGCGTGGAGGACAAGTGCTTCTTGCGGGTTCCATGCATGACCTTGCATCCTTTGAAAGCTTACCGTCCCGTCTTCCGCCTCATAAAGTAGGTTCATCGAACGGCAGATGTGTATATCTACCCTACCCGACCATGGGCTCCTTTCGAATGACCTAGGTATGCTGGTGAAGTGCTTGAAGAGACGGTACACCCATCCCCCAAAGAAGATAGGGGTCGGTGCACTAGCAAGGCGGTTGTGATGCATGTTTCAGAGCATAAGGAACGGAACATCAAGGGGCCTGATTTATAGGGATAAATCCCATTTTATTTGAAATAATCACGTTGGGATAAAACCCAAGTTTTCATTACAAACTGATTTATAGGGATAAATCCCATTTTATTTGAAATAAAACGCCTTCTTTATTTAGGTAACTTTTAGAGCCACTTTTCCAAGCCTTCAGTGCTGTCCAGCTGCCTTCTTATTGGCTTTCACATTGTGTTACCTGAAACGCGTTTTAAAAACATTTGTCAGTGAGAAATACTGGTGAGTGAATCCCAATTTAATCAAGAAACATTAATTTAATTTAAACAATATTTAGAGCGATTACAATATTTACATCTACCCAATTACTTTTTCAGTACTGTTAATCCTGACTGGTGGGTCATATTACCCATTGGCTAACTCTTTGTCCAATGGTAACGTGTCTCACATTTTGTATACAAAACCCCAATATACCGGCAGTAATTGTAGAATTACAAAGACTCAATCACCGCTAAATTGCATTGTAAAACATTTAAGGTTTTGTAAAAACTGTTTACAAAAAGGAGATTACTCACAAAAAGATTTACACAAAAAGAGGATTACTCACATTGCTGTCTTAGGTTTTCTGTAAGGATTTCCTGAGAATTATCTATAATTTACACAAACGCACACGTGTTAGTATAATAACCCATTTTAACATTAGTAATACCCTCCCCGAGACGGCATTCCCACGACTACGTCGGGCAGAACCACGACAGCCGTTACGGAACCCTAGATCAATCAGGCAGAGTATCTAATACGTATCCAGGGGTTATGATACTTACAACGGAGCAGAACTTCGTTATTTAGGGGGTATTATACCCGAGTATAGCTTCTACTATTAAGAAATTGAGTGAGAAAGTCGAAATTTGAACGACGTAATGTTGGTGCATCCGTCTGTCGACTTCGTCTTGTATTGAGTCTTGTACTTAGAATGTTAGATCAGGGCACGTAGTTCGAGATTTTAGGTAATTTCGCTTGAGAGGCTAATTCCGCTTGAAATGAGAGTTGATGTAATTCCGTGCGGAATTAGATTCCGCTTGGAATTCTAATTCCGCTTGGAACCTTTTCAAATGGAATTAGGGGTCTATAAATACCTCTTCAAGCGAAATCAGTTGTAACTTTCTGGTTTGAGCCACGAAGTGCTGCTGAAGTGTCGTCTCGCTGTAAATCGTTGTTAAATCAATAATATCGACAGTTAAAGTGATATTCTAGCTGAACTGAACTCAATACGTCTGTTTCCGCCTTTCGTATTGAGAAAAACTCTTCTGAACGACTCGTTCGGGTTCGTAAACGATCCTACAAGTGGTATCAGAGCTCAGGAGGAAGAGTTCATACCAATTTAGCTGCAAATTCTGATTTCTACACCTTCTTTTTCAAAATTAACAATTTTTCACGGTTAAAATCGGCTAAAATTCTCACAGAATGTACGCAATACTATTTTAACAAAGCCTTGAAAGTTTCAGACTTAAAATCGATCTAAAACTGATAAAATTAGTAATTCCATTTCAAAACCAGCGCGAGTTTTATGACATCAGCAGCATTTCAAACGGAATTTTCTCTTAATTCCGTTTGAAACCGGTATTCCGCTTGAGAAGTTGGTTAATTTCGTTTGAAATAGGTAATCCCGTTTGAGTGATTCCGTTTGAATCACTACTTCCGCACCAAAGTGTAATCCCGTTTGAAATTTCATACGGAATTAGTGATTCCGTTTGAAAAGGTGCTAGTTCATACGGAATTAGGTATTCTGTTTGAAAGTGTGTTACCTCAAACAAAATTAGGGTAATTTCATTTCAAGGATAATTTCGTTTGAACTGGGTATTTCCGTTTGAAAGGAATTCCGTTTGAAGATTGTAATTTCGTTTGAAAAACTGTTTTGAGAAAATCTTGAAAACCGAAACATGGAAGAGGAATTTTATAACGTTTTTGCTACTCCGGTTACCCCGATTACTCTTGCACAGAACACGATGTTAGAAAATGAAACGAGAACAATGCAAAAACCGCCTAAGCTCATGAACATTGAGGAGTATAAAGGTTGGGAAGGACGTTTTGAAAACTGGGTACAAGCAAATTATTTGGATGCTTGGGAATGCGTTGAGACGAAATATGTTAGACCGACGAATGATGACGAAGAGAAGGTTGCAATTAAAGATATGAGTGCTGATGATAAAAAGAAATACAAAAATGAAAAAATGATGTTAAGTCTACTACAACAAGCTGTGAAAGAAGATATCTTGGTTTTATTGCAACATAATGGAAGTGCTTATTCGATTTGGAAAGCTTTAAGATCGAAGTTTGTTGGAAGCCAAGAGATGGTTAAAAACAAAAAGTCACTTTTGAAGAAAGAATTTGATCTATTTCTTGGTTTGAGAACTGAAAGCACCAAGCAGATCATTGAAAGATACCGCAATTTGTTAGCTAACATGAAGAGATTGAGCATCAACAAAGATAATGAAGAGTTGATCGAAAAGTTAGCTGATGCATTGCCATATGAAACTTGGGGTACATATCTCATGATGTTGAGGAACAAGAAAGGTTTTAGCAGTCTGACATTGAGCAAATTCATTGAAAAAATTGAGGCTCAGGAGATGGAACAGAGAAAGATTTCAAGAATGAAAGATTTTGATGGTGAACAAGACATTGGACTTTATTACAAAACAGGGTTGAATGGCAAAACTACCAACATGTCACCAAAAGTTGAAACTGCATTCAATGCAAAAAGTTCATCGGGAGGTTCATCCAAAGGATCAAACAGCAACACAAGTTTTTCATCATATCCATCTTTTAATCCGAACATTTCAGCAACAAAGAATGGCAAGAAGTTACAATGCAACATTGTACTAAATCTGGAGAATGATCAGGATTATTCTGAAGAAGTTGCAAAAAGCCATATGTCTTTGTTGGGGACTGTGTTGGAGTCTTATGGAAGTTTTGTAGCAGGAAGGATCGGGAATCCAATGTTGACAAAAGAGGATTACGATCAGATTGATGCTGAAGAGATGGAATTGATGGATATAAAATGGTGTATGGCTAGTGTGTTGAGACGAGCTGAGAAATTCAAACAGATCACAGGAAGAGATGATTTCCGTGATGCATGTGTTTCTAATTTAGGTTTTGATAAATCTAAAGTTACTTGTTTTCGTTGCAGGGAAAAAGGACACTTCAAGATGGAGTGCACTAATCACGAAGCAAGTGGAGCTCAAAATCCGTTTAACAACAATGATTACTGTTTTGGTCAAAAATTACCGAAGCAATTAAGTGATCAAATTAGTTAAGTGAGGTAGTGTGCTAAAAAGTGTGTTGGAAATATGCTGATTATGTTGTTTTAGAAAACAGTGTTCAGGATACGGCTCAGGATATTGAGTTGTATCTACGATCAAACTATGAGCAAAAAGTAAAAGGGGTGACACGAGATGTACGAGGAAAGCCCTTGACCAATTTAGATCGCCGGCATAAAACCTTGGGAGCTGACAATCGCAGCTGCCTTGTTCTTCTTATTGCTTTAAACGTCAGGATACAGTGCAGGATATTGATCAGATCGCTAAGTGTTACAATGCTTTTTGTAAAAGTGAAAACTACGAGAGAGTGAGTGTAGTTGTTGTGTCCTATTGATCTGATTTATCCATCTATTTATAGTTACGAAATACAAACTAAAATTCCTATAAATGTGGGATGCTCCCGAATATTCCATTATTAACGTTGTAGACCGGGTATAGCGGCTTCAATGTCTTCATTTGAACGACTTGGACCGAGTCTCCCGGAGAAAGGGTCTTCGTGAACGTTGGGAACTTGGACTCGTACTCCTGCACAAAATCCGTTAGTAATCCTCAGGATACCATCCAGGATGTTACCAATATCCTGAATCAGCATCCCGGGCATAAACATATATCAGATAAGCAAGATATAATTTAAGATATCGTCCAGGATATGAGCTCAGAATTTCGCCCATAACAATTGTCCCCAAAAAATGTTACCTTTTCGTATCCTGGCACTAACGGTTATATTTTTTACGAAGAACGAGGCAATTAAGAGATTAGACCCATGATGTGACCGTTTGTAACCGCGCAGCCTATATTTACTCATTGCTCCCTATATCTTCTCATACTTATCCCATTTAATCTTTACCGAAGAGAAAAAAGGTAAAAAACTTCTCTCTCTATTCCATCTTCTTCTCTCATTCTGTTCAGCATTCCGGCGAGAATATGACAAGGCAGACAAGATCAAGCTCCGGTGACTCCGCCCCCTCATTTATCCAGCAGAATCTTCTCCAAGAACCGGAGAAGGAGATATGCTCCTTTGATAGTGCCCACTTGTCGGCTCTCAAATCCTCCGGTATATTCCCGGAAGGGACGGTATTCCGGCCGTTTGACCGGGAAATCCGGTCGGACATGGTTTCCGATGAGTGGTTGTGTTTTAGTGCCTTTCCTTTCACCTTAGGACTACGGTTCCCCTTTCCAGATTTTATCACTGAGTTTTTCAATATTACAAAAATCTCTTTTAGCCAAACAATGTCGATGCTTTGGCGAGTCTTGTCCGTTCTTGACCAGATCAAGAAGAATCACATTCCTGATCTTTCCGTTCATGACCTCCCTTTAGCATATCGGCTTAGATGCCACGGATCCTATAGATTTTTGTTTTATTCTACCTCCGGCGATCTGCTGATACTTCGTGCCACCAGGAACGAGGAGAAATGACAATCTAAGTTCTTCTTTGTAAAAAGAGACTCAATCCCTGGTGGAACGGAATATCCGGTGAAGTGGTTGAGAAAGGGTAGGATTTAGGGTTCAAGGATGATCCTGCCTTTTATCCTGTTTCATATCCTGAGCTGATCAACTTTCTTTTTATTGTTTTGTACACAGCTGATTTTAGGAAGCTTGCACCTCCCCTTGCTGATTCACAGAAGAGGATTGACCCTATCAGACTCCTTCCAGAGGCTGAAAGAAGTTTTAATCCGTCTCCACCATCTCCAAGCCCTCTTTCCAGTGCAAACATGTCTGGTAAGGATCCTGCACAATATCCTGCATACATGTTTTTATTTGACATATTTAGGAAAGAGTTTCACTCCCTGTATGTAGACTCCAGCAAAGTTCCAATCCTCCTTGATCTCGACGAGCTTGACAGTTACCCTACTCCAGTCATGGTCAAGAAAGAGACCCCTGCTGCCACCAGCTCCAAGCCGCTCCCGGCTCCTAAGGGCAACCCGAGGACTCGTGCTTCCACCGCAAAAAAAGAGGAAGAACTCCGAAGTTAGTGCTCCAGGCTCCGAAGGGTTCTCTTATGATGAGCTCAGCTTCACTGATTCCTTGGAACCGATGACATCCTTCCTTAACAAGGTAATATCCCGACCCTATATCCTGCACATATATCCTGATAGAATATCCTGACAGGATATCCAGGTTAGTGAATATTGACTTATACCTGAATTTTGACTTACAGGGCCTCCAGCATCTGCTCCACCTTTACAGCGATGCTTGTGGTACTGCTGCACTCCATGAAGCCAGGATTAAACAGCTTGAAACTACTGTTGCCGACCAAGGTGCCATTGCTGAAGCGAAGACTCGACATTACGAGGACAAGCTGAAGAAGGTGACCCAGGATGTCGAGATTAAACTGGCTACCATCCAAATGGAGCATGAACAGGCCATGGTCTCCTTCCGGGAAGGGATAAAAAACTCGGCCATCGTCTCTCTGCTACAAGCTCGTATCAAGATGGCTTATGAGGCCAAGGAGAAAGGCCTTGAGTGCCTAGGATGGCCAGTTGAATCCTGGGTGGCAAAGCTGAAGGAACTTGGAGGCAAGGCTGTGCCATATCCTACTGAGGTTGGTGAATCCTCCAAGTCAGCAGAGGTGGTGGACAAAGCTGAGGAGAAGAAGGATGCCGGGGCGGATACTGGTGAGGATGCTGCTCAGGATGCTGAGGCTGAGAAGGTGGAGAAGGCTGGTGGAGATGCTGCTGCGTGAGGGCATTCAAGTGGGCGATGATGGATATACGTGCCAAGGCCGGAACCCACTTTTTTAAATTTGATCGTTGGCTTGTAACCCCAAAACAATTTACTTTTCCTGCATTTTACTTTTCTGCACTTGAACAATATGATGACCAAAGGCGGAGGGATCCTGAGTTTCAGGACGAAACCCTTGGTCATCACCGTTAGTATGTTTTTCTTTTGAACAATATAACAGTTGGAGGTGGATGGGTCTCGGTTTGAGACAAAACCTTCAACTGTTAAGTAAATACGGTAAGGAACTATTAGTGCTCTTAGTGGATGGACCTTGGTTTGAGGTGAAACTAAGAGCACATCTTTTGGTATGTTAATAATATAACCTTCTTTTGGCTTTATTTCCGTTGTTATATCTTTACTACATGAATTTTACTTATGAAAACAATTTTGTTTGAACATTATTGGGAACACAATGTAAGTATATCCTGAAAGATATCCTACTCAGGATATTAACACACAATTCGTAAAATTCAAGTTACCCAAATGAAAAGAGAGATCATACCAGAGATTCTTAAAGAGTCAATTATAATCTTCAATCATAGAAATGTCCCCAGTACACACTTATAAGTTCGAATCCATCCTCCAAATTGTATGATGTGTGTCCCCTGTGTTTAACATAGGAATGTGAACATAGTCATACTTTGACTTCATTGAACAAATCTTGAATATCCTGAGACAAATCCTTATTATCCTGGGGATAAACCCTAATATCCTGGGGATAAACCCTAATATCCTGGGGATAAACCCTGATATCCTGGGGATAAACCCTGATTTTCTTGCGCTACAGGCGAGAGTGTACAAACTCCAAGACTTAGAAAGGTGAAAACCTTTAAACCTTAGAGAGTATGAAAATACCCTTTCGTGATAGAGGGTGATCAATCCTCATATACCTTTAGAATCTAGGATATAGCCAGCAGTAACGAAATTGTCAGCCACTTTTACATGAACTGGTCCCGCTACCCTGAACTATCCCTAGATAACTTGGGCTCCAGGCGGGGTGTTTAAACCCAATTCGTAAGAAAGGTGAATACCTTTAAACCTTTGAAGGGATTAGAATCCCTTAAATGTGAGAGAGGGGGCCAGTCCTCTAATCCTTCAAGATATGCTGAGTGTATATCCTGGAGCTGTATCCTAAAGCATATTCTGCAAAACAACTTTTAACTAAGGTAGGTGTTAGCTTGGCTAACACCCCTCCGATGCTTAAGTCAGTATTGGGTTCGAAAAAATAAACTCAAATATATTTTAAAGAGGTAGAATACATACCATTCTAGGACAGAAACTAAATTCTATTCTTACTTGAAATATAGCTTTAAATGTATAGCATTCCAGGATCTTGGTAGCATATCTCCCTCCATACTCCTGAGTCGGTATGCTCCTTTTCCTGATTCTGATTCAACCTCATATGGTCCTTCCCATTTTGGAGCCAGCTTTCCATCAGCATGATTTGTAGTATTCTAAAAAGCCTTTCTTAATACCTAATCTCCAACTTGAAATCTTCTCGTCCTTATATACTTGTTATATGCTTTAGATATCCTCTGTTGATATGTTGCCATCCTCAACCTTGCTGCATCTCTTGTTTTGTTTATAGTGTCCAAATCTTGACATAAAGCTTCAGGATTTCGCTCAGGATCCCGAAGGATAGATCTTGCCGTAGGTATCACCATTTCTGTTGGGATCACTTCTTCTGCTCCAAATACCAAGGAAAACGGAGTCTAGCCAGTTGCATTCTTTACCGTTGTTCTATCAGCCCACAAGACAAAGGGTAATTCTTCTGCCCATCTTCCTTTACCGTTGTTCTATCAGCCCACAAGACAAAGGGTAATTATCTTGTTTGAGGATTCAGCTTGTCCATTTGCTTGAGGATGTACTGGAGCGGATGTGATCATTTTGATTCCCCAACTCTTGCAAAAGTCAGTAGTCCTCTTACTTATAAACTGGGATCCATTGTCACAAATGATTTCAGCTGGTACTCCAAACCTGGTCAGGATATTCCTCTTTATGAAGGATACTACTTCTTGGTCTCTAACTTGAACAAATGCTTCAGCTTCAACCCACTTTGAGAAATAATCAGTCATTGCCAGCATAAAGACTTTTCCTCCTGGAGCTTTTGGTAATTTCCCTACTATGTCCATCCCCCATTTCATGAACGGCCAAGGAGAAGCTATAGGATATAGTGGTTCAGCTGGTTGATGTAGTATGTTACTGTGTCTTTGACATGCATCACATCTTCGAGCATATTCTGCAGCATCTTTCTTCATTGTCGGCCAATAGTATCCTGTTCTTAATACCTTTGAGAATAACGACCTGCCCCCCCGTGTGGTTACCGCAATCCCCTTCATGGATATCCTGAAGTACCTCTTTGGCTTCAGGATCTTCCAAGCATCTCAAATATGGTCCTGCAAGAGATTTCTTGTACAAAACATTATTTATAATAGTGAACCGTGATACCTTCATCCAAAATGCCTTGGGATTTTCGTCTTTAGGGATGTGTCCTTCCTTGAGATATCTTATGATAGGAGCCATCCAGGATCTAGGGTCCTCCTCAGGATTCTCAGCTCCAGGTAAAGTTGTGTCATCCCAGGTTTGTGACTGGGATGGTACCTATTATGAACAGTAAAAATCTGGACTTGCCGGAGCTCCCAAGTTGGTAATCGTGGAGCATGAATCGGCATTATTCTTATATTGTTTTTGAAAAAAATGAAAATTGTTCATTAGCATGACTTGCCGGAACTCCCAGATTGGTAAGTGAGGAGTAGGTATCGGCATTTTTCTTACAAGTGGTACTTAATTTTCAAGATTAATCAGGGACATTAAATTGTACTTGATTTATCTTTCTTACAAGTGGTTAAAGAATATATGGGGTTTATTTCATTGAAAAGAGGAAAGAAACAAAGTGATGATCTTACCCCTAACCTACAAGTGGTAAAATCAATCAACAAAACTAATTTTCCGTAAAAACCATTTGATTAAAACAAACTTATGTGTTTTGAAATCACAATGGGAAAATAATTTGTTGTGAGGGGGTGTTCTGATTGTTTATGCCAAGTGGATGGCGAATTGAAGTGATTCGATATCAGTTGTCACTTTATATGTACAGTTTGTTTTCAAATTTCCTTTAAATGTGTTTGCATTTTAGGGGGAGTAAGAATTTTCAGAAAATCCAAAAACATTTGAAAATTTGAAAAAGGCAAAAACATGTAAAATGCAAAAATGAGTTTTGTGTCAAAGAAGAGGAAATGATAGTACATCAGTGAACGATCACAACATGCTAAAGAAATGGAAAGTTAAATGTGATAAACGGTCTCACTGATGATGTACCAGTAGGTTTTTTGCACATTTAGTAGATTGTGACGAGATATAAACCTAAATTTCAAACTTGCTTATATCACGGGGAAACATCTCTCGGATATATGGGTAACCCCCGAAATCTTGTTTGAAAGGTCCCTCTTTCTGAAATACTAGGTCTTTATGCTCAGTGATATCTGGGGTATTATCCCGGGACTTCTGATTTTGTGGAAGCAATGGCCTAGTCCCCGGAGAATATTTTACGCTTGCTTGAAATATAGCCTACCCTCAGCATAAAAAATGATGAAACATTGCAAAATGCAAATCATGTGATGTTGTAAAAAATATCCTCTAAAGGGGACCCACCTAAAGTCGAAGCCGTCATCTCTCTGCTGAACGGAAGTTCTGACCTGAGCTCTCACGACCCTCGCAATATAACCCCTTACAGATATCATCTGTGGTATACTCACCTGTAAGACTGAATATTGGGATCTAGATACGGGAGTATATTCTGAGGTGGGACACATGAATAAGTTTAAGTCTCTAAAACATTAATCTCATATCTCGAATCAGTTGAACTTTGTGTGAAAATTTAAGTGGATCAGTATACTGACAATCTAAGTGAATCGCTTAGAACTTATAATGTTTGAAGCTTAACGGTGTTGGTGATTTGTCTCAAAAACTGATATGATCCTCTTACACAGACTCACAAAAATATTGTTTGTAAATATTTCTTTATTGCATTTCTTTTAAATTCAAAATCCAAAAAGATTTTCAGTGTGTTTTAGCATAAATTTTTGTAAAATACAAAAAGATTTTCGACAACTGATGTTGGAGAGCTGATTTTCAAAATTCCAAGTGCTAAACATAATGACAATTGGATTGATAGAGTATGTTTTGAAAAGAAAAATGATATTTCTTCGAGTGGTTCATCAGAGATTAACATTGTAAAATCATTCATTGATTGAATATTTCCACAAGTGGTTATCAGAAACGTTTTAAATGTTAAATCATTTTGAGAATTGATTTTACTAGTGGTAAGCAAAGTATAAAATTTTGTCAAATTTTAAATTTGTGAAATTTATTTTTAGGTAGAGATTTGTGCAGGAAAAGTAGAGCCAGCAACAGATCTTGGGATAATCAGATAAATGGCCAGGTTTCGATCCAGAGCAGTATATGAGCCAGGTCACGATCTTGAACCTGTGAAAGACAGCTCATTGAGAGGGGGAGTCTGAATGACAAAGAACTAGGTTCTGATCCTGAGATTGGTGATGCTGATGAACTTAAAGAATCAAGAGATCTGATCAAGAGAAGATAGAGCCAGATTGTGATTCTGGGATTGAAGATTAGATCAACATCCGAAGGGAGGTTATCTGTTGCTGATATAAAGAGAAGAGAAAGATTTAAGGATGCTTTACAGTGTCAGATACTTCAAAAGAGTAGCCCGAAGACTGATAAAGACTGAAGATGCGAAGACTCGACACACTGAAGACTTCGTCAACATCCGAGGGGGAGTCTGTTGGTGCATCCGTCTGTCGACTTTGTCTTGTATTGAGTCTTGTACTTAGAATGTTAGATCAGGGCACGTAGTTCGAGATTTTAGGTAATTTCGCTTGAGAGGCTAATTCCGCTTGAAATGAGAGTTGATGTAATTCTGTGCGGAATTAGATTCCGCTTGGAATTCTAATTCCGCTTGGAACCTTTTCAAATGGAATTAGGGGTCTATAAATACCCCTTCAAGCGAAATCAGTTGTAACTTTCCGGTTTGAGCCACAAAGTGCTGCCGAAGTGTCGTTTCGCTGTAAATCATTGTTAATCAATAATATCGACAGTTAAAGTGATATTCTAGCTGAATTGAACTCAATACGTCTGTTTCCGCCTTTCGTATTGAGAAAAACTCTTCTGAACAACTCATTCGGGTCCGTAAACGATCCTACACGTAAACTGAAGGCCGATGCATGCCACTTATAGGGCCTGATTTGGCTTTTTATGCGGCCCGCGTAAGGTAAGACAACGGGCTACGTGGCCCGCGTCAAAGGTGGTCAACGGCATAGCTGATCCGGGTCAGCATATAGGGTCGACGGGTGTTGGGCCACGTGGCGGCCCAGGGTTTCGCCAGCTTTCACCTTGTCGCAGCCCCCGTAAGGGTTAAGCAAAAGCTTACACGGCCCACCTAAAATCCATTTTCTTTGTTTTTTTATTTATTTTGAATGTTATAACGTATTTTGGGCTCGGTTTTCACATACGGGGTGTATTTTATGACATTTAGGGGTATTTTAAAATATATTAGGGTGTTAGAAAAATATTCGGGAGGGTTGTTATATCCTCCCCACCTTGTTTTAGAGCTCGTCCTCGAGGTCTACTGGAACAGGTGTGGGTATTTCCTTTACATTTCTGATTCAAGCTCCCATGTGTATTCTGGTCCTCTTTTGGAGTCCCACTTCACTTTGACCAGAACTAATCTCTTGTGCTTGAGGTTCTTGACTTTCCTGTCTTCAATCTGTAGAGGCCTTTCTACAAACTTGAGTTGTTCATTTATCTCTATATCCTTTAGAGGTACCATCAGTGATTCATCATCTAGGCATTTCTTGAGATTAGATACATGAAACACATCATGTATTCCTGCCATTTCCTCTGGCAATCGTAGCTGATAGGCTACAGGTTCTATTCTTCTAATAATATCAAAAGGTCCAATATATCTAGGACTTAACTTCCCTTGTTTAATAAATCTTACTACTCCTTTCCAAGGAGAGACTTTTAACAATGCTTTATCTCTTACTTGAAATTCCAATGGTTTGCGTCGGTTATCAACATAGCTCTTTCGTCGATCACGTGCCGCTTTTAGTCGTTCCTTGACTTGAATAATCTTGTCGGTTGTTTCTTGCACTATTTCAGGTCCAGATAGTTGCTTTTCCCCAATTTCTGCCCAACAGACTGGGGTTCGGCACTTTCGTCCATAAAGTGCTTCGAATGGTGCAGCATTGATACTTGTGTGATAACTGTTATTATAAGAAAATTC
Source organism: Helianthus tuberosus (assembly GCA_030545235.1). Taxonomy (NCBI): domain Eukaryota; kingdom Viridiplantae; phylum Streptophyta; class Magnoliopsida; order Asterales; family Asteraceae; genus Helianthus; species Helianthus tuberosus. The sequence continues at coordinate 84,341,834 of CM060367.1, forward strand.
TATTTAAGGTAAGTGATCGTCCCAATTACCTCTGAAATCAATTACACAAGCTCTAAGCATATCTTCCATTGTCTGAATCGTCCTTTTGCTTTGTCCGTTCATTTGAGGATGGTAAGCTGTGCTTAGATTTAACTTAGTTCCCATTGCTTTTTGAAAACTTGACCAGAAATAAGAGGTAAAACGGCTATCCCTATCAGAAACAATTGATAAAGGAATTCCATGTAATGAAACTATTTCATTTACATATAATTTAGCTAACTGTTCCATGCTGAAAGTTTCTTTCATTGGTAGGAAATGAGCTGACTTGGTTAGCCTATCTACAATCACCCAGATTGTATCATTACCTTTCCTTGTTTTGGGTAATTTGGTAACAAAATCCATTGTTATCAATTCTCATTTCCACACTGGCATTTCTAGCTGCTGCAACAAACCTGAGGGTTTCTGGTGTTCAACTTTAACTTGTGAACAGTTTAAACATTTAGAAACATAAGCAGCTATATCCTTTTTCATTCCTATCCACCAAAAATTCTTTCTTAAATCCTGGTACATTTTATCGCTTCCTGGGTGCATCGTATATTTGGACTTATGGGCTTCTTCTAATATACGAAGGCGTAGGTTTCCTAATTTAGGTATCCACATTCTCTTCTTATGGAATCTCCAAATTACATCTGTTCCTTGTTCTAATTCCTTAATCCTTTTAGTTTTTCAGTATCATCCTTGATTACTGATTCTTGTGCTTTTCTAATTTGTTCATTTAAATCTACTTGTAGATTTAACTTAAGAGAACGTACCCTTTTTGGCTTTTCGTGATACTTTTGACTTAAAGCATCTGCCACTACATTTTCTTTTCCTTCATGATACTGGATATCACAATCATAATCACAAAGCATCTCCATCCAGCGTCTTTGTCTCATATTTAATTCTTTTTGTCCAAAAACATATCTTAAACTTTTATGATCAGTAAAAATGGTAAACTTACTACCATAAAGGCAATGTATCCAAATCTTAAGGGCGAAAATTATAGCTCCTAATTCCAAATCATGGGTTGAATAATTCTCTTCATGATTCTTAAGTTGTCTGGATGCGTAAGCTATAACCTTTTGACGTTGCATTAATACACATCCATAACCTAATTTAGAGGCATCACAATAGACTACAAAGTCTTCAGATCCTTCTGGTAACGCTAGTATGGGTGTATTAGTTAATCTTTGTTTAAGAATTCTAAATGCTTCTTCTTGTTTTGGTCCCCATTCAAACTTAATGGATTTACCTGTTAACTTAGTTAAAGGAATGGCTATTCTAGAAAAATCTCGAATAAATCTTCTATAATAACCGGCCAATCCTAAGAAACTTCTAACCTCGGTTGGTGACTCAGGGGTCTTCCATTTGGTAATCGCCTCAATTTTTGTGGGATCCACATGAATTCCTTCATGATTGACTAAATGTCCAAGAAACTGTACCTGCTCTAACCAAAATTCGCACTTTGAAAACTTAACATAAAGTTTTTCCTTTCTTAATAGACTTAGAAGTGCGTGCAAATGCTTTGCATGATCTTCCTTACTTTTAGAATATATGAGAATATCATCAATAAAAACAATTATGAATTTATCCAAATATGGCTTACATATTCGGTTCTTCATGTCCATAAATGCGGCTGGGGCATTGGTTAAACCAAATGGCATGACAATAAATTCATAATGACCATACCTTGTTCGGAAGGCGGTTTTAGGAATGTCCTCTTCCTGTACCTTTAATTGATGATATCCTGACCTTAAATCGATTTTAGAGAAAAATCGAGCTCCTTGCAATTGATCGAACAAATAATCGATTCTCGGTAATGGGCACCGATTCTTAATTGTGACTTTGTTCAATTCACGGTAGTCAATGCACATACGCATTGATCCGTCCTTCTTTTTAACGAATAAAATTGGTGCTCCCCATGGCGATGAGCTTGGCTGTATGAATCCTTTCTCCAACAATTCGTCTAATTGTTTCTTTAATTCCTGCATTTCTGCGGGTGCCAAACGATAAGGTGCTTTGGCAATTGGTGATGTTCCGGGTAATAGGTGAATTCTGAATTCGACTTCCCTGTCCGGCGGTAGTCCTGGTAAATCTTCTAGAAATACATCTGAAAACTGAGACACTACTGGAATGTCTTTTTGTTCTTTTCCTTTAGTGTTAGTGATCATAGAAACCAAATACACTATCGACCCTTTTCTTATATAGCTTGCAGTTTTCATCACAGAGATGAATTTTGTAGGTTTAGAGGGTTTATCTCCTTTAATTGTGATCTTTTCACCTTTTGTTGAATTTACTTGAATTGACTTTTGATCACATAAAATACTGGCTTTATTGGTTATTAACCAATCCATTCCTAGAATGACATCAAATCCTGCCAGATTCATTGGGTAAAGGTTTGCAATAAACTTTTGATTTAAAAATTCTATTCTTGCTCCATGCAAGATTTCAGAAATCCTAACCGTTTCTCCATTTGCTGTCTCTACTAAACATTTTTGTGGTAGTTTAATTAATGACTGATTTAGAAGTTTGCAAAATGAAGTATTAATAAACTTTGGTTTGCACCAGAGTCAAATAATACTTTAGCAAAAACATCATTAACTAAAAACGTACCGGTTATCACGTCTGGAATCATCTTGGCTTCATCTGCAGTCAGAACGAATGCTCTAGCATTTTTAGTGTTCTTGTTATTTGTAGCTGGAGCTAATTTTGGACAATTTGGCTTGATATGACCTTGTTCCCCACAGTTGCGTATCCTGTTGTTGGCTTTCTTCCTGCAGTCTTCTTCCTTGTGTCCTGACATTTTGCAGAAATTGCAATATATGGAGCATCTTCCAGAATGCTTCCTTTTGCAATACTTGCAATAAGGTGCAGATGTGGAACCTACATTTTTTCCCACGGTTGGAATTTCTAGATTGGAATTCCTGGGTAAGTCTTTGAGCTAAATTTCTTCTCTGATCTTCTTCTCTAGTACGGATTAATTCATCTGTCAAGGTGTTTGCTAGTTCTACAGCTTCTTCTATGGTTTGTGGTCTAGCTGCCTTGACTACATGCCTAATCTCCCCGATTAATCCTCAAATGTAACGGGAGATTAATACTGGTTTAGGTGATGCAAGGGTTGTTACTATTCTGGCATATTCAAAGAATGTGGTAGTATAACCCTTACTATCTACCCCGGTCATCCTAAGGTTCAGAAACTTATTTGCTATCTGTTCCTTTTCATTGGGAGGGCATAATTTCCTTTCTACCATATTCTTAAATTTCTCCCATTCCATGTTGTATACCGTATCACTTCCTCTTGACCGGAGGATAGTGTTTCACCATTCTAAGGCTGAGTTTTTAAACAAATTAGAAGCAAACATTATTTTGTCTTCTTCAGCACGCTTGCTTATTTTTAAAACAACCTCAGTCTTTTATATCCAACGCAGAGTTGCAATTGCCCGAGAATTCTATCGGTTTGCAGGACCATAATTCTTTATAAGAACAACCATAAGGCATGGTTCTTCTTCTTTTGGGAATGGGCAGTTGAAGTACAGGTCAATTGTTTACGCTGTGTTCTAGTGCAGTTGGTCGCTTACTGCTATGCTTACTTTTATTATCCGCTTCTTTAACAGTTTGAATAATAAATGGCATTGCATCTATGATTCTTTGTGCCACTATGTGTTGGATGGCACTATTATCCACTTGCTTTCCATTGTTATTGTTGTTTGGATTCTCATTATCCAGATTATCGTTATTCGGGTGGTTATCACTTTGGTTTTCCTGGTTCACTTCGTTGTCCATCTGAATTTTAAACATTTACCAAGCATTAATATCACAACATAATATTTAATACAGTCAATCACATGACACACACTTTGGTCAAAAACGTCGATCATTGCGACTTTACTCTATTTTTATATAATATGCATCTACTACAAACCAATACTTGGAAATAAAATTACAATACCAACTGAAATAAAAATTATACTAATAGTAGTAGGCATCCTTAGTTTTTTTTTTTCGTACACATACACACGTATTTTATTATTATTACTACTACTACCGTCTCCATCATCACATCTATGGATATGGGTTCATCCAGAAATCCATATTGCGCTCGTCGTACTTCCAGATGAGTCGCTCTCCCACCTGTCTCATTCTTTCACTACTCTCTAAAATTTCCTCACCAAATGTCCTAAGTTCTTGTACATTGTCTGCACTCATTGGGGGTGCAGGTTCTAGGACTGGGTTTGGAAATTGGGGTGCGGGTTCCTGGTACGGAGGTATAGGGGCCTGGTATGGGTAAGGATTTTCTAAGATCTCCCTAATGTATACATCATTGTCATAATAGGGATCTAGAGGATCTAACCCTGGGTAGGCTCCTAGGTTTGGCATGGGTATGTCTTCGTGTATCGGGTAACGTTGCACATAGTCCCTATTGTCATCCCACCATGGGTCGTAATTTGGGTCTAAGGGGTTTGGTGCAGGTACCCTAGGTATTTCCTTCGGGTCGAAATCATGCACTTCTACTTGATTTTTAGGATTTTTTATCTCCATCGGTTGGTCAGGAATTGGTGGTTGTGGTTAGGGTGTTATCATTTGTTCCAGGTTAGGGTCAGCTGCAGTGGTTGCTAGGATGTGGATGTTGGCTATACCCCTATTAATCATTTCCTGGGCATAGGCATCGATTTCTCTTTTGGCTGCTGCTAGTGCTCTCTGGTCTTGTAACTTTTTCATACGCTTCTTACGCTCATGTGCACCTCGACTGAACCATCCTCTCTTTTTCTGAGGGAATGGCTCCTCGGACTGAGCTTTAAACACGAATATTCCTTCTTCCGTATCAGCAGAGTACCCTGAGAGGGCAGACTGAGAAGAGGCACCTTCGCTTCTAGGCGAACCAAACAATTGACGGTACGTGTCAGATGGTCCTTGGTCGCTCATACTGTAAACTAACAAATAGTCAAATAACACATAACAAGAAATACAATTATGCACGTATTCCCGTAATTTATTTCCTAACAATTTGAATTTTGGTGTCAGCAGAACATTTCTGTGGCTGAATCAGTGGCAAGGCTCTGATACCACCATCTGTCGCAACCCCCGCCCCCTATCTGTCCCGGGAACGGGCGACCGCGAACTCAGTGTCGGTGGTATCGGTGTTTATTAATTTGGTAGCGGAATTTACATCAAGATCGTAGTTAGGAAATATTTTATCAGAGTAAAACACCACATTTTATAGAAATAAACACATTGGGATAAAACCCAAGTTTTCATTACAAACTGATTTATAGGGATAAATCCCATTTTATTTGAAATAAAACGCCTTCTTTATTTAGGTAACTTTTATAGCCACTTTTCCAAGCCTTCAGTGTTGTCCAGCTGCCTTCTAATTGGCTTTAACATTGTGTTACCTGAAACGCGTTTTAAAAACATTTGTCAGTGGGAAATACTGGTGAGTGAATCCCAGTTTAACCAAGAAACATTAATTTAATTTAAACAGTATTGAGAGCGATTACAATGTTTACATCTACCCAATTACTCATTCAGTACTGTCAATCCTGACTGGTGGGTCATATTACCCACTAGCTAACTCTTTGTCCAATGGTAACGTGTCTCACATTTTGTATACAAAACCCCAACATACCGGCAGTAATTTTTAGAATTACAAAGACTCAATCACTGCTAAATTGCATTGTAAAACATTTAAGGTTTTGTAAAAATTGTTTACAAAAAGAAGATTACTCACAAAAAGATTTACACAAAAAGAGGATTACTCACATTGTTGTGTTAGGTTTACTGTAAGGATTTCCTGAGAATTATCTATAATTTACACAAACGTACACGTGTTAGTATAATAACTCATTTTAACATTAGTAATACCCTCCCCGAGACGGCATTCCAACGACTACGTCGGGCAGAACCACGACAGCCATTACGGAACCCTAGATCAATCGGGCAGAGTATCTAATACGTATCCAGGGGTTATGATACTTACAACGGAGCAGAACTTCATTATTTAGGGGGTATTATACCCGAGTATAGCTTCTACTATTAACAAATTGAGTGAGAAAGTCAAAATTTGAACGACGTAAACTGAAGGCCGATGCATGCTACTTATAGGGCCTGATTTGGCTTTTTACGCAGCCCGCGTAAGGTAAGACAACGGGCTATGCGGCTCGCGTCAAAGGGGGTCAACGGCATAGCTGATCCGGGTCAGCATATGTTGGGCCACGTGGCGGCCCAGGGTTGCGCCAGCTTTCACCTTGTCGCGGCCCACGTAAGGGTTAAGCGAAAGCTTACGCGGCCCGCCTAAAATCCATTTTCTTTGTTTTTTATTTATTTTTAATGTTATAACGTATTTTGGGCTCGGTTTTCACATACGGGGTGTATTTTAAGACATTTAGGGGCATTTTAAAATATATTAGGGTGACAGAAAAATATTCGGGAGGGTTGTTATATACGTTATGGGGTATGGTCCCCTTTCTCCTACCTCCACCTCACCACATTCTTCTTCCCTTTCCTCTTCCTCCATAAAAAAAAGGGTCTCCCCATCCATCCACATCCATCCCCTCCAATATTATTAATGAGAGAGAGGGAGAGAGAGAGAGACGTTCAATGAGGATGACGGGGTTAAATCCTCGATTGCACCGACAGGATGAGGGGCGGTGTTCCCCAACGGGAAGGGGTGTCACCTCACCGTCTCGACCTCTCCCCGAGTTCACACCCACTAGTCTTATATGTTGTGGACCATGGCCTCCACTATTATGCACTATCGTTTCCCACCAATCAAAATATCCTAATTAGTTAAAAGATGGCCATGGTTGTCATGGGTTAAAGCATGTGAAGCACTATGGTTTACATAGGGGGTGTAATGGTGGTTGCATGGTCCTACGTAGTGATTGTAACGCTCCGCATTTCTGTACTTTCCATATTTAGAAAGTTGTATTCGTATTTATGTTTTTTGGAATCTTGTATTCGTATTTTATTTTCAACCCTTGTAATCTCGAGGCTTTGATCATAATGGAAATACACTTTCATACATACACATTTTATACATATACCTATTATATGCGCGATACATTATCAATTTCATGCTTATGTGAGAAACCAATACTTATAATACTCGATATTATCATACATGCAGACAATGTATTCATACTATGCTTATATACGTTTCAAATACCTAGAATACAGTAAAACAAAAGCCCTTAACACAAAATCCACCTTTCTGGGCCGAAGGTGCACGAACATGACCTTCGTGACCACCTTCATCCCTCATACTCACAAATGTGCACGAAGGTGTGACTTTCGTGGCCACCTTCATCTTCCTAAGCACACGAAGGTCACCTTCGTGACCACATTCGTCCTTCATACACATGAAGGTGCATGAAAGTGCCACCTTCGTACACCTTCCCGTATAGACGCTGATGACGGGTTTCAGTGAATGTTTTTTAAATTCATTCCTTTTCACCTTTCTCAACTCCCAACTACCACCTAACTTCATTTATTACCTAAACCCTAATTTCACCTTATAAATAAGTGTCTCTCACACCTTCTAAGCATTTTCCACACACTAAATCCACTCTCAAAATCTCTAATTCTCTAAAGATATCCAAGCAAGGCAGATTACTTTCAAGTGTTCTAAGTGATTTTTCACTCACTTTTCTTCACCTTTCTTCTTCCAATCTTCTTTCCAACTACCTGGACAACCTGTAGAAAGGTTTCCACAAGTTTGTCATGACAAAATAAGGTGGAATCTTACCGCATTTGAGGTCAAAAGTAGAATTTAAATTCTGTTTTGTTTTACCTTCTTAATTCTTATGCATCTTGCTTAAAACTTGATGGGAACTTACACCAACCTTGCTCCTAACTAAACTCATAGTTATAGTTGTGTGTTTTGGTTGATTTCCATAAGAAATGAGACTCAAAACCTCCATAAAATCTGCCTTAAAGGTCCCAAGTGACTTCAAAAGTGTTGGAACCATCAAAGCTTTCAACCTTCAATGTTGAAAGACTCGTGCTTTGGTGAATGTGTGAACCATGAAAGCTTTGGCTCTCCAACCTTGTTCCACTACCTCACTTGTTAGCTTAGATTCATACACTAAATCTCAAACAATTTCCAACAAAGGGACAAGGCTACATCACGTCCCCACACACTTTCCATGTTTGGGATGCACACATCTAACTAGCTCACTTGGTTGTTTGTAGATTTAGTAGGTTTAAGTTCTTATTATTTTCATATTCATGATCAACCGAAATCATCAACAAAATTAATGATTTTGTGTTTTGGTGAATCATATAATAAGGTTAAAAGGATGCAATTCATCCTACCTCCTTGCATGACCATTCTCATGGTACTTTAATGTACATTCCTAATACGTTATCCGTTAAACATAAACTGCAACTCACACACCTTTGTTTCCCTCTTAGGGTAACTTCGGTGTTCAAAAAACTCAAGACCCGTCAAACTCACTAAGTGAAAATTCATTTGCAAATAGTGAGTATACATGACCCCCTTTTCGTTTTCACACATTTGGATGAAATATATATATATATATATATATATATATATATATATATATATCCGTATTAAAAGTCACACAATCACACTTATACAAATACATTATGCATACAAACGATTCCATTATACATGCTCTATACGTTTATACTCTTGGAATACATGCACGCTAGAAGCCATTCTTGCACTATACCTTATCATTAACTCCGTACAAGTCTACGTTAACATGTATAGTGTTATAGGAGTAGCACACCGCCCGTGTTAGGTCTATGTTAAGTAATCATACAAACGGTCTTGTCGTTGCGACAACAAGATTACGCTAGTGGAATCTTTGGGTTGACACGTATATGATGCATGCTAGTTCATGATATGTTATGCCTTCGTATACGTTTTTGCCATGTGGGTCTCGTTTAATTCTCTTATATATAAATATATATATATATATATATATATATATATATATATATATATATATATAGGGGAAGGCTATAGAGAAAACCCACTTGAGTTGTGTAAACTCAAGAAACCTTTGTAAAAAACCCATGTAAACTCAAGAAACCTTTCTAAAAAATAGGAAATGTAATATACATATATTTGAACATTTTTAAAAAAGAAACACAAAAAAACACCGAGTAGTTTTTTTTAAATGTTACAAATTTCAGGTTACATAGTATATATGTCCAAAAAAATGTAACATGCAAATTTTCAACAATTTTTATAAAAAAAACTAGTAACCGTTTTTTTCATAGATAGGTCCGTGTACGTTTATATTACATTCCCTATTTTTTAGAAAAAAAAATGTTACATAGGGTTTATTTGGGTTTTCTCAACTCACATGAGTTTTCGATTTATCTTTCCCGTATATATATATATATAGGGGGCCGCTAGAATGAGAACCACCCCGAGTTATGAGAACCGCGAGAACCACACCATCCGGGCCGCCGTTGACCAAAATTTTTTTTTACAACTAGATGTGTGTATTATAAACACATTCGTAAAAAAATTTTAAAAAAAAGGCCGAGGGGGTAGTTTTTTACACCACAAGTTTGGTGTAAAAAAAAACAAAAAATAAAAAAATAAACACACCAAACTTGTGGTGTAAAAAACTACCCCCTCGGCCTTTTTTTTTAATTTTTTTTTACGAATGTGTTTATAATACACACATCTAGTTGTAAAAAAAAATTGGTCAACGGCGGCCCGGATGGTGTGGTTCTCGCGGTTCTCATAACTCGGGGTGGTTCTCATTCTAGCGGTCCCCTATATATATAGGGTGGGGTTTCGCTACAAAGTCCATTTTTCCTACAAAGTGTACAAAGTCTTAAAACACCACAATTTCAGCCATAAAACACACTCAAAACCCACAAATAACATAGTGAAGCTCACTAAAACACAATATCCAAACCTTAACATTCCTTAAAAACTTCAAACACACCATCGTACAACTACGATTATAAAACACAATATGATAATCAACATAAAACATGCTAATGTTAGTCATTCAATAATCAAAGCCTTATCATTCAAAACACAACACAAAACCCACAAATATGGTGTTTTAGTAACCTCCACTATGTTATTTGTTGGTTTTGAGTGTGTTTTATGGTTGACATTACGGTGTTTTATGACTTTGTACACTTTGTAGGAAAAATGGACTTTGTAGCCAACTCCCACCCTATATATATATATATATATATATATAGGGAGAAGATCATGCGAGAACCACCTCTTATTGCGAGAACCGCGAGAACCAATGTGAACACAACCAAAAAATGCCTAAAAATAGCTAAAAATCACACAAAATTTTTTTTTTGGATTTTTTAATATTTTTTATAAAAAAATCGCTACTTTTCGAAGCCAAATTTTTTTTTTTTAAATTTTTAAATTTTAAAAAAAAAAAAATTTTTGGCTTCTAAAAGTAGCGATTTTCACATAAAAAATATTAAAAAATTCAAAAAAAATTTTTTATGTTTTTTTTAGGTTTTTTGGGGGTTTAGTTTTTAGCATTTTAGCTTTGGGGGGGGGGGGGTGGGGTTAGGTTTTTTTTTAGGTTTTAGTTTTTAGCATTTAGCTTGGGGGGGGGGGGGTTAGGTTTTTTTTTTTTAGGGGGGGGGGGGTGGGGGTTAGGTTTTTTTAGGGTTTTTTTTTGTTTTTTTAGCTATTTTATGTTGTGTTCACATTGGTTCTCGCGGTTCTCACAATAAATGGAGTTCTCGCATGAGCCCCTCCCTATATATATATAGGGGAGGGTTATCTTGAGATCGCTAAATATTGCGAGAACCGTGAGAACGAATGAAAAAAACCAATCAAACCCTATTTTTTTAATACAAACATCATTGTAATTAAGATACAACATCAAAAAAAAATTTACAACATCAAATAATTCATTTCTCCTTTCAAAATCACTCTTTTTAAAATTTTTACACATGTGTAAATATAACAGATTTACACATGTGTAAATGGCAAACTTACACATGTGTAAATTTTCTTTATTTACGAATTCACGTAAATTAAAACATGTAAATTAAATTTCTAACATTGTATTCGAATAATAATGATAAGTGTAGAAAAAAAAATTGAATTTGATTCGTTTTTGACCAAGTTCTCGCGGTTTTTCATTTGTTCTCACAGTTCTCACAATATTTAGCGTTCTCATTTAAACCCTCCCCTGTATTATATATATATATATATATATATATATATATATATATATATATATATATATATATATTACGAGAACCGTGAGAATAAATGAAAAAAATCAATCAAAACCATTTTTTTAATACAAACCTCATTGTAATTAAGATACAACATCAAAAAAAGAATTTACAACATCAAATAATTTATTTATCCTTTCAAAATCACTCTTTTTAGATTTTTTACACATGTGTAAATATAACAGATTTACACATGTGTAAATGGCAAACTTACACATGTGTAAATTTTCTTTATTTACGAATTCACGTAAATTTAAGCGTGTAAATTAAATTTCTAACATTGTATTCAAATAATAATGATAAGTGTAGAAAAAAATTTTGAATTTGAATTGTTTTTTACCAAGTTCTCGCGGTTTTTTCATTTGTTCTCACGTTTCTCACAATATTTAACGTTCTCATTTAAACTTTCTCATATATATATATATTAAGTACACTTTCTCATATATATATATTAAGTACACTAAACTTGTATGCTCAACAATACTTTTTGTATTGACATGTTACTTTAATATATATTGTAGAAACTTGATGTTGATGCGTTGAAAAGAAACCTAGTAAGATGGACTAGGAATGCACTTAGTTTAAATTTATGTTTCGTCGTTTTATTTGTTATGTTCTAAACGTTGTATTTTCCTTCGAACCAATGTATTTCCGTTATCATGAAATGAAAAATCGTTATTTTAAATACTTATCACAATTAGTCGTTATGAAGTCTCTTACAATCTCGTTTTCGTATCACTCTGATGTGTCCGTCATCGGTTGGGTGTGACAGTAATCCATGACCAAAACCACCATTCTCATACTTCATAGCCTTATAGAAAAGAAAGATATGTAGGGATGGCAAACATACCCGAGCCCGACGGGTATACCCGAAAAACGAAGAATTTGGGATGGGTTAACTTGATACCCAATGGGTAATGCGCCGGGTATGGGTATGAAAAAACATATTTCGTTGGCATGGGACTGGTGTTGGATTAGATAATACCACCCGACCCGATTACCCGAAACTATATACCCGTTTACCCGAAATATATACCTGAAAAGTTTTAAGTTTTATATATATTTTCTTTTTACTATAGTTTGGTAATCTTTCATTTGTGTAGCTTTATTATTTGAAAAATAAACTTTATATATTTTAATTTTAAATATATATTTTGATGACACAATTCATACTTATATGCTATGAAACACAAAATTATATTTTGAGATTAATATTAGAGTTAATTACTATTTTCGCCCCTGTGGTTTGTCAAAAATCACTATTTCCGTCCATTAGTTTAAAAATTGCGATTTCAGTCCTTGTGGTTTCACTTTCGTAACCATTTCAATCCATTTATTCTGTTAAGTACATGGACTGAAATGGTTACGAGGTGGACTGAAATGGTTACGAAAGTGAAACCACAGGGACTGAAATCGCAATTTTTAAACTAATAAACTGAAATAGTGATTTTTGACAAACCACAGGGACGAAAACATTAACTCTTAATATTATAATATGTTTACATTTTTAAATATATCAAATATTATTACGGTGATGATGATATGTATTTTGTTTATCATAATTTAACACATTATATCGATTTTTAAATCATAAAAACCTATAAAGGAAAGTAAAAAAATATATTCATGAAAATCCCAACAAGTATAACCGAAACTTGCGGGTATGCCCGATACCCGACGGGTAAATACTTGCCAAATATTCGACGAGTAATGGGCCGGATATGAGACAATAATTTGTTGGAAAAATAGGTGAAAATAGCATTTTTCACAAATATAGGAAAATGATTTTTTCCTATTTTTGACTAGAAATAAATATAATAAAATGAGCGGGTTTTATATATTTAATTGTGGGTTTGTGTTCTATGTTGGAAGAGCTTCGCAACGAACTAAACCACGTCCAAAACCGAGCTAAGATGAATGAGATATCGATGCTCAAAGTTGGATGTTTGAAACATTGAATGCTGAAACAAAAGGGAAAGTAGCACCTTGTCCCACATAGGAGGAGAGATGGAACTTAAATGGGTATTTAAGGTGGAACTCTCCATCCTTATTGTTTCATGGAAGCACACACTAGTGTCCTCGCGAAGGGTGCGGAGCACCCTAACTCGCACTCGCGCACGCTCGCGCGCGCGCGTGGCGTGGGCGATGAGGCGCAATGTGGCGCTTTGATGGCGCACTTTGCACTTCGCACGCTCGCATCGCCGCTTGAGAGCCGCCTTTGTATTTTTGACCACGTGCGCGTGGTGGAGCACAAGGGTTGCAAGGACCAAGTGGTAGGTGATGCGGCGCATGACGTGGCAGTCATGCGCATGCGCGCGCGAGTACACATGGCACGGAGGCGCGCATGGTGCATGGTGCATGTGTCCTGCTGTGTCGTGCGCGGCGCACCAGAGTGAGCCAATACGGCGCGACTGTGTGGCGCGCTCGTATAGGCTCACAGGTGACGTGGCGCACGCGCGCATGGACTTGAGCCAAGAGGACGCACCGCGCATGGTGACGTGGCGCATGCGCGCATGGCAGTGAGCCAAGAGGACGCACCGCGCATGGACTTGCAGACCTGGGCGCGCGCGCACCAGGGTGACTTGCGCGCGCGCGCAGAAGCTTCCAGCATTGAATGACAGTGCAGTTTCAGTCCAGCTTCGTAACTGACGAGTTAATAAGCTTTGACTGAGAATTAAATGACGTATTAAATTGCATTGAAGACGTTTAATGCAATTTAAACCTCTCTTTAATTCGTTTTTGACTGTTTCCACTTAGGAGCTGTATAAATACAGCTCCATACCCACTGCAGAAAGTCAACAGCTACACAACAGCAACTAAACACTTTCTCTCTACTGTTCAGATCTTCTTCCAGCAAGTTTTCAAGGTAACCTTCGGGTTGTAGGCTATCTCCGGCAGTACGCTGCTTAGGCTGTTGTACCCTGGGAAACAAAACGAGTACTCTTGGGAGACTCGGAATTTGTTTTAAGGGAAACGTGTGGACACGTGCCTCAGCCATTCTTCTTCTACCCCATTCTTGTATTTTGGTTTTATTTTAGTTGTAATCATATTGTAATTTTGCTTTCTTCATTTTTGTATTGTAATCAGTAATAAAAATTTGTTTATTTTATTTATTTACGCGAACGGTTCCTACAGAATTTACAACCAGGTATGAGTATGAGATTAGCCATACCTAATATATACCCAACCTATTATCATCTCTAAATTTATATAATCATGTGATTGTTTCTTTCTTCTTATTTTTTTTAAGGGTGACTTTCAATTGTACATGGACCATTGGTCACCGGGTCCCTGTCAATGACGGTTATCCGTCAGCCCAGCATTCGCAGACGAGATGTTCAATCGGGCCCCGGGTTTCTTTCTTCTTATGCATATCAAGCATTATGTATACGTATTTTGGTTACTCTATCTAAAACTTATTGTATATTAATTACGTCATATGTATGTATATTTATGAAATTACTATATAATAATAGATATGCCTCTTGAACTTTTATTCATTTGTTTTTATTGTAAAGAAAACAAAATAAAAAAGTAGACTTTGCGTGTAGTGGATGACGTGGAGGGGTGTGGTGTGGCGTTTGGAAAATTTAAATTTTGAGTTTTTGCTTGAAAGTGACACCACCACGAAAATAATCAAGTTTATTTTTTTTAAATAACCGTGAAATGAGCGGGAATGACAGTGACCACACCGGCATGGCTCCACGTGAGGCATCAACACTTCCACCAGCCAGGGACTACATATAAATATTTTTTTTTTGAACGACGCTAAAATAGATGTGGTTACAAGTTGCGATCAGAGAATTTTTTTTTCTTCCGAAATAGTATTTTTCAATCAGCATATGATACTGGGTATTGATATCTCAATACTTAATTGGTACTGTAATGTAATGTGTCGGTATTGAATTTTTTGTATCAATTTTTTTTCCGTACCGATTTGTATTCACTTTTTAGCGCTTTTTTACTGGTATTTTACTGTACCGAATATTTTTGATACCGGTACCCATATTTTGCGATTTTCGATACCAGTATTTTCGGTACCGGTATCGAGCTCATCCCTAGTCGTGGCACACTTAGCATTTATTTTGACGCCCTTTAGGGTACACAAGGTGCCGGGTTTTTCTCTCACATGATGAATGTGATGGTCGTGAAACACCACCGCATGTGTTTTCACGACAAGTGATGTGTGCGGTCATGATGGCTATCGCAAGCATGGAAAACATATCAAATGGTCATATGACCGTTACACCAACAAAAAAATCATTCCCACTTATCCAACCTTCTTCTATTTTTCACAGACACACACTTCACAAATTTCCTCTCAACTCTATAAAAATATTTTCTTATAAACTTTTGAAAAATACCAATGGGTGTTCGTCCGACTCAACGGGTTCTACTCTTTATTTTTTTGCAAAGTTTTGTGAAGCCGCGGAACTTGAGTGTTGGGGTATCGGAAAATGAAGCTCTAATGAATGATTACTTCGTTGAAAACCCAAAGTATAATGGCGAGATGTTGAAAGCGAGGTTACGTTTGCCGAAATATTTTTTTTTAAAGATTGTGGGAGATATCGAAGCTCGATTTGAATGGTTTCAAGAAGAATACAACGGTAAGGGAAAAAAGAGTTTCACAGCGATAGAAAAATGTGCATCCGCGATTCGTCAAATTACAACCGGTAACGTTTCTGATGAATATTTAGCTATGTCTTATAGGACTTATAGTGAATCTCTTGATTTTATTTATTTATTTTTTGCAATGCTATTATTAAGTTATACGATACATAGTTTCCATGAAGGTCGATTAGACACGATATAACACGTTTGTACGCCACACATGAAGCTAGATGGCACTTTCCGGGGATGCTCGGTAGCATCGATTGTACACATATTGTTTTGATAAGTTGTCCTACGAATTTGCGAGGCCAATTTTTTTGCAATGTTATTATTAGGCTATATGATTGTGTATCTAATTAATGATAAAGTTTATAGTTACTTTATTTTGTGGCACTCATTCCCATAAGCTTTAGATTTTACCTATTATAAACACCCACAAAACGGTTAGTGTTTATGTTAATAAGTGGGAACAATCGACAAGAAAACATATACGGTTCGCCCGGGTAAAGCTTTGCTGGCTAGGCATCATGCCTGGCTCACTAGGCATAATGTCTGACTCACTAGCCACACTGTCTGACTCACTAGGCATACTTTGAGACTCATTAGTTATGTCTGGCTCCCTAGGTAGTGGCGGATCCAGGATTTTTATCCACCGGGTTTACTTTTTTAGGTGCTCGAATTTCGGTCGACTCGACGTTAGAATTTTCGGGTCGGGTCGGGCAGCTTTATCACCTGAGGAAGCGTTGTGCCAGATTCATTGTTACTTATGTTAATAACTATATCAGAATGTCATTAGATATATGTAAATCACATATTTTTTTTAACTTAGGGGTTGTTTGTTTACCTCTTAATGAGGCTCTTAATGGTTCAGACCTCTTACTGGTTCAGTACTTAATGGTTCAGTCTGTTTGCTTCACAAGTAGATGTCTGAATGTTTCAGACATTTGCCTCTGAATGGTTAAGATTTATACAAAGTCTGAATGGCTAAGACCTCTAATTTGAATTGGTTAGAGATTTGCCTCTGAACGGTTAAACATTATACATGCTCTTAATGGTTCAGACCTCTTACTAGTTCAGCACTTAACCATTCAGATGTTGCCAAACAGCCCTTATAAATTAATAAACTATGTATACATGTCAATGAGATATTTGAAAATCTACAAATAAAAGAAACATAGAATTTACTTTAGACCTTACTCAAATATACAATTTGAACAGGTTGAAAGAAAATTCTTGGGTTCTCAATCAAAGGCCAAACTATTTAAGCTCATAAATGAAAAGTATTTTCCTATAAATTCCACAAGTTTGCCAAATTCAAAAAAAAAATACAACATCCTAACACACAAAGATTCTTAGTAATACCATGAAGTAGCACCAAAAACAAGTTTTTCACAAGTGAACATCTCTAGAGCAAAATGCTTGAAGATACAAATTTAGACAAAATTCAAACCCGCAAACATAACTAGTTACCTTGACGACTTGACGCATGCGCTTAATTCATTCAAACCCACAAAGCAACCATTTCATCTTCAGCTTTCTTTAATTTATTCAGGGCAGTTGCATCACCATTAGCCTTCTGCATCATACACTCGGGTAGCATCATGTGTGTCTGCAAGAATCAGTTAAAACACATTATTAATAATTTATTAAAAGTAACAAAAAGAAAAACAGAAAAAAAAGATCTCTATACAGCATACACCTGGCTATGTCTTGCATTAACACTTCTCTTAATTAAGATTCCACAAATACCCACAAGCAAAAACCCCCATCATCAATAATCAAGATTCCACAAATACCCATAAGCAAAAACCAAAAGGGTATAAGAAAAATCAAATCTTTTTTTCTAATAAAAAACAACAGTCACAACATCGAAAGAAAGACTTACCAGAGTGTAAAGTGTAGGAAACTGGAGGAGGACGGCTGTCGGAGCGAGCGGAGGTGGTCGCTGAAGGTGGAGGCGCCGCTGATGACTGTTGGTCACTTGTTCTCTTTGTTTTTTTGTTATGGGTTTGTTTTGTTGTAACCCTAAATGGGTTTTACATTAAAGAAAAAAATAAAAATTAAAAAAAAAAACGGAACAAAAAGATTCATAATTTGTCACACCCTGACTTTTGCGGAAGCGTGATTATGGTGTGACTTTCTTAATATCATTGCATTCAATCATAACATCAACTATATGATAAAACCATAGATTTGTCATCCATAAAATAAGTTTAAAACATAACAACCTTGTTTCAAAAGTGTAGACTTCAGTTTCAAGTTTTACAATCATACAAAATGTTTATGAGTTCATTAAGGACTCATCAAAAGATATTAATTAGCACCAAGGTTTGGAAGGCGTGTCTTGTCCAGGAAAGAGACACACTGACCAAACTCAAAGACCATGGATGACATCTTTATTATTAACGCAGCATAAAAACTTCCAACGCCTGCCAGATCCACCTATAAATTCCCTGAAATACATATAGTTTGAAAAACATCAACAAAAGTTGAGCAAGTTCATGTGTTCGTTTGTGTGTATGTATAAACCTTTGAAATGTTGTAAGTATGTATGTAAGTCCCTGGTATGTAGCAATAAGGAAAAAGAGATCACCACCGGGTTGCAAAGCCAATGGTATATGTGAAGTGTTGCAGGAAGACTCAAACCTAGCAGATTTCGCACGGGCTCCCGGCTGTAAGACATAGTCACCACATGGTCCACTCAGCGGACGCAGGGGTTACATCCAAATAGATCTATCACTCATGCCCCTCGGTCCTACAACGAGGATTGATGGCCTTAATCGCCCTACCTATTCACATGATCTAGTAGTAAACCCTCCTTAAGCTAACCATACCATGTATAGAAATGTCTGTAATAATTGTCACATGTATTCCACCCCCGAAGTATAAAACTGAAAACAGTTAAAAGAAAAGGGGGACATGAACTCACAGTATTGCGTCTTCGGTACTTGTAACCCAAATCTCCTCAGCAAACACGACTACCTACAATGGTCTAACGTCTATTAGACGAACGGGTCGTGCCTTGTCTTAGTATTTATGTTTTTGAGTTACGTTTCTGATATTATTCCAAGTTATAATAATTATATTTTGTTTTGGAATAATTGTTTATACGATATTTCTGTATTAATACTTCTCATGTATTCGTATTTCCTTCCCAAGGATGGAGTATTTCATACATGGTTATCCGTATTCTTGTATTTGTTTATCTAGCCATTTAGTGGCGTCGTATTCCGGTGTGTTAATCCAAAAGAATATATATCTTTAAGTCCCACTTAGAAATATATAAATAAACCTTATTTTTATTCAAAACAATACAGTCCAAGAAAATATATATTTTCCCAAAAATACTATATTTCTTAATAAACCCGAGTAAAAATACTTTTACTTTCCCAAATAATAATACATTTTCTCTTGTCCCAAAAATATGATATAACTTGGTAATACGTACAAAAATCATATTTTCACCTCTTTCGTATCCAAAATAACGTTTACCAAAAATAAATTTATAAGAGTATTTCCCGGAATATTTTGTAAGTTACGTTTTTGTGTTTGGCTTCACAATATTAAGCGTGTAACTTAAATATTTATTCCTTGTGATTTTTGGTATTATTTTGGAGTTGTAAATTTCATGGTATTTGTTAAGTTATATTATTTTACCCTAAAATAATATAGCTATTCCACAAAGTATACAAATATTCACACAAGTGTCTTTAGTATAAAATATATATTCTAAATATATATTTGTCCATTTTATTTAATTAAACCAACCTCCGATACTTTGTATTTTTGTAACAAAACCTATGGCAAAGTTTATATTGAAAAACAAAGTTAAGAATATACTTGTAACACTTGTTTAGAAAATAATTTCTAAGTGTTGGAATTTTTAAAAAATTTCGCCATAGTTTCCTTTGTAATTGGAGGTGTCCATGCTATTTAGCATATCATTTTCTTTTCGAAAATCTTTCAAATCAATCAACGACCATACTCTAAACAATATTACACTTACCAAGTGTAAAGTCAATGCACTACATAGTAACATGAACTTGATGTTTTATAAAAACGCGTAGTAACTCGGTGAAGTGTTTAGTGGGTTTAGTTACCCTCCAAAGTGTGTTTACTTCTTTTAAAATCTCATCCTTGAAGAGATTTGGTGTTTACAACTTGTAAACATAATTTACAAAAATATTTATTTACAACATCTTCTTGTTTTAATAGCATCTCTACACTTATTTTATTTCCAAAAATAGTGCAAGTGTATGTAAGAATCATGATCTTTCAAAAACCGTCTTTTAGACTTGGTTGGTCTAGAAAAATCATTCACAAGCCTTGGGTTTACAAGTTTACTAGTTCACTAGGTTTATTACTTTGTAAGAAAAATCATTTTTACTTTCAAGTTCATGTTAGTCTAGAAGATGATTATTTCATGTAAGCACATAATCATCTCTAACTTGTTAAACCATGTTTATAATCATACTTTAACAAGTTCCATATGATGATCAACCATCATATTACTAGCAATCACAAGTAATCATCAACACATTCAAAACAACATCATACTAGCATTATTTCATTATGTTTCATCTTTTGTAAGCTTATTTTTCATGATTTATGTTTATGCTCTTTTGGTGTTCTTATGATCTCATCATAATATATCTATTAACCATCAAAAATGTGAAGTAACAAGAGTGTAAAGAAGTCTTACAACTAGCTTGAAGCTAGGGAAGAAACAAGATGAAAATGGAGTGGATAAAAGCTTGTAGTGGAGGTCCTTCAAGATCCGAGATCACCAAACCTTCTAATATGGCTCCTTACACCCTTAAATCACATTAGATCATATGGATGGAAGCTAGAAAAAAAATGTATGGTGATGGTGGATAGCCGTGAGCTTAAGGGAGGAAGGAGGAGGAAAGAAGTGTGGTGAAATGTGTGAGTTAAGTGTTCTTATATCTCCATTCAATATTAATGACCATTGGTTTTAGTGTCCCCAAAGTACATGACCATATCTCTTTTCCAAATCCAATGAAATCTTATTCATATCTTGCAAGATTATGGGGATTTTGGTGGGTCACATGTGACCGTCCACCTCTATGTGGGGGGGGGGGGGGTCTAATTGTAAAATTTGAATCAATGTAGTTACCTTGTAATAAATATTTCAAGTATCTAGTTAGTGTAATAATAAAACAGTGTCTTTAGTATAATTTTGGTGTTCCGGGCAATTTCCGGTTGTTCGGTTAGATACCGTTCCGTTAAAGTGCTAAGTTATTCCGTATAGTGTCCTTTATGTATCTTTTTGTGACACTTTTAATTCCCGGCACTTAGGAAAGCATACAGGACCATTTTGCCATATTTTTGCATGTTACTAGCATATTAAAATGCTGAATTTTGTTAATTAATGCAGAATTCTGCACTTTAAGTGGGTTTTAGGCACCTTCCGGCACTTAAACTATCACCTAATGGCGCAGTTTTATGGTCCTTACTTCCCTACACTCCCTACTAGTGTAGTACCTTGTCCCTGGCTCATACTGGGCCTCAAAACATTGTCTGTCTATGTGCTGGCATTGTCAGCATGTTTCTGTATTATCCGCTCACTGTGCTAACTGTGCTTTGTGCATCAAGTATGTCACTAAAGTTTGTATGTAATAAATGTTGTGACAGTATGAAATGTGATGCACATGTATGCATGATAGAGAAATCATAAAGCAGTTTATATCATCAGTTGTAATTAAGCACAGTCTTTAAGCACAAATTAATATTAATTAACTGTACAGACATATGCAAATTTGACAGTTGTCACATAATTGCCTCATACAGGATTCGAACCCGGGTATCTTACGAAGAATAACGCGGATTAACCAGGGGAGAACCAATGCTTTTTGTTTATGGGTTCCCTTTATATTTTACTTATGGGTTCCTTTTCAGTTTGTTATATATATTTGTACTAAAAATTAAAAACCGAATGGGTTCCTGGGAACCCGATGTTTGTTAATTGGTCTGCCCCTGTCCCTAGGCATAATGTCTGACTCTCTAGTTATTCCTGACTCACTAGGCATACTCCTGACTCATTAGTTATGCCTAGCTCACTAGGCATACTGTCTGAGTCATTAGTTATGTTTGGCTTATTAGGCATACTGTAAGGACTCTCAAAATTGTCCTAAAAATACCCGTAAGTATAAACCCGGACCACCCCTGAAACCATAAACCCTATTTAAAATCAAGAAAAACATAATTCTGGTTCCCAGGTGGGCCGCGTAAAAGATAAGCCATGTCTTACGCGGGCCGCGTCAAGACATGGTTGACCGGATAAGTGTTCCGGATCCACGTGGTGTCCACCTGACTAACCTACTCGTGACCAATCAACCCTACTCATAGACTAGGCGTCCACGCGGACCACGTAAAGGTAAGCCGAAGGCTTACGCGGGCCGCGTGAGGCCTCAAAATCAGCTATAAATAGCTTGTTGCATGCACAGTTCACTGGTGTCGAAACAAACTTTCAAAAACGAAAGTATATCACTCTGAAGTCGAAATTTCAATTATATTAGAGAGGCGCTACTCCGATACCGGTTATTAACGTGATCGCTGCTACGATTCAATGTTCGATCGATTAAACTATCCAATGGATGTTTAAGTGCTGCCCACATTAGGGTTTATGCTTTGTCATTCGTTGTTAATTCGATGGATGTTTAAGTATCGCACTTTGTCATTCGTTGTGAAGATTTAATCTCGTGAGTTATCGTAAATGCTGTATTAGTTACTATCCGAGTTCGTGTGCATGTTATTAAAATTAGGTTAAAAGGCTAATCAGTAGGCTAAGCTCTGCTCATATAAATCTGCAATGTGAGCCATTCTCTTTTATCAAATTTGATTTCAAAATCATGTTTATTTTCAAAGTTATAATTACAGGGATTAAGTCTTTGTAGTCACCAAATTACAGCCGGTATGTGGGGTTTGTATACAATACTTGATAACCTTCACCATTGGACAACGAGTTAGCCAAGGGGTGATATGACCATAGTCACAGACACCATTGGACAATGAGGTTACCAATGAATGTTCGAGTGACAAATACTGTGGGTAATTGGTTGATATATGGAAACATTGTAATCGCTCTTAATACTGTAAATTATAACAAACGCGTCGTTTTAGTAAAAAGAATGATTCACCAGTATTTCCCGCTGACAAAACCTTTTTCAAACATGTTTCAGGTGATCTGTTGTGATCCAGGAAAAGTGCCCCGAAGCACTACAAGCTTAAGGAAGTGGCTCAATATAAAATAAAGAAACATGTTTTGTAAAATAAAGATTTCTCAGTGAAATCATATGATTGTAAACTACCAGGGTTTATCCCGAATTGTGAAATAAAATAATCGGGAAATTTCAGTTTTAAAAAGATCCTGTTAAAATCTTCCGCTGTTAAATCAATTAAATAAATACCACGGGATTTTCTGTCCCGCGGCTCCTGAAACGGGTTACACCGGGTCGGGGGCCGTGACAGAAAAAGGTGGTATCAGAGCCACTGATTTAAGCCTATTAAATATTTGAAAAATACTTAATTATTACTGATTGCCATTTTGTGATTATGTGTTTTATTAATTAACTATTTGTTAGTTACAGTATGGGTAAGCAAAAGCTTTCAAACATCTATCTTAAATTAGATAGGTCATCAAAAGAGAAGGGAAGTTCATCCCAAACAAAATCCTCAAAATACCCAACAAATATTGATGAAGGAATATTTGTTCGAAAGACACAATATGAGGAACCACTTTCTCCTAATAAAAGAAGTTTGCTTATTAGGAAAAGTCAGGAGAAAATAAAGAAATCACAACCAAAAGAAAAGAGAGTTAATCAGAAAACCCAAGAACTAGGTAGTAACCCACCATAGGAAGACAAGTTAGATGAAAAATGGGATCTCTATATGTTAGCCATTGTAGCAGTAAATGCAAATCTTTAAATACTCTGACTCAAGTTTTAGCACCCTTATCACCTACAAACCATAAACCTTATCCAGTAAATAAATAAGTTTACAACAAACCCTAATATGTTTTATTTGTCAGTTGTCCTTTGTGTTACAGTAGTCACACGGTATGCAATAATATTTAAAGGTTATCTATGAAAATTTTGTTATAAAATTTTAACATAGCAATTTTTGTGTATTTTGCATATATGCTAAACAACATGAATGACTTATCTAAAGCTCTTCAGAATCTTAATCTCTATCCGGTGAAAATAGAGGTTTCTAGAGATTTTACTGGTTACATACACGATATAGAAGAACCTATGGAATTCAACGCTCCACCTTCGGAGAAACCCAAGCCTAAGAAAAGGAGAAGATTTGTAGGATGGAGGCGTCTGTGCAGGAGGAAACCCGCAACTAGGAAGATTCCTAAAATATAAAATCCCTTAGATAAAGGAAAGGGGATTGAAGCCGGGGAAGGTTTTAGGCAGACATAAATGGAGATTGGAGAAGGTTTTAGGCAGACAGAGATGGAAATTGGGGAAAGCTCTAGACAAGTCGAGGAGTTGCCATTTCAGGAGGAATTAGATCACGCATTGGCAAGCTGTGATATCGTTAGGCCTGTCAATAATAATCTCTACCCTTATCCTGCTGAAACACAACTACCAATAAACTTAGAACCAGCCATTCCAGACCCTCTAATCCACACCCAACCTTTAGGAATGGATGAGTGGTGGACTAATGATCGGCAGTTCCAAAACCTTCTCAACAATCCTTATACCTTTCTCCCTCTGTTCGACCCAGAACCTATACCAAATCCGCCAATGAGCAATGAAAATTTAGATGAACTCCGCCACTTTGGCGAGGAGCTGGTGGATGCAGGAAATAAGATTAGGGAAGTAGGAGAACAGATCTCTTGGAAATACGACGAGAGGGAACGTCGTTATTGAAATACCAACTGACGAGGGATAGTGGGGTTGTGAAACTGTGGTTGTATAATAAATAGTAAAATATAGTCTGTAAAATAACTACAAATAAAACTTTGTAAGATAAAGGTGTGTAATGATGCATAATATATATAAAATAGGAATCGAGAAATCGATAATTTTGGCTATATGTGTGTTGTGAAAATTGTATGATTATTTTGTGTATGAAAGTACTAATAAATTGTATATATTAATTATCAGATGGAAAACGCTAATAATGAACCAGTTAATGAGGTTAACCAATCTGAGCAACACCCAGAGGATCAATTTATGACTAGGCAAGATATAGAAAATATCGTTCTCAAGGAATAGCTAATGCTATTCCAGCAATACTTGCTGCTGCCCAGAAACCTGTTGAACCTCAACAAATCATTCCTAGCAAATGTATTTCTGAAGATAATTTCAGTAATAGCGTAAACGGAGGCGGTAATCATACTAATCACAATAATGATTCACGGCAGGTTCCGCTCCCTAAGAAAATGAAAGCTGCAACTCCTGGTTGCACTTACAAAGAATTTCTTGCTTGTAAACCCGCTGAATTTGCAGGCAATGAAGGAGCGACTGCGACACTGCGTTGGTTAGGGAAAACCAAGGCAGTAATTACAATAAGTAAATGTGCCCAGGATGACAAGGTCATGTACGCTTCAAATCTTTTCAAAGAAGGGGCATTAGAATGGTGGAATACAATACTTCAAGCCAAAGGAAGAAATATGGCCTATGCCATGAACTGGGAAGAATTTAAAAGTCTTGTAGAAAGAAAATTCTGTCCTGAATATGAAAAAGATCAAATGGCGAATAAGTTCCTAAATCATCGAATGATGGGTGTAGATTGTCGCGGGTATACTTCTACATTCTTTGAATATGCTCGAGTGGTACCAACACTGGCTTCGCCAGAACTGGTACTCATTTCTTGCTATATTTGGGGATTGATTGGAGAAATTCATAATATCATTAAAGCTGCGAGACCTCGTACTATTGACGATGCGGTAGAGTTAGCTAACACCCTAACTGACGAACTGGTACGCACAAGAGATGAAAACAGGAAAAAGGAACTGGTTCAGAAAATTACCCAAGGATTTCGTACGGGTAATAATAGAAGCTTCAAGAGAAGAGGAACAGGGCAATCTTCAACACCGCCATTCTGCAGGAATTGCAAAAAGAAACATTATGGAAGATGTAATGTAACCTGCAACTTTTGCAAAGTCGTAGGACATCGCGAAGAAGACTGCAGAAAGAAAACAAGGGTCCGCTTTAACTGTGGAGAAACGGGACATTTTAAGACAGAATGCCCTAAGTTGGTTAAACCAGCAGACAATAAAGCTAAACCAGCCGATGGAGCTACTAAGAAGAATGTTCGTGCATTCCAATTAACTACTCAGGAGGCAGAACTTATTCCAGATGTGATAGCTGGTACGTTCTTAGTTCACAACATTTACGCAAAAGTATTATTTGACTCTGGTGTAAACCAAAGTTTTATAAATACTTCATTCTGCCAAGCTCTTAACTTACCCTTAACCAACCTTAGGCAGATTTTTTCAGTCGAAACGGCAGACGGAAACTCTATTAACATAGATAAGGTTTTGCAAAAAGAAAATATAGAACTTTCAGGTCATAAATTTCATGCAAACCTATTTCCAATGAATTTAACTGGATTCGATGTCGTATTAGGAATGGATTGGTTAGTAGCCAACCATGCTCGAATCCTTTGTGATAAAAATTCTATAGAGATTCAGGCACCTACTGGGGAAGTAATCATGATTACAGGAGATAAACCACGTAAACCCATGAAGTTCATATCAGTAATGAAAGTTGCTAATTGTGAACGAAAGCAAGGAATAGTATATATGATTTCAGTAATCATTAGTACTAAGGGTAAAGAACTTAAGGAGATTCATGTAGTCTCAGAATACCCAGATGTATTCCTAGAAGAGTTACCAGGATTACCACCAGATAGGGAAGTAGAATTTAGAATTCATCTAATTCCCGGAACTACACCGATAGCTAAGGCACCTTATCGGTTAGCACCCACAGAAATGTTAGAACTGAAAAAGCAATTAGATGAATTACTAAGTAAAGGTTTTATACAACCTAGTTCATCCCCGTGGGGAGCACCAGTGTTGTTTGTGAAGAAAAAGGATGGTTCGATGAGAATGTGTATTGATTATAGAGAATTGAATAAAGTTACAATTAAGAATCGATACCCATTACCTAGGATTGATGATCTTTTCGATCAACTTCAAGGAGCTAGATATTTTTCTAAGATCGACTTGCGCTCCGGATATCATCAATTGAAAGTACAAGAAGAAGACATACCTAAAACTGCTTTCAGAACTAGGTATGGTCATTACGAGTTTACAGTCATGCCATTTGGATTAACGAATGCACCCGCCGCATTCATGGACATGATGAATAGAATCTATAAACCTTATTTGGATAAATTTGTAATTGTTTTTATTGACGATATACTTATTTATTCCAAAAATCAGGACGAGCATTGTCATCACTTGCATGCACTCTTAACTTTGTTAAGAAAAGAAAAGCTTTACGCCAAATTCTCGAAATGTGAATTTTGGCTGCAAGAAGTGCAATTCCTAGGACACATGGTGAATCACGAAGGTATTCACGTAGATCCTGCTAAGATAGAGGCAATTACCAAATGGAAGGTTCCGCAATCCGCAATGGAAATTAGAAGTTTTATAGGTTTAGCCGGATACTATAGACGGTTTATTAAGGATTTTTCCAAGATAGCTGTACCATTAACTAAGCTAACCTGTAAAGCAGTTAAGTTTGAATGGGGACCTAAGCAAGAAGAAGCTTTTAGGATTCTAAAGCAAAAGTTAACAAATGCCCCAATCCTAGCTTTACCAGAAGGGACTGAAGATTTTAAAGTTTACTATGATGCTTCAAAACTAGGATTAGGATGTGTGTTAATGCAACGCAAGAAGGTAATTGCGTATGCTTCAAGACAATTGAAAAAGCACGAGGAAAATTATACAACTCATGACTTAGAGTTAGGCGCCATAATTTTTGCCCTTAAAATTTGGAGACATTATCTGTACGGAAGTAAATTTACTGTCTATACAGATCACAAAAGTTTAAGATATATATTTGGTCAAAAAGAGTTAAACATGAGGCAAAGGAGATGGATGGAAATCCTAAGTGACTACGACTGTGATATTTAGTATCACGAAGGAAAGGCAAATGTAGTTGCAGATGCCTTAAGTCGTAAGTACCATGAGAAACAACGACGAGTTAGTGCTCTTAGATTAAATCTACATTTAGATTTAATGGAACAACTAAAGCATTTTCAAGAAACAACAATCAAGGATAATGCTGAAGGAATGAAAGGACGAACAAAAGAATTAGAACAAGGAGCTGATGGAATTTGGAGATTCCACAAAAGAAGAATTTGGGTACCTAAGCAGGGAGAACTAAGAAATAAAGTTTTAGAAGAAGCCCATAAATCTAGATATACCATGCACCCTGGAAACAATAAAATGTACCAAGATTTAAGAAATAACTTTTGGTGGATAGGAATGAAAAAGGACATAGCTCGATATGTTTCTAAGTGTCTTACTTGTTCACAAGTTAAGGCAGAACACCAGAAACCTTCAGGTCTACTACAACAATTAGAAATGCTTGTATGGAAATGGGAACTCATAACAATGGATTTTGTTACTAAGTTACCCAAAACCAGAAAAGGTAATGATGCGATTTGGGTAATTGTGGATCGATTAACCAAATCAACTCACTTTCTACCTATGAAAGAAACCTTTAGCATGGAAATGTTGGCAAAGTTGTATGTAGATGAAGTAGTATCCTTACATGGAGTTCCACTCTCCATTGTTTCAGATAGGGATAGTCGTTTTACTTCCCATTTTTGGACAAGTTTCCAAGAAGCAATGGGAACTCGACTAAATTTAAGTACGTCATATCATCCTCAGACAGACGGACAAAGTGAAAGGACAATCCAAACTCTTGAAGACATGCTCAGAGCATGTGTAATAGATTTTAGTGGAAATTGGGATGACCATTTACCCTTAATTGAATTCTCCTATAACAATAGTTATCATACAAGCATTGAAACTGCCCCATTCGAGGCACTATATGGAAGAAAGTGCAGAACTCCAATTTGTTGGGCAGAAATAGGAGAGAGTCAATTATCAGGTCCGGAGATTGTGCAAGAAACTACCGACAAGATTACACAAATCAAGGAAAGACTGAAGACGGCTCGAGATCGCAAGAAAAGTTATGCTGATAATCGACGCAAGCCACTCGAGTTTCAAGTTGGAGACAAAGTACTATTGAAAGTTTCACTAGGCTTAAAGTCTGACTCGCTAGGCTTAAAGTCTGACTCGCTAGTTATGCCTAACTTGTCAAACCCCGACCCGTAGCGGATTAGGTGACCGGGGCATGATGATTATTCACAGCTCATGACAACTAATTAAAAGTTAAATATTATTCATATCCGAATTAAGAAAACGTCTCAAAACCAAATAAGTATTCAAATAATTCAACGAAACAAAACATAAAGATAAACAAAATAATCCAGTTTATTATCTAAGGCATATCCTTACATGTCTTCGTCCTCATCACTTCAAACATGTTCACATGTATCATGTGTAAAAATATTTTGAGTCTACATAAGTTGGTGAGTAAATCTAATATTTAAATACAACAATTTTTGTTTATTTATTGTAAAAAAGGTTTATCATGCAATTCGTATAGATTTATGATATCAAAAGCACTTAATTTCTCATTAAGCCATTGGGAATATAAATACAAGAAATAGATCCTCTAAATAAGGAAAAAAATACTAGAAACCCAATAAATAAGTAATAGATAATTGACTAATATAAAACGATTTATGTAATTCAATGGTAAATAAGTGGTCACCACCAATAGTAAATAAACCACAAACGCAACAATGTGATAATGTGACGATGCGAAACTACGATGATGCGGTGAATGCGAGACCTAAGCCAATCGAGGAGCAAATCTTATGTTGCGGCGATACCAAAACATTAAATGGTTAGTTGTCACACCCCCATATTTCCACGTTTTACCGGTGGGCCCGGTGGGGAGTATCTTGACGTAGTTGATATCGTCATAGTCAAACAACACAATATATAAATGCACAGCGGAAGCAAAAGATAAATATATTACAATCCGAATATAAAGTAATATCAAGTATTACAACGGAAAGTAAAGGATCCACAGGCGGACCAAATAAAAGGAAAAAAACTGTTCAACAGATTTTGACATCTAGAGCTTGCGAGACTTGATTATTGATGCCTGGAGTAGCCAGCCTATTACGTATAGTACCTGCACTTAACCTTATTGGAAAATACGTCAGTTTACACTGGTAAATACAATTAACTGACTCATTTTGAAAAGGTTTAATAAAATTAATTTGAATGCACGTGGCACAAACTTTTATAACTTGGGATAATTATTTAAATATATAAACTTGTAAAAGAATTACATGTTCCTTATGCGTTTAGTAGCCCGGTTCGTTCCGGGTTAAAGATCAATAGACACACCACATTATTTATTTATGCACTGACGGGTGTACGCCTACACCCCGCGCTTAGGTCGTGGCCATTTCGTAAAATGATGCCAAGGATATCCGGGACATGGTCATTAACCCCCCAAAGGCTTTAAGCAAACAAAACAATTTAAACGGTCATCTCGATAATACTTAACCACCAAACAATTAAGGTCGAATGCCCGACCAAGCGGTATTTTATATACCATACCCCAGGCCCGTATAAGGGAAAATAAGTTAAAAGTATTTACCTGAGCTAAATATAAATTCAATCCCAGCCGTATCAAATCAGCAAGTACAGATAGCTTTTACTGGGCTCCTAAATCTGGAACGAAGGTTTTTAATAACCTATTAGAATCCTAACGGGTCTTTAATTAAGTCTTGACTTAGACCGGTTAGTTTTCAAAAGGAAGATACGGTCAGACGCATGATAAAGCGAAGACCGGTTTAGAATGTGGTTTTGACCCGACAAGCTTGTATGCTTGTTTAATATGGGTAACTTAAACACATTTTGGATTTTGAGACAAAAATGATATGGTTTGACCCGTTTTGGCTAATATATGCGAACTAGTCACATAAGCCGATCCGAACGCGACAAGTGCGTAACGAGTAACCAAAAGAGTCATATACAGGTTTCCTAAGTTAATATGCCTTTAATATGTTATGATATCAGTAGGATATCTTCCATTATGCCCAAAACAAGTTTAATCTCAAAATAAGCCCCGTAGGGGTATTTTGGTCATTTTAAAGATTATAAAAGAGGTTAATTAAAATTCTGAGATTCGGGTCTGAATACATCAGTAGAATAACTTATTTTATTAGGTCATATTAGTTGGTAATAATTCTTATATGCCAAAATGGTTTCAAACCCAAACTATGCGTTTAATACGCTTAAAAAGCCATTTTAAGCGATTTTCGGGTTATACGGGAAATCTGAGTTTTCTGATCAGGTTATAAAGTTCAAAATACTTTATTTATTATATAAAATCAGTAGCAATTGGATTGGTGTCAAAATACTATGTAAAACTCATTTTATACACAAAAATGGTATAATCGGTATTTACCGAATTAAGACGATAGCCTTAGGTTATGATCAGTTTAAAAATAATTAAAAATCTTTAAAAATCCCAAAATATTATATTACATCAGTGGGTAAAATTTTTGGTGTCAAAAATTGGGTTTAGATAGGCTTTATGCTAATTGCGCCGTTTAATTACTAAAAGGCGTTATAATTACGCTAATGAGCATAACTCCTAATCTAGACCTCCAACTGATGTGAAAATTTAGGGACAACTTTATAAATCAGTAATAAGGATTATTGTCATTTCACATTTCCAAAAGTCTCGTTTTATGGTCAAAAGGGCATATTGGTCAACATTAGGCAATTAACGGAAACGTGTAAACGAATGGGGCAATAAACGAACCAAGCACAGAGGGTTATACCAACATGTAACCTGGTCCTAAGGAAGCCCTAAGGCATTTCTAAACCTATCTAATTCGGGTCAGAACTGAAGTCAAAGCAAAAGTCAAAGTTTTGCGACTTTCGGTTCTGAACCGGGTCTAAACAGAAAATTGTCGGATCAAACAAGCTTAGATCAATTCTTATACTTATTACCAAGTTATATGAGTGATAAAATAGGTTACATGCCTTCTACATTGCTAATTACATGTTAATTTGCAAATTAAGCTTCTGTTGACTTTTTCTAAACAACTTTGACCCGACATTTGATCTAGTTAGAGTGGGAATCTGAGGGTGCCCTTTTAAGGGTTTATTGCCCACATAATTACCAACTTATAACTACCTTCAATTTGACTAATCATTGGACCATTAGTGATTAATTTATAAGTCAAACCTTAACTACCTTCATGCTCAAAAATATGCCGGATGTCGGTTCGTTTGGTCGTACGGTCTCGTTGTTCGGCTAATTACGACGAAACACGGACGGACGCGAAAAACAATTCAAACGACGCGACAAATGGAATTTTATCAAGCCAACCACTAAAATAAAATATTTTAGTGCTTACATAAATTTTTGGGTGTACGGGGATACTCAGAATGTAAGATATTCCCGTAAACGCAAACTTGTGCGCTTTTTGACACTTTTAGTCCCTGTATGACTTAAAAGTTTATTTTTGCGCACCAAACACCTCTAAGCCTATATCTAAGCTTTATAAAGGATAATTAGGGTATGTATAACTCATGGTCATATTCTGGAAGGTCCGATAACATACGAATCGACATACTTTTGCAGTTTGACGCTTTTGGTCCCTCTATTGCGCAAACTTGTACATCTCATCATTTAATAGCATTGAAGCCTTATCTAAACCATATTAGGCATTCATGAAAGTATTATTAAACATGATAATGTTTTGGGCTCGATAAAAGGTCATTCAGAGGTATAATTAAACATGTTGACACTTCTAGTCCCTTATACTTGCAAAGTTGCGCGTAACTTCACTTTTAGGCATAAAAGCCTTGGATGGCCAATGATTGGCATTCCCGAGAGTATAATCAAATATCATGAGGCTCTCGGTTTGTTAAGAGGTCACTCAGAGGTAAGAATTAACATGTTGACGCTTTTAACCCTTTATTGCGCAAACTTTCAATTAATCACATAAACGGCTACACTTGATTAACAAGTGGCTCATTTGTGAATATAAGACCATAAAAGGTAATTTGAAACTTATTTTAGGTATGATAATACTTCCAGTTCTTTCATGGTTAATGTTTTTCGATTTTTCGAAAAATTAGTTCCTTATATTCAAGGTTTGACTTTATTAGGGTTTATTACACGTGTCAATAATTTATTGGACGTGATTTTACGAGGTGTTACATTAGTCAAGCAAGTACAACTACCACATAATTACATATTGAGCTTTTGCATGTAATAGATAGATGAAATAAGTAACAAAATGAGATAAGAGACACATGACACACCCTAAAACATTTAACTTGTAAAAAGGGAAATTATGAAGATCTACCCACGGGTTGCGTATTTTGATTCCTTGAAATAGCGTACGAAGAATGAGAAAATCTCCAAATGACGAAACCAACTTAAAAATATAAAACACACAAGTACTAAACCACTAATAACACATAACAAAACTACAACTTGTAATTTGGGGACTTTTGTGAAAACTAAAATATATTTATTAATTTTATCGTAAGTAATTATTTAATTGAACCAATTAGTTTTTATGAGTGCATTATGTCTATTTCCTTCGTTATTGTATCGGGTGATAGTTGGTTGTATAGGAATTTGTGTCAAAGTGTTGGTTTTATAAGGTTTAGATCCTTTCGCACGAAAGGACATTTCGTGCGACAGGATCCTGTCGTCCCAAACACCTTAAAGCACGAGAGGAGCCTCTCGTCTCAGGTAGGTTCGTGCGATAGGGGTTTCCTATAAATAGGACTCGAGTCTTGCCATTTAGAGAACTTTTTGGTCTTTGGCAGTGAAGCTCTGCCCGTTTGCTTTTGTGGTTTTGTATTATCATATTATCAATAGAAACCAGTTTAATTGGAGAGTTCTTGTGTTTGTCATTGTCACACCCCAATATTTCCACATTACCGGTGGGCCCGGTGGGGAGTATCGTAACGTAGTTGATATCATCATAGACAAATAATCACAGTTTAATGCACAGCGGAAGTCTAAAATAACAATACAAACCGAATCGAAAGTATAATAAAATATTACACAACGGTTGTAGTGGATCCACAGGCGGATCTAAAACAGAAAGAAAATATTGTTCAACAGACTTTAAGTATTAAACAATGATGATTTTATCATTCTTTAACATTCAATCTATGTTTAAACTGATTTAATTTTCAGTCGCGATCCTAGGGTTTTCTCCAGAAACTGTTTTCTCTTATCCCATCCACTTACCACATACATTCGATCCTTCAGTCGTCTTCAATCAATAGGTTTGTATACGTTACCGATAATTTTTGTTATTCTAAAGTTTGTTGTTTCGTGTCCTTACGTCATCGATAACTTTTTTTAGGGTTTAAGATTTAATTCATTCTATTTTGTTTTGTGTTCGTGTTGATCAGACTAGGTTGCAAGGTTTAAGGTTTTGAATCACAGGTACGGATCGATTTGGCATGGTATTCTTCCTCATTTTACCAAATTATGTTTAATGTTAATACAATAAATGGGGCGTCGGTCCACTTTCGTCATAAAAAAATTATTTGGATGTTTGAGCCCGACAATTTGGAGATTTAATAATACAAAAATTTAATGTTTAGGGTGTACAGATTTAGTTTACAAAAAGTATTCAACTTTGATTTTGAAAAGGATCTTTCCTCTATTACTTGAAAGCATTAAATCAGGTTCCGTTTTTTGACATTTTTCAAGTTTTTTCATTGATTTTGATTGAATTAAGGTCTGATTTGTTCAAGGGTTTGTTATTATGTGAATTCGCACAACATATTCAATTTTTAGCAAATTTTCTCCATTAATTCGTTGTCGATTTAAAATTTTAGAAGAAAGTGTAGAAGTAGAAGTGAAATGATGTGAAATCGGATTCAAATCTGCTCAATTCGGCTGAAAACTTGTGTTCTCTGTCATTGAAACCGGCTTCCAAGATCTGATACCACTTGTGAAGACCGTTTCAGTTCATTGAATGCTCCGGCCGGTCAGATATTCACCATATCATGTGTGGAATCCATGTATGATAATGACTGTAACACCTTGTATAATCAAGTCCAATAGAGTGGTGACATGTGTCACAAACCCTGATCATGTTAAAAGATAACTGGAGGGACTAAAATTGTCAAACAATGTAAATATGTTTGTAAAAGGATCCAAAGTGTCAACATGCCAATCTTGTGCCTCTGATTGACCTCACACGACGTTCGTATTCTTTAATGAATAAATTGTCGGACATAGAAAGCCGTTTGTGCTTAAATTGAGAATTTTACATAGCATAAGGGTTAAATGTGTCAACATGTTAAATGTTACCTCTGAGTGACCTTTTAACAATCCCAAAAGCATTGTAATATTTGTATTTTTGCTATCAAGAATATCAGATAGTAATCTCATGGAGTTTCAATGAAAACAAGACTTTTTCAGGTGATCTTTCAACTAACCCGGAGCTTAACGAAGTTAATTTATGACCCAAGGCACTTGATAGTTAACTATGGGGGTCAATAGTGCAATAAAAGAAAGTTATTTAAACTTAAAATGGACCAGGGACTGAAAATGCAAAGTTTACAAACTTTTAACCCGAACTAACCATTGTCGCGGGCCGCGTAGGCCATCATCAAATCCTTCGCGTGCCGCGTAGAAGGTGCCAGCGACCAAAAAATGGATAGTTGCATGTTGCAGCATGTCCACCGCCTTTGCATGAGTTCTGAGCAATACCTGGGGCTTGTAAATGGTTTTTACTTCCCCAGGGACACTTGGGAACATCTGATAACCTCCTAGGTACGGCTGCAATGATCCTAATGACTCCAAATTCCTATATAAGGGCCATGCATTGTTTCATTAGAACTTGCACATTTGAAATTTTCACTCAAACTCACTCTCTGAAACCTCCTGCTGTTCAAGGAAGCTTTCTCTAGTTCAAATTTCGTGCTAAGGACTCTTGTAAGTGTTCTTAGCTTCTATAGTTAAGATTTTATTAGCTTAATGACCGAAAGTTAAAGATAACGTAATTACACTTTGACCTTGAGATTAATCACTAATGGTCCAGCCATTATTCGACATAAAAGTGGCTATGTGTTGGTAATTATGTAGGTGTTAAACCCTTAAAAGGGCACCTTCAAATTATCACGTTATCTCAGTCAATTGTCGGGTCAAACTTCTTAACAAAAAGTCAAACGAGTCAGTTTTTGAAAAATAATTCATAATTGATAATGCTGAAGTTATGGAACATATTTTAACACTTAAATAACTTGGTAAATAATATAAGAACATGTTTAGGCATGTTCAACCCGACAATTCTGAGTTTAGGCTCGGTTTGCAACCGAAAGTCGCAAAAGTAGACTTTTGCTTTGACTTTCAGTTATGACCCGGTTTAGCTTAGTTTAGTTATGCCTTAGGGTTCCTTTAGGACCATATTATACTTTAGTAAAACCCTCTGAGGTTATACAACATGGTTCCATAGAAATCCTAGTTCATTGCATGTTTCCGTTAAATGCTTAAAAGTTGACCGTTATGCCCTTTTGATATAAAAACGAGATTTTTGAAAATGTGAGAGGACAAAAATCTTTATTACTGATTTATAAGCATGTCCTAAAATTTTGACATCAGTTTATGGTCTAAAATAGAAGTTATGCACAATATCGTAAAATGAAAGCTTTTTGATAATTAAATGGTATTTTCAGCATAAATCATATTTAAACCCAATTTTTGACACCAAACTTGCTACCCACTGTTATGAAATAAAATTTAGGGATTTTTGGAAATTTTTGTCAAATTTTATACTGACCATAACATAGAGTTCTAGTGTAAATTCGATATTGATGAAATTACCATTTTCATTGATAAAATGAGTTTTACATATCATTTTGATACCAAACATTTTCCTACTGATTTCATATGTTAAATAAAATATTTTAAGCTTTAAAGACAGATCAAAACTTCAAAATTTTATAAACATTTCAAATATCGTCAAATACCGACTTTTACGCTTTTTAAGCACATAGTATGGTTTAAAACCATATTTAGCACCTAAGACTTGTTACCTACTGATTTTAAAAATAAATTTTTATACTTTAACAGTAAGTATAAGTCTTGAACTCAGATTTTCAAAATTTGACCTTTAAAGCATATGTGAAATGACCAAAATGCCCCTACGGTGCATAGTTTGGCCATAAATGATAAAATTCACATATGTATGATATCTTAGTGATGTAAATTGTTAAATTAAATATTTTTACTGATTATTTTAGACTAGAACCTCGGATTGCTATTTAACCTCTTTTATAAACTTGAAAATGACCAAAATACCCTTACGAGGCTTAAATTGAGTTTAAATTTGTTTTGGGCATAATGGAAGATATCATACTGATATCACAACATAATTTAAGCATAACAACTTATGGAACTTGTACATGACTCATTTGGTTACCCGTTGTGCATAAACGCATTCGGTAAGGTTTATGTAACTAGTTTGCATAAATTAGCCGAAACGGGTCAAACCTTATCATTTTTACTTCAAAATCCACAATGTATTTAGTTTACCCATTTTATACAAGTCTTCATACTTGTTGGGTCTAAATCACATTCTAATCCGGTCTTCGCTTAATCCTGCGTTTTGAACCGTAAACCTTTCATTAAAACTAACTGGTCTAAGTTAAAACTTAAATAAGACCTGTTAGGAATCTAATAGGTTATTAAAACCTTCGTTCCAGATTAGGAGCCCAGTAAAAACTACTTGTACTTGCTGATTTGATATACGGCTGAGAATAAAAATTACTTTTAGCTCAGGTAAATACTTTTAACGTATTTTCCAATATACGGGCTTGGGATACGGTATTATAATAATACCGCTTGGTCGGGTATAAAATCATTTAATCGGATTGTGATTAATAAATTTACATAACCCGTTTTAATCTGTTTTGTTTGATACAATGCCTTTGGGGGGTTAATGACCGTGTCCTGGATATCCTCGGCTCATTCATTTGAAATGGCCACGGCTTAAGCACGGGGTGTAGGCATACACCTGACAGTTGCGTATGTATAAACGGTATCTCACACGTGAGGAAACTCCTTGTGGGCCTATACTTGTGGTGTGTCTATTAATCTTGTACCGGTTCTTCTATTCCGGTCCTGAACGGACGACAAACATATAAATCTGTATACAAGATTATTTTTAAAATAATTGTCCCAAGTTATAAAAGATTTTATGCCTTGAGCATCCAAACCAATTTTATAAATACTTTTCAAAAGAGTCAGTTAATTGTATTTACCAAGGTAAACTGACGTATTTTTCAAAAAGGTTAAGTGCAGGTACTACACGTAATGGGATGGAAACTCCTGAGTATTAAATAAAGAGTCTTGCAAGCTTTTAATACTTAAAGTTTGTTGAACAATATTTTCTTTCTGTTTTAGATCCGCCTGTGGATCCCTACAACCGTTGTGTAATATTTTAGTATACTTTCAATTCGGTTTGTATTGTTATTTTAGACTTCCGCTGTGCATTAAACTGTGATTATTTGTCTATGATGATATCAACTACATCACGATACTCCCCACCGGTAATACGTGGAAATATCGGGGTGTGACACCTACCGTGCTCCACGATCAACAATCGTGCAGAAGACAAGAATGTACACAAGGACGCCTACGTGGCACCAATCAAAGGGCGGCACCTGCCCCATGATCTCCACTCACCTGCTGATGTCAGAGAGACAACAAGGACGACAACCCGGACACGTGGCTCCACTCAAGGTGCGTTGGCTCCGGTGACCTTCTAGAAACACTAACAGTCGTTATAGAAAAGACAGAAGGGATATTCCTTGTTGTCAACTCCAGGCCCAAGGCCCATCAACCAATCTTCTTCTACACTACTCCGGCTATAAATAGGGACCTTCATGTACAGGTTAATCCATTCTGTTCTCTGCTCTCTCACTCTTAAACACACATTTATTTCCTCAAAATAAATACTTATTCTCACCCTGGAGAGTGGTTAAGAGGGAAACCCCCATATTCCCCTCTTAACGAGCTTAACGGGGTGTTGATTGTTTTGCAGGAATGATCAAATCTTTAGCTCAGGAAGGATTAAGAAGATTAACCTCTATGGTCGAAACATAAACCAAACTAATAAACCTAAAATTAGTCAGATGGATAGATTTAATATATCTAATAAACATAGTTTGAACTTTTTTTTAATCAAACATTATTTAAAAAGAAATGTCTACGTAACAAGGTGTATATAATAAAATTTAAATAAGTAAAAGGTGATAGTTGGGTAAAATAAAAAAGAAATTATTATTATTATTATTATTATTATCCTTATATTAAAAATGCAACGAATTGAACAGTAAACTTTATATTGAATTAAAAATGATTAAAAATGCAAATCAAACAATAAATCAGGGCAATAAGGTATATTAAAAATGCAACAAATTAAAAATGCAACGAATTGAACAGTAAATTTTATATTGAATTAAAAATGATTCAAAATGCAAATCAAACAGTAAATCAGGGCAATAAGGTATCAAATTTATCAAACCGGGTATATTTTCGGTACCGAATCGGTATAGACTTTGGACATTTTTGGTATCGTACCGGTACCGACCGACACCGTTACCGTACCGGTACCGACCGGCACCGAACTGTACCGTACCAGGTATATTCGGTACCGGTACCCACTTTTGGGGATTTTCTGTAACGGTATTTTCGGTACCGGTTGGTACCGAGCTCATCAAATCTTGTAGCAACGTAGCAACGCAAGTAATTGCACCGGTTTAGATTATTTGTCATACACAATCCAATGAATTGTAACATCATCAAGGGGATGAGCAAATGGTATCGGGGTACCGGTACTGGTATCAAATTTACCAAATCGGGTATATTTTCGGTACTGAATCAGTATCGACTTTTGACATTTTCGGTATCGGTTCGGCACATGTATTCCCCGGTTTTTACCCTCAAATACCGGTACCGTACCAGTACCGACCGGGACCGAACCGTAGCGTACCAGGTATAATCGGTACCGGTACCCACTTTTGGGGATTTTCGGTAACGGTATTTTTGGTACCGGTTGGTACCGAGCTCATCAAATCCTATAGTAACGCAAGTAATTGCACCGTGTAGATTACTTTTCACACACACTGTAAGTAAACTGTATTTCGTTTGATTGAGTTTTTATATACACAACAACTTTTTTTTTTGTCTTTTCCTATAATGAATGAATTGTAGCATGTAAAATTAACTTGGATATTTAGATTATTGATGAGCAAATCGTATCAAATCCTGTAATCAAACCGGTATCGTATCGGTACCAAATTTACTATACCAATCATTTTCGGTACCAATTTGGTACCCACCTTTTGGCGTTTTCAGAATCGTTACTTTCGGTTCGACACCGGTCTAGCACCATACCTGTATTTACTGATTTTTAACTTCAAATACCATACCATACCATATCGTACCGAACATTTCCGGTGCAGGTACCTAATTTCGATGATTTTCCGGATCGGTACTCTCGGTGTCGTTACCGGTA
The DNA here is from genome assembly GCA_030545235.1 of Helianthus tuberosus. NCBI lineage: Eukaryota > Viridiplantae > Streptophyta > Magnoliopsida > Asterales > Asteraceae > Helianthus > Helianthus tuberosus. The sequence continues at coordinate 84,382,334 of CM060367.1, forward strand.
CCGAGTTCATCCATATTTTAACATGTTAGCACCGTAATAACTAAACTGAAAACAACTGAATTTCCAACGTGTAGGACGTGTGGGGTCCTATTATTATATATTAGTTTATTTAAAATTGCTTTTTTGGGGGATAGAGTGACTATCGTTACCACGTCATTGTTATTTATGTTTTGATTTTCGGTATCTGCTTGCCGTCGCCGACACGCGTTTTGCAAACATTAGGTCCCCGCCGCAACGCGCGGGCGGAAAATCAACTAGTTATTATTAAATTTTCAAATTCACTACCCACATTCAATCTTGAGTATTTGAAAATAAGGATGTGCACGTTTCACCGTCTTTTGTTGCTTTGGAAAGGAATGTTTTAGTGGAACTGTTTATTACAATGCCATCTTTTCCAAAAGAGTAAACTATCATTTTGGTCCCTGAGGTTTGGTTATTTTTGTCATTTTTTGGTCTAAAAATCAAATCACCTATCATTTGGCTAATAAAATCTAGTTGTTTTGTCTTTTTCTTCAAAGGCAAAATGGTCAATCTGAATTTATTATAACATATTATTAATTAAATTAATTATATAATATCCCTTTAACCTCATAAATGTTCAGATTATGTCATCTTCCCCAAGATGAACTTGAGATTGAGAAGTGAGAACATAACCCCTTTGTCTTGTTCGAATGGGGTAGCTCACAATGTCCAAGCTATTATTAGTAATGGTGCGGCTATTGTTAGTAATGGGGAGGTAAATGATCTGGATTACTAATAGACAATTACAACTTTAAGTCGTAATTACCAGCATATAGTGTTTAGATAAACATATTATGCTTTCGATTATTGTAAATTTTGCTACAATATTTTTGTCATCAAACTTGACTTGCATCTCATTTTTCCATCTCAAGGCGAGCTCATCAGCAGGCAGTTCAAACTCCAAGTTGGTTCAGCATTTCTTAGGGATGGGATTTTCTGAAGAAATGATTGCGAAAGCAATTAAAGAAAATGGTATATATATGTTACTAATTACTTAAATTGTACTTTAACCTAGGGATGAGCTAGGGGGATAAGATGAAGAAGATGAATTAGGAATTAGGGTTTGGTGTGGGGAGAAGATGAAGAAGATGAACTTATACTGGGTAATGGGATTTAATATAATTAATTTAATTAATAATATGTTATAATAAATTCAAATGAACCATTTTGCCCCTGAAGAAAAAGACAAAATAATCAGATTTTATTAGCCAAATGACAGGTGATTTGATTTTTCGACCAAAATGGCAATAAAGGTGAAACCACAGCGACCCAGATTTAAAAGGTTTGAGTTTTGGACTAAAATGGCAAAAGTGATCAAACTCAGGGACCAAAATGGCACTTTACTCTTTCCAAATTTTTGCTGCAACACGTATGAGTCTGATTTTTCTATTTCACCGGTTTTTTCTTTTATTTCAATCACAATTTGCTTGAGTGTTTTTAACTATTCTTCTATTAGCAATTTAATGCGATAAGGTGTTGAAATTTCACGTAGGCACTCAGAATTTTCACTTACGTATGCCAATCTATTTTTTTAAGGTGGCCTTCTCGTTAGGCAATATCGCAATGGGTCCGCCCCTGCTCAGTGTAACTGACTTCAGGGGCTGTTTGGCAACATCTGAATCAATAAGTGCTGAATGAATAAGAGGTCTGAATGGTTAAGAGACGCTGAACCAGTAAAGTGTTGTTTGGTTGCACCTCTGAATGGCTGTGTAAAATGACATTTTTACCCCTCTAAACTATTTTGTAAATCAAATTATAACATCACAATATCGTATCATTAAACTATCACATCTTGACAAGTAAATACACAAATTCAACAAAAGCTCTGTACATAGTACATACACAACATACATATATAGCAACGTACAGATCTGAACTCAAACTTGTACAGACATTATAAGCTACACATGTATTAACTTTAGAACATACCTTCAAAATCAAAATATGTAGCTTCAAAGTATAACCCAGAATGTATAACTTCATATGAAGGCTGAGGTGTGAATGGTGGTGTTGTGGAAGGAGAGACGATGGAGTAGGGGCGGCAACGAGGGTGAAGGCTGAGGTGAGTGGCGGCGCCGGGGAGGAGAGACGGTGGAGGAGGGGCAGCGACGAAGGTGAAGGCTGAGGTGAGTGGCGACTCTGTGGAGGAGAGACGGTGGAGGAGGGGCGGCGACGGAGAGGCTGTGGATGAGTGGCGGGGATGTGTGGATGAGAGAAGAGGAGAGGCGAGGAATAAATGGCTGTGGAAGAAGATGCGTTTTGATGATTAGGGCAAAGGGCAGGCTTGTCAATAGTTCATTCAGATGTCAAAAAGTGCTGAACCATTCAGATGTAACAACCTGACTTTCGGTTGTTCCTACTTGTTATCGTTATTTCATTTGTAAACGCTTGTAACCGAGATTCGATGATTACCAAGGGTTAACTGCATTTTAAACGCATTTTTATATCGCTTATTTATCGCATTTAAACGCTTATTACTTAAACGCTCATCGCAACGCAAACTCAACGAGAACTCAAAACACGGATTTATTTATATTATTTGTGTGTTTAAATGTTAAATATGTTGTATGTGTTTGATACTCGCTTAAACGCTCAATCGCTCACTCGCGCAACTCGATTTATCACGCAAAAACGCAACACTACACTTAATACCTCGCTAAAACACTTAAAGTACTCGAACTAACTAACGCAACCAAACACGCAAAACGAACATCCGACACGCGAAACGGGAGCCACTCACACGAAACAGGCACCTTCGTACAGAACCCAAGACACACTATGTGTCTCCTCTCTAAAAATACGCAGGTCACTCCCTCATTCACAACTTGCTGCCACTCGCACAAGAACTCTCCCTACCTGCCTTCTCTCTGCATCCCAAGTAAGAATCATTATTTTTACAAGTATCACAACGATTTCCTCAATGATTTTTCATGAGTTTATCTCCGATTTCATCTAAAACTTCTATATTTACGAAAACCTTCATCTTTTTCATCAGACCTTCTGATTTTTACTACAGATTTACACCTAAACGAGTGTATTGGGCTTAGTTTTGGCTTCCCAAGATAGAAATCTGATGATTTCGCACTCACCAAGTGTTTAATCCAAGGAAAACTGTTTTAAACTCGATTTTTACACTAAAACGGACCAAAATCGACATATGTTTCGTTCACTGGATAGTGGGCGAAACGGTATCGAAACTGTCATGAAAAGGACTCGAAAACACATCCGATTCAGGCGAAAACACATATCCGAACGTATGAAGACGCAAAAACAGCCACATGTGCAAAGCCGGACTGGCTTGTACGAAGCACCCATTTGTACAAACCAGCCCGGGTTCCCACATGTGACTAAATCGCTCAAAAGACCTCTCCGACTCTAAGTTTAATCAGCAGCTTAAGGCTGGAGGGATGAACACTCGATTTCCCGAAAAAAACGCGAAGAACACTCGATCTTGGACACGGAAACAAGCAACTTGTACGAAGGCACCAGCTTCGTACGAAGAATTTGTTTTCCACTCGACACTCCAACTTGACTGTTTCAGCACTTTGGAAGGCTTATGCACTTCTGTTCCCGTACGCAGGCTGATCCGGCGCCCCCTCCACTCCTTTCCAGACCGTGTTTAACTGTTAAGCACGCACTGTGAGTATACTTGACCCTTTTTCTCTTAACGCACTTTTTGGGTGTTATATACATTCTCTATCAAAACACGACGCACACAACGCTTAAACACTTTTAAAAACGCTAACCGTTCTCGCATGTTATACGTGAATTGTTGAATGGTTGTTTGCTATGTTTACACAGTGATGACTTGCCCTACCACCCTTAGCAACGATAGTACTATTGTTTGGACTCAGCACCTGTTTACTCAGGGGTTGTTAAGGATTTCTTACTAACCATTACGTGCGTGCTCACTGTGGTGAACACGTATCGCGCATACCCTACCACGCAGTCATGTTGGTTAGCTTGTATCATTGTCGATAGCTTACTTGATTCGCCTCTCTACGTGTTACATGTTGGTTATGCGTAATGCTTTATTACTATATCTATGCTAAACTTGTGTACTCACCTTTACATTATTGTATTGACTTTATTTTAACGTATGTGACAGGTTGATGGATTACTACTGGAAATCGTCTAGGATTCTAGAAACCCGCCTAAATTTAATTGCAAGTTTTATTATGTCTTGTTTTGTTGTTTGAGAAACTACTGAAATCTGTTTTGGTTTTTATATTTGTTTGATTGTATGAGAAATTGAACCTTATTAAATATTGTCATAATTAGTCGTTATGGATTCTCTCGAGCAACCTATTCGAATCATGCCACATCCCGATGATTTCGCCATCGGTTGGGGTGTGACGTCAGATCTGAATGGTTTCATTAAGAGGTGATTATTTGGTGAACCAAATACCCTGAGGTTTGACCGATTCAGAGGCTTGCCTCTTAATGAAGCCATTCAGATGTAAACAAACAGCCCCTTAGTATGCACATCATGTTAATTAACAATAGAGTAGTTGACATGCGACAAGGCTTCCTAGCAGCTGGCATCCCATTTTTATCATTTTATGTTTAAAGACAATGTTTAATTTTATCTATGTTGCGGGAAGTATCAACTCAACGTAAAAGACTTATATATTTTCCGTTGTGTATCTATGAAAGTTGTGTTTGACCTGCTTGTTGAAGAGTAAATCTAACAGTTGAAACCAACGGGTTTAAGGCGTTACGCACCCATACACACATATATACATGTGTGTGTAGAGTTATATTTATTTTTATATTTTTCAAACCAACAAATTACCCTTCTTTTTATTTTTTTTCTTTAATCAACCTACAATACTTATTTTAAGATTTTTAAATCAACCTATCATACTTAATTTATTATTATTATTATTTTTTTCAATCAATCCTTTGCATATTTATTAAAGTGTAGTAAGAACATGTCAAATACAAACAAAATGAATCATGTCAGATAAACTTACAAAATGAAATAGTAAATATGAAACACCAAGCAAATATAAAAAATTCATTTTTCCTGGTGTAAACTAAAATACAATACAACATAAAAATGCTTAAAGAGAAACCCCACTCATTAAGGGAGGTTCATGTTAATTCGTTACTAAACTAACGGATATGAACATGTGTTCCGGTTGTTCATTTACAATCGACAACGTTAATTTATATTTGTTCATTTACGTTCTATTTATTCTCATTCCTTTTATATCTATTCCTTTGTGTGTGTCCTTTTGAATATTTATTCAATATATTTAGATATTGTGTGTCGAGTGTCCTTTCAAATATGTTTACCGGTTGTTCATTTTCTTTTAAATGTGAAGCATTGCCGGATCATGTCATGTTATGATGACATTTAGACTTTTGTTTATTCTCAATTGGTGTTCGCTAAACTTGTTAGGTATTGTTGAAGACGTTGAATTTCTTAACAAATGGATACGAATTTGTTTCTAACTCGAGTTAGGCTTGTTTATCATGTATTTTACGTTTGTTTACTCATTAATTTGGTTAATGTTAAACAAACAAACACCACCAAGCTACATTTGTATTTGTCGGGTTTGTTTGCAGTCCATACTTCTTAAACAATTTATATACATATGTATAAATCAAGAAGTATTATGACTTTGAAAAAAATATAAAATAAAGAGTTAAAAAGTTAACGAGTTGATAAAAAAAATATGATGACTTGATTGAAGTATAAAAGTTTAAAATAAGTATAATCTATCAATTTTTTTTTTTGAATAATAAAGTTATCACTTATACTTTTTTTTTTTTAATCTTTGAATCCTTATTTAATTAATAATAGAAGGTTAGAGTAAATTACAAATCATGGGTTGGTAGACGGGCAACAAGCTACGCCGCCACCCCCTTTTGAATTGCAAAACCTACTCGGCTAAACACATAACTATGGCCTACAGACACTGTCGCATGCGCAAGTGCTGCCTTTTGAACCCGCTTCAAGAAACCGGACGCCACAGGGGCCAGACAACCAAAGGTATCGAACGCGAAAGGAAGGAAGGCATGTTGATTATCTATGCAGGCCTGCTCGTGCTTGGATATTTTCCCCGCCTCAGCCTTCCGCGCCGCTTGCCTTGAAACAAAACCACTGCCCTTGAAACCGGCAAGAGGCGACACCCCCGTGAGATCAATGCAAGCATGCTTACCCCCAGACCATCCAAAAACCAGCACATCGGCTGGTCGAAGGGAAGACCTCCCCTCCTTCGGGTCCGTTAGGAAATTAACCGGAGCCTCTTTTTTAGCAGCGATACCAGCTCGCTTGAGAACGTCAAACAACACATCTCTAACCAGATCAATTAAAATATAAGAAAACTACATTTTTTATATCAATTAAAATATAAGAAAACTACATTTTTTTTATAAACTACACCTATTATTATACGAGTTTTTTTTTTAAAGAAAAACTCGAAAATATTTCTTCAATTGTAAGTTGTAACCATAATTACTTTTAGCTCAAACTATTTATATGTAGACCTTAGACCCGTAAATTTATAACCTGTAGGAACCGTTCGCGTAATAATAAATAAAATAAACAAATTTTTATTAAAATGATTACAATACAGAAAGCTGGAAAAACAAAATACTATTACAACTGAAATAAACAAATACAAGAAAGGAGTAGAAGCATAATTGACTGAGGCACGTGTTCAACACGCTTCCCTTAAAACAAATTCCGAGTCTCCCAAGAGTACTCGTTTTGTTTCCCAGGGTACAACAGCCGGAGCAGTGGTACTGCCGGAGTAGACCTACAACCCGAAGGTTACCTTGAAATCTGCAAAGAAAATTGAACAGAAGTTGTGGAGAGAAAGTGATAGATTGCTGTTGTAGCTGGTGTACTCTTCAGCTGGGTATGGAGCTGTATATATACAGCTCCCGGTTTGAAACAGCTAAAAACGAATTAAATGAGAGGTTTAAATTGCATTAAACGTCTTCAATGCAATTTAATACGTCATTTAATTCTCAGTCAAAGCTCGTTAACTCGTCAGTTACGAAGCTGGACTGAAACTGTTCTGTTATTCAATGCTGGAAGCTACTACGCGTGCGCGCGCGTAAGCCACACTGGTGCGCGCGCGCCCAGGTGTGCACGCCCATGCGCGGTGCGTCCTCTTGGCTCACATCCATGCGCGCGTGCGCCACGTCACCTGCGAGCCTCTACGAGCGCGCCACACAGTCGCGCCGTTTTGGCTCACTTTGGTGCGCCGCGCACGACACCTCCGGACCCATGCACCATGCGCAACCGCGCGCCTCCGTGCCACGTATACCCGCGCGCGGACTGCCACGTCACGCGCTTCGAACCTGCACTCCACTTGGTCCCTGCAGCCTATGAGATCCACCACGCGCACGTGGTCAAAAATACAAAGGCGGCTCTCAAGCGGGCGAAGTGCAAAGTGCGCCATCAAAGCGCCACATTGCGCCTCATCGCCCACGCCACGCGCGCGCGCGAGCGGGTGCGGGTGCGAGTGTGAGTTAGGGTGCTCCGCACCCTTCGCGAGTACACTAGTGAGTGCTCCCATGAAACAATAAGGATGGAGAGTTCCCACTTAAATACCCCTTTAAGTTCCATCTCTCATCCGATGTGGGACAAGGTGCTACTTTCCCTTTTGTTTCAGCATTGAATGTTCCAAACACCCAACTTTGAGCATTAATATCTCATTCATCTTAGCTCCGTTTTGGACGCGGTTTAGTTAGTTGCGAAGCTCCCCCAACATAGAACACAAACCCACAAATAAATATATAAAACCCGCTCATTTTATTATATTTATTTCTAGTCCAAAATAGGAAAAAATAATTTTCCTATATTTGTGAAAAATGCTATTTTCACCTATTTTTCCAACAATCCTCCACATGAAAAATGTTATTTTCATCAAATTTCCAACAATCCCCCACATGTATGGAAATGGATCTTTTCCTTACACCTTTCAACGATAAACTTCGACAGTTGAGTATTGCAAGATAGGTAGGTTGAAGCCTTTGAACCTTCTTTTGTGAAGCGCACTTAGCTTACTAGCGGTGTGTAGACACGATGTCCTTGAACATACCCCCATTTGTGTAAACGACAATACACTTCACACAATACTCTCCCTGGTTTGGCCAACTCCTCATTGTCGTGTCCTATTATGGTCCTGGAACACTAGCCTGGTTCTGCGAGAGCTCTAGGATTTGCGCACCCCACAAATCCATTTGAAGCGACCCCACTTCTCTCTAACATAGGTGATTCCCCTGAATCATTAAAAGCATCATGGTTATTTGATTTCCCGAAATCGTTAACCTTAATATGCTTAGCCTCACATCAATGTCACTGATTGGAATGGACTAGGAAGTATATTTTACTCCCTTTTAGTTTTGTTTGGGGTACTCCCCCACAGTGACTCCGTTTTGGTAATATGATTAAGTTGTCCTATTGAACTAGATCTTGGGATCTCCAGTCAACTAAGTTAGGTTTCCCTCATATTCCCATTTACCACGGGCTTTAGTCCCATTCCTCTTGACGACGTTTCTACTAACTCTCTGCTTAAGCCTTTTGTAAACGGGTCCGCAATGTTATCCGTTGATCTCACATAATCAATTGTGATAACACCCGTTGAGAGTAGTTGTCGTATCGTGTTATGTCTACGTCGCATATGCCTTGATCTGCCATTGTACATCAAGCTTTGAGCTCTACCAATCGTTGATTGGCTATCACAATGTACACATATGGCTGGCAAAGGCTTTGGCCATCTTGGAATATCTTCCACGAATTGACGTAGCCATTCCGCCTCCTCTCCTGACTTATCCAAGGCGATAAATTCAGATTCCATTGTGGATCTCGCTATGACCGTTTGCTTAGAAGACTTCCAAGCAATAGCAGCTCCTCCAAGTGTAAACACGTAACCACTTGTTGATTTGGAATCTTTATTATCCGATATCCAGTTTGCATCAGTGTATCCTTCGATCACTGCTGGTTGTCGGGTATAATGCAGTCCATAATCTCTTGTGTATCTTATGTATTTAAGCACCCTCGTGATAGCTTTCCAATGATCCGCGCACGGATTGCTGGTGTATCTACTTAGCCTACTCACCGCGTAAGCCAAGTCGGGTCTAGTACATGTCATTAGATACATTAGACTGCCAATAATTCTTGAATACTCTAACTGAGCAACTCCATCTCCTTTATTCTTCTTGAGATGTTGGGAGGTATCAACTGGAGTTCGAGCTACACTCGTATCTCCCGAGTTGAATTTTTCAAGAATTTTATCCACATAATGAGATTGACTTAACACAAGACCTTCTTGGGTTCTTATGATCTTTACTCCAAGAATCACATCCGCTAAACCCATGTCTTTCATGTCAAATCTCGCTTTTAACATGCTTTTAGTAGCTTTGATAATTCTATCATTACTCCCAATGATAAGCATATCGTCTACATAAAGGCATAAAATCACATAACCTTCATTTGTGTCTTTGAAATAAACACATTTGTCGCACTCATTTATTTTGAAACCATTGTCAATCATGACATGATCAAACTTTTGGTGCCATTGTTTTGGTGCTTGCTTCAAGCCATACAAAGACTTGACGAGTTTACATACTTTACCCTCTTGACCTGGGGCAGAGAAACCTTCAGGTTGCTCCATGTAAATCTCTTCTTCTAAATCGCCATTTAGAAATGCGGTTTTAACATCCATTTGGTGAACTTCCAAATTTCTTAAAGCCGCTATAGCAAGAACCAATCTAATCGAGGTTATGCGCGTCACAGGCGAGTAGGTATCAAAGTAATCTAGACCTTCCTTTTGTCTAAATCCTTTAATCACCAGCCTAGCCTTGTATTTATCAATACTTCCATCAGTTTTCATCTTCCGTTTGAATATCCAGCGATATCCAAGTGGTTTGCAACCAGGTGGAAGATCTACTAACTCCCAAGTATGATTTTGCAATATAGAATCTATTTCATTTCTTATTGCTTCTTTCCATTGAGGTCTTTCTGAAGAAGAAACCGCTTCGCGATATGTATTGGGCTCGCCCTCAACCATATAGCTAACGAAGTCTGGACCGAAGGATTTTTCAACCCTTGGCCTTTTGCTTCGCCTACGGTCACTTTCTTCAACCTCAGGTTGTTCATGTGTCTTATCATGAACTACCTCATCAACTCGTCTAGATGAGCTTTCACCTACTTCAAAATTAGGTGTTGATGACGTTGCATGTGTTTGTCTTCTCAAAGGAAACACATTTTCAAAGTAAGACACAACGTTAGGATTCACCTCCATGATAGTGTTTACGTGTACATCAGGATTCTTGGACTCATGTACAAGAAAGCGATGTGCACTACTTTGATGCGCATACCCAATAAATATGCAATCAACAGTTTTGGGTCCTATCCTAAGAGCCTTAGGAGGTGGTACAATCACCTTTGCTAGGCACCCCCACACTTTCAAGTATTTATATGAAGGCTTTTTCTTTTTCCATAACTCATATGGAGTCTCGTCTCTCTTTTTCAATGGTATCTTGTTCAAAAGATAATTGGCCGAGAGAATGGCCTCCCCCCACATTTCCTGGCTCACCCCAGAACTTATCAACATGGCGTTCATCATTTCTTTCAATGTGCGGTTTTTTCGTTCCGCCACGCCATTTGATTGTGGAGAATAAGGAGGTGTACACTCATGTACAATGCCACTTTTTGCGCATAAATCGGCAAAAGGTGCAACATATTCGCCTCCTCGGTCGCTTCGCAAAGCTTTTATCTTCTTTTGAAGTTGATTCTCAACTTCATTCTTATACAAGATAAATTTACTTATTGCTTCATCTTTACTTTTTAGTAAATATACATAGCAATATTTAGTACTATCGTCAATAAACGTGATGAAGTACTTATTTCCACCTCTTGTGGGTACCGCTTTTAAATCACAAATATCAGTGTGAATTAAATCAAGGGGTTCGGTTATTCGTTCAACCGATTTCGATGATGTTCTTGTAAGTTTGGATTCAACGCAAGTTTCACACTTATAGTGTGAATCAATATGGAATGTTGGTATACAATTTAAATTGATTAAACGGCGTATTGAATTAAAATTTACGTGACCTAATCTACCATGCCATTTATTCGATTCAGAAAACTCAAGCAGATAAGTAGAAGTAGTAGCAATTTTATTCATGTTCTTGACAGCCATTACATTTAATTTGAACATGCCGTTTTGGGCATAGCCCTTACCCACATACATTCCTCGTTTAGTAAGAACAAAGTTGTCACTTTCAAACACTAAACGAAATCCAAACTTGTTAAGCAACCAACCCGAGACTAGATTCTTGCGCAAGTCCGGGACATACAACACGTTGCTTAGAGTGAGCTCTTTCCCCGAAGTCCACTTCAAGATCACCGTTCCTTCACCCATGATGTCAGCGGTGGCTGCATTTCCCATATACAGCTTCTCTTCTCCAGAAAGCGCCTTGAAGGTGGTAAAGAGGCTTCTGTCTGCGCAAACATGACGGGTCGCGCCCGTATCAACCCACCATCCTTTTGGAGTGTTGGTCACAGTATTGACCTCATCCATCATTGCGCTTTTGTCGGAAATCATTGCCACCAAAGGCATTCCGTCTTCATCCACCATGTGCGCACGCTCACGCTTTGGTTTCTTGCATTGGTTAGCCCGATGCCCCGGCTCGTCACAGTTGTAACAAGTCCCTTGGAACGTTGGAGGTTTCTTTTTCACAACCCCTTTCTTCGGTCCAAGTTTGCTAGCCTTTGCTTTCTCCTTGTCCTTCTTCCCCTTACCCTTTGCGCCTTTAGAGGATTGCCCATGCTCAACCAAATTTGCGCTAGCCGAAGTTTGCGCCTGGCTGCATTTTAGGGCAATTCTATTGCCCTCTTCAATCCGAAGACGAACAATAAGGTCCTCTAAAGTCATCTCCTTTCGTTTGTGTTTAAGATAATTCTTAAAATCCAACCAACCAGGAGGTAACTTTTCAATCATCGCTGCCACTTGAAATGTCTCGCTAAGTGTCATGCCTTCCGCAAAGATGTCATGTAGTATAATTTGGAATTCTTGGACTTGATTCATAACACTTTTAGAATCAACCATTTTGAAATCCAAGAAACGGGCTACCACAAATTTCTTTGTGCCAGCATCCTCCGTTTTGTACTTCTTGTCCAAGGCATCCCAAAGGTCTTTGGAAGTCTTGACGTTGTAGTACACATTATACAATGCATCCGACAGGCCGTTTAACACATAGCCACGACATATGAAATCCGAATGCTTCCAAGCATCTACCGCGCACTGTCTTTGTGCGTCGGTCTCCCCTTCCACAGGTTGGGGAGCGGTTTCCGACAAGAACCTCGCAAGGTTCATGGTGGTCAGGTAGAAGAACATCTTCTGCTGCCACCTTTTGAAGTGTAGACCCGAGAACTTCTCGGGTCGTTCAGCGTGATTGGCCACTGTGGACGCTCCCACAGTGGTGGCGTTAAGAGGGGTTCCCGTCACAACATTTGAGGTGTTGTTAACGTTGACATTTTCGTTCGACATGCTGAAAAATTAAAATTAAAATTTTTAGTCAAAAAATTCTGATTTACGCACAAACCAGAAGGAAACTACTAAATTTTAATTTTACCACAATTTACTGTTACGGCCTCTAAGTCCAACTTTGAAGACCAAAAAACAGAAAATTTATAATTTTTAGAACTTACTAATTGGCTTCTAAGTCCAACTTTGAAGACCAAATCAGAAAGTTTTATTAGCAATTTAGGACAATCTGAATGTAACCAAAAATAGTTTTCAACCAAAGTCGCTCCTTTGAAGATGAAAACCAAAAAAAAAATCTGTTTTTAAAACTCAAACTGAGTGAAAACAAAACTAGTTTGAATCACAAACAGAATGGTTTTGATTACACGAACGGTTTTAAAAATTTGTTTTAAGATTGTAGGAACCGTTCGCGTAATAATAAATAAAATAAACAAATTTTTATTAAAATGATTACAATACAGAAAGCTGGAAAAACAAAATACTATTACAACTGAAATAAACAAATACAAGAAAGGAGTAGAAGCATAATTGACTGAGGCACGTGTTCAACACGCTTCCCTTAAAACAAATTCCGAGTCTCCCAAGAGTACTCTTTTTGTTTCCCAGGGTACAACAGCTGGAGCAGTGGTACTGCCAGAGTAGACCTACAACCCGAAGGTTACCTTGAAATCTGCAAAGAAAATTGAACAGAAGTTGTGGAGAGAAAGTAATAGATTGCTGTTGTAGCTGGTGTACTCTTCAGCTGGGTATGGAGCTGTATATATACAGCTCCCGGTTTGAAACAGCTAAAAACGAATTAAATGAGAGGTTTAAATTGCATTAAACGTCTTCAATGCAATTTAATACGTCATTTAATTCTCAGTCAAAGCTCGTTAACTCGTCAGTTACGAAGCTGGACTGAAACTGTTCTGTTATTCAATGCTGGAAGCTACTACGCGTGCGCGCGCGCAAGCCACACTGGTGCGCGCGCGCCCAGGTGTGTACGCCCATGCGCGGTGCGTCCTCTTGGCTCACATCCATGCGCGCGTGCGCCTCACTGACTCAGGTCCATGCGCGCGTGCGCCACGTCACCTGCGAGCCTCTACGAGCGCGCCACACAGTCGCGCCGTTTTGGCTCACTTTGGTGCGCCGCGCACGACACCTAGTGCGCCATCAAAGCGCCACATTGCGCCTCATCGCCCACGCGAGCGTGTGCGAGTGCGAGTTAGGGTGCTCCGCACCCTTCGCGAGTACACTAGTGAGTGCTCCCATGAAACAATAAGGATGGAGAGTTCCCACTTAAATACCCCTTTAAGTTCCATCTCTCATCCGATGTGGGACAAGGTGCTACTTTCCCTTTTGTTTCAGCATTGAATGTTCCAAACACCCAACTTTGAGCATCGATATCTCATTCATCTTAGCTCCGTTTTGGACGTGGTTTAGTTAGTTGCGAAGCTCTCCCAACATAGAACACAAACCCACAAATAAATATATAAAACCCGCTCATTTTATTATATTTATTTCTAGTCCAAAATAGGAAAAAATAAATTTTCTATATTTGTGAAAAATGCTATTTTCACCTATTTTTCCAACATAACCCGACTGAATAATTTATTCAGATTATTATTATTATTATTATTATTATTATTATTATTATTATTATTATTATTATTATTATTATTATTATTATTATTATTATTTGTCGGGAGCATGTTGCATTAGAATTCATCGCATCTGCCTAAAACATATATGTATTTAAAATTAAAATTTAGTCGCCGTTCACAAAATAAAATATCAGAGCTCATACTATTAGTGTTTCTATGTTTTGTTTTTTATACTCATATAACTTAACCACCTAATTTATTATCTGTCAAATTCAAAATTATTTGTTGTTTTAGTTTCAATCATTATCATTTTACTATTTCGACATCAACTGGCTAGTTGTATCAGTAAGGCTATGTGTTATGGATTCACAATTTTTAACCGTCACGTCATAAAGTGACATTACTTTTTTTCTTTCTATATGTGTGGTTTCACATGTTTTAACAGCCCACTACACCTTTTTTTTTCACATATGGTGTGTAATAGTTTCACATGTTTTAACAGCCCATTACCCCATTAAAATATTATATATAAATCTAATAAAATTAATAAATAAAAAAACATGCGATTGGTCAATGGGGCATGGGGGGCGGATCTAGTGTATAACAAGGGGTAATGCCCGCTACCCCTTGGCGCTCCGGCGGTAGTGTAAAATTAGTGTAAATTTTGGAAAAATTTGACGTTTTTTCTATTTCGTTACAGCTTATTTATAAAACGTTACCGCTTGGCGCGAATCCTAGATCCGCCACTGGTTGCTGCTGGTTAAAGGGCTAACACCAAGGAGGAGCGGAATGGTGTTTAATGTCGGATCACCGCCACCATGGCCAGGGGTGTGAATGTGTGATCCAGTAACAAATGGTCTAACTACGGAGAAAACAGAACGTAGAGTGAATAACCACCATTAAGCTTTTCGGTCCAACGACACCAGATGCCTATCCCTATCAAAATGGTGTGGGCACAAAAACCCCACACAATAGGTAATAGATGGACTTTAAAAGTAGATTTTAGAGGTGTGCGTTTGCCGTTAAAAAAGTGGATAATTTATATTAACCTACAATTAATTATGAAAAATATAAATTAATCTTAACCTACACACGATTTTCAATAACAAAACAAAATGAATAATATTAGATGTAACCCAGCCAAAATAATGATTTCATTTGAAAGATGACAGGAAATATGGGCATTGTAATTTCAGAATTAGCAGGAGACCAAACATGTGAACCCTAAAAAAGAAATCAACTTCCAGTAAAGTATGACATCTTAATTTACCTACAAAATATTAATTAAAACTAGATTTCTACCCGACCACAGCAGCAAAAAAAAAAACATTCCTAGAGTAGAGAAATATCAACAGGGGTTGCCACATCAGCATTCATGATCTACAAAGAACACAACAGAAAGTAAAATCAGATATCAGGTCACCCTTGTGAAACATAAATCAACAATAACAATGCCTTGATCCGTTACCCAACCCGTTAGACCCGCCCATTTTGCACTTCAGACAAAAGTAACGTTACTAACCTTCTAGACAATGCAGTTACATCTTCATTCAACCAAGGAGTTTCCAGAAACTCATCACCACAATCTTTGACATCAATCGTCTCCATTTCAAATTCGTTACGACCACAGTACTCATTCCACTCAAACCACATTTTCGCAATGGACTCCTTTCGGAAACATGTGGTATGATCTTTCTCTTCAGGAGAACCCGCAGCAATTAATCGATAAGTATACACCTTCCTCACCTGCCCGGGTCGAAAAGCCCGACCTATCGCTTGACGGGTCACAGACGGATTCAAATGCACATCCAAGATAATGATTCTAGAAGCCCCAACCAATGAAATACCCTCCCCACACGCCTTTATTGACCCGAAAAACACTTTGGCTTCATAAGTGTTGTTGAATGCATCCATTGCCACCTCGCGCTCATCATTGTCATGATCTCCAGTTATCATGAATATTTCCTTGTTAAGTCTCCACCCTTTGACTTTCATGGTCAACTGTAGCAAGAAATTTAACGGGAGTAGATAATTACCGAAAACGAGAAGTTTTTCGCCACTGGATTCACAAAGGCGAAGTAGATTGAGAAAAAACTTAGCCTTCACACCTTCTCTCTCATCCAAGTTCTCCAAAAGTGCATCAATTTTTTTGTGTATGTTGTCGTCGTTTTTGTCGTTAGTTGCGGAATTTACAAGAGACTTGAGTTCCGGGTGGACGTAAAGGGCACTACCGTCCGCACTAACTTTGAATTTTCTCGACATTTTTTTCAAATCTTTAACTTCCCGTCTTTGCTTCGGGGTAAGGTTTAAAAACACGGAAAAATCCACATGGCCCGGAAGCTCATCCAAGAAATCCCCTTTGTAGTAGTGAAGAACCTTTTTCGTCATCTCCCGTAAATCTTCGATAACCGTAACCTTTCTTTTAAAATTCTCATCCTTGAGTAATGTATGTTCAACCAGCTCACAAAACTCGACGTCAGTGCCCTTCTTTGAGAGCTTTCTTCGGGTTTCCATTGATACTCTACTCAAAATACGCCTTTTTATTGTTCTAGAATCCTCCATTTTCAAGAACCTTGGTCGAACAAGGTTCAAGATATTGAAGACCTCAGTCACGTGATTTTGGTAGAGTGTTCCGGAAAGAACCACTTTTCTTGGAGTTTGAACCTTTTCAACAGACGTAAAAACATCAGTGTCCTTGTTTCTTGGAGTGTGGCCCTCGTCTAATATCACAAGTGATGGGAATGTCAACAGTATTTCTTGACAGGTGGCGGAAACCGCGCTTCTGTCATTGTCACACACTATTGTGGAGAACTGTTTATAGCCGAGAAACAGTATGGACCTCGTGTTGGCCCATTGTTTGAGCACTTCAAGTTGCTGAGCCCGGTTATCGGCCTTTTGGGAATAACAGTCAAAGAGGGGTATGTCTTCAACTTGCCATCTTTTAAACTCTTTCTTCCACGTGGCTAGAATACCTCTTGGTAGAACCACTAACGGTCTTGCATCTGGATATTTAGCCATAAAACTTTGGATAAAACTGATGAGCATGAACGTTTTCCCAGAACCCGGAGCGTGGGCCAGGATGCAGCCACCTGGATTGTCGGTAACTAAGTTACTTAAAAGAAAATTAAAGCCTTCAATTTGATGCGGCTTCATTTGCTTTTTATGCCTCGGATGAGCTGATACTTCTACCACCGAGAAATCTTTTCCCGGTGTTTTCACTCCATCGAGAACTGCACCAGACGACTCTCCAGATTTATCAGACCGGCCTTCGTTATAATAAGTCCTCGTACTCTTCGAGCTCTGAGTTCAGATCAAACACAACATTATAATCTCAAATGCTATTTGTTAACGTAGATTAAGAAAGACAGTTTACGTAAATGTGTAAATGAAGAAATGGGATGTACCTTGGGGCGCTGATACTCGATAATGGAATCGATACTCCGTTCAACTACCCCACAGACACGGCACACGTAACCGATATCGTCTTTTAATATATATGAATGGTCACATTCTTCATCTACCTTTGCATGTTCGGTGGCTGAATGGTCCATATCAGCATCCTGACAGAGATAAAAGGAAATTACACTTCTTGAACTTAGACCTAAAGTAACTTTGACCTTGATCAATGAAAAATTTCTGGTGCCACAAATTTACATGAAATCAAACCAAGTACAAAATCATGTTTTTTAATATATAGGTAGAAAATGCCACATCTAATACATGTATTAATGAACTAAACCTTTGTTCAAGCATTTTTCTCATTCTTTTGTTTGTGCATCAGGTATCCTGATACATTCTATGCAGTTAATGCGGTAAAGAATCCGATATCGGTCAACGACCGATATTTGAGATATAGGTTATCGCGGTGGGATATCGGTAATTTTAATATCATGTAGAATTTATATATACACTAACAATTCAGTATACTCTCCTACCATTAACAAATTAAATTAACCTTTTGCAACTTGCAAAACCCCAACAATTGTAGCAAGTAGGAACTGATTAAGACGTAAAACACTAACAATTAAGACTTAAAACACTAATAGCAGCAATAAAAAGAAAGACAAATGGTAGAACTAAGAAGAAAGGTATTGATATCGCGAAAGTCGGTGATATATTGGTCAATATCGTCGATAATATCGGTATTGATAGTTGACACCGATATATTACATGGGGACCAATACATATCACCGATACTAAGTGCATAGGATACATTCTCTTTGAATTTAATTACTTGGCATGTGAGCATACAAATAACAAATAAAGATTAAAGAAAACGTGTACCTTTGAGGACTCTAATCCAAAGTTCATTTCTTGCCATATGTCAGCTAAACCATCAGCAAGTGGATCATTTTCTTCCATATCTGAATCAGAATCGCCACCGACATATTCACCTTTATCGTGCTTCCTTTCAACCTCTGCATCTTCATCGACATTCTTGTCTTCTGTAATTGTTGACCCGACAACGATATTTGTTTGTTCTCCTTCTTTTTCTCTTCCTTTCCCTTTCCCTTTTCCCCTCCCTCTCCCTCGTCCACCGCCACTTCCACTGCCACCGCCACCACCGCCTATTCCTCCGCCTCCTTTCCCGCTTGAAGATTGACCTTGCGAATAATCTCCCTCCTGCATGATGAAACCAAAACATCATAAAAACATTCAATTATATTAAATCAAAACAGGTTTGGGTCGACTAATACGATCCGTTTAAAAAAGGGGTCGTGTGGGTTGATCCGTATTAAAAACAGGTCGGGTTCGGGTTGACCCGTTAACTTGTTTAACTATTTAGTTTTAAAAAAAACTTTTATATTTTTGTTTTCGTTTGTTTCTGTTTACATGGTTAGTCATAATAATGTTAGTTTTGACACATTATATTGTTTACTTGTCACACTCATACTCACCATTAAACATGTTATCGATACCCCGCTTAAAACCCAACAACTCGCTTAAAAATCAACTTGTATGGCTCATTTAAAAATACGAATTAAACGGGTCGTGTTTGGGTTGACCAGAATTTATATGTGTGCGGATTAGTGTTGAAATATTTGACCCGAATAATAATATGGGTCAGGTTCAGGTTGAACATTTCAATCAATCAACCCGACACGATTGACACCCCTAGTTGAATGGGTAAATTTAAAAACTAGTAAAAAGGTGAAACACGTCAAATGGGTCAGACACCTCCAATCGAAATCACTTCATTCAAAAGGTTTTATTTACAATTCAGTAGTACGGTTAAGTTATTTATATTTGATACAATCATCAAAATGGGTAGGTACCCGACCCAGCCTGTTTTGACATCTTACCAGCGTACCCATTTGGCCACTTCTACGGGTAAGCATGTAACACATCTTTATCGGTAACAGTTTGCATCACAAATACATGAAAGGTTATACCAGATCTTCATTGAACTTACCAAAAATTGTTTCATTGAAAACTGCCCTTCAGGCTTATTCAAGACCACGTCTCGATATGGTTGAAAAGGCCTCCCGATTGTGGGTTCGTCATCATCCGAGTCGATATTAACAACAGCACCTGGTGCATTTGTGTCATGAACATTGCCAGCATCATGCATAACAATATCCCGCACAGGATTTGTGACGGGAACCTCATTTTTCACATGATTTGTCTCCATTAAATCAGCTCCTAGTGAGGGAAACCTTCTAAAAGAAGGCATCAACATCTGTTTTCTTAGCAAAATTAGATCTTCTATGTCTTTTGTAACAGACCCGTATTTAGGTGAATCGAGCTCTTGCATCCGGTCTCTAATAGCAAACGGGTTAGAATAGTCAATTGTTCTTTTCGACTTGTTTGCATCGTATGCGTACGCACTGTACAGTGGGCTTGGAGATGCACTTTCTTCATTCTTGATTAGCTGTCCCGTAAATTTTCCTAAAACAAAAACACACATACAAGAAGTGAGAACTTTCTACCCTTCTAACTTCAATTCAAAGTCACAAACGTAACATGAGTGGCAGATCTTGGCCTGCGTTATTTCTTGACTACGCTTACAAGAATCTTGCTACAATTACCAACAGATAATAAAAGAACACAAGCTCAAAGATCATTAATCCTAAACGCTTGATTGTCAGACCATGTGTTATAGAGGGGCTCCGTTGAGAACAAAAAAGGTCTGCCACATGGCACCACGTAGATGCCACCTAAGCAACCATCATGCCCCACGCCCCAACGGCGCCCCACCGTGGTCTAACAGCATATATCTCTCTATCTGTATTTGTATTTACAGTGATCTCGCCAACGCACAAACTCGAAAAAAATGTAGCTAATAAACAATATCCATTAGAGTTCATTAGCACTCTCAAACCCTAAAAATCACCAAATTAGCACAAAATTCTCATTTCTGAAAACATAAAAACATATCTAGGGTTTTAACTTGTAACATTTCAACATAAGCTACTAATTCACAACACTGATTCAATCAAACAATCATCTAACAAAACTGAACAAATATAATCCATACATATGTGCGAGAAAAAGAGTACCAGAGGGTGTAGAGCTTGTGGTGTAATGCGTTTTCATCCGATCTTCGATGTCCATTGACTGTAACAAAATAGAGGATTATATGATCGGTAATCGGATATAATTATACGCATAAGGATCACTTGTTCGTGGTATTTAAACGGAAAAAAAACTTAAAATTAACACAAACCCTAGAAATTGAGCACGGAGATGACTTACATTGTGAATTGGGGCAACAGTGACGTCAGTTTAACGATTATGGTTGAAGAATAGAAGGATTATAGAGGAAAAGTAACTGCTATGGAGGACTGTGAGTGGGTTTTGGGGTTGGGTTGGGGTGAAATTTGATGCGAAGAACAAACACTAGGAGAGAATAATAATATGTCTAGTGTTGGAAAAAGCTCAATTTCTCTTTTTGGTGACACTTAACCCTATAATTATTTTTCATAACAACAATAATAGTTTTTTTTTACATCTAACCTTATGCATGTAAAGAATTAAAACTTATACAAAAAAAGGCAAACATTATATCATTAGGATACCACTAGATAATTTAAACAATTTAACTATAACTAGTGTGATTTCTTCGTGCTTCGCGATGGACTTTTGTTCAATATCAGTTCGGTTCACTACAATACCAGTATGATATTAAGATGCTTAGCATAACAACCGAAACATGTTTTTATCGATTGAAAACTACATGTTTAAATCACCGTGCGTGTGTCAAACGGTCTAATAATTAACCTTTCAAGTTTAACGACTTGTATTACTGCATATTTTAGTACACTTGACAAATTTTATAATACACAATTAAAAAAGTTTAATTAAATGTTTAGAAAAATAGAATGTTGTTATGCTTTATATATTATACAAACTCACTACCTTCAACATTTCTTGAAAAAAAAATTATGCCTATTCCTCATATCCATATTCACAACATATAAACTGTAAGAAACTCCACCATAGAAAAAACAAACCCACACCCAAAATTAGTCTCTATTGTCCTCTCTCTCTACCCCTAAATCAAGTTCATCAGAAATCATAGATCTTGAAGATGAAAAGCCTCATCTTCTCTTACAACCCGTGAGAAAAACACTCATTTATCTCTCTTCTTTCTCTCTCCCTCTCTCTCTCTCTACCACATTGCACCACCATTGTTAAGTGGAAAAGAAGTCGAGAGGACCGGAGCAGCCGGCGGCAACAATGGAACAGTCGGCACCGGTAATCTCGTGGCTGTGATGGTTCTTTTCCGGCAGCCAATGGTGAATTCCAGTGACTTTTGTTCTTTTTCCCGTTTGCGTCATTACTTAAATCAGAGTGACCCATCATAATGTAACAACCCGACTTTTCGGATCGTTACCCGTTCGCTTTTGCTTCGATTTGTAATCGTCTTGTATTCCGGGATTTGATATAAATAAAGGGTTATGTTATACTAAATACATTTTCATCTCACCGCATCGCCACATGCTTAAACGCTTTATATTCGCAACGCTTACGCAACACGAATTACAAAGAATTAAGGTATTTAAATTACCGAGTGTGTTTGTTATGTTACTATACGCCTCCGCATTCGCTTACCATGACTAACACGCTAAATCGCAAACGATGTTATTAGTAGTAGTAATGTTATGCTGTGTGTTCTTATGTGCTTTACTTGTGTGTGCTTATTATGTGTATTGTTACTCGCAAACGCTATCGCAACGCAAACTCAACGCTACTCGCACAACTCGAATTATCACACTAAAACGCAATGCGACCCGAAACTCAGTGTTACGCTAAAATATTTAAGGTACCAATACTATTTAACGCAACAAAACACATTAAACGAGCATCCTACAAGAGAAACGAAGAAATTGATGCACAAAATAGGCCCTTCGAATGAAGCCACACCGCCTCGTACGAAGGCACTACCTTCGTACGAAGGCAACAGGTTCGAACCAGGTGCCTTGTGCGATCAGACTTCTCCTATAAATACCCAGCCACACTCCTCATTCATTCTCACTTGGTGATTTCATACCGAACCTTTGCTGAATTGCCGTCCGAATTTTCAAGTAAGATTTAACAGTTTTATTCAATTACACAACGTTTTCTACTTCGATTTCCACAAGAATCACTTGGTTTTCATCTAAACTCTTATGTTTTCACTTGAAACTTCATCTTTCTCACTTAAACTCTATCATTTTCATCTTACCTTCTTTGATTTCATAAAATCTTCATCTTTTCTTCATAAATTCCTGTTTTTTACAAAAACTCTTCATCTTTTTCATTAAAACTTCTTCTTCTACAACGGATTTACACTTAACCGAGTGTATTGGGACTAGCCACGACTTCCCAAATTAGAAATCAGTTGATTTCACGCTAACCAAGTGCTAGATCTAAGTTGGAACTCCTTTGAAACTTTCTTAAACTTGATTTTCACCTTAAAACGGACCTAAAACGGCATGTATTTCGTTCACTGAATAGTGGAACGAGGTAATGCCGAAACCAGCTTGAAAAAGACTCGGAAACACATCCGATTCAGGCAAAAACACAACGCCGAATGCCAAAAACAGCCACGTTTGTGAACTGGGTTGTTCTGTGCGAAGCCAGCTTCGTACGAAGGCACATGGCCTCGTACGAAGGCGCTGCCTTCGTACAAAGGCACTGGTTTTACACCTAACAGCCCGATTCCCACTCGTGACATAATCAAAGACCTCTCCGACTTTAAGTTTAATCACTAGCTTAAGGTTGGAAGGATGTGATGTGCAAATTATGGTCTATAAAAACTATACCTAATCTAGACACCCTAGTTTTAAATTTATAAACTAAGACTCTCTAAATGCTAGACCACTGACAGGCAAGTGTACCTATCGTACGTAGTAAAGCCTAATGAAGTCCGAGTATCGAACCCACGAGACACTAGCGACGCTAAACTAGACTCTGACTCCGACTAAACTAAATCATCTCAATTTAATCACTAGTCAAAACCGAATAGTCAAAACATTAAGTCAAAGTTCATCTAGACCTAGGTAGCACGAGAAGTTTAGCCAAGAAACATAACCACTAAAAAGAAACGAGTCTCAAACGATAAACAAAACATAGTATCAAATTTGAAAACACAAAGTCTTAACAAAATTTAATACTAATAAATTGCAAACCAAACCCGAATCTTGAATCGTGGCTTGAACTCTCGAACCAATCCTTTTTCTCTTTCTCTTCCGTCTGATCTTCTTGCTGCCGTCAAATGTCTTCAAACTCCCACTGATCTTCTCCTCGAATTATGCTTGCTGCCGTCTATCCTTCTCGTATATTCAGCCGTCTATTCCCCCTTAAGTCTTCTGTTCGTCGAACTTCTCTCAAAAGAAAATTCTTCCATAATCTCAGTTGTTGTCATATTATATGGACTAGGTTTAATTATTGACCAACAATTTCTTCACATGGCCCAAGGCCAATTTACGTAACATGGAAAGACCAAAAAAATGGCGGTCCACTTAATATGGACTTCACGTCCATAATGATGTCCCAAATCCACTTGCTGTTGTCTTCAAAAAATAATAATAATAGCCCTCCTTTGCCTTCTGTCATAATTAATTGGAATCCCCCTTTGTTTTTACGAAATTAATAGGGATACACCTCAACTGCCTTTTGTCGAAATATAATAATAATAATATCAATGGCCAGCTTTCGTCTAATGGGTATTTTGGCACCCCAAACTTCATGCGGCAATTTTAATTCAATCACTGGCGCCCCACTCTTCCCAACTGACTGGTTATTTCCATTATACGCGTTTTTGCTCCATTTGCACCAGGACCTGTCCCAACACAAACTAACGTAATATAATACTAAAAACTATAAAAAACAAATAAAAACTATACAATAATTATACATTTTACACGGGGAAAATATGTATATTTACCACACATTAGGATGAACACTCTATTTTCCGAAGACAGACGCGAAAACACTCGATTTTGGACAACGGAAGCCCCACGTGTCCTTTATGTTTAAAGTTGATGAGTTTTGTAGTTTATGTTTTAAAATCCTGCACGTTATGTCCTTTAGGCCTAACCCAGTTAATTTTTTTTGTTAAATTAGATCATGTGCAGAGCACATGAGGGTATAATTGTCTTTTTACCCTATTATTTAAAAGAAAAAAATAAACAATTTATATGGTTTTTAGTATTTATATATTTGATTGAATGATTGATGAGTTTATATTATATGAATAATTGCGAATAGGGCCCAAATTTTTTATCTCGAACAAGGCCAAATTTATTTATTTTTTTGTGATTTTCGAAGACAGCCCTATGTAACGCGCTTAACTCCAACTATTGAAACTATGAATAGTTCGCTTTAGATTGTGTTTTATCTCAAATAGATCATATCAATGAATTTTATTTAAAACTGTAATGTGTCATTCTAAATCATTAATATGCAAAGATTTAAATTATTATACAGACACCATTGGTTCTGTAATCATAACTAACGTTAACTACTTATAAGATATATACGAAGTTTACATAACCTGGCCCATATTTTTTGACCCGTCACGGTTCAACTTGCAATGAATTATATGTTCGCAGTTAGCAGTTCGCTAGCCATGTTCTGCTCTGTTACCTTGTTGCAGTGGATAGGCTAAAAACCTCTTCACAAAGCCCTTTGGAAATAAGAAGCAAGATAACAATCTAAACATGCGATCCAGTGATGTTTCCGCCTGTTGTTGAGCGTACAAACGATGAACGGATATATGGAAAAATGTTTTTTTTTACCAAATGAATTTTTGGCCCGTTTACTTTTATATGGGTCGATTTGGGTTGTGTTTATTTCAAATGGGTCAAATTAAAATAGTTAGCTAGAAGTGATCACATAACTAAATGTTGCCTAAAACTTGTCTACAATGCATGTAACCTTGTTAGTAATTTATAAGATATATTCATATTATTATTGAGACAGAATGTTTGTTGATCATAATTAGCCCATTGTTTTCAAATTAGTTTTGAAGCTATAGGATCTGTTTTAACTCATAAGAACCGAGCCCGAAGGCATATCAAATTACACGAACAACTCGGAGTCCTATTTCATCCTTTCGACTAGAAATAGCTATATATACAGCTATACAAACTAAACTAACAAAGGAATGAATCAATAGCTATCCTGCTAGTACACAACTTATCTTCTACATGACCAAACTATTCGACCTTTTACCGACTGTTGAGATTTGCATGGTGTGCAAACATGGCAGTACCCGAATGCTCTTCAATGACCTGAACCTCAGGTGGATTTTGGCTAGCTTGAGCAGGTGTGGTAACTGGCCTATTATCAACAGCTGGAGCGAGTGGTGCACCGTTTGCTAAAGATGAGCCTGGCCCGTTGCTCCCTTCCTCTGTGTTCCCTTGGTCCTGTAGTTGTAACGCGTGCTCCAAGCTCCACAAAACATCTCCCATGGTTGGCCGGTCAACCCCGTATTCGGATAAACATTTTTCAGCTGCCTCTGCACACTTGTTCATTGACTCGGGGTTGATGTGGCCAACCAGATTTGGGTCTATTATCTTTTCTAATAGACCTTTTCGTTTCCATTGCATGGCCCATTCGACTAAGTTCACTTGTTCTCTTGGTAGGGCCGGGTCAATGGCGGGCCTCGCACACAACACTTCCAATAGCACCACCCCGAAGGAATACACGTCAGATTTATCTGTTAGTTGTTGCTTACGGAAATATTCAGGGTCCAAGTACCCGAAACTTCCTTTAACCGCGGTACTCACATGGGCCTCCCCCATCCCTACATCTTTCGAAAGCCCGAAATCTGACATCTTTGCAATGAAATTCTCATCTAGTAAAATATTGGTGGACTTTACGTCACGGTGGATGATGGCCGAGGCCGCCCCCGTATGGAGGTAGTGAAGCCCTCGGACCGCCCCGATGCACATCTCTAGTCTTTGCTTCCACGAGATTGCGGGCAAGTTTTTCCCGTACAAGTGGTCTCTCATAGACCCGTGTTTCATATACTCGTACACTAGGATCATCTCAGCATTCTCGTCACAGTACCCGATCAACGACACCAAGTGACGGTGGCGGAGTTTCGACAACATTTGCAACTCGGTTTGGAATTCGTGTATGCCTTGTTCGGATTGCGAGTTTCCCCGTTTCACCGCCACTTTCGTACCATCGTCAAGTACTCCAAGATACACATTCCCGAAACCACCCACACCGATTATCGAATTTGAATCCCAGTTTTTCGTAGCTTCTTGCAACTCGGCAAACGAAAGATATCGACCCAAACCCATAGTCGACGAATAAAACGCACTCTTTTTCGAGCCCAACGAGGTTTTACTCGACGCCATAAAACTCGAATCGCCCGCATGAAGTGGTAACAACCATGAAGAGAAACTATTCTTCTTTTGCCAATCTTGAGGCCTCTTCTGCCACTTCACAGCCATTGCACCCAACCCCGCAAACGCCCCGAACATCATTGCGAACCCAACCGCCGCAACCGTGCCCCGGCTAGGACCCGTGGCCGACCTCCCATCCGCACCAAACACCCCATCCAAACTATTAACCGAATTATTAATCCTCAATATCTCAACCCCATTAAGGATCGCGTTCTTTGTCCCTATCGGTTCATTCAACGGACCGATCTGGACCAAGAACGGGTTCGACACCAACGAAGCCTCCACAAACAAATCCTTATAATACGCCACCGACAACCCACCCGTGACAGTCGACAAATCAAGCGCGGACACCGCGATTTTCCCACCAACATACACATTAAAATACAACTCATTCAACGACTTGCTTACAATATCACAAAAATGCAAACGAACAAGATACGGATACGAATGATCAAGATCAAACTGCCATGTCACATTAAAATTAGGGCTACTCGTCTCTGAATTCCCCATTTGGACCGCGGATGCATACACCGTTGGAGGCGCAATCAAAGGCGACCCGCCTTCTAAATACGTAACAACATTAGGCGCAATTGATACACTCTTCGCCCCCGATTGAACCTTTTGGTATTTTCGATCGGTATCCCAATGCCGACCCAACGTATCATTACCCGGACCGATCTCACCTCCTCCGACATTGAGCCGATACATTTTTTGAAACGAAAACCTCGTCATCCCGTCAACTTTTTTCCCTACGGGAAAAAGAGCATCCGCATGTTCAGGAATCAACATATCAGGCGCGGAAACTACTTCGATCGCGTTAACGAACGCAGGCGAATCCTTCTCGCCGGAAAACACGATGTTCACGTTTGGTGTGGTGACATTCATGAGGTACTCTTGCATTTCAATCGCTTTAGGAGTGTATTCATGCAGAAGAACCAACGTGTTGCATGCAACGACGGAAAACTTGGTCTCGTCGAGTTTAAACTCGTTGTTTTTCACCGGATTAAAATGTAAACGTACCCAATGCCAGCCGGGTTTGGTAACATGGAACGAATAAGTCGCTTTTGCATTGAACACTTTGGCGGATTTGTAGATTGGGAGAGGGACTTTGGCGGATTGATCGTGGACGTTGATTTCGCGGCCGTCGTATTTGAGGTATTGTGAGGAGGATGAATCGGAGGAGAAAGTGCGGCGGTCGGGGAGGGTGGTTTGGGAGGAGGAGCCGCAGTCGATTAGGTAGTTGTCTGGGGGTTTGAACGTGTCGGGTTTGGTGGGGGCGGGAGAGACGGTGGAGATGGTGACGGAGAAGAGAAGAAGAGGGAGAAGAATGGCCATGATCGCTATCCCATTTGTCTTCGAGGTTGAGGTGAGGTTTTGCCGGAGAAGACAAAGGGAGGGATCAAGTTTTTGTTACGCATTTTTTTGGTTTTTCCTCCCTTTTGTTGTGTCCATTCTAATTTTAGTATATATATGGTTTTGAATTTGAATTAATATGTCTAAATTAAGAAAACATGTTTTGCTAGAGATTGAGAAGAAGATTTGTACTTTTGTAGAATGAGAATTGAGAAATGCAATTTAAGTTCTAAATCTTAAAAATAATAGTTATTTATATTGCCGAACTTTCGGGGTTTGAGTCTCACTTGAAGCAAAATTGTTCTGGGTTAAGCCAAGGGTTTTATCATGTGGCTATAAAATATCGTTGAAAAGACTTTCAATTACTAATGTAAATTAAAACGTTTTGTTCAAACGTTTAAGTCCATGTTTATGAAAATATGTTTTTATCCAACTTTAAGTTGGGAATTTCAAAGATAAACATTTTTCGTTGTGTATTTAACAAAACAGGTACCAACTGATGGTCACATGCTCGAGATGTTGGAAAACCGAGGTGTGACACTGGAATTCAATTCCAGCTTCGTTTTTACCCTTTATTTGTTAGAATATATAAACTAAACTATATATATTATGTTATTATTTTAGTATTTAGGTTAGGATTAAGATTTAGATATTATTAAACGGTTGGTAATAGGTGTGTCGGTTGACAAACCGTCACCACCACCGTATATATATGATGTATTCGCTATTGTTTACGGTTACCAAGACAATTCAGAATTATCAATTCGAATTGTCCATCCTTTAATCTTTTGATCTCTGCATATTATATGATTGTGATGTTCTTAGAATTCTGTTCTTGATATCCAATATAGTGGTATCAGAGCATCAGGAAACGATCCCAGGGATTTCGAAACGCTGCGCAAACCGGAATATCAAGAACAGTCAAGGAAAGAAAGACGATTCAACACAAGATTGTTGAAAAGGAATTAATTCCAATTTCGATCCAGGGAGGAACAAACACTAGTGAGCGATACCGGAAGAACATCCAAAAAAATACGGTTATGATTTGTCTGTTATACGGGACGAATCAGATTTAAAGAAGAGCGACATATGCAGGAAGTCGATAAACATAGAAGATCTCTTTCTTAAGAAGAAGAAGAAGAAGAGAAGATACATGTTCAAGAAACAGGAAAAAGAATTACGAAACGAAGAATCATCGGAGAATTACGACCCAGAATTACGAAACGGGATTAATTTGATTCATATATGACACCGAGTTCATACTCTCATAGTCTCATATATGGAAAAAGGAATTAATCAAGATGACTCCGCATGGCGTTGAGTAAAAGACGACTCCGCATGGCGTTGAGTAGAAGATGACTCCGCATGGCGTTGAGTAAAAGACGACTCCGCATGACGTTGAGTAGAAGAGAGACAGGAGCGATGATGAATATACAATTGCCGGCAACAAGACATTCAGATCCGACATGATGTTTCCATTGCCGGCAACAAAGAAAGATAAATACAGAAGAAAGAGACAAGACGGTGAAGAACGAAGATGTTTCAAGAATGAAGGCAGCAAGACATTCAGATCTGCAGAACGGAAGAAAGATAATATGAAGACAACTACTCTTCAAATTTGTTAGGAAACTGGAATGCGGACAAACGTTTTAATAAACGAAGGAGGTTTCAATGTTCCCAGGATTAACCAAGTTTAGTTTAGGGGCAGGTGTTAGAATATATAAACTAAACTATATATATTATGTTATTATTTTAGTATTTAGGTTAGGATTAAGATTTAGATATTATTAAACGGTTGGTGATAGGTGTGTCGGTTGACAAACCGTCACCACCACCGTATATATATGATGTATTCGCTATTGTTTACGGTTACCAAGACAATTCAGAATTATCAATTCGAATTGTCCATCCTTTAATCTTTTGATCTCTGCATATTATATGATTGTGATGTTCTTAGAATTCTGTTCTTGATATCCAATATAGTGGTATCAGAGCATCAGGAAACGATCCCAGGGATTTCGAAACGCTGCGCAAACCGGAATATCAAGAACAGTCAAGGAAAGAAAGACGATTCAACACAAGATTGTTGAAAAGGAATTAATTCCAATTTCGATCCAGGGAGGAACAAACACTAGTGAGCGATACCGGAAGAACATCCAAAAAAATACGGTTATGATTTGTCTGTTATACGGGACGAATCAGATTTAAAGAAGAGCGACATATGCAGGAAGTCGATAAACATAGAAGATCTCTTTCTTAAGAAGAAGAAGAAGAGAAGATACATGTTCAAGAAACAGGAAAAAGAATTACGAAACGAAGAATCATCGCAGAATTACGACCCAGAATTACGAAACGGGATTAATTTGATTCATATATGACACCGAGTTCATACTCTCATAGTCTCATATATGGAAAAAGGAATTAATCAAGATGACTCCGCATGGCGTTGAGTAAAAGACGACTCCGCATGGCGTTGAGTAGAAGATGACTCCGCATGGCGTTGAGTAAAAGACGACTCCGCATGACGTTGAGTAGAAGAGAGACAAGAGCGATGATGAATATACAATTGCCGGCAACAAGACATTCAGATCCGACATGATGTTTCCATTGCCAGCAACAAAGAAAGATAAATACAGAAGAAAGAGACAAGACGGTGAAGAACGAAGATGTTTCAAGAATGAAGGCAGCAAGACATTCAGATCTGCAGAACGGAAGAAAGATAATATGAAGACAACTACTCTTCAAATTTGTTAGGAAACTGGAATGCGGACAAACGTTTTAATAAACGAAGGAGGTTTCAATGTTCCCAGGATTAACCAAGTTTAGTTTAGGGGCAGGTGTTAGAATATATAAACTAAACTATATATATTATGTTATTATTTTAGTATTTAGGTTAGGATTAAGATTTAGATATTATTAAACGGTTGGTGATAGGTGTGTCGGTTGACAAACCGTCACCACCACCGTATATATATGATGTATTCGCTATTGTTTACGGTTACCAAGACAATTCAGAATTATCAATTCGAATTGTCCATCCTTTAATCTTTTGATCTCTGCATATTATATGATTGTGATGTTCTTAGAATTCTGTTCTTGATATCCAATATTATTTTCGCCGGATTGCAAAAGTTAACTCCTGAACTTGTTCTTGAACCTTCATTTTCTGCGTCAGTTATAACAACTTCGTCTCATGGTTGTGAATTACTACATCAATCAATGTATAAATATTGAAGGATTTTTCGGCTCTGATACCAAATGATAGGAATTGAAATCAAATAAAACGA
The DNA here is from genome assembly GCA_030545235.1 of Helianthus tuberosus. NCBI lineage: Eukaryota > Viridiplantae > Streptophyta > Magnoliopsida > Asterales > Asteraceae > Helianthus > Helianthus tuberosus. The sequence goes on from CM060367.1 coordinate 84,413,938, forward strand.
ATATACTATAGGCTTAAAGAGCTAAAAAAAACTCCACTTGATTAATTAGGACAGTTTAATATTTAGGATACATGAGTCACCACCTAAATTTGTAATTAGATTCCAAAGAACAACACTTAAGTGGCCAAACATGAGCTAGCAATAGAAAACCTGGTAACTCATGAAATGATAGAAAACAGAAAAAAAAATTATTTAAAAACTCAATGGCTTTTTTCTTGTTGCTCATAAATGTGGATGACTACCCTTCACCACTACTATATTACTATATATTGCTATGGTCTGGTGTAGCAATCCCTCAACATTCACATCACCACCTTCACCTCCACCTCCACCTCATCATGTTCCCTTCCATCCCCATCAAGTTCTAATCCACATGGGTGCCACGCAGACTTCCCCAATATATTCACATTCCCACACCACATGGTCTAAAAGTGAAATGCAGAAACATTAAATAAATATGGGAAGTAAATTGCAAAACATAAATACATTAGGAAATTAAACGTGAGATAGCTTGTGCATTGGTTGGTTATGCATACATGGTGATGTAAAAGGTAATGGGGAGGGGAGGGGGGGTTGATGAAATGGGTCGACGACGATCCTTACCCAATATACATAGTTTATAAAACCTTGTACAAATCATTATCCCACCCAAATAAACCGCATTTAAGTCTCATAAAGTGGACCACATGTGAATTTTGAAATAGTTTTTAAAGGGTATTTTTTCTGCCTTAAAAACAAGTAAAATGGATGGAGGTGTACAAAACCGTTTTGTTTTTATTTCTTATAAGGATGTCTGGTTCTTAAACCGAATCGGTTTTTTTCTTCATGGAGTCAACCGGTTTGGTCCAAACAAACCGATTTTAGACTTTTTTTTTATTATGTTCACATTGGTTCGAGTTACAAACTGATTCAAAGAAAGATGCAAGTTATTCTTCCATGCTTGGTACTTGGATGATGGTACGATTATAGGTGATGCTAAAGAGGTGGCTAAAGCTTTAGAAATCATCAGGTTTGAAGGGGCCGGTTTGGGGGCTTGAACTTAACGTCAAGAAAACATACGTTTTTGGCCATCGTGCAATGGAGTTAAGGCGCATGAGGGTTTGTTTCCTAACATGATTGGAAGGCCGATGTTGGGTATGAAACTCCTCAGGTGAGTTGTTAGTTGGGATGCGGGTTTCATCAATAGTTTGGTCGTGAAAAAGGCATCTCGTGCAGTGGATCTGATGGGCTGTCTTCCTCATCTGCGGGACCCTTAATGCAAGCTCCTCTTGCTGCACTCCTGCATGGGGGTTGCTAAGCTGTTATTCGGCCTCAGAACATGCCTGCCTACGTTTGTTGGGGAGGCTATTTCGGTTTTTGACAAAGGCCTTTGGAGAGTGATCGAGGATATTGTGTTTTGCATGGGTTCATTTTTGGGGGATCTTCAATGGAGGCTAGCATCCTTTCTTATCCGTTTTGGGGGTTTAGGTTTATGTTCGGCTGAGGATGTATCTACATACGCTTTTGTGGCCTCGAGGGCGCAATCTTGGAGTTTGCAGAACTACATTCTTCGTAACTATGGTAATGTTGGGTTAGATTCCGATTATGTGTGTGCGTTGAATTGCATGCAAATGTCTCTTCCTGATTTTGATCTTGGCAGTTTCTCTAATAAGGACACTGCCCCCTAAAGCCCAGGATGATTTGGCGAGTGCCCTGTCCAGAGTTTGGCAGAGAAGTTTGGTCTATCCCCTCGTCAGAAAGCCATGTTTGATTGTCTTCGAGCTCATCATGCTCAAGATTTCCTAACAACCATCCCCATTGAAGGCTTGAGCTAACGCATGTCAGCTGTGGAGTACCGGGCAATTCTCAAGTACTGGTTAATGATCCCTCAGTTTCCGGTTGATGAGCCTTGTCCAGTTTGCCGCACAGTTTGTTTAGATACTTTTGGTGAGCATGTGGTCCACTGCAAGGAGTTTCATTGGTTTAAATACATACATGATTTGGTTAGGGATATTCTTTGTGATATTCTAAAGCGGACAGAGATTTCGGAAAAAAAGAGAGGCTCCGGTGAACTTTCTGTCGGATCCGCTCGATGGGAGGTCTACTCTTCGGCCAGTTGATAATCTTGTGTTTGGGTGGGCAGGGGGAAAACACGCATGTGTGGATCTTACAGGAGTGTCCCCTCTTGTTGGACTCAGATATAAGGGTGGAGGGTATAGTCAAACACCCTAGGGTGTTTGAGTGAAATCCTACCCAATAATATTATGCCATGTCAACTCCCCATTCCACTCCCCATTTTGCACTCAATCAGGGGTATAGTCAAACACCCTAGTGTGTTTGAGTAGGTTAAAAAATAAAAAAATTTGTGATTGGTTGAAAGGGGTTGAGACCCACCATTAAACCTCCCTCCCTCCTCCTTCCCTCCTCTTCCCACATCGGTGAATATACACCGAAATCATTCAAAATTGCGGTGAGTCAAACAAGGCGGGGCGGTCACCAATCGGTGAACTCCATTCACCGAATGGGTTTACCGAACCTATACCCTCAACCCTAATGGGTTTGTTGCTGGCTAGGCTGCATTGAAGGCGGAGTCAGACAAAGTCGCTAAACACAAGAAAGTTTGTTTGAAGAATCAACATGTGTTTATACCATTTGCTTTTCTGTGGAATTTCTAAAGAGAATCCAGCGGGTCGTGAATAGTAATTTCTCGACCCCTAAGAGTCGATTTGTCTTTAGTAGAATATGTTTTGCAATTCAAAAGGAGGTTGCGACGCTTACCTCCCATTTGCTTATAATTTGGTGTTTTGGCATTTTAGCACAGATCTCCAAAGAAGTAGATTCAACTAGTGGCAAACCTATAAGGCCTAAACCGGTTTTCTTTTACATCTCGAGACTACAACCTTCAATTGGGCCTGAAGTAATCTGGGCCTAATGATAAAGATATAATAATGTCACCTGTATAACATTTTGGGTAAAGCAACAAAGTAGTTCTCTTGATCGACAAGCAAACAGATCGATCCATCGATCAGCTCAAGATTTTCCGATGTCCACCACCGAGGGAGATGATGCCGTTCGTCGGCGTGCGGCGGTCACCGAGTACAGGAAGAAGATGCTTCAGCACAAAGAGCTTGACTCCAGAGTTCGAACTGGTCAGATAGATAGATTTTCCCCTAATACCTTCTTCATTTACTTTTATGTCTGATTAGGGCTTATTGTTTTATTCACTTTCTCCGATATGCTTATTACATATATTTATTTCATTATGTTGAATGAATTGTTTGTGTATTTATCTAATTTAGGGTTTGAACTTTGAAGTAAGTTATTTTACCATTAGTTTCTTGCTTCTTTATGTGTATTTATGTTTATTTTGAGTTTAAGATCTGAAGTATTGTGTATTTACAAGAATATCTACTTGAATGCCATTGGTATCCCCATCCAATGATGAGCAACAAGCCTATAATTGCAGCAAAGTTTGAGGTTTTGATTTTTTTTATTACTTGGATTTATATCTTATTTTGATGAAGAAAAGTAAGTATAGTTAAACTAAACATTATGTTGCTGTTATAATTAACTGACGATGCCTAACTTAACTGTTGTACAATTGCACGATGCTCTTTCTATGAAGAGCTTCATGAACGATAATTAATGTTTGGATGGTTTGGTATTTGTATGATCTAACCGTTCTATAACTCAGGGTGTAGGTCTGCATTTTCTTGGTCTACACGGTCTTAGTTTAAGGCTTTGAGCTAACCAGTTCTGTACTTCTGTTCTGTTTGTATTTGGTTGCTTTGTTACTTGCATTATATGTCTACTTGATGTTGACATATTCATCAATGACATTTTTCCTTATTGTGACTGACTGTAGCAAAATATATGTATGCAGTGAGAGAGACATTGCGGAGCACAAAGAAGGATTATGCCAAAACGGAAGACGATTTGAAGTCCCTTCAAAGCGTTGGACAGATCATAGGCGAAGTGCTAAGACCTTTGGATAATGAGCGATGTAACTACTACCTTCAATATTTTCCTTTCGTTTAATTTGATCGTACACTATGTTTTAATTTTCACTCTTTTGTTTTAAGTCATAAATAGGCAAGTTAATGTGTAGTGTGTGAAATAGAAATTTAAAACCAATGTGGAGTGTAGCTGCCTTGTAATATTTATCATTAAAACATGTTGTATTTTGGAACTTAAGTACAATTGTGAATCAATATATTTCATATGTAATATTGCAGTGATAGTCAAAGCCAGTAGCGGCCCAAGGTACGTGGTTGGATGCCGCAGTAAAGTGGACAAAGAAAAACTAACTGCTGGAACTCGAGTGGTTCTCGACATGACAACTCTGACAATCATGCGAGCACTCCCTCGTGAAGTCAGTTTATTTAAAAATACGAATTCTAATCATTTAATCAATTGCTGTACATTTCTTTGCTTTTACTAATACTTTTTGACAACAATTTTAAGGTTGACCCAGTTGTTTATAACATGCTTCACGAAGACCCCGGTAATGTTAGCTACTCTGCAGTTGGTGGGCTATCGGATCAGATTCGAGAGCTCCGGGAATCCATTGAGTTGCCTTTGATGAATCCGGAGCTCTTTATAAGGGTCGGCATTAAACCGCCAAAGGTACGAATTGATAGCTTTAGAAAGTAATATTTTTTCAGACTTTATATGAAATATTTGTATTTTTTCCCTGTGATTAGGGTGTTCTTCTTTATGGACCTCCTGGTACGGGCAAGACCTTGCTAGCTAGAGCAATTGCCAGTAATATAGATGCCAATTTCTTAAAGGTATTTTTTTTGCATTTATGGGTTGCAAACGAACTGAATGTTCAGCGAACAGTTCGTGAACCGTTAAGCGGGAAGTTCGTTTAATAAATGAACGGACACGGATGAAAAATTTGTTCGTTTAGTTAATGAACAAACATGAACAGAAGTCACGTTCGTTCGTTTATGTTCGTGAACGTTCGGTAACGTGTTTGATAGTTCATTAGTATTTTTAATTTTTATATTTTATTTAAATAGTTCAAAATTTCGTTTAATAAAAAATTAATAAGTATCAGCGTATATATAGTCTATTCATGAACGCTTGTTTGTGTTCGTTTGTTTTCATTTGTGTTCATTTGTTTTCCTTTGTGTTCATGAACATTAGTTGTGTTCATGAACGTTCGTTTGCATTCGTTACCTAAAATTAACAAACGAACACGAAAAGAAAATCTTGTTCGGTAAGTGTTCACGAACAGTTCGTGAACACATATATTCCCTTAACAAACAAGCAAACACGAACAAGGTCTTGTTCATGTTCGTTCTGTTCGTTTGCAGCCCTTTATATATAAACTATTATTATTGTTCTCAGTTTGGTATTAACTCGTATATGCATACAACTTCCTTTCAAAACTTAATACAGGTTGTATCAAGTGCCATTATTGACAAGTACATCGGTGAGAGTGCAAGACTAATCAGGGAAATGTTCAGTTATGCTCGTGATCACCAAGTACGATTCTTCAGTATGCATACCTTTTTCAATTACATTACTTTTATATTTATTATAACAATTTATATGATTGTTGGTTGGTTATTTCAGCCCTGCATCATATTTATGGATGAGATTGATGCCATTGGTGGGCGTCGTTTCAGCGAGGGAACCAGTGCTGACCGTGAAATTCAAAGAACACTCATGGAGTTGCTGAACCAGCTTGATGGATTCGATCAGCTTGGAAAGGTTTGAATAAATTTGTCTCAAATGCTTGTTTCATATTCTTCAAAACCGGTACCTTTTAGTTGAACTGAAACACTATGTCATTTTAATTCTAAACTAGTGGCTAGTGGGTTAGGGTTCAAAACGTAGATAAAAATAAGCAAATAGTGAGAGATAAAGCTGTTTGATGTTTTAGTTAAAGGGCTAAACATGTCATTATAAAAAGTTGAGGGGCTAAACATGTCATTATAAAAAGTTGAGGGGCTAAACATGTCATTATTAAAGTTGAAGGGCTAAAGTTATTTATTATTAAAGTCAAGGGGCTAAAGTTGTGCTAGTTAAGGGGCTAAACATGTCATTTTAAAGTTGAAGGGCTAAAGTTCTTTATTATTTAACTAGAGGGGCTAAACATGTCATTACCAAATCCGAGGGGCTAAACATGTCATTAAATTGAGGGGCTTAAGTTGGTTAATGCCAAAGTTGAGAGGCCAAAGTTGGTTGATGTGACAAAATAGCATATTTGTAGTATAGATAATATGATTACAAAAGTTATATATATTTTTTCTGATAATAACATGATTTAGGAGGCTGTGTTAAAATTACACTTTGGGTGGCTTTGACCCAAACATAACCTCTGATTCGACCCGTACATGAGCAAAAGAGTCTGAAATTGCTACCTCTAGATTACAGTGGTCTAAATTTTCTGATTTATCTGTTTCTTAATTCATATATATAGAATTACAGCTTAATGATCTAATGGATGTTCTCCAGGTAAAAATGATAATGGCTACAAACAGACCCGATGTTCTGGACCCCGCTCTTCTTCGTCCGGGTCGACTGGATAGGAAAATCGAGATCCCGTTGCCAAACGAGCAGTCGAGAATGGAAATTCTTAAAATTCATGCTGCAGGGATTGCGAAACACGGTGAAATCGATTACGAGGCGGTTGTCAAGCTTGCTGAGGTGATAAAAAAAAACACTTGAATTTTGGCTAACGTATCTTATTGTTTACTTGATGAAGTTCTGACCTGTGGTATATGTTTTAGGGGTTCAATGGAGCTGATCTTCGCAATGTGTGTACTGAAGCTGGTATGTCTGCCATTCGTGCCGAACGAGATTATGTCATCCATGAAGATTTCATGAAGGTAACTGATTATCAATTTAGAATGATTCTTTGAAATATTTGATCGAGCATATGAAAATGTATTGTATACAGGCTGTGAGGAAACTGAATGAGGCGAAGAAGCTGGAGTCGAGTGCTCATTACAATGCGGATTTTGGGAAAGATTAAGAGGTTGAAACATAAAGCAGTTGAAGTTTGTACTTTGTCGTTACGCTTTACAGGGACAGATGTATGTTTGTTCTTGGTGTTTGGTTTTGGATCTATCCTGTTATGATTTGCTGCTAGTGCTGGGTGAGAGTTGTTTTATTCAAAATGCATGTTAAGCAATCATAGTTGTGTTAAGAGATCTCCAGAACACAAAAGGATTGTGGTGTTTAACTGTTTAAACTTCTAACTTGGGATATTTTCTCGTTTAAGCTATTCGTTGAATCACGTTCAAAAACGCCATCTTCTTTTATGCTGATAAAATGCAGGATATAAATGTGAATATCTTCGCAATCTGCCCTCCATGTTTACTTATTATAAAAGCGAACATGAATGATTATGGTGTTTTAACAGGAATCAAGATCTCACATTGAATAAATATCAGTTTAAATGGGAGATTGTCAATATTCACATACTTTGATACTTATGGCAAATACATGCGTCCGTCATTGCTAATATCGTATACGATCAGAAGGGGTGATACGCAAGACACCTCTAGTTAACTACCACTAAACTGGTTAGTCTAAGGTGATACGCGAGCCATGGTCAGGGACATGATGCATCTATGAACACGTTTCGAGAATAAATTGATATACACGAGCAGAAGTGTATACTTAACTTTTTCACGAATAACATTCTAGCATAGCATGTCAAGAGTGTTTACATTTTGAAAAATGGCTAGTTTTGTGTTTTTTCTAAATTTAATTCATCACATTCTACCCTCTCTGTTGCATGAGCATAAAGCACACAAAAATAACAAAATATAGATAAAAATTTACCCATTTTCAAATAAACGAGTAGACCTAACACCATATCTAAAAACTTGTTCTTGGCGATTATTCATACATTACCAGCGACACATGTAGCATAATTATTTCGAATACAAGTTTCGGAAATAAATAAAATCTTGTAGAAATAACTGAAGCTGAATTTCTCATTAGACCTGCACAGGCATCATAGCACAAGCCATTAAAACACATCTCCCCCAAAACATGTTGAAAGTTAGTGCCATTCTAAACAATCCAAGGCTTGTTGGAGAAGTTGTTTGTCCCCAGCTGCCACTACATTAAAACCTGAAAACATACGACAAACGCAAAATCGAAATAAAACAAAATCAGTCGAAATTTGACACAGAAAATTGGGTTGGTATGGGTAGTATTACTTGTCGCTTGTGAGTTCGAAGAAGCCTCCCAGCTTAGGTGGTTCCCGTTCCATTCGGTTATTGCTCCACCAGCCCCTTCTATCACAGGTATCAGCGAAAGGAAGTCATATGGCTGAAAAACATCATCAGAGTCACATGTCAATCACATGGTACCATAATATACAATAACAAATATAGAGACGTGTATATGAGTCATCTCTTTTCTTCCTTAATGGAATTGAGAACCTTTAAGATGATTGGACATAATGATGTGAAGATCTCACCTTGAGACCAGATTCGACCACAAGATCCACATGCCCAGAGGCTAGAAGCGCGTATGCATAACAGTCACATCCATATAACGGCACTTTTACCTATGAATCATATAGATTAAAAAAATGAAGTTTGACTGGAATACATCGGTTTGTTTAAGACAGTGCGTGAGAATATAAGTAACAAACACACAGCAACTCAACGGACCTTGTCTCTAACTTTAGCAAAGGCCACCTCAGCGTCTCCACTAAATAGATGTGGACTAGTTGTATACCTAAGTAGTAAAGGAAAAATATAAGGATAACAAACTCGAACAAGATGTCAGAATTTCATATTATAAGGAAACAATTTTAATATAAAACTATAAAGACGGTTGGAACGATTCGTACATATATGCTTGTGAAAGCTTTGGACAGCTGCGAGTGGATATTTCTTCTCCATTCAGTCTAGTAGTTCTTCCAGTTATACCTACCCATCTTTCTCGTAATATAGGCTGATCAATCACGCCAAGAATCTGATATTAATCAAAGAAAAAGCTCAATAACATACACAGGCTTCAATTGAATATTCAGATGTTTATACCCTATCGAAAGTTGCAGAATGATAATTGTTCATACCGGTTTACCTCTTTCCAGTAATGCAATGAGGGTGCCAAACAAGGGTTTGCCTGATAAAAGCAAAAGCAACCACCTTGAATCAATCTTGAAACAGATGTCTAAGAATTTCATAAGAGATATAGTAGAAAGTTACCGGTAATAAAACTCTTTGTTCCATCTATTGGATCTAAAACCCATACATAATCTGCAGATTTCTCTTTACATTGCCAACCATTCTCCTCTCCATAACTGCAATCAGCGGTTTCCATTATTTATAAGAGGCAAGAATAACTACTTGGATATCAAACAAGTAACCACATTGCATCAGAAAAAATGCTATCAAAACCATGATAACATAAGCATTCTTCCTTCAATATCCATCTAATCACGAGGACCAAACCGGAAATTCGAATCCAACGGAGCAACTTACATTGCATGAGAAGGCAAATTCTCCTGTAATATAGAAATCATAGCTTCCTCCGCAGCTCTATCAGCTATTGTCACCGGACCTTAAAAATAACCACAACAAAAAAATACACATAATCAAAAACTAAAAAAAAAAAAACAACTTTCAGCCCTAAAATTCTTCATCTTTTCAATAGACACTCAATTAATTCCAATACTCTCAGCCTAAAATGTACAACAATTTTCAGCCCTATAATTCTTCAGTTTCTCAATAGACAGGCAATTAATTCCAATATACTCACCCTAAAATGTACAACAATTTTCAGCCCTAAAATTCTGCAATTTCTCAATAGACAGGCAATTAATTCCAATACTCTTGCCCTAAAATATACAACAATTTTACATGCATTCATAAAATAACTAAATCCGAATATATTAGAAAAAAAAAGAAACTAACTTAAATCTTCTTTATCAATAATATCAAATCTCTTCCGAAAATACTTGCGTATGACATCACCAGCAGCATCGGCTAACTTGTCAGCAATAATCGCGAAACGATCGAGTTCAGAATCGCTAAGATCGACGGTGTTAACGGCACCGAATCCGTTGGAGACTGACGGTCTCGATGTAGACATGGAGATGAAACGGCGAGATTTAGGTAAAGCTAGGCTTGATGATGATGAGGATGAAGATGAAGAATTGGAGAAGAGAGTGGTTGGAGAGAGAGAAGAGCCAGAGTGAGGGTTTAGAGAGAGAAAGTGAGACTGAGAGAGCATTTTTTTGTGGCGGGAAAGGGGAGGCAGAGTCACGGGAGGGAGGAGGTGTTACAGTGGGGGGTGATGGTGATGACGGAGTCTCTTTATTTTATTTTCCTGCCACCAAATTATTTAGGTTAGGCACGAGCGTGATACTGGTACCGTATCGTAAATGCTGGTATCGAAAATCATCAAAATTGGGTATCGATACTGGTACTGAAATGTTTGGTACGGAACTATACGGTACCAATATTTGAAAGTAAAAATCAGCATTTTACCGGTACCGTACAATAAGTACCGGTACTAAAAATGTCGAAAGTGAGTACCGGTACCCAGTACCAGATGTTCATCCCTAACTTAGGGTATGTGCTTATTTGTTACTATTTAAGGGATGAACAAGTGGTGTCGGTAACCGAAATATTTTCGTACTAATTTGGAATCGGCTTTTGACATTTTTGGTATCGGTTCGGTCAATTACCGGTTTTTACTTTCAAATACCAGCACCGAACCGTACATTACCGAGTATTTTCGGTACTGCTACTCATTTTTAGGGATTTTTAGTACCGGTACTAGTTGATACCGAGCTCACCCCTATTAGGGGGGACGGGGCGCCCCCGTGATGGTCCTCCACCACGCGTGGAACAACAAATAACACCGCCGCCACCACGTTCTATAACACGTCAATTTGAAAACGCGTCAAACACATCACGCGTGAAAAATTGAAGAATGTGAGGATTTATTGTTGGGTGTTGTGAGCAGGGCCGCCCTATGGGTGGGCGGGGAGGACCACCGGTCAGGGCCCGATATTTCGGAGGGCACGCTATTTTTAGAAAAAACCCGATACGTATACGTAAAAATTTCTTTTTTAATAGGGTATATTTATACAAACACCAACATAGGCCCACTTACAAAACTATTCTTATTCTTTAGATTAGTTATTAGCCCATTGACATTAGGGTTAGACATTTATTGAGCCCAATACCCAATTTCGTTAAGGCCTAAGGGCACGTTTTTTGAAGCTTGAACATGGTACACGAATTTTCAGGGCCGGCCCTGGTTGTGAGGGATGGACATTTCCACTAAAACCATCACCAGTGATGGAATAAAGCTCAATAAAATGACAGAACTTGACTGGATGTTGCGAGTGATGAGTGGGTGGTAAGTGATGGACGCACCCTTTTACTTAATAATTCATTGCTACCTCAACATCATATCATGATCTTTTTATCTCTAAGCCCATGTTATGGTAATCTTTTCATTTATCATACTTCATTTTAATATAACTTACAGAGAGAGAAAAAGAAAGAAGAGCGACAGAGTGAAAGTTGGTTCATGAAGATCAAGAAAGAGGTCACGATCTCATCAAAGCATGCATCAGGGAGAGGGCACGGTATTCCCAACCCTCTTGATCCCACTTGGCACCTCCCCTGACTCCACAACAGTTGGCCTTAGTAATCAATAATTAGAAGATTTTAAATTACAATTGTATTGTGAAATAAAGAAACTAGTTTGTTTTAATAATTAGTTTACTATGGTGTGTTTTTGAACCCCCTGACTCCCACCATGCATTTACCTATTGTTTATTATGGTGTGTTTCTTAACAAGACGATTGTTTGTTTAAATTATGCAAAGTGTGGATGTGATAATTTAAGAGTAGAGTAGCATGTATGTGCGTTTGTCGGCAGAAGATTATAGAAGCCGAATTATTTGACGCTCAAACAAGCCATATGCGTTTGTAAGTGAAAATAAATCATTTATTTGTCAGTTAAACATAACACTAAATGGTTCGTACAATATAACACTCACACTTGAGTCGTATGAATTTGACACTCACACGAGTCATATGAGTTTGTTAGTGGTCAAACGCGAGTCGTATGAATTTGATGCTCACACGAGTCATACGAGTTTATCAACAGTAAAATCAGTCATTTCTTTGTTTGATTTTCTTTTAAGTCATGTGCGTTTGTCATATGAGCTTGTAAATTTGATTTTCTTTTAAGGGAAAATTACCAAAATGTCTGTTGACCAAGTGCATTTGCAAATATGTCACCTTCCTGCGTCTTTGGAAGGTCCTCACAGACTCGGAAGCGTCCGTGTATCATGTTGAAGCGTCCAGTTCCTACAATCTGACACGTGTCCCACATGTTCTAGCGGCGGTGGCCGATGCATCATAACCAAAAAGTTTGTTGATGCGTCCGGCTTTGAGTTTTGCCGACGCATCATCTCTTCCAAAAAGTTTTGGCTCCCAGACGCTTCGAACGGCTTGGCCGACGCTTCCTCCGATGGCTTGCTCGACGCTTCCAATGGCTTGGCCGACTCTTCCAATTTGTTTGGCTCGGCTGATTTCTCTAACATATATTTTTTTGTTTTTTTATTCTATTAAACATAAATTTTTCCAATGTAAAAATATTACAACCTAAAGATATTAGTTAAATATAAGTTTTTAAATTTTCAGCCTATATATACTGGCCCACGTTTTCCATTAGTGTGTATGATCATGATGGCAACCGGGAGGCGTTCCAGTAACATACCGGAATCAGTAGAAAAAACTATCTGGGACAATGATAAGCAACAACATGAAAATTGGTCTCCAAATGTTCTTGAGTTTTATTATGAGGGTGATTGTTCTTCCTGTTGTTCCAGCTATATTGGGAGCCAACCTCTAGATAAACACTGGTGGGGTGGCCTATTAGGTTTATGTGGAAACGGTTTTATTCAAGAAACGGTAATTGTGTAATATATTTAAGTTTTATATTAAAAGGTTAAAATATGAAAATATTGTACACAGCATGTCGGAGCATGGTGTAACTGGCTCGTGCAGTCGAAGAAAAATGAAAATCCCGGAATTGCGACGTCATCAGTTAGTTATCGCTGGACGGTGCTCCCACCTCAATTTCTCAATCTCCTTGTAGAACAACATCATGATGCTTACGGATATGTAAATGGCTCTAGCGGAATATATCCTGCGTTGTGGGATGTCGATACGGTAAAAATAAGGGACCTAAAAATAATAGTATTTTTTTTTCCGAAACTACAATATTAATGTTAACTTAACGTTTGTCAGGTGTATATACCGGTGTCAGCAGACGAAGAAAATTGGACCCTTATCAAGATTGAAATGCCGTCACTAAGTATTACTGTTTATTATACAAACAATTGCGATGCAATTAATTGTGGTGATTCGTTTTGCGTCCACCAGAGAATATACCAAACTCTTATCGAATTTGAGTCGGCATTCCTATGGTTTCTAGAACGTATAGGTTACTGGGAATCAATTGGAGTCAGCGAGGCTGACGTGTTAGAATATGCTGGGGATGTTGTATGGCCTACGTGTGTTCGTCACGTTCGACGAAATTCTGGGGTTATCGTATGTATATTACTACAAAATCTGGTTGAAAACCGTTCATTGAAATGGGAAGAAGGTGTAACACCTCGAAAATTTCGTCCAATAATGTGTTGACACGTGTCATAGGTTTGAACGTGTGAAAGAATGTTCTTGAAGGACTAAAGTTGGCAAACAATGAAACTATGTGAATCTAAGGGTTCAAAGTGTCAACAATGAATAAATATACTTTGTAATAACCCTACATGATGCTTATGACCTTAAACGAATGGATCATGGATCATACGAAGCGAATTGTGAAAGAAAGTGAGAGATTTCAAACTACAGGGGTTAAATGTGTCAACATGTTAAGATATACCTCTGAGTGACCTTTTAGCAAACCCGAAGCCTTGTAACGATTAATTATGCTCACAAGAATGTACCATAAAAATTTCACCAAGTTTCGTTACCATATGAGAAAGTTATGATAAAATCCGTGTGTGAGGGTTAGAATAGTCAACGTTAAAAATTAGGGCTTTTCGGGTGATCACAAAGTTACCCGAGGACTTAACAAAGATGGTATAAGCCTTAAAGCCCTATATGTCAATTATAAAGTCATAGAATGCAAGAAAACCAAGTGAAAACGATCTTTCGGGGGACCAGGGACTGAAATGCAATTAATGAAACTTGCTGAGCTGGTCATCTACACCCTCGCGTAGCGCGAGCATGAAACACCTCGGCAGTCGCGCTACGCGACTGCCTTGTCTGATCAGAAAACATGCACAGATGTCCTGCATGTTTGTTAACCGACTTAGAACGAATTTTGGCATACCATGGGCTTCCCTAAAGTAGTTTATAGGCTGTAGAGGGCACTTGTATTCATCCTTGATCATTTGTAGACTCATTTGTCAACAATCAAAGGGGTTTGGATCAATTTATAAAGTCACAAAGTTGCAAATTTGTGTCATCCATTCCAACTTCATCTCTGAGCATTTCTGGAACTCAAGACCATCTTCCAAGCTTTCCAAATCGTTCATAAGACTTGTGTAAGTACCCTTGACCCTTCTTAATCAAGTTTTAATTAGTTTATAGCTTAAAAATCAAACCGTCGTAACTACGGTTTGACTTAGCGATAAAACACAAACGGTACAGAGTTTTGTCGAAATAAAAGTTGTTATAAGTTGGTAATTATGTGGGCTTTAAACCCTTAAAAGGGCACCCACTGATTCCCATTCTAACTAGGTCGTTTGTCGAGTCAACGGTAATTAGAAAAAGTCAACAGAATCATTAAACGCGTAATTAGTGATATAGAAGGCGTGTAACCTGTTTTATCATTCATATAACTTGGTAATAAGTGTACGGACTTGTCTAAACTTGTTTGATTCGACAACTTTCTGTTTTGAACCGATTCGGAGCCGAAAGTCGCATAGTTTGACTTTCTGCTTTGACCTCGATTCTGACCTGATTTATATAGGTTTAGACATGCATTAAAGTTCCATTAGGATCTAGTTACATGTGTGTATAACCCTCTGCATTTATACCACATAAATCCTTAATTTTCCGACGTTTCCGTTAATCGCCTAAATATTGACCGTAATGCCCTTATGACCATAAAATGAGAATTTTGGAAATGTGAAAGTACAATAATCTTAGTTACTGATTATTAAACATGTCTGTAAATTTTCACATCAGTTGGAGGACTAGATTAGGAGTTATGCTCAATGACGTAATTAGAACGCTTCTTAGTGATTTAACGGCGTCATTAGCGTAAAGCCTATCTAAACCCCATTTTTGACACCAAACCTTTTACCCACTGATGTAATATAATATTTTGGGATTTTTGAAGATTTTTAATTATTTTTAAACTGATCGTAAGCTAGGATTAGTGCCTGGATTCGGTAAATACCGAATATACCCTTTTCGGCCATAACATGAGTTTTACAAATCCTTTTAACGCCAATCCAATTGCTACTGATTTTAAATAATAAATGGAGTGTTTTGAACCTATTTAACTGATCATGAAACTCAGAATCCTATTTTAACCAGTACGTCGCTTAAAACGGCTTTATACGCGTATTATACGCATAATTAGGGTTTAAAACTATTTTGGCATATAAGACTTATAACCAAATGTTATAACCTGTTAAAATAAACTATTTTACTGATGTATTTAGACCCGGTTCACAGAACCGAAATTAATTCCTTTTATAATCTTTAAAATGACCAAAATACCCCTAAGGGGCTTAATATGAGATTAAACTCGTTTTGGGCATAACGGAAGGTATCCTACTGATATCACAACATATTTAAGGAATGTTAACTTAGGAAACCTGTTTAGGACTCTTATGGTTACCCGTTACGCTTCATACGCGTTCGGTTCGGTTTATGTAACTAGTTTACATAAATTAGCCGAAACGGGTCAAACCTTATCGTTATTATCTCAAAATCCAGAATATGTATAATATACCCATATTATACAAGTCTCTGAACTTGTCGGGTCTAAATCACATTCTATTCCGGTCTTCGCCTTATCATGCGTTTGAACCGTATCTTCCTTTTGAAAACTAACTGGTCTAAGTCATGACTTAATTAAAGACCCGTTAGGATTCTAATAGGTTATTAAAAACCTTCGTTCCAGATTTAGGAGCCCAGTAAAAGTTATCTGTACTTGCTGATTTGATACGGCTGGGATTGATTTATATTTAGCTCAGGTAAATACTTTTAACTTATTTCCCTATATGGGCTTGGGGTACGGTATATAAAATACCGCTTAGTCGGGCATTGAATCTTTAATTGTATGATGGTTAAAGTATTGAGATGTTCCGTTTAATTTGTTTTGTTTGCTTAAAGCCTTTGGGGGTCAATGACCGTTGTCCCGGATATCCCTGGCATCATTTTACGAAATGGCCACGACCTTAGCACTCAGGTGTAGGCGTACACCTGTCAGTGTCTCATAAATAAAGTGGTGTGTCTATTGATCTTTAACCCGGCTCGATCCGGGCTACTGAACGCATAAGGAACATGTAAATCCTTTACAAGTTTATATAATTAAATAAGTAACCCAAGTTATAAAATATTATTTGTGCCATGTGCATGCAAATCAATCATTTTTAAACCCTTTTCAAAATGAGTCAGTTGATTGTATTTACCAGTGTAAACTGACGTATTTTCCAAAAAGGCTAAGTGCAGGTACTAATCAGAATCGGCTGGCTACTCCTAGCATCATTAAAGAGTCTCGCAAGCTTAGATGCCTAAAGTCTGTTGAACAATGTTATTTTATTTTCGAATCGCCTATGGATCCTTTACTTCCGTTGTAATACTTTGATGTTACACTATTTCGGATTGTAATATATTTATCCTTTTGCTTCCGCTGTGCATTTATATATTGTGTTGTTTGACTATGATGTTGCCAACCACGTCACGTTACTCCCCTACCTGGCCCACCGGTAATACGTGGAAATTTGGGGTGTGACAGGTTGGTATCAGAGCCAACATTGAGTGAATTAAACACTAGCCTTTCGTGTTTAATCTCAATGACACATTAGCACATTCCTTGACCTACTGAGTCTAGACTTAACATAGGAATATTCTCAATCCTCATCTGGAAATTCTGCTTCCAAATTTTTTTTTTATATATTGGATACGTCGCCAAGCGAAGAAGCCGTAATAGGAATTCTCCACACCCGGAGCCTTGAATTGCTGACCTTCGTACAACGGCTAGGATGAAACGTGCAACCAAGGAGAAAGCATTCGGAAATAAAATAAAGAAGAAACTCCTTTTGCTAAAGATCGTTTCCTTAGAAGTCCTTTTAACGATATTTATCTTTTAGTCCCTTCGAGGACAACATTATTCCTTTGAAGTCCTGTTTAGGGTAACCCTATACTTGTTTAAGTTTTAAAGGAACGATTATGTTTAAAATATCATTCCTATATTATATGATCTACCATTATTTAGTAAAAATGGCAAAATCTAAAAATGACAAAGACCTAGCCATATGTCACCTTAAGACAGGGCCAAGATGGTAGTCCCACAAGTAGATTCAGATCCTTATTAACATCCTGAGTTAGGATTATTCTGCGTTTATTATTAAAAATGAATCTTAAAGGTAAACCTAGCCTATATGACGAGGCCAAGATGGTAGGACCTATTCAAGGATTCAAATCCCAGTTAACATCTGAAAATATGTTAACACTCCTGGCAGGCGTGATTCATTAAAATCACGCACGTCATTCTTATTATTGGATTCTTCAAAAGATTCCTAACCCAATGTAATGATCCCTGAATCATGGGTTTAGATCATCACTTGAGATGATCATATTTTGACCATACGTGGTAATATAGCGCCTACAGGCCCTGCTCATTTCCATATGAACCAAAAGACAGTGGTAACGATGACTCCCTGTCATATAAAGGTAATGAACTAGGTTCAAACCTTCATGCTTTGATTCTCTGAAATCATAGCTTATAATTTATAAATGTCCTTGTGATTAGGCCAGTTGTGCCAGTATACCTTCATGCTTTGATTCTCTGAAATCATGGCTTATAAATTAAACTTGTCTACGCGACTAGGCCATTTGTGCTATTACTAACTTATAAATAAGGATTCATGATAAAAATCCTGAATAAAATAAATATCATTCCTTTTCTGCCAGTATAATTATTAAAAGAGAATCTTAAATGGTTTGACCTAGCTTGAATGTCATTGAAGACCTAGCTAAGATGGTAAAATCCGTTTAAAAAGAGATTCAGATCCTTGTTAACATCTGAAAATGTGTTAACACTCCCGACAACCGTGATGCGATAAAATCACACTTGTCATCCTTTTAATAGGAAGTTTCCAAATCCCTTTGTTAGCGTAAATGATCAATAGGAATCTTGGCTGGTAGACGTCGAAAATGATGTACGCATCAAAACATCCATTTGGGATGTATACCTACGGGAAAAGGTGTATACATGAAAAGATAGTTTTTATTTCATAAATTCTTGTCAAGACAATGAACTATGAAATTTTCCGATCCAAAGGAATCATCGATTATGTTTTAGATTTTTCCCTAGTGACAAGGCCCAGTGCCAAGAGTCCTTGGGAACAAGCTCTTGTGCTATATAAAATGTCAGTACGACATTGACAGTCGTGATTTATGTCCCATGTCTAATAAATATGAAGGATTATATTCTGTTTACATGCCAAGGATGGTTTATTTAAAAACCTAGGCAGAACATAATCAATTAACTTAAATACTATCTATTGGCCTATATGGTTTAATTGCGCCATGGCTATTTTTCAACAAATTCGACAATTCACAATATAATTAAATCAAATATTACTACTGGTTTGTAGCCTTCAAAGCTTCACCATGGTTGACTCCTCAGAAGCTCACAATCATCCAGTTAATCAGAATGATGATACAAGACTGAATTTAACGAGCGTCGAGTTACAGGCTATGTTGGATACAGCTGTAAACAAAGCCGTGAACCGAGCGTTAAGGGATCACAAGCGAAAGTGCAATAATACCCCTAAGCAAGGTCGTAAAAAGGGTAAGACCGGTTCAAATCATAACCCGTCCAAGCCAAAGGAGGCAAAGCCCAAATGCAATAACTGCAGGAAGCAACATGCTGGAAAATGCACAATCGACCCACGTGCTAAATTATGTGGAATTTGCAAAACCAAGGGTCACAAGACCTTGGATTGCAAGGAATAGAAAGATGCGACCTGTCATGGCTGCGGCGAAAAAGGCCACATCAGTACCAATTGCCCTAAGGCTGCCAAGGAAGGAGCAGCTAAGTCTGGCAAGGATTTAAAGGACAACCAGCAGTCAGGTGAAAAACCCAGATGCAAAATCTGCAAGAAACAGCACTTCGGGAAGTGCAGGTATGGATCGAACTCGCATACACAGACGAGAACTTTTGCGTGTGGGATATGCAAGTCCAAGGGGCATAAGACCTTGGACTGCAAGAAGATGGAAGACGCAACCTGTTATGGTTGCAATGAAAGAGGGCACATTAAGACCAACTGCCCTAAATATGCTAAAAAGCTTGAGGAAGTTAAAAAGATCAAAGCTGGAAGCTCTCAAATGGGTGCTCGAGAGACTGTTCAGGATAACAATGTCACAACAGGTACTTTCTTTACCAATAACGCTCACGCTAGAGTATTAATTGATTCAGGTTCAGACAAGTCTCTCGTAGACAGTAGATATTGTAAATCATTAAATCTACTTGTTAAAACTCTAAGCGTTAAGTGTGAAGTAAAATTGGCCGATAGTACCTCAGAAACTATTTCAGCAATATTAGATGGATGTTTTATATCCATTAGGAATCATTTTTCCGATGTCCTATTTTTCCGTTAAAATATAAGGACGCAATATAGTGATAAAAATCGATGGGTTGCCTTGAAAATCAAGCCCATATTATGGGTGATAAGAAGCAATTAATTATCAAGACTCCTTAAGAGACAACCCTCATCATTTCATGTATTCGTGCGATTAATTAATATTAAACATAAAAAAATGGTGGAATTGGCCGTCCCCGGAATCGAACCTGGGTCTAGGCCACACCCTTTCGCGCGCCTAGCCAACCGAGCTAGGTGCCTAGTTTGTGAAATTTCCATTTTTATTTAATATAAGCACATGTACAATAACTTCCTTACTTCTTACTATAAGTCACCTACTTATCCATCTTATGTTAACTAAGTATTAAAATCCAAGATATTATCTCTATGTTTTAATTACTCTTGGCTTGCTTATGTTGACTAAACACTAGAAAGGATGAAGTAGAAACCATTAAGTATATCAGTGGTTATGCTAGAAAGGACATGGTAAGGTATACATCACAGTCATTTGATGGCAATACTCTTAATGAGTAAGGACATTAATGAAATCCTCAAGAAGGATCCTCTTATACATTGTGGAATGGTCCAAGTTTTAAGGACCTTATTAGAAAAACCTAGTATCCGCTTCGCGAAATGGGAAAAAAGATGGAATAATAATTTTCTGACTCTCGCCATAAAAGTTCTAGACTGTCGACAGTATGTCGCAAAATTTTAATTAATTGGCTGAGATAGTACCCTATTAAAGCACATAATTATTAGTGGTTAACATTGGCAATAAGAGGGCACACTAAGGTTTCAAAACCTACTCATTAAAAATCCATTATGGATCTACCTCAGCTACCCACGTTATAATGATTAAGAAGTAATCAGTCAAAGCTGAGACTGCCCTAAAGTTATCTAAGATTTTACAGCTAAGTTTAGAAGGATTAATAATGGAGGCGTTTAACCCTCCCGTTGAATAATTAGAGACAGCTCACATTAGGAATTTCACCAGATAAACCCTTATTTGTGAATTTATTGCTATAAATTACATGTGGTTTCAGGTGCTGTTAAGTCTCTCACAAGATCATAAACTTAGCAAACTTTTAGAAATTTTCCCGTAAGAACTCCAGATATTAAGCGTAAGATAAAACTTACCTGTGAAATCATAAGAACCATTTCTTCTGATCTTGTCAGAAACCTCCAGTCATAGAAATTTTTCCTCTCTTGAGAGGAAGTGCGTCAGCACATATAATTAATATCCCTTTAATCTCTATCGATTCAGAATACCAAATGGTATGATAAAAGCATCATATGAGGATTGGTGTATCT
Organism: Helianthus tuberosus; assembly: GCA_030545235.1. Lineage (NCBI taxonomy): Eukaryota > Viridiplantae > Streptophyta > Magnoliopsida > Asterales > Asteraceae > Helianthus > Helianthus tuberosus. Next base: position 84,435,070 of record CM060367.1, read on the forward strand.
TAATAAATTCCATAGATTGCTTCCATGCCTGATCAGTATGGAGGTTTAATGCATGGGACCACAAAGATATTCCGATGGTCATAGAGTACTAAAGTCAACTAATGGTATTCAAAGGAGATATCCTGATTGGAATTGTCCAAGTAAGTGTTCCCGATAAAGGAGTTCTTGGACTCGTAACCTAAATGTGTCACTTAATTGACACAAACAATGGTGGATGAATTGGAGCCTGAGATTTTGTAAAAATCTCTGTAACCTCCTTGTACCTTGTTTATCTTCTCCTATTATTACCCTGTTTACCCCTGAGAGGCAGGTAGAGTTAAGGTTTAAATTCCGTTTAAGGCTGTGTTATTTTGAAATCTCCAAAACGGCTAGTACTATCAGTGGAAAAATAGAAATCCTGATTAACTAAGTTTAATATAGAGGGTTCATATAGCTTAACTCAATATCCTAGAAATCCGGTATAGTTAATTATGAAAGACGGTTCATTTTGCTTATGCATTATCACCGCAACCCTAATTGGGCAACGATTAAGAATTTGCCATCAGCTGCCCAGGATCGTCGAATTGTTCGACTAACGGCAAGAATGAGCTATTCCTTAAGATTTATATTGAGCAGTGATTGGAATAACCATCTCACATTAAGATAAGCTTTTCTATAATAATTGATATGTAAGTATTAAGGCTACTCCTTGGGAGACCTTGTATAGATGGAATGTTAAACATCTATTGTTAGATAGAGAATTGGTAAGTCCAATTATCAAGATCTGAAAGTTGCCTGGGAGACAACAAATAAGATCATACAAATCCATAATCGATAGTAGGTTGCCAGTATACGGCAGGAAATCAAGGAGTTATGAAAATAGCAAACTTCCTAAATTCTTGTTAGGGAATAAGGTTTAACAAAAGATATCACCCAAGAAAAGTGTGCCAAATTTGTTAAAATTATCAGGCTAATTAAGCTCTGAATATATAGGATCATTCAAAGGAAATCGAATGTATCAGATCAAGTAGCTTATAAACTAAAACCTATTTAAGAAGCTTAGCGGAGCTCGCAGTGCATTGCACACTAGTGACTGAAGGAGGTGTTTCGCCAATAAGTCAAGGAGCACTATCACAATATGGTATGCGGATTTATGATGTGATAAACATCCTATATCGATTGAGGATCGACAGGTTATGAAGCTTCGAAGGAAGCATGTACCGATTGTAAAGGTCAAATGGGATGCCCGTAGAGATCCCGAGTATACGTGAGAGGTTGAGTCCACGATGAAAGGAAAGTACCCTTATCTATTTCGGTAAATCTTGAGGTCGAGATTTCTTTTAAGGGGGTGAGGATGTAACACCTCGAAAATTTCGTCCAATAATGTGTTGACACGTGTCATAGGTTTGAACGTGTGAAAGAATGTTCTTGAAGGACTAAAGTTGGCAAACAATGAAACTATGTGAATCTAAGGGTTCAAAGTGTCAACAATGAATAAATATACTTTGCAATAACCCTACATGATGTTTATGACCTTAAACGAATGGATCATGGATCATACGAAGCGAATTGTGAAAGAAAGTGAGAGATTTCAAACTACAGGGGTTAAATGTGTCAACATGTTAAGATATACCTCTGAGTGACCTTTTAGCAAACCCGAAGCCTTGTAACGATTAATTATGCTCACAAGAATGTACCATAAAAATTTCACCAAGTTTCGTTACCATATGAGAAAGTTATGATAAAATCCGTGTGTGAGGGTTAGAATCGTCAACGTTAAAAATTAGGGCTTTTCGGGTGATCACAAAGTTACCCGAGGACTTAACAAAGATGGTATAAGCCTTAAAGCCCTATATGTCAATTATAAAGTCATAGAATGCAAGAAAACCAAGTGAAAACGACCTTTCGGGGGACCAGGGACTGAAATGCAATTAATGAAACTTGCTGAGCTGGTCATCTACACCCTCGCGTAGCGCGAGCATGAAACACCTCGGCAGTCGCGCTACGCGACTGCCTTGTCTGATCAGAAAACATGCACAGATGTCCTGCATGTTTGTTAACCGACTTAGATCGAATTTTGGCATACCATGGGCTTCCCTAAAGTGGTTTATAGGCTGTAGAGGGCACTTGTATTCATCCTTGATCATTTGTAGACTCATTTGTCAACAATCAAAGGGGTTTGGATCAATTTATAAAGTCACAAAGTTGCAACTTTGTGTCATCCATTCCAACTTCATATCTGAGCATTTCTGGAACTCAAGACCATCTTCCAAGCTTTCCAAATCGTTCATAAGACTTGTGTAAGTACCCTTGACCCTTCTTAATCAAGTTTTAATTAGTTTATAGCTTAAAAATCAAACCGTCGTAACTACGGTTTGACTTAGCGATAAAACACAAACGGTCCAGAGTTTTGTCGAAATAAAAGTTGTTATACGTTGGTAATTATGTGGGCTTTAAACCCTTAAAAGGGCACCCACTGATTCCCATTCTAACTAGGTCGTTTGTCGAGTCAACGGTAATTAGAAAAAGTCAACAGAATCATTAAACGCGTAATTAGTGATATAGAAGGCGTGTAACCTGTTTTATCATTCATATAACTTGGTAATAAGTGTACGGACTTGTCTAAACTTGTTTGATTCGACAACTTTCTGTTTTGAACCGATTCGGAGCCGAAAGTCGCATAGTTTGACTTTCTGCTTTGACCTCGATTCTGACCTGATTTATATAGGTTTAGACATGCATTAAAGTTCCATTAGGATCTAGTTACATGTGTGTATAACCCTCTACGTTTATACCACATAAATCCTTAATTTTCCGACGTTTCCGTTAATCGCCTAAATATTGACCGTAATGCCCTTATGACCCTAAAACGAGAATTTTGGAAATGTGAAAATACAATAATCTTAGTTACTGATTATTAAACATGTCTGTAAATTTTCACATCAGTTGGAGGTCTAGATTAGGAGTTATGCTCAATGACGTAATCAGAACGCTTCTTAGTGATTTAACGGCGTCATTAGCGTAAAGCCTATCTAAACCCCATTTTTGACACCAAACCTTTTACCCACTGATGTAATATAATATTTTGGGATTTTTGAAGATTTTTAATTATTTTTAAACTGATCATAAGCTAGGATTAGTGCCTGGATTCGGTAAATACCGAATATACCCTTTCCGGCCATAACATGAGTTTTACAAATCCTTTTAACGCCAATCCAATTGCTACTGATTTTAAATAATAAATGGAGTGTTTTGAACTTGTTTAACTGATCATGAAACTCAGAATCCTATTTTAACCAGTACGTCGCTTAAAACGGCTTTATACGCGTATTATACGCATAATTAGGGTTTAAAACTATTTTGGCATATAAGACTTATAACCAAATGTTATAACCTATTAAAACAAACTATTTTACTGATGTATTCAGACCCGGTTCACAGAAACGAAATTAATTCCTTTTATAATCTTTAAAATGACCAAAATACCCCTAAGGGGCTTAATATGAGATTAAACTCGTTTTGGGCATAACGGAAGGTATCCTACTGATATCACAACATATTTAAGGCATGTTAACTTAGGAAACCTGTTTAGGACTCTTATGGTTACCCGTTACGCTTCATACGTGTTCGGTTCGGTTTATGTAACTAGTTTACATAAATTAGCCGAAACGGGTCAAACCTTATCGTTATTATCTCAAAATCCAGAATGTGTATAATATACCCATATTATACAAGTCTCCGAACTTGTCGGGTCTAAATCACATTCTATTCCGGTCTTCGCCTTATCATGCGTTTGAACCGTATCTTCCTTTTGAAAACTAACTGGTCTAAGTCATGACTTAATTAAAGACCCGTTAGGATTCTAATAGGTTATTAAAAACCTTCGTTCCAGATTTAGGAGCCCAGTAAAAGCTATCTGTACTTGCTGATTTGATACGGCTGGGATTGAATTTATATTTAGCTCAGGTAAATACTTTTAACTTATTTCCCTATATGGGCTTGGGGTACGGTATATAAAATACCGCTTGGTCGGGCATTAAATCTTTAATTGTATGATGGTTAAAGTATTGAGATGTTCCGTTTAATTTGTTTTGTTTGCTTAAAGCCTTTGGGGGTCAATGACCGTTGTCCCGGATATCCCTGGCATCATTTTACGAAATGGCCACGACCTTAGCACTCAGGTGTAGGCGTACACCTGTCAGTGTCTCATAAATAAAGTGGTGTGTCTATTGATCTTTAACCCGGCTCGATCCGGGCTACTGAACGCATAAGGAACATGTAAATCCTTTACAAGTTTATATAATTAAATAAGTAACCCAAGTTATAAAATATTATTTGTGATATGTGCATGCAAATCAATCATTTTTAAACCCTTTTCAAAATGAGTCAGTTGATTGTATTTACCAGTGTAAACTGACGTATTTTCCAAAAAGGCTAAGTGCAGGTACTAATCGGAATCGGCTGGCTACTCCTAGCATCATTAAAGAGTCTCGCAAGCTTAGATGCCTAAAGTCTGTTGAACAGTGTTATTTTATTTTCGATTCGCCTATGGATCCTTTACTTCCGTTGTAATACTTTGATGTTACACTATTTCGGATTGTAATATATTTATCCTTTTGCTTCCGCTGTGCATTTATATATTGTGTTGTTTGACTATGATGTTGCCAACCACGTCACGTTACTCCCCTACCGGGCCCACCGGTAATACGTGGAAATTTGGGGTGTGACAGAAGGAAACATTCAAGATGCTTGTATGAGAACGGGGAAATCGGTTGACACCAGTGTCATCAGACAAGTATTTTCGATTACAAAAAACGACAACTCTAAAGCTTAGGAAAACGTCATCTTCAATTAAAGCAACTTCACACAAATCAATTTCAGGGGGTCTGATCATATTTGGAAGGTGTGAAATCTACGGGGGTAAAGGAAATTTTCATGAGATGTTCAATGCAAAATGAGGATTTTATGAAGAACTGGTGGTATATATAGGGGAAGAAATCTTGAAACGGTTTAACAATAAATTGTTATATGTTAATAATTAAATAGGGAGATCATAAATATGTCAAAACCAAACCGTTTAACAAACAATAAATTTAACTTCAGATTTGAGTCCCTTAAAAATTGAACACGTTCAGACTTTCTAAAGCGTCCGCTAGAAATTTTTAAAGCGTCGGCCTAAGCTAAAGCGTCCGCCAATCCTTTTAAAAGCGCTGGCCAGTCATTTTTAAAGCGTCGGCCAGACCATTACGGTGCGTCAGCGGGACGCTTAGGGGAAGCGTCAGCCGGACCATTGCGGTACTTTAGCCGGACCATTACGGTGCGTCAGCCAAATACATCGTCAGCCGCTTTAAAAACGATATGAAACCAGGGACGCAAGCCGTGGAATCATTGCGTCACCGACGCATCAACAATAATCAAGAGACGCTTGAACATGTCGGACACGTGTCAGCTTGTAGGAAATGGACGCATCAACATGATAGACGGACGCTTCCGAGGCTGTGAGGACCTTCCAACGACGCAGGAAGGTGACAAATTTGCAAATGCACTTGGTCAAACGACATTTTGGTAATTTTCCCTTCTTTTAAGTCATGTGAGTTTGTAAATAGTCAAATCAAGTCATTTCTTTGTTTGATTTTCTTTTAAATCAAAAGAGACAAATATGAGCGGTATGATTTGGGGCTCACATAACCATACTATCATCTAGGGGTTTGCATGTGTTGGTTTTGGTAGGTTTTGGCCTAAAACAATAACCGTAGGCTCATTCTATTTCCACATCCTTAAATTCTTATTCACACACCCTTTTCACTCTATCTCTCTCTATATATATATACCTCTCTGTATATATAGAGAGATATAGATAAGAGGGGTGTGTGAATATTAACACCCTAACCATAACCATAACCGTGAGTCGGTTAATAGATAGCCATAACCATAACCAATCGATTATGGTGGTTTTCGTTAATTGATTTTGATGCTTATAGCCGGCCGGTTATGGGTGGTTAACTGTAAATTTAGGCCTACCTAAAAGTAGCTCATTTTTTTTAACAAAGAATAAATTGTCATTACATATTTCTATATATAGTATATTACACAGTAAGTACATATAATTTATAATATTAATCCCGATTATTACCGAATATTCAAACAAAGTTCAAATAAACATTCGACCAAAACGATAAGAAATAACCCATAAATGCTAAAAACATTCAACCAAAAACATTACATATTTAAAAAATGGTGAAAAGTCCCAAATTCAACAAAGATTTTACTACATGTCGGTTCGGTTCAGTTTTGAAAACATTGATAACCATAACCGACCCACTACTTTCGATTTTCTAAACCAATCTGGTGGGCTGTAATGTTATGGTTAAAACTCCCGTTGAGCTTGAATGTGAAGACCTGCATAAACGTGCTCGATATAATCAACACGCTCAATGGTTCACAAGCATGGAAGAAAGTAATAAGTGTCATGATGACCGCGATGTGGCTAATTTGGAAGGCGAGAAACGGAACATAATTCAAAGAAGGTAACGTCCCTCCCAATTAAACGGTAGAAGATATAAAGGCAAGCTCGTTCCTTTCCCAATTAAACGGTAGAAGATATAAAGGCAAGCTCGTTCCTTTGATATAAAGGCAAGCTCGTTCCTTTGGTTAAAAGAAAGATCTAATATAAAGAATTTGAATTGGGATAGATAGTGTAGTTTCAACGTTTGAGATATAACATAGTAATTGTTGCTCGTTGTTGTAGTTCTTTTTGTTTCTTTTTACCCTTGTACTTTGTTTACGGGGTTTACAGCATTGCTGACCCTGTTTCATAATCGTCGAATATTTAGCCGTTAGAAAAAAATTCTACCCATTAAATAATATTGTCTAGCTGTCCCCTAAGTTTTAACGTTATCTATACTTAACTCTTATATTTTTATTTTTAATGTAATTAATCATATAAACACTTATCTATTATAAATTATAATTTTCTCCACTCTAAAATTATATTTTAAAATTAAACAACCCAAGGATTACATCGACTTTAAATAATACTAACCATTACTATGTACATGTAACTTTTATTTAAAACAATAAAATTCACAAAAGTTACAACCAAACTTGATACGAGTCACCACCCATCAACACGATACATACAAGTCTATATACAACCTCCAGACGACAACTTGATCATAAGCTAGTGGTGGCCGGGGAGTTTATCCATGATCTTATTAATAAAACCCTTCTTCTCGTGCTCTTCCTCGTGATGCTCCACCCGAATGCTTTCGGTTTTGGGTACATCCAGCGGCCCTGCTGGTGTCGTCACAGTTACTTTCGTAGTCGCGGTGTACACCTTCTCTGGAACTATTTCCTCCTTGTTTTTATGCCCCGGAAGCTTCTCCTTGATTTTCTGCATCAGCCCCTTCTTCTTCTTCTTCCTCCTCCCTCCTTCGCCGTCCTCTTCCGACTGCTTTCATACCCACAACCAACAATTAATTAATTAATGCAAATTTAATCCTTTTTTTCTACTCAGTAATTACGTAATGTTTTTTTTTTAAAGTTAATTTCTTTAATCAATGTCAAAGTTAATTTCTTTAATCAATGTCGTTTGCAAGACTTGAACACATGATCTCCTTCTCCCAAACCCAGGTGTTTAAACAGCGTGGCTTAGCGCCCCCTGCCACCTCACCACCTTTGGTGTCCCATGACGCCCCTCCCCATTTCCCAGGCCCTATTGGGTTGGTTGGGGGGGGGGGGGGGGGGGGGCATTATGAGCAATAAAGAGATGGTGATGGGCCCACATTTAGTTAACCATTTTTTTTAAAAGTGTAATTCACAACAGACGGTTAATACACGCAGGCCCGCCCCATTTCTCTCCCAAGGACTATGTTGTCTTAACGGGGCACACGCCTTGGTAGAAATGGGACATAGCTTTCTCCGAGAAAATTTCCGACCCCCTGCCACTTGACAGGAGTTGCACCCTCCACACGAATCGACCGCCTGTTGTGACAGAGCGACCCGCTGGAGTAAATGCACCGTAATAGAAAACTCGGGTTCCCTCGGGCTTGAACCGGAGTCCTTGCCATCCTTGGGTTGGGAATAACCCCAATGCCTCACCTTTGATGGAGGTGGGGATCGAACCTGAGACCGCTCACATGGCCCAAGTCCTTTCCACCACTCCACCAAAGGGTCATTGGCATTTAGTTAACCAATTAGATTCATTTTCTTTCTACTTACTTTTTTTAATTTTTATTTTTATATTTTTATATATAAAGGGGCTTTAAAGAAGGTCTCGCATATGGGGCGTATAAGTAACGCTATGGCATGATAGCTTTATACCACACCACCTAGCCTAATTATGTAGTTTAATTAACTATCTTAAAATATTAATTAATTACTTTTAACTTTTTTAAATATTAATAAACTATCTTAAAATATTAATTAGTTTTAACTTTTTTTTTAAATACTAATACTAATTTTAATAAACTATTTTAAAATATTAATTAACTACTTTTTAGCTTTTTTAAATATTAAATATTTAAAGAAACTTTTTTAAATATTAAAAAGTTATATTCGTTTTTTAACTTTTTTAAAATATTATTAGTTAGCTATTTTTAACTTCTTTAAAATATTAATTCAATTATTATTTTCAACTTTTCGACTGATTTGTTACCGAAAGTAAAACTTGCGACCGTTTCAAATGAATCTCAGTTGTTATGATTTCCATCGCAAATTAGTCGCTAGTTTTGTGACTTCATTATAATTTTGGTCGCAAATCAGTTGCTAATTTTGTTACGGTATTTTTCATCTGCATATTTGACCCGGTTTTCTAGTACCGTAATAAATTGATCAGCTAGCAATTGAACACTTTCATGTATAAATAAATCCGAAAAAATATTGTTCAATTAGCTAATTAACTTGCGGTAGTATTTATATCTTACGGAGCTGGAGCTAGAACTTCCCGGCGGTTGCTGAGTTCCGCCTTCAGCATCATCAACTCTCATATGACACGGTGGTTGACCACCGGGCATAGTCGTCTCAACCCCATCCCCAACCACAGGCTCAGTAACAGTAGGAGCGAAGTGGGTTCCACCGTGCGTTTCGGGACCAGCGGTTGTTCCTGCATGCTGAACCGAGTCTACTGTTGTGGCGACGCCGGTAAGGTGAACGGGAACGCCGTGTTCGTCGGTGAGTTGAACTTGGCGGCCGTGCTCGTCGGTGAGTTGGATCGGGTTGCCGTATTCATCGCAAATATCTGCCATTTTAACAAAAGTTTTGGTGGTGGTGATGAAAGTATAAACTAAAAGTTAAGGAATTGAATGTTTTATGGGAGCGGTGGTGGTATCTTTTGCATGTAAAGCATGCAAGTTTTGGGGCTACACGTATCATGATGTTTTGTCCAAATTAATCAATATATGCCACGTGGGTACGTTTTGCCACGTTTCATTTTATTTCGCAACTATATCTTGTATCCCTTGCTAAGAAAAATTATATATTTATCTCGCAATGTATCAATAAAAAATTATTCAAATTAAATATTATTATAGGTTTTGATTCGATTTGATACGATAGCAATACAATATTCATTTTCAATTAAAAAAAACAAATTAAAAAAAATTTAAATTAAATTAAATTAAAATAAATATAATATTGAAACTTAAATTTTACTATTCATCCCCAGTTTAAAATAATATGTATGTATATAATACCATCTGTTTAAAATTTAGTTTATATAATTCAAATAAAAATTATATAATTCCACTCTAAATTTTTCGTATCGAATTTTTATTTTTAATACCGAATAAAGATTAACCAATAGAACGGTCAGTAAAAATAAATATAGGAACAGCGAAACATTTCAAGATTAAACAACACCACCAATGATCTCTTTCATCTATATAAAACGACTAGTAGAGCAATTCTCCATTAGAAATCGAGAAGAGGACGTAAAGTGGATTAGTTAACATTCACTTGAACCTCTGTAAAACGGTTTTGTCGAATATTCCATCAAACTCTTTACTATTCTTGCACTATCACTTGATTGAGTTTCAAACAAGTCTTCACAATACAGTTTGTGGTTAATTAATAAAAAAAACCTAATAGAATCTATTCACTCTTACTCTAGTTTTCAACAATATTGACTAAACTAATTGTTAGGGGTGTAAGTGAGCCAGTTGTTCGTGAGCTAGTCAATATCGGCCCGCTAAAGTTTCAATCGATTCAAGCTTAAACAAACTTGAGCATAGTTTAATATTCATTTTATTAACTAGCCCTAGTCCAATGTTCACATATCGACTTTGGCTAGGGTCACGACCTAAACAAGTCTATCCTACATATATTGAATTTTATCCTACACATGTGGAAATTTATCTTACACTTTAGCTACAGATAACAGAAATTGCCGTTCACCATAAATTATGTTGTCTTCAAAGAAAATATTTATAAAATGAGCTACAAGTCTAATTAGTTAGTTAATTTAAGGGAATACAATAAATTAATTAAAATTTAAATTTACTTATATGCCCTTACAATAACGTTGAATACACATATTAAATTGAGTATTTCTGTTGATTTGAAATTTATTGTTTCTATTCTTGAAAAAAAAAATCCCATTTGAACCCTCCAATAGTGTTGTAAACCTTGGACGTAAGATTTAGTATACTCTCTGTATTATTAAAGTTGGTTGTTTTGAACTAATTATTGTATGTTCTCTTAAGTAGTCTATGATTATTTATCTATTTAATAGTAATAAGTCACCTTAGAACAAATCTTAATCCTAGTTTAAAACAAATCTTTTAATTTTACCAAAGCAAGAATAAGAAAAATAAAAAATAAAATAAAAAACACTACCACTTTCATAATTTTTATTTTCCGAGGGTAACAGTAATTGTGCACCGTTCACTTCTCATCATGTCCAATATTTAAATTCAAGGTTTTTTTGAGTGTTTCATAACAACATATTCAAAATGTATATAAAATAATAATAATAATAATATTATTACATATTCGATGCAAACAAACTAAGTTCGTTTCCTGACATGTACTCCATGTTTATGTTTTCTGTTCTTTCGTCTTGTATGCCCTCCTGCATCAGCAGCAATTGCATTGAACCATTTTGGTCTTCCGGTTGACAACATGCGATATCCCCACACTAGTCCAAGTAGAGTTCCACATCCGAGTCCCAGCATCACCGGTTCCATGTAAATCCACACTCCTCCCCCTCCCTTGGTTTCAACTTGTGGGGAACTTAGATCTTCACAGACCCTGTATAGCTGATACCCACATAGTCCTTGATTCCCAGAATACGCGTCTTCTGAAAACGTATCAAACTGAGCTCCTTCTGGAATACGCCCCACAAGATGGTTTTGTGAGAGATCTAAGATTGCCAGATTTCTCAATTTCGTAAGGCTTTGAGGGATTTCTCCTTCGAGTCGATTCCAAGATAGGTCTAATGCTTCTATATCAAAGAGATTTGCTAGAGCATGTGGGATTTGACCACTAAGGTTGTTATGGGATAAGTTAAGAAACCTCAACGATTTAAGGTTACCAATGACTTTTGGAATCTCTCCTTCAAATTTGTTACTGGATAGATCAATACCTGAGAATGTAGTTAAAATCGGTTGACGAACACCATTATAGTAGTAATACAAGCCACTAAATTTTATTTTTGGGCCCGTGTCCACGTCTTTGATGGCATTGAAAGTTTCAAAATATTCTCCAGGAAGATGACCTACAAAGCCATTATTGGCTATGTCGAGAATACGCAAACTAGGAAATAAGAATTCCGTTGCAGCAGGGGTTTCAATGGTACCTTGTAAATTGTTTGATCTGAGAATAAGAACCTGCAACTTTTCAAGATATCCTAACCAACGAGGGAATGTCCCCTTTAACTGGTTGTTTCCCAGATCAAGTACTTTCAAGGATTGGCATTTGGCTAAGAATCTTGGCACCTCTCCTTCGAACTTGTTTCCGTTCAAGATAAGCCCATCTACAAGTCCACAATAGCCGCCATACACTTTTGGAATGGTGCCATGGAAATTGTTGTCCCCCAAATCTATCATTGCAAGTGAGGAGGTGATGTTTCCAAAGCACTCTGGAAGCACTCCATGAAAGCTGTTATTGGACATATCTAAATATAATAAGCTGGCCATGGTGCAAATTGTTATAGGAAATGGTCCTTGAATTATGTTGGATTGGATATTAAGAGACACTAAAGAGGAGCTGATATTTTGCAAGCAATTTGGAACAATTCCAGTGATTATATTGTTTGATATATCCAAATAATTAAGGTGCTTCTTGTCGCAAATCCATTGAGGAAATGGTCCTTGAATTTTGTTGGAATGCAGATTCAGATATTGGAGTCTGTCTGACCTGAATTCTGGCAAGCCTATTATGGAGTTATCTGAGAAGTCCAAATAACTCAAATTGTTTCCTCCAATATCCCTTGTCCAAGCAGGAATGTGACCCGATATACGGTTTCTAGATAGATCTAAAACTTGAAGTTTTTTCATGGCGCGTAAGAAAGGTGGAATCACGGTCAGATTGCAAGAGGCCAAGCTTAACTCATAAAAATCAGGGCTGACATAGTGAGCATCATTTCTCGTCACAACAGATAAGCCGCTGTAAGAGAGATCAACTGCTTCAAGCTTTGGAAGGCTAGATAACAATATATCCAGTTCCGTCACACCTATCATATTATTATATTGTTAAATGAAATTTTAATAAAGTGGGGCCCTGATGATAAATTTACTGATTGTTAGGCTAGAGGGTGTGGGATAACCCCCTTGGGGCTTTATAAGGACACCTCAACGCCACGTAGGCGCCACGTCAGCCAAGGAGGCTTTATAACCCCCCCTTTAACATGGAGGGTGTGGTGATAACAAGTGGGGCGCTATAGAGAAAAAAAAATAAATTTTTTTTTTGATTGGTTTAAATAAGTGGGTCCCACCTGATAACCCCCCTTCTTCAAGTTAACATGATGGAGCCCCATGGGTGGCGCCCCCCCTTTGAATTTGAGGGTATGGAAGATGGCAGAGGATGGGCGTTATATTTGGCTTAGGTGGAGGGGTGGCGCCTCCCACACCCTCCAGCCTTATTGCAGTTAAGATAATATTTTGGATTTTTCATCTTCTCTTGCCTATGGTATTCACTACTCAGAGAGAGAGAGAGAGAAAAAACAGGACTTTTATATCAGAAAGAGTAAATTATAAAAATCGTCTTTTATGTCTACAGCAGATTGCAAACTATGTCATTTGTCTTTAGAGTAAACTATCATAATGGACCATGAGGTTTGGTCACTTTTGTCACTTTAGTCCTAAACCCAAACCTTTAGAATATGGGTCCCTATGATTTCAATTTTGTTGTCATTTTCATCCAAAATCAAAATCTAGTCAAATTTTACAGTTAACATCCAGTTTAGTGATCTTCACTATGTTATTTTTGTGGATTTTGAGTATGTTTTATGGCTAAAATTGTGGTGTTTTATTATTTGTACACTTTGTAGAAAAAATTGACTCTATATCCGAACCCCACTCTCTAAATCTAATATATAATAAATTATTAATATCTCTTTAACTAATATGAAAAGAACTAATTCACAAATATTATACTAATCAAAGAATAATAAATAAATTGAAACCGTATTTAACAAATAACTAGAGTTTACTATATTAATATATAATATATAATAGTTTATTCAAGTTTTATAAAAATAATTTTTTTACTTTTTTTGTAATTTATGGTGTTGTACCTCATGTATATAGCGGTTTTTATTTTCTTTTTTCATTTCTAACCCAAAACTTTTTTTTTTACAATTTAGACCCTTTGTTTTTTTACTTTTAATCCAAAGCTTTTCATCTTTTGCAATTTAACCCTAATTCTTTTTTTATTTTCAGTTTGGTCCACCATACTTTTCATCTTTACCAAGTTTGTTGTTTTGTTCTATAATTTGTGAGTTAACGCACTGCAATGTGCGTGTGGGGTTCAACATTTTCTCGTATATTTTCCCCGTTTGACTGGCCCGTCGCAACACATCTATTTTTCTCCGTTTGACAAGTTCGTCGCAACGCAAGGGTGTTGGATTGACTTAGTTATTTTTTTCTATGTTTTAAGTTTTGGTTTAATTTCTCTGCAACGAGCGTGCGTGATTCAAAGATTTTACGTCTGCTTTTCACTCAGCGTTATTTTTTTTAGTTTTTATTTATTTTGTTTTTACGAGTTTTTCCGGTATTGATTGTCGCTGACAGTGGTATAACATTGGTACTACTTGACAAAGTTTTACGACAACCGCTGTAATGCAGGGGTTTAATACTAGTAACTTAATATAAAAGTGTTATTTGTAAAATAAAATAACTAATGTAAAATAACTATTTGTGAAATAAAAATAACTAATGCAAGAATGTTTTTTGTAAAACAAAAATAATTAATACAAAAACATTATTTGTAAAGTAAAAATAAACTAGGTTGTCCCACTCACAAGTTGCGGCTGGAAACTAACCTGTTTTGGAAAGGAAAAATAACTAAGGTTATTAAGAATCTAGTTATTAATAACGATTTATGTTTCAATTAGAGATTCTCAATACAATAACATAAACTATTTATAAAACCCAGCACGAATACATACCCTAGTGATGTCATTCATAATCTCACATTATAAATTGATAATGATTCACATGTTGCTAGAAAAAAATGATAATAAGCCCTATGATATTTTAGCTATTTAGTCTAAATAACATTAACATGTACATATAGTCTTTGTATGTAGTTGTTAATTTATGCAAAATAATAAAAAGCGCATGATCTCTCAGTTTTACTTTAAAATCATTAATTGAAATATGAAACAAATCCATGTTAGAATTTAACCGGTATTCAAATATGTAGTTATATTGATTCTTCTAGTTGAGAGTTTAAACCAATTCGAAATCAAGACGTCATAAAGAAAAATTCGTTTAAATTTTAAAGCGGTAACTTTATTAAAGTTCATGGATTATAGTGCAAAGCTGTTTAAAAAGGGTAAAAATAACTTTATTAAAGTTTATGGGACGTTTGATATATCTATTAAAATTTAGGGGGTAAGAATGTAAATTGGTTTAAATGAAAGCAACAAAGTTTGAGGAGGGCGAAATTGTAAGAACCAAACCTTTGTGATCAAAACATAAAAAAGATTAATAAAAAAAATAACATGTCTTGTAAGATAGTTATAAAGGCTTCTAAAAAATGAGTAAATTACCTAAATGCTATTAAAAAAAAGTCAAGTATGTAAGTGTCATGACATTCTTGTAGATAAAAACAAAATAAAAAGTAGATCATGTACCGTAGCATCAAGATGTGATTTAATATATATAATAATGATACAAAATATTTAATTGTGAAATTTAAATAATAAATGTAACAATAGTATTTGTAAAATAAAGTTTATTTAATAAAAATCTTGACTGCAAAACAAAATAACTAATATATTAAGTTTTTGTTTTAAATAATATATATTATTTGTAAAAACATTATTTTCTTTAGCAAAATTGTTTTGGAGCAGCTGTAAAAACATTATTTTCTTTAGCAAAATTGTTTTGGAGCAGCAGATATAATCTACTACTCTGCAGAGCAGTGGCTACCCCTGGGGTTGGTTAAGTTTTATTTTCTTAAGATTAAAAAAAGTTCATGATTCAGAAAATTCAAAAGCCAATTAGTTAGTTATTCCGGTCAATATGGCTAAGCTCGTAATTTAATTAATATATTATGCTATGCATGAGACAGTTATTAAAAAGTGAGACAACTTAAGTAACCCAACCCAAAAGAGTGCGGTGTTAGAGACGATGGTATGGTACGTACCTTGTAGCAAGCCACATGTAAGGTTAAGACCGATAACGTCTCCGGTGAAGTGATTGCAAGTGATCCCAACCCAATCGCAACAATTTATACTTGTGCTCCAGTTCAACCTAATTGGGTCAGGCATATGCCCATACAAATCTCCACAATATTGACGTTTAGGATCAGAATAGTACACATCTGTAACATTAATGGAGGAAATGTTTTGTTTAAAGAGAAGTAAGGCATCCCTCTGTTCATCAGGGCATTTATGATTGCTACTTGAAGAATATGAACTGATGAAACAAAGAAGAAAGGAGAAAACCAACTTTGAATTACCCATTCTCTCTTTCTATTTGCTAGCTGCATAAACACTCACATTTTATATATATATAGACACAAACACAGTTGACGACAGTAGTATTCAAATTAGAATTTGGTTGAAGTTGCTTCCAAAGTACTATTGACACCTCATAATGTACGCGACATCAATTAATCGGTTGTGGTCCAGTTCTAGTTTTGAACGTACGAATTGGGTTGTGCAAGTCAAGTCTATGGAGGATTGTTGATGTTGAAACTGTTGTTTGATTATGCAAAATTTCCAAACAAGAATCTTTTCATGGAAAACGTCACAAATATTTTAAACTATTGAATGCTTATGGTCCTTTATATTACTTTACATAAACTTTGTGTATGATTGATTTGATCAAACTTAGGTGCTGTTTGTTTTTTCCGAGGTAAAACGTCTGCAGTGCAGTCTGTGGACCACATCTGCAGACATCTGTAGCTGAAGAGGTGAACCAAACCTCTGCAGTCTGCAAGAAGAAGACTGTTTGTTTTTTAACTTCTGCAAGCTGCTGAAATAAACTGAAATATAAAAAAAAAACTGATTTTATTTAACTTAAAGAGTTTTTCAACATTTAAACATAAATAATAGTTATACAATACTGAAATAATATTCATAAAAAGACAATAACATTTTTTTAAATCATTTATTCCATGCTTTGCATTAACTGCTCAGTAATCTCATCTCGTAACTCAATCATATATTCTCGATCCGATGCAGTACCATGTGCTTCAACTTCGTCTTCATCAGCATCAACGTGCACTTACCTATTATGCAACGACACAAGGATCTTGTTGACGTTCTCACTAGCGTAGCGGTCGATTTCACTCAGCCACTGCTTAACGTTATTACCGATGTTCAAAAGTCAAAACTATTTACAGATATGGTTTTTACTTCCAACCTTTGCTTGTGCTTTTAGTTCCTCGTTAGTTGCACATAATAGCTCAACTGTTAACTTTTAACAATGGTCATGTTATCGTTTATATGTTGATTTACTTTTCGTATATTAAAACTTGATAACAATTAGTAATTTCATTATATATATAACCAAACCGAACCTTGTATATTAAAACTTGATAACAATTAGTAATATCATTATATATATAACCAAACAGAACCTAACAACGAATACGCCATACATAGGAGTAATATATTTGAAGACCAAAAATATATAAGTCACATTACTATCATGTTTCTCATTAATCAAACATCAAAATGTTATGTTTTTACTGTTGAATTCTTCCAAAGATTTTTGGTTTAAACTCTGTTGTATTCATTTTTACGAAATAGATGAATAAGAAAAGAAAAGGGTTGCTTCATCACACATGAGCAAGGGCGGACCTACCCACTGGTGTAGGTGGGCGGCCGCACCCCTTGAAAAAAAAATTAGGGTTAAATTTCGCACAAAATCCTGACCGCGCCTCTTGGAATTTTCAACCACCCCTCTTAGAAAAAAAATCTTATGAATTTATAAAAAAAAAACTTGTAAACACTGATTTTTATTAAAATATAACATAGTTTATATAATTATTCTTTAACCACTTTACTTAATATTTTAACCCAATAACTTTCACTTAACAATTTAGCCATTAGCCCAATAAATATTCCATTATAACCCAAGCCCAATTAATCTAACCCAATTATATTTGAAGTTAAATAAAATAATTCAACCCAACCGCCCCTTCCATTCTTTCTCCCGCTTTCCCTATTCTGATCCGCAGTGACCGACGCACGTAAGCAGTCACCAGGCACGGCGGTAGCGCCTGTATTCTAACCGAAAAAGCTTGATTCCGACCACCCCATCACCCGGAATCCAAAATTTAACGAGGTACCTTCGTTTTTTTATGTTTTTTTGTTGTTTTATGTGGTTTTTAGGAGAAATAGAGTTATAAATGTGTTAAAAAAAGGTTTGAAATTTTATATGTTTTGATGTTTTTTTTTGTTCTAGACTTTAGTAGCATTATTTTGTTGTTTTGATGTTTTTTTTGTTGTTCTAGACTTTACTAGGGCTTGAAAATTATGGACTATGGTTGAACATGATTGTTTATTTTGTTTAATTGTTTAGTGTTTTTTATGAACTTATGGATCGATTTATATGTGATAGGAACCATGAGTAGAGAAGTTTTGGCGAGAAACCATTAGGAAAGTAGCTATATGTATGATGTTTTGCATAGATTTCAAAAAAATGAAAACCCCTAGGCACAATTTTAAATATGTATGTAATGACGTTTGACGTGTTTTAGATGGTTGTATAAATTTTAGTTTGACGTTATTTTGTTTTACATGACCCGACCCGATCCAACCCGATATGAACCGGATTTTTTTATATACCTAGGGGCCAAAAATCTTTAAAAATATTCCGCAGCCCCATAGAAAAATTTCTAAGTACGCCACTGCACATGAGGATGTCAACTATGGAAACGACCTGACTATGTGTAGTTAGTGAGCAGGGACGGAGCATAGTGGAAAGCCGGGGTGCATCCGCCCCCTCGAATGTTTCGGTTAGAAGTGTAAAATTTCTAATTTTTCGTCCGAAATTTTTAAAATTATAAAGGATCGCCCCCCCCCCCCCCCCCAAATTATTTTGCCTAAATATTTATACAATACATAAATTAGGTCCCATGACTTTCCGCCCTTCCTGAACTTTTAGTCAAGCTCCGCCACTGTTAGTGAGAGGTCCGATGATGAGGGCACTCGAGAAAGTTGGCAATATGACACCACGCATGCATCAATGAATCAAGAATTTAATATTAGGGGCCTAGAAAAAAAAAGAAAAACAAAGTACGTATTGAAATGCCATATGATCGAGGTTTTTATGCAACAAATGACACGCCCATCATGGTATTCGAGAGGTCTCGGTAACAAGGTTATAGTATCTGAGGAGATACCATGATCATGGCAAATCAAATTGAATTAAAGTTATTTTAGGCTTATAATTCGCTTAAATCTGTTACAATTTTGTTTATGCCCACCCATGGTTAGATTCATATTTTCCGGTAGGGGTGTGCATGGGTCGGTTTGGTTCGGTTTTTACTATTAACCATAACTATAACCGCTAGTTCAGTTATGGAGTTTTAGTAACCATAACCATAACCAAACATCGGTTATGGTTAATCGGTTATGAAGTCGGTTTTGGTTAATTTCGGTTAAGTAACCAAGTAAGGTTTGAAATAAATAGGGTTGTGCACGATTTTAAACTTAGCTTGAGCCTATTTTATAAGATAACGGAGACTAAACTTTTTGGTTAAACAACCGATTTGGGGTTCTTTTTAATAAGGTAATTCTCAAACAAAAAAAAATTATGGACATCACACCTTAGTTCTTTATCAAAATAAATGGCATCTACATCAAGATCATTTTGTTACTAACATACTTTTATCCTAGTAAAAACCCTCTATATGGTTTTGTAAAACACAAATCCATCATATATAGTTAACATTACACGTTCGGTTCGGTTTCGGTTATATCGGTTAACCAAAGCTTCATAACCATAACCGATTGAGCGGTTATACAAAGTTTCATAACCATAACCATTGGTTATATTGGTTATCGGTTAGTAGTGGTTCGGTTATGTCGGTTATGGTTCGGTTATCGGTTATGGTGGTTAATTTGTTCACCCCTATTTTCCGGTATCCTATAAACAATTATTACTAAAAACCCTAACATTTGATTTTGACCTAAACATCTTACATCTCTACTAAAGGAAAATAGCTGCTGACATAGGAAAAGCTTACTTGGCAACCAATGAGCTATGCCAACTCAACTTTGCTTACTCCATTATTACATCATAAATAAATATCACTATTATTTATTTAAAATACATCTGATGTGTGAGTTTTACAACCTATTTTTGTTCAAAGACTTTAATGTTGTATGAAACGTGTTGTTCAAAAGTCTTGGTGTGTAAAAAGCTTGATGTGGATGTTGCTTATGCGTTTATAAATTTCTTTCAAGTTTTAAAAATGGAATTGCTAACTAAACCACACATAATCGGCAAGTGCACCGGTCGCAGTGTAGTGTAGATGGCAAGACTGGATATCAATCCGTGGACACTGTATGCAAACTTTAGATAATGAACCTCTATCGAATGTAAAGTTAAATTTTGAAGTTTGATTTAAATTGATTTTATATATTTAAATGATGACTTAATTAATTTTAAGAAAATGTAGAAAATAAAACAAGCAAAGTAAAATAAATACAAAAAACACAGTGAAACAAATATAGAAACAAAGTGTGATCAAATATGTATGAAAAAAGGACTAACTGGGTATCGAATCCCTAGAATCATGCAATGCTAATTTGACAATAATAACGGTTAAATATCTTTTTCCCTCGATTAACCCCCCCGTTAGAGATGTATTAAACAAAAGATCAAGACGAAATGTGAAGTGCTAGAACGAACCGGCTCGAGCTATCGATACCAAATCCCACGAGAATAAGACCTTTGGGACCTCAGAGACTAAGTTGTGAGAAGATCTTAAAAATCGCAAAGCAAACCAAACCTTGAAAATTAAAATCCTAGGAAACTTAACCACGATGTAATAAACGAGCCCGAGCTATCGGTCACCCAATCTACCCACCAATGATTAGCTAATAACCTAGCTCACCCTAATCGTCTTTCGAGTCATAAGATGAGGATGCAAGTTTTAGTATATTGATTTTAATTATTAATGGACTTGGTCAATTTCTCAACACAATATTTAACCCGAAAATCAAAAGATAAACGAATCAAATTAAATTATAAGTTTAAGGGGAATTTCTTCATGCCTAAACCGCTGAATTTATCGACTAATAATCAATCAAAAACACACCAACATACAATATCAAGATTAATTACAAGACCAAGTTATGTAAATCACATTAAATAACCGAAATCACGTCAAATATACATTACAATCATCAAGTTCATCATAACCCAAGTAGTTTATAAGTTTAGCTACACATAATATACAATAACACAACTGAACAAAGCTTGAAAACAACTGAAAACATAATACAAAGCTTATAGAAACCGAAAAACGAATATTTACCAAACCCGGATTGCTTAGAACTCGACCCGAAAGCTTCCAAGACTCTTGTACAGCTCCAAGATGCTCCAAAGTCGTCCAAGGTGATCCACAACCGAAGGGTTTGTGAGATAAGATGTGAGGATCGGACATGCTCTATTTATAGTAATTTTTTGCTAAAACCGACCGGCTTACGGACCGTAAGGGTCAGGCCTTGCGGTCCGTAAGCATTTAGGTATTTTCTGCGCACTACCTCTTTACGGACCGTAAGGGTCAAGCCTTGCGGTCCGTAAGAGGTTTGGTCATCGTCTGAGTTCACCTACCCCTTGCGGACCGTAAGAGTAGGGTCTTACGGTCCGTAAGGGGTCTTGTTCAGCAAATTAAATTAATTTTTCTTGTTTTCCGACACGTCTTTTCCGTGCTTCCTTCGTTGCAATTATTCCCTCTCGTTTTCATCACGAAATCAACATGTTCATCAAATCCTGCAAATCCATGATTTATCCAAATAAGTATCTAAATCGCGAGAAAACCACATTCAAACTTATCAAACTGTAAGGAATTCGATGTGTAAAATGTGTATGATTTTAGACACATCAAACATCCCCACACTTAACCTTTTGCTTGTCCCTAAGCAAAATCCTAAATAACTGTACAAACTGACATTTAAACGGTTATTTTAAAAAGGAAAATTAAACACACATAAAATTAATGTACATAAATGATTTAAAATTAGCTAATAATGATAGAGATGAGAAAACTAAATGTGATTTTTCAAAAATAGAGTTTTATCATCAATTACTCACTTACTTGCATCTTTGATTTACTTCCCTCGGCTCACTTGTGTAAACTAGTGAATGGTGCACTAGTAATTTTCTGTGATCACTCAAAAGCCGGGCCATATAGTAACATTATCATAAGCTTGTAATGAAATCTCATCTTTACCAATTAACATATAAGAATCATATAAATCAAGAGGACTTTTATTGTGGGTTGTAACTTGGCTAGGGTTTAAAGGTAGGAAAATATGGCTATTTACTGGGTGAAGTGTTTCAATCCGGTCTAGCAAATTATCCTAACGAACCTTACACAATTTTTTTTTAACACACATACTCACAAACCAAGTGACTCTTTTAAGGTCAGATCGTCAAGACCGGTTTTATCCAAGATGTGAATCAAATCTTCCTTAATCCTGTAGTGAACATTACTTCCAACTCTAATGGATCGTTCGGCATCGAGCCTAATAGCCCCCACCCTCATTAGAAGCGTGTATTCATGTTGGGATTCAGTTTGACTTTTTCTACATCTTCCTGTGTGAGACCAGTTTCCACATCCCATGCATTTGTCGTATCGTTTTGCTCTTCTTTTCATAACACTTTTGGATGTCCCACAAAATGGTGGCGTTTGTTCTTGTTGTCGCCACTTTTTTCTAACTTCTTTACTTAAATGAAATATTTTCTCTCTAAGCTCCGTAGGTAATCTTGATTTCGCGAATTGTAGACAACAAAGCAAATTTAAATCGAATGAATGCATCTCCAGTTCTTTAAAGGTCTGCCGGTAAAAGACCAAACTAAATTCCTATGAAAGGAAAATTATACTAAACCGGAATTCACACAAATGGGTTAAAACAAATGAACAGAATGGGGCTCAACATGGTTTACTAGTGGATAATATTTTTGGTTTTCAAGTTTTAACAAGAAAGGGTAAACACATGGTTGTATCCTATTGCCTCTATCATCTTTATATAATTTTTATAGTTAATGAATTCAACAAGTATTTTCAAGACAAGTTCTGAAATGTATACTATTATGCGGCACACTCAATCAAATGAAGTCTTAAGCATATGATGAATGTTTTTAGAAAGGCTCAAAAACTCACTAAATTTGGGTGTGTAATAATTAGAAAAATTTCTATTTATGAAAAACACTTTAACATTTTCTCATATGTATAATTATTAGATAAAAATAAGTCAAATATGCATAAAAACAAAAACAATAATTGTACAATTTTTTATTTATTTATTTTTTAAATTTTTTTTTATGTAAAACCAGACTTAATTTACAAATCCCCCCATCCCCACACTTGAAAGACACATTGTCCCCAATGTGAACGAAAGGAAATAAATTAATACACAACAAACATGATAAGTGAGACTGAAACTCCCCTGATATGTTCGACAAACTGCTCGTAGACATTCAGCTTACGTGATTCAGCAATCATGATATAACCTGAAAAATGAAACTGCACAGCTAGAAACAATATATCAAACACAACCATAATATATAATAAATATAAAAAGTAATATATGTATCAATACACACCATGATCATAAAACAAAAGAAATAAAACGGAAAGTACAAAGGTAAACCCAACAATCACTGCAGGCCTGGTGGCGGCTGCTGACCCTCCGGAGGAATGTGAAAATAATCCATGATGCGTCGCACCATCGTCCTAACCTCCTCCACAGCATGCTCCACACTATCCAACCTCTCCTCTACTGTCCTCTTAGCCCTGGGAGCTCCAGATGCTCTAACCCGAGCTCTCTGCCTACCGTTATGCCTATGATGTGGCCTAACAACTGGGGCATCCTCCTGTGCCGGCCCAAGAACTATCTGAACTGCTCTAGGCTCAAGAAACCTCGGTGGATCGCCTGCTGCCAATAGCTGGGTCATCTGCCTCATATCACTAAGTCTGAATAATGTCCCGGCAGGCTCCTCATGCAGCCATGCTCGCGGAAAATCCTGATATACATCCAAGCTCTCTGCGAGTACAGTAACATATGAGCCCATACAAATCCTAGAATCTGTACCGCGTCCGCGAGCTCTGTCGAATGCATGAAGTAGAAACACTGCCAGATTGGGCTCCCGGCCCTCTACCATACAATATAGCGCAAACAGATCATGATATGTCACTTTCTCGAGACTCATGTATCGAGAAAGGACGGTGCATATAAGAATACGATGAATAAAACGTATCACCGGATCTCTGATCTGTGAGGCTGGAATCCCTGAAGCCCATGCACCATCTCCTATGGTGGACCAAAATGTCGTCAGTTGTGACGTGGTGGCACACTGAGGTAACTCCTCATCTGTCCAGCCCATCAAACTCTCTGTAAAAGTCGGCTGCGTAGTCTCCTCCAAAGTGTACAATCCTGCGAGGACGGCGAACTGAGCAATGGACAATATATGTGTCCGCCGTCCTAGAGCGAAACTGACCGCAGCTGGCTCAGTGAGGCGAGCATGATGAAACATAAACGTAGAGTGAAACTACAATACAAGCTCACGATGAAATGCTCGCCTCTCGTTTAGTAACCTCCTCCATCGAGGTGTGATCAATCCCTCCAGTCTAGCACGTACACCCATAGTCTCCATCAATCCCCAGTCAAAAACCCTAGCTCGCTGATATCGTAGACCGAGATACCTCTGTAAAGCGGTATACTCGCATGAATCATGCTCAAACTGTAGCAGGGTGTGCTCCTCCTCTGGTGGAAGGTCGGCTGGTGCTGGTGGTGCTGTAGTCAGATCAGGCCTCTGCGCATCCTCTGTATATCTAATGACCCGTGCAGGACGCTCGGGTGGTGGCTGTGCTGCTGCTGTACGCGTGGGACGTCCTCTCTTTCGTCCTGACTGGGACTAAGAAGCCATATCTGCACTTATTTACAACAATCAGAAATACAAAATAATTATACAAGTCACCGCCCCCAAACACGTTTTACGATGCATTTTCTAATTTTTTTGTTATTTTATTATTTTTTTTTATTATTTTATTTATAATCAAACTAAACGAAAACAAAAAGTTATATTTTTGGTGTGCTGGGGGTGGTGGTTGCGACCGTATAACATTTCGTTTGCGGTCGCAATGAAATAACAACGACAATAATAAAAAAAAATTCAAAATTTCGGCATGACCCCATAGTATTTACAAGAAAAACCAACCATCCTCGCCCGAATGGAGATTGAGTACGGGCGAGGCGGCGAAACCTGCAAATAAAGCGCAAATATATATATTTGAAACATATCAATTCACGCTCAAAAATTCGGCGGCCGAAAGACAATTCTAATGAACTACTAAACAAAACTAATAAAAGACGAAAAGTCGACTCGAAACATATCAAATATTCTATTTAACTACGAAAGTCAATTCTATTTAACTAATCAATCTTATTCAACACAAAAATTAACTTTTAAAGTACATTTCTATTTGACTCGAAACTAGACTCGACAACTACAATTCAAGACTTATAATTAGTCGACGCGAAACTAATCAAACTCAAACAGATAACATTAATTTACCCAAAGTTAAACCGACACGACTCGAAACGACTCGAAACGACTCGAAACAAAACAGAATTAAACATAAAAATATTGACACCTAAAATTAAACCAACACGACTCGACATGACTCGAAAAATATGAATGAAATTTTTACAAACTTCATACCTGAAAGTCGGTGAGGGCGAAGTGGTGACCGACAATGGCGGATGTCAGCGGAGATGGTGGCGACGGTGGTTGAAGCTGTGGTGAATGGAGTGGATCGGAAGTGATGGCGTCTGGGTGGAATGTGGGTCGGAGGTGGGTACCGGCGGTGATGGCAGTGGTGGTGGTGACAAAGGCGACGGTGGTAGTGATCGGAGTGGTGGAGACGATGGTCGGGCGGCGGTGTGCGGCGTTCGGTGGTGGTTGAAGGTGGTTGAGAGTGAGAAGGCGATGGTGGTGGAAGCGGTGGTGAGTGGTCGTGATGGTGGCGGCGGAATGTGGTGGTTGTGAGAGGAGGGAGAAGGGTTATTAGAGGTGGGGGCGGTGGTGTTGTTTTGGGGAAGACGACCCCCAAATGGGGTTTATATTTTTTTCCGATCTGCAAAAGGCTTACGGACCGTAAGGGTTATGCCTTGCGGTCCGTAAGGCCCTTTAATTTTTTTGAAACCGCCTTCGCCTTACGGACCGTAAGATGAAACCTTTGCGGTCCGTAAGGGGTGCCAAAAATCCTTTTTATTTTTGTTTTTATTTTATTTAAAGTTTAATATAAATATATATTTATTGTTTATTATTATTTACAATATTATTATTAATATTATTATTATTATTATACACTACCCCTAAACTTACCTTGTTTTACGTGCTCATAACGGGGAGGTCCATCACCTCCTCCTCGGTTAGTCCTTCGACAAAATGTTTCAAACGATGTCCATTGACCTTAAACCTCTGACCGTCCTCATTTTCAATCTCTAATGTTCCGTACGGAAACACCTGTGTAACCACATACGGTCCACTCCAACGTGATCTCAACTTTCCAGGGAACAACTTCAACCGGGAATTGTATAGCAACACCTTTTCCCCACACTTGAACTCTTTCACCTGTTTCAAGTGTTTGTCGTGCAACGCCTTAGTTCGCTCTTTATATGCCCACGACTTCTCATACGCCTCATCGCGTAATTCCTCTAACTCGTGAATCTGAAGAAACCGGTTTTTACCTGCAGCTGGCAAGTCCAGATTGACTGCTTTCAGTGCCAAGTATGCACGATGCTCTAGCTCGACCGGCAGATGACACGCTTTCCCATAAACTAACCTAAAGGGTGTGGTCCCAATAGGTGTCCGGTACGCAGTACGGAAAGCCCAAAGTGCATCATCTAACTTCTCGGACCAATCAATGCGACTGTTTCCGACAGTTTTCTCCAAGATTCTCTTAATTCCCCTGTTCGAATTTTCCACCTGCCCACTTGTTTGTGGATGATAGGCCGTTGAAAGCCGATGGGTTACCCCATAGCGTTTCAAGACCTTCTCCATCTGTGAATTGCAGAAGTGGGTGCCTCGATCAGATATCAAGGACTTTGGTGTTCCGAACCTAGCAAACAATTTCTTCAAGAATCTCACAACAACCCTAGCGTCGTTTTTAGGAAAGGCCTCTGCCTCCACCCACTTAGAAACATAATCCACTGTGACTAGGATGTATCGGTTCCCCCTTTACATGGGGAACGGGCCCATGAAATCGATGCCCCAAATATCGAAAACTTCCACAACCTGTATAGGGTTCTGGGGCATCTCATTTCGGGATGAGATATTTCCTGTCCTCTGACAGGCATCACAGCTTCGCACAAACTCATGTGCGTCTCTAAAGATGGTCGGCCAATAAAAACCAGCGTCAAACACTCGTTTGGCGGTGTAAGTCGCACCATAATGGCCTCCAGTCGGTCCCTCATGACAATGTCGTAGAATATTACGAGACTCGGAACCAAACACACATCTCCTGATAACCTGGTCTTCACCGATCCTAAACAAGTACGGATCTTCCCAAATGTAGTGCTTGACATCCGCAAAGAATTTCTTCTTTTGCTGGTACGTCATGCCCTGCACAAGGTCACCTGTAGACAAGTAATTCGCTAGATCAGCGAACCAGGGAAAGCCTTCATCGGTGCCTTTCAAGAACATCAACACCTCATGGGGAAAGTCATCCCCTATTCTCTCCTTCTGAGTTCTCTCTAACTCAGGGTTTTCTAATCGTGGCAAATGATCTGCTGCAACATTTTCAGCCCCCTTTTTGTCCTTAATCTCTAGATCAAACTCTTGAAGCAGCAAAATCCATCGAATAAGCCTAGGCTTCGCATCCTTCTTCGCAAACAAGTACCGAAGAGCCGTGTGATCCGTGAAAATAATGGTCTTTGACAGTACAAGATAAGAACTAAATTTATCACACGCGAATACGACTGCTAGCAACTCCTTCTCTGTTGTGGTATAATTTTCTTGGGCGTCGTTTAGGGTTTTGCTAGCGTAGTAAATGGGATGAAAGTGTTTTTCCCTACGCTGCCCTAAAACGGCCCCAACGGCAAAGTCGCTGGCATCGCACATGATCTCAAAAGGGAGGCTCCAATCTGGAGAAATCAGAATGGGAGCACTCACTAACCTCTCTTTAATCAACTCGAAGGCTTGCAAACATTTATCGTCGAATACGAACGGCCTATCCTTCTCTAACAGCTGGGTCATCGGGCGAGCAATCTTTGAAAAGTCGCGGATGAAACGGCGGTAGAATCCTTCATGACCCAAGAAACTCCTAATTGATTTCACAGAAGTAAGCGGCGGGAGCTTGGAAATAACATCAATTTTGGCTTGATCAACCTCAAGCCCCGCTTGTGAAATCTTGTGCCCTTGCACAATTCCTTCTCGAACCATGAAATGACACTTTTCCCAGTTAAGCATCAGGTTCGTCTCCTCACATCGAGTAAGTACACGTTCGAGATTACGCAGACAGTGATCGAAAGAACTTCCAAACACAGAAAAGTCATCCATAAATACCTCCATGGAATCCTCGATCAACTCATGAAAGATTGGCACCATACATCGTTGAAATGTGGCTGGAGCGTTACACAACCCAAATGGCATGCGTCGATATGCGAATGTGCCGAAAGGACATGTAAATGTGGTCTTTTCCTGATCCTCTGATGCAATAGGGATCTGGAAGTAACCTGAGAATCCATCAAGAAAGCAACAGAACTGCTGTCCTTACAGTCGCTCCAACATCTGATCAATGAATGGCAAAGGAAAGTGATCCTTGCGTGTGGCATTGTTCAGTTTGCGATAATCTATGCAAACTCTCCAGCCGGTGACGGTCCTGGTGGGTATCAATTCATTCTTGTTATTGACGACTACTGTCATACCCCCCTTTTTGGGGACCACCTTGATGGGACTCACCCATGCAGAGTCTGAAATTGGGTAAATCAGTCCTGCATCCAGCAATTTGATTACGTCTTTCTTCACAACGTCCTGCATATTAGGGTTTAGCCTTCTCTGAGGCTGAACCACCGGCTTGAACTCTTCTTCCATCAAGATCTTGTGTGTACAAAACGAAGGGTTAATACCCTTGATATCCATCACCTTCCACGCTATTGCCTGCCTATGATCTTTCAGGACACTCATCAGCTTCTTCTTTTCCTCCTCCGTCAATCCAGCAGAAATGATGACGGGTAACTGAGATCCTTCGCCCAAGAATGCGTACTCCAGATGAGACGGCAATTCTTTCAACTCCAGGGGCGGAGGTACCTCAACAGATGGTCTCTCCTTTGGGATTTCCTCCTCCTTGATAACTTCAAACACATCGTTTCTAGAGGTAGCCTTCGGTAAAGGGTCCTGCTCAACATCCAACTCAGTGATACCCCTCTCCTGATCATCCATAGTCACGGCCTGCGTATCAGACTTGTCTTTCCCACAAATCTCGCTGAGAATGCTACCTATTTGTGACATAAAAGTATCAACAAAGTAGAGAGTGTCATCATGCTTATGGTTGTGCTTCATAGAATGTTGGATATCAAAAGTGACCTCATCCTTATCGACACGAAGAGTCAACTTGCCATCATATACGTCAATGACTGCTCGTGCAGTGGCAAGGAATGGACGACCTAAAATCAACGGGACTTCAGAGTCTTCATCCATGTCGAGAATGACAAAGTCAACTGGAAATACGAACTTGTCGACTTTCACCAACATGTTCTCCACAATTCCTCTCGGATACTTTACTGATCGATCGGCGAGTTGAATACTCATGCGCGTAGGGGAAGGTTCTCCTAGGTTGAGCTTAGCAAATATAGAATAGGGCATGAGATTTATGCTAGCACCTAGGTCTGCAAGCGCATTACTGACAATAAGATTCCCAATCAGATATGGGATGGTAAAGCTACCAGGATCAGTCATTTTCTTTGGCAGCTTGTTCTGCAAGACAGCAGAACACTCCTCACTCAAGTTGACAGTAGAAAGATCCTCTAATTTCTTCTTATTTGTAAGAAGATCCTTCAAAAACTTCGCATACTTTGGCATCTTTGCCAAAGCCTCAACGAATGGAATATTCACATGCAGTTTCTTCAGCATTTCCATGAAACGACCACACTGCTCTGCATCCTTTCCTTTCAGTAACCTACCAGGATAAGGGGGTGTCGGTTTATACACCCTCATCGGTTCCTTCTCTGGTTCCTTTTCTGGTTCTTTCTTCTCTCCAGGAGATCCGCTGGGCTGTGCTGTACTTGCTGGGCGCAGCCTAGGTTGCACATTGCCAGCAGGAGTCTCCATCTCAATCTCCTCATCGACCTCTGGGTCTTCGTCAACTACCTGTTCGACCTCAACAGCTCCTCGTCCGCTCCTCGTGGTAACAGCCTTTGCAGTGGCGTTTGGATTTCGGACAGTGTTACTAGGGAGAGTACGTTGAGGTCTCTGGTTCAGCTGATCGGCCAGCGAACCAACTGTCCTCTCCAAGTTCTGCAGTGCAATGCTCTGACTTTTCATGAAGGTCTCATGCTCCATGAACCTCGACTGTGTTTCTTGATGTCGAGTATCCTGTTGCGTGATGAACTGTGTAAGTAACTGTGTCTGCTTGGATAATGTCTCCTGGCTTTGCCTCAACATCTCCTCTATGGTCGGGTTCTTCGTTCCTGAACTCGGTCCTGCTCCTGCGTCTTGAAATAAACTCTGACGCGGCTGAAAACCCGGTGGGTTGTTGTTCTTCCAGCTGAAGTTCGGGTGGTTCCTCCAATTTAAATCGTAACCACCTCCGAAATTATTCTGATTTCGGTTGCCTATGAACTCTACCTGCTCTAGTGACTCCACAAGGGCAATAGGACACGCGGTCGTGTCATGCCTCCCAGTGCATATCTCGCATAACTTCTCCTTCTTCAACTCCATATCATTCAGCTTTTTCTTCAGGGCGTCAATCTGTGATTGCATCATAGTGGTATCATCGACCTTATGCACTCCTCTATGTGTAGCGGACGAATTTCTAGAATCAGGAAACTCGTAACTACTCATTGCTATGCCCTCGAACATCTCAGTGCATTCTTCTGGTGTTTTGGCGGTCATCAGATTACCACCAGCTGTAGTGTTCAGCATATTTCTCGTTGTGGGCGTCACTCCATGATAAAACTTCTCGACTAAAGCCCAATCCTCGAATCCATTCCTCTATGTGTAGCGGACGAATTTCTAGAATCAGGAAACTCGTAACTACTCATTGCTATGCCCTCGAACATCTCAGTGCATTCTTCTGGTGTTTTGGCGGTCATCAGATTACCACCAGCTGTAGTGTTCAGCATATTTCTCGTGGTGGGCGTCACTCCATGATAAAACTTCTCGACTAAAGCCCAATCCTCGAATCCATGATGCGGACACTTGAGTAACAGCTCCTTGAAACGCTCCCACGTCTCGTAGAAAGACTCTCCTTCTTTTTGGCGAAACTCTTGAATCATGCTCCTCAGACGAGCGGTTTTGGAAGGAGGAAAGTACTTGCCTAAGAATTTTTCTTTCATACCGCCCCAGGTGGTGATGGATCCCGCAGGAAGGGATTCTAACCAAGCATGGGCTCTATCAGCAAGTGAGAATGGGAATAGACGCAGTTTACATACGTCCTCGCTGACCCCTAGCTCCTGAAACGTATCGCAGATGGCTGAAAAGCGAGAAAGATGGACATTAGGGTCCTCAGAAGGTAACCCATGGAACTGGATAGTATTTGTAACCATCGAGATGATCTGAGGTGGAATTTGCCACCTATTAGCTACAATAGCGGGTCGAGAGATACTGGATCGAGCATTTCCCGCGTTTGGTCGGGTGTAATCTGCTACGACTCTCCTAACTGGGGGATCGTTTTCAGCCATGTGTGCCTGATTATCTCGGAAAATGCGAAGGCGCTCGTGGAAATCTCGCTCGGGCTCAGACGAAACAGTAATTAAAGGTAGCCCTTGTGAACGAGTGTGGTGCATACAACGATAAAATTATTAAAGCAAATCTAACCCTAAAGGCAAAAATTGCAAGCAAAAGGCACCTAAAGGCAATGAAAATCTAAGAAAGCAAGTAAACAACTAAATAGACGACTCGGGTCGTTCTCTAAAGTGCCAGTGTCCCCGGCAACGGCGCCAAAAACTTGATGTGTGAGTTTTACAACCTATTTTTGTTCAAAGACTTTAATGTTGTATGAAACGTGTTGTTCAAAAGCCTTGGTGTGTAAAAAGCTTGATGTGGATGTTGCTTATGCGTTTATAAATTTCTTTCAAGTTTTAAAAATGGAATTGCTAACTAAACCACACATAATCGGCAAGTGCACCGGTCGCAGTGTAGTGTAGATGGCAAGACCGGATATCAATCCGTGGACACTGTATGCAAACTTTAGATAATGAACCTCTATCGAATGTAAAGTTAAATTTTGAAGTTTGATTTAAATTGATTTTATATATTTAAATGATGACTTAATTAATTTTAAGAAAATGTAGAAAATAAAACAAGCAAAGTAAAATAAATACAAAAACACAGTGAAACAAATACAGAAACAAAGTGTGATCAAATATGTATGAAAAAGGACTACCTGGGTATCGAATCCCTAGAATCATGCAATGCTAATTTGACAATAATAACGGTTAAATATCTTTTTCCCTCGATTAACCCCCCGTTAGAGATGTATTAAACAAAAGATCAAGACGAAATGTGAAGTGCTAGAACGAACCGGCTCGAGCTATCGATACCAAATCCCACGAGAATAAGACCTTTGGGACCTCAGAGACTAAGTTGTGAGAAGATCTTAAAAATCGCAAAGCAAACCAAACCTTGAAAATTAAAATCCTAGGAAACCTTAACCACGATGTAATAAACGAGCCCGAGCTATCGGTCACCCAATCTACCCACCAATGATTAGCTAATAACCTAGCTCACCCTAATTGTCTTTCGAGTCATAAGATGAGGATGCAAGTTTTAGTATATTGATTTTAATTATTAATGGACTTGGTCAATTTCTCAACACAATATTTAACCCGAAAATCAAAAGATAAACGAATCAAATTAAATTCTAAGTTTAAGGGGAATTTCTTCATGCT
Source organism: Helianthus tuberosus (assembly GCA_030545235.1). Classification (NCBI taxonomy): domain Eukaryota; kingdom Viridiplantae; phylum Streptophyta; class Magnoliopsida; order Asterales; family Asteraceae; genus Helianthus; species Helianthus tuberosus. The sequence continues at coordinate 84,468,014 of CM060367.1, forward strand.
TAAACCGCTGAATTTATCGACTAATAATCAATCAAAAACACACCAACATGCAATATCAAGATTAATTACAAGACCAAGTTATGTAAATCACATTAAATAACCGAAATCACGTCAAATATACATTACAATCATCAAGTTCATCATAACCCAGGTAGTTTATAAGTTTAGCTACACATAATATACAATAACACAACTGAACGAAGCTTGAAAACAACTGAAAACATAATACAAAGCTTATAGAAACCGAAAAACGAATATTTACCGAACCCGGATTGCTTAGAACTCGACCCGAAAGCTTCCAAGACTCTTGTACAGCTCCAAGATGCTCCAAAGTCGTCCAAGGTGATCCACAACCGAAGGGTTTGTGAGATAAGATGTGAGGATCGGACATGCTCTATTTATAGTATTTTTTTGCTAAAACCGACCGGCTTACGGACCGTAAGGGTCAGGCCTTGCGGTCCGTAAGCATTTAGGTATTTTCTGCGCACTACCTTTTTACGGACCGTAAGGGTCAAGCCTTGCGGTCCGTAAGAGGTTTGGTCATCGTCTGAGTTCACCTACCCCTTGCGGACCGTAAGAGTAGGGTCTTACGGTCCGTAAGGGGTCTTGTTCAGCAAATTAAATTAATTTTTCTTGTTTTCCGACACGTCTTTTCCGTGCTTCCTTCGCTGCAATTATTCCCTATCGTTTTCATCGCGAAATCAACGGTTCTTCATCAAATCCTGCAAATCCATGATTTATCCAAATAAGTATCTAAATCGCGAGAAAACCACATTCAAACTTATCAAACTGTAAGGAATTCGATGTGTAAAATGTGTATGATTTTAGACACATCAACATCACTTTCATTTATTTAATATACATATAATATAATACATAAGTAGTTAAGGGGGAAATTCAAAATCAAATCTGCCTCTCATCTTTAAAGCGCCCAAATATATACTTTCAATAACTCTCTCTCTTGAACGATTTTAAAATTTGAATTTCTCATTATGTTTACCTATCGTCTTCCCCTCCCTTGATCACTTCAAAGTTCAACCAAACCGTAAAACTCTTTGTCTACCATCGCAAGCTACAAGGTTAGTTATCCCTAATCATTTAATTCTCTTATTGTTGGTTGTTTGTTTTCGTACTTGATGTCAAACCCTAGGTTCTTCCACTGCTGCATCATCATCCTTAACACCACAATCATCCCCATGTTGATTCGCTTAATGGTATGTTATGTATACACAATCTATCGAGACAAACCCTAGACTTTATCTCCTTAACATCTGCTCTTATTTTCAATCAAAAGTTTAATACATTTTCAATTCAATTGCAGAACAATCTCTTGGTGGCTATTTAGAGGTAAATTTAGTGAGTTTGATAAATAGATGCAGACGTTGAAGATTATTCTAATTGAAGCCAATAAGGTAATGTGGTTTTAAATTTATTATGAAGCATTTTGTTTGTATGAAGCATTTATTTGTTGTATCTGATTCACATGTGGAAATTTATCTTACACTTTAGCTTCAGATAACAGAAATTGCCGTTCACCATAAATTATGTTGTCTTCAAAGAAAATATTTATAAAATGAGCTACAAGTTTAATTAGTTAGCTAATTTAAGGGAATACAATAAATTAATTAAAATTTAAATTTACTTATATGCCCTTACAATAACGTTAAATACACATATTAAATTGAGTATTTTTGTTGGTTTGAAATTTATTGTTTCTAGTCTTAAAAAAAAAATCCCATTTGAACCCTCCAATAATGTTGTAAACATTGGACGTAAGATTTAGTATATTCTGTGTATTATTAAAGTTGATTGTTTTGAACTAATTATTCTATGTTCTCTTAAGTAGTCTATGATTATTTATCTATTTAATAGTAATAATTCACCTTAGAACAAATCTTAATCCTAGTTTAAAACGAATCTTTTTAATTTTACCAAAGCAAGAATAAGAAAAATAAAAAACACTACCACTTTCATAATTTTTATTTTCCGAGGGTAACAGTAATTGTGCACCGTTCACTTCTCATAATGTCCAATATTTAAATTCAAGGTTTTTTTGAGTGTTACATAACAACATATTCAAAATGTATATAAAATAATAATAATAATATTATTACATATTCGATGCAAACAAACTAAGTTCGTTTCCTGACATGTACTCCATGTTTATGTTTTCTGTTCTTTCGTCGTCTTGTATGAGTATGCCCTCCTGCATCCGCAATTGCATTGAACCATTTTGGTCTTCCGGTTGACAACATGCGATATCCCCACACTAGTCCAAGTAGAGTTCCACATCCGAGTCCCAGCATCACCGGTTCCATGTAAATCCACACTCCTCCCCCTCCCTTGGTTTCAACTTGTGGGGAACTTAGTTGTTTACAGTCTATGCCTAGCTGAATCCCACACAGTTCTGGATTCCCATAATACGATTCTTCTGAAAACGTACTAAACTGAGCTCCGTTTGGAATACGCCCCACGAGATGGTTTTGTGAGAGATTTAAGACTTCCAGAAAGTTCAATTTCGTAAGGCTTTGAGGGATTTCTCCTTCGAGTCGGTTCCAAGATAGATCTAATGACTCCATATCGAAGAGATTTCCTAGAGCATGTGGGATTTGACCACTAAGGTTGTTATGGGATAAGTTAAGAAACTTTAACGATTTAAGGTTACCAATGACTTTTGGAATCTCTCCTTCAAATTTGTTACTGGATAGATCAATACCTGAGAATATAGTTAAAATCGTTTGACTTTCCCAAATACCATTATAGTAGTAATACAAGCCACGAAATTCTATTTTTGGGCCCTTGTCCACGTCTTTGATGGCACTGAAAGTTTCAAAATATTCTCCATGAAGACGACCTACAAAGCCATTATTGGCTATGTCGAGAATACGCAAACTAGGAAATAGGATTTCCATTGCAGCAGGGGTTTCAATGGTACCTTGTAAACTGTTTGATCTGAGGATAAGAACCTGCAACTTTTCAAGATATCCTAGCCAACGAGGGAATGTGCCATTTAATTGATTTCTTCCAAGATCAAGTACTTTCAAGGATTGGCATTTGGCTAAGGATCTTGGCACCTCTCCTTCGAACTTGTTTCCGTTCAAGATAAGCCCATCTACAAGTCCACATTTGCCGTTCACTTTTGGAATGGTGCCATGGAAATTGTTGTCCCCCAAATCTATCATTGCAAGTGAGGAGGTGATGTTTCCAAAGCACTCTGGAAGCACTCCATGAAAGCTGTTATTGGACATATCTAAAAACAATAAGCTGGCCATGGTGCAAATTGTTATAGGAAACGGTCCTTGAATCATGTTGGATTGGATATTAAGAGACACTAGAGAGGAGCTTATATTTTGCAAGCAATTTGGAACAATTCCAGTGATATTATTGTTTGATATATCCAAATACTTAAGGCGCCTCTTGTCGCAAATCCATTGAGGAAATGGTCCTTGAATTATGTTGGACTGCAGATAAAGATGTTGTAATCTGTCTGACCTGAATTCTGGCAAGCCTATTATGGAGTTATCTGAGAAGTCCAAATAACTAAGGTGCTTCTTGTCGCAAATCCATTGAGGAAATGGTCCTTGAATTATGTTGGACTGCAGATAAAGATGTTGTAATCTGTCTGACCTGAATTCTGGCAAGCCTATTATGGAGTTATCTGAGAGGTCCAAATAACTCAACTTGTTTCCTCCAATCTCCCTTGCCCAAGCAGGAATGTGACCCGATATACGGTTGCCAGATAGATCTAAAACATGAAGTTTTTTCATGGCGCGTAAGAAAGGTGGAATCACAGTCAGATTGCAAGAGGCCAAGCTTAACTCATAAAAATCAGGGTTGACATAGTGAGCATCATTTCTCGTCACAACAGATAAGCCGCTGTAAGAGAGATCAACTGCTTCAAGCTTTGGAAGGCTAGATAACAATATATCCAGTTCCGTCACACCTATCATATTGTTAAATGAAATTTTAATGAAGTGGGGCCCTGATGACAAAATTACTGATTGTTATTGCAGTTAAGATAATATTTTTGATTTTTCATCTTTTCTGGCCTATGGTATTCACAATTCAGAGAGGAAAAAAAAAAGAAAAAAAAAGGACCTTTATATCAGAAAACATAAAATTATGATGGAAATTATTAGAAATATGAAATTAACGCTAGGAATCAAAATAAAAATAGATTATTAGAAATAGGAAATTAGGGAGGAAGGTACGTACCTTGTAGCCCGGCATCCCAAAGGTCAAGACTAATAACGTCTCCAGTGAAATTATTGCAAGTGATCCCAACCCAGTCACAACAATCTATACTTGTTTTCCAGTTTAACTTAACTGGATCATAATATGATTGATCAATGGATATGTTTTGTTTAAATACGAGTAAGGCATCTCTCTGGTCATCAGGGCATTTATGATTAATATTTATAGAAGATGAAGATGAAGAAGAAGAAGAAAAACTGATGAAGAAAAGGAAAAGGGAGTAAACCAACTTTAAATTACCCATTCTCTCTTGCTACTTACTTTCTAGCTGCAATTAACACTCACATTTCATATATAGACACAAACACAGTAGTATTCAAATTAACTAGAATTTCCTTGAAGTCGCTTCCAAACATTATTGACACTTTTTCCTCATAATGTACTCAACATCAATTAAATCGGTTGTGGTCCAATACTACTTTTGAACTTAGCAAGTCAAGTCAACTGTTGATGTTGAAATTGTTGTCTGAATATGCAAAAGCTAATTCCACATGTAATTAACAACAATAAACACGAATCTTTTCATGGAAAACATCACAAATATTTGAACTATTGAATGCCTATGGTCCTCTGATATTACTTTACACTATTTCTGAAGAGGTATGGTCTCAATTCCATGCACACATGGCAGGGACCACACCACTTTCCTCATCCCATATGACGCCTACATCAGCAAACAAATCCAGAAGCTTCTGGAAGACGTCAAGGTGGCACCGAAGATGTTCCTCCAGACATAAAGGACAACACGTGTCACCACTAATCGGATGCCATGTAGACCTGCGACACAACCTGGGGGCAGGCCGACAGCTGCGGTACGAATTCTCCTACATGGACGAATGACGGCGCGCCACGTGGACCACTATCCTGACCACAGCAGAGGAGACCAAGAGGATATTCCCCTTGGTCGGACAGCTGGCGCCCGGTAGCAGCTGGCAAGGTCTCTCCTCCCTCCTTCACCCTCCGGCTATAAATAGGACCCTTCATGACATTCAGGTTAAACATTCTGTTCTCCTTACTTTTCACCTACAACACACACTATTTTCTTCTCAGAAGAGTACTTATTCTTACGCCGGAGCCCGGTTAAGAGGGAAACCCCCATTATTCCCCTCTTAACGAGCTAACAGTGTTGCTGTTTTGCAGGATCTCAGTCTTTGGCGAGTGAAGAAAGAGATTGAACCCACATAAGAGACGACCCAGCTAGTTAACTTCGGTGTTAACCAGTGTTTCATTAATTTCTAATTGTGGTAAGTTATATAAACTTTGTGTATCATTTGATCAAATATTATAGATGTTCAAAACTACTTACAGATCTGGTTTTTACTTCCAACCTTTACTTGTTCTTTTGATTCCTCCTTGGTTGAACATATAACAATGGTCATTTTATCATTTATATTTTAGTTTCCGATTGTTTTTATGTTGATTTAGTTTTTGTATAATAAGACTTGATAACAACTAGTTTATGCCCCGCCCGCATTGCGGGACAGTAAGCGGAATATTTCTCAGTTTAATAACATGAACGCATGTGTTTCGGTTACTTATACATACTACTCATAACACGGTCTCAATAAAAATTAGACATAAATAAAAATACGCATGTCAAGGAATTTTTGTTTTGAGTTAATTACTGTTTTCGTCCCTGAGGTTTGTCAAAAATAACGGTTTCAGTCCATTAGTTTCATTTTCGTAACAATTTCAGTCCACTAACTTAACTCCATCCATTTATTTTGTTAACTTTGAGTTAACTAACTAATTCAGGGACGGTTTGCGTCAGTTTTAGAAACACAGGGACTTAAGTGTAAACTCTAAAACATTAAAACAAAAAAAATAGTAAATTCCAAAAAATCAAAAAAATTCCAAAAAACCAAACAAATTCCAAAAAATTCTAAAAAATAATCAAAAATTCTAAAAAATCATAAAAATTCTAAAAAATTCTAAAAAGTCCAAAAAATCCGTTTCGACGCGAACCGTTTTGACGCGAACCGTTTCGAAACGGTACAACTCGAAACGGTTCGGTTCGAAACGGTTCAGCTCGAAACGGGTCGGTTCGATACGGCACAGCTCGAAACGGTTCGGTTCGAAACGGTTCAGCTCAAAAGGGTTCGGTTCGAAACGGCACGGTTCAGTTCGAAACGGAACGGCTTGAAACGGTTCGGCTTCGAAACGGTACGGGTCGAAACGGTTCGGTTCGAAACGGTTCAGCTCGAAACGGTTCGGCTTCGAAACGGTACGGGTCGAAACGGTTCGGCTCGAAACGGTACGGGTCGAAACGGTTCAGCTCGAAACGGTACGGACGGTTCAGCTCGAAACGGTACGGACGGTTCAGCTCGAAACGGTTCGGGTCGAAACGGTACGGGTCGAAACGGTTCGCGTCGAAACGGTTCAGCTCGAAACGGTTCGGGTTCGAAACAGTTCGCGCCGAAACGGATTTTTTGGATTTTTTAGAATTTTTATGATTTTTTAGAATTTTTATTATTTTTTAGAATTTTTTGGAATTTGTTTGGTTTTTTGGAATTTTTTTGATTTTTTGGAATTTACTATTTTTTTTGTTTTAATGTTTTAGAGTTTACACTTAAGTCCCTGTGTTTCTAAAACTGACGCAAACCGTCCTTGAATTAGTTTGTTAACTCAAAGTTAACAAAATAAATGGATGGAGTTAAGTTAGTGGACTGAAATGGTTACGAAAATGAAACTAATGGACTGAAATGGCAATTTTTAAACTAATGGACTGAAACGGTTATTTTTGACAAATCTCAGGGACGAAAACAGTAATTAACTCTTTTATTTTAATAAAGTTTATGAATTATAAAGTAACTTTATTGAAGTCCAAGAGTAGTAGCGGTTGTCAACCAATAGTTAACTCTCACTATTCCCCCGGGCCGATTTGTCATGGTAGCAAAGAGAAAAGGCTAAAAGATGAAATACTAAAAGGAATAAAAGTAGAGGGACTAAACATGTACACTACCAAAAGTTAAAGCAGATGGACTAAACATGTATATAAACAAAGTTAACCAATTAAAAGAAAGTTTATTTTCTAAAAAGAGAGACGCTAAACACGTATATTAATGAAGTTGAAGGTTAAAAGTAAAATATAAAAAGCGACAATCAATTACTTAAAAGAATAAGTAGAAGGACTAAACATGTACACTACCAAAGTTGAAGCTGGAAAAGTAAAATACAAAAAGCGACAATCAATTACTTAAAAGAATAAGTAGAGGGACTAAACATGTACACTTCCAAAGTTGAAGCAGAGGGACTAAACACGCATATAAACAAAGTTAACCAATAAAAATTTTGTGGGTCACGAAGTCGCATAGTAAGCTACAATCCCATATTTTTATGTTTATGAGTTATAATCGAATATTAGTCCAATTTTAAAGTTCCTCAACCCAACTTTTAATCAATCTAAGCATGTTGACACACTCATTTGGCTCGTATTCAATAAATGTCATTAAGAATGATTTTTTTTTACTTTGATTGGTCGGCTAACTTACACACCCCTATCTTACTTATTAATTTACACATTTATCCTCCATGAGACTTAGACCTTTAATCTCATTAAAAGCAAACATTCCAACACACCTTAATACCATTATAATTTTAAAGACATGAACACGAGTTTAATTTTAAAATGGTGGTGGCGTTTCAAGCATGAGAAAGACACATTATGGGGAAGAACAATCACGGCAATCCATTCACATTAACATTCGTCTTCATATCTACCGATCAAGGAAGGTGTTTCAGGCACATGGAACAATATTGTAAAGATGGGTAAAGAACTAGAAAAATACAACTTATATATCACAATTGATAAAAGGGGAAGTGGGGAACGAGAGGGATATCAGATTTAGCTAGATTGGTGGGTTGGGGACGGACCATTGAGGGACATGTTTCCGGAGTTGTTCGAAGTAGAAAAACATAAGCGAGCAATAGTCGAAGAAAGGATGGTGGAGTGGGAATGGAGAAGTAACCCATATACGACCGATCAGCTTAGGCAACTACAACATCTAACAAATCTGATGCCTTCAATAAATTGGGGAATCAAAGGGACAAGTGGATCTGGAAACCCGCAAGTGATGGTAGGTTCTCGGTGAGTTCTGCTCGGAAGTCGTTAAACCGCTTTGCAATTCCGTTTTACCCATATGAGTGGGTTAAGTGGGCACCAAAAAAAAGTAAATATATTTAGGTGGCGTGGAGTGCAAGACCGATTTGCAACGATGAGAGGGTTAAAAAAGAGAGGTATGCTTCCCGGATCTCCAACTTGCAAATTGTGTTGGGGAATCGGATGAGGATGCATATCATCTCTTTACAGGTTGTTTAGTAGTGGCAATATTATGGAACAAGGTAAGTATGTGGTGCAGAATACAACAAATATTCGCATTCTCAATGAAAGACTTGTTGGAATATCACAAAATAGCATCGATTGAAGACTGGAAAAGGAAATATATTCAACTCATCGTTTTGGCAACGTGCTGGGGAGTATGGAAGGCGAGAAATGAGAGCATATTCGGGGGAAAGAGTAAACATTGATGTGATTTTTCGGGAGGCACAAGCTACTACGTTTCTATGGATCAAGGGCCGAGCAAAGAGAAGTAATTTGTGTAACAACCCGACTTTTTGAAGTCAAAGTACAAGTCAAAGTCAAAGTCAAAGGAAGAAAAGAATGCTAATTGGATTTGCCATTCCTTGCTTAATTATTTATTGTACTCTTTGACTTGATAATCTATACTTTAGTTTATGTTACTTTATTTCTATTATGTGGAGTAAATGCAATAAACGCAGTTAAACGCTAATCTACTTAACGCTATCACATCGCTATCACATCGCAACTCGAATTACAGGTTCTGGATATTGTTTTACGTATGTGTGCTATTATGTGTTACTTGTGCATGTTTATTTATGTTTGAGGTGATTATTCGAAAACGCAATCGCAACTCTATCGCAACGCAATCTCATCGCGAACTCGAAATTTAAGTTTACTTTTGGGATTATTAGGAGTTATGTTATTTGTGTAACTATTGTTTAATACTATCGCATCGCTTACTCGCAACGCATCGCAACGCTCAGCGCACGAAACGAAAAGTCGGAAACCAACCCGCTTGAACCATCCGATCGAAGGACCATTCGATCGAATGGTCATCCGTCCAGATGACCATCCGATCGGATGGCCATCCGATCGGAAGGCCCTCCGATCGCACCATTACACCGCCTCTTCTCTCCTCTCACCTATAAATATCACCTGTCACAACACTGTTCATGTGATGTGATAGCTCTCGTTCGACCAGCACGCTCTTGGCCTATTTTTTCTCGATTCCTCGCGATTCTTGTAAGTTTTCATCTCAAATCTTGTACTTCTTTGATCTACAAACACTTCTCCATCATTTTCACCATCAAATCTCATCATTCCACCATGAGATCTGCTGATTTGGGGTGTTCAAAGGTGATGTCATCATGGAGTTCTTATGAACATTTGAAGTGTGACATCATCTTTCCAAGAACAACTCAGATCTAAAGGATTTCAACAATGTTTAAACACTAATTTCACCTAAATCTTAACATAATCATAATGTTTCAAACTTTTCTTCAACATTCTCAACTTTTCACAAAAAACCGATAGAATCTGAGCTTGATCAGGCCTTTTACTCATTCTCTAGTGAAGTGCCAGTTTGGGAACTGATTTCTATCGACGAGATAACCGACTTAACGAGTTGAACATGAAGTCCGTCAAGAACAGTTACTGATCGGACGGGGTGATTCCCATCCTATCGGATGACTTAGACTTGATGGGGTTTCCGTTGTTTGACACATAGTCATACCGTCTCGATCCAAACGCAAAACTTTCTAAACTTAGACAAATTTACCAGATTTCAAAACGAACAGATCGCTGAACGGATTGCCATCTGATCGGATTGCCATTCGATCGGATTGCCATCCGATCGGATTGCCATCCGATCGAACGTCAATCTGAACGGATGACATATGACCTTCAACACTTAAACATTTTCACAAAAAAAACTTCAAGGGGTTTCAGCGAAGGGCCATCCGACCGAACGGTCATCCGTCTGAATGACCATCCGACCGGATGACCTGAATTGTAGAAACATTTCTTGTTTTACAAAATGCTACAACAAAAACTTCAAAGTCAGCCTTTCCTAAGGCTGGAAACACTCACAAAATGCTACAATGAAAACTTAAAATCTGACCGAACATCGCATACTACCGCTTCGCGCAAGGACAGCCTTTCCAAAGGCTGGCAACACTCACAATTTTCTAAAATACTCGCGTAAGCAAGTGATTTGGTTTAGATCAGGTGTGAAAGCCGCGAACTCTCGATTAAATCGCTCGCCCGACTCGACTTCTAACTATAAACACGAGAATTTGCGTTGAATCGGGAGTGAAATCCATACTTCGACGCAGATTTTCCCTCTCTATCTCGTGATTCTATCACACAAACAGGAACGCAGATGTTAAGTTAGGGGTGAAACCCGAATCTTGATGACTCGTTCCGCACTCTATTTTGGTTTTACAAAACTCTCACCAAAGTCTCGATGGACTCCAATGACCCGAGTCACGCAGTAACTGGAAGGATGCAGGTCGTTTGCCCAGATTGAGGTGAGAGCACAATCCAGAAGGCCAAAGTGTGTACTCAAGGTCCTTGTGAATAGTCGAATCACTTTGGATAGTCAATGTCTACACACCCGAGACAATCTATTTTCGATTTCAAGCTCGCAATCGCCAATTTTATGTGTTTATGTGTTTCGATTCTGAACTCGCAATCACTGATTCTTCGATTTTATGTGGGATTTTATGTGTTTCAGGTGGTTTTACATGTTTATTTGTTAACATTTTGAGATAAACAGTTCCGTGCTCTATACTGATGGTTTCGATTCCACGTTTTCTCGCTTCGCAAAACACATACATAACTCACGCCACGTTAACAAATCGCACGCTATACTAAATGCTAAGTTACTCGCAATCGCTACTCACTAATCGCACTCGCAACTCTCGATCACGTTACACAGCTTTGAAGGATAGGTGAATACGTGCAATATGTGTAGGTGAATACATACAAAATATAGTGTAATACGTGGTTGTGGCAAGCTATGTGCTTATGTGTATACGTGCTTATGTTCCTATGCGTTTACGTGCCTATGTGATTATGTGCCTACTTGATTTCGTGCTTATGTGTAGACGTGTTACTGAGCTTTAGTAGTATTAAGTATGTTGTGAGGTGAGATTGACTATATCGCGTCTGAGTCCTATGGCGATGTCTGTTGCAGACAATGTCGTCATTTGGATCGCATACCTCTAACGCTGCACGACACAATCACGAGGACAAACGCATCGCTGCTCTAGTCGCAAAGCAGATGGCTAAGGTCATTCCGCAAATTGTCAGCGAGCTTAACGAAAACGCTTGCAAGTCCTCTGAGGAATCAAGGACTGACTTGCCAAAGTCTACTTTTAGCATGCATATTTGTGCTTCCACAAATGGCGGAGCTTGAACGAAAAAGCAAGGGAGGTCGGACCCTCAAAATCCAAATCGGGGGGCTGGACTATTAAAAATACAATATTTACTAAAAAATCAGAAATTTTCAAAAATCAGAAAATCAGGGGGGACCGGGCACCCCCCCCCCCACACACACACACAAATAAGCTTCTCTCTTGACTTCCACTATTTATACATTCTTATTCCCTTGATTTTGAATGAAATTTATATGCACACGATAAAAATAGGCACACCGCAGTGACATATTTGTAACTTTATAAAATTGCATTAGAAATTTTTTAAGCGAAAAATAATATATTATTTAAAATAATTTATGATAATAAAATATTATATCATCAAAACAAGAGCATAAAAAAACGAAATGAAAAACAATAAAACAATCCTAACATGATAAAAACCAATTTAATATATATTAAAGACAAAGGTCGGTGGAACTTTGTCTTTAATTCCCTAACTTTTGCAAAATTACATATATAGCCCTTACACTTTTATCTTCTTTCAACTTTCAAATAACTACCAAAAGTTACAATTCTAACCTTTATACTTTTAATTCTTTCATTTCACACTCTCAAACTAAGTAAGTTACATATTCATTTCCAACTTTGGTAATTGATAACTTTGATCCACCAACTTTTTGTACTTAATAACTTGACGTCTCATTTTACTACGAATTGGTTTTACGACTTTAGATCATAGCGTCAACATTAATATACTTTTTTTATCTATGTATAACCATGTTAATGTCTAAATTACTTTTACGACTTTACACGGTTATCTAAAATATTGTTACAACTTTACACCACTGTTAGGGGTAAATTTTTCATAACTAAGGATCACGGATCCACAAGTGCAGCCAGGATCACGGATCCTCAATTCTGTTTGAATTAAGGATCCTCAGAAGACGTTGCAGATTTAAGGGTCCAGGATCCTCATTGTTATCCTAACACTAACGGTTGTTTCCATTACATTTAATCTTGTTTTGAAGGAAGGAACGAGTGGGACTTGGTCTTACCGATATTCCTGGGGAATATGCTTTAATATTCTGCACGTGCATGGCTGGAATGACCGTTTTAGAAGTCGTGGGTAGCTTGCACATTTGGCGGATAGTTTGTTACTTAGTTTATTTCTATTTTTAAAGGGGATAACAAGCTCGATAGTTAGAACAATTAGAAAACACACACACTCTCGCAAGCTCTCTGCAACTCATTGGCGATTATATACATTTTGCACACTAGTGATCCTTGTAACAAGCTTGCTATCATCCCGAGTTGTAACGATCATTTGTTTAATTATAGTTGGTGATCGGTAGTTTCCATCACCCGAGGTTTTTTATGCCGGAGATCATACATTGATCAAGGGTTATTTCCTCGTATAAATCCTTGTGTCACTTGTTCATTTCATCTACAAGTTTTTTATACATTTGTTCATTGATCTAAGCATCATACCTCACAAAAGAAGATTTGGTTACATTATCCTTGTCTGATTTTTGACCAAAACAGTTTGGCGCCCACCGTGGGGCAATTGGTGCTTCATTTCTGAAAAATTTTGTTCATTGTGTTAATTTCGGTTCATTATCTTCAACCATATGGCTTCTTCAGCGAAAAACACTTCAAGCTCTATGCTGGCTGTTAGGGGAGGATTTTCCAATCCTAAGGATCAAGGATCCTCAAGTACTTCCAGGATCACGGATCCTTAATTCTGTTTGAATTTAGGATCCTCAGAATGTGTTGCAGGGCCAGGATTCAGGATCCTCATTGTTATCCTTACACTAACGGTTGTCTACCTTGTATGTGAGCTCGTTTTGCAGGAGTATGTGCATGGACTTGGTCTTGCCGATATTCGTGGAGCATATTCCTTCAATATTCCGCACGTGCTTGGCCCTTGTGAACGCTATGGAGATCGTGGGAAGCTAGCATGATTTGCGGATAGTTAGTTGTTATAGTTATTTCTAATTTTAAAAGGGGATAACAAGCTTGAGTTAGAACACTTAGCTAATTTTAGCAAACACACACTCTCGAAACAGCTCTCGACAGTTTACTTGGAGATTTCATACATTTTATGCACATTGCACACTAGTGATCCTTATAACAAGCTTGTTATCATCCCGAGTTGTAACATTTTTCTGTTTAATCTTAGTTGGTGATCGGTAGTTTCCATCACCCGAGGTTTTTTGTGCCGGAGATCAACTCTTGATCAAGGGCTTTTTCCTCGTATAAATCCTTGTGTCACCTCTTTGTTTGATTTACAAGTTGTTCAAATAATTGTTCATAGATTCAAGCATCACACCTCACAACAAAATATTTGGTTGCATTATCCTTGCTTGATTTTTGACCAAAACAGTTTGGAGCCCACCGTGGGGCAATTGGTGCTTCATTCCTAAGAAATTCTTGTTTTTGTGATCATTTCGGTTCATTACAACCAAGTAGATGGCTTCTTCAGCAAAGAGTACTTCAAGTTCAATGCCGGAAATGAGTTCTTCACAGGGCGTTCCACCTTTGCCTCAACCACCTTTTGGATCCCAGAAGAATGCTGAAAATGCTGCAAAGAGACCAAGCCCCATTTTTCCAAAACCACCAACTTCTACTGTTTCTTCTAACCCTACTACTAGTGATCTTTTTTCTTTAATTTTGCAGATGAGGGATCACATATAGGAGTAGGACAAAACCAACGAAAGGATACTCCGAGAGATTGGTGATATCAAGAAACAGAAGAAATCAGGGGAGGATCACTCTCCTCTGATACCAAGATCACTGGATTTTGACACTCCAGCTATAACTGCTCAGCAATCCATAGCTCTAGACATCCAGTATCAGAGTGGACCATTGGGAAGGCGTTATGGAACAACAACTATGAGTCAGGATCTAGGGTCTCACTTCCAGCCCTCAGGGTCCTGCTTTCAGCCTTCAGGATCCTCTTTCCAGCATCAGGGATCCTTCGTTAGCTCAGGAGGATATAAGGGGACGCACATGGTTCAAGGATCCTCCATGGTTCAAGGATCCTCTCAGGTTCAAGGATCCTCCTTTCAGGTTCAAGGATCCTCTCAGCCTCAAGGATCCTTTCAGGTTCAAGGATCCTCTCAGCTTCAAGGATCCAACATCTTTCAGGATCAAGGATTCTTAAGAAGTGTGCAGCCTCCAAGTTCGGATGTTCATCAAGGAGACTTCATTCTAATGCAGACCATTGCTTCTTCTGGTCCTTCAGTCATACCAGAATCCCGTCAATATGGATTCACATCTGGAATTCCAAACTTGAATCCTCCGGGAGCTAACACTTTCAATAATTCTTATAACACTAACCATGGCTCTATGCAGGATACAGGCATCAATCAAGCTATGGCTAGGGAATTACAGAAGCTTAAGGATATGCTATCCAGCGTTCCAGGAGTGGTTAAGCCCATTCCTGAAATTGCAGATGGTAGCCATAGGATATCTCGTTTTGCACCACCTATCTGTGATGCTGAAATACCCAAAAGGTTCCAGATACCAACTATGAAGCTATATAATGGTTCGACTGATCCAGAAGAACATGTAGCCCAATATAGAGAAAGGATGGAGATCAACCCCATCCCAGAGAGGTTAAAAGAAGCATGTCTATGCAAGGGTTTTGGATCCACACTCACAGGATCTGCTCTTAAATGGCTGCTAAGTCTTCCCCCTTACTCTATTACTTCATTTGCTAATCTAGTTAATCTATTTAATAGTCAATTCTCATGTAGTCGAAAATTTGAACGATTAACTAGTGATCTATATAGGGTAACACAAGGTCAAAATGAATCACTTAGAGATTACATCACTAAATTTAGTAAAGAATCCTTAGATATCCCTAAACTGGATATAGCTACGGCTGTAGAAGCCTCTAAATGGGTTTACTTAGGGATTCATTGTTCTATGATGATCTTGTCATGACCCCTTGCAGGAATCTTGATGAAGTGAAAACCAGGGCCCTTAGATTCATCCGATTAGAGGATGATAGACCCAGGAAAGACTGGCAGGATCCTCGAAGCAGGAAAAGCAAGGATCCTACTTCAAGAACAACAAGTTTAAGTCCTATAACAAGTCTGACAACCAGAACGTGCATGCAGTAGAACAGGAAGAGGATGATGAGGATTATCCTCCCATTTCTGAATACTGTTTTTCTGTTGATAACAATGAACTGATCCTTGCAATGCATAATTTAGGTGAAAAAGCGAGATGGCCTAGAAAAAGTGATAAACCAGCCGCTACAAAAGACAAATCCAAATGGTTTGCATATCACGAGGATTTCGGGCATCTCACTGAAGAGTGTATTGCATTGAGGAAAGAGATTGGTTATTTGTTAAGCAAGGGGCACTTGAAAGAGCTTTTGGGAAGAAAGAAGTCAAGGATCCAGGATCCTGAAAGGATCCCAGAAAAAGCTCCTGCTCCTCCAGCAGATGCACAAGTTATAAACTTCATATCCGGTGGATCAGACATTTGTGGTACTTCCTTTTCAGCAGCCAAAAGACATGCCAAGGAGACCAAGATGGATAATGGAGATAGACCCATCCGGACCTCTACTGTTACGTAGGAGAAAGTTATAACTTTTGATGAGGATGATCGTGTTGATGTTCAGGATCCTCATCATGATGGTCTTGTTATTACTCTGTTTATTTCTAACCATTTTGTTCGCAGTATTCTAATCGATGGAGGAAGCTCGGTGAACATCATTCAGCTTGATGTCCTCAAGAAAATGAATATTCCAGAATCAGACATTGTCCCAAGATCCTCAGTTCTTGTGGGATTCAGCGGAGAAACCAAGAATACATTGGGGGACATCAAACTCCCCATCTATATTGAAGGACTCCATTCTTATCAAAAATTTTGTGTTATAGATTGCTTATCCTGTTGTAATGTTATCCTTGGCAGGCCATGGATACATGACATAAAGGCAGTCCCATCTACCTATCATCAATGTGTAAAGCTTCCTAGTCCATGGGGAGTGGTGAAAATTGAGAGTGATCAACAAGAAGCTAAGAATTGCTACACGTCATCAATAAAGCCAGCCTCAAGACCAAGGGAGCAATAGCAATTAAAGCATCCTCCAAGAGATGTCTTGGAGGCAAGAGAACAGGATGTGAAAGAAATCCTTATGGATCCTCATGATCCTGAATCCATAGTCTTCATAGGATCAGGGATCCTCAGCAACATTGAACAGGATCTAGTATCCTTCCTTAAAAGGAGAAAAACTACCTTTGCCTGGAAGCATGAGGACATGACAGGTATATCTAAAGATATAATTACTCATAAACTTGGCATTGACAGGTCATTCAAACCCATACATCAAAAGAGGAGAAAGTTTGCACCTGAGAGGAATACAGCCTTTATGACCCCAACTGGTATATATTGTTATATTGCTATGCCATTTGGACTAAG
Source organism: Helianthus tuberosus (assembly GCA_030545235.1). NCBI lineage: Eukaryota > Viridiplantae > Streptophyta > Magnoliopsida > Asterales > Asteraceae > Helianthus > Helianthus tuberosus. Next base: position 84,485,162 of record CM060367.1, read on the forward strand.
GAATGCAGGTGCTACTTATCAAAGGCTAGTCAATATGATGTTCAAGGAACAAATTGGACATACTATGGAAGTCTATAGTCCAAGAAAGCTGAGGATCACCTTAGAGACTTGGAGGAAGCATTCGATATCCTTGATAAATTTAATATGAAACTAAATCCTTCCAAGTGTCACTTTGGTGTTAAAGCAGGAAAAATCCTAGGATACATGGTAACAAAAAGAGGCATTGAAGCAAGTCCAGAGCAAATTAAGACTATTATGAATATCAAATCTCCTTCCAATGCCAAGGATGTGCAAAGGTTAATACGGAGGATCGCGGGCTTGAACAGGTTCATATCCAAGTCATCAGAAAAGTTCAAGGAATTCTATGACATTTTGAGAAAGAACAAGAAATTTGAGTGGACTGAAAAGCATGAAAATGCTCTCAAAGCCCTTAAGGATTACCTATCCTCAGCTCCTGCCTTGATGAAACCAGAAAAAGAGCATATATTATCCTTATATCTGGCGGTATCCTCTAAAGCAGTAAGTGCAGTCCTTGTTAAGGATCACCAAGGTACACAACATCCTGTCTATTATGTAAGTAAGAGTTTGCTTGATGCTGAATCCAGGTATTCACATTTAGAGAAACTTATCCTTGCTTTGATTATGGCATCTACTAAATTAAGACATTATTTTGAAACTCATGCCATTATTGTCAAGAGTAATTTTCCAATTAAGAATGTTCTCAGGAAACCTGAAATGTCAGGAAGGATGGCTAAGTGGGCAGTGAAGCTTAGTGCTTATGATAGATATAAGATATGAACCAAGGACTGCCATCAAATCCCAAGCCTTAGCTGACTTTGTGGCAGATTTTAGTAGTGACTTGCAAAAGGAAGCTGAGTTAGAAGTCCAACAGCTGGAAGAAACTAAGGATCCTTGGATACTCTTCACTGATGGAGCCTCTAATGTCAAAGGAACAGGACTTGGAATATGTAACACCCGTTCTTGTAAACCAAGGTTTAACGTATATTTTGAAAGATAATCATGTAATTAATCACTATCATATAGATCGGTAATACGGGTTTATTAAAACTTTTGCAAATCATAGGTTATTCCACATAACGTGGTTGAATTCGTTGTTTAAAATTTACAATGTGTCAAAGTGCGGAAGCGTGTGTCTTTATGGTGTTCGGTTCTTCGCTGAGCTTGATCGTCTTCCGGCATCCCAGAAAGTACCTACATTTCATAAACATGAAATGCTTTAGTCATACGGTGTTTAAAACGCATCTAAACGAGTCCAAGAACAATCGATAACGCAAAACAAAAGTTTAAACCTGACCACCACCGTAAATTACGGTGGGACCGTAATTTACGGTGGCACCTGGATGTTAGTTCCCCACCGTAAATCAGGGGGTTTCCACCGTAGCATTTTTCATGTCCACCGTAATTTACGGTGGGACCGTAAATTACGGTGGTCCCTGCATTCCAGCTTTCCAATTTTACCGTTTCTGATACGAGAACTTCCGTATCTTTCAAACCGCTTATCCGTTTGACCTACCGTTTCTTCCTACATGTTTGTAATTTGATTCCCCATCATTTGGAGTTAAAATCCGACATCCGACTTAACAAGATTTAAGACTTTTAAGTCTTCGGCTTATTTCCCTTTTTACCAATTTTTGACCCATTCGCGGTTTTATCAAACAAACGTATTTGTTTGATTCCTATATCACATACAACTCTTTAATTTAATATTACTTACCATTTTAGGTTCTATTCATAGGTTTATTACACAACTTAAACCCGTTTTCACTCGTATGCTTATTTTGACCCGTTAAGGGTTCTTAAGCACTATCGAGCCTAAAATCGCTTTCAATTGCTTCTATAATTAATCTAAGTATTCATTTAATCATAAAACTCATTTCCGAACAACTTTTAAAGGTTGTTTGGTCAATTTAGCCACCAAGGGCGTTTTGGTCCATTTTAGTCCTTTATTAACAATGAAGGACTTTTTGAAAGTATATTGGACCCATAATCCCTCTTTTAACCTATAATTATGTTTGAAAAGTCATTAAGCTTTCCAAACGCCATGTTCATTACATAAAACATTTGGTTTACCTAACAAGTAACCAAATGTCCGTTTTGACCTCTTTTAACACTCTTGAACCATATGTTCTAAATGAGTGTTACCTTATTTCACATACCTGGCGCAGATCAATATATTGACCCGTTTTTAATACCTTGCTTTTATAACTGCAAATTCATAGCGTTGCTAACACCAATTTGACATTTACACCTGAAATAATATAGCTCGACAATAATCATTAGTCGTTATTGTCAAAGGGTGATATCTTCACCTTTTGACCCATTTGGTCTAAGTGACCGACTATGTTGGCGAGATGATATTTATTACCATCTCATCTATACGACTCGCTTCGGTTTACACCGTGTGGCCATTTCACTTATTAATTGATTTTCTTAACGCTTTTTAGCCTGTTATGGCTTACGCCTTACAGTGTCTTTCAAAACCAATAGTTATGGTCGACGCATGACCAATTTACCTTTTTACCCATATTGCTTGTTTTGGTTTACCCTATAAGGTAACCATTCAAAGGTTCATTTTCCATTTATCATATAATGATCGAATTACCGATTTAATTCCTTTTTAACCATCAACATGGTTTCTTGTCGTGCTAGACTACCTTGTTCCGTACGTTTACACGTCGGAACATCATACCTCAATTATGTATTTGTCTAATACGTAACTAATACGGTAAGGGAGTATTCTAACATATAAGACTAGTGTAAGCTATACTTACCTTGCATCCGAATTATGCTTTTCCGTCATTCTTGCTTCGTTTGACCCGCTTTGTTCCCAAGCTCTCATCTAGCTTGTTAATCATCAAACTATCATCATCGTTTTCAAGGTGGTTAGTTTAATCATAATTTAATACGATTATTCCACCTTACAAATTTCATATCAAAACTACCATTTATCGGATTATAGGTCAGTTTGACTTTCAATGGTCAACTAACTTCAATCACATTATACACACAATAAGCTCAATCAACATCACGTTTCGAACCCCTATTATTCCGTATTACACGTAGTTAGTCGAGTTAGCCAATTACGCGTTTCTTTCATACTTTCGTTATGTCAACATTCATTCGGGCATTTTAACAAACACCTAGTGTGCATAATATTACTTATTTACTAACTAGTTCATAACTAGTTATCTTTACCAAGATTTACATCAACACATTTAAACTTCTAAGTCTAGTGTTCATGAACTATATCAAGAACTTATATCATCAACTCAATATTCATAAATCTTACATTCTAACATGAGTGTTCATCATATCAACATAAAACCCACTTAGCTTATCAATGGATCATCATGAATCTCATAGATTATCCAACAATCTAACATGTTATTTGACTAGGGTTTACTCCTAGACATCATATTACTTCAAGATTCACTCATGCATGACACAATCAAGCTCAATTTCAGTTTTTCACAATTAACCTAGAACTTGAGATTAATCAAAATACTAGAATTTCGCATACCTTATGATCCCTTCAGTGAGGTGATCATTAATTCGTGTTTAGAACTTGATTTGGGACTGAATTGAACCTCCAATTTCTGAGATTTGTGCTTGTTAGGGTTTGGCTCCATGGGGAGCTCCCTGATGTCGCCCCAGAACACACACTGTGTGTGTGTGTTTGTGTTTGTTTTTATTAAATAACTTTTCTAGTTATCCAGCTTTAACCCCTCGTGTTTGGTTCGTTATTAAGTAGGCCACAACCTACTTATTTCTTTTAACAATTTTCCTACTTATTAACTAGGTTAAATATTCCTAGTTAATTTAGCGGATTCGGGAATATTTATGACTAAGTTTATTTTAGGTCCCGTTAACTCGGGCCTTCTAAGCTTTTATTTCTTAAAAGCTTTTATCCACTTTTTATTTATTATTAGGATTAACTATTTAAATCCTAATATTTACCGGGTTACTTTTACCACCGACGGTATTTTACCCGTCTTTTAGTATTAACATGGGTTAATTACCAAACCCATTTTCGGGGTGTTACAAGTCTACCCCCCTTAAAGAGGTTTCGTCCTCGAAACCTTGCTTACATAGTTCATTGAGTTTCTAACTCAATGCGTTTGACTTGAGTAATCTCTTAAGCATTACTCATACTTTAACCAATTGTTAGCATTACCAGAAAAATTATGGTAATGTCTTTTTTTGGTTACAAAACCTCTACTTATCTCGTATGACATAATGTAACTTGAAATAACACAATCTCGTTATTTCCACTAGTTTAATTAACTTAGCGATATTCATCACTTTCGTATACTATCGAATTCTTTATGAATCCGTAACTTTGACCCGTTTAAAGGTCTCTAGTGAAATCTTTCACCTCTAGCAACAATTTCCTTTATTTTCAAATTTATTCATTCGGTTTAGTTATATCGAGTTTACCGTTTACAAGCGAACCAAATTTCTTAACTTGAATTGCTGACTTTGGTCGGTTTCACTAACTAGACTTATTTGTCCAGTTCCTTTTTTTTTACCGCTTGCTTTGTTATAATGTGATTCTACTTCACATTACATTTCTTGACCGTGATTGTGTTACATCATGTTTAATTTATATCAAAATTTCATTTTCGAAAATATCACTTTTCGAATATATCGTCTTGCGCCTATCAGCGTCAAGACTTGTATCTTTCATGCTTACTATTTAAATTCCTATCAGAATTTATGTTTGTAAAAACATTACTTCTTACTAAAACTGAAGTTTTAGTTTTTAGGATCTTTTCTTTAACTTGTGTCAATCATCCATACTGGGATATTGACAGTCCGTAATTTATTCTTTTACAGCCTTTGTTTTATGCGGGGATTCTCAATTTATCCGTCGCTTTGTCTAATTAACCCCCGTAAGTTTTATCGTTTTGCTCTATAGGCTATTTTATTAGACTTTCACCTCTTTAAGGCTAGGTCCTTGTAGTCTATTTCTTTCTAGCCGTGACCCGTAGGTCATATTAGTCTCGTAGACTTTTCCATTGTTTATAATCTCAAGGGTTATATTGATCCCGTAGATCGTTCTTTACGCATGTCTATATTGAAATATATATATGGTGTCAAAGCACTCTTTTTATGTTTGAAAATCATTTGTTTTCACCCTTGAACTTCATTTGACCTTGACCGTAGTCTAAGGCTTCATTTGTTTACTTCTGGGCTAATCCTCCGACTTTATGACTTCTGACGTTATTTACGCGTCAGTTTGTCTCAAGCTTACCGTTATCTGGCTTGCGCTTACTTATGCCATTAAGCATTTATACTTTATTCAACCCATTCAACCTCAAAATGGTTGAATATAATTATCAAAATTTCTGTTTACGAAATTTTATGGTCTTTTAGTCATAACTCATAATCCGAGTCTTTTGACTTTAAATTCACGTTCTCGTCTCTCGGTTTACGCATGTGTTTAAATTCTTACCCATCAACCGGGTGTTTTACCGAAGTCGTTATTATTGCAACCCTTCCGGTATGCATTAAGACCTCGCTTCATTTTTATATTCCGACTTTGCCTTTAAGTTGGACGTTTTACAAAAACGACCCGTTAAGGGACTCATTTGCAATTTCCGGTTTCGAGTGTAAGTACACTCCCTCCCAATACTTGTCTAATCATGCTTGCGTTTTCTGGGTTCGAGTGTAAGTACACTCCCTCCCAATACTTGTTTAATCACGCTTGCGTTTTCTGGGTTCGAGTGTAAGTACACTCCCTCCCAATACTTGTTTAATCATGCTTGCGTTTTCTGGGTTCGAGTGTAAGTACACTCCCTCCCAATACTTGTTTAATCATGCTTGCGTTTTCTGGGTTCGAGTGTAAGTACACTCCCTCCCAATACTTGTCTAAATCATTTTACATGCTTGTTTGTCCCTTCACTCGGGCTCATTATCCTAATGTAACACGCTCCCGTCACTCGGTTGTGCGTTTACATTATTTTCAAATATCTTGCTTATCTGCTTCATTTGGGTACTTTTTAATTAGTCCCATTCACCCTGCCATTACTACATCGGACATAACTGCGCTCATTATAAGAAGCTCATGCTATCATGTGTTCAGTACTTACTTGGCCAGAGTAAGCGATCAACACGTGGTACGCATGACCTTATTATAATTATCACCTCACGTCCCATGTAAGTAACTCCTCAAATTGTCTCCATGTTTATGGTTTCATTTGGTAAAACTCTATTTAATTGTTAGTTAACAATTATTAGTTTTAATCGTTTATCCTTGAACATGTACAATGTCCCTTTTTATGAACATTTATTCGCATTCATTGATGTGATCATAAATTTTCTCAATAGGATTTGTATTGAGAATACTTGCTTGGATGATCACTCTCGTCCAAGTTTCTATATAAACAAGTCTTGTTATTCATTTGTTATTCATCATTGTGAATAACACATTTCCTATTAAATTTCTCTTGGAAATCAGGTTTTCCAAGTTCTGTCATATGTGTATGCAACCGTTATTACTTACGTGTTTGTTGCATATAACGACTCGTGCGATTAAATTTAAAAGCGTGCACCTGGTGATGCTTGCCCTAACGGGCTTCTCTTGTCATTAGTCTTGTTCGCGACCGTTACGCGATTTTGGTCCTTAATGAGTATGCTCTTTCTGTCGTACCTCGGACCGTTTCATCATCATATCCATAATTCGTTTGACTCTCGTCATCTTCAAACGCGAGTGTCCTTCATTTAAAACATTCACAAAAGTTAGTAAAGTCAACTTCAATATTCGCCCGTATTATAATACAAGGCATTTTCTACTATACACGTCAACGCGCGTATTTTCGTCAACTACATCAATCGTTTAATTGGGGTAACGTGTGTTACACGATAGCCCTATGTGTTATTTACAACAATTAGCATACTAAACTATTAGCATACGTGTACTTACCGGATTTGCGATCAAGCCTCGAACCGAACACTATTCTTTGTCAAGAGCATAAGGTTTAAGTCCAAGCATGGTTCCTCCCCACCATACTCGAATCTCTTAAACCAAGGCTCTGATACCAACTTGTAACACCCGTTCTTGTAAACCAAGGTTTAACGTATATTTTGAAAGATAATCATGTAATTAATCACTATCATATAGATCGGTAATACGGGTTTATTAAAACTTTTGCAAATCATAGGTTATTCCACATAACGTGGTTGAATTCGTTGTTTAAAATTTACAATGTGTCAAAGTGCGGAAGCGTGTGTCTTTATGGTGTTCGGTTCTTCGCTGAGCTTGATCGTCTTCCGGCATCCCAGAAAGTACCTACATTTCATAAACATGAAATGCTTTAGTCATACGGTGTTTAAAACGCATCTAAACGAGTCCAAGAACAATCGATAACGCAAAACAAAAGTTTAAACCTGACCACCACCGTAAATTACGGTGGGACCGTAATTTACGGTGGCACCTGGATGTTAGTTCCCCACCGTAAATCAGGGGGTTTCCACCGTAGCATTTTTCATGTCCACCGTAATTTACGGTGGGACCGTAAATTACGGTGGTCCCTGCATTCCAGCTTTCCAATTTTACCGTTTCTGATACGAGAACTTCCGTATCTTTCAAACCGCTTATCCGTTTGACCTACCGTTTCTTCCTACATGTTTGTAATTTGATTCCCCATCATTTGGAGTTAAAATCCGACATCCGACTTAACAAGATTTAAGACTTTTAAGTCTTCGGCTTATTTCCCTTTTTACCAATTTTTGACCCATTCGCGGTTTTATCAAACAAACGTATTTGTTTGATTCCTATATCACATACAACTCTTTAATTTAATATTACTTACCATTTTAGGTTCTATTCATAGGTTTATTACACAACTTAAACCCGTTTTCACTCGTATGCTTATTTTGACCCGTTAAGGGTTCTTAAGCACTATCGAGCCTAAAATCGCTTTCAATTGCTTCTATAATTAATCTAAGTATTCATTTAATCATAAAACTCATTTCCGAACAACTTTTAAAGGTTGTTTGGTCAATTTAGCCACCAAGGGCGTTTTGGTCCATTTTAGTCCTTTATTAACAATGAAGGACTTTTTGAAAGTATATTGGACCCATAATCCCTCTTTTAACCTATAATTATGTTTGAAAAGTCATTAAGCTTTCCAAACGCCATGTTCATTACATAAAACATTTGGTTTACCTAACAAGTAACCAAATGTCCGTTTTGACCTCTTTTAACACTCTTGAACCATATGTTCTAAATGAGTGTTACCTTATTTCACATACCTGGCGCAGATCAATATATTGACCCGTTTTTAATACCTTGCTTTTATAACTGCAAATTCATAGCGTTGCTAACACCAATTTGACATTTACACCTGAAATAATATAGCTCGACAATAATCATTAGTCGTTATTGTCAAAGGGTGATATCTTCACCTTTTGACCCATTTGGTCTAAGTGACCGACTATGTTGGCGAGATGATATCTATTACCATCTCATCTATACGACTCGCTTCGGTTTACACCGTGTGGCCATTTCACTTATTAATTGATTTTCTTAACGCTTTTTAGCCTGTTATGGCTTACGCCTTACAGTGTCTTTCAAAACCAATAGTTATGGTCGACGCATGACCAATTTACCTTTTTACCCATATTGTTTGTTTTGGTTTACCCTATAAGGTAACCATTCAAAGGTTCATTTTCCATTTGTCATAAAATGATCGAATTACCGATTTAATTCCTTTTTAACCATCAACATGGTTTCTTGTCGTGCTAGACTACCTTGTTCCGTACGTTTACACGTCGGAACATCATACCTCAATTATGTATTTGTCTAATACGTAACTAATACGGTAAGGGAGTATTCTAACATATAAGACTAGTGTAAGCTATACTTACCTTGCATCCGAATTATGCTTTTCCGTCATTCTTGCTTCGTTTGACCCGCTTTGTTCCCAAGCTCTCATCTAGCTTGTTAATCATCAAACTATCATCATCGTTTTCAAGGTGGTTAGTTTAATCATAATTTAATACGATTATTCCACCTTACAAATTTCATATCAAAACTACCATTTATCGGATTATAGGTCAGTTTGACTTTCAATGGTCAACTAACTTCAATCACATTATACACACAATAAGCTCAATCAACATCACGTTTCGAACCCCTATTATTCCGTATTACACGTAGTTAGTCGAGTTAGCCAATTACGCGTTTCTTTCATACTTTCGTTATGTCAACATTCATTCGGGCATTTTAACAAACACCTAGTGTGCATAATATTACTTATTTACTAACTAGTTCATAACTAGTTATCTTTACCAAGATTTACATCAACACATTTAAACTTCTAAGTCTAGTGTTCATGAACTATATCAAGAACTTATATCATCAACTCAATATTCATAAATCTTACATTCTAACATGAGTGTTCATCATATCAACATAAAACCCACTTAGCTTATCAATGGATCATCATGAATCTCATAGATTATCCAACAATCTAACATGTTATTTGACTAGGGTTTACTCCTAGACATCATATTACTTCAAGATTCACTCATGCATGACACAATCAAGCTCAATTTCAGTTTTTCACAATTAACCTAGAACTTGAGATTAATCAAAATACTAGAATTTCGCATACCTTATGATCCCTTCAGTGAGGTGATCATTAATTCGTGTTTAGAACTTGATTTGGGACTGAATTGAACCTCCAATTTCTGAGATTTGTGCTTGTTAGGGTTTGGCTCCATGGGGAGCTCCCTGATGTCGCCCCAGAACACACACTGTGTGTGTGTGTTTGTGTTTGTTTTTATTAAATAACTTTTCTAGTTATCCAGCTTTAACCCCTCGTGTTTGGTTCGTTATTAAGTAGGCCACAACCTACTTATTTCTTTTAACAATTTTCCTACTTATTAACTAGGTTAAATATTCCTAGTTAATTTAGCGGATTCGGGAATATTTATGACTAAGTTTATTTTAGGTCCCGTTAACTCGGGCCTTCTAAGCTTTTATTTCTTAAAAGCTTTTATCCACTTTTTATTTATTATTAGGATTAACTATTTAAATCCTAATATTTACCGGGTTACTTTTACCACCGACGGTATTTTACCCGTCTTTTAGTATTAACATGGGTTAATTACCAAACCCATTTTCGGGGTGTTACAGAATACTACTAAAATCGCCACAGGGGGACATAATACCCCACTCCATAGCTTGTGAGTTTCAAACTACTAATAATGAGGCTGAATATGAAGCCTTGATAGCTGGTTTGCAAATTGCCAAGCATATGAGAATCAGGTATCTTGAGGTATATGTAGATTCATTGTTAATTACTAATCACTTTAATGGATCCTATGCTGTTAAAGGTGAAAAGCTAATCAAATATTTAGAGATAGTCAAAGAATTGGCACTCTCTTTTGTTTCCTTTAGTTTGACACAGGTACCCAGAGAAGAGAATGCAGAAGCTGATGCATTGGCCAATCTAGGATCATCCTTGAAGATTCCAGAGGATATCAGGATCCCTATTATCCACATCCTAACCCCCGCTATTGAGGATCATGTAGCCATGGAGATAGGAGAGGATTCTTCAATCATCCCTAGTGATGATACACAATCTCATTCAGGATCATGGATCCTTCCAATCAAAAGATATATCCAACATGGAGAGATTCCTACAGGAGAAAACCCCAGGGCTTTCAAAATTAAGGTATCTCAATTTACAATATTGAATAACATGTTATATAAACGATCTCTTGCAGGACTATATCTAAGATGCATTGAGGATCCTGAAATCCAAGAAGTCCTAAAGGATTTTCATGAAGGAGATTGTGGAAACCACACTGGGGGCAGGGCTTTATTCTCAAGGATCCTGAGGACAGGATACTATTGGCCTACTATGAAGAAGGATGCTGTGGATTATGCCAAGAAGTGTGATCCTTGTCAGAGACATAGTAACATCCTTCACCAACCAGCAGAGCTCTTGCATCCTATACCCTCTTCTTGGCCATTCATGAGATGGGGGATGGATGTAGTTGGTAAACTTCCCAAGGCACCTGGTGGAAAAGTGTTCATGCTTGCTATGACTGATTACTTCTCCAAGTGGATAGAGGCTGGAGCCTTTGCTCAAGTCAGAGAAAAAGAAGTGATATCCTTTATCAAAAGAGATATTATTACTAGATTTGGTATCCCTTCTGAAATTGTTTGTGATAATGGATCCCAATTTATTGGGAGTAGAACTACTAACTTTTGTGACAGCTGGGGGATTAAGATGATAACATCAACACCAGTCCACCCACAAGCTAATGGTCAGGCAAAATCATCCAACAAGATCATCATCAACAATTTGAAGAAGAAGCTTGGATCCAAGAAAGGAAAGTGGGCAGAAGAACTACCTTATGTACTATGGGCTGATAGAACAACTCCCAAGAATGCAACTGGCCAAACTCCATTTTCTTTGGTATTTGGAGCAGAATCAGTGATCCCTACGGAGATGGTGGTTCCTACTGCAAGAACAAGCCTCCGTGATCCCGAAACAAATACTTCATGTAATAAGGATCCAGGATCCTTAACTATTTTCACAACGAGTATCCTCAAAGGATCCTTAGAGGATAGATGATCCTCATTCTAGTAATGATCTAATTTCAATCTATTTAATTCTTTAATTGTCTTATATATAAGGAGAAGGATCCTGGATCCTTTATCCTTCTTTCACTTAGTTCTGAGTTTTGTAGAAAGATGATATATCCTTGACAAAGGATTGAGTATCCACAGAAGTATCCAGTTTTTTGGGCTTGTCCCCAGTTTTTTGGGCTTGTCCCCAGTGTTTTGGGCTTGTCCCCAGTTTTTTGGGCTTAACCCCAGTATATTGGGCTTGTCCCCTGAATTGTTGGGCTTGTCCCCAGTTGCTAACTCTTCTCTTATATTGGCTTAGTCTCAAGTTATGTTCCATTTCAGGTTTTTGAAGTCAAACAGCCAAGGATCCTTGATCCTTACCTTTTACTAAGGTTTATCTTTTGGTTATCCTGATTGTAAATGTTAAAAATTTAGGATCCTAACTTGGATTCTCATGTATGATCCTTGATCATTTTAATTTTATTCATTATTTATATAAGTGACCCTTATCCTTTGACAACAGGACACATGATCCTTGAACTATACTGCTTTTTTTGAATTGATCAATTATAGGATATTTGATCCTTGATCATATCCTAAAACTTTTTGACATGATTTATTAAACGTTTATTCTTTACTTATGAATTCAAAGAAAGTATATAACAACAGTTGAAAAATGAAGAATTCACAAGAATAACAACACAAGAAATAGCCAAAAGATTAAAGTTTTATTTATTCATCAAAAGTTATACCCTTAAAAGGTTGTCAAAATTGCCAACCCAAGTTTCTACCAGCAAATCGTGGCCCGTCCACTTGGGTTGGCAAAGGGTGTCCATTGTTAACAGGTCTTAAAAGTGCAGGAAATAAAAGATGGCAGGATAACGAGTGGTTTCATCCCCCAAACAGAGGATCCCTCCGCCACCTATTATCCTACCTATTGTTCAAAGAATCCATGATCCTCAACCCTAATAGCTATTATTTAGTTATTACAGACCATCATTGTTTGAAATAAAAACATCAACAACCAAAAACCACTACCAAATCCTAAACAAAATGGGCTCCGGCCGCGTCTAGATAAATCCATCATTGCCCATTGCTGCAGCTCACACCTTGGCTGCATCGCCACCAGCATCAGCATCACCCGCCTGATCCTTAGCCCCGCTGCCACTTGCCTCAATCACCAAGACCTCAGTAGCCTCTTCCTCATCGTCCAGCTCAGCCAGCTTTGCCTTCCAGCCCTCCTGGTCCTAAGTGGTCCTGTCGAAGTCGGGATCCTCAGCCTCTTGGGCCATTTGCAGCTTGATCTTGTACATGGTGATGGCAGTAGAGACTTTAGCATCCTCCAGCACCTCATGCTTCTCATGATCAGCATTTATCTGGGCTATGACCACCTGCTTCTTTGCCAGATTGAGATCTTTTTCGAGGGAGGAAATGGTTTCATCCTTGGCCAGGAAGATATTATGGAACTCCAGATGCTTTTGCTCAGCCTCTTCGACATATGCATCAAAGAGAATCTGGATCTCGGCGAATTTCGGCAAAAAAGACGAGGTAAAGTTCAGGATCCTTGATCCTCAAATGGGCAGGATAATTAAGCAGAATCAGTGATCCTTACATCGGCAAAGTATTCTTCAAACTGGTGGCGGATGAGAGGCAAGCCTTCCAGATCCTCAGCCTCGGTGGCCTTCCTTTTCTTTCCTCCCTTTCCCTTGGAGGTAGTGGGCTTAGGCATTGGAACGATGGGGCTAGCAACAGTTTTCTTCTTCCCGGAACGGGGAGCTATAGTGCTGAGATCACTGACGCTGAAGCGGGTGGCCGACCTTGAAGATTTTCTAGCGCCTATCAATCCAAAACAACAGATAAGTATTCTTGTTTGATTTTCATTTAAACAATTTAATTATATACAAACTTGGATACTTACTTGACATTGTGACTGAGCCGGAGGATACTTCTTAAGAATCCTTGGTGTTTGCTTGGAATGATCTTGTTGCAGGATCAAGATTCCAGAAAGCGGCGATCCTCTCCTTTGTTGCAGGTGATGAAATGATATGAGAGACAAAGATAGCTGCAAAATAAAAAAGAAAGGATCAGTTATCCTCACAGGAACCGGGTTATCCTGTGATCCTTCTATAAGGATCCTCTATCCTACCATGGGTGGCCCACTCTCTTAGGAGACCTTCCCATCCGGGATAGAATCCCTCCTAACGAAGAAGAAACGCTTCTTCCAGTTGATGTCATTCTTGGTGGTCTTGAGGATTGGGTGTGCCTCACCGGGTTTATGTTTGAATAAGAAGCGATGTGAACCATGGCTCACAAGATTATATAGTTCCGCCAATTCCGACATTCCCAACTCTATATCTTCCTGCTCAATGATTCTCTCAAGGGTATATAAAACCCTCCACATCATTGGCATGGCCTGGACATAGGATATGCCGGTAAAGGAGAAGAAAGACTGGGTAAAAGCAGGGAAAGGATAGGAGTATCCTATCAGAAATGGGGTCTGCCGGAAAGCAATGACGAATCCGGTCTATCTCCGGATCAGTAAAGCAGCAACGTTCCTTCGGAGAATCTTTGATGATTCCTTGGCTCTTTAGAGGGCTATCTTTTTGGTGATCCTTAGCCGGTGAGGATCTTAAAACCATCTTGGCCATGGGTGATGGTAAAGAAAGAAGGAACAAAGTAAGAAGGTGAAGAGAGAAAGGAGAGTGAAGTACCTGCTTGATCTTCGAATGAGGATTTAAAGGGAGTATTGCTCGAATTTAAATGCACATTAGTCCTTATCTCTAACCTATATATAATGATGATTCTGCAGGGATGTCGCTTCAATGACGTATGATCGGTAACGGCTAGTTAGATTCTAACGGCTATATATCCGTTAGTCAGTTGCAGATAAGATCGAAAATATAACTCGTTAATTTACACTTTACTCCTTATATTTTGGGGGCAATTGTTAGGGGAGAATTTTCCAATCCTAAGGATCAAGGATCCTCAAGTACTGCCAGGATCACGGATCCTTAATTCTGTTTGAATTTAGGATCCTCAGAATGTGTTGTAGGGCCAGGATTCAAGATCCTCATTGTTATCCTTACACTAACGGTTGTCTACCTTGTATGTGAGCTCGTTTTGCAGGAGTATGTGCATAGACTTGGTCTTGCCGATATTCGTGGAGCATATTCCTTCAATATTCCACACGTGCTTGGCCCTTGTGAACGTTATGGAGATCGTGGGAAGCTAGCATGATTTGCGGATAGTTAGTTGTTATAGTTATTTCTAATTTTAAAAGGGGATAACAAGCTTGAGTTAGAACACTTAGCTAATTTTAGCAAACACACACTCTAGAAACAGCTCTCGACAGTTTACTTAGCGATTTCATACATTTTTTGCACATTGCACACTAGTGATCCTTGTAACAAGCTTGTTATCATCCCGAGTTGTAACATTTTTCTGTTTAATCTTAGTTGATAATCGGTAGTTTCCATCACCCGAGGTTTTTTGTGCCGGAGATCAACTCTTGATCAAGGGCTTTTTCTTCGTATAAATCTTTGTGTCACCTCTTTGTTTGATTTGCAAGTTGTTCAAATAATTGTTCATAGATTCAAGCATCACACCTCACAACAAAAGATTTGGTTGCATTATCCTTGCTTGATTTTTGACCAAAACACCGGCAGTCACTTCTTTACAGGGCATTCCACCTTTGCCTCCAGCACCTTTTGGATCCCAGAAGAATGCTGAAAATGCTGCGAAGAAACAAAGCCCCATTTTCCCAAAACCACCAACTTCTGCTGTTTCTTCTAGCCCTTCTAACAGTGATCTTTATTCTTGGATTTTGCAGATGAGGGATTACCTGCAGCAGCAGGACAAAACTAATGACAGGATCCTTCGAGAGATTGATGGCATCAAAAAATCGAAGAGAACGGCGGAGGATCACTCTCCACTGGTACCTAGATCACTGGATTTTGACACTCCAGCTATAACCGCCCTACAATCTGTAGCTCTGGATATCCATTACCAGAGTGGACCATTGGGAAGGCGTTATGGATCAACAACAATGAGTCAGGCTTTAGGGTCCCACTTCCAGCCTTCAGGATCCTCTTTTCAGCCTTTAGGATCTTCTTTCCAGCATCAGGGATCCTTCGTTAGCTCAGGAGGATATATGGGGACGCACACAGTTCAAGGATCCTCCCAGGTTCAAGGATCCTCCTCTCAGGTTCAAGGATCCTCCTCTCAGGTTCAATGATCCTCCTTTCAGGTTCAAGGATCCTCATCTCAGGTTTACGGATCCATGGATTATCCTCCAAGATCCCTAGTCACAACACATCAAGGATCCAACATCTTTCAGGATCAAGGATTCTTAAGGAATGTGCCACCCGGAAGTACAGATGTTCATCTAGGAGACTTCATTCCTATGCAAACTAATGCTTCATCTGGTCCCTCAATTGTACCAGAATCCCGTCAATATGGATTCACATCTGGAATTCCAAACTTGAATCCTTCAGGAGGTAACACTTTGAATAATTCTTATAAGACTAACCATGGCTTTGTGCAGGATACAGGTATCAATCAAGCTATGGCTAGGGAATTACAGAAACTGAAGGATATGATATCCAGCGTTCCAGGAGTGGTTAAGCCCATTCCTGAAATTGCAGATGGAAGCCACAGGATATCTCGTTTTGCACCACCCATTTGTGATGCAGAAATTCCAAAGAGGTTCCAAATACCAACCATGAAGCTGTATGATGGTTCGACGGATCTAGAAGAACATGTAGTTCAATATAGAGAAAGGATGGAGATCAATCCCATCCCAGAGAGGTTAAAAGAAGCATGTTTATGCAAGGGTTTTGGATCCACATTAACAGGATCAGCTCTTACTTGTGTTTATGCCCAAATGATGTTGTATGCTATGATACATGATTTTCATTATATTGTGCGACTCTGATCACTTTCTTGCTAGTGGGCGACTTCTTATTTCTGTATTCTCTCTATACTCTTTGCCTTGTTGTGTTGGTTTGCTGTTCGTTTTCGAGCCGAGGGTCTCTCTGGAAGCAGCCTCTCTATCCCTAGGGATAGAGGCAAGGCCTGTCTACATCCCACCCTCCCCAGACCCTATAAGTAGCTCTGCTATTTGCGGGACTTACTGGGTATGGTTGTTGTTGTTGTTGTTATTAACAGGATCAGCTCTTAAATGGCTGCTAAGACTTCCCCCTTACTCTATTACTTCATTTGCTAATCTAGTTAATCTGTTTAATAGCCAATTCTCATGTAGTAGAAAATTTGAACGTTTAACTAATGATCTATATAGGGTAACGCAAGGTCAAAATGAATCACTTAGAGATTATATCACTAAGTTTAGTAAAGAATCCTTGGATATTCCTAAATTGGATATTGCTACGGCTGTGGAAGCCTTTAAAATGGGTTTACTTAGGGATTCACTATTCTATGATGATCTTGCCATGACCCCTTGCAGGAATCTCGATGAAGTAAGAACCAGGTGTCACGGCCCTCGTCCCGGTGTTACCCGGTCCAGGAGCCGCGGGACAGAAACCCGTGGTATTTATTATTTGAGTTGACAGCGGAAGTTTAATAGGATCTTTTAAAACCTGAAAATGCTCGATTATTTTATTTCATAATTTAGGACAAACCCCACAATTTACAGTAAAGGAAATTTCACGAGGAAATCCCTTGTTTTACAAAACATGTTTATTTATTTTACTGAGCCACCACTTCAAGCTTGTTAGTGCTCCGTAGCACATTTTCTTGGATTCACAGTAAGTCACCTGAAACATCTTTTAAAAATATTTTATCAGCGGGGAAATACTGGCGAGTCACTCAAATTTGATAAAACGACACATAGCTATGAATTACAGCATAAGAGCGATTACAATGGCTACTATCTTATTTTTATCTGGCGCCGTGTCACAGCCTTGTGACGATGGTCATACCACTATTGGATCCTTTCACCCAAATAGTGATGATTATCACTGTTAGGTTGGTGAACCTAACCGTGAGAAATTAGTAATGTGCACAATACCCCACTAGCCAGTGATTCAAGATAACCACGACTTAATCCCTGTAATTATAACTTTTGAAAACACTTTGAGATTGTATGAAACAGTTGATAAAAATAGAATGACTCACTTTGCAAGTTTAGACGGGCAGAGTTTAGCCTACTGATAAGCCTTGTAACCTAATTTAAATAACAATGCACACGAACTGGGTCAGTAACTTAACACAACATTTACGATAACTCACGAGATCAAAACCCTCAAGACGAATGACAAAGTATAGCCCTGATTCGGGCAGCACTTAAACATCCATCGGATTGGTTTCAATCGATCGGACATTGAATCGTAGAAGCGATCGAGTTAATATCCTGTTTCGTAGCAGCGTTTTCCTACTTTGAACTTAATTTTCGAACAGAATAAGTGTGATTTTGAAAGTTTTCTCGAGCACAGACGATCAGGCCATGCACAGGCAATTTATAGCCACATTTCAAGTTTTACGCGGCCCGCGAAAGGCACCTAGTCTACACTAGGGCTAGCGTGTCATCAGTAGGTTTGCCACGTGGCTGCCACGTGGCCGGTAACGCTTATCTGGTCAACTTAAGTTTGACGCGGCCCACGTAAGCTGAAGCTTACGTTTTACGCGGCCCGCCTAAAATCAAAATCCTTATTTTCTTGATTTTTCATGCACATTAGGGTTTCAGGGGTCCGGGTTTTCACTTACGGGTCGTTTTGGAGCATTTTGGCAGGTCCTTACATCCTCCCCACCTTATTTAAAATATCATCCTCGAGATTTACGAAAATAAGTGAGGATACTTTCGCTTCATTTTCGATTCCAGCTCCCAGGTATACTAGGGTCCTCTTTTCGAATCCCACTTGACTTTGACAAGTACCAATCTTTTGTGTTTAAGGAATTTAATCTTTCTGTCTTCTATCTGAAGTGGTTTCTCTATGAACTTTAGCTTTTCATTTACCTCTATATCTTGAAGAGGTACTACCAGGGATTCGTCAGATAAACATTTCTTGAGGTTGGATATATGAAATACATCATGTATTCCAGCTAGCTCTTCTGGTAGTTGTAAGCGATAGGCGACTGGTCCTATGCGTTGGATTACGGGGAATGGTCCTACGTACCTTGGACTTAGCTTTCCTTTCTTTCTGAACCGAACTACTCCTTTCCAAGGAGAAACTTTCAAGAGTACCGTATCTCCAACTTGAAATTCCAGTGGCTTGCGACGAATGTCTGCATAACTCTTCTGGCAATCTCGAGCTGTTTTCAATCTTTCCTTGATTTGAGTGATCTTTTCGGTGGTTTCTTGTACGATTTCAGGACCTGATAACTGGCTTTCTCCTATTTCTGCCCAGCAAACTGGAGTTCTACACTTACGTCCGTATAATTCTTCAAACGGGGCAGGTTCGATGCTTGAATGATAACTATTGTTATAGGAGAATTCGATTAAGGGTAGGTAGCCATCCCAGTTTCCACCAAAATCTATTACGCATGCCCTGAGCATGTCTTTCAGGGTTTGGATCGTCCTTTCACTTTGTCCGTCTGTTTGGGGATGGTAAGCTGTACTTAAATTTAACAGCGTCCCCATGGCTTCTTGGAAACTTGTCCAAAAATGTGAAGTGAAGCGACTATCTCTATCCGATACAATGGAGAGTGGAACTCCATGTAAGGATACTACTTCATCTACATACAACCTTGCCAACCTTTCCATGCTAAAGGTTTCTCTTATGGGTAGAAAATGAGCTGATTTGGTTAATCGATCCACAATTACCCAAATCGCGTCATTACCTTTTCTGGTTTTAGGCAACTTAGTAACAAATTCCATGGTTATGAGTTCCCATTTCCATACAGGCATTTCTAATTGTTGTAGTAGACCTGAGGGTTTCTGATGTTCTGCCTTAACTTGTGAACAAGTAAGACATTTAGATACATATCTAGCTATGTCCTTTTTCATTCCTATCCACCAGAAATTATTTCTTAAATCTTGGTACATCTTATTATTACCAGGATGCATGGTATACCTAGATTTATGGGCTTCTTCTAAAATCTTATCTCTTAAATTTCCTTGTTTAGGTACCCAAATCCTTTTCTTATGAAATCTCCAAATTCCATCACTTCCTTGCTCTAATTCCTTTATTCGTCCTTTCATTCCTTCAGCATCATCCTTGATTGCGGTTTCTTGAATATGCTTCAGTTGTTCCATTAAATCTAATTGTAAGCTTAACCTAAGAGCACGAACTCGCCGTTGTTTCTCATGATACTTACGACTTAAGGCATCTGCTACTACATTTGCCTTTCCTTCGTGATATTGAATATCACAGTCGTAATCACTTAGAATTTCCATCCATCTTCTTTGCCTCATGTTTAATTCTTTTTGCCCAAATATGTATGTTAAGCTCTTATGATCTGTATAGACAGTAAACTTACTTCCATACAGATAGTGTCTCCAAATCTTAAGGGCAAAAAATATTGCTCCTAATTCTAAGTCATGGGTCGTATAATTTTCTTCGTGCTTCTTCAATTGTCTTGATGCATATGCAATTACCTTTTTGCGTTGCATTAACACACATCCTAATCCTAGCTTAGAAGCATCACAATAAACTTCAAAATCTTCTGTCCCTTCGGGTAAGGCAAGAATTGGGGTGTTTGTTAACCTTTGTTTTAGAATCCTAAAGGCCTCTTCTTGCCTAGGTCCCCATTCAAACTTAACTGTTTTACAGGTTAGCTTAGTTAATGGCACGTCTATCTTAGAAAAATCCTTAATGAAGCGCCTATAATACCCAGCTAATCCAAGAAAACTTCTAACTTCCATAGCCGATTGCGGGACCTTCCATTTGGTGATTGCTTCTATTTTGGAGGGATCTACGTGAATACCTTTGTGATTCACCATATGTCCTAAAAATTGTACCTCCTGTAGCCAAAATTCACACTTCGAGAATTTGGCATAAAGCTTCTCTTTTCTTAACAAAGTTAAGAGTGTACGTAGGTGCTCACAATGCTCGTCCTGACTTTTGGAATAAATGAGTATATCGTCGATAAAGACAATTACAAATTTATCCAGGTACGGTTTACAGATCCTATTCATCATGTCCATGAATGCTGCAAGAGCATTTGTTAATCCGAAAGGCATAACTGTAAACTCGTAGTGACCATACCTAGTTCTGAAAGCGGTTTTAGGTATGTCTTCTTCTTGTACTTTCAACTGATGGTATCCGGAGCGTAAATCTATCTTAGAAAAGTATCTAGCCCCTTGCAATTGATCAAAAAGGTCATCAATCCTAGGTAATGGGTATCATTCTTGATTGTAACCTTATTCAATTCCATATAATCGATACACATTCGCATCGAACCATTTTTCTTCTTTACGAACAACATTGGTACTCCCCAAGGGGATGAACTAGGTTGTATGAATCCCTTACTGAGCAATTCATCTAATTGCTTTTTCAATTCTAACATTTCGGTAGGTGCTAACCGATAAGGTGCCTTGGCTATCGGTGTTGTTCCAGGAATTAGATGAATTCTAAATTCTACTTCTCTATCGGGTGGTAATCCAAGTAGTTCTTCTGGAAATACATCCGGGTATTCTGATACTACGGGAATTTCCTTAAGTTCCTTATCTTTAGTATTAATGATTACCGAAATCATATACATTATTCCTTGTTTTCTTGAATAACTGGCCACTTTCATTACTGAAATGAATTTCAGTGGCTTACGTGGCTTATCTCCTGTAATCACCACTATTTCTCCTGTGGGTGTATGTATTTCTATGGAATTTTTATCACAGAGAATTCGAGCATGGTTGGCTACTAGCCAATCCATTCCTAACACAACATCGAATCCAGCTAAATTCACAGGTAACAGGTTTGCAGAAAATTTATGACCTACGAGTTCTATCTTTCCTTCTTGCAAAATCTTATTTATGCTAACGGAATTCCCGTCTGCCGTCTCTACCATAAAAACTTGTCTAAGTCTTGTTAAAGGTTGCTTAAGAGCTTGACAGAATGAAGTATTTATAAAACTTTGGTTTGCACCAGAGTCAAATAATACTTTAGAATAAACGTCGTGAACTAAGAACGTACCAGCTATCACATCATGAATTAACTCTGCTTACTGGGTAGTTAACTGGAAAGCTCTTGCGTTTTTCTTGGTAGTTCCTTCTGCAGGTTTGACTTTGTTGTCAGCTGGTTTGACCAGTTTGGGGCAGTCTGGTGTAAAATGTCCAGCTTCTCCACAGTTGAAGCAGATTGTTGATTTCTTCCTCCTGCAATCTTCCTCTTGATGCCCTGGAATCTTGCAGAAATTGCAATATCCTTTGCATCTTCCAAAATGCTTTCTTTTACAGGTACCACAGAATGGAACAGTGGAAGATTGCCCAGTCCCCTTTTTCTTGAAATTACTACTATTACCCACACAAAATCCTTGGGTAATCTTTTGGGCCACTTCCTTCTTTTTATTTTCTTCTCTTGTGCGTACCAGTCCGTCGGTCAAGGTGTTATAGGTGCAACCAGGCGTTGCAGTTTTCATTCTCTTAAGAAATGGGGCTTGCATCCCATCATTATCATTATTATTATTGTTGTCGCCTCCATTTACGCTATTACTGAAGTTGTCATCACGAGTACGTTTGCTGGGAATAATTGGTTGAGGTTCAACTGGATTTCGGGCAGCAGCAAGGATTGCTGGAATAGCATTGGCTATTCCCTGAGTGACGATGTTTTCTATATCTTGCCTATTCAGAAAGTGGTCCTCATTGTTTTGCTCGGATTGGTTAACTTCGTTAACGGGTTCATTATCAGCGTGTTCCATCTGATAATTTAATAATATGTATAAGTTATTGACACAAATTAAATAACAATTAAGCACAATAAAGCAATCACACATAATCACGTCAATACGTATAGCCAAAATTGTAGACTTTGCGACGTTAATATTTTATATATATTTTAGTATGCGTCCGTACACACCAGATATCTTACAAAAGTGTTATTTTAAGTTATTTTACATGATTATATTTTTATGATTTATTATTATTATTTTATTATTATTATTATTA
This sequence comes from Helianthus tuberosus, assembly GCA_030545235.1. Taxonomy (NCBI): domain Eukaryota; kingdom Viridiplantae; phylum Streptophyta; class Magnoliopsida; order Asterales; family Asteraceae; genus Helianthus; species Helianthus tuberosus. The sequence continues at coordinate 84,507,829 of CM060367.1, forward strand.
GACAAACACATCACACAACCACATACGATCCCCGTCAGCTGGCACTTTAGAAACGACGTTCCCTCTCGTCGTATTTCCAGGAGATCTGTTCTCCCACTTCCTGGATTCTATTTCCTGCATCCACCAGCTCCTTGCCATAGTGGCGGAGTTCAGCCAAGTTCTCATTGCTCATCGGTGGGTTTGGTGCAGGCACCGGGTCGAACTGAGGGAAAAAGGTGTTAGGGTTATTCAAAAGATTCTGAAATTGCCAGTCAGTTGTCCACCATTATTCTAGCTCTCCTGGGAGAGGTCGGGGGTTGAAAATGGGATCTGGGATAGCAGGTTCCAGGTTGACTGGAAGTTGTGCTTCCGCTGGGTAACTGAAGAGGTTTCCCTCGGCAGGTCCGATGAGGTCGCTAATTGCCAGTTGGCGGTCCAGTTCTTCCCAGGGTGGCATCTCCTGGGCTTGCCTTGAACTTTCCCCGATCTCTATTCCTTTGCCTTTATCCTTGGGATCCTCAGTCTTTATAACTTTCTGTGTTGCTGGTTTCTTCCTACGCATACGCCTCCAGCCTACAAGTCTTTTTCTCTTTTTCGGTTTTGGTTTTTCCTGAGGTTGGGCTTAGAATACTATTGGCTCTTCAGTATCATCCTGGTAACCAGTGAAGGTACCGGTAGTATCCATATCTGTGCTATGGATAGAAAAGTTTTTAAGTGCTTCAGATAGTTCATTCATGCTGTTAGCATACATGAAGAAACACACAAAATTCTAAGTTAAAATTTTGTAAATTAAATTTTCACAGAATCACAGAATGGAAATCAGAAAAATTTAAGTATTTCTAAATACTTAATTGGCTTAAAACAGTGGCTCTGATACCACCTTTTTCTGGCACGGCCCTCGTCCCGGTGTTACCCGGTCCAGGAGCCGCGGGACAAAAACTGTAAGACCCTTATTGTGATTTAACGGTTTTCGTATAGATAACAAAAAATAAACATGTAATTAGGATTACATATACATTGAAAAATACGGGTTAATTAAAACTTTTAAAATTTAAAATAATACAACATAATATAATAGAGTTCGTTGTTTAGAATAATGACGAAACAACGTGCGGAAGCTTCATTTTCATGTGTTCGGTTCTTGTACGTCGCTTGATCTTCATCCGGGTACTCTAGATATTCACCTATGATCAAAACCAACTTAAAGGTTAGTTTTGATAACTTAAATAATAGATTAAACAAGTTCTAAGCATCAAACAACAATTAAAATCAATTTTTGCCAGCTTTGGTGTCTCTCGCGGGCCGCGAGAGACTAAGCTGTATTTGTCGCGGGCCGCGACCCGCGTCACGTGTCGCGCCCGGAACACTGTGATCCCTCCCGTGGCGTGAGGGAGACCTTTTTCCAGCAGGTTATTTCTTTGTTGCTGCATTTTGCCCAGATATGGTTTCAACCCATTTTTTCGACTTAAAAGTTGCATAACTTTTGATCTAGATGTCCGTTTTGCGTGATTCTTTTTCCTACGCGATCGTAAATAAATCACGGACCCGTTTATCATCTTTGTTCGCATCAAAATCCGACTTATAAGCTAAAGGCTTATAAATCCTTTTTATAATTAATCGACCCGTTTCGTGATTCATTATCCACACTTATTTTTCGTTTACTATGAAGTCATAAACGACTACTTTAACTCCTAGTCTTTAACTTATACTTATTACTTAGTGAATTACGTGGCCGTTTTCCGAGTTATGCGCGTAATTCGTTTTGACCCGTCAAACTCGCTCTTTTCTTTTTACACTTCGTATTCCTATTTTAAAACCTACTTATATCCCACCACAACTATTTTTGTGGTGGATTTAACAAAGAAACCAATTATCCTAAGTTTTACTCTTCGGTTAGTCATTTTACGCTAATGACCTATTTTTAGGCATTTGACCCACGAAAGTTTATGCATATAACTCTTATACGCATCTAAGGGCTACAAAATCACAATACAAGTTCCTTAACAACCTCTAATGGTCGTTTACCCGGTTTACCCATCAAAGGCTTTTTGGTCAATTTTAGTCCCTCATTTTACGACGAAGGACTTTCACTAATTATTTGACCGAAATCGCATTTTTTAACTATAAACTTATTTATGCGTACCTGGCTGGGGTCAAGTATTGACCCGTTTTAATACCTTGCCTTAATAATTTGCGGATTTCATAGCAACGCAAATTCCATAACCGTTTTACCCTGTGAGCATTAGACTCGACAAGCACTCGTTAGTCGTTAATCGTCAAATGGTGTTAACATTACCATTTGACCCGTTTAGTCTAAACAACCAAACATTTTGCACTTATAATTGAATGGTATTTATTTACCATTTCATTATTTAACCTATTTCGCCCCTTTTTTTGCCATTAATCATGGTGTTTATTATTTTATTCGTTCCGACCCGTATCATTTCGTGTCGGAATCCCTATTTCGGATATAACCTTGGTCGTATTTATAACCTATAAAGTAAATACGTATCTTACAAAAGGGTGTAAGCTTTACTTACCTTGCATCCTTGTGTGCTTCATACTTGAACTTGTATCCATTTGACCCGTTCATTTCCAAGCTCCTACCTAGCTTGTCAGAGTCAAACTACCATATCATATCCACAAGATCATTAGATTAGTCAACCATTAACATGGTCATCACACCTTATGGATTCACACACACTTAATCATTAAAGTGTGTTATTTATTCAACAACTATTTTTATCCCATAGTTCTTTCCATTCACTAATTGTTTGACCCGTTAGTGAAATTACTTATTCAAACTAGTTAGAAAGTGATTTTAAACACTTTAAACATGTCACATAAAGTGTTATTTGTTACTAACAATCAATACTTCATACCTAAATCAATTATACGCAACCTTATGTCTTTTCTTGATTAATAATAACATTATTAATGTGCAGCAATTTTCTATACAACAGTCGTAATTGACCCATTTTGACGTATTCAAATCCGAACTAGATTAACATGTTCAAAGATGGACCGTAGAACACTCAAATACCTTCGCAAGCATATAAGGTACACCTTCTAACGAATTTTCTATGATTTTATATGATTTTTATAAAATCAGCTCAACAACTATATTTTCATCTTCAAACAGCTTTCAAAGCTTCTGTACAGCTGTTTTCATCCACCTTTTTGACCCATTTAACAACCCTATTTACTTTTTATGATTGCAAACAGTAAAAATTTACTCCGCAAGCTTTCCGAAAAGGTATAGAACACCCAAATCGGATAAACGGTTGATTTTATATGATTTTTTTAAGATTAGCCTAAATCCGTATAAAAAGCTACGGAAACCATGTTTAGGGTCCTTTCAAATTCGACCCAAACCATCAAATTCAACCTATTTCTATGGCCCAAACTCTTATTAAACTCTTGGAAATGGTTAGAAACCTAGAACACAACGATTATAGGCTAAGAGATGTCAAAAAACATCATCTATTTCATGAAATCATCATATGAACCATAATTTTTACCATCTTCTCAACTTCATCTTCATCAATTTAAGTACTAGAGCTAAAAACCAACATATATTCAAGTTCTATTTGGTGTTTCTAATCCACCATCATGTTTAATTTCATGAAAATCAAAGATTTGTCATACACCCACTACTCATGAAAGCATAAAATCAAGTTGTACAACATACCTTATGCTTGGCAAGCTTAGATGGTCTCAAAATCCAGATCATGCATTGATTCCATGATGAATCCTTCCTCAATTTGATATTTTCTTGGATGAACAAGGGTTTTCCCATTTTTCTTTCTCCTGAACATCGACCAGAACACACACTAGTGTGTGAGCTCTTTTTAGTTTTTGCCCTTTTAATCTTCTTACTTTGATTTTGTCCAAGATTAGTCCCTTAAGTTTAGATTTGTCTAAACTCCCATATAACACTATTAACATTTGACCATTGTCATAACTAGGTTTAAATGTTCCTAGTCAAATTTCTTAAATTTGGGGTGTTACACCCGATTCGATTTAAAATCCACTCATCCGAGCCTTTTATAAACTTTTACTTACTACTAAGTATTTGTTCACTTTAACTAGCGTTAGCTTTTATTATTAAAAATTCTAACGCTTATCTGGTCAATCTTTTACCAGTAATGGTATTTACCTGTTCATCCTCGGTTAATTTGGTTTAATTACTAAACCCGTTTTCGGGGTGTTACAAGTCTACCCCTCTTAAAGAGGTTTCGTCCCCGAAACCTTTCTTACGTAGTTCATTAGCTTAGACCTAATGAACTTAGTTTCGGTGATCACTTGAGCATTGCTCACATTTTTATATTTTAATAATCTTACCAGGGATGTATGGTAGTGTCTTTCGGGCTTCGAGGAGGTGCTCAACTCCTTTCCGATGTTCCCTTCTTGCTCTTTTTATTGGTTGGCATCTTTTTCTCTCCGAACAAGCATTATCATAGCCCATATCGTATGTGCCATTTATGCGTAAGGCTTCATGGGCCGTTACTTCACCTTGTACCCCTCGTCTTTATTGTTTACTAGATCGAGTAACCATTTGGCCACTCGGTCATACGAATCTGTCAACATGCTTATTCCACGCTAATTCTATAATGATAAGCGCAATAAACAAGTTTTAAATTTAAATTTGACCCTGACCGGCCTTGCCGGTTTGATTTATCACTCACCGGTTACTTTATACCTTGCCATTCAGGTATACCCACATTTCTTTCTCACTTTGAAAGGCGTTTATGACCCCCGAGTCCCGTAGCTCGCGCTACCATATGATCATATATTATGTTGTTGTTGTTAAATCGTTGTTTCTAACTAAAAACCGAATTTTAGTTCAACATTTTCTCTTTAACTTGTGTTAATTACTCGCATCAAGAAATTGTTAACCTAGTATTTCTTCTTTTACTATTTTTATTTTACGCGAGGAATCGTATCCGGTTTCCTCGCTTTGCCTAAGTGACCCGTAAGCCCTTTCACTTAGTCTTGTAGGCTATTTCTTTAGGTTTTCACCCTTTTTTTAAAGCAAGACCTTTAAGGTTCATTCCTCTCGATTCGTGACCCGAAGGTTATTTTAGTCCCATAGACATTTACATCACTTATTACCCGACGGTCATGGTGATCCCGTAGATCATCCTTTTACCCGTGTCATTTCTTTAATATATTTGGTGTCAATGCACCTTCTTTATGTTTGCAAGGAAAATCATTTACCTTGTTTTAGACCATGAAGGCTAATTCATTTCTATTTCAATTATGGCCCTTCGACCATGTTTTGATCCGAGTTGGCAATATTTTCGTTTCTATGACTCCGTGTGTCATTTATGTGTCGGTTTATTTCACGCTTCCCGCTACTCGGTTTGCGTCTAACTTATATATCTATCACGTCCTATTACCCAGGCTCATTATTCTTTTGTTTTAACGCTCCTGTTACTCGGTTTGCATTTTCGTTATATCCATTCATTTCCCTTTACCCGGATTCACCCATATGTTTATTCGACCCATTATGAAGTTTAAGCATTTAAGCTTAAGTCATCCGTAGACTTTTCTTACCCTCTATTTTCACACTAAGACTTGCATTTATATATCACCACAATTTCATTTGTGAAGGTTCATTATAGGAAAACTTTTATATTCCGACTTTGTCCTCAAGTTTGACGTTTTACAAAAAAAACCTGTTAAGAGACATATTTGCATTCTCCGGGTTCGAGTGTAATTACACTCCCTCCCAATGCATATCTTAATCATTTTACATATTTGCATTCTCCGGGTTCGAGTGTAATTACACCCCCCTCCCAATGCATATCTTAATCATTTTACATATTTGCATTCTTCGGGTTCGAGTGTAAGTACACTCCCTCCTAATGCATATCCGATATCTCCCACTCACTTAGTCCTTGTTACATAAGGGGTACTTATGTTAGTTATAATAAACTCATCGTATCATGTGTTTAACACTTACCTGGCCAGGGTAAGTAATTCGCACACGGTACGCATAAACTTATTATAATTCATATATTACCTCTCAGGTAAGCGAGTTTTTAGTTTGTGGTTACGTCCCTTATTTTATTTGGTAAAACCTTTTTATTGTTATATTGCAAATATTAGGTCTTTACCTTTATTTATTCACAAATCATAAGGTGTTTTCATTTCATAAACTTATATACAATCACATTCTGTGATGAGATTGTTACATATCTACACCGTGTCTTTTATAAAATACTTTTTATCTGAACGGTTATCCCCATCCAAGTTTCTAAGTCTGAATTTTACTTCTGCATCAGTTATTCACCATTGTGAATAATGTCACACCCCGACCGCGTAAAACAACAAATCGCGGCGGAAACATCGGGGCATGTTGCAACAGAATTAATGTTTCATAACCATGGATATCAAAAGTGTTTCGTTTTATTAAACATTGAGTAATTACATCGTCTGGAAATCTAAATACACTATTTAAACATAGTCTATCATTGTTATTGAGTCACTAAGGCCTTGTCCAGTCCTATGTGAGCATGCATCTTATCAAACGATATCTTGCAATACCTGAAACATATGTGAAAACGAGGTCAGCAAAGAAATGCTGGCGAGATACATAGGTTTTGTGAAAATAAGATTCATGACTTCTGTTTTAAGAAAATGTTTAGTCATGAACCTTGTAATTTGCTTTGTCTTTGTAAATCATTTGAAAAACAATTAGTTCAGATGATATGTATAAATAAGAAAATAATGCATGATTAAATGAATAACCATGTAAAATGAGTTTGTGTAAGATAAGTTGTTTGTAAATCAATGTCTTGTGAAAAGTATGTTACTTGTATAAAATGTTCTATGTCTCAAACCGAAATGATTCAAATAACGCTACAATATGTAATACCATACAAACACTTATATATAGGAAGTACCAGCGGCGTATCCACCATGCTTGTATCATATTACACCCGCATCGTTACTTAATCATTTACTCAAACCAAACCAACCAATGTAAGAAGTCTATGTTTAATTCAATTGTCAAATGTATTGGGTAATATGTCAAAGTGTTCATGTCAAGATGTAAATCATATCAAAATGTCTATGTCAAATATCCATGTCAAATGTCTACGTCAAAATGTCATGTATGGCAAGTGAAATGTCTCAACTAAACCATATGCACAAAAACAAAGTATTGAAGTAAAACTTGGTTTAAATCAAAGTTATGTTTTGTGGGAAATGCATGATCAAATGTCAATCATGTTAAAATGTTTACCCAATCGTTAACCCATTTTGTAAAATCGTTCTAGTCGTTCTTGTTTTAATTGTGAAACTACTTTATGGTCGATTCTCTAATAACATTCAAACCTTCTTGACGCGTTCCTCGCTCCATCTTGCTCTCGCTCTCGTTCTTAACAAACCCTTACCAAATGATAAGTTAATAATTACAGATTCAGTCGCTACCCACAACCCCCACACATAACAATGGGTGCAGTAAATAACGGGATTTGTCAGATCCTATGGTACCATAACCTAATACTGGTCGGCTTGATCATTGCTAATGAATGTCATCGGTCATGTAAACTAAAACCAACAAGTTTGTTCACTTTTTGAAATTGTTATTAGTTTTTGAAATCATTGTATTCGTTCTTGAAATCATTGTTAGCGTTCTTGAAATAATTGTTAGCGTTCTTGAAACCACATTGTAATTGTTCTTGAAACCATTGATAAAACATTTAGCACATATGAGTCACCCCAAAACAGTTGAAAACAGTAAAAGAGGGGAATAATGTACTCGCCTGGGAGTGCTTAGGAGTCTTGAACAACTACCAAGTAAGCTAGAGGAGTCCCGGAAATCTAACAGTACCTAATATAGGTAACTACATAATTAACCCGGACCTAAATCGGAAGACTGGGTAGCAGGAGGGTTTGTAAACCAAATGAGTGTAGGAACTCATATGATATGGTTTAACAAAGCCTACATACTAAATGAAACTTAACCTAAGTATTATCGACCCATCGCGACCCATTAAGGTAACTTATGCTACTTTAACGCGTCGTGCGCGTGAAACGCGTTTGGACCGTCTAACTAGTCCTATGACAAGTGTTATATGCCTAAACATGTTACAAAATCAGTTATGTGACAAAGGTTTAGGTTACTTATGCTTAATTACCAATTATACATGAAAAGGGTATTCTGGTAATTTACCTAAGGCATATAAACCACCTATCATACAACTACTCAAACGATGTGACCATAGGGTATAACCTCGGAAGGTTATTCCCTACCTACTATGGTCACCTAATGTATTTGGTCGGATCCTAATGATCGACCAAACTGGGTCGGGTTCGAAGGTATAAGCGATTTATCAGATCGCTTACCCTACGACCCTAGACAACGTGGTAATCAGTAGGCATAGTCCCAAGGGACTATAACCAACGTGATTACACTCACGTTGCGAAGTTCAAACGAACTTCGCATTGACCATTACTGGTCAACGCTGAAAGTCAAACAAAGTTTGACTTTCTGACTCGAAAAGCAATAAAATAAGGAAAAGAACGAAAGAATACTTACGAAGGGTCCCCGAATGCTAACCTCGATTCAAAAATCTCAGGTATGAAACAATAGTTTCAACTTAGAGTTTCTCAAATCAAAGTTCTAGTGATTTTAGCAATGGGGGTATGGGGTATTTATAGGAATACCCGAACCGTTAAGATCGTTTCATGGAAAACGTGCCTTAATCCCATCCGTACATGTGTTGAAATGTCATGGTGTTTAGGTGTTTAAATTCCATCCATACATGTGTTGAAATGTCATGGTTTTTAGGTGTTTAAATTCCATCCATACATGTGTTGAAATGTCGTGGTGTTTAGGTGTTTAAATTCCATCCATACATGTGTTGAAATGTCATGGTGGTTAGGTGTTTAAATTCCATCCATACATGTGTTGAAATGTCATGGTGTTTAGGTGTTTAAATTCCATCCATACATGTGTTGAAATGTCATGGTGTTTAGGTGTTTAAATTCCATCCTTATCCGCTGACTAAGCATTGTTAGAATGTGTGGTTGTGAATTAAACAACGGCTAATACATCGAATCTGGTCCCGAAAGTGCAAAACTGATCCAAATGACGCGACGCATGGATTTTTCTTATGCCGAACACTAAAATAAAATGTTTTAGTGCTTACATAAATTTTTGGATGTCCGGATGTATTCAGAACGTAAGTTATGCGCGAAAATGCAAACTTGTGCACTTTTTGACACTTTTAGTCCCTGAATGACCCAAAAGTTTATTTTAGCACACCGAACCCCTCAAAGCCTATTTCTAAGCTATGTAAAGGATATTTATGGTATGTTTAACTTATGGTCATGTTCCGAAAGGTCTGTTACAGTTCAAATTGGCATACTTTCGCAGTTTGTCAACTTTAGTCCCTGTAAGCGATTAAACTTGATTTCACCACACCAAACCTTCCAAAACTTATATATAAGTTATGTAAAGGTTATTTAAGGTATGTTAAGCCTATTTCACTATTCCGGAGTGTTCGTTGCATTAAACTGGTTATATTTACGCATCAGTGCGTGTATAACCTTCCAGAAAGCGATTTAGAGCTTGAAATCGAAACAAGAGTTGATATGTGCAATCGATACACATATTTTTACAAATCCCAAGTATGAAATACAATATTTCATTGGTTTGGTATTTGTTTGATGGCCGTGGAGGCACAAGTGTTACAGTCTCCCCTACTTTAGGAAATTTCGTCCCGAAATTTATTTAGAGAAAACTTGTGAGAGTTTAAAACATAAAGTTTAAAAGATCAAATAACATTGGTTAGGGTTCTGAACTTCTAGTAATCTTTAATAACATCATGATTACAATGTAAGAGGGATACTTATATACAAGTATATGAAGCGTCATTGGTGCGTCCACCGTACCTCCATTACATCGTCCTCATTTCGTTATTGTTGTCACTATCGGTTCTTACACATAACAAATCTTACTGGGTTTCTGTGCACTAAATTTCATAATTATGTACGCGTCCATAATCAGACAATTCCTTGCATAGTTCACACAGTCTATTTTATAATGTGTAGGGGAAAACCAATGAACAATCCTGTGATGAGTGTGACTAGACCGCCATAGAGTCCTTTTAATTAAATCAATAATTGATCTAATAGACTATCAAGGAGTCTGTCCAGCTACATCACTAGATGTCGTTCTTTAACCAAATTGTGAATCAATCTTTTTGATTAGACCACTAAAGGGTCTCTTATGAAACATGGAATAGTACTATATAATCCAAGGGTCTTAACTATTACATAGAAGCCCATTTAGGATTTAAGGTAGTACCTTTTTGAATATCCTACTACGAATCCCTCATATGAAGATATGAAAGATTCTGCGAGGATTTGGATAACGAATATCCAGAGTATTAAAAACACAAAAATGCATAAAAGAAAACGTAAGATGAATAAACACATAGTCACATAATTGCATACTCGTTCAATCGCATAATCGTTCAATTTGACCTTTAAATTTGTTATCTTTGGACACGGGTATTTAATGCATACAAGGAATCAATTCTTAATTGCATCAATTTGGATGAATCCACATGAATACCCTGCTTGTTGACTACATGACCCAAAAAAAAACTGAACTTCTTTAAGCCAAAATTTCCTTTTGGAGGAATTAGCGAAAAGTTTGTTCCCTCTTTAAGGGTTCCAGTGTCAATGAAGGTGTTGATCGTGATCGGCTCGGAATATGATTAGATCAAGATGTCATTAATAACAATGACGAACTGATCCAAATAAGGCTTGCAGACTCTATTTATTAAGTCCTTGAAGATGGCTGGAGTATTTGTCAACCTAAAAGGCATGACTGTAAACTCGTAATGGCCATACTTCGTGCAGAAAACCGTTTTGGGAATATCTTCTTCGAGAATACAAAGTTGATGATACCCAAAACGCAAATCGATCTTGGAAAAGCATAAAACGCTATGCAGTTGATCGGAGAAATCGTTGATTTAAGGTAGGGGGATATCAATTCTTGATGGTAAGCTTACTAGGCTTACGTTAATCGATATACATTTGAAAAGATCCATTTTTCTTTTCACAAAGAAAATAGGAGTTTCTCCAAGGTGAAAAGTTCGGACGGATGAATCCTTTATCAGACAACTCTTGAAGCTGTTTTGATAATTCTTGCATCTCGAACGGTGCAAGACGATAAGATACTTTAGATTTAAAAGAAACAAGTGTTTGAGATTCTTAGGGAGATCACAAGTGATCATAAAAATGACAGAACCACACAAGTAGTTTTGTCTTTGTGTTGACATCATAAGGTTGAATCAAACATTCATACAATTGCATTAGTTAAAAATAAAACCACAAATTTTATTTATATAACAACCGCATTGTCTTTAAATGTTACAAGATACCAACCAGAGGAAAAACAAAATACTAATTGTTCACTCCTTCATCATTGAGTGCCTCATTGATGTTAAACACTCGACCACGTGCTGGATTCACATTGACGTTGACATTCGCATTTGGGTTTGCGTTAGCATTTGCATTCACCAGTCTTGGGCAGTTGTGGCGGAAGTGACCAATCTCTCCGCAGTTGAAACATGAACCCAGTGGAAATCTCGCAGCATTCCCTTGAACCGGAGCTTGAACCTGAGCAGCCTGATTTTGTCCCAAACGACAAATCTTGGCCAAATGCCCAAGTTTACCACACGTCGTGCATTGCCAGCAAGCTTGTTGTACTGCGTGATGACCGTTGCAGCGTGCACAATAAGGTGCGGTACCGGCATATGCTTTCTTTGCAGGTGGCTGAGCTGGTTGGTTCCGCGGGTTATGTGCAGTCTGTGCTGTAACAGCAAAATTTTGGGCACCCTTTCGCTTCTTTGATTTCTTTGACGTCTCACCTTCCTTACCCTTCTTGTTTTGGCCTTTCTTGCTATCCTCCTTGTCAGCTGACTGTTTCTTGCCCTTGTCACCCTTCCTGTGTAACTTGTTCTTCCGAATCTGCGACTCAGTCAATGTCGCTGATAACTCGATCGCCTGACGGAGTGTGGCAGGGTTACTACCAGTAAGGATGTCTTGTACCGAGTCAGGTAGGCCGTCGATGTACCTTTCGATAGCTATGTCAAGTGGGGTAACCATTGTAGGGCAAAGCAGACTCAGCTCCTCAAACCTATCAGTATACGCCCTGTGCTCACCACTATCTTGCTTCAACTCATCAAATTCCTTCTCCAAAGCTCGCTGCTCATGACGAGGACAGAATTCCCTCATCATCAGAGCCCTAAGTTCAGCCCAGGTCTGTGCGAGAGCAACTTCCGCACCTCGGTCTCTCATTACCCCATTCCACCATGTAAGTGCCCTCTTCTGAAACACGCTCGAGGAGAACTCGACCTTGCGATTATCCGGGCACTGCACGTGGCGAAAAGTATTCTCAATGCTTTCGAACCACTGAAGAAGCCCAGTTGCTCCTTCAGAACCACTAAACTTGAGTGGTTTAGCCTGGTTGAAATCCTTGTATTTGCATAGCACATTGTTGTTGTTGTTGGCTTGGTTCCATTGAGCAAAGAGGTTTGGGAATTGAGCAGCCATTTGCTGCGCAATGATTTCTGCCAGCTCGGCAGTCTCTATCTGGCTTTCGCGTCGAGGAGGCATTGTCTAAAAGAGGAAACATGAAAGGAAACGAGTGAGAGAATTTAGACGAAAAGAATGAGATGAAACAAATCTGATGAAAGCAAGGATAGTGGTCATTTGTTTGTTACTACAAAGCAACAAACGACCTTGGTGATTAGTCAAAGTAAATAGGTTAAAAATAATGTATCGCGAAGACATGCTCGCCTATAAGTGAACACTCATCCCAAGAATTCCCAGGTAAGCACAACTGGTCTCGCGTCTGATGAGATGTATACGAAGTGCTTGCCTAGACAGAAAACCTAGAATACAGGCATTCACCCTTCCAGTTTGCACGTGTTCACATTATTTAAAACCCAAAACCTTGACGAGATTTTGAAAATTCAAAGGGGTTCAAAACCATATAACAGAGGGTTCAAAACCTTACAATAGAGGGTTCAAAACCTAGAAATTAATCATCCTAGAACAGATGATTAGTTTTCAAAAGCAGTTTTGAAATTTATGTTCTTGTTGTGGTCGTCGCCTAAGGATAGGTGACGGTATTGTTTTATGACTAAACGCAAGTAAACTCGCGTTAGGGTCCTAAGAAGGTTATAGTCTAGGTCAAAGCATTACTAATTACTAATAACCTAATTCCCTATAACCATTGGCTCTGATACCATCTTTCTGTCACACCCCGACCGCGTAAAACAACAAATCGCGGCGGAAACATCGGGGCATGTTGCAACAGAATTAATGTTTCATAACCATGGATATCAAAAGTGTTTCGTTTTATTAAACATTGAGTAATTACATCGTCTGGAAATCTAAATACACTATTTAAACATAGTCTATCATTGTTATTGAGTCACTAAGGCCTTGTCCAGTCCTATGTGAGCATGCATCTTATCAAACGATATCTTGCAATACCTGAAACATATGTGAAAACGAGGTCAGCAAAGAAATGCTGGCGAGATACATAGGTTTTGTGAAAATAAGATTCATGACTTCTGTTTTAAGAAAATGTTTAGTCATGAACCTTGTAATTTGCTTTGTCTTTGTAAATCATTTGAAAAACAATTAGTTCAGATGATATGTATAAATAAGAAAATAATGCATGATTAAATGAATAACCATGTAAAATGAGTTTGTGTAAGATAAGTTGTTTGTAAATCAATGTCTTGTGAAAAGTATGTTACTTGTATAAAATGTTCTATGTCTCAAACTGAAATGATTCAAATAACGCTACAATATGTAATACCATACAAACACTTATATATAGGAAGTACCAGCGGCGTATCCACCATGCTTGTATCATATTACACCCGCATCGTTACTTAATCATTTACTCAAACCAAACCAACCAATGTAAGAAGTCTATGTTTAATTCAATTGTCAAATGTATTGGGTAATATGTCAAAGTGTTCATGTCAAGATGTAAATCATATCAAAATGTCTATGTCAAATATCCATGTCAAATGTCTACGTCAAAATGTCATGTATGGCAAGTGAAATGTCTCAACTAAACCATATGCACAAAAACAAAGTATTGAAGTAAAACTTGGTTTAAATCAAAGTTATGTTTTGTGGGAAATGCATGATCAAATGTCAATCATGTTAAAATGTTTACCCAATCGTTAACCCATTTTGTAAAATCGTTCTAGTCGTTCTTGTTTTAATTGTGAAACTACTTTATGGTCGATTCTCTAATAACATTCAAACCTTCTTGACGCGTTCCTCGCTCCATCTCGCTCTCGCTCTCGTTCTTAACAAACCCTTACCAAAGGATAAGTTAATAATTACAGATTCAGTCGCTACCCACAACCCCCACACATAACAATGGGTGCAGTAAATAACGGGATTTGTCAGATCCTATGGTACCATAACCTAATACTGGTCGGCTTGATCATTGCTAATGAATGTCATCGGTCATGTAAACTAAAACCAACAAGTTTGTTCACTTTTTGAAATTGTTATTAGTTTTTGAAATCATTGTATTCGTTCTTGAAATCATTGTTAGCGTTCTTGAAATAATTGTTAGCGTTCTTGAAACCACATTGTAATTGTTCTTGAAACCATTGATAAAACATTTAGCACATATGAGTCACCCCAAAACAGTTGAAAACAGTAAAAGAGGGGAATAATGTACTCGCCTGGGAGTGCTTAGGAGTCTTGAACAACTACCAAGTAAGCTAGAGGAGTCCCGGAAATCAAACAGTACCTAATATAGGTAACTACATAATTAACCCGGACCTAAATCGGAAGACTGGGTAGCAGGAGGGTTTGTAAACCAAATGAGTGTAGGAACTCATATGATATGGTTTAACAAAGCCTACATACTAAATGAAACTTAACCTAAGTATTATCGACCCATCGCGACCCATTAAGGTAACTTATGCTACTTTAACGCGTCGTGCGCGTGAAACGCGTTTGGACCGTCTAACTAGTCCTATGACAAGTGTTATATGCCTAAACATGTTACAAAATCAGTTATGTGACAAAGGTTTAGGTTACTTATGCTTAATTACCAATTATACATGAAAAGGGTATTCTGGTAATTTACCTAAGGCATATAAACCACCTATCATACAACTACTCAAACGATGTGACCATAGGGTATAACCTCGGAAGGTTATTCCCTACCTACTATGGTCACCTAATGTATTTGGTCGGATCCTAATGATCGACCAAACTGGGTCGGGTTCGAAGGTATAAGCGATTTATCAGATCGCTTACCCTACGACCCTAGACAACGTGGTAATCAGTAGGCATAGTCCCAAGGGACTATAACCAACGTGATTACACTCACGTTGCGAAGTTCAAACGAACTTCGCATTGACCATTACTGGTCAACGCTGAAAGTCAAACAAAGTTTGACTTTCTGACTCGAAAAGCAATAAAATAAGGAAAAGAACGAAAGAATACTTACGAAGGGTCCCCGAATGCTAACCTCGATTCAAAAATCTCAGGTATGAAACAATAGTTTCAACTTAGAGTTTCTCAAATCAAAGTTCTAGTGATTTTAGCAATGGGGGGTATGGGGTATTTATAGGAATACCCGAACCGTTAAGATCGTTTCATGGAAAACGTGCCTTAATCCCATCCGTACATGTGTTGAAATGTCATGGTGTTTAGGTGTTTAAATTCCATCCATACATGTGTTGAAATGTCATGGTTTTTAGGTGTTTAAATTCCATCCATACATGTGTTGAAATGTCATGGTGTTTAGGTGTTTAAATTCCATCCATACATGTGTTGAAATGTCATGGTGGTTAGGTGTTTAAATTCCATCCATACATGTGTTGAAATGTCATGGTGTTTAGGTGTTTAAATTCCATCCATACATGTGTTGAAATGTCATGGTGTTTAGGTGTTTAAATTCCATCCTTATCCGCTGACTAAGCATTGTTAGAATGTGTGGTTGTGAATTAAACAACGGCTAATACATCGAATCTGGTCCCGAAAGTGCAAAACTGATCCAAATGACGCGACGCATGGATTTTTCTTATGCCGAACACTAAAATAAAATGTTTTAGTGCTTACATAAATTTTTGGATGTCCGGATGTATTCAGAACGTAAGTTATGCGCGAAAATGCAAACTTGTGCACTTTTTGACACTTTTAGTCCCTGAATGACCCAAAAGTTTATTTTAGCACACCGAACCCCTCAAAGCCTATTTCTAAGCTATGTAAAGGATATTTATGGTATGTTTAACTTATGGTCATGTTCCGGAAGGTCTGTTACAGTTCAAATTGGCATACTTTCGCAGTTTGTCAACTTTAGTCCCTGTAAGCGATTAAACTTGATTTCACCACACCAAACCTTCCAAAACTTATATATAAGTTATGTAAAGGTTATTTAAGGTATGTTAAGCCTATTTCACTATTCCGGAGTGTTCGTTGCATTAAACTGGTTATATTTACGCATCAGTGCGTGTATAACCTTCCAGAAAGCGATTTAGAGCTTGAAATCGAAACAAGAGTTGATATGTGCAATCGATACACATATTTTTACAAATCCCAAGTATGAAATACAATATTTCATTGGTTTGGTATTTGTTTGATGGCCGTGGAGGCACAAGTGTTACAAATAATACCACTCACCCACTTAATTTCTCTTGGAACATCATCCTAAAGAGTATTTTATGGCGGTTTCCAAAGCCTAAATTTCCTTTATGCACTATCACTCCCAAGTGCATATAGAGTACAACAAATATGTAATAACTTAGGATGTGCAACCTGGGTAATATTAGCCCTGATGAATCTTTATTGTTACTTGACCATTACTCTGAATAACCACTTCATTCATGTCACACTTCCGGCTTTTCCACCATCACGTTGGGTGGATCATCATATTCCCATCATCCTCAGATGCGGTAACCATATTACTGAAACATTCACAACAATTAGTAATATTACAATTTAAGTATAATTTGTATTGTCATACAAGACTTTCAAATATACTAATCACAACAAGTACGTGATTAATTGTCTAAACCGGTCTTTGGTTAGGCCTTTGTCACCTAATCGTTCTTTGTAGTATATTTTGGGGACCATGTTAACACACGATATCTCTGACTGTTATTTATAACAATCTCAGATTAAACCAGGTTATTATTTAGAATACTACTTACCGGAATCCATGATCAAGCCTCGAACCGAACACACTTTACTCTTTAACCATGAGCTCTGATTACCAACTTGTAAGTCCCTTATTGTTATTTAACGGTTTTCGTATATATAACAAAAAATAAACATGTAATTATGATTACATATACATTGAAAAATACGGGTTAATTAAAACTTTTACAATTTAAAATAATACAACATAATATAACAGAGTTCGTTGTTTAGAATAATGACGAAACAACGTGCGGAAGCTTCATTTTCATGTGTTCGGTTCTTGTACGTCGCTTGATCTTCATCCGGGTACTCTTGATATTCACCTATGATCAAAACCAACTTAAAGGTTAGTTTTGATAACTTAAATAATAGATTAAACAAGTTCTAAGCATCAAACAACAATTAAAATCAATTTTTGTCAGCTTTTGTGTCTCTCGCGGGCCGCGAGAGACTAAGCTGTATTTGTCGTGGGCCGCGACTCGCGTCACGTGTCACGCCCGGAACACTGTGATCCCTCGCGTGGCGCGAGGGAGACCTTTTTCCAACAGGTTATTTCTTTGTTGCTGCATTTTGCCCAGCTATGATTTCAACCCATTTTTCGACTTAAAAATGCATAACTTTTGATCTAGATGTCCGTTTTGCGTGATTCTTTTTCCTACGCGATCGTAAATAAATCACGGACCCGTTTATCATCTTTGTTCGCATCAAAATCCGACCTATAAGCTAAAGGCTTATAAATCCTTTTTATAATTAATCGACCCGTTTCGTGATTCATTATCCACACTTATTTTTCGTTTACTATGAAGTCATAAACGACTACTTTAACTCCTAATCTTTAACTTATACTTATTACTTAGTGAATTACGCAGCCGTTTTCCGAGTTATGTGCGTAATTCGTTTTGACACGTTTAGAGCGACTTTTATGCGTTTAAGCATCAAACTCGCTCTTTTCTTTTTACACTTCGTATTCCTATTTTAAAACCTACTTATATCCCACCACAACTATTTTTGTGGTGGATTTAACAAAGAAACCAATTATCCTAAGTTTTACTCTTCGGTTAGTCATTTTACGCTAATTGACCAACGAAAGTTTATGCCTATAACTCTTATACGCATCTAAGGGCTACAAAATCACAATACAAGTTCCTTAACAACCTCTAAAGGTCGTTTACCCGGTTTACCCATCAAAGGCTTTTTGGTCAATTTTAGTCCCTCATTTTACGACGAAGGACTTTCACTAATTATTTGACCAAAATCGCATTTTTTAACTATAAACTTATTTATGCGTACCTGGCTCGGGTCAAGTATTGACCCATTTTAATACCTTGCCTTAATAATTTTCGGATTTCATAGCAACGCAAATCCCATAACCGTTTTACCATGTGAGCATTAGAGTCGACAAACACTCGTTAGTCGTTAACCGTCAAATGGTGTTAACATTACCATTTGACCCATTTAGTCTAAACAACCAAACATTTTGCACTTATAATTGAACGGTATTTATTTACCATTTCATTATTTAACCTATTTCGCCCCTTTTTTTGCCATTAATCATGGTGTTTATTATTTTATTCGTTTCGACCGGTATCACTTCGTGTCGGAATCCCTATTTCAGATATAACCTTGGTCGTATTTATAACCTATAAAGTAAATACGTATCTTACAAAAGGGTGTAAGCTTTCCTTACCTTGCATCCTTGTGAGCTTCATACTTGAACTTGTATCCATTTGACCCGTTCATTTCCAGGCTCCTACCTAGCTTGTCAGAGTCAAACTACCATATCATATCCACAAGATCATTAGATTAGTCAACCATTAACATGGTCATCACACCTTATGGATTCACACACACTTAATCATTAAAGTGTGTTATTTATTCAACAACTATTTTTATCCCATAGTTCTTTCCATTCACTAATTGTTTGACCCGTTAGTGAAATTACTTATTCAAACTAGTTAGAAAGTGATTTTAAACACTTTAAACATGTCACATAAGGTGTTATTTGTTACTAACAATCAATACTTCATACCTAAATCAATTATACGCAACCTTATGTCTTTTCTTGATTAATAATAACATTATTAATGTGCAGCAATTTTCTATACAGCTGTCGTAATTGACCCATTTTGACGTATTCAAATCCGAACTAGATTAACATGTTCAAAGATGGACCGTAGAACACTCAAATACCTTCGCAAGAATATAAGGTACACCTTCTAACGAATTTTCTATGATTTTATATGATTTTTATAAAATCAGCTCAACAACTATATTTTCATCTTCAAACAGCTTTCAAAGCTTCTATACAGCTGTTTTCATCCACCTTTTTGACCCCATTTAACAACCCTATTTACTTTTTATGATTGCAAACAGTAAAATTTTACTCTGCAAGCTTTCCGAAAAGGTACCCAAATCGGATAAACGGTTGATTTTATATGATTTTTTTAAGATTAGCCAAAATCCGTATAAAAAGCTACGGAAATCATGTTTAGGGTCCTTTCAAGTTCGACCCAAACCATCAAATTCAACCTATTTCTATGGCCTAAACTCTTATTAAACTCTTGGAAATGGTTAGAAACCTAGAACACAACGATTATAGGCTAAGAGATGTCAAAAAACATCATCTATTTCATGAAATCATCATATGAACCCTAATATTTACCATCTTCTCAACTTCATCTTCATCAATTTAAGTACTAGGGCTAAAAATCAACATATATTCAAGTTCTATTTGGTGATTCTAATCCACCATCATGTTTAATTTCATGAAAATTAAAGATTTGTCATACACCCACTACTCATGAAAGCATCAAATCAAGTTGTACAACATACCTTATGCTTGGCAAGATTAGATGGTCTCAAAATCCAGATCATGCTGTTGGTGCATACATCTGTCGACTTCGTCTTATATCGAGTCTTGGATTTGTCGTGGATTTGATCAAGCATGATGTCATCATATTTAATGATGACATCATAAAGATGACATCATCATTACATCTATATACAAAATACTAGACAGTTCGCTTGAAACAGAAGTGTAGGTTCACTTGAAATATATGTAGGTTCGCTTGAAAGTTTATTTGAAGGTTTCGCTTGAACTGTCATATTGTAACTTCAAGCGAACTTAGGTAGGTTATAAATAGGCTTGTTGTGTTGTCGTTTGGAACAGAATTTGGAATTGATACCGAGGTGCTGCCGATATTTCTTGTGACTGTAATCGCTGTTATTTCAATATACAAGAAGATTAAAGTGATATTCAAGCTGTTTCGAATCTATACGTCTGTTTCCGCCTTTCGTATAGTCTAAGAACTCTTCCGAACGACTCATTCAGGTTGCGATTCGATCCTACAAGTGGTATCAGAGCTCAGGAGGAAGAGATCTTGCCAAAACAGCCTGTTTTCATCACTTTTTCTTATTTCTACACTTTCTTTTTCAAAATTAAAAATTTTTCACGGTTTAAATCGGCTCAAACTTTCACATTATACTCGCAATCAAGTTTTAACAAATCCTGGAAAGTTTCAGAACTTAAATCAGCCTAAAAGTGGTAAAAAAAACTTTATTTCCGCTTGAAATTTCGTTCGAAATGCTGATGTCATCATGATCTCGCTTGAGTTTACACCGTGATTCCGCTTGAAAACGACATTTCGCTTGAGTTTACATTGTGATTCCGCTTGAAAAACAACATTCCGCTTGAAAACACATAGATTCCGCTTGAAAAACAACATTCCGCTTGAAAACACATAAGTCAGTTTGAAAGTTATTCCGCTTGAATTGTTTTTCGGGTGAAAAAGTCTATTTCTCTTGGAAAAGTGCATTGAGTTATGTGAATCATTAAACGAGGATGTCAGTAATTTGGAAAAGAAACCACATGTTTGTGTCAGCTTGCATGTGATTCTCGTAAATTGTCATAGCACATTCACGTTTTGTCGGCCATCAATTCATATAGTGCATGTGCATGTAAAGAATAATATTGATTGTTGTCTATCATCTAGAAAGTATCAATTCAAGTGAAAATTGTCAGTACATGTGATGAATAGTTGCGGCCCAATCAAAAGAGTTTTGAAAGATGATATTGTCGGCCATTGATTGAAGTCCATGTGAACATTAATTGTATAAACAAAGTTCTCGGTCCAATAGATTTATTAGAAATTGATTAGTATCATTTTGGTCGGCACATGATATAATAAAACGGTCCAATCAGTGTTTGAATTGTGTTGATAACTCATGAATGCAGTTTGCATGTTTGGTTGAAGCCCATTATATTTCATCGGCCCAATTTGATATATGTGATGAGTTAACTGATTTGTCGGATCATATGTGCATATGAATAAGACCAGAGGCCCAATTTATTACTTATATCGAAATTTTCGGCCCATCTAAAGTTGGAGTATAAAGTTCAAACCATTTAAAGCCCATATTACTTGGCACATCCGATCAAGTTCATTCATTCATTGTTTTCACTCGAACAACTTTGGAACAAGTTCGCAAGACTTCGACACGAGTCTTAGATTGATTTCATCAACACACATTTTTACGTATTCAGTACGTTTAAACAGATTGTTTGTTTGTTTGTTTGTAGGTGTTTCCCGAAGTATCTCAAATTTTTTGAAACATGGACGAGGAATTCTACAAGGCGTTTGCTACACCATTTGCACCAGTTACTGCTGTTGAAACGTTGTACAGTGAAAATGAGACGGGAACTCATCAGAAACCACCAAAACTGATGTACATTGAAGATTTTAAAGGATGGCATAATCGATTTGAGAACTGGGTGCAAGCCTATAAGTTTGATGCGTGGTGTTCGTTGGAGAAAGATTACGAAAAACCGAAAAACGAACGTGGACTTGAAAAGGGTTTTAGTGACTTTACAGAGGCTGACAAATTGAAGTATACTAGTGAGAAAATGATGATTAGTATTCTTCAACAGGCAATTAAGGAAGACATCTTTGTTTTGCTTCAGCATGAGGGTACTGCTAGATCAATTTGGAATGCGTTGATTCAGAAGTTTAAAGGAAGTGCTGATATGATAAAGAACAGAAAGGCGTTGTTGAAGAAATCTTTTGATATGTTTGTAGCTTTCGATCACGAAACAACGAAGCAGACTATTGATAGATATTGTCACCTGGTTTTGGAAATGGGGAGATTGGATATTAAGAAAGATGATGAGGAATGGGTGGATAAACTTGCTGATGCATTACCACAGCAGAAATGGGGAACTTATTTGATGATTGTGAAACATATGAGAAAGTCTGAGAATATGAATCTGGCACAGTTTATTCAGAAAATTGAAGAGCACGAGTTGGATATCCAGAAAACGGCTATCATGACAAATCCGAATGCTAAACAAGATGTCAGTCTGTATTACCGAGGGAACAAGTTTGAGGCTATTCCCAGCCCTAGTCCAAATATCCAAACTGGTTTTAGTGCTGACAGCTCATCTGGAACAAAGGGTAGTAGTGTGACACAGAGTGGTGGATCTTCATCTTCATATTCAAGCTTTGATCCAAATTTCACTACATCAAGTCCTCAACAACAGAATTCAACAAATCTGCAGTGCAATGTTACCTTGAACATTCAAAATGGTCAAAATATGTCTCCGAAAATAGCAAAGCAACACATGGCATCACTCGTTGCTATGTTGGAATCATATGAAAGTTTGATTGATGGCAAGATTGGAAATCCGATGCTTACAAAAGAAGATTATGACCAAATTGATGCAGAGGAACTTGAGTTGATGGATGTGAAATGGTGTTTAGCTAGTGCTTGGAGGAGAGCAGAAAAGTTTCAACAAATTACTGGTAGAGATGAGTTTCGAGGAATGGCTACTTCTCCATTGGGTTTTGACAAATCGAAAGTTAATTGTTTCCGTTGCAAAGGAAAAGGTCATTTTAAATGAGAATGCAAAAACCAAGAAGCAACCGGGAATCAAGAAAAGAACAATTATTATCAGAAATCAATTTTTCATCAGATTACCCAACAAAAGGAACCACAATCTGCACATGCTCGGCCAATCATTGATGATAAAAGGAAAATGATCAAAGATGCAAATAAGAAAGCTTATTTTGGTATCATTGATCAAGATGATGAATTTGTTGCTGAAGGATTTAACTGGGATAAATACATTCCATCTGGTTCAGGTTTTATTGCTAGAATTCAGGGTGAAGATGAGACTAATCAGAAAAGAATCCCGATTTTTCCAGATCTTGGAAGTGATATGGATACCGATGATGAGGAAGAATATCTCAACAAAGCTAGAAAAGGCATAGATCCTACTAGTTTTAACTTGTTTTTTGCAGATAAAATAGAGATGTTGTATCAGAAAAAGATTGCCAGACTGAGGAAAGAGCTGGAAGCAGTAAAAATCCTAGTTGATGAAAAGGCAAAGATAGATTCTGTAGAAGCAAATGTTGAACCAGTGACTGAGAAAGTGATAGAAAAAATCGTTGAAGTTGAGAAACTTGTCGAAGTTGAGAAAATTGTCGAGGTAGAAAAGATTGTTAAAGTAGAGAAAGTTGTTGAAGTTGAAAAACCATGTGTGAAGTGTTCAGAATCTTGCAAAGCTTGTGAGGAGAAAGATCTGAAGATTGCTGATTTGGAGAAGATTAAAGAAGATTTATTGTCTGATGTGAAGTACGTGAAAGAGTCGTATGATGTTCTGAACAGAACAGTTGATAGTTTGAAGAAGACAAATTTAGAAGTTGAAACTGCTCAGATGAGGATGAATGGAACCTTAATGACAAAGCAAAAGGTCATTAATGAGTATATTGAAGATTGTGCTAAGCTGAAGAAGGAGTTGGAGCTTGAAAAGATCGAAAGTGAAAGGATTAAACGATTACTGTTGAGTTATACAACATGTGATTACTTGATTGATCGTGTTTATCCTACTGTTGCAGGTCTTGAAGCATTCATGGAGAAAAAGACTGAAGATACTGATACTGGTAAGAAACAAAGTGTCAAGTATAACAGATGTCCGCCCCCGACCCATGAAAGTTATTCTCCCAGAAAGCCAAATGAGGAGCGTTTAACTAAGGCTCTAAACATCAAGTTAAAGTCTGAAACCATTGATGAGTTACCAGATACTTTGAGTGATGAACCTATCAAAGTGGCATATACTTTTAGTGATTCAGACAAATTATTTTCTGATGAAGAATTCCCAATAAGAAGTGTTAAAACTGAAAAGATCAAACAGGTTTTCAAATTAACAGATATTAATGTTTCTGAAATAAAAGATTTAAATTTTTTTGAAAAACCTAAAAAATACACTTCAAGAGTTCAACAGAGAATGAACAAGAAAAAGGGTTACGATTATGGTTCAGGTTATCGAAAGAAACCAAACCACAATGGTAATTTCAAAAAGCAAGGTCTTGGTTTTAGTTCTTCAGAAAATTATAAAAATGAGAAAAATTATAAACCAAAAACAACATTTGTTGCAGGTGGAAGTGCTGAAGAAGAACAGAAGAAACCATTCTTGAAACAATCAAATCAAGAGTTTCTTGCTGAAAGGAAGAAGAAGTTTGCTCAAAGAGTTGACAGAAGAACTTGCTTTAAGTGCCAAAAAGTTGGACATATTGCTTGGAATTGCCAACAGTCCAACAACACAAAACAGGAAGTTACTTCTAACTCAAAACTGAAAGAAAAACTTGTCTTTGAGAAGAAACAATCAACTGAGAAATCGAAAGTGTTTGAAAATTCAACTTCCGAAGAAGGTGAAAGTTCAAAACGATTTTACAAAAGAAGAGTTGATTTAACAAAACAAAAATGGGTTGTAAAATCTGATAGTAGTTCTGACAATGAATATGATTCCATAAAATCAGAGGAGTCATCTGTTGAGAAAAAGGCTGTTAATTCCGTTCCAGAGTTGAACGAGGAAAACTTTCCGTCATTGACAAAAGATAATCTGAAATCAAAAGGTAGGTTTGAGATTTCAGGTCAATTCTTTGCTGATAAGAAAGAATTTGATGCTGAAAAGGTGTTTAATGGAAATGTTACATATATTTTTGGGAAGATGGTTGACAGGAAAGTGAAGGGTGCTCAAGAATTTTATAAATCAAAATGTTGGTGGGACAGATGTTTGCCGCCAAAATCACCCAAGGCTGGTCAGGCTTGGGTGACACCATTTTCTAACTAAAATCCGGACTTGCCGGAGCTCCCAGGTTGGTAAGAGTGGAGCAGGAATCGGCATCTTTCTTAGCAAATGATCCTACATGTGGTACAGTTGGTAAAGTACAGGTGGTATATTTAAATTGTTATATTTTGATTTACAAGTGGTTATGGTTGGTGAAATGAACCTGCAAGTGGTTGAAGAAGGTTTTCATCTTCAAATGGTTAATCAAGGTCATTAAGTTGAACTTGATTGGACCATACTTACAAGTGGTATTTTGGAGAACAATGTAATGAACCCCTAACCTACAATTGATAAAATCAACAAAACTTATTTTCCGGAAAAACCATTTGATTAAAACAAACTTAAGTGTTTTGAAATCACAATGGGAAAATAGTTTGTTATAAGGGGGAGTTCTGATTGTTTATGCCAAGTGAATGGAGAATTGAAGCGATTTGATATCGGTTGTCATTTTTTGTATAGTTTGTTTTCAAATTTCCTAAAATGTGTTTGCATTTTAGGGGGAGTAAAAATTTCAGAAAATCCAAAAACATTTGAAAATTTGAAAAAGTCAAAAACATGATAAAATCAAAAATGAGTTTTGTTGTATAAAAGAGGAAATGATAGTACATCAGTGGACGATCACAGCATGCTAAAGAAATGGAAAGAAAAATGTGATAAACGGTCTCACTGATGATGTGCCAGTAGGTTTTTGCACATTTAGTAGATTGTGACTAGATATAAATCTAAATTCAAACTTGCTTAATTCGTGGGTAACATCTCTCGGATATATGGGTAACCCCCGAAATCTTGTTTGAAGGACCCCTCTTTCTGAGATACTAGGTCTTTATGCTTAGTGATATCTGGGGTATTATCCCGGGACTTCTGATAACGCGGAAGCAATGGCCTAGTCCCCGGAGAATACTTTACGCTTGCTTGAAAAATAGCGCCGCCCTCAGCATAAATGATGAGACAATAAAATTGCTAATCAATGCTGTTGTAAAAAATATCCTCTAAAGGGGACCCACCAAAAGTCGAGCCGTCATCTCTCTGCTGAACGGAAGTTCTGACCTGAGCTCTCTCGGTTTCGCAATTTAACCCCTTACAGATATCATCTAGGTATACTCACCTGTAAGACTGAATATTGGGACCTGGATATGGGAGTATATTCTGAGGTGGGACACGCGAATAAGTTTAAGTCTCTAAGACATTAATCTCGTATCTCGAAACAGTTGAACTTTGTGTGAAAATTTATGTGGATCAGTATACTGACAATCTAAGTGAATTGTTTAGAGCTTAATATGTTTAAAGCTTAACGATGCTAGTGATTGGTCACATAAACTGATATGATCCTCTTACGCAAACTCAGAAAAAATATTGTTTGTATATATTTCTTTGCTGCATTTCATTTCGGTTATATCAAAAATCCAAAAAGAGTTTCGGTGTGTTTTAGCATAAATTTTTGAAAAATTCAAAAAGATTTTAGACGACTGATGTTGAAAAACTGATTTTCAAAATTCCAAGTGCTAAACATGACGAACAGGTTTGGGAAAGTTTATTTGAAGATGTGTGAAATGAAAATGATATATATTCAAGTGATTCATCAGAAATTGACATGATAAATCATTTTGTTTGATACTTGAAAATGATGTATTCAGGGTTGTGTCTTCAAGTGATTAGCAAAGTTTCTAAATTTGTTATATCTTATCTTTTATGAAACTTATGTTTTGGGTAGAGAATATGCAGGTGAGTCAGGTTACGATACCTGAACCTGTGAATATGTGAGCAGAGTTTGAACTAGACTACGATCCCAGTACAAGTTGAGGGGGAGTCTGTTAGAGAAAGAAAGTTGGAAGTTGCTAGAGCCAGCTGTTGATCCTGAAGAATTCAAGAAAGAGTTACATCATCCGAGGAGGAGATTAGTTGAAGAATGTTAGAGTGACAAAGACTGATAAAGATTGAAGATTGTGAAGACTCGACACTTAAGACTCGTCAACATCTGAGGGGGAGTATGTTGGTGCATACGTCTGTCGACTTCGTCTTATATCGAGTCTTGGATTTGTTGCGGATTTGATCAAGCATGATGTCATCATATTTAATGATGACATCATAAAGATGACATCATCATTACATCTCT
The DNA here is from genome assembly GCA_030545235.1 of Helianthus tuberosus. Taxonomy (NCBI): domain Eukaryota; kingdom Viridiplantae; phylum Streptophyta; class Magnoliopsida; order Asterales; family Asteraceae; genus Helianthus; species Helianthus tuberosus. The sequence goes on from CM060367.1 coordinate 84,535,269, forward strand.
ATACAAAATACTAGACAGTTTGCTTGAAACAGAAGTGTAGGTTCACTTGAAATATATGTAGGTTCGCTTGAAAGTTTATTTGAAGGTTTCTCTTGAACTGTCATATTGTAACTTCAAGCGAACTTAGGTAGGTTATAAATAGGCTTGTTGTGTTGTCATTTGGAACAGAATTTGGAATTGATACCGAGGTGCTGCCGGTATTTCTTGTGACTGTAATCGCTGTTATTTCAATATACAAGAAGATTAAAGTGATATTCAAGCTGTTTCGAATCTATACGTCTGTTTCCGCCTTTCGTATAGTCTAAGAACTCTTCCGAACAACTCATTCAGGTCGCGATTTGATCCGACACATGCATTGATTCCATGATGAATCCTTCCTAAATTTGATATTTTCTTGGATGAACAAGGGTTTTCCCCTTTTTCTTTCTCCTGAACATCGACCAGAACACACACTAGTGTGTCTTCTTACTTTGATTTTGTCCAAGATTAGTCCCTTAAGTTTAGATTTGTCTAAAATCCCATATAACACTATTAACATTTGACCATTGTCATAACTAGGTTTAAATGTTCCTAGTCAAATTTCTTAAATTTGGGATATTACACCCGATTCGATTTAAAATCCACTCATCTGAGCCTTTTATAAACTTTTACTTACTACTAAGTATTTGTTCACTTTAACTAGCGTTAGCTTTTATTTTTAAAAATTCTAACGCTTATCTGGTCAATCTTTTACCAGTAATGGTATTTACCTGTTCATCCTCGGTTAATTTGGTTTAATTACTAAACCCATTTGCGGGGTGTTACAGAAACCCGTGGTATTTATTATTTGAGTTGACAGCGGAAGTTTAACAGGATCTTTTAATACCTGAAAATGCCCGATTATTTTATTTCATATTTTAGGACAAACCCCACAATTTACAGTAAAGGAAATTTCACGAGGAAATCCCTTGTTTTACAAAACATGTTTATTTATTTTACTGAGCCACCACTTCGAGCTTGTTAGTGCTCCGTAGCACGTTTTCTTGGATTCATAGTAAGTCACCTGAAACATGTTTTAAAAATATTTTATCAGCGGGGAAATACTGGCGAGTCACTCAAATTTGATAAAACGACACATAGCTATGAATTACATCATAAGAGCGATTACAATGGCTACTATCTTATTTTTATCTGGCGTCGTGTCACAGCCTTGTGACGATGGTCATACCACTATTGGATCCTTTCACCCAAATAGTGATGATTATCACTGTTAGGTTGGTGAACCTAACCGTGAGAAATTAGTAATGTGCACAATACCCCACTAGCCAGTGATTCAAGATAACCACGACTTAATCCCTGTAATTATAACTTTTGAAAACACTTTGAGATTGTATAAAACAGTTGATAAAAAGAGAATGACTCACTTTGCAAGTTTAGACAGGCAGAGTTTAGCCTACTGATAAGCCTTGTAACCTAATTTAAATAACAATGCACACGAACTAGGTCAGTAACTTAATACAACATTTACGATAACTCACGAGATCAAAACCCTCACGACGAATGACAAAGTATAGCCCTGATTCGGGCAGCACTTAAACATCCATCGGATTGGTTTCAATTGATCGAAAATTGAATCGTAGCAGCGATCGAGTTAATATCCTGTATCGTAGCAGTGTTTTCCTACTTTGAACTTAATTTTCAAACAAAATAAGTGTGATTTTGAAAGTTTTCTCAAGCACAGACGATCAGGCCATGCACAGGCAATTTATAGCCACATTTCAAGTTTTACGCAGCCCGCGTAAACCTTAACAAGGTTTTACGCGGCCCGCGAGAGCCACCTAGTCTACACTAGGGCTAGCGTGTCATCAATAGGTTCGCCACGTGGCCGGTAACGCTTATCTGGTCAACTTAAGTTTGACGCGGCACGCGTAAGCTGAAGCTTACGTTTTAAGCGGCCCGCCTAAAATCAAAAATCCTTATTTTCTTGATTTTTCATGCACATTAGGGTTTCAGGGGTCCGGGTTTTCACTTACGGGTCGTTTTGGAGCATTTTGGCATGTCCTTACACCAGGGCCCTTAGGTTCATCCGACTAGAGGATGATAAAAGGATCCAAGAAAGACTGGCAGGATCCTCGAAGCAGGAAAAACAAGGATCCTACTTCAGGAACAACAAGTCAAAATCTTATAACAAATCTGACAACCAGAACGTGCATGCAGTAGAACAGGAAGAGGATGATGAGGATTATCCTCCCATTTCTGAATATTGTTTCTCTGTTGATAACAATGAACTGATCCTTGCAATGCAGAATTTAGGTGAAAAAGCAAGATGGCCCAGGAAAAGTGATAAGCCAGCAGCAACAAAAGACAAGTCCAAATGGTGTGCATATCATGAGGATTTCGGGCATCTCACTGAAGAATGTATTGCACTTAGAAAAGAAATCGGTTATTTGTTAAGCAAGGGGCACTTGAAGGAGCTGTTGGGAAGAAAAAAGTCAAGGATCCAGGATCCTGAAAAGGTTCCAGAAAGAGCTCCTACTCCTCCGGCAGATGCACAAGTCATAAACTTCATATCCAGTGGATCAGACATTTGTGGCACTTCCTTTTCAGCGGCCAAAAGGCCTGCTAAGGAGACCAAGATGGACAATGGAGATAGACCCGTCCGAACCTCTGCTGTAACACAGGAGAAAGTTATAACTTTTGATGAGGATGATCGGGTGGATGTTCAGGATCCTCATCATGATGGTCTTGTCATTACTTTATTTATATCTAATCATTTTGTTCGTAGGATCTTAATAGATGGAGGAAGCTCGGTGAACATCATTCAGCTTGATGTCCTCAAAAAGATGAATATTCATGAATCAGAAATCATCCCAAGATCCTCAGTTCTTGTGGGGTTCAGTGGAGAAACCAAGAATACGTTGGGGGACATTAAGCTTCCCATCTACATAGAGGGACTTAATTCTTTTCAGAAATTTTGTGTTATAGATTGCTTATCCTGTTGCAATGTTATCCTTGGCAGGCCATGGATACATGATATGAAGGCAGTTGCATCTACTTATCATCAGTGTGTAAAGCTTCCTAGTCCATGGGGGGTGATAAAGATCGAGAGTGACCAACAAGAAGCAAAGAATTGTTATACCTCATCAATGAAGCCAACGTCAAGACCAAGGGAGCAATAGCAACTAAAGCATCCTCCAAGAGATGTCTTGGAGGCAAGAGAACAAGATGTAAAAGATATCCTTATGGATCCTCATGATCCTGAGTCCAAAGTCTTCATAGGATCAGGGATCCTCAGCAACATCGAACAGGATTTGGTATCCTTCCTCAAGAGGAGAAAAACTACCTTTGCCTGGAAGCATGAAGACATGACAGGTATCTCTAAAGATATAATTACTCATAAGCTTGGCATTGACAGGTCATTCAAACCCATACATCAAAACAGGAGAAAGTTTGCACCTGAGAGGAATGCCATTATCCAGGAGGAGGTAGACAAGTTGCTCCGAGCAGGTATGATTAGAGAGGTTAAGTATCCAAGATGGTTAGCCAATGTGGTTGTTGTTCAAAAGAAAAACGGAAAGTGGAGGGTATGTGTCGATTTCACTGATTTAAACAAGGCATGTCCCAAGGATCCTTTCCCATTACCCCACATTGACTCCATGGTGGATGCTACCGCGGGTCATGAGTTGTTGACTTTTATGGATGCTTCATCTGGATTTCAAAAAATTCAGATGGAACCATCTGACCAAGAGGATACAGCCTTTATGAACCCAACTGGTATCTATTGTTATATTGCTATGCCATTTGGACTAAGGAATGCAGGTGCTACTTATCAAAGGCTAGTCAATATGATGTTTAAGGAACAAATAGGACACACTATGGAAGTCTATATAGATGACATGGTGGTTAAGTCCAAGAAAGCTGAGGATCACCTTAGAGACCTGGAGGAAGCATTTGATATCCTTGACAAATTCAATATGAAATTGAATCCTTCAAAGTGTCACTTTGGTGTTAAAGCAGGCAAGTTCCTAGGCTACATGGTAACAAAAAGAGGCATAGAAGCAAGTCCAGAGCAAATCAAGGCAATTGTGAATATCAAATCTCCTGCCAATGCTAAGGATGTGCAAAGGTTGACAGGGAGGATCGCAGCCTTGAACAGGTTCATATCAAAGTCATCAGAAAAATGCAAGGAATTCTATGACATTTTGAGAAAGAACAAGAAATTTGAGTGGACTGAAAAGCATGAGAATGCTCTTAAAGCCCTTAAGGATTACCTATCCTCAGCTCCTGCCTTGATGAAACCAGAAAAAGGGGATATATTATCCTTATATCTAGCGGTATCCTCTAAAGCAGTAAGTGCAGTCCTTGTTAAGGATCACGAAGGTACACAACATCATGTCTATTATGTAAGTAAGAGTTTGCTTGATGCTGAATCCAGGTATTCACATTTAGAAAAACTTATCCTTGCATTGATTATGGAATCTACTAAACTAAGACATTACTTTGAAACTCATGCCATTATCGTTAAGACTAACTTCCCAATTAAGAATGTTCTCAGGAAACCTGAAATGTCAGGAAGGATGGCTAAATGGGCAGTGAAGCTTAGTGCTTATGATATAAGATATGAACCAAGGACTGCCATTAAATCCCAAGCCTTAGCTGACTTTGTGGCAGATTTTAGTAGTGACTTACAAAGAGAAGCTGAGTTAGAAGTTAAGCAGCTTGAAGAGACTAAGGATCATTGGATACTCTTCACTGATGGAGCCTCTAATGTCAAAGGAACAGGACTTGGAATACTACTAAAATCGCCACAGGGGGACATAATACCCCACTCAATAGCTTGTGAGTTTCAAACTACTAATAATGAGGCTGAATATGAGGCCTTGATAGCTGGTTTGCAAATTGCCAAGCATATGAGGATCAGGTATCTTGAGGTACATGTAGATTCATTGCTAATTACTAATCACTTTAATGGATCTTATGCTGTTAAAGGTGAATGACTAATCAAATACCTAGAGATAGTCAAGGAATTAGCACTCTCTTTTGTTTCCTTTAGTTTATCACAGGTACCTAGGGAAGAGAATGCAGAAGCTAATGCATTAGCCAATCTTGGATCATCATTGAAGATCCCAGAGGATATCAAAATTCCTATCATCCATATTTTGGCTCCTGCTATTGAGGATCATATAGCTATGGAAATAGAAGAGGATTCTGCAGTCGTTCCCAGTGATAATGCACAATCTCATTCAGGATCATGGATCCTTCCAATTATGAGATATATACAACATGGAGAGATTCCTACAGGAGAGAACCCAGGGCTTTCAAAATCAAGGTATCTCAATTTACAATATTAAATGACATGTTATATAAACGATCTCTTGCAGGTCCATATCTAAGGTGCATAGAGAATCCTGAAATTCAAGAAGTCCTAAAGGATTTTCATGAAGAAGATTGTGGAAACCACACTGGGGGCAGGGCATTGTTCTCAAGGATCCTTAGGACAGGATATTATTGGCCTACTATGAAGAAGGATGCTGTGGATTATGCCAAGAAATGTGATGCTTGTCAGAGACATAGTAATATCCTTCATCAGCCAGCAGAGCTCCTCCATCCTATATCCTCTTCTTGGCCATTCATGAGATGGGGAATGGATATAGTTGGTAAACTTCCCAAAGCACCAGGAGGAAAAGTGTTCATGCTTGCCATGACTGATTACTTCTCCAAGTGGATAGAGGCTGAAGCCTTTGCTCAAGTCAGAGAAAAAGAAGTGATATCCTTTATTAAAAGAAATATTATTACCAGATTTGGTATCCCTTCTGAAATTGTTTGTGATAATGGATCCCAATTTATTGGGAGTAGAACTACTAACTTTTGTGACAGCTGGGGGGATTAAGATGGTAACATCAACACCAGTCCACCCACAAGCTAATGGTCAAGCAGAATCATCCAACAAGATCATCATCAACAATTTGAAGAAGAAGCTTAGATCCAATAAAGGAAAATGGGCAGAAGAGTTACCTTATGTGCTATGGGCTGATAGAACAACTCCCAAGAATGCTATTGGCCAAACTCCATTTTCTTTAGTGTTGGAGCAGAATCAGTGATCCCTACAGAGATGGTGGTTCCTACCGCAAGAACAAGCATCCGTGATCCTGAGGGAAATGCCGAAAACGTGATTCAAGATTTGGATACCATAGAAGAACTCAGGGATTTGGCAAGGATAAGGATGGCCAGTTATCAGCAAAGGATGGCTGGAGCCTACAATAAGAATGTCATGATCAGAAAATTCCAAGTTGGTGACATGGTATTGAGGAAAGCATTTCAGAATACCACAAATCCTGCTGATGGAAAGTTGGCACCAAAGTGGGAAGGCACCTACCTGATTGAAGCTGAGGCAGGAAAGGGGGCATATCGATTGCTAACAATGGAAGGTGGTTTGCTACCAAGATCTTGGAATGCTATCCACCTGAAGAGATACTTCATGTAGGATCCAGGATCCTTAGCTATTTTCGTGTTCGATATTCATGAAGGATCCTTAGAGGATAAATGATCCGCATTCTGGTAATGATCTAACCTCAGTTTATCCACTTCTTTAATTAACTTATATACAAGGAGAAGGATCCTGGATCCTTTATCCTTCTTTCACTTAGTTCTGAGTTTTGCAGAAGGTTGATGTATCCTTAACAAAGGATCGAGTATCCACAGAAGTCTCCTAAGTTTTATGGGCTTGTCCCCAGTATTTGGGCTTGTCCCCAGTTTTTTGGGCCTGTCCCCAGTTTCACTAGTAGCGCACGATGATCCTGGTGCAGTTCAAGGCAATGGGACCAGTTCTCGCTTTAGGGGCTGACAATTTCATTGTACTGGCTGTATTCAGGATCCTACGTATAATGGTAGACGTACCATACATCCGTTCCTAAGGTTTCTAACGTTTTCACATTAGCTAAGGTTTTGGCATTTTCATGTCACTAAGTTTGGATAGTCGCCAGTGAGGGTCGTTTTCCAGTTTACACAAGATCGTTTGGGCTTGTCCCCAGTTTTTTTGGGCTTGTCCCCAGTTTTTTTGGGCTTGTCCCCAGTTTTTTGGGCTTGTCCCCAGTTTATTGGGCTTGTCCCCAGTTGCTAACTCTTCTCTTATATTGGCTTAGTCCCAAGTTATGTTCCATTTCAGGTTTTTGAAGCTAAACAACTAAGGATCCTTGATCCTAACCTTTTATTAAGGTTTGTCTTTTGGTTATCCTTATTGTAAGTATTGAAGGTTTAGGATCCTAACTTGGATTCTCAGGTATGATTCTTAATCACCTTAATATTATTCTTTATTTATTTTAGTGAACCTTATTCTTTGACAACGGGATACATGATCCTTAAATTACGTCACCTTTTTGAATTTTTCGATTATAGGATATGTGATCCTTGATCATATCCTAAACTTTTTGACAAGATCCGTTAAACTTTTGTTCTTAACTTATGAATTCAAACAAAGTGTATCATAACAATTGAAAGATAAAGTATTCGCAAAAATAACAACATATGATAAGCCAAAAGATTAAACTTTTATTTATTTAGCAAAAGGTAACCCTCTAAAGGTTGTCAAAATTACCTACCCCAAGCATCTACCAGCAATCCGTGGCCCGTCCGCTGGGGTAGGTAAAGGGTGTCCATGATAATGAGTTCTAAATAAGTGCAGGAATAGAAAGACGGCAGGATCACAATGGCTTCATCCCCCAAACAGAGGATCCCTCCACCATTTGGTATCCTACCTATTGTCTGAAGGATCAGTGATCCTTAAACCTAAGAACTATTGTTTAGAGTTATTACAGACCAGCATTGTTTATCATCAAAACATCAACAACCAAAAAAGCTACCAAACTATAAAAAATGAGCTCCGGCCACGTCTAGAAATTTCCATCATCGCCCATTTTTGCAGCTCACACCTTCGCTGCATCACCATCACCCCCAGCCTCTGCATCCTCAGCCTGATCCTTCACCCCGCTGCCACTGGCTTCAATCATCAGGACCTTTCCAGCCTCCTCTTCATTGTCAAGCTCAGCCAGCTTGGCCTTCCAACCTTCCTGATCCCAGGTGGTCCTGTCAAAGCCAGGATCCTCAGCTTCCTTTGCCATCTGCAGTTTAATCTTGAGCATGGCAATGGTGGCAGAAAGCTTAGCACCCCCCATCACTTCAGCCTTCTCCTGATCAGCAGTGATGTGGGCCATGACCAGCTGCTTTTTCACCAAGTTGAGCTCCTTCTCGAGGGAATAGATGGTCTGATCCTTAGCCAGGTGCAGCTTTTGGAAGTCCAGCTCCTTTTGCTCAGCCTCTTAAGCATAGGAATCCATGAGCATTTGGATCTTAGCAAATTTCTGTAAAAGAATGACACGCACCAGGATCCATTATCCTCAATATGGGTAGAACAGATTTAAGGATCAAGGATCCTTACCTCAGAGACGTATTCCTCAAACTGATGCTGGAGGAGAGGCAGGCCTTCAAGAGTGTCAGTGGTTTTCCTCTTCTTTCCACCCTTGCCTTTGATGCTGACAGCCTTAGGAACTGGGACGCTGGGACTAGCAGCAAGTCGTTTTTTGCCGGACCTGGAGGAAGCAAATGCGTCAAGATCACTGACGCTGAAGCGAGAGGCTGATTTTGAAGATTTTCTGGCACCTACAAAGGACAGATAACAGATACGTATCCTTATTCTATATCTATTTAAATATTTAATCATGCATAAATGAGAATACTTACTTGACATGGTGACTGAACCAGAGAATACTTCTTGTGAATCCTTTGTTTTGGCCTGTAATGTTCTAACAGCAGGATCAAGGTTCCAAAAGGCAGCGATCCTTTCTTTTGTTGCAGGTGACTCAATGAGATAAGAAACTGAAATAGCTGCACAATAGAAACAGAAGAGGATCAGTTATCCTCAACAAAAACAGAGTCATCCTATGATCCTTCTATAAGGATCCTATATCCTACCATGGGTGGCCCACTTTTTGGGGAGATCCTTCCCGTTGGGATAGAATCCCTTCTAACAAAGAAGAATCGGTTTTTCCAGTGGGTATCGTTTTTTGTGGTCTTGAGGATTAGGTGAGGATCACCAGGTTTGTGCTTAAACAAGAAACGGAGTGAACCATGGCTGACAAGATTATATAACTCGGCCAACTCAGACATTCCTATTTCTATACCCTCTTGCTCGATGATATTCTCTATGGTGTATAGAACCCTCCACATCATCGGCATGGCCTGGATATAGCACATGCCGGTGAGTGCAAAGAAAGATTGAGTGAAGGCAGGGAAAGGGTAGGAGAATCCTATCAAGAATGGGGTGGCCGGAAAAGCAACCCAAGTGTCGGAGACAGAATCACTTTTGGCAGAAGGGTCGAAAGGTTTAAAGACGGTGTCCGCCGGGAAACAATGGCGAATCCGGTCAATCTCTGGGTCGGTGAAGCGGCAAAGTTCCTTTGAAGGATTTTGGATAATGCCTTGGCTTTTCAAGGGACTATCCTTCTTTGGATCCTTGGCCGGTGAGGATCTAAGAACCATCTTCGTCATGGGTGTTCAGAAAAATAAAGACCAAAATAAGCAAATGAAGAGAGAAGGAGAAAGAGAGATACCTGATCGGTCTTTGGATGAGGATTTAAAGGGACGTAACGCACAAATTTAAATGCCTATCGATCCTTATCTCTAATCTCAAAGTTATAATGATGATTTTGCAGGTTGTCACGTCGCTGACGTATGATGTTCAACGGCTAGTTCAATTTTAACGGCTATATATCCGTTAGTCAGTTCGTTGGACATAAGATCAAAAATATGACTCATTAAGTTATATTTTATTCCTCATATTTTGGGGGCAATTGTTAGGGGTAGATTTTTCATAACTAAGGATCTCGGATCCACAAGTGCAGCCAGGATCACGGATCCTCAATTCTGTTTGAATTAAGGATCCTCAGAAGACGATGCAGATTTAAGGATCCAGGATCCTCATTGTTATCCTAACACTAACGGTTGTTTCCATTACATTTAAGCTTGTTTTGCAGGAAGGAACGAGTGGGACTTGGTCTTACCGATATTCCTGGGGAATATGCTTTAATATTCTACACGTGCATGGCTGGAATGACCGTTTTAGAAGTCGTGGGTAGCTTGCACATTTGGTGGATAGTTTGTTACTTAGTTTATTTCTATTTTTAAAGGGGATAACAAGCTCGATAGTTAGAACAATTAGAAAACACACACACTCTCGCAAGCTCTCTGCAACTCATTGGCGATTATATACATTTTGCACACTAGTGATCCTTGTAACAAGCTTGCTATCATCCCGAGTTGTAACGATCATTTGTTTAATTATAGTTGGTGATCGGTAGTTTCCATCACCCGAGGTTTTTTATGCCGGAGATCATACATTGATCAAGGGCTATTTCCTCGTATAAATCCTTGTGTCACTTGTTCATTTCATCTACAAGTTGTTTATACATTTGTTCATTGATCTAAGCATCATACCTCACAAAAGAAGATGTGGTTACATTATCCTAGTCTAATTTTTGACCAAAACAACCACAATGAGCGATTCATACTCTTTTTTTATCCATATCTAATGACGTTAATGTTAAGAACTTACTGTATATAACAAAGTCAAACACATGTAATGTCGCGCGCGGGCATCACACGTTAATGTCATCACCGTACACTGTAACCGCAATGCTTATATAGCTACACAGAGTTAGATCGGATATGTCAAAACATGTGTTTTTATATGGTTAACGAATCATATAACGTGCCGCCGGCTATAAACAACTAAGATGTCGCCACCGTAATGCGCGGCGTATGGCAGTTTTAATGTACCTGTCATTTTAAATTCACGTTTCAACGTAAACGACTCACATTTTGACATAATTTTTTCTCTCAAACTAGTCTGGTAAAAAATAATACGTTTTTATACTTATTTTGTGTACGTTCGTAAACTGTGTTCGAAAGCGAGTCGGGTCAAATGTAATGCGTGTTCATTCGACGAAGACGTAAACTTTTTTTGGATAAAGAGTCAAGTCAAATATACACTATAAATACAAGTTATTATAACTTTTGACGCCGCCGCAACGCGCGGCAGATCAAGATCCTAGTATAATGTATAAAAACAAAAAGAAAAAAATAAAACAATTCTCAAAATCTCTGACTTCAAAGCAAGGCAAGGAAAACTACATAGTCAAAATCTAAGCTTTAAAAAACCTAGTGGTCAAACTCTAAACTTAAAAAAGCCTACTGGCGCAAACATGCTTTATCTTTTGATATATATAATAAATTAGTAATAGTAATTTCATTATATATAACCAAACCAAAACGCCATACATAGGAGTAAAAATATATATGAAGACTAAAAATATACAAGTCTCATCACACCACTATCATGTTTCTCAGTATTCAAACATCAATGATAGCAACATGATCAATATCAAAGCACAAAGCATAACAAAATAGCAAATACAGACTTCTAATCTTCTATTATTTAGCTTGATAAGGTGCAAATACACGTTGTACCAAACCACATGTAACTGTACAATACTGTTACCATCTAAAGTAATTAAATTAACAATAATACGATATTAATTAAAAATGATACAGAAGATATATTAATGAATACAACAGTTGGCTAATATAACTGACAAATGAAGATTGGCAGCATACTTGATGACATAGAAGGATACATATGTTACTTAAATGAAGAAGCCTCAGTGCGCAAACTCCTGCTTCAGTTCAGCGGTATTACCCCAGGCTCCCTAAAATCAGAACGTGTATAATCGTTTGCAAAATGTACCGTATCTCCTATTCACTAAACATATTTGTTCTTATATGAATTGCTTCCAGTTATGTGAACCTGAGAATACCACACCATGCAATCTTATTTTCTTCTTCTAGTTAACTAAAATCATACAACAAGTGACTCAAATAAAATGCAATAACTTACATGAAATATTGTTCCAAGTTTCTTCATTCCAATCGCACGTTGCTTCACCTCCTCTTTTGAAACAGTAGGATCTTTGAGCACCTGAAAAACAATCAGGTTAGTAATGGACTAATGGGTCAAAATAAATCAGGTCAGATTGGGTTGATATGTAGCACTTTTTGTCTATCTTGTTGTAAAGTTTAGACGGCTTTCGACATGTTTAACCAAATTGAGCACTTTCCCTTATAGGTAAAGTTTTTATTCTATCAGTTTGACCGGCTATAAATGAATCGAGCCATTCATAAGTAAATGGGTCTAAATTGTCAACTCTAATATTTTCTTTACTAGAGGATACATGAACTTACTGCTTGGCAAACACGGGATAAGGTTGTCTCGATATCTACAACGTTAATCTGCCACAGGGAATTAATCATTTGATCTTTTTTCTCCTCGATAGCCTTATTTAACCGCTCTTCCTTGGCTTCTGAATTATTCAACTTCTTCAGCTCCTCTTGTATTTGTATTAACGACACCGCGGCTACATAAATAAAAAAAAATCTTAACTTTGCTATTACTTTTCTAATAATGCAACCTTTTTAATTATTATTATTATTATTATTATTATTATAATAATGCACCTTCAGTGAGTTATAAAAATTTATACAACCTGAAGCAGCTGAAACTTGTGATTTCAAATGGTGTCCTTTATCCCTCACCCATTCAGCTAGAAACGGGACCTTCATAAAACGTTTATCTTTACCAAGTTCTCTTGCAGCTTGCCTTGTATAGATATAGCCAATAGTATGTAACATAGCCTCACCAAAAGCTGAAAATTTAATAGCAACCATGATCACGGTTTTTTAGCGATCAGTACTGTCAACCCTTGACTTTAAAAGCACATGATAATAACATACCTGCTTGTGAGAGCCGACGAGCTTCTGATGTTGCCCAATTTATAAATTCAGATTTTTGACCTTCAACAAATGGTCGAAGGCGATTCTTCAGAATTGCTATGAGCTTTGTTTCCCTTTCCATTTGAAATTCCTATACAATGAAGCAACAGTGATAATTATATGTGTGTGACATAAACAGAAGATTTCGAATTAAGTTTTGTAATTATAAATAAGGATAAAGACTTTAATGGTAAACAGGTGAACATATGGTTGCTATTTTACAGAATTAATATTGGAAGCTACAAACTTAATCCGTATTTATTGTTCATTATGTTTGTAGCTAATTCTATACTTAATACTTATGTTATGTTTAATTAGGTTAGAATGTTGGCCTGATTATATTAGCCGTTTACTTGACAGTTATCTTCGGTTTGGTGCCAAAAACCGCCAAACATAACCGTTTGTAACTGTCATATGTACATGTATATAGTTACCAAGATTTCGACATACAGTTATTGTTTGTTGTTTATCCACACATTTTGATTTCTCTATTGTTGTCACAAATAAGATTCCGTTGTGTTCTTGATATCTATCAATTAATCGTTTAATTGTGCTGATTATAGAATTTGAGTATGAATGCATACCCTCATCCTCTCTTGGACTTTCATCTTGCGAATTTCCGGAACCTGTCCCTCTTCTTCGAGTTCTACTGACTGTACGGCAGCCATATAAAGTTGTCCAATATATTCCTCAAACAAATCACTACCAAACAGCATGCCGAAAACAGCTGCAGGATCCACCATTAAATCTCTAAAAGAAATACCAAAAAAAAAGTTGTTTTAAGCTGTGATTACTCCATGAAACTAATTATTGGTGCAAGAAGACGATGCATCACACTTACTCCGCTACACCTGATTTTCCGTTTTTGTCATACGCTTCACGCTTCTCAGGGTCACTTAGAACCTGATAAGCCTCTCCAAGAACCTTCATGCATGAAAAATAAATAAATAAATAAATAAATAAATAAATGACATATATTGATAAGCTAAGATGCTTCAAATAACTAATGTATTAAGTCAGCAGCACCTGAAAATTACGAGCGGCTTTCGGGTCACCAGGATTTTTATCAGGGTGAACTTCCCTAGCCTTTAAAAAACATCAGAAAGCATTACTATATAGTTACATAATTTTTTTTTTATAACAGATAGCATTTTCTTTGAAGAAAGAAACTGTAAACATACTTTGACATAGTAGGCCTTTTTAATATCAGATGCTGATGCATCAATACCGACTCCCAAGATGTCGTAATATTCCGTATCCTTGGCCATAGTTTAGCAATCACAGCTCTTGTAAGACTGGTAAAAGTAGAAAAATTACCTCATTACCGCATCATCGAAGAATCAAGAATTGTAATGACACAAAAAAAAAAAAAAAAAAAAAAAAACAGAATGGATTGTTCCCTAGGAGATAAAAACACACATATTCAAACAAATTTTGGAGCCAAAACTGATATGGTTATAATAATTTCCATAATAGTTTCGTAATTGATTAAAAACGCGTAAGAAACCTGACGACATGTTTGATTTTCTGAAATTCAAAATGCAGATATTGTTTCAACATTGTTGTATTAAGATCAAAACATTAGATAACACGAAAAAATGAATAAATAAATGTTCATGTGTATGATAATCATGGGTTTTTGATAGATAACAATAAGAAATTTTTTTCTAAAATCGCGATGATAAAGTGAAAAACAGAGGAGTGAGAGAATGAAACATACAATTTTGGGAATCATGAGGAAGAGGGATAAGCAATCTGGAAATGTTGAAAAGCTTGTGAATCCATGACATTGTTGTATTAAACGTCCCTGTTCATATGATTCGTTTTTCTGTTGATTAATATACGTAGGTGATTAAACACCAGAAATGCCCCTTCAACTTTTTCTATGTTTCAGTTTTTGTCCTTTAACTTTTAATACCAATTAAATCGCTATACATCACTTTTACCCATTTTCATAAAATGGTACTCAAATCACTTAGAGTGGTGTTGGAGGAGAAGTAACCAATAAATTTTACCCATTTTCACCTTACTTTTCACAACTGATACTTCGAGTAGTAGTCACTAAAATCACAAACTCGATGAAGGCAAATGCCACTACCCAAGTGAATGGTGCCAGTTTTATCAAAAACCCGATAAAGCGGAATGTCACTACCGGAGGGTGCCCCGAGTACTCTTACTTTTATTTCTTAGCATTCACAATGCAGTGGAGGACGGATGTCCACCCTCTCTCCTCAACGTTGGCCCCTTAAAAAGATTCATGGGTGAGTGACCCCTCTCATCCTCTCGTAATCTCTTTTTTTCTTTATTTGTGGTCACATATATTCCTCTACAAAGATCTTCTCGCCTCCCTCTCTCTTCCACCTAAGCACTTGTTGACACCCTCATGGATAGAGTGCTCTCATTCATGCCACGAGCTAGATCAAGGTTTAAATTGAACGAACGATCAAGAACGAATTCAATCTAGGTGATTTACCGATAGAATGAAATGAATTACAAGTCATATTGTGATTCCATTAGTAATTTTTTTGTGAATTGCTCTAAAATAAACCAAAACAACTTATATGTAGAGCATCAAGGCCAACCAACTTTTAGTAATAAAAAACTAGAATCATATAAAGATTTATGCATAATGCATAAGCAGTTATATATATGTATCATCCATTCTCTCCTGAAAACACATGACCAACACTATGTAAAGGTCCTTGCAATTCTCATGATTCAGGGTGTGGTGGCGACACCCCTACCACCTCACCTTTAATGGCGCCGGTGGGACTCCATCACCCATACCGCCATCTTTAGGTTGGGGGGGGGGGGGGGGGGTATAGGTAGCTCGCCAAGATGGTAACGGAAGAAAGGGGGGCTCCATCGAATCTGATTGGCTTTAAAGGGGGGCGCTATAGAGCCCCTAGCCACACCCTTCAAGTTAAAGGAGGGGGCTTTAAAGCCCTTGTGTGACGTGGCGGTGAGGTGGCGGTGATAAAGCCCCTACCACACCCTCCGGCCTTCATATTTTGTGACCTACAATAACTTTGCATTTGAAAATTACAACCATTTAAACATCTTTCATATTGCTTGGTTATACAGATCAAAACTCAACATGTATTAAAAACGTTAAAATGTATAAAACTAGTTGATGCCCCGCCCGCGTTGTGGGTTGATCGCCGAATAATTCTCAATCAATTAAAAAAACACTATTATAGTTTTGTTAGGGAAAAAAAACTAAAACGATGAGAAGACCGTAGTTCTGAGCTCAGGGCAAAACGGTAGTTTGTCAAGATTAATGAGCGAGTGTTAGGCAGCTCCTTGAAATGGAAAAAATTAAATCCAGTCAACCAATTAAAAAAAAACTTTTATAGTTTTGCTAAAAAAACTAAAACGATAGCAATACTGTAATTTGAACTGAGGGCAAAGTTGTATTTGTTGACTTGGATAAAATCATAATTTGCCAAAAGTTAAAGTGATGGCAATACTATAAATTTGAACCAGAGACAAAATCGTAATATAACTTTGCACTAAGGACAAAATCGTAATTTTAAGCTGGGGACAAAACTATATTTTTAATTTGAACTGGGGCAAAATCAAAATTTTGAACTGAGTGCAAAATTGTAATTTTGAACTGGGGGCAAAAACGTAATTTTATTTTGAACCGGGCAAAAACATAATTTTAAACTGAAGGCGAAATCATAAATTTTGAAACGGGGCAAGAATGCAAAAGCGTCATTTTTAGTTTTGGGCAAAAGCAAAAGTTTATTTTGAACTGGGGCCAAAATTGTAATTGTAATCTGAGGATAAAATCATAATTGTGAACCGAGGGCAAAATCGTAATTTTGAGCGAGTGACAAAATAATAATTTTATTTTGAAGTGGGGCAAAAACGTAATTTTATTTTAAATTAAGGACGAAACCGTAATTTTAAAACGAATATAAAATAATAGAATTGTTGGTCAAATAGGGATGTGCCACTATTCCCATAGCTTCATTTTGTATATGTAGGAAATAATAGAAAAGTTCTGCTTTGGATCATAAAATCTTGACAATATCTCATTATGATGATTACAACTATGACAGTTTCCATTTCCACCATGTATTTACACTACATATGACTTCATCAAGGCAAAGTCAAAATCACATTGCTTGTCAAACCCTCAGAAGTCAACTTGAGCCCTTTTCCCAATTTTCACCCATAACATTATCATCAAAACCATGAGTCCCAAATCTGCAAAAAAAAAAAAAATAAATAAAAATAAAAAACATTAACAAATTATTGAGGAACAGTACAAGAAAATAAAAACAGAAAAAAAGTCTCTTATTAGACTAAAAGGGGTAATTAGGTATTTTTCTTCTACCGTTAGATAATCAGTTTGTTGCAACGTGTATGTAACGAATCATCCAAAACAGGTCATTTAACTCTAGATTATTAGATTAACTATGGACACATAATTTGTTCATCCAAACATTTTTTAGAATATATAGTATTCTTGTGACTAGAGATCATAATAAGAAAATAAAGAATTTTTTCCAGTTTACTGTAATAAAAAATAAAACAAATTAAAAAGATAGTAAGGTAACAAACCACTGCTGATTCTTCCTGAATTCAGTTAACACCGGATATATATTCTCAAACGCGGTGTAAGTCTCATCTCTAACCTGAAAATTACATAATAAACAAGAATTAAAATTGTATTTCTGAAAACAACGTACGAAATCAAACATTGAAATACGACTGACTATTCATACCTTCGCTCCTGTTAAGACAATTTTCCCTGAAACGAAAATCAGCAGAACGATTTTCGGTTGTTTCATCCTGTAAATCAATCCCGGGAACAGCTCTGGTTCATACTATATGAACCACAAAAAAAAAACATTGGTCAAAGCATATTGAAGCAATATTTTCATTGGGTGG
The DNA here is from genome assembly GCA_030545235.1 of Helianthus tuberosus. Lineage (NCBI taxonomy): Eukaryota > Viridiplantae > Streptophyta > Magnoliopsida > Asterales > Asteraceae > Helianthus > Helianthus tuberosus. The sequence continues at coordinate 84,553,029 of CM060367.1, forward strand.
GTCCTATTTGATAATAATAGGATGCGTTTATACTTTATAGTGAACTTACGCTTGAAAAAGCACCGTGAGAGTATGCAAGGCCTTCAAGTCTAATAGGGAATTTCACATCACATGAGCCGACAATATTTTGTATTTTAAAGTCCTACAAGCCAAGAAACGACATTATATTATTATTATATACAAAATAAAATGCATACAAATAACACCACGCCAAGAGGGATGATAAGAAATTACAAGGTTACCTTGAACTTTGCTGGGAAACCAAGTTTTTGAATAATCCGAGCATACTGAAAAAGTCACATAAAACGTAAGATGACAACAAGTCAATTGCTCATAATTTTATAAACTCAATGGCCATGTTATAACTCAAATAGTGTAAAATTACAAGCAATAGTAAGTTCTCGCTTGCAACTAGCCAAAACAATATTGATCAGAACAATAATCCAATAATCATATAATCTCAAAACCAAGAAACATATGTCAAAGCCCACCAGAATACATTTGATTGTATTTTATTATCCCGTGGGATAATTGGTTAGTGTTTTACTCTTCAAGTACCTTTCGTGCCGCCAGTTTTGATTGTTGTTCACTCTTTGCTCCTGTACAAACCTGGAGCAATCACCATTTACATATTTTAGTACTCAAGTAATGATCTCTGACTCTTTGTTAGTCAGCATACGATTTGAATTTTGAAAACATATATGCAAGACTAATTTCACAGAATGTTTTGAACCAAAGTAAATTATAGGAGGGAAAATACTTACCATCTTCCCAGAAGCAAAGATCAGTGCAGTTGTTTTAGGCTCTCTTATCCTCATAATCACAGCAGCAAAACGCTGAAGAACAAATAGCACTATAAATTGAACACTTTCTAAAATCAAAACCTTAACTGACAACATAAATGCATCTATTTTGGTTTTTGGATGTCGCACGACAATCGAAATATTATGACAAAGTTCTTATCTACAATTACATCATGGTCCATTAGTAACATTAAAACTGCATTTATTTTAACTCACAAGATACTCCTCTTTTCGCTATTTTTTTAAGGATTTGACTAATAAAAGTTGCATTTATTTAAGGGTAAAAGAAAAGAATACCTTGGGATTATATTCTGCATTACGTGCTTGTAAAGCAATTGCTTTAAGGTCTAGTTTGCAATCTAGATTGACCGTAGATACAATGTTCCTATATGTACAAATAACAACCTGATTCTTAGCAATATGATAACTTAAGAAGGATAGTTTTGTCATTTTGATTATTGTATACAAATAGAAAATGCCTATGTTAGTTCCAAACGTAGTTAGAGAAACAGAACATACAAAATGGAAAAAGTAAACATTCAACTTTGTATAATAGCGTGTTAGAGATGAACTCATAAAATACAAAAAGCACTTAAAACTTTCTTAACTTGAAGATAGAAAATCATTCTTCCATCGTTAATTATAGATTTCGATTCTGTCTCTAGACAAAAAAAAACATAAGTTGCTCAAAATACATTTTTGTCTAGTTTGTTTGCAACTCCTATTCAATCATAAACAAATCATTAATATGTATTCAATATGTAGTTATATAATTGGTCACTCCTTAGGGTAGCCAAAATTAGCTAAATCCACGAGGACCAACCCTTTTCATAAACACAACAAAGGCACACTAATTTAAGTTCCTTAACTTACAACTGTTAGCACAAACAATTAACTAACAAACCGCACACAAACCAACACCCAATGTTATACCAATCAAACCACTCTACAACTACAATTGCACATGCACTAAAATGTGCAAGTTAACAAATTACATTTTATTAAACGACTAACTCGCACACCCTTTAAACCTATTCCTAAATCTACATCTACATCCACCTTGAGACTATAACTATCAACCACTTCGAGAGGAACACCTTGATACCGCAAATTACACACACCCCAAAAGCTGAAAATCTACACAAAGTTTCAGACAACAGTAGTTCCACCAATTAGCTGTTTACGATCACAACTCATCACAATCACGAGTTTTCCAACATAATTGTAAGGTTAGATACATTTACACACATAAACCTATACACATATAAGCCCATTAAGACACATATAAACCCATGAACACACACAAAGTACACACTCAATCACCCAATCATAAACCACTTACTGAAGAGTAGGAACAATTCCAGAAGGATGTTTAGACAGATCAACCGGTTGACTCCCACCCTCCAACACTTGATCAGCCATTAATCCCTAGTTTAAGAACAACATAAGAATACAATTATACAAAAACCCAACTCACTAAACCACCATTTCACCACAGATCTATAACCCAAAACTTAATTTTCACAAATTCTCAAAATTAGTTCAACATATTCAATACCCACAACCAATTACCCTCAAATCAACTAGATCCAACACAAAGACACAAACTTGTATGTTAAAAACACCTTAATTAAGCGAAATCTGAATTAGGGTTTCGTGGATCTTGAACCGAATCGGTGAGATCAATACGAAGATTGGAAACGAATTGATGAAATTAAACAAAAGGGGTTGGAAAAAAGGCGGTGAAAATTTAAAAAAATGGATCTTTTATATGAACAAATGATGATTTTATAGCTTTGTATCGAGGGGATTTGGGGAACAAAGAGGGGAGAGTTGGGGAAATGAGGAGCTGGTGAAGATGTCGTGAAGGATATTGGGTGTGTGGTGTTTATATGCTTCCCAAAATGCCCCTAAGATGTCATGTGGTGTGGGGGTATGGTGGTAATTTTGTAGGGGGAAATCTGTGCTGACTGGTTGTGATGTGGTTGTGGGTGAAGGACGAGTTAGAGGATTACACGTGGGTATGAAGGTACTTGAAGTGGGATATTGGGCCTCTGAAGTGGGCTGAGATTCCCATTTAAGAAAAGTTGAATATTGGGCCAACAATGGGCAACAATGTTAGGGTGTGTGTTATATTATGTGGGCGTGAACAATGAGGGGAGTCAGATAGAGGTGCACAAACCGGTTAATTTTAATAACCGGTTCGGTTAACCAGTTATACCGGTTAATTTGACTTTTTGATTTTAACTGGTTAATGTTTTAACCGGTTATTACTTTAACCGGTTATTTTTTTAACTGGTCCGGTTAATTACTTTAACCGGTTCGGTTAATTAACCGGTTATTTTCGGTTATTAACCGGTTTTTTTGCCTTTTTTTTGAATTCTTCGGTTATTTTTTCGGTAAACCAGTCTATCGGTTAAAAAACTGGTTTAAAAAACCGGTTATTATACTAAACACTTATAACCGGTTACTAACCTACGGTTAAAAATAACCACTAACCGGTTATTCCTAAATCGGTTATTAACCGGTTACGGTTTCGGTTAATAACCGGTTACGGTTAATTAACCGGTTATTTTGTGCACCTCTAGAGTCACATGAGCCCACACTCATGCCTACACGCGTCCTTGGTGTGAGTTAGAGGTGTAAAAAAAAAACCCGAACCCGGAAAGAAAACCTGAATCCGGGTATTAGAAAAACCGGGTTTTTTTTAACCCAAACTTGTCCCTACCCGTAGGGTAGGGACCGGGTATGCATATTATGTTCAATACTCAAACCCGAACCCGGGATTTTCGTACCCGGTTTGTACCCAGGTTTTCAGCGTACCCGGGTTTTCGTAATACCCGGTCCCGTTGTGTTCAACAGCTTTTTTTGAATGTTTAGAGCTTGTGTGAGGCTTTTTTTTTGGCATATTTCAAGGCATACAATATGTATAAATAAAGGTTTCCATATATTTCTATGTTTTATGCCAAAAAAATGAATCCAAAAACTCGATCGATACCCGAACCCAAACCATACCCAGCCAATACCCGAACCATACCCGACTAATACCTGAACCCTACCCTGACCCAGAAATATGGTACTCTAATACTCGGGTATTGAAAACCCGAACCTGTGTATTAAAAAAAAACCCGGTTTGTGCAACTATAGTGTGAGTCATGATAGTGCATCCCGTGACTATCCTCACGCTCGTGAGACAATAACCAAGTAAATTGATCAAATACACTGAGCCAATGAAATGGAAACATCTCTTAAACATCTTGATATAAATTTTAACAAAAAAAAATGAGTTGTTTTAAAAATATGGTATGTTTTGGTCTTGTAAACGATTTTCACTGTTTTAGTTTTATGTTTTATTATTCTGTAACAATGCATACAAAGATTAGTATGACCCATTATAACACTCTAGAAAAATTTCAAATCGATTGTGGAGATGAGAGATTTTTTGTTCAAAAGAAATGTTTTGCCTCTTAATTCAGCAACACATTGCTTCCTGATGAGTTGGAATGTGGTTGACGGTGAAGGGCGAATCAGCTTCAGCGGTTAGAAAGGTATGGTGGTATTTGAAGTGGGCTTAGATACCTATTTAAAGTTTGGTATTGGGCTCTCTTTCTTAAGAATTTTGATATTGGGCTAATATTGGGAATCATGTATACATCTTTAGAAGTGGTATACGAACGAAAGGATGATATAAAGGCGTTAATTAAGTGATTAAACTTTTTTAAGGCAATTATACCCTGCAAACTTGCAAAATTTATTTAGCTTAAATATTATATATGGAGTATACTATTATTTATGATAAAAATATATATAAAAAGGGTAAAAATAAATTAAGCTAAGAATATATTATATAAAAATATGAAGTTAAAAGATGAGCATATATGAAAACTTGAAGTTAAAAAAAATAAGAGTAAAATGATCATTTATTAGATTTTTTTAATAAATTTGGATATTACCATTACCATACTATCAGTGGCGAAACTTGAGATTTCCGACGGGGGGGTCGAAAACGTATATACCCAAAAATTTATATAGAATCGGGGAGTCAAAAACGTATATACCCAAAAATTTATATACGAAAGCTACATACATAACACTACTGAACGAAAAGTTTAGGGGGTCGGGCGCCCCCTCCGGCCCCTTCTAAGCTTCGCCCTTGCATACTATAAATTACCATATTACCATACTATAAATTAGGAACATGTCATACTATAAATTAGGAACATGTTGGTGTTTCATGGAGTTGTACTCCAAGCTTGGGGAGTTTTCGAAAAAAAAAATTGAATTTTCACTTCTAATCCAAAGGTTTCATTTTTTGTATTCAACGATTTTATATATGCTTTTCGTTCGGTATTTTCCTTTTTGTTTATTTTGTTTTTACGAGCTCTTTCGGCGTTGTTGGTCTCTGGTAGTTGTGTAGCATTAGTGCTACTTAGCACGATTTATGCCCCCGCCGTAACGCGGGGGCTTAATACTAGTTTTACTTACTTTATAAGGGCATATATGGATTTTTTGTTTTGATTGGGTATATATTTTCTTGTAATCTTTCTATACTAATAAACAAAAATCATTTTTTGACACGTGTCATTCTCTGTTAATTTCTCACCTTTATTTTTTTTATTTATCTCTTTTATTAAATAATAATAATATTAAACATCAATTTAACTAAATCTATTTATCTCTTTTGTTTTCATAATCTGAAATTGATTTCTTTTTAACTCAAAAGTTTCAATCTTTGGCAATTTAAGTCTAAAGTATCAATCTTTGGTATTTTAACCCCTTTGATTAATTTGATTTTTCACTTTTAATTCAAAAGTTTTCGTATTTTGCAATTTAACACCATTAATTTTTTTTTACTTTCCACCCAAAGCTTTTCATCTTTCGCAATTTAATCTCAACACTTTTTTTACTTTCAACTTTAGTCTCTTATATACTTTTCATCTTTCATAAGTTCTTCGTTTAACGTGTCATTCTAATTTCCGCGTTAACACGTCGCAACGTGCGTGTGAGGTTCAACTTTTTTTTATCTATTTTTTTTCCTGTTTGACATGTCCGTCGCAGCGCGTCTATTTTTCCCGTTTAATAGGTCTGTCGCAACGTGCGCTTAATTATTTTTTTTATCGGTTTTACTCATAGACTTGTGGTCATGTGAGAAACATTTGTCTTTCATCTAACATGATATATAACTAATGAATCCCCCGCCGCATTGTGGCGGGTGGTAATTCTAGTATAAATTAAAGTAAAAAGTAAAGTTAGTAAAGATTGAATAATTATGAAATGTGTTTTTAAAGAAATTTAGGTTGATTATCAACACGACTAAGAAAAGAACATTCTATTATCCACAAAGGAATAAATTTTGTAGGACTAAACATATCCCGGTTTAAATCCACTGCTTGAACTCGATTCATGCCGGATTGAATTATGTGATGCCATTATCTATTTATATTTGTAGTATTTTTTGGTTTTTGGCTCAGTACGAAACCGTTAAAATCCGATACCGAACGAAGCGGAGTGAAGAAATAGAAATTTTCAATTTTCACATCAATGTCTTCTAGCAATAAGGGTGCACGGGGTGGTCTCGGCAAGAGGAATCGGCAACCCCTTTGCCGATCAGCAACACCGCTGCCAAGAAAATTTGCCGCGTGGGGACTAGCTAAATCGGGGAGAGTATGCCGCTTCGGGGAACCATGATTTGAACGTTGGGACTTGTTTTTTCAAACGGCATTATAGTCGTTACATATAAAAAAGATTTTTTTTATAAATCTATATAAACCACACCCATTTTAAACAAATTCACACCAACCGACATCCTCATTACTCCAAATCTATAAATCTCTACCCCTATTATATTTAAAATTGGTGGAAGAAATACTTATTTTATTCCCACCCGATAGCAGTGATTTATCCGATAGTAGCATAAGTTTTTTTTCCAAAAACTCATCGACGAAGCCGAAGTACAAGACACGGACACATCTAGTAAGAAATGTTATGTTCGCCGTGGTCGTGAGAGTGACCACGAAATCCTTATGGCGGATTATTTTGTCGAGGAACCGAAATATAACAAAGAAATTTTTCGTCACCAGTTCCGTATGTCAAAAAGTTTGTTTCTAAAAATTGTGAGCGACGTGTAAGCGAATAACTCGTGGTTTGAAGAGAGCGTGGATACGAGAATGAAGAAGAGTTTTACATCGTTGCAAAAAGTTAAATCGGCTATTAAACAACTTGCAACAGGTAATACTCCAGACGAGAACGACGAGTATTTACAAATGGCCGAAATGACTTCCCGTGAGTGTCTATGGTATTTCTGCAAAACGGTATGTAAAATATACGCTCCCGAGTTCTTATGTAGGCTAACAAGCCACGACATGGCGCTTTTGTACCAAGCTCATGAGGATAAACATCACCTTCCTGGTATGGCAGGTAGCCTTGATTGCACCCATTTCGTATGGAGATCGTGTCCCACAACGTTTCATGGCCAATATATGAGAGGAGATCACTGTTACCCTACGGTTATGCTCGAAGCGGTGGCCTCTCAAGATTTGTGGGTTTGACATGTTTTTTGTGGTCTACCAGGTGCACAAAACGACATCAATGTGCTTCACCAATCTCCATTATTTCAAACTGAACGGAATGGAACGGCTCCAAAATGTCCATTTACGTTAACATCCACTTATACAAATGTGGCTACTATCTCGTGGATGGAATATACCCTACATGGTCTGTGTTTGTCAAATCATTTCAATATCCTCACGAAGTTGTCGAAAAAAAGTTCAATAAGCAACACGAGGCAGCCAGAAAAGACGTGGAACGGGCTTTTGGTGTTTTGAAGTCAAAATGGGGTATAATGAATCGGCCAATGCGTGCTAAGAGTGTAAAAAAATTAGGTTCGTGGTGTATACGTGTATTATTTTACATAACATGGTTTTAAAAGACGACAGAAACGCGATAGCACCGGTACACATTCGAGATCCTCCAGTCGAGCCCGCACTCGATGATAGTGTCTTAGACGAGCTTATAGATGAAGATACGCAGTGGAGACTAAAACATGATTTCGTTGAGCAACTCGGAAGAATGGATTTACCACACCTATTGGTGGAATCTGACGAAGAGTAGCTAATTTAGTTAGTTTAATGTAGCTTATTTTTAAGTATTTTTAATTAATGTAATGTTGTTTTATTTTATTTTTAATTTAATGTAATGTTTTTTTTATTTTTAATTTAATGTAATGGTTTTATTTAATTTATTTTACTTTTATTAAATAAGTTTAAAAAAATTAGTTTGCCTAATCTCATTTTAGGAATGCATGCACCCCTTAGGCCTAGGGTGGAGGGAGTGGTTGCGGGGAACTCAATCGTGGAGGGGTTTTACCGCGCGGGAAGGCGCCGCCGGCCTTCAATCGGTGAGCGGGGAGAGGGAATAAGGGTGAGTATTCACCGAGTCGGGCAGGGGAAGAGATAGAGGAGAGAGAGGGGTTAATGGTGGGCCATACCCTTTTTCAACAATCACATTTTTTTTAATTGTTTATCACTCTCAATGTGTTTGACCGTTGCTAGTGATTGAGTGCAAAATGAGGAGTGGAGTGGGGACTTGACATGACATTATTGGTTAGAAAATAAGTTAAACACTCCCCAAATGGTGACCACTCCCTCCACCCTTATGTTTTTTGGTCAATAGGCAAGAATGAGAGAGAAATTACATGACACAACATGATTAGGTGGGGGAAAAATTTAACTAATCTCAATAGGTATGCACCCATTACATCCTAAGTGACACATGTGTTGCCACTTAGATGGAAATCTAAGTTAATGTGAACGGGTTTAAACTAAAATTTCTTTTGAACCGGCGAAAAATGGACCAATCAAAATTGATCTACCATTAACTAGTAATCTTAGCATAAACGGTGTGGGGCTCGTCCCACCCCCGTCGAGGCCCGTCGCCACTGGCAACACCATTTCGCCCCCCCCCCCCCCCCCCCGGCGTTGTCCTGAACGTCGCCCTCCCGACGTTGGAGACGGCCACTACAAGACAAAAATTGATGCATTCTCCCCTCACACACATATACATATATAACTCATATACATATATTTTAGGGTCATCCCTTATTTCCTTAGTTTCATCCCCTTTGCCCCATCCTTACACCTATCCTACGTGGCGCTTACATGACGGGTCATCCTCTAAGGATGATCCTCAACCATACCGCATAGCCTTAGTTTCCTTTGTTCGATTGGCCCGGCTTGGTGTTAAGCCACAGGAAATTTTCATCAACCTTTTTTCATTGTAAACGGGTTTTTGTTCCTTGCATTTTAAAGTCATAATATATGTGTTTACAATCCAATGACCCATCTATTCAACTTAATACTAGTTTAATGCTCAAACATTATAATAATCAATTTATAAACTTACTTTCAAACTCAGTGGCTCCTTAACAAGACAAGGTTACGTTAGTTACCACAACATTACATTCGCCCACTTTAACAAAAGCCACCTTTTAACTCAAAACCACACGTGGGCCGTTGTTTAAACTTATTACGATTTTTCTTATTCACAAACGTGATCGATTTATTATAAATAAATCTGTTACACAAAATTTATAAAAAATATGTATCACACAAGACTAGAAAAATAAATTTCATATAACCTTCTGTGTGAAATAAAAGAATCAAATATGAAAATTACGATTGGGTTTTGAGATAGATTGAACCGTGACTGTGTTTTAACTTTTTTTCGACAGGTGTCTATTTCATTTAAATAGATAAACGGGGCTAGTAAAGAGCTGGGAATCTCAATACAAAGAAAAGAAATTACATGACATTTGAACCATGACTGTGTTTTAACCCCCTGCGTTGGACCTGCACGCGGGGAATGAGAAGTTAGCCCTTCAACAGATCTACCTGACCCCCTCACTTGAGAGAACAATAATCTCCTCTCGAGTAGGGTCAAGAGCATCATCAACATCACCTTCACTATCTCCACCTAAAACAGTGTTGGCATAGGTGGTAAAACTTTCATTCGTTGGGTGCAAGAAACGGTCACGGATCTGGTCCAACCATGTTGGTTTCCCATCCTGCTGAACTACCTCAACCATCGCCCCACCAGCTTTCGGGTCAAGAGCATTCAGTAAACTATACCCAACTGCGACAATGAAAAGGCACAAATAAGAACATAGCGAAATTAGAAGCATACACACAAACTTTCAAAAACAACAAAACTACTTACGTTTGCCTTCATAACCGTAAACCGGGACTCCCAAAGCACGCTTCGGGACCCATAACATACTCATACCAGCACCCACCAACGCCATCTCATCAAGCTGAAGAATAGGAGTGGCTTTATGAGTCAACTTCTTGTACCATGCCTGTTCAGAAAAACCTGCAACCACGTCAACCTTGGGGATCCCCTCATTCCCGGCTCGATAATGCATATCCACTGGGATAACACCACGACGGATGTAGAAAAACTTCTGCTTCCAATCATGCAAGCTCTTCAGCGGAGTGGAACAACAGGGGATAACACCACTAGTCCTGGAGTTGAAAGAATAAAAACCGCTGGTATATGTCACAGTGTAAAACACATTAAACATCTCAAACGTCGGATCAACACGATTAGCCTTACAGATAAACTCGAAGTGGGTGACACGGGGAAGCCCAATAGCGTTGATTTGAGAGATATGGAGTCCATAATTCCTCAACACTTCGGCAGTAAACCTGGTCATCGGGAGTCTGAAGTTGCCCTCCCGGAAGAAAGCAGCGTACAGTGTAATATAACCAGGAAGTGCATCCATGGCAGTAGAACCAGGAGTCGGAAACTGAGCACCCCATTCTGGAAGGAAACCCGTCTCCCTCACCAGATTCTGAAACTCTTCCTCCCTCCATCCTATAGTCGCCTGATCCGGGCCTGGTGGATTTTTACCCTTGTTCCTTTTCTTCCTTGATGAAGGATTCGCTCCAAACATATCGAAAGAAGATAGAGAAGATAATATGAATGAACCTAAGAAAAAAGAGAATCAAGATGAAGGAACGAGAAAGAAAACCGGAGTTTAAATTTTGAAAAGTGGAAAAAATGAAGGAAACCGCCGTATATTTATACCCATCGCATTTAATGCGATGGGTAGTGGGCCGTCAGGAAATCAGAAGGTCACCCAATGGGGAGAAGACACGTCAGCAGAAAGAGAAACCGTCACCTCTTTTTCCGGGAGCGTGGGCGGCACACATCTGACAAAGGCGTGGAAAGTAGCTGACACCACTGAAAAGGTGACTGTTCACCTCAGACAAGACAGAGACATCAGACGGCCACATCAATTCTCTTTGCCCCAAGTACAGAAACTTCCACCAGAAGGAAACGCCAATACGCCATGCGTCCGTTTGGCTCACCTTTTACAAGTTACCAAAACCCATGCGCCATGCGTCCATTTGGCTCAAACTTTTATACGTTACCAAAACCCATGTGCCATGCGTCCATTTCGGCCCAACTTTTCAAGTTACCAAAACCCATGCGCCATGCGTTCATTTGGCTCAACTTTTACAAGTTGCCAAAACTCATGCGCCATGCGTCCGTTTGGCTCAACTTTTCAAGTTACCAAAACTCATGCGCCATGCGTCCATTTGGATCAACTTTTAGAAGTTGTCAAAACTCATGCGCCATGCGTCCATTTGGCTCAACTTTTCAAGTTTTCCATAAAAGCATGCGCCATACGCCCTGTCAGTACAACTTCGCATAACAAACATATGCCATAGAAAACACTACCTTCATAAGTCCAGAATCCCCCCTAGACGATCAACTCAACTAGAAGGCACACTGGACTGGGGGGACTTGAAGAGGTATGGTCCCAATTCCTTGCCCACATGGCAAGGACCACACCACTTTCTCATCCTACATGGCGTCCGCATCAGCAAATGAATCCAGAAGCTTCTAGAAGCTTCTGGAATACGTCATGATGGCACCAAAGATGCTCCTTCCGACATAAAGGACAATACGTGTCACCACCCATCGTGCGCCATGTAGACCTGCAGCAAATCAAGGAGCAGACCGACAATGCCAGTACGACGTTTCCAGCATGGACAAATATAGGCGCGGACGTGGTCCACTACACTGACCACAGCAGAGGAGACCAAGAGGATATTCCCCTTGGTCGGACAGCTGGCGCCCTATACCAGCTGGCGAGGATGCTCCTCCCTCTCTCACCCTCCGGCTATAAATAGGACCCTTCATCATCCAGGTTGATTCACTCTATTCCCTATTCTCTCACTCTTAACACACACTGTTTATTCTCCCTCAGAACAGTACTTATTCTCACGCCGGAGCCTGGTTAAGAGCGAAACCCTCATATTCCTCTCTTAACGAGACTAACGGTGTTGCTGTTTTGCAGGGCCCGAGTCATTTCTACGAGTAAGAAAGGGGATTGAACCCACGGAAGAAATAACCCCACAGATTAACCTTGGTGTTATCCTGTGTTTCATCAATCTCTTACATTGAAGTCGCACCACCTCTCTCAACTTAAGCTACTAAATAACTTTACCGACAATAATTAAACAATTAGAGTGGGGATCCTACGGAAAGTGTGTTTTTCCTAGAAAGTTTAGGAAGCGATCTGGGCCATCCAATGGGTGTTTTTAATGGTTGAGATCATCTTGGTAGCATTTTGGTAATATGAGTTTCTTAAAAATAGGATTATTTAATTAATCAGGGGTAGATATGTCATTTAGCTTGTTTTAAATATGGAAATAATTGTCATTCCATAACCACCCCACATTTCATGCGATTTTTTCTCTCTTTCTCTCTCTCTCTCTCTTCTTTCTATCCTTCATGAAGAAACACATCAAGAAAACACATCGTATTAATCTGCTTGCTGTTAAAACACAGTGTCAAGAAATCCTCCAGCATTACCAGCATGGATGGTAAAACACAGCGTATGAATCTGCTTGCTGTTAAAACACAACTGTATGAATCTGAATGCTAAAACACAACTGTATGAATCTGCTTGCTGTTAAAACACAACTGTATGAATCTGCTTGCTGTTAAAATACAACTGTATGAAAACACAACTGTATGAATCTGAATGCTAAAACACACTATATGAATCTGCTTGCTGTTAAAACACAACTGTATGAATCTGAATGCTAAAACACAACTGTATGAATCTGCTTGCTGCTAAAACACAACTGTATGAATCTGCTTGCTGCTAAAACACATCGTCAAGAAAACGGAGATGATACGAACAGTATTTGAATGGTGATGATGAACTCGGAGATGTTGGAGATGGAGAAGTGTTTGACGATGACGAAGACGAAGAAGGAGAAGGTTGCGAAATACAAAAAATCTTGGAGAAACAATTTCCATAATTATAGGCATTGTTAGTTAATGAGAGATAAAATTCCAAAAATAAAATGTCAAATTACACAAGTGCCCTTTTAGTTAAAATCTCTCCATGCCACGTGTCACATTCTTATTGCTTCCTAGACTTTCTAGGAAAAACTCACTTTCTACCCAACTCATTCCCAAACAATTAAATGGGTCAAAGACTCAAAGCTTTAAAAACCATATTAGATACATACAACCAGAGATTTCATCTTCTCGGTCTCCATGGAATATTATAAAAGCATAGATGAAGTCGAGAAATATTTTTAAAAAATAGGTTATAAGAAAAAAAATATATCGTATTTCTATTATTATGTTATATGGTTAACAACCTATCAATTTCAGATTCATCAATTTGACGGTTATTTACCTTTCTAGTTTGGTGATCTCTTCTAATATGTAAAGCGAAATGAAATGGCTACAAAAATAGAATAAAAAAATCACGAATGGGATTGGTGGCCCATAAGCATAGAAAAAAGCCTTTAAGAATACCTAGGTTTGAAGATCTTAAGTCAGGTTTAAAAAATTCTTCGTCCTAAAAATACAAATGTAAAAAAAAATCAAAATGAATGATGTATTTTTAAGCGTTTGAGTTTATCTAACATAGATCTATGTTTGAATATTGCTTTCATTAAATATATGCATGTACTCTCTTGAAAGTCGTATGTTCATCATAAACAGTGTTTTACCTTGTCTCGTAGGTTAGTAGAGTTATATGATTTTTTAATAACATGTTATCAAGGTTAAACAAACCAATATTATATTTTTCTTTGCATTTCCATTGTTCATCGTAAACTATGTTTTATTGTAGGTTAGTAGAGTTATGTGAGTTTTTTATAACATGTTATCAAGGTTAAACAAACTTAGGGCTAACAATTCTGACACAAACACGATAACACGACACGAACCTACACGAAGTTATCATGTTTCGTGTTTGACCTGAACATGTTTCGTGTCTAAAATAGGTCGACACGATAAGACCTTAACATGTTTTGTGTCTAAACAGGTTAAAACCCGTTAACCTGTTAAGACCCGTAAGGTACATGTTAATAACTAAAAATTAAAAAAATATTATATGTGGGTGTGGATATGGGGTCATCAGTCGTGGGGCTTGGGATGAATTATACACAAACACACGTGGTTCTTTTTCCACAATCCAAACCCTAATTTTTAAATCTCTCTCATAAACACCACCGTTCCCAATTCGGTTCACAACTTCCCCAATTTGGTCGTGTTCATATCTTAAACAGGTAGTGTTCGTGTCTTAACAGGTCGTGTTCGTGTCCTAAACAGATCGTATGATGCGTTGGTAATTTTTCTGTGTCTTAATAGGTCATTTCGTGTAACCTGTTTATTAACATGCTCGTGTTCGTGTTTTGAAAATCTGACACGATAAAATTTCGTGTCGTGTTCGTGTTTACGTGCTTCGGGTTCGTGTCTCATCGTGTTCGTGTTTTAAAGATCGGGTTGACCTGTTATGCCAGCCCTAATTACAAACCAATGTTATTGCGCTTAGAAGTGTTTTAAATTTATTTTTCACCGCATTTCCATGTTGGTTTTCTTCATTTGTTCTGAATTTGATGTTCGATTCAAAACAGGAGATTTAGGGTTTGTTTATCAACTGTAATAAATGGATGATACACCCAAAAGAACTATATATATGTTCTAACTTTTAACCCAATTTAGGTGTATATTGTTTGAATCAAAAGGGGTTTGTGGTTGTGGTGGGGGTTATTGAGTGAGAATAGAGCAGAGAGAATGGCATGGTGGTGGATTGTGGTAGCTGAAAGTGGTTGGTGGTGATGGTGGTGGAGGTAGAGGGAGAAATGGGTGAAAGAGGGACGTATCCACATCATCATCGATGTCATCATATATCCACATCATCATCCACGTTATCGTCCACATCAACATAAACTAACTGGGTTAGAACCTAGTTAAAAAAGGATTGGTAGAAGAAAATAATTGCAATTGCAAGTTAGGACTAACAGGGGGGATTTTTTAAGTTGGATTATTGTCGGTTAATTGGTCAAAATTGGATTATTAAATCCAATAACCCTATTACATATACATACATATATATGTGTATGTAAGTTGGTTATTGTCACACCCCCAAAATCCACACACGGAAAACTACCGCTTGGAGGCGTGACATGACCAGGATCAAGCCACCAATCATATTGAACATAAGTATGTATCAAAAGTCATTCATCAATACGATAGGTGTTTACAAAACCAAATATAAACAAGTGTGTCGCGGAAGCATTTAATGTAAACCCAACATATGTTTAAGTACAAAAAGTTATAAAGTTTAACAACACATTCACGATCCATGTCCACAACGACTGTGCCTCCCGTGCAAGCTCCAAAAGTACCTATGGTCCTGCAAGGCATGTAACAGAGAGTCAACAACTAGTTGAGCGAGTTCACAGTTGGTTATTTAGTCATAATGTTCATTTCGTAAATCATATGATTGATTAGTAATCATGCATCGTATGTAATAGCATCGCGGCCCTCAAGGCATGTTTGCGAAGATTAGTGGGGGTTTCCCATGTTTTCTAGACTGGTTATGTTTGTATCGCGGCCCTCCAGGCATGTTTGCGAAGATTAAAGTATAGTTCGCGGCCATTCCCGGCATGTTTGCGAAGATCGTTCTAGTATAGTTAAGGTTGTTGTCCTACCCAAGGAGGACGAACGTACGTATTCTACCCAAGGAGAATACGCAGGATTAATATTGGCATCCTACCCATGGAGGATGGCGGTACATATCCTACCCAAGGAGGATATGTAGGTTCCTTTTAATTCCTTTAACCCATTCCCAACCACCGGGAATCCCATGCCTTAGAAAGTGTGTGAACTCACCTTGTTTCGCTCGGTATGCTAGGTATGTGCTCAAAGTAAGTCAATCACGTCCTAAAGTATGCACGTATGCGAAATCAGTTTGTGTCCAAATTATGCACGTATAAACATGTAGCACGTAATCACAATCATATACAAGATGGCTACACTTAACAGCAGTTAAATATTCCAGTTAGCATTTAACAGAATTAACTCAAGTTACTGCACAGGTCAGCTATTCGGCGAAACACGCATGTTGGCGAAACACAGATAGTGGCGAAACACATATAGTGACGAATCACAATATTGGCGAAACACATTCTGTTTCGTCGAGGTGTCCCCTGGCGAAACAGAACTTCTGATTCGTCGACTACTCTTGGCGAAACACATTCTGTTTCGCCGAGAGTTCTGTTTCGTCGAACAGTTCAGTTTCGCAGACATCAGTTACAGCAGATACGAAAAAAACACATAAACCCTAACAGCCGTAAAACAGCAATTCCTCAATCATACAGTAATCATTCAACACAGAATCATCGTAACATCATCATAACATAAGCATCACAGTTCTTAACGTCTAGAACGAACCCTAGGTTATGTGTACAACATATAGATTAACATACTACAACATATCATCGATTCCTATCAAGATACTAATGTGTATTCAGAATCAGGCCATATAAACAACATTCAGAACCGAGTATCATCAACATACCCTCCTATAATCCAGAAATCAAGCATAAACACAATATGTATAAAGAAATCAAGGGACAAAGAAACCGATTAGACGAGCACGCACTAACCGAGATATTCGGGATGAACAAGGGAGGATTCGAGAGAGAAAGATGATGGTTGAAGATGGCTATCGCCTTTTCAAAAGGGAGAGTTCTAGGGTTTCTATTTTTGTTAAAAGTGTGAAACAGGAAGTCGGTTTACGTTAATATACACGAATTACCGTTCTGGGCCCTTAATGGGCTTTGCGAATCAATGGGCCGACGAAACACATCAGTTTCGTCGTGAAGTGCTATGGCGAAACACACTGTTTCGTCGAGTTGCTTGATGGCGAAACACATCAGTTTCGTCGGAATGTATATGGCGAAACAGTCTGTTTCGTCGGGTCCTTTCATGTTATAAACAGTTTAAGTTTTCAACAGGTGTTTCATGTTATACAGCCAAACACAAAATCATGCAACCACAATGCGTTCATTATAAAATAACGTATACAGTTACAAGTTAAACAAGTCAAACAACTACACAGTCAAAGTCAACGTGCACTAAATGCGAAAAAGAAAGTCGGAAACTCGAGTTGTCACATTATCCCCAACTTGAAAGAAATTTCGTCCCGAAATTTAGCATGCGGTTACTGAGGAAGCTAGGTAAGTTATCGTTTACTGGTTTTCCTGGGGTGTCACATCATCCCCCCGTTGAGTTGGGATTTCATCCCGAACTTCTGTAGTAGCTTCAGCCTCAGTAGTAGTTGCATTGTTTTCGAACAACTGGGGATATTTGAGTTCCATTTGGTCTTCGCGTTCCCAGGTAAACTCTGGGCCACGACGGGAGTTCCAACGAACTCGAACAAGTGGTATTCTGGTGTTCTTGAGGACCTTAACATCCCGGTCCGTGATTTCAACTGGTTCCTCGACGAAATGCAATTGTTCGTCGATAGTGAGCTCCTTCAGAGGAACTATGTGGGTCTCATCTGACTGAAACTTCTTCAGATTCGACACGTGAAAGACGTTGTGAACTGCACTGAGTTCAGCTGGTAAGTTCAGTCTGTAGGCCACTTTGCCTATTTTCTCTATGACTTCAAATGGTCCAACATATCGTGGATTGAGTTTGCCTCGTTTGCCAAAACGAACAACACCCTTCCAGGGTGAAACTTTGAGTAGTGCTCGATCCCCAACTTGGAATTCGAGTATTTTCCTGTCTTTATCGGCGTATACTTTCTGACGGTCACGTGCTGCCGCCATGCGTTGTCGTATTTGAGCAATCTTTTCAGTAGTATCAACTACCATTTCTGGACCTGTGATCTGACTGTCACCCACCTCTGCCCAACAAAGAGGTGATCGGCATTTACGCCCGTATAATGCCTCAAATGGAGCAGCTTTAATGCTGGTGTGGTAACTGTTGTTGTATGAAAATTCCACAAGTGGCAAATGTTTTTCCCAGCCTTTGCCAAAGTCAATTACGCACGCCCGAAGCATGTCTTCTAGAGTTTGAATAGTTCGCTCAGACTGCCCGTCTGTCTGAGGATGATAAGCTGTGCTCATGTCTAAACGAGAGCCAAAAGATTTGTGCATTGCTTGCCACAGTTCTGAAGTAAAACGTGCATCACGATCAGAAATAATAGATGTGGGCACCCCGTGCCTCGAGACAACTTCCTTAAGGTATACGTCTGCTAGAGTGGAGAACTTATCCGTTTCCTTGATAGCCAAGAAGTGAGCAGACTTTGTGAGTCGATCCACGATCACCCAAATAGTATCATTCCCACGTTGAGATCTGGGTAGACCAGTAACAAAATCCATGGAAATTTGCTCCCATTTCCATTGTGGTATCTCAGGTTGCTGGAGTGGGCCTGATGGTTTCTGATATTCTGCTTTGACTCTCGCACAAGTCAAACACTTTCTAACGTAAGTTGCTATGTGGGCCTTCATGCTAGGCCACCAATATGTAGTTCTGAGGTCGTGGTACATTTTATCCGAACCTGGATGTACTGAGTAGCGAGACTTATGAGCTTCATCCATTACAAGCTCGCGTAGGTTGCCATAGAGTGGGACCCAGATGCGTCCTGTTACGTAGTAGGCGCCGTCTGCCCTTTGTTCTAACCTTTGCCTAGAGCCGCGTAGAGCTTCAGCCCTGACGTTTTCCGGTTTCAATGCTTCTACCTGAGCCTCTCGTATCTGTGAAGGAAGACTAGACTGAATAGTGAGTTGCAACGCTCGTACACGCCTAGGTATAGTATCCTTTCGACTGAGGGCATCGGCCACCACATTGGCTTTGCCCGGATGGTACTTTATAGCACATTCGTAATCGTTCAGTAGCTCGACCCATCGACGTTGTCGCATGTTCAAGTCTTTCTGCTT
This sequence comes from Helianthus tuberosus, assembly GCA_030545235.1. NCBI lineage: Eukaryota > Viridiplantae > Streptophyta > Magnoliopsida > Asterales > Asteraceae > Helianthus > Helianthus tuberosus. The sequence continues at coordinate 84,572,098 of CM060367.1, forward strand.
GAAGATATGCTCAAGACTCCTGTGATCGGTGTAGATGGTGCACTTGGTGCCATACAGATAATGTCGCCATATCTTGAGCGCAAAAACAACAGCTCCCAGCTCTAAATCGTGTGTAGTGTAATTCCGTTCGTGAATCTTAAGTTGGCGTGACGCATAAGCAATAACTTTATCCCGCTGCATCAACACACATCCAAGACCTTGGATAGATGCATCACAGTAGACTACAAAATCGTCCGTGCCTTCAGGCAATGAGAGGATAGGTGCGCTACAAAGTCTATCCTTTAAGTGCTGAAACGCTGTATCCTGTGTATCACTCCAACGGTAAGCAATACCTTTCTGTGTCAGTAGTGTAAGCGGCTGTGCAATCTTTGAGAAGTCTTTGATAAACCGTCTGTAATAACCCGCCAAACCCAAGAATTGGCGTATTTCTGTCGGTGTACTAGGTGCAGGCCAGTTCTTGATCGAATCTACTTTGGATGGATCGACATGAATCCCATCCTTGTTTACCACGTGGCCTAGAAAGTGGACTTCACGAAGCCAGAAGTCGCATTTTGAAAACTTAGCGTACAGTTGTTCCGTTCGAAGGAGTTCCAAAATAAGTCGTAAATGCTGTTCGTGTTCCTCCCGATTCTTCGAATAAATTAGGATGTCATCAATAAAAACAATAACAAACTTGTCCAGATAAGGTTTGCACACCCTGTTCATAAGATCCATGAAAACCGCAGGCGCGTTCGTTAGCCCGAATGGCATGACCAAAAACTCGTAATGACCGTAGCGAGTTCTGAATGCTGTTTTGGAGACGTCCTCATCCCGGACTCTCAGTTGATGGTAACCTGACCTTAGATCAATCTTTGAGTAATAGCTCGACCCTTGTAACTGGTCGAATAAGTCGTCGATACGCGGAAGTGGATAACGGTTCTTCACCGTCACCTTGTTCAGTTCCCGGTAATCTATGCACATACGAAAGGTACCGTCTTTCTTCTTTACAAATAATACTGGAGCTCCCCAGGGCGAAGAGCTAGGACGTATGAAACCCTTTTCCAAGAGTTCTTGCAATTGCTTAGACAGTTCTTCCAGTTCAGTTGGAGCTAAGCGGTAAGGCGCTCGAGCTATAGGTGCTACTCCTGGAGCTAGCTCGATACGAAATTCGACCTGACGATGGGGCGGTAACCCAGGTAACTCTTCAGGAAACACTTGAGGAAAGTCGCGTACTACAGGAATATCCCCAATCTTTCTCTCTGTCGTCGATGTATCAGTAACGAGTGCTAAAATTGCTATGTGGCCCTTTCGCAGACACTTCTGAGCCTTCAAAAAGGAGATGATGCCACTCACGACACCACTCTTGTCGCCTTGAACTTCGAGAGGTTCCTTGCCAGAACGAGGAATACGAATGATCTTCTCCTTGCATAGGATCTCTGCTTGCTGTTGGGATAACCAATCCATGCCGATGACAATATCGAAACTACTCAGAGTTATAGGGATGAGATCGATAGAGAAAGTCTGACCAGCGAGGATAAGATTACAACCCTGAACTATGTGTGTGGCCTCTAGACTTTTACCGTTAGCTAACTCTACGACATGTTTGGTGCTTAACAGTGTTGGTGCGCGTTTAAGCATTTTACTAACTTTCAGAGACATATAACTGGTATCCGCACCCGAATCAAATAATGCAGTAACATAAAAGTCGTCGAGAAGAAACTTACCCGAAACCACGTTAGAATCGTTCCTTGCGTCACTCTGACCAATCACAAACATACGACCCTTTGCACCATTGTTGTTGTTGTTGTTTCCCCCATTGTTGTTCCCACTGCCCTGATTATTGTTGTTATTTTGATTCTGGTTTAACTGGGGGCAGTTCCGCTTGAAGTGACCTTCAGCCCCACACTGAAAGCATACCTTATTTCCTTGCTGTTGTTGCTGTGACTGGTTTCGTGGAACGGGTGACTGTTGTTGCTGGTTCTGATTCGCAGGCCTTGAGCTCCTGCAATCTTTAGCTTCATGACCTACCCTTAGACATCTTTGACAGCGGCCCTTACGACACTGACCACTGTGGTGTTTGTTGCACCTGTTACATAGCGGATGATTTCCCCGATATCCACTCTGCCCCTGACCACCAGACGATTGCTGACTCGGACTCTGGTAATCACTAGTCTTGCGCTGCTGTTGTGCTTGAGACTGTACAATAGCTGAACCTCTGCTAGAATCCCCTTCCCATTTCCGCTTGTTGTCACTGGGAATAGCAGGAGTAACTGGAGTGGTAACGGTAGTAGCGCTGATACGTTTAGGCAGCCTGTTCTGTTCCACCGCCTGATCGGTGAGGCGATGAGCTAGCTTGACGATCTGTTGAATAGTGCCAAGATTCGCTGAGGTTACGTGGCTTTGAATCTCCGGTACCAGGCCATTGAGATACAGTTCGATACGCTTAATGGGAGGGTCCACCATAGTAGGACACAGAATAGCCAACTCGTTCGATCTTCTGGTGTACGCTTCAATTTCTGACCCAGTCATTTTCAAGTGATAAAACTCTACCTCCAGCTTATGAATATCATCACGGCTACAGTATTCCTCTTTAATCAAATCCTTGAAATCATTCTAGGGTGTGGCGTTAGCAACAGCCAGCCCTAACATCTGCACTTGCGCATTCCACCAAGTCAGCGCAATGCCTTCTAGTGTACCAGTGGCGTACTTCACCCTGCGAGCCTCAGGGCATTCGCACATTTCAAATACTGACTCGAGCTTTTCAAACCAGTGGAGGAGTCCAACCGCTCCTTCCGTGCCACTAAAAGTAGTAGGACGACAGTCCATGAAAGTTTTGAAGGTACAAACAGGTGGCTGAGCGTGCTGACCTCCTGCTTGTGCGGCTGCAAGTGCCTCAGCAACTCGCTCGTTAATAAGAGCCGTCAGTTGGGCTTGCGTCATGTTGATACGTCCAGACATGATCTTCATAGTAAATATGACATAAGTGAGAGAGGTTCGCGAGTAGTGCGATAACAAAAGGGAATAATCACACAAGTGTTCTCATGCAATAGTGTCAAGTTAACCTAAGCATACCCGGAGCAAAGTTTTATGCAATTCTAGCAAGTAGGCAATAAGACATGTACCATATTACCTAGAGTGATGAGTCTTGCACGTGGAGCGAGGCGTCGTTGTGGATCGTTGAGCACTGTTCTGGTTATAGTCTGGTTTTAATAAAAACGTTTTTTTTCCCCTTATTAAAAACCGAGTTCTCTATAACCAATGGCTCTGATACCAATCTGTCACACCCCCAAAATCCACACACGAAAAACTACCGCTTGGAGGCGTGACATGACCAGGATCAAGCCACCAATCATATTGAACATAAGTATGTATCAAAAGTCATTCATAATGTGACAACTCGAGTTTCCGACTTTCTTTTTCGCATTTAGTGCACGTTGACTTTGACTGTGTAGTTGTTTGACTTGTTTAACTTGTAACTGTATACGTTATTTTATAATGAACGCATTGTGGTTGCATGATTTTGTGTTTGGCTGTATAACATGAAACACCTGTTGAAAACTTAAACTGTTTATAACATGAAAGGACCCGACGAAACAGACTGTTTCGCCATATACATTCCGACGAAACTGATGTGTTTCGCCATCAAGCAACTCGACGAAACAGTGTGTTTCGCCATAGCACTTCACGACGAAACTGATGTGTTTCGTCGGCCCATTGATTCGCAAAGCCCATTAAGGGCCCAGAACGGTAATTCGTGTATATTAACGTAAACCGACTTCCTGTTTCACACTTTTAACAAAAATAGAAACCCTAGAACTCTCCCTTTTGAAAAGGCGATAGCCATCTTCAACCATCATCTTTCTCTCTCGAATCCTCCCTTGTTCATCCCGAATATCTCGGTTAGTGCGTGCTCGTCTAATCGGTTTCTTTGTCCCTTGATTTCTTTATACATATTGTGTTTATGCTTGATTTCTGGATTATAGGAGGGTATGTTGATGATACTCGGTTCTGAATGTTGTTTATATGGCCTGATTCTGAATACACATTAGTATCTTGATAGGAATCGATGATATGTTGTAGTATGTTAATCTATATGTTGTACACATAACCTAGGGTTCGTTCTAGACGTTAAGAACTGTGATGCTTATGTTATGATGATGTTACGATGATTCTGTGTTGAATGATTACTGTATGATTGAGGAATTGCTGTTTTACGGCTGTTAGGGTTTATGTGTTTTTTTCGTATCTGCTGTAACTGATGTCTGCGAAACTGAACTGTTCGACGAAACAGAACTCTCGGCGAAACAGAATGTGTTTCGCCAAGAGTAGTCGACGAATCAGAAGTTCTGTTTCGCCAGGGGACACCTCGACGAAACAGAATGTGTTTCGCCAATATTGTGATTCGTCACTATATGTGTTTCGCCACTATCTGTGTTTCGCCAACATGCGTGTTTCGCCGAATAGCTGACCTGTGCAGTAACTTGAGTTAATTCTGTTAAATGCTAACTGGAATATTTAACTGCTGTTAAGTGTAGCCATCTTGTATATGATTGTGATTACGTGCTACATGTTTATACGTGCATAATTTGGACACAAACTGATTTCGCATACGTGCATACTTTAGGACGTGATTGACTTACTTTGAGCACATACCTAGCATACCGAGCGAAACAAGGTGAGTTCACACACTTTCTAAGGCATGGGATTCCCGGTGGTTGGGAATGGGTTAAAGGAATTAAAAGGAACCTACATATCCTCCTTGGGTAGGATATGTACCGCCATCCTCCATGGGTAGGATGCCAATATTAATCCTGCGTATTCTCCTTGGGTAGAATACGTACGTTCGTCCTCCTTGGGTAGGACAACAACCTTAACTATACTAGAACGATCTTCGCAAACATGCCGGGAATGGCCGCGAACTATACTTTAATCTTCGCAAACATGCCTGGAGGGCCGCGATACAAACATAACCAGTCTAGAAAACATGGGAAACCCCCACTAATCTTCGCAAACATGCCTTGAGGGCCGCGATGCTATTACATACGATGCATGATTACTAATCAATCATATGATTTACGAAATGAACATTATGACTAAATAACCAACTGTGAACTCGCTCAACTAGTTGTTGACTCTCTGTTACATGCCTTGCAGGACCATAGGTACTTTTGGAGCTTGCACGGGAGGCACAGTCGTTGTGGACATGGATCGTGAATGTGTTGTTAAACTTTATAACTTTTTGTACTTAAACATATGTTGGGTTTACATTAAATGCTTCCGCGACACACTTGTTTATATTTGGTTTTGTAAACACCTATCGTATTGATGAATGACTTTTGATACATACTTATGTTCAATATGATTGGTGGCTTGATCCTGGTCATGTCACGCCTCCAAGCGGTAGTTTTCCGTGTGTGGATTTTGGGGGTGTGACAGTTATGAACCAACATATATTGAAAAAAACATAAAGCAACCTTAACCAACATATTAACAAGTGTTAACGGATGTAAATAAACTCTTCTAAACTATAATCTGTAATTTATAATACATTATAAAACATTTTAGATGAACAACATAGTAATTTCTTTAGATTTTTAAAATCTCGGGGTCATAACATTACTATGCATGACCCTTTGAACTCGACTAAGTAGGTCCACAGCCTCTGGCGCCAGAAAACCAAAAGTATCAAAAGCAAATGGGATAAACACGTGCTGGTTGTCAAGGCACGCTTTCTCATGCTTGATCACTTTACCCGAAGCAGCCTGGCCCACTGTGAAAGCACTACTCCTTAAGCCCACAAGCGGGGAAACCCCTGTTAAATCCACACAGGCGTGTTTTCCCCTACCCATCCAAAGACCAGAATGTCGGCTGGTCGAAGGGTAGATCTCCCTTCCAACGGGTCTGTTAAGAAATTAACGGGAGCCTCTTTCTTAGCAGAAATATCAGCGCACCTGAATATGTCAAAAAGGACATCCCTAACCAAATCATGTCGGTATTTGAACCCCGGGAGCTCTCTACAATGAACAGCATGCTCACCAAAAGAATCCAAACACGCCTTATGACAAACTGGGCAAACCTCATCAACTGGGAATAAAGGAATCATGAGGCGATACTTAAGGATAGTACGGTACTCCACCGGCGACATATGCTGGCCTAACCCATCTATAGGTATAGCAAGAAGAAAATCTTGTGCATGTGGTGCTCGGAGACACTCGAAAACGGCTTTTTGTCTAACGGTCAAGTCAGACTGCACTTTGATTTCGTGAACAATTTTACTAAAAAGAGCACTCGCCAATGCATGTTATGACCCCGAGATCGATGAACGTAGTTTTTAAAAGGCTTAGTTTTGCTATTCAAAAAGGGGTAGCGGTGCAACTTGTTGCCCGTTTACCAATTATCTCGATGTAAATTCTTCGATTACATTGTAAAAAAAATAATAATAAAGGTTTTAAAATGATTATTACAACTTTCTAAGCATATGATACAAGTGTTCTATGCAATAGTTTCTAGTTTGTCCTTATTTGATGAACTTCTTGTCATTCTAGCTTTGGCTGAATGGTAGAGACTCTTGCCTCTCGGAGAAAAGACTAGTATTCAAATCCTTGCATATGGAGCAATTAGTATTTGTTAATGTAGTTTAGAAGTAGAAGTAATGTAATCATTGTCATTCAAAAAAAGTTTAATAAACTTATCCTGATCAATACATCATTTAATACACACAGATTATTTAATTCATCACATTAAGTATCATTATAATTATAACTAGTAATATGACCCGCGAACAATGTGTGTCGTTGCAACATCAGATGGATTAATTCGAACATTATATGATGCGTTAATTATATGCAAACACGTTCTTCGACGTATTCGATCAAACTCAATTGAACAAAACCTAGGTTGCGTCATTTAGTTGGGTTCCACCTAACCACTACATCACCATTACCTTTGCATCAATTCCCAAACACATAGTATTTGCATTTATACTGTAAGATGAAAATGCATTATATTTGACCTAACTCATTTCAGAACAAAATTTACATCAAACCTAGACCAACTGAAAACATATATAAAAATAACATGAAAACTTATTATATTAAATCCGACTTGTTTTCGAAAAAAATATGTCATGGATTTATACTAACACGCGCGTGAGAAAATAGTGTTTTTTTTAATTTATGTCAAAACGTAGACCAACTAAAAATGTACATAAAAATAAGCATGGAAAAGTATTATATTTGACCCATCTCGTTTCCGAAAAACTGACTTCGAAACGTGAATTTATACTAACACGTACATAAAAATAAGCACATGAGAAATAGTGTTTTGCGTTAAAGAATGAAAATACGGCAATAAACTTGAAACGTTAGAAACTCAAAGAGTGAAAATGAGTTTTTATAAAGTTTTTAGTATGTATAATGGCTGAAAGTATTTATTTTGAAAGTATATGGACTTGTTTGGTCAGTGACAGAGGCCATCGACTTTGTGTTTAAGATAGATAGAATTACTATAAATTAAGATTTAATTTTACATTTACTACTTATATTTTATAACTAAATACTATTTAAATTAAATTTTACCTTATTTAAATACTCAAGTATATAATTACTAAATATTTATATATATACTATTATGACCGTCGTCGTCTCCGCCGTCGCCACCACCACCAACAACAACAACATCTACTGTGGTCATATCTAAAATCATTATTGGCACCTTAAGAAACCTTTGGACATCTACATCAACGCCGTTTCCAAATTTGTACACTTTATAATATTCCGTCAGTTGACCCAAACATAACCAGTAAAAAGACTAGTTTGCCCTTTTCCCATCTCAATACATGTCCCCTTCGTTTAAACTAACTCTCATATTACAACCCCGCGTTATACCAAAATTATTTTCCCTCCAAATTCAAATTCTAAAATATCAAACACCATACAATAACCACATCACAAGCATAATTACAACCTAATCACCTATATTATGAGATTAAAATGAATCCCACATATATAATCAACCAAAACAAACACGAACATGATACAAACATTATATATATATATATATATATATATATATAATCCCCATTATTTTAGTTGAAACCTATAAAACGAATCCCACATATATAATCAACCAAAACGAACACGAACTGTAACACCTTGGAATTTTATATCAAAACACGTGTCCAATCAACTCTCAAATATGCCACAATGTTGGACGAGAGGAAGTAATTGTGTAAAATAGTGGAAGAATGAATGTGGAGGGACTAAATATGTCAACATGGCAAAGATTAGCCTCTGAGTGACCCTTACGGACCGCAAGGCCTAATGCCTTACGGACCTTAAGGTTAATAAATTATTGTTGCAGAAAGACGGTTATGGATTGTGAGCCATTGGAGCTTACGGACCGTAAGAAAATATGAAACCATGGGCGTTGAGGTCCTTAAGGACAGTAAGCGATGAACCCTTACGGTCTGTAAGGGATCGTGTTGGCAGTTGTCACTTGTAGACCAAGGCAGTCTGCTCATGTGCCACTTCTCTCGCTAAATGCCACTCTTTCCATGGTCTTGACACATCACTAGACACCTGCTAACATCCTAGAACATCCCTTAACACTTGGCTTAATCTTACAACACTTCTCCAAGTATAAATAGCAACCATGAGTGAACCATTTTCCTTGCTCATTCTAACAATCATTCTCTCTACTCTCTACTGGAGTTTGCTTCTTCTTTAGAGGCCTCCTCTGAGTTCAAGCTTCATCCTAGAAATTCTTACTTCTTTTATTTTGTAGGCTAAGTAATTAACCGAAAGTCAAGCAAATTGATTTTTACTTTGACTTTCGGTTATGACCATTATGGTCCAACCATTGTTCGAATTGAACATGGCTGCGTGATCTTAATATGGTAGGTGATAATTCCCTAAGAGGGCATCTCCTGAAGATCATGTTAAATTGGTCAAATGACGGCTCAAGGTTATAATAAAATAAAAGTCAAAACGCATTTTTTTGGAAAATATATAAAATGAACTTATAAACGTTTAAACACATATTTTTTTACATTATATCAGTTGGTATAATATATTAGAACATGTTTAAGCATGTTCACTTGTCATTTCCAGTTTATAGTTCGGTTTGCAACCGAAAGTCAGGCAATTTGACTTCTGCTTTGACTTTTTATTCTGACCCAATTTAGCTAAGTTAGCTACTGATTTGAAGTTGCATTATGATCATATTTATGTATAGAATAACCCCCTGAGGTTATACCATTTGATCATAATCAGTTGTCGGGTTTTATGCAAGTTCTTGAATTATGCCATAAAAATACCAATTTTGCCCTTTTGTGTATAAAATGGTTTTAAACCATAATGAACTTATCAAATGGAATACCTACTAATATGGTAATGTAATAATCATGTTTTGGCATAATGAACTTGACATTGACTCTTCCGATCACCCGATACCGCCTATGCGCGTACGGTTGACTTGTATAACTCAGTTATGCAAGTTAACCGAATTGGATCAATTCTTTTCATTTTCACTTCAAATCCAGAATGTTATGTTGTTTACCCATATTATATAAGTCATAAAACTAAATTCTATCCAGTCACCGTTTAATCTAGCGTACCGTACCGTTTTCTTTGTATATTAGTTAACCGGTCCAAGTCTATGACTTGAATATGACCTGTTAACATTCTAATGGGTTATTATACCATTCATTCCAGACTAAGGGCGTCCAGTAAATTGCAACCTTACTTGTTATTTTGTTTAAATGGATGTGCTTATATATTGTCTTTGGATTGTAAAGACTTAAGCCAAGTAAATACTCTTAACCTATTTTCCCTATACAGGCTTGGGAGACGGTAAATTATTACTGCTTGGTCGGGTATGGGATCAATGACGGATTGTGTCTAAAAATCCAAATAACTCATTTTAATTCGTATTGCTTGATAACTTAAACATTGGGAGTTAATAGGACCGTGTCCTGGATATCCTCGGCTCATTTAATTGCAAATGGCCACGACTTAAGCACGAGGTGTAGAAATACACCCGACAAACGCTAATGCTATAATAAATATTTTCTTACCCTTTATAGGGATACCCTTTTATAAGGTTAAACTAGCGTGTCGGTTAATCATGTTATCGGAGTTTAGTTCTGGGCCCCATATGTATTGACAAGCATGTAATACTGATAACAAGAGACATATTTTATCCCAAGTTATTTATGAAATATATGTGCCATAGTGTGCATAAAATGATTTTGAAAGAATTTCAAAATGTGTCGGTTATTTGTATTTACCAGTGTAAACTGACGTATATTCAAAAGACTAAGCGCATGTTGCAAAGTACGTAAATAGGCTGGAAGTTGCCCTTTAATTGCTTAAGTGGAATTTGCAACTCCATGCAAGATGCCTAGTAATCTTTTTATGTAATAATTTGTTTATCCGATCCGCCTTTGGATCTTATTACAGTTTGGTCTGTAAAATATTTTAAACTTTGGGCATTTGTAATTTGTAATAATTTATATTCCCAAGACTTCCGCTGTGTTATTGTGAATATTTGTATCAATTTGTCATATACCCCAAGTCCGGGCCCACCAGGAAATCAGGGTGTGACACGAACATTATACGAACATTTTATATATAATCCACATTATTTAGTCGAAACCTATAATATCAACCAAAACTATATATAATCCACATTATACAGTCGAACACGAATTCGAGCATTATATATAAGCCAACATTATATAGTGGAACATGAACACGAAATATAACCACATTATATACAAGAAATATAACCACATTATATAGTAAAAAACGCAAAATATAATCCACATTATGCACAAAATATAACCACATTATATAGTTGGACACAAACATTATATATATATATATATATACCTACACTATATAACCAATACGAATACTAACACTATATATTTCAACACGAACATCACATCATCAAACGAAATGACCCGAAACGTACATATATTCAACCAAATTAAAGCACCTGAAACCTATATATGTTCAACCATATCAACCAAATCACCACAAAATCATCAAATATCACACAAATAACTACTATGTAAGTTAAACTAATAAGCGATATAAGTTAATATAAGTTAAGTGGATAAGTTTCTACCCAAGTTATGGTTCCTAAACACACACACACTATAACAACCCTCCTGAATTTTTCTGACACCTTAATATATTTTAAAATACCCCTATATGTCCTAAAATACACCCCGTATGATAAACCCGAGCCCAAAATATGAAATATCATTAAAAATAAAATAAAAACAAGAAAATTAAGGCTGTCGCTGGGCGCGTAGCCTTTGGCTACTGCCTATGAGGGCTGCGAGCAATCAAAAACGAGGCAACACCCGGTGTTGACACGTGGCAGCATGTGTTGGACCTATACTCGTGACCCGGATCAGCTACGGCCTAGACACCCTACTACGCGGGCCGCGTAAGACGACCCTTAAGTCTACGCGGGAAACTCGAAATGTGGCCCTATAAAGGGGGAGCTCGGGCTTCAGTCTCAAATCGCTCAGTCTTTTTCTCTCTCAACGAAATTCTGAAGAGTAGGCATGATTTTCAAGTGTAATACCCCCTAATTAACGAAGTTCTGCCCCAATGTAAGTATTATAACCCCGGTTACGTATTAGATACGCTGCCCGATTAATCCAGGGTTCCTTAACGGCTGTCGGGGTTCTGCCCGACGTAGTCGTTGGAATGTCGTCTCGGGGAGGGTGTTACTAATGTAAATAATGGGTTATTTTACTAACCTATGTGCATTTGTGTAAATTATAGATAATCACCAGGAAACCCTTACAGAAAACCTAAGACAGCAATGTGAGTTTATCCTCTTTTGTAAACCTTTTTGGTAACTGTTTTTACAAAACCTTAATTATTTTACAATGTGATTAAGCAGTGATTGAGTCTTTGTAGTTCTTCAATTACTGCCGTATATTGGGGTTTTGTATACAAAATGTGGAACACGTTACCATTGGACAATGAGTTAGCCAATGTGTAATATGACCCACCAGTCAGGATTGACAATACTGAATGAGTAATTGTGTAGAAATAAACAATGTGATAGCTCTCAATACTGTGTTAATTGATAAAACTCTTCTTGATTAAACTGGGATTCACTCACCAGTATTTCCCATTGACAAATGTTTTTAAAACGCATTTCAGGTAACAAAATGTAAAAACCAATTAGAAGAAAGCCAGCTGGAGAGCACTGACGGCTTGGAAAAATGTGGCTATAAAAGTTACCTAAAAGACGATGTTTTAAATTTAATAAAATAGGGTTTATCCCTATAAAAATGTTGTAATAAGAAACTTGGGTTTTACCCATTATTAATATAAAATATGGTGGTTTTACTCTGAAAAACATTTCCTAACTACGGTCCTGATGAAATTTCCGCTGCCAAAATAATAAACAAATGATACCACCAAAATTGGTCTCGCGGCCGCCCGTTCCCGGGACAGATAAGGGGGCGGGGGTTGCGACAGGAGGTGGTATCAGAGCTAAGTCACTGATTCAGCCACATAAGTGTTCTGCTGACATCAATATATTATCCAAATTGTTAGGAAATAAATTATGAAAATACGTGTATATCTGTATTTTATTGTTATGTGTTATTTGACTATTTCTTAGTTTACAGTATGAGTGATCAAGGACCCTCAGACGTGTATCGTCAGTTGTCTGATTCACCTAGGAGTGAAGGTACTTCTTCCCAGCCTACCCTCTCTGGGTATTCAGTTGATCAGGAAGATGGGATGTTTGTCTTTAAGGCTCAGTCTGAAGAGCCATTCCCTCAGGAAAAGAGAGGATGGTTCAGTAAGGGAGCATTCGAGCGTAGGAAAAGAATGCGAAAGTTGCAACAGCAAAGAGTCCTAGCAGCCGCTAAGCGAGAGTCAGATGCCCATACACAGGATATGCTTAATAGGAGCTTAGCCAATTTTCATATCCTAGTAACAACTGTTGCCGACCCAAATCTGGAACAACTAGTAGCCCCACAACCCTTACCTTTATTCCCCACTCAGCCGATGGAGATAGAAAACAACCTCAAAAATCAAGTAGAAATGCATGATTTCAACCCTGAGGAGATAGCTAGGATACCAGCCCCTAATCCCTTAGACCCAAATTATGATCCATGGTTCGATGATCATAGGGATTATGTGCCACGCTATCACCTAAACGACGAAACCATGCCAAACTTAGCAGCCTATCCAGGTCTGGACCCTCTAGATCCCTACTACGACCACGATGAATACATTAGGGAGATCTTAGAGAATCCGTACCCTCAGGATAATCCCATGCCCCAGTACCCAGACCCAGTACCTGCACCTGCACACCCCCAATGAGTGCAGAAAATGTGCATGAGCTCCGAACTTTCGGAGAAGAGATCTTAGAGAGTAGTGAGAGGATGAGGCAGGTAGGAGAGCGACTCGTCTAGAAATATGACGAGCGCAATATAGATTACTGGATGAATCCAGACCAGTGAAGGTGATGGTGGAGTTGGTAATACTAATAATATAATAATATATAATATATTTATATGAATATATATATAATATATGTTGTAGTATAGACCACTTTATGGTTAGCGATGCATAATAGTATTGTAATTTCCAAATTTCAGTATCAGTTTGTAGTAGATGTATAATAGATAAGAAAGAGTAAAGTCGCAATGCTCGACGTTTTTGATCAAGATGCGTGTCATGTGATTGATCGTATTAAGATATTATCTTGTGATATTAATATGTGGTAAATTTTTAAAATTCAGATGGCCGACCAAGTGAATCCAGATAATAACCCGGATAACGGAAACCCAAACAACCATAACGGAAACCAAGTGGACAACAGTGTCATCCAACACGTAGTGGCACAAGGAATAATAGATGCAATGCCATATATTATTCAAATGGTTAGAGAAGCAGAAAATAAAAGTAAACATGATAGTAAGCGACCCTCTGAACCTGAACACAGCGTGAACAATGGACCCGTACTTCAAATGCCCATTCCCAAAAGGAGAAGAACCGTGTCTTACGGTTGTTCTTATAAAGAATTCTGGTCTTGTAAACTGTCACGACCCCCGGCCCGGTTTGACCCGGTTCAGGAGCCGCGAGAGAGAAATCCCGTGGTATTTATTTTAATTGAGTTGCCAGCCGAAGGTTTTCGCAGGATCTTTTTAAAATTGAAAATGCCTGATTTATTTTATTTCATAATTTAGGATAAAACCTCGTAATTTACAATATAGTGATTTCACTGGGAAATCCTAATTTTACAAAACATGTTTCTTTATTTATATTGAGCCACTTCCTTAAGCTTGTAGTGCTTCGCGGCACTTTTCTTGGATCACAACAGATCACCTGAAACATGTTTGAAAAATGTTTTGTCAGCGGGGAAATACTGGTGAATCATTCTTTTTAGTAAAACCAACACATTGTTATAATTTACAGTATTAAGAGCGATTACAATGTCTACATATATCAACCATATACCCACGGTATTTGTCACTCGACCACCTATTGGCTATCTCGTTGTCCAATGGTGTCTGTGACTATGGTCATATCACCCCTTGGCTAACTCGTTCTCCAATGGTGACGATTATCAAGTAATGTATACAAAACCACACATACCGGCTGTAATTTGGAGATTACAAAGACTTAATCCCTGTAATTATAACTTTGAACACAAACATGATTTTGAAAACAATTTTGGTAAAAAGAGAATGACTCACATTGCAGATTTATGCGGGCGGAGTTTAGCCTACTGATTATCCTGATAACCTAATTTAAATAACAATGCATACGAACTAGGTTAGTAACTAATACAACATTTACGATAGCTCACGCGATTAAACCCTCACAACGAATGACAAAGTGCAATACTTAAACATCCATCGATTTCACGACGAATGACAAAGTATAAACCCAATTTAAGCAGCACTTAGAGATTCATTGGATAGTTTCAATCGATCGGACATTGAATTGTAGCAGCGATCGAGTTAATACCCGGTATCGTAGCAACACCTCACTAATTTGAGAGTAATATTCGAATTATGGCATTAGAACTTTGTTTTTGTGAAATATTTTCGACATCAGAGGACTGCTCGTAGCTCGAACTATTTATAGGTGAATTTTAGGTCTGTCGCGGCTCGCGTAACCCATCGGCCAAAGCTTATGCGACCCGCGTGGCCACCTGGTCTAGGCGTAGGTTTGATTGGTCACGAGTAGGCTTGCCAGCTGGTCACCACGTGGCTCGGGAATGCTTATCCGGTCAAACCTTACATTGACGCGACCCGCGTAAGGCTAAGCAAACCCTTACGCGGCCCGCCTAAAACCCACAATTCTTGTTTTATTAGCTTTTCATGCATAGTAGTGTTCCAGGGGTTCGGGTTTTTACTTACGGGTCAAATTGGAACATTTTTTAGAGTCCTTACATCCTCCCCACCTTATTTAAAATCTCGTCCTCGAGATTTATTGAAATAAGTGAGGATATTTTCGCTTCATTTCCAATTCCAACTCCCAAGTGTATTCGGGTCCTCTTTTCGAATCCCACTTGACTTTGACTAGTACCAATCGCTTGTGTTTGAGAAACTTGATCTTTCGGTCTTCTATTTGAAGCGGTTTCTCTATGAATTTTAACTTTTCATTTACCTCTATATCCTGAAGAGGCACTACCAGGGATTCGTCTGATAGACACTTTTTGAGGTTGGATACATGAAATACATCATGTACTCCAGCTAATTCTTTTGGTAGTTGTAAGCGATAGGCCACTGGTCCTATACGTTGGATTACTGGAAATGGTCCTACGTATCGTGGACTTAGCTTTCCTTTCTTACCGAACCGAACTACTCCTTTCCAAGGAGAAACTTTCAAGAGTACCTTGTCTCCAACTTGGAACTCTAGTGGTTTGCGTCGATTGTCGGCATAGCTCTTTTGGCGATCTCGAGCAGTCTTTAGTCGTTCCTTGATCTGAGTGATCTTATCAGTAGTTTCTTGCACAATTTCAGGACCTAATAATTGACTTTCTCCTATTTCTACCCAACAAACTGGAGTTCTGCACTTTCATCCATACAGTACTTCAAATGGGGCAGCTTCAATGCTTGCATGATAACTATTGTTATAGGAGAATTCGATCAAAGGTAAGTGATCGTCCCAATTTCCACCAAAATATATCACACAAGATCGGAGCATGTCTTCCAGGGTTTGTATCGTCCTTTCACTTTGTCCATCCGTTTGTGGATGATATGCAGTACTTAAATTTAATCGGGTTCCCATTTGTAACAACCCTCACCTTCGTGCGTTGTTACTACTCGATATACTCGTTACGCCTAGAACCAGAGATTCGGATCATAATGTAACTATATCGCATACATCGCTATTCGAAGGATAATCGCATAATTTCGCAATACAATATCACTATACTACACCACACCAATCACAAACACTAACACTCACGATGACATTGGGTGAGGACCTATTCTACCCTCCTCAGTGGTCGTGATGTGTCGAAACGCAGACAATTAACGCTAACAAAGACTCTCGGGTGAGTGCTATAGCTCCAGTCATCGTGACGATGATGACAATACGAGTGAATGGTACCCCGTCAGTCTTTGTGGCACAACACGCAATAACGTTCACGATAACATCGAGAAAGAACCTATACTACCCTCCTTGATGGCCGTGAAACGTCGCTAATACTCGCATACTCGAATCAAAAACCGATTGTTAATTATCGAAACTTTGAATTATGTATACGTAAATACGACCCCTAGTGATATATATACATATATAATAATAATATAAATTAACTATGAAAAGCGCGTACTTCGAAAACTATCGAAACGATAAAAAACGTAGAAATTCACCGCACCGGGGTGGCCATCCGGATGGACAGCCTCATCCGAATGGATGGGCCATCCGAATAGATAGCCATCCGAACGGATAGCCATCCGACCCAAACACCTTTCAGCTCCACTTTTTGCCTATAAATACCATATCACATCACTTGAACAGTGATGTGACAGCTCCCACTCGACCAAGCACGCTCTAGGACCCTTTTCTCTCGATTCCTCGCGATTCCGGTAAGATTTCAACCTAAAACTTGTACTTCTACGATCTACACTCAATTATACATCATTCTGTCTTTCAAAACTCGATTTCTAACCATGAAATCTACTGATTTGAGGTGTTTTAAGGTGATGTCACCAAGAGTTCATATGAACTTCAAGTTGTGACCTCATTCCACCATAAACGACTCAGATCTGGGTGATTTCCACATGTTTTTGATAACCAATCTCACCTAAATCTATATATTTAACCAAGGAACTGTGCGATTTCGAGTTAAACATGAGAAACCGTCAAGAACGGCCAGATCGGATGGAACGGGGTGATTCCCGGCCGTTAGAACGGGTCGAAACTGATGGAATTTCAATTGTTAATACGAAATCACACCATCCCAGTAGAAACCGCACGTATTTCCCCCGAAAACACTAAAAAACAGTTGGTTGGAACGTTAAAATAGACGTGTCATCCGAACGGATCACATGTCATCCGAACGGATGACAGCAAGATTGACCAGTCAACGGGTTATCCGGCCGGATAGCTTGTCATCCGACCGGATGACAGCCATCCGATCCAAACCAACCCATCCGATCCAAACGTCATCCGATCCATGTGTCATCCGATCGTATGAGCCCATCCGAACGGATGAGCACCACCCGACCAGATAACTGACTTTTCGACGCCATTCTCGCTTATCCGTGCATCGTTTACTGTATCTTTCAATGATTTAACGTAGACGTACTCGCAACCGACCCAATCAAGTTGTATTTTCGCTAAATACGCACTGTGAGTATACTTGAACCCTTTTTAATCGCATTTTGGGTGTAACATACGTTTATAACAAATCGAACTTATCAAACAAATTATTCAATCAATCGAATTATCACTTGCGAATAACCGTTATGCATTGATATACGTGATGCTAGTTGCATATGTGCTAGGGCTTATACTCGCGACGTCCCACCATGACTAGTATAGTACTATTGCGCTCGACGGGGTCTAGTTTGCCATCCCATATTCGAGCATCGAGGACTTAGTTGGTAGTATCAGCTTTGTGAGTGTATATGTCGTGTGTTACGTTTATGCATATGGAATTTCGCTACACTTTTTATCCATTATGCTATACATATCAAACCTGTATACTCGCCAATACTTTTGTATTGACAAATATTTTAACGTATGTTGCAGGTTAGATCGCAGACTATATCAAATCAAGCTAGGAAGTCTAGAAACTCAACTAAAATCTAGGTTGTCGGATTTGTATTGTTCGAGAGGACAAGAAATCTATGATAACTTATGTGATTGTATTATTTGTTAGTATGGGATAACGAATGTATTAAATATTATCGCAATATAGTTGTTATGGATTTTCTTGAGCAATCTGATTCGCCTAGTGTCGCGCCCCGATGATTCCGCCATCGGTTGGGGTGTGACAGATTGGTATCAGAGCCATAACTATAGGGAATTAAGCAAGACTCGACCTAGTCCGGGTCGACGTCTTAGAATTTGACCTAGTCTATAGTCTAAGTACCAACAGGCCGACTCGTACGAACCCAGTAGGGTCGTATCGGGCCTACTTGATACTCTCGATCGAAATTACTAAAAGCTACAACTTTGTGTGAACACCGCGTACTACAGCTTCACACGAAGGAGCCTTTCCTAAGGCCGAAATACTACTTAGCCTTTCCTAAGGCCAACACAATACACATGTTTTCGAAAATACTCGCATAACGAAACCGAGCGATCCAGTCGAGACCAGGTGTGAAAACCAAGAACTCTCGATAGGATTACTCACTCAGCGCATTTTTCTAGCACGAGCACCTTTCATCGAGTTAGGAGTGACATCCACATCTCGACGAAAGTCTCCATTTCGAAATCTAGTGGAACACACGAACTTATTCGAGGAGCATAACCACAATTAGGAACAAAGCTGCTAAGTCAGGGGTGAAACCCGTACCTTAATAAGCCATCCCACTCTCTGAATTGGTTTTCAAAAGTTCTCCCCAAGGACTCGACTATCACGATAACTCGAGCCACGTGATGACTAGGAAAACGAATGCCATGAGCTGCATCCCAGTGGAAGCATGAAGTCTTCTAGGTCAGCGCGCATGCTCGAACTTGTTGAATATAGTTGGGGTTACCTTGGGTAGTCGACGCCTAAACACCCAAGGCACTCTATCATACGACCCGCCGATTTTACGAACTGGTTGGAACTCATTTACGTTTTGAAACTTTAAGCTTATTCGATTTCTCGATTTAACGATTTTCACTCCCTGCTTTATAAACGCACAACTCGCACAGCCATCGCAATCTAAAACGAGACTCGAATGTTCGCAACAAAACTAATGCATAATCTATCGCCTTCGCTCTCGATTTCTCACTTCAACGCGTTCTCGCATGTTCTAAATCAGCCTGTATGTGTAGGAATACAAATTTCAATTATATAAATACATATAAATACGTATAAACGACAAGTCATTATGTGAGAACTTAGGGATTTCATGTCTCCTATGTGGCTCCTATGTGATTCGCATTACTATTATACTATCGCATCAAGTTTTAAACGCGCTCAATCGCATCGCAAAACTCAAAAATCATTATGATCGAATCTCATTCCAAGTCTCTTCCTGTCTAGATGCCTTCCAACGACTCTACCTCGAGACGAATAGCTAGGAGAAGAGCCAAACGAAGCGCCGATAAAAGGATTGCATCACTTATGACCAAGGAAGTGGTCAAGCTCATTCCTCAAATTGCCGCTCGAGTGCACTCTCTCAGCAACTCTCGAGCCTCGGAAGACTCCAAGACAGAAGCGCCACAATCTACTTTTCTCTACAAACACTTCAAAGCCTGTGACCCGATGGAGTTCACGAGTGAAGGAGGTGTATCTCAACTACTCCAGTGGTTCGATTCTATCGAAGTTACCCTTCGTCAAAGTGGGTGTCCCAATAATTTCCGTACTACTTGCGCTACCGGAGTATTTCAATCACGAGCACTCGACTGGTGGACCGCCGAACATAACAAACGTGGGATCTCCGCAGCTTACGCTCTCTCTTGGGATGAGCTGAAAGAACTCATGAAGGAAGAGTACTGTCCTCCTCACGAAGTTCAGAAGCTGGAAGACGAATTCTGGAAAATCAAGCAAGTCGAAAGTGACAACGCTGGCTATACCGCAAGGTTCAAACAGCTTAGCATAATCTGCCCAAGTCAAGTCAACACTTCAGAAAAAGCCATTTCGAAGTACATTCGCGGCCTGCCTGAGTGTGTGGGTGATTTTGTCAAGGCTGCAAGACCTGCTACCATCGAAGAAACCTATCGCTTAGCCGCAGAAATCAACAATAAACGAATCATGGAAGGGTTCTTCTCCAGGAATCCTGTCAAGCAACCTTACCAAGCAATCGCCATTAATTCTTCAGGCGATCCTGTTCACGATTCTTCTGACGAATCTGCTGACGATTCTTATGACGAATCTGCTAACGATTCTTCTGACGAATCTACTGGCGATTCCTCTGACAAATCTACCGACGGATCTTCCAACAACTCAACCAAAGATTCTGCAAGTGAGTCCTCAGACGAATCCTCCAAAGACGACACCTCTTCGCAAGACACCGACAAACCCAGCCGCAAATGAAAGACTTTAAGCCTGAAGTCGTCAACCACCGAACTGCCGCAGCCGAAGCCTCTTCAAGCAGTTCCGGCATTTCCAAAACGAGCATACACTAGAGCTCATTCTCAGTGTTACTCATGCACCTATCATCATCCAGTTGGGGCTGACTGTCGCTATTGCTGTAACTGCAACCGGTACGGTCACTTCACCCGCAACTGTCGCATCAAACCGCGAACTTAAGTACAACAACAACAGCTCCAGCAAAAGTCTTCAGCATCAAACATCTAGCAAGCGTAGGATAAAGTTGTAATGATACAAATTTTCGACGTTAATTTTTAAGTTTTGAACCTACTCTATTACTCGATGTTGCCACTATGCGTAACACTAACTCTCGTTTCCGTATTCTCTTTCACGCTAGTCGTCGCACTTAGACTAGATTCACACACATACTATATTCTATATCACGAAATAATATGTTTTACCCTCACTACACTCTTAGAACGAGGTGCGATAAACGTGCAAGGGACGATTAATCACGGGTGCACACGGGATTATTTGGGTCAGTGCACGGAGATCGTAGAAAATTCTAAAAGTGCCATAAGCGTTACGACGAAATATGACACCACACCACAGGATCTAAGTAGTAGGGGTCAAGCAAGGTGTGCTTTATCATACTACTGAAGTTTCGTTAAGAAAGTGCCACATGGAGTTGAACGTTATTAGACCTATTATACTATTGTGATTATTTTCAACACACTACACTCAATCGCAAGGCGTAACAAACCGTATCATCGCGAGACTTGTCGTAAGTCTGCAAACGCAATGCAATCGCCTCATCGATGGACTCTGGAGAGTTTACCTCGCAGGACAATTGCATCAACGCAAGACTGGTCGCAAGATTGTAGCAACCAATCTCATCAAGTACATTAACGCTCACGATGTTGTTTGAGTGAGGACCTATTCTACCCTCCTCGATAATCGTGATCCGTCGCAACGTAACGATAAGCTTATTCGAAACAAAACCCGGCTAATCGCAATCGCTTATCATGTATATCTCGCAATCTCTATCGCTTATCATGTGAATCTATATCGCTTGCTGTGAATCAATCTATCGTTGTCGCCTACCGTTATCTGTGATGTTTGTCTTAAGTTAGCACACATGACCTCGCTTCACGAGATGAAGCTCATATGATTAAAGCAAGGTGTTTTAGTCATATCAGCGGGCTTTCGTGGAAAAAGGACATGTGGGGTCTGAAATTAGTTAAACTCTGTGGTGTTAACTCAATCAAATCGAACCGCATAAATCGCGCATGCCACCATCGCTTGCAACGCAACAACTGCCGCTTATCGTAATTCGTTTATCGCCACCGTCGTTACTGATGTTGTGCTATTCACGTAATCACCTAATCGTCTATCACTTGTCGTGTAGAGTTACCGCATATTCGCGTATCGTGTACCGATTATCGCTCGTTTGGGTATTCATTGCAGTCTGTGTGGTATTAGTACGCATGACACCACTTCACGAGGCAAAACTAACCTGGTTATACATGATGTTCCGCCATGTTAGCAAAATCTCGTGGACACGTGCCATGAGAGTTTAATGTGGAATCGAATCGAAAACGTGCCATTCATTTATCGCTTATCGCTCGACGCCTACCCAGACACGACACATAAATGCTTGTGTCATCAGGCTACTCGCGCACGCAATTATAGCTACGTTCGCAATTCAACTCGCCGGATTAACCTACCCAATTCTATCTTATACTCGGTCCGACTTCCTATCGATTGGGCTGAGTAAGCATGAATCCTGTCCTAATCATATCGGCACACCTGACACCGCCTCACGAAACAGAAGTAATATGGGCAGAGCATGGTGGATACACCGCTGGTACTTCCTATATATAAGTGTTTTAAACATATTAACAAACTTTCGTGGGAAAGTGCCAAGTGGGGCTCGATGATTAACTACCTTCCGTACTATCAAAACTTGTTTTTTTTTTTTTATAAAATTTTGATTTTAAACCGGTGGACAAGTGAAATTTTCTCACAATGAGGAGATAACATCGAATCAACTTAACTCCATGTCCAAGAAAAGTTTCATAAGTCCAGTTTTCTTTAAAAGCTTTTACAACATCAAAACAAAATCCCTCTTAAGACATTGGTTCGACACCGAAGTTCAGCTTGAACCCATGCCATAGGAGAGTTTTCGTAACCCCCATTTTCATCTTCGAATTTCTTAAAATGTGTAAAACCTAAACTTCCTTGCAACGTTGGTTAACATCGACTCAGTTGACCATACGTTAAAAGGAAATTGTTCGATATTTCCATCCAAATTCCTTTTGAATATCTAAAGCGAACGCTGGTTGTAACGTTGTCAGTTAATTCTACGGCATGAGAAACCTTTTCAAGTTCTTTAGAAATTTCAATCGCATCGGACTAACGAATTCTTCGCGACACGAGGTACTTTGGAACGCCAACTCGTGGGATATTGTTTTGTCATTTACGTCGCCTTATCGCTATCGCAACCGGCCTCTCTTATTCGAAACGCCCTCGCTTGTCAACTCGTGGTCAAATCACTCGCTGTATCGCTACTTACGTGGGATCAACTCTCAGAAGTCTATCTATTGGATTAATTTCGGGACAAAATTTCCTAAAGTAGGGGAGACTGTAACAACCCACACCTTCGTGCATTGTTACTACTCGATATACTCGTTACGCCTAGCACCAGAGATTCGGATCATAATGTAACTATATCGCATACATCGCTATTCGAAGGATAATCGCATAATTTCGCAATACAATATCACTATACTACACCAATCACAAACACTAACACTCACGATGACATTAGGTGAGGACCTATTCTACGAGTGAATGGTACAATTAACGCTAATAAAGACTTTGTGGCACAACATGCAATAACGTTAATAAAGACTCTCGGGTGAGTGCTATAGCTCCAGTCGTCGTGACGATGATGACAATACGAGTGAATGGTACCCCGTCAGTCTTTCTGGCACAACATGCAATAACGTTCACGATAACATCGAGAAAGGACCTATACTACCCTCCTTGATGGCCGTGAAACGTCGCTAATACTCGCATACTCGAATTGAAAATCGATTGTTAATTATCGAAACTTTGAATTATGGATACGTAAATACGACCCCTAGTGATATATATACATATACAATAATAATATAAATTAACTATGAAAAGCGCGTACTTCGAAAACTATCGAAACGATCAAAAACGGAGAAATTCACCGCACCGGGGTGGCCATCCGGATGGACAGCCTCATCCGAACGGATGGGCCATCCGAACGGATAGCCATCCGAACGGATGGGCCATCCGACCCAAACACCTTTCAGCTCCACTTTTTGCCTATAAATACCATGTCACATCACTTGAACAGTGATGTGACAGCTCCCACTCGACCAAGCACGCTCTAGGACCATTTTCTCTCGATTCCTCGCAATTCCGGTAAGATTTCAACCTAAAACTTGTACTTCTACGATCTACACTCAATTATACATCATTCTGTCTTTCAAAACTCGATTTCTAACCATGAAATCTACCGATTTGAGGTGTTTTAAGGTGATGTCACCAAGAGTTCATATGAACTTCAAGTTGTGACCTCATTCCACCATAAACGACTCAGATCTGGGTGATTTCCACATGTTTTTGATAACCAATCTCACCTAAATCTATATATTTAACCAAGGAACTGTGCGATTTCGAGTTAAACATGAGAAACCGTCAAGAACGGCCAGATCGGATGGAACGGGGTGATTCCCGGCCGTTAGAACGGGTCGGAACTGATGGAATTTCAATTGTTAATACGAAATCACACCGTCCCAGTAGAAACCGCACGTATTTCCCCTGAAAACACTCAAAAACAGTTGGTTGGAATGTTAAAATAGACGTGTCATCCGAACGGATCACATGTCATCCGAACGGATGACAGCAAGAATGACCAGTCAACGACCGACCGGATAGCTTGTCATCCGACCGGATGACAGCCATCCGATCCAAACCAGCCCATCCGATCCAAACGTCATCCGATCCATGTGTCATCCGATCGGATGAGCCCATCCGAACGGATGAGCACCATCCGACCAGATAACTGACTTTTCGACGCTATTCTCGCTTAACCGTGCATCGTTTACTGTATCTTTCAATGATTTAACGCAGACGTACTCTCAACCGACCCAATCAAGTTGTATTTTCGCTAAATACGCACTGTGAGTATACTTGAACCCTTTTTAATCGCATTTTGGGTGTAACATACGTTTATAACAAATCGAACTTATCAAACGAATTATTCAATCAATCGAATTATCACTTGCGAATAACCGTTATGCATTGATATACGTGATGCTAGTTGCATATGTGCTAGGGCTTATACTCGCGACGTCCCACCATGACTAGTATAATACTATTACGCCCGACGGGGTCTAGTTTGCCATCGCATATTCGAGCATCGAGGACTTAGTTGGTAGTATCAGCTTTGTGAGTGTATATGTCGTGTGTTACGTTTATGCATATGGAATTTTGCTACACTTTTATCCATTACGCTATACATATCAAACCTGTATACTCGCCAATACTTTTGTATTGACAAATATTTTAACGTATGTTGCAGGTTAGATCGCAGACTATGTCAAATCAAGCTAGGAAGTCTAGAAACTCAACTAAAATCTAGGTTGTCGGATTTGTATTGTTCGAGAGGACAAGAAATCTGTGATAACTTATGTGATTGTATTATTTGTTAGTATGGGATAACGAATGTATTAAATATTATTACAATATAGTTGTTATGGATTTTCTTGAGCAATCTGATTCGCCTAGTGCCGCGCCCCGATGATTCCGCCATCGGTTGGGGTGTGACACCATTGCTTCTTGGAAACTTTTCCAGAAATGGGAAGTGAAACGACTATCCCTATCTGATACAATGGAGAGTGGAACTCCATGTAAGGATACTACTTCGTCTACATACAACTTGGCTAACCTTTCCATACTAAAGGTTTCTTTCATGGGTAGAAAATGAGCTGATTTGGTTAATCGATCCACAATCACCCAAATCGCATCGTTACCTTTTCTGGTTTTGGGTAGCTTAGTAACAAAGTCCATTGTTATGAGCTCACACTTCCATACAGGCATTTCTAACTGTTGTAGTAGTCCTGATGGTTTCTGGTGTTCGGCCTTAACTTGTGAGCAAGTAAGACACTTAGAAACATATCTAGCTATGTCCTTTTTCATTCCTATCCACCAGAAATTCTTTCTTAAATCTTGATACATCTTATTGTTACCTGGGTGCATGGTATACCTAGATTTATGGGCTTCGTCTAAAATCTTATCTCTTAATTCTCCTTGCTTAGGTACCCAAATTCTTTTCTTATGGAATCTCCAAATTCCATCGTTTCCTTGTTCTAATTCTTTTATTCTTCCTTTCATTCCTTCAGCATCATCTTTGATGGCTGTTTCCTGGACATTTTTCAGTTGTTCTATTAAATCTAACTGTAGATTTAATCTCAGAGCACGAACTCGCCGTTGTTTCTCATGATACTTACGACTTAAAGCATCTGCAACTGCATTTGCTTTTCCTTTTCCTTCGTGATACTGAATATCACAGTCGTAATCGCTTAGGATTTCCATCCATCTCCTTTGCCTCATGTTTAATTCTTTTTGCCCAAATATGTATCTTAAGCTTTTATGATCCGTATAGACAGTGAACTTACTTCCATACAGATAATGTCTCCAAATCTTAAGGGCAAAAAGTATGGCTCCTAACTCTAAGTCATGAGTCGTATAGTTTTCCTCATGCTTTTTCAACTGCCTTGATGCATACGCAATTACATTCTTGTGTTGCATTAGCACACATCCTAATCCTAGTTTTGAAGCATCACAGTATACTTCAAAATCTTCAGTCCCTTCTGGCAACGCTAGGATTGGGGCATTTGTTAACTTTTGCTTTAGAATTTTAAACGCCTCTTCTTGCCTAGGTCCCCATTCAAACTTAACTGTTTTACAGGTTAGCTTAGTCAATGGCAACGCTATTTTAGAAAAATCCTTAATAAAGCGCCTATAGTATCCAGCTAATCCTAAAAAAGCTTCTAATTTCCATAGCTGATTGCGGAACTTTCCATTTGGTAATGGCTTCTATTTTGAAGGGATCTATATGAATACCTTCGTGGTTCACCATGTGTCCTAAAAATTGCACTTCCTGTAGCCAAAATTCACACTTCGAGAATTTGGCATAAAGCTTTTCTTTTCTTAACAAAGTTAAGAGTGCATGCAGGTGCCGACAATGTTCCTCCTTACTTTTGGAATAAATAAGTATATCGTCAATAAAAACAATTACAAATTTATCCAAGTACGGTTTACATATTCTATTCATCATGTCCATGAATGCCGCAGGTGCATTCGTTAGTCCGAAGGGCATGGCCGTAAACTCGTAATGACCATACCTTATTCTAAAAGCAGTTTTAGGTATGTCCTCTTCTTGTACCTTCAATTGATGGCATCCGGAGCGTAAGTCGATCTTAGAAAAATATCTAGCTCCTTGAAGTTGATCAAAGAGGTCATCAATCCTAGGTAATGGGTATCGATTCTTAATTGTAACTTTATTCAATTCTTTATAATCGATACACATTCGCATCGAACCATCCTTTTTCTTTACAAACAACACTGGAGCTCCCCAAGGAAAGGAACTAGGTTGTATGAATCCTTTGCTTAGCAATTCATCTAACTTCTTTTTCAATTCTAGCATTTCAGTAGGTGCCAACCGATAAGGTGCCTTAGCTATCGGTGTAACTCCAGGAATTAGATGAATCCTAAATTCGACCTCCCTATCAGGTGGTAATCCTGGCAATTCTTCTGGGAATACATCTGGGTACTCTAAGACTACCAAAATTTCCTTAAGTTCCTTACCTTTAGTGTTAATGATTACAAAAATCATATACACTACTCCTTGCTTTCGTTCATAACTAGCAACTTTCATTACTGAAATGAACTTCATGGGTTTACGTGGCTTATCTCCTGTAACTATAATTACTTCTCTGGTGGGTGCGTGAATTTCTATGGAGTTCTTATCACACAGGATTCGAGCATGATTGGCTACTAACCAATCCATTCCTAACACCACATCGAATCCAGCTAAATTCATAGGTAACAGATTTGCAGAAAATTTATGACATAAGAGTTCTATCTTTTCTTCTCGCAAAACCTTATTTATGTTAACAGAATTTCCGTCTGCCGTTTCGACTGTAAAAATCTGCCTAAGGTTAGTCAAAGGTAATTTAAGGGCTTGGCAGAATGAAGTATTGATAAAACTTTGGTTTGCACCAGAGTCAAATAATACTTTTGCGTAAACGTTGTGAACTAGGAACGTACCAGCTATCACATCTGGAATGAGTTCTGCTTCTTGAGTGGTCAACTGGAATGCTCTTACGTTCTTCTTAGTAGCTCCGTCAGCCGTCTTGGTTTTGTTGTCTGCTGGTTTGCCCAGTTTGGGGCATTCGGGTCTGTAATGCCCAGTTTCTCCACAGTTATAGCATATCCTGGTTTTCTTTCTACAATCTTCCTCAGGATGTCCTACAACCTTACAAAAGTTGCAGGTTTCATTGCATTTTCCAAAATGTTTCTTTCTGCAATTCCTGCAAAAAGGCGGAGTAGAAGATTGCTCGGTTCCTTTTTTCTTGAATTTTCTATTATTACCCACACGAAATCCTTGGGAAATTTTCTGAGCTAATTCCTTCTTCTGGTTTTCTTCTCTTATGCGTACCAGCTCGTCAGTTAGGGTGTTAGCTAATTCTACCGCATCGTCAATAGTGCGAGGTCTCGCAGCTTAAACGATATTACGGATTTCGCCAATTAATCCCCAAATATAGCGGGAAATAAGCACCGGTTCTGGCGAAGCCAGGGTTGGTACTACTCTCGCATATTCGAAGAATGTCGAAGTATACCAACGACAATCTACACCAATCATCCGATGGTTCCGGAACTTATTCGCCATTTGTTCCTTTTCATATTTGAGACATAATTTTCTTTCCATTAGCTGTTTAAATTCTTCCCAACTCATGGCATAGGCCATATTTAGTACCGTATTCCACCATTCTAGTGCCCCTTCTTTAAAAAGATGCGACACATACATGACTTTATCTTCCTCAGCACATTTACTTATCATAAGTACGGCTTCGGTTTTCTCCAACCAACGCAGTGTTGCAGTCGCCCCTTCATTGCCTGCGAACTCAGCTAGTTTACAAGCAAGAAATTCTTTGTAAGTGCAACCTGGCGTTGCAACTTTCATTTTCTTAGGGAGTGGGGCCTGTCGTGGATCATTATCGTTATTAGTATGATTGCTGCCTCCGTTTACACTATTACTGAAGTTATCTTCTAAAGTACGTTTACTAGGAATAATTTGTTGAGGTTCAACAGGTTTCTGGGCAGCAGCAAGGATTGCTGGAATAGCATTGGCTATTCCTTGAGCAACGATATTCTCGATATCTTGCCTAGTCATAAATTGATCTTCCTGGTGTTGCTCAGATTGGTTCACCTAGTTAACTGGTTCGTTATTAGCGTTTTCCATCTGATAATTTAGTATAGATAAATTATTAGCATAAAATAATTAATAGCAATATACAATTAATCACACAATTTCACAACACATATATAGTCAAAATTATCGATTTCTTAATCCCCATTTTTATATGTATTATAATATGCATCAGTACACACCGTTATCTTACAAAGTTTTATTTATAGTTATTTTATAAGATTATATTTTACGGGTTAGGATCAAATACAAAGGATAAAATAAATAAGAAGTGTAAGAATGATTCTAGTCCATTGATCTTAGATTTGGAGGGTTGAGATTGGTTGTAGGGAAAAAAAGATAATAGAATGGCATAAAGGGAATCCTATATTTATGGATTTTCTCTCTCCACATGCAAGGCACATGCCAATTCCCCCATCGATTTAAAACGTCCATAACTTTTTCATACGACATTTTTTTTCAAAAAAAAATTCACCATAATAACGAGTTTTTTTTATCTTTAATATGAGTACCATATTATCATATAAAAAAAATAAAAAAAATCATTTTTACTGGGTTTTTTTGGCATTGTGTTAAAGGTTCAAGTCATTGTGTCTTTTAACTGGGTTTTGGTCAGTAGAGTTTCTAAACATTGTGTTATTATCAAAACCTATAACACAATGTTAATTTAAGTTCTATCCATTGCGTTTTTATAAAAACCTATAACACAATATATGACACAATGAAGATTTTGTTAAATCTGGGTTTTCTATAAATTGTGTTATTAGTTCAGGTCATTGTGTTTAATATGTTATTCATTGTGTTTTAATATGTTGTCCATTGTGTTTTAATAATTTGTTCAATTTTTTTTATTATCTTGTTCATTGTGTTTTAGTTTGTTATGTATTGTGTTTTAATTTGTTATGTATTGTGTTTTTAGTTTGTTTTTCATTGTGTCTTCATCTGCTCTCCATTGTGTCTTTTATCTGCTGTCATTAATTGTGTCTTTTATCTGTTGTCATCAATTGTGTTTTTATTTAGTCTGATTCTTATTGTGTATATGTTATCGCCATTGTGTTATACGTTATGGTCATTGTGTTTTAGTATGTTGTCCATTGTGTCTTTATCTGTTGTCATTGATTGTGTTTTTAATCTAATTTACATTGTGTTTTACATCATGTCCATTGTGTAATATGTTATTCATTGTGTTTTAACATGTTGTCCATTGTGGTTTAATAATTTGTTCAATTTTTTTATTATCTTGTTCATTGTGTTTTAGTTTGTTATGTATTGTGTTTTTAGTTTGTTTTTCATTGTGTCTTCATCTGCTCTCCATTGTGTCTTTTATCTGCTGTCATTAATTGTGTCTTTTATCTGTTGTCATCAATTGTGTTTTTATTTAGTCTGATTCTTATTGTGTTATATGTTATCGCCATTGTGTTATACGTTATGGTCATTGTGTTTTAGTATGTTGTCCATTGTGTCTTTATCTGTTGTCATTGATTGTGTTTTTAATCTAATTTTGTGTTTTACATCATGTCCATTGTGTAATATGTTATTCATTGTGTTTTAATATGTTGTCCATTGTGGTTTAATAATTTGTTCAATTTTTTATTATCTTGTTCATTGTGTTTTAGTTTGTTATGTATTGTGTTTTTAGTTTGTTTTTCATTGTGTCTTCATCTGCTCTCCATTGTGTCTTTTATTTGCTGTCATTAATTGTGTCTTTTATCTGTTGCCATCAATTGTGTTTTTATTTAGTCTGATTCTTATTGTGTTATATGTTATCGCCATTGTGTTATACGTTATGTTCATTGTGTTTTAGTATGTTGTCCATTGTGTCTTTATCTGTTGTCATTGATTGTGTTTTTAATCTAATTTACATTGTGTTTTACATCATGTCCATTGTGTAATATGCAACTGGGTTTTTGAATTTTTTTGGAAAAATATAACAATATGGTACTCATATTAAAGATAAAAAAACGCTCGATTTTATGGTATAAATTTTTTTTAAAACAAATGATGTATAAAAAAGTTACGGACGTTTAAAAGTTAGGGGGGAAATAGCATGTGACTTGCATGTGCATATTCTCTTTTCTCTTGTAGACAAAATTACCCTTTCCATTTAATTGCTCATATGACACTTGTCACTCTCTGGTGCCTTCTTACCCTTCTTATCTTTAAATCTTTTGTATTATAACTCAACCCTATATTTTACTACTATTATTATTATACAGTCACAGTTTCACAACCCCACTATCCCTCGTCAGTTGGCACTTCAGTAACGACGTTCCCTCTCGTCGTACTTCCAGGAGATTTGTTCTCCTTCCTCCCGAATCCTATTCCCTGCACCTATCAGCTCTTCGCCAAAATGGCAGAGTTCAGCTAAGTTTTCATTACTCATTGGTGGGTTTGGTATAGGTTCTGGGTCGAACTGAGGGAAAAAGGGATAAGGGTTATTAAGGAGGTTTTGAAACTGCCAGTCGTTCGTCCACCACTCGTCCATTCCTAGAGGTTGGGTGTGGATTAGAGGTTCTGGGATTGCTGGTTCCAAGTTTATTGGAAGTTGAGTTTCAGCAGGATAAGGGTAGAGGTTGGTGTTGATAGGTCTAATAATATCACAGCTTGCCAGTAGGCGATCTAATTCTTCCTGTAATGGCAACTCCTCGACTTGTTTAGAACTCTCCCCAATTTCCATTTCTACTTGCCTAGATCCTTCCCCGATCTCAATTCCTTTTCCTTTGTCTATAGGATTCTCTATTTTGGGAACCTTTCTAGTTGCTGGTTTCTTCCTGCGTACTCGTCTCCAGCCTACAAATCTTCTCCTTTTCTTAGGCTTTGGTTTCTCCGGATGTGGAGCACAAAATTCGATAGGTTCTTTCACATCGGCTATGTAACCAGTAAAGTCATTGGAGACTTCCACTTTCACTGGATAAAGGTTGAGATTCTGAAGAGCTTCAGATAACTCATTCATGCTGTTTAGCATATATGCAAAAATGCACACAAAAGGCTAAGTTAAAATTTATAATAAAACATTTTAAGTATTATTACATACCGTGTGACTAATTATATATATATACAAAAACTAACTTGAGTCGTGAGTTTACAACGCAACGTTTGAAAAGAAACAACCAACTAATGTGCCATTTGAAAAGAGATAACCAATGGGTATGGTTAGGATGGGCTCGGATGGGTTGAGCCGCCACGTAGGCGCCACGTAGGAGTGGCTTGGATGGGATGAATCTAGGGGGGTGGGGGATGAACCCCTTTATATATATATATGTATGTATGTATAGATGTATGTGTGTATAGAGAGAGGAGAGAGCTTCGGCTAGATCGGCGTGGGTGAGTCGTTTGGGCCGGGCCGGACATGAGGGGGATGGTGTGGGGGCTCGGCGCCGGAGCTAGCCGGGGCTAGCCGACCCCCATACCCATTGGCCTAAGAAAACCAACGTTCCTTTTAAAACAAAATAACTAACCCTACGCACCTTTTCCGGAAACCCAAAGTCAACAACAAATAACTATTTTTGTTTCAGAGAGAACTGCCCTCTCATCAATTGATCAAAGAAAGGATCAATTGAAACCCAAAAACCGTCATCGAAAGAACGATTGGAAAATAGTTTTCCGGCGAAGATCTCCGGCAAGTCAGAAACGAAATCGAAAATAATGGTTCAGTCACAATCCCTTCACGTTGAAGGTTTTTTCTGATTTGAAACAACATCAAAACTTTGATTTCAAATCAAGCGAAGTTTTCGGTTCAAAGAATTTCGAATAATAGAACGAAAACAAAATCAAGTTTCATTTTTTAAACACGTATTAGATTAAGGAACCAGACTCATAAGTGAATCTGATCATCAAAGGATTCAAAAACGAAAGAATTGAAAGAAATCGTTGGAAGATCAAAAGGGACGATCTAGAGCAGTTTTATTTTTGGTTAGTTTGACTTTTTGAAAGTCAACTTAAAGGACGATCTTGATCATTCTTTGAAGATATTATTTCTTAACTGTTTTTATTATCAAAGTATAAGTTAGCAATTTGAATATTGTTTGTATATATTCTTTTGGTCCTTGAATAAACAATCTTCGTATGAAATTAAAATGGGTAGTCATAGAAACAGCATTCTATACGCATGATTTTGAAGTAGAGATGTTCTTAAAACTAAACTGGTCAATAAACAATCGTCCACGAGTGATCAAGAAGCCGCAAGTCAGTATCATCGTTGATCTACCATGGTTGGCGTCTCTCATGTAAGTTACTTTATTGTTCCCTATTTTCAGTCAATGTACATTACTGATCCGCCATGGTTATGTATCAAGACGAACTTTCTAACGAACATTACGATTCCGATGAAGGTGGGTTTAGGAAACGCATGCCACCGGCATTAGCAAGTTGTTTGGGTTCTCTATGACCGACAATCGTCCGGTCACTCATCGGGTTTTTTAGTTGGATGCATGGTGGATGTGGCTGCCATGGAGTAAAATGACCGATTCCGTGTGGTCAATGTTGCGGCGGCCGCAGAAGGGTGTGGCTCCATGTAGCGGCAACGAGAGTGGTGTTGATGGTGATGGTATAGATGCGGTACCCAGAGACGAATGGTATTGGTGGAGTTGCGGTGTTCCGGTGGTGGTGGTGACGGTGATGGTGATGGTGATGGTGTGTGTTTTGGTGGTGGAGAAGAGAGTGAGTGATATGCAGATGGACAACATTGGGGCGTTTCACTCAATCGACCATGGTTTCTCTCTACCATAAGGGAATAATGGATAGACAAAGTTTAGAAATATTAGAAATAAATGCAAAATATAAGAAACATGTAATATAATCTATGTTACTGAACTATTTTTTTTTTTTTACACATATAAAAAGTTATATACTACCCTAAAAAAGACAACTAAATAACTAATATGTTAAATGTAATCCACATAATATTAAAGGTAGTTTATTTTTAATATTTTACTTAATTTTAAATTGTTTTTTATTTTTAATATTTTACTTAAATTTAAATATTAATTTTAGTAGTTTTTTTCATGACATTCTGTCATAATCAACCAATAATTTACGTTTTAAATATTGTGTAATCATTTATTTAATATATGTATATATATATTTATTATTGGGGTTGATGTTAATCGTGTGAATCGTAAGTTTCTAGAGTTTGGTTTGTTTTTCTTGGTGATGTTTTTTAACTTTTATCCATGTTTCATTACAACTATTTCACATCATGCAAAAAAAGCGTATAACGCAGAATAAAAAAAGTCAAAACCTACAAATAACATAATTAAGCCTCCGCCGCAAAGCGCAAGGAGGGACACATATCATGTATTGACACCAAGGACATTTTCATTCAACATCCCGCCGCAACGCGCGGGTCAGCGTTAACTTGTTTAATACAAAAGACAACTGAAAATTAAAACATACTAGGTTTTGTTGTAAATTTATTTATTTACTAAGTACATTTTCTATAGAGTTTCTAGC
Source organism: Helianthus tuberosus (assembly GCA_030545235.1). Taxonomy (NCBI): domain Eukaryota; kingdom Viridiplantae; phylum Streptophyta; class Magnoliopsida; order Asterales; family Asteraceae; genus Helianthus; species Helianthus tuberosus. Next base: position 84,606,761 of record CM060367.1, read on the forward strand.
TGGTAGATGATATGGGTGTTAATACTGGGTCAGGGTATTTAAAGATTAGCATTTACTGCTACAGTTGCTAACATATAGAGATCTGCCCATTTTTCATCTAATTCATCCTCCCAGGGTGGTTTATTGTCTATTTCCTAGGTTTTCTGATTAACCCTCACTTCTTTTGGTTGTGACTTCTTCATTTTCTCTTGGCTTTTCCTAATAATTAAACTTCTTTTATTAGGAGAAAGTGGTTTCTCATATTGTGCTTTACGAACAAATATTCCTTCCTCAGGATTTGCGGAGTATTTTGAGGATGATGATCCTTTTTCTTTCGGTGTAGTATCTAATTTATGATAGATGTCCGAAAGTCTTTGTTTACCCATACTGTAAAACAAATATTCAAATAATAAGACATGTAATCACAAAATATCAATCAGTAAAAATTAAGTATTTTCTTAAATACTTAATTGGCTTAAATCAGTGGCTCTGATACCACCTTTTTCTGTCACGAACCCCGGCCCGGTTTGACCCGGTTCAGGAGCCGCGAGACAGAAATCCCGTGGTATTTATTTTAATTGAGTTGCCAGCAGAAGGTTTTCGCAGGATCTTTTTAAAATTGAAAATGTCTGATTTATTTTATTTCATAATTTAGGATAAAACATCGTAATTTACAATATAGTGATTTCACTGGGAAATCCTTATTTTACAAAACATGTTTCTTTATTTATATTGAGCCACTTCCTTAAGCTTGTAGTGCTTCGCGGCACTTTTCTTGGATCATAACAGATCACCTGAAAAATGTTTGAAAAAGGTTTTGTCAGCTGGGAAATACTGGTGAATCATTCTTTTTACTAAAAACGACACATTGTTATAATTTACAGTATTAAGAGCGATTACAATATCTACATATATCAACCATATACCCACGGTATTTGTCACTCGACCACCTATTGGCTATCTCGTTGTCCAATGGTGTCTGTGACTATGGTCATATCACCCCTTGGCTAACCCGTTGTCCAATGGTGACGGTTATCAAGTAATGTATACAAAACCCCACATACCAGCTGCAATTTGGAGATTACAAAGACTTAATCCCTGTAATTATAACTTTGAACACAAACATGATTTTGAAAACAATTTTGGTAAAAAGAGAATGACTCATATTGCAGATTTATGCGGGTGGAGTTTAGCATACTGATTATCCTGATAACCTAATTTAAATAACAATGCATACGAACTAGGTTAGTAACTAATACAGCATTTACGATAACTCACGAGATTAAACCCTCACAATGAATGACAAAGTGCAATACTTAAACATCCATCGATTTCACGACGAATGACAAAGTATAAACCCAATTTGAGCAGCACTTAGACATTCATTGGATAGTTTCAATCGATCGAACATGGAATCGCAGCAGCGATCGAGTTAATACCCGGTATCGTACCAGCACCTCACTAATTTGAGAGTAATATTCGAATTATGGCATTAGAACTTCGTTTTTGTGAAATATTTTCGACATCAGAGGACTGCCCGTAGCTCAAACTATTTATAGGTGAATTTTAGGTCTGCCGCGGCCCGCGTAACCCATCGGCCAAATCTTACGCAGCCCGCGTGGCCACCTAGTCTAGGCGTAGGTTTGATTGGTCACGAGCAGGCTTGCCAGCTGGTCACCACGTGGCTCGGGAATGCTTATCCGGTCAAACCTTACATTGACGCGGCCCGCGTAAGGCTAAGCAAACCCTTACGCGGCCCGCCTGAAACCCACAATTCTTGTTTTATTAGTTTTTTATGCATAGTAGGGTTCCAGGGGTTCGGGTTTTTACTTACGGGTCAAATTGGAACATTTTTTAGAGTCCTTAAATAAACTGATGGAATTCTCTGGCAATGAAAGGACCATTGCAACTCTACGCTGGATAGAAAAGACTGAGGCAGTCTTAAGAATATGTAAATGTGCGGAAGACGACAATATAATGTTTGCTTCTAATCTGTTTAAGAATTCAGCCTTAGAATGGTGGAACACTATTCTTCAGTCTAGAGGAAGTGATAGAGTTTACAATATGGAATGGGAAGAATTTAAGAACATGGTAGAAAGGAAATTCTGCCCTCCCAATGAAAAAGAACAGATAGCAATTAAGTTCTTAAATCTTAGGATGACTGGTGTGGATAATAAGGGATACACTAAATTATTCATTGAATATGCTAGAATAGTGCCAACCCTTGTTTCACCTGAACCAGTATTAATCTCCCGTTATATCTGGGGATTAATTGGGGAAATAAGACATGTAGTCAAGGCAGCTAGACCCCAAACCATAGAAGAAGCTGTAGAATTAGCAAATACCTTGACAGATGAATTAGTCCGTACACGAGAAGAGGATCAAAGGAGGAACCTAACCCATAAGCTTACACAAGAATTCCATTCTGGAAATTCTAACCGTGGGAAAAATGTAGGCTCTACCTCTGCACCCTACTATTAGTATTGCAAAAGGAAGCATTCAGGAAAATGCTCCATATATTGTAACTTTTGCAAAATATCGGGACACAAGGAGGAAGATTGAAGGAGGAAGATTACCAACAGGATATGCTACAACTGCGGAGAACAAGGTCATATCAAGCCTAACTGTCCAAAGCTAGCTCCAGCTACAAACAACAAGAACACCAAAAATGCTAGAGCATTTGTTCTGACTGCAGAAGAAGCAAAGATGATCCCAGATGTGATCACCGGTACGTTTTTAGTTAATGATGTTTTTGCTAAAGTATTATTTGACTCTGGTGCGAACCAAAGTTTTATTAATACTTCATTTTGCAAACTTCTAAATCAATCATTAACTAAACTTCCACAAGAATGTCTAGTAGAGACATCAAATGGGGAAACCATTAAGATTTTCAAAATCCTGCAGGGAGCATGAATAGAAATTCTAAATCAGAAATTTATTGCAAACCTCTACCCAATGAATCTGGCAGGATTTGATATTGTATTAGGAATGGATTGGTTAATATCCAATAAAGCCAGTATTTTGTGTGATCAAAAGTCAATCCAAGTAAATTCACCAAGGGGTGAAAAGATCACAATTAAAGGAAATAAAACCCTTAAATCCACAAAGTTCATCTCCGTGATGAAAACAGCAAGTTACATAAGAAAAGGATCATTTGTGTATTTGATTTCAATAATCACTAACACTAAAGGAAAAGAATTAAAGGATATTCTAGTAGTATCCTAGTTTTCAGATGTATTTCCAGAAGAGCTACCAGGGCAACCTCCAGATAGAGAAGTTGAATTCAGAATCCATTTGATACCAGGGATAACACCAATTGCCAAAGCACGTTACCGTTTGGCACCCGTAGAAATGCAGGAATTAAAGAAACAGTTAGACGAATTGTTAGAGAAAGGATTCATACAGCCAAGTTCATCCCCATGGGGAGCGCCAATCTTATTCGTTAAAAAGAAGGACGGATCAATGCGTATGCGCATTGAGTACCGTGAATTGAACAAGGTCACAATTAAGAATCGGTATGCATTACCAAGAATAGATGATCTGTTTGATCAATTGCAAGGAGCAAGATTTTTCTCAAAAATCAATTTAAGGTCAGGATATCATCAATTAAAGGTACAGGAAGAGGACATTCCTAAGACCGCTTTCAGAACAAGGTATGGCCATTATGAATTTGTTGTCATGCCATTTGGTTTAACCAATACCCCAGCTGCATTCATGGACATGATGAACCGAATATGTAAGCCATATTTGGATAAATTCATAATTGTCTTTATAGATGATATTCTCATTTACTCTAAGAGTAAAGAGAAACATGCAAAGCATTTGCACGCACTTCTAAGTTTATTGAGAAAAGAAAAGCTTTATGCTAAAATTTTGAAGTGTGAGTTTTGGTTAGAACAGGTACAATTTCTTGGACACCTAGTGAATCATGAAGGAATTCATGTAGATCCCACCAAGATCGAGGCAATAACCAAATGGAAAACCCCTGAGTCACCAACCGAGGTTAGAAGTTTCTTAGGATTGGCCGGTTATTATAGAAGATTTATTCGAGATTTTTCTAGAATAGTTATTCCCTTAACTAAGTTGACCTGCAAATCCGTTAAGTTTGATTGGGGACCAAAACAAGAAGAAGCCTTTAGCATCCTTAAGCAAAGATTAACCCATACACCCATACTAGCGTTACCAGAAGGAACTGAAGATTTTGTAATCTATTGTGACGCTTCTAAATTAGGTTATGGATGTGTGTTGATGCAACGCCAAAAGGTTATAGCATATGCATCTAGACAACTTAAGAATCATGAAGAGAATTATTCAACTCATGATTTAGAACTATGAGCCATAATTTTTGCCCTTAAGATTTGGAGACATTACCTATATGGTAGTAAGTTCACCATTTTCACAGACCATAAAAGTTTAAGGTATGTCTTCGGGAAAAGGGAATTAAATACGAGACAAAGACGCAGGATGGAGATGCTTAGTGATTATGATTGTGATATCCAGTATCATGCAGGAAAGGCAAATGTAGTTGCTGATGCTTTAAGTCAAAAGTATCATGAACAGCCAAAAAGAGTACGTTCACTTAAATTAAATCTGCAAGTAGATTTAAATGAACAGATTAAAAAGGCACAAGAATCAGTAATCAAGGATGATACTGAAAAATTAAAAGGAATGATTAAGGAATTAGAACAAGGAATAGATGGAATTTGGAGATTCCATAAGAAAAGGATGTGGATACCTAAATTAGGAAACCTACGTTACCGTATATTAGAAGAAGCCCATAAGTCTAAATATACGATGCATCCTGGAAGTGATAAGATGTATCAGGACTTAAGAAAGAATTTTTGGCGGATAGGAATGAAAAAGGATATAACAGCATATGTTGCAAAGTGTTTAACCTGTTCACAAGTCAAAGCTGAACATCAGAAACCTTCAGGTTTATTGCAACAGTTAGAAATGCCAGTTTGGAAATGGGAATTAATAACAATGGATTTTGTTACTAAATTACCCAAAACCAGGAAAGGTAATGATACAATCTGGGTGATTGTAGACAGGCTAACCAAGTCAGCTCATTTCCTACCAATGAAGGAAACTTTCAGTATGAAACAGTTAGCTAAATTATATGTAAATGAAGTAGTTTCCTTACATGGAATTCCTCTATCAATTGTTTCTGACAGAGATAGCTGTTTTACTTCTCATTTTTGGACAAGTTTCCAAAAAGCAATGGGAACCAAGATAAATCTAAGCACCGCTTATCATCGTCAAACAAACGGACAAAGTGAAAGGACAATTCAGAAAATGGAGGACATGCTTAGAGCTGGTGTAATTGATTTTGGAGGTAATTGGCACGATCACTTACCATTGATAGAATTTTCTTATAATAACAGTTATCACACAAGTATCAATGTTGCACCATTCGAAGCACTTTATGGACGAAAGTGTCGAACGCCAGTCTGTTGGGCAGAAATTGGAGAAAAGCAACTATCTGGACCTGAAATAGTACAAGAAACAACAGACAAAATCATTCAAGTCAAGGATGGACTGAAATCGGCACGTGATCGACAAAAGAGTTATGCTGATAATAGACGAAAGCTGTTGGAATTTCAAGTAGGAGATAAAGTGTTATTAAAAGTCTCTCCTTGGAAAGGAGTGGTAAGATTCATCAAAAGGGGAAAGCTAAGCCCCAAGTATGTTGGACCTTTTGAGATTATTAGAAGAATATGACCTGCAGCCTATCAGCTAAAACTGTGACAACCCGTACTCCCGTTGTCAAGAGAAGGGCATTTTGGTAAAAACGTGCGCATAATAATTACTATTATTATTGCCATTATTATTATTATTATTAGTATTATATTTGTTATTACTATTATGATGTTGGCAAATAATAATCCATGACGAAAGATCCTAAGTATTTACGTATGAGTTAACAAGACCGGGCCAGTCCGTTGAACGAGGAGCCTAATCGTTTGACAACTTCACGCACTTGGGCTAGGCCCAACCCAACTAACCTAAACCCTACCCTTTAAATAAGCTTAAAACCCCACCTCCTTCATTTTCTTGCAAAAACCCTAAGACCCCCACACCGGCCGCACCACCCTTACCCCCTGCCCCTTCTCTACCGATCCAGCAACCTCCGAAGACCGGAGCGTATTCCGGCGCCTCATTTTCCGGCGAACCAGCTCTGGCCACACATCCTTAACGACACCCTCCTCCTTCCTCCCTCCCACACGCAACCCACTCACCTTCACCTTCCCCTCCTTCTCTGCTGAACCGGTGACCGGAGCGCATCTCCGGCGGCCGCACAGTCACACACACCCCTCTCGTTCTCTCTCCCCTGATCCTCTATTTTGATGTCGAACCGGCTCAAGCCATACGGTTGATCGAAGAGGAAGATGGTCCGACGAATCTCACCGCTCGGACCTAAGTTGGTGGCTCGGGTCATATTCTGTTCGAGTCCGTGTCGGAGAGGAGCAGTGGCAGCAACCTTGGGTTCTTCTCGGGTCTTGTCTCGTCTGGTCCGGTTTCGGTCCGCACAGCCACCGACCTTCAATCTTCGGTCAGTTCATACCACTGTTGTGCTTGTGTTTTTGTTAAATGATTTGGCAGTTTATCCGATTCATGGATTGTGCATATGATAATAGGTGATTGTTATTATTTGGTGATTGGATGTTGATGCTTAATTTGAGCCCTTGTTGAACTGTTTGAGTGTAACATGTTAGGTTGCTTGGATGTTCATAAGGTTAAAAAATTTAGACTGATGATGACGATGTGGTATGTGGCTTGTTTATGGATTCTGTGTAACTGTTGTTTAAGAAATGAAATTATATGCATATGTTGTGCTTATATTTATGTGTGAGTCTACTATTGATCTGATTGAATATTGGTATGTGTTAATTGTTTGGGATTTGACCATGATAATAATGATTGTATGTATAAAAATGGATGTTGATATTGTGATAGTAAAACAGTAATAGAAGTTGTTGTGTTGTGATACTTATGACTATGTGAACCTTGATTTTATATGTGTATGTAATGGTGTGTCAACTGTTAGTCTGCAAGATGTCATGGGTAATGAGAATTGTTATTGTGAATGATTGATTTAAAAATTATTGAATGACAGAAATATTGAAATATGATGGTTTGATCTGTTTTAATGATTGTGCGACATAATAAAACATGTTAAGGAATTGTGATTGGTACGTACAAATGGATAAGGGGTCTAGAAGCTTCGGTGGTGGTTGCGAGTCGAGACCGTAAGGTTGCGACTCGAGACCAAAACATGACAAGTCGAAACTCCGGTTGCGACTCGAAACCAGACCATGACAAGCCGAAACCTCCGGTTGCGACCCGAAACCTCCGGTTGCGACCCGAAACCTCCGGTTGCGACCCGAAACCTCCGGTTGCGACTCGAAACCCCCGGTTGCGACTCGAGACCAAAACATGACAACTCGAGACCGCCCGGTTGCGACTCGCAACCAAAACATGACAACTCGAGACCGTCTGGTTGCGACTCGGAACTTCATGGTTGCGACTCGAGACCTCTTGTTCTCGATTCGAGACCACCCGGTTTCGACTGGACTACTCTGCTTAGTTATTGGGCCGCACAAACTGATGTTTTGAACTACGTGTTACTATTAATGTTTAACTGTTACTGTTTAACTGTTTGCATGCTAGGATAGGCCCAATAACGTATATGCTAGTATGACTTACGTGCTATGTGTTAGATACGTGTAGTTATACGTGACATTTCTTGCACACGAACCTAATAAATATTTAATAACCATAATAGGGTATGGTTGACCAACGTAACACGAGTAAATTAATTACCGAGCAAAGCAAAGGTGAGTTCACTACTTTTTACTTAAAGCATGCGTTCCCGGTGGATTGGGAAACGGAACAAAACACTTTTCCTGGTTTGGGATTGCTTACTATCTCCTTGTGCGGGATACGGTATTTCTATCTCCTTGTGTGGGATACGGGTAACAACGCTATCCCCTTATGAGGGATACAAACTTACTTTTCTTCCCTTGTTACTGGGAACAAACTTACTTACTTCCCTTGTTACTGGGAACTTTTAGTTAATTACTGTTTATACTGGATGCAACAAGCAACGCTAAACAAAACTCTATCACTCAAGTCCTCACTTCTTAATACCGATTAGTCGCCGGGGCCAGGCGAACGGGTTATTAGTTGATAGCGCTATTTAGGTCTCACCAACCTCACACCGTGCCAAGGTATGGGATCGGTCGTGAACTAATGTACTCTGGCAACCGTCAATGATGATAGAACATTGACAAACGGGGCACTCTACGGAAACGTACGGATGAATAGTATTCGGTATTGTAAAAACAGTTTAGTCGCTTACTTATGGGGTAGCTCCCCATCGCATGTATAAACGGATAAATTAACTGGTTAAAACAAGTTTTTGGAATTAAAAACTGGAAAACTACAAACACGTGAACTCGCCAACGTTATGTTGACACTCTACTGCATGCTTTGCAGGTTGCTCGATACAGCTCTGGACGGACGTTGCAATCGGATGGAGTGCGTGGTTCGTAAGTTTCGTATGAACAACTTGCGGGTTTAAATTATGATATGTATTCTTTTCCCTTCCGCTGTGAACTTAAACTATGTTTTGAAAAATTTAAATTAGGTCACTAATTATGCTAATGTTCATAACAATAACTAATCCGTTCAAAATAATTAGTGGCTAAGATCCTGGTCGGTCACGCCTCCAAGCGGTGGTACTCCGCATGTGGATTTTGGGGGTGTGACAGATTGGTATCAGAGCCATTGGTTATAGCGAACTAGGTTTTAAATATAAAATATTTTTGGCTGGGGAAATAAAAATATTTTTATATGGAAACCAGACTATAACCGTTCTTTAGTGTGAACCACAACGACACCACACTCCGGATTGCAAGGTTCGTCAACTTCAGATGCTCACCTGGTAATGGTAGACTAACGAACTTTTACTTGTGCATAACTTATGTGTGTGAATACGCATGTGTGTATGTATATAATTAGCATATATGTGCGTATATTTAGTATTTAACACAGTGGATCATACGAAGGCTAGGCTAGCGTGTTACGTGTTAAACAGGAGCGAGTCCTCCTAAACCTGGTTCGAAACCACAATACACTATGGGCAGGGAACCCATTTATTCCAAGCACTCGTCCACGTATTTCCTGATATCATCCCTGGACTGCCACTCGACGCGAGGGACGTTCACTCGATAGGCCTGCCCAGGGAAGGCCTGCTACGAAGCACACAGAGAAGTTACGAGAACGAACCGACGAAGGGAAGCCACCCCTATATCGTGAAATATTAGAAAGAACGACGACGTCATTCGCATCCTTTTTACTTGCGTATTTCTTTTCTCGACTTAAGTAGTGAGACTTATTCCCTCATACGACTGATCACCTAGATTCTTGAAGCATTCTAGTAAGCCTACACCTTTTGGGTTTCCGTTTGCACGTCTCGAACACGAAAAGCATGCGTGGTGTATGCTTCTTATTGTAGTGCCAGCAATCGTCTCACCTTTCCATTAACCACATAGTTACTTCTCCCTAATTCCTCGTTACATGGTTAACCCCTATTCAAGTACAACCTTATGCCTTAGCACGCCCCAAAACCCAAGGAATTGATAATTTTCTTACAAACCGGCGTATTTGGAAGCGTGGCTAGACGAAGACACGAGCCAGTCAACCCACCGACGAGTACGGCGACCTTGATGCTTACCCTATCCTCCATTTGTCAGAACTGTTATTGTCTGACGACTTCTCTGATTCAATGAATCCTCCCACTAACTTTCGTACGAATCCGCGTTTATTGCTCAGATGGTATCCCCGCTCCTATCGTTACTTTGTCATGACATCCACGTTTCTCCGTTTAGAGACCTTGACCAGATCTCTCTTCAATCTGGCGAATTCAACAAACTCGACCTTTAGTCGACAAACTTTTTAGCTCTTGAAATTCAGCAACGTGTTACTTCAATCATACTTTTTCGAAAGCCTGTTCCCGCACCTTTACATCGAAACCCCTTGACGACGCAAGCCCTACTTCGAACACATTCGCACAACTTAGAACAAACCACTTGAGCTTGACTCCCTACCGGTCTGAGAGATCGCATTCTGCCAGATGTCCCAGTAGATCCTAAAACCTACAAACCCGCACGACGACCATCCCTCTCTAGCTACTTATCATTGTGCTAACCACATCGGCGTAACACTCCTTGTCGGCAAGCGACGCTCTTTATTCTAACCATGTGCAACCTGTGTACGACCAACTACCTCATCGACATCAGATAAATCCTCATTGCCGATCCTAAAGCCCTCATGTTTTGCCTCAAATTCGAACGCCTCGATCGCGACTACTCTTCTTGCATGTTTTCACTATTCGTGTTATGCTTCACGGACTCCCTAATTCTTATCTCGCCCTGTTCTGCACAAGACCCGCTCGAACGAATTACTCTTTCGAACTTGATACGACCAATACGGCTTCTTAGTCACGACATTTGAATTTATTCCCTCCTGTCAAATTTCGACACCTGTTTCCTTTGACGACGCCTGAACCTACTCCGAGAACCCGTAGGGATCCGAACGACTCATACGCTCAACCCTAGAATCTCTACGACCCAAACCGCTTTACACAAAGTTTTCAACGTGCGACTTTTGACGTCGCAAGGCCCGCTTTTCTCGATCGCTTGCTCCTCTCGACAACTCAACGTTTCCGAAAGGGGGGCTACTATAGGCATGTTCAGGATTTAGGATTCGTAGTCCTTGTGCTCAAAATATGGAGACATTACTAGTACGCTACCAACTGTACACGATTTACACCGGTCACGAGAGTCTCCAACACAGTCTTTGAACACGTAACAACACCGACGGGGTTGAACTCCTAAACGATCACGAATGCGCGATCAGGCATCATCCAGACTGGGCTAACAAGAGACTAAACCTAAGCATGAAAGTGTGTTACAGTTTACTATTCCTTCAGACCTCCCGATCAAACCTGGAACGCTCCAGTGGAAACTCTGAAAGCGGAAAATTCCTTGGCTGAGTCCATGCGTGACACGAAAAAGCCGCTCGAACTCAAGGGCAACTACGTTCACTACTTTATGGAACGTATCTGGGTTCCATCTTGCGGGAATCTCTGAGAACTTATGATGGGTGAAGCACACGAGCCTACATGGTACATCCCGACTCTGACAAGATGCGTCACGACCTCAAGGCCCATCTAAGGAATCATAAATCGTTTAACCAAGTTGCGCACTTCCTTGTGAACAAGGAGAATGACAAGTTTTTGAAACTTGCAGCCGTCTACTTGATAAAAGCAGGCTGTGCACGAAGACCTTTGGCTCACAGTTAGGCATGAGCACCGCTTATCGCCCGCAAACCAATGACCAGGCCAAACACCCCCCCCCCCCCCAAACACCCAAAGACATGCTAAGAATATGTGTTATTGATCTTGGATACGAGTGGCCCTTCCCCTTTTGTAGGATTCTCTCCCAACAACTGCTGCCACACCAGCATCCAGGCATCACCATTTGAGGCATCGCGCGGACGCAAATGTTGGTCACCTCTGTGTTGGGTGGAAGCCAAATTACCGACCCATAACTTACATTTGACACAACGGATAAGATCGCCCAGATCAGGCAAAACGCATGGCGGCAGTTCCAGACCGTCAGAAAGGCTACGCGGATAAGCGTAGGAAACCTCTAGAACTCCTAGTCAGAGATTGGGTTCTACTTAAAGTACACCCTCGAAGGGTGTGGTACGTTTTGGCTAACGGGATGAACTTAATCCGCGATATGTTGGACCGTACGAAATTGCCGAAAGGATCGGTAAGGTATCTCTAGGGACTCAACCTGCCTGAAGAGCTGAGTGCGGTGCACAACGTCCTTCATGCGCCTAGTCTAAAGAAGCGTCTGTCAGATGAAACATTCGTTGTCCTTTTTAGGAGCTCGTGATCAGCAACAAACTACGCTTCGTTGGGGAAAATCAGATGATGCGCATGTATCCCCAATTGTTTACAGACATTACTTCCAGCACTGAAGCTACAACTGAATTTCGGGAAGAAATTTCAAGCCAACAAGGGGATGATGTGACACCCCACGAAAATGCTTAAACACCCTAGCTTGTCAGTAGCTGCGTGCTAAATTTCGGGACGAAATTTCTTAAAGTTGGGGATAATGTGACACTTCGGGTTCTCCCGTACGTTCTTGGATGATATAATTAAATTGGTGAAGTTCTATACTATGTGAAATATGTGCAAACTCTTGGAACCTTATGCTACTTGACCTCCTACGCGATGTGACCTTATGTGCTATGTGGCTTACATGTTTATTTTGTGAATTTTTGCGAGCTACGTGTATGTACGTACGACACTGAGTCATCAGCGAGTCTATAATTAGAGCGAATCGTGTGACTTAGCTTAAATTTAGAGGACGAAATTCTTGTAACATGGGGAGAATGTGACAACCCGTACTCCCGTTGTCAAGAGAAGGGCATTTTGGTAAAAACGTGCGCATAATAATTACTATTATTATTGCCATTATTATTATTATTATTAGTATTATATTTGTTATTACTATTATGATGTTGGCAAATAATAATCCATGACGAAAGATCCTAAGTATTTACGTATGAGTTAACAAGACCGGGCCAGTCCGTTGAACGAGGAGCCTAATCGTTTGACAACTTCACGCACTTGGGCTAGGCCCAACCCAACTAACCTAAACCCTACCCTTTAAATAAGCTTAAAACCCCACCTCCTTCATTTTCTTGCAAAAACCCTAAGACCCCCACACCGGCCGCACCACCCTTACCCCCTGCCCCTTCTCTACCGATCCAGCAACCTCCGAAGACCGGAGCGTATTCCGGCGCCTCATTTTCCGGCGAACCAGCTCTGGCCACACATCCTTAACGACACCCTCCTCCTTCCTCCCTCCCACACGCAACCCACTCACCTTCACCTTCCCCTCCTTCTCTGCTGAACCGGTGACCGGAGCGCATCTCCGGCGGCCGCACAGTCACACACACCCCTCTCGTTCTCTCTCCCCTGATCCTCTATTTTGATGTCGAACCGGCTCAAGCCATACGGTTGATCGAAGAGGAAGATGGTCCGACGAATCTCACCGCTCGGACCTAAGTTGGTGGCTCGGGTCATATTCTGTTCGAGTCCGTGTCGGAGAGGAGCAGTGGCAGCAACCTTGGGTTCTTCTCGGGTCTTGTATCGTCTGGTCCGGTTTCGGTCCGCACAGCCACCGCCCTTCAATCTTCGGTCAGTTCATACCACTGTTGTGCTTGTGTTTTTGTTAAATGATTTGGCAGTTTATCCGATTCATGGATTGTGCACATGATAATAGGTGATTGTTATTATTTGGTGATTGGATGTTGATGCTTAATTTGAGCCCTTGTTGAACTGTTTGAGTGTAACATGTTAGGTTGCTTGGATGTTCATAAGGTTAAAAAATTTAGACTGATGATGACGATGTGGTATGTGGCTTGTTTATGGATTCTGTGTAACTGTTGTTTAAGAAATGAAATTATATGCATATGTTGTGCTTATATTTATGTGTGAGTCTACTATTGATCTGATTGAATATTGGTATGTGTTAATTGTTTGGGATTTGACCATGATAATAATGATTGTATGTATAAAAATGGATGTTGATATTGTGATAGTAAAACAGTAATAGAAGTTGTTGTGTTGTGATACTTATGACTATGTGAACCTTGATTTTATATGTGTATGTAATGGTGTGTCAACTGTTAGTCTGCAAGATGTCATGGGTAATGAGAATTGTTATTGTGAATGATTGATTTAAAAATTATTGAATGACAGAAATATTGAAATATGATGGTTTGATCTGTTTTAATGATTGTGCGACATAATAAAACATGTTAAGGAATTGTGATTGGTACGTACAAATGGATAAGGGGTCTAGAAGCTTCGGTGGTGGTTGCGAGTCGAGACCGTAAGGTTGCGACTCGAGACCAAAACATGACAAGTCGAAACTCCGGTTGCGACTCGAAACCAGACCATGACAAGCCGAAACCTCCGGTTGCGACCCGAAACCTCCGGTTGCGACTCGAAACCCCCGGTTGCGACTCGAGACCAAAACATGACAACTCGAGACCGCCCGGTTGCGACTCGCAACCAAAACATGACAACTCGAGACCGTCTGGTTGCGACTCGGAACTTCATGGTTGCGACTCGAGACCTCTTGTTCTCGATTCGAGACCACCCGGTTTCGACTGGACTACTCTGCTTAGTTATTGGGCCGCACAAACTGATGTTTTGAACTACGTGTTACTATTAATGTTTAACTGTTACTGTTTAACTGTTTGCATGCTAGGATAGGCCCAATAACGTATATGCTAGTATGACTTACGTGCTATGTGTTAGATACGTGTAGTTATACGTGACATTTCTTGCACACGAACCTAATAAATATTTAATAACCATAATAGGGTATGGTTGACCAACGTAACACGAGTAAATTAATTACCGAGCAAAGCAAAGGTGAGTTCACTACTTTTTACTTAAAGCATGCGTTCCCGGTGGATTGGGAAACGGAACAAAACACTTTTCCTGGTTTGGGATTGCTTACTATCTCCTTGTGCGGGATACGGTATTTCTATCTCCTTGTGTGGGATACGGGTAACAACGCTATCCCCTTATGAGGGATACAAACTTACTTTTCTTCCCTTGTTACTGGGAACAAACTTACTTACTTCCCTTGTTACTGGGAACTTTTAGTTAATTACTGTTTATACTGGATGCAACAAGCAACGCTAAACAAAACTCTATCACTCAAGTCCTCACTTCTTAATACCGATTAGTCGCCGGGGCCAGGCGAACGGGTTATTAGTTGATAGCGCTATTTAGGTCTCACCAACCTCACACCGTGCCAAGGTATGGGATCGGTCGTGAACTAATGTACTCTGGCAACCGTCAATGATGATAGAACATTGACAAACGGGGCACTCTACGGAAACGTACGGATGAATAGTATTCGGTATTGTAAAAACAGTTTAGTCGCTTACTTATGGGGTAGCTCCCCATCGCATGTATAAACGGATAAATTAACTGGTTAAAACAAGTTTTTGGAATTAAAAACTGGAAAACTACAAACACGTGAACTCGCCAACGTTATGTTGACACTCTACTGCATGCTTTGCAGGTTGCTCGATACAGCTCTGGACGGACGTTGCAATCGGATGGAGTGCGTGGTTCGTAAGTTTCGTATGAACAACTTGCGGGTTTAAATTATGATATGTATTCTTTTCCCTTCCGCTGTGAACTTAAACTATGTTTTGAAAAATTTAAATTAGGTCACTAATTATGCTAATGTTCATAACAATAACTAATCCGTTCAAAATAATTAGTGGCTAAGATCCTGGTCGGTCACGCCTCCAAGCGGTGGTACTCCGCATGTGGATTTTGGGGGTGTGACAAAAACTGCCAGAGGAAATGGCAGGAATACATGTTGTATTTCATGTATCTAATATCAAGAAGTGTTTAGCTGATGAATCACTTGTAGTACCTCTTAAGGATATAGAGGTAAATAAACAGTTAAAATTTGTAGAGAGGCCTCTACAGATTGAAGATAGAAACGTCAAGAACCTCAAGCACAAGAGATTAGTTCTGGTCAAAGTGAAGTGGGACTCCAAAAGAGGACCAGAATACATATGGGAGCTTAAATCAGAAATGCAAAGGAAATATCCACACTTATTCCAGTAGACCTCGAGGACGAGCTCTAAAACAAGGTGGGGAGGATATAACAACCCTCCTGAATTTTTCTGACACCCTAATATATTTTAAAATACCCCTATATGTCCTAAAATACACCCCGTATGTGAAAACCGAGCCCAAAATATGAAATATAATTAAAAATAAAATAAAAACAAGAAAATTAAGGCTTTCGCGGGGTGCGTAGCCTTTGGCTACTGCCTACGCGGGCCGCGAGCGATAAAAAACGAGGCAACACCCGGTGTTGACACGTGGCAGCACATGTTGGACCTATACTCGTGACCCGGATCAGCTACGGCCTAGACACCCTACTACGCGGGCCTCGTAAGACGACCCTTAGTGTAACACCCCGTGTTCTCACAAGTCAAAGTCAAAGTCAAGGTCAAAGTCAACGACCGATTTCGCACAACTTGACTTGTAGTAAATGTCTTTTATTGTAACTATTATGTGGAGTAAGTGTCTATAAATGCAATAATCGACGTATGTTAATCGCTATTCAATCGAGCTACGACTGTGAATTATAGGAAGTAACAATGCGATAAAGTTAATTACTCAATAATCAAGCTACGCTAATCAAATCGACATCAAATCGCAACTCGAGCTACGTGTTCTACTTGTTGTTATACGTGTGTGTGTGCCTTACGTGTTACTTGTGCATGTTTATTTATGGTGTGTTGGGGAAATCAATCGAATTTAATCGAAAAACTTGAAATCGAACTCGAATCACAATCGGGCTATGGTAATTAGTGGAGAAGAGATTATGCGAGATGTGAGTGTTTGGGACTGAAAGTAAGTTGACTAGGAAACCCTATCGTATCGAACCGCTCGCAATCGAAATCGAAACGCCAAAAATCGTCGCGTCAAACATCCGAACCAGGTGCCATCCGATCGGATAGCCACAACATCTCAGATCAGGAGTCATCCGACCAGGATGTCATCCGACCGGATCGTTATCCGGGCGGTACGTCATCCGATCGGATCAACCTTTCCTCTTTTGGAACTCTATAAATACTTCCTGTCATTGTCATTCTTTCCACTTTTGGAAATCTTCTGTCCGAACAACTCATGCTCCTCACCTTTTCTTCAATTTCTCTCAATCAAGGTAAGATCTCGCCCTAAATCTTGTACTTTCTTGATCTACACGCACTCCTACACATTTCTATCTTTTAAATCTTAACTTTTAACCACGAAATCACTAGATTTCGGGTGTTCTAGGATGACGTCATCATGTGTTCTTCAAGAACTTCATGCTTTGACTTCAATCCACCAAGAACAACCGAGATCTAACCGATTTCCACCCGATTACACAAAGATCTTGTAAAGATCTCGACACAAGAGTGGTGAAAAAGGATTGAAAGATGCTTACTAACTTTCTTTCAACTCTTTTACACTCGAAACACTCAAAATCGGTAGAATCGGATCGTGAATCTAGTCTCCTACTCATCCCTAGTGTTGAACCGGTTCAGATCTAGATTCCGCCCATAAGACCATCGACTTCGGGTTAAACAAGAACAACCGTCTAGAGCCGGTAACTGATCGAACTAGGGTGATTCCTGGTCGGTTTAGTCACCTGGGTCAAAACGGGGGTTCTATTGGTTAACTCGTTGTCAAGGCGTCTCGACATAACGATAAACCATCAAAACGACCAAGTGCAGAACAAACGGAACATTTGGAACGGATTGCTGTCCGACCGGACTGCTGTCCGATCGGATTGGTCATCCGAACGGATTGTCACCCGAACGGATCACACTTTGGTCCCACTTTAAACAACCTTAACTAAAGTTTGAGTATTGAGCGAATTACAATCCGATCGGACGACCATCTGGTTGGATTACTCTTCGGATCATGAGATACTAAGGCTTCAAGGACTTAAACAATTCTCAACATGTTCAACAGCAGGGTTGCCACCCGATCGGGTGGACATCCGACCGAGTGACTCTTCTGATGTGAACTTGTTCTCTTCATCAAGTCGCCGTCCAACTGGACCACCGTCCGACCGGATGACCATCCGAACGGATTGTCATCCGCACGACCGGCCATCCGAACGACCGACTTGAAAGATAGAGATACTTCAATGTTTTCAAAATACTACAACGAAAACTTCAAAAGTCAAGCCATCATACACAAACACATCCTCCCCAAAGGAAGAAACAATCCACTCGAATAGTCATCCGTTCGGATAAGCTATCCGACTGGATGACCATCCGAACGGATTATCATCCACACGGATTGCTGTCCGCTCGGATTACCATCCGAACGGATTATCATCCACACGGATTGCTGTCCGCTCGGATTACCATCCGAACGAACTACCATACGATCCATCTTCACTTTGTATCATTTTACGTATCCCTTATCATTATGCTATCGAATCTATTCAGGCTAACCTTACTCGCTAAGCGCTCCCTTCAATCCATCAATCGCTGTGAGTATACTCGATCCCCTTTTGCTTTAAGCACTTTTGGGTGTTACATACGTTACAACTATTCAAATCACAACGAACACACTACTAAATACTATTTGAACGCTAACCGTTAATGCATGTTATACGTGGCTCATGAATGCTTGTTTGTTATGTTTACACATGGAATGCTGTCTGCCTGCCTTAGCAAGGATAGTACTATAGTTTGGACTCAGCACCCGTTCACACGGGGGTTGTTAAGGACCATTACTTTCATGGATTACGGTGGTAATCATGTATTGCGAACTGCCTCGGGCGGTCAACCCGCAGTCATTGGTATCGATGGATCTATGTCGATAACTAACGTGCTTCATTTCACTATGTGTACGTGCTGGTTAAGCATAAACGAATTCGAACTCTATAAGCTATTATCAAACTCGTATGCTCACCTTTACATTATATGTGTTGACTTTATTTTAACGTATATGACAGGTGCATAGGATGCACATGTGGTAGGAATTTGAAGCTAGAATAAAGCTTTAGAGCCCAACAAATAGTTGTCTGTAGATAACGAATCAAGGGTCTCTAGAAGCAGATAAACAATTGCTGTCTATTTAAATCTGAATTGTCGGAACAGAATATTTGCCTCGATTTATGTCTGTAATAATTATTTGACTGTTTGAGATACGGTATGGGACGTATCATTTAAATTGAATAGTATTGATAATTGTTATGAAGACTTCTGGACAATTTGTTTCGCTCAGTGCCATGCCCCGATGATTCCGCCATCGGTTGGGATGTGACACTTAGGTCTACGTGGGCCATGAGAAACTCGAAATGTGGCCCTATAAAGGGGGAGCTCGGGCTTCAGTCTCAAATCGCTCAGTCTCTTTCTCTCTCAACGAAATTCTGAATAGTAGGCATAATTTTCAAGTATAATACCCCCTAATTAACGAAGTTCTGCACCGATGTAAGTATTATAACCCCGGTTACGTATTAGATACACTGCCCGATTGATCCAGGGTTCCGTAACGGCTGTCGAGGTTCTGCCCGATGTAGTCATTGGAATGCCGTCTCGGGGAAGGTATTACTAATGTAAATGATGGGTTATTTTACTAACCTATGTGTATTTGTGTAAATTATAGATAATCACCAGGAAACCCTTACAGAAAACCTAAGACAGCAATGTGAGTTTATCCTCTTTTTGTAAACCTTTTTGGTAACTGTTTTTACGAAACCTTAATTATTTTACAATGTGATTAAGCAGTGATTGAGTCTTTGTAGTTCTTCAATTATTGCCGGTATGTTGAGGTTTTGTATACAAAATGTGGAACACGTTACCATTGGACAATGAGTTAGCCAATGTGTAATATGACCCACCAATCAGGATTGACAATACTGAATGAGTAATTGTGTAGAAATAAACAAGGTGATAGCTCTCAATACTGTGTTAATTGATAAAACTCTTCTTGATTAAACTGGGATTCACTCACCAGTATTTCCCACTGACAAATGTTTTTAAAACGTGTTTCAGGTAATAAAATGTAAAAGCCAATTAGAAGAAAGCCAGCTGGAGAGCACTGACGACTTGGAAAAATGTGGCTATAAAAGTTACCTAAAAGACGATGTTTTAAATTCAATAAAATAGGGTTTATCCCTATAAAAATGTAGTAATAAGAAACTTGGGTTTTACCCATGTGATTATTAATATAAAATATGGTGGTTTTACTCTGATAAACATTTCCTAACTACGGTCCTGATGAAATTTCAGCTGCCAAAATAATAAACAAATGATACCACCAAAACTGGTCTCGCGGCCGCCCGTTCCCGGGACAGAATCACTGGATCATTTACTCTCCTACTTCGTCTGTAATCACTGGATCATCGTTATCAACCCCTTCTTCAACATCATCATCATCATCCCAATTTCCCCAAATCTAGTCAAAGATGGTGTTGTTCCGGAAACAGAGCCCACCCGAAAATCCAGAAATGTAGCATGAAATTGTTCCTTAAAGCATAAACCCTAAAGCCAGTTACAAAACAACACTCAAAACAGTTACTCATGGTGTGTGTGGCATTAAATCAGTTAATGGTACGTGTGACCGTGTGACAGTGAAGCCGTGGTGATCTTGTATAGTGACCCGATCATCGTGATGTTTAAATATACATGCTAATGTGTCATGTTGAAATAAAGCTTGAATAAGGATCACCATTGGTCCAGGGTTGTCGCCCCCAGAGAATATAGCCGGAGAAGATGAAGACGATCGGGGGGTTTTGGGGAAATGGTGGTGGTGTTGTTTGATTGGGTGGGTAAATTTGGGGGTCTTGTTTAATAAGCTAGGGTTTGGGGTTGGGTAAATGACCATAATGCCCTTGGGCCTTTTAATGAACTACCGTTCATGTCCAACTGATAGAATGTTACGGAGTGCAGAAATTTAGAAACAACATGGATGTCCAAAGGTTTCTTAAAGTAGCCACTAGTGATTTTGGGGTGTGACCATAGGGTTGTAAACTGACGTTTACTCTAATAATAATAATAATAATAATAATAATAATACTCAAATATAATCAATGTTTAAGGTTGGTTTAGTTAGATTACGCTCTCCAAATTAAAGAGCCTCGATAACACCTGTTGCATCGCACAACCCAACCTACTAGGTTAAATAAAGTATTATATTATTTAAATACTTAAGTATATAATTACTAAATAATAATAATACCAAAATTGATTAGGTATTATCTTATTTAAATACTTAAGTATATAATTACTAAATATTTATAATAGTTATGACAATAATACCCAAATATCTATATTACCTTATAAAGCATGTAGAGTGGGAAAAGTTGCATTTCACTAAATTTTGAAAACACTTAGGAAAAAAGTTGGTGCCCTTGGTACAAATGGTGATACATAGCTCATCTCGCAAATTACAATTTTTTCCTTTTAAGAAAGTTCATACTATCCTACATCGCCTAGTTAAGAAAATTTGCAAGGGATAAGTGGTTATTAAAGAACATCTATTAGGATTTCAGTTAACTTATTTTTTATGCTTATGGTCGTATTTCACACCCGCCATAAAACGTGGGTTCCCTACTAGTGTTGATAATATGAAACAAAAGAGTATATTTATGTTATCACTAAGTTTCATATATAATAAACTAGGTTATATGCCTGTGAGCTTCACGGGTTATGGGTTGTGTTAAAAAATCTATATCTATAAAAGTATTTTTTTGTATGATTCGATATAGACATGTCGAGGCAGAGACGTAACCTGTGCTTGAGTAACAACAATCAACTTTGATCATAGCTTCAACTCATTTGGGTAGCAAAATATATTCATATGTCATATATTTTAAAATAAAATTAAAGATAAAACAGTATGAAAACGATTTCATCATCAAATAGACCCAACCGACAACATTATATATGTAACAAAAAAAAGACAATAGCAAATAAAATTCAATTTAAAAGGGTATAAACTACATCACGCAATGAATTTTCATTACATAATCCAAATGTATGATCTCAAGTGTGTTTATAGACCAGTGAGCTTCAAAGGTTATGACATAAGTATTTAGTACAATAATTAACCCTATAACATAAATGTGTGGCTCGGTCCAACCTACACAACACATTTCAATTTACCCCCTAACCCCGACCATTTCAATGTACACCGTAACATGTAGGACTCTATATTTTTATACAAACATAGTAGAGCATTTCTAAGTTATATACCCGATAGCTTGACGGGTTGTGGGTTGATTTAAAAAAAATTATATTTTCAAAAGAATTTTTTTTATATAATTTCTTATAAATTAAACATTCATGTTTTTTGGCAAACACTAAAAAAATCCAAAGACTTATAACAGAATCTGATTGTATGTGGGTGGGTTTTATTTGTTTGGATGAATCAAGTTTTAAGCTGATCCCTCAATACTCTCAAAACTCTCAACACTCACTTCTCCCTAACAATTATTGGCTTCTTCAACACTCTCAAACCCTCACTTCACCCTACCAAACTCAAACCCTCTGCAACTTTCATACACGCTGATTTCGCAAACGATAACACTCACGCCACAGTTCTCCATTAACATTCACAAGAAACTTCTCCATTAGGTATCTTTTTTTTTTCATCTGATTTCTTGATTTTTTTTTCAAGATTTCGTAGTTTATTTGTTTGTAATCTACGTCTTAGTGTCCGGAAGCCAAATAATAATGACCGGAACATAACATTTTACTTCAATCGTTTGTGTTTAATGTTGATTTCTTAACTTGTTTCTCATGAAAGCCTAAATCCTTGATAATGATCAAACGCCTTATTTTCAGATGACATAGCAGATTAGTAAATGTTTTGTTAGTGATTGTTGGCTTTGATTACTTGAAACCCTAAATCTGAGATTTCAATTGTTTGCACTTCATTAGTGCCCTATTTTTGTTTATGTGTAATTTTGGATCATTATTAGTTGTGAGAATGGATTTTTTGCGGGATCGTTTTCAGACCCGAACGAGTCGATCAGAAGAGTTTTGTTCAGTTTGAAAGGCGGAAACAGACAAACTAAAGTCAATTCAGCTAGAATATCACTTAAAACTGTCGTATTATTGATTCTCGAATGTTTTACAGCGAGACGACACTTCGGCAGCACTTCGTTGCTCTGACCGGAATGAATCATAATGATTTCGCTTGGACAAGTATATATAGACGACCTGATTTCGCTTGAGAGTGGTAGAATGTCAGTTTAAGCGGAATCTAAACATATGATTTCGCTTGAGACTTTCCAATCCTCTTTCAAGCAGAATCATTTCTTTCAAGCGAAATCTCCATATCTCGAAATACGTGCACTGTTCTAACATTCTATTTACAATACTCGATACAAGACGAAGTCGACAGACGCATGCACTAACAGACTCCCCCTCGAATGTTGATGAGTCTTAAAGTGTCGAGTCTTCGCATCTTCAGTCTTTATCAGTCCTTTTGAACTCTCTGAAGAATCTGACACTGTAAGTATCCTCAAATCTCTCTCTTCTCTTGATTCTCCAAGATCTCTGGCTCTTACATCTTTTCTTCAGCACCAACAGAATCCACTCCTCGAATACTGATAACCTTCAGGATCTTGAGTCTGTCTCTCGAGCTTTCTAATTCTCTTAATCAGATCTCTTGATTCCTTAAGTTCATCGGCATCAGCAGTTCCAGAATCGTAACCTGGCTCACACTTTGCACAGGTTTAGGATCGATTCTTGACTCTATCCTGCATAGAACTCTACCCAACAATAAATTTTCTGATAACCACTTGTGGATAATATTTTCAAATCTGATTAACCACTAGTATATCAAATTTAAGAATGATTTAACATTCACAGTCTCTGATGAACCACTTGCAGGAATATCAACTTCATTTCAAAATTTTTCTCATTTTAACACAAACTCCACCTCACCACATGTTCATCATGTTTAGCACTTAGAATTTTGAAAATCAGTTTTCCAACACCAGTTGTCAAAAATCTTTTTGAATTTTTCAAGATTTATGCTAAAACACACCGAAAATCTTTTTGGATTTTTAATGTAAAAGAAATGCAATAAAGAAATATTTACAAACAATATTTTTGTGAGTTTGTGTAAGAGGATCATATCAGTTTATGAGACAAATCACCAACACCGTTAAGCTTTAAACATTTTCAGCTCTAAACGATTCATGTTGATTGACGATATTGTTGTCCACTTAAACTCAATCTAAAACTTTCGAAATGCTTACCGATACGTTAAGGTATAATAGCTTTGCACTAAGTTATTATGGACCCCACGATCTCAGCATATCCCCTTATCATGCAATACACTAACTCAAGTAATGCCTTTAAACTTTTATCAACTGTGATTTGTGCAAAAACAAAGCAGAATGTTTAAACATTAACAATCAGGTCGATACTTCCGTATACGCAGAGAAAGTCTAATGTTTAAACAAAATAAGAAAATAAAAATAAGTTGAAGTTGTTTAGGCTTTAACCACCAGGTCGATACTCCCGTATACGCAGAGGTGATCCAAAGCTTAAACGAAACACCAAAGAAAATAAAGCAGAATGTTTAGGCAATAACATCCAGACCGATACTCACGTATTCGCAGAGGATGTCCAATGCTTAAACAAAATAAAGAAATAAAACAAGTTTAAATCTTTGCAAAATAAAATGCACAATCACAGCGACTTTTCAGCAAAGTTGTGAAAGTTCACAAACGTAACTAGTTTTATGTCTTTCGACAATCAGCGATTACTGAGTAGGCATACAATCAAGAAGGACAAAACTAAGTACTATGCTTTTGATCATGTTTCCCACTAGAACTAGGCTTTTTCATTCTAGGTTTGTATCGTTAGCGCAAATCTACTAGTCTAGCTGAGCCTATCATCACATCTTTAGTAAGATCGTTTATCACATTTTATCACTCCATTTCCTTAGCATGTTGTGATAGTCCACTGATGTACTATCATTTCCTCCTTTTGACAACAAAACTCATTTTTGATTTTATCATGTTTTTGAATTTTTCAAATTTTCAAATGTTTTTGGATTTTTCTAAAAATTTTTCTCCCCCTAAAATGCAAACACATTTTAGAAAATTTGAAAACAAACTATACAGTAAACTTGACAACTGATATCGAATCACATCAATTCGCCATCCACTTGGCATAAGCAATCAGAACTTCCCCTTCACAACAAACTATTTTCCCATTGATTTCAAAACACTTAAGTTTGTTTTAATCAAATGGTTTTTCCGGAAAATAAGTTTTGTTGATTGATTTTACCATTTGTAGGTTAGGGGTTTGGTTCATCACATTGTTTTCCAACCACTTATAGGAAAATGCAAGTACAACTTAATGTCCTTGATTTACCACTTGTAAGAATAGTCCAATCAAGTTCAAACTAATGACCTTGATTTTACCACTTGTAGGTTAAAACCTCTTTTTCAACCTCATGGCTTACCAACCAATATCACATGTAGGTTACCATATGTAGGTTGAATTCTCAAAATGCCGATTCCTACTCCTCACTTACCAACCTGGGAGTTCCGGCAAGTCATACTTGTGACCAATTTTTCATTTTTTCAAAAACATAAGAAAGATGCCGATTCATGCTCCACGATTACCAACTAGGGAGCTCCGGAAAGTCCACAGACTTACTGTTCGTAATATGTACCATCCCAGTCACAAACCAGGGATGGTTCAACTTTATCTTTCCTCGTCTTCTTCTCGTAAAACTCTTTCACTCCTTTGACCTTCCTGTCAACCATTTTCCAAAAATGTTATGGACTTTGGAGTTAAAAGCTCTTTCAATATCAAATTCTTTCTTTTCAGAGAAGAATTGATTTGAAATCTCAACTTTTCCAACTTTCTTTTTAAAATTTTCAGCCCGAAGTGGTGGAAAATTCACATCATCCACAGTCGGCACTGAGGTTTCACTTTTAATCTCAACGTGTGGCTCCTCTGATTTTGTGGAATCAGATTCATCACCAGAAGATAGCTCCTCTGATTTTGAAGAATCAGAATCATTGCTAGAACTACCATCCGATTTCTTAACAACCCATTTTTGGTTGTTAAGATTTCCTTTCTTCTTATAAAATCTTTTTGAACTTTCACCAATCTCAAAAGTCGAATTTTTGAAAAGTTTGGTTCTATCAATTTGTGGTTCAAACTCAACCTTTTCATCTTTCAGGTTACAAGAAACTCCCTGTTTTGATTTTATTGCCTTGGAACAATCTTTGGCAATATGTCCAACAGTGTTGCATTTGAAACAGATTCTCGTTTCTTTCATCTGATCAACAGTCTTCATTTCTTCTTGCTTCTTTGCAAGAAATTCTTTGTTTGACTGCTTTCTGAACAAACTTTCTTTCTCTTCTTCGGTAGTTGTTCCTGAAACAAATATCATTTTTGATTTAAAATCAAGAACATATTTTTCATTTTTTTGTTTTTCTGATGGAATAAAACCAAGTCCTTTCTTTTTGAAATTACCGTTATGGTTTGGTTTCTTTTGAAAACTAGAACCAGAATTGTAACCTTTTTCTTGTTTTCTCTTTGTTGAACTCTTGAGGTGTACTTTTTAGATTTACCATTAAGATTTACATCTTTTATTTTAGAAATATTAATTTCTGTTAGTTTGAAAACATTTTTAATCATTTCTGGTTTAACACCTCTTATTGGAAATTCTTCATCAAAATATAATTTGTCAGAATCATTCAAAGTATATGCAACTTTAAACGTTTCGTCATTCAAATTAGACTTTGATAACAGAAATTCTTTGTTGTAAACTCTTTTGCCCTGTTTGTCGGTTTTACTCGGAATGCTTGACTCAGACTTTGACTCCGACTTTGACTCCTCTGATTCATCTTTATCCAACACCTGATCCACCACTTTCTTTATTAACTCAGACTCATGATCAGTGTCAGATGATGTAAACGTGACATCAATATTTTCTGGGAAGTTAACTGTAGACTCCGACTCCCACTGTAAATTTGTTGTCTTTTCAACTCTTTCTGAATTTGGATTTCTCGAAGAATATCCATTTTCAAGCGGGGGTGGACACTTGTTATAACTGAAACCTTGTTTCTTACCCGATGTCTTTTCTTTAGTATCCTTCTTCTTGTCTTTCTTCTTTTCAAGAGTCTTTTCTTCAGAAACTTTTTGTTCTTCAGTATTCTTTGCCTCAGAAGTCTCCTCTTCCTCAAACGCCTTCATGCCTTCTACTGTTGGATAGATTCTGTCAATAACATAAGAAGTACATGAGTAACTTTTCAACAAACGATTAACTCTTTCAGTTTCAATTCTTTGGGTTTCAAGTTTCTGTTCTAGCACAGCACACTTCTCGATGTAGTTGTTCACAACTTTTTGCTTTATCATGAAAGCTCCCTGAAGTGTCTTCATTGCCGTTGCATGTTCTTCACTTGTTTGATTGTATTGATTCATAGCTTTGTTCAGGACATCATAAGATTCCTTCAAACTGTTCAAGTTATAAATCAATGTACTGTTCTGCTTCTTTATAGCTTCACAAGTGTCACACTTCACAGGAATCTTTTTAGCATCAACTTTAAACTTTGGGATATTTTTCACCATTTTCTTTATCACTGGAACAGCCTCATCGTCACTGCTGACCGGTGTTTTGACATTTTTCTTTTTCTTTTTGACTTTGTCGTCATCACTATCACTTTCTGCCATCATTTTCAAATGATCTGCCATTTTCCTTGACCAATACTCACGATCATCATCACTATCTTCTTCAATTCGAGCAACATACGCTTTGTGACTTGAATCTTTGATTGGATCATAATCATCCCAATTGAAATTTTCCCAGCTAAAACCTTCAGGCAATTTTGCATCATCTTGGTTTATCAGACATGCTTTGTTATCAGTTGAGATATATTTATCCCAGTTGAAACCTTCAGTTTGCTTTTGATCATCCTAATTTACCATACAAGCTATCTTTGAAGATTCTTCAATCACTTTTCTTCCATGTGCCACTTGCGGTTCTTGTTGTTGTTGAGCGACTTGATGATAGATCGCCTTTCGATAGTAATCATTGTTGTTGTTGAACGGATTTTGAGCTCCATTTGCTTCACGGTTTTTGCACTCCCTCTTGAAGTGTCCTTTTTCCCTGCAACGAAAACAAGTGACTTTAGATTTATCAAAACCCAAAGTAGAAATATTAGCTTCACGTAGATCATCTCTTCCTGTGATTTGCTTAAATTTCTCAGCTCGTCTCAACACACTTGCCAAACACCACTTAATATCCATCAATTCCATTTCCTCAGCATCGATCTGATCGTAATCCTCTTTAGTAAGCATTGGATTCCCGATCCGACCTGCAACAAAACTACCATAAGATTCCAATACAGTTCCCAACAAAGACATGTGACTCTTAGCCATTTCTGCTGAATAATCCTCATCATTCTACAAATTCAATACAATGTTGCATTGCAGCTTCTTGCCATTCTTTGTTGTTGAAAAGTTCGGATCAAATGATGGATATGATGAAAAACTTGTGTTGCTGTTTGATCCTTTAGAAGAACTTCCAGATGAACTCTTTGCATTGAATGCAGTCTCAATCTTTGGTGACAAGTTGGTGGTTTTATCACTAACACCACCTTTGTAGTAAAGCCCGATGTCTTGTTCACCATCGAAATCTTTCATTCTTATAACCTTTCTCTGTTCCATCTCCTGAGCCTCAATCTTTTCAATAAACTTGCTCAGAGTTAAACTGCTAAAACCTTTCTTGTTCCTCAACATCATGAGATATGTACCCCAAGTCTCATATGGCAAAGCATCAGCTAGCTTCTCAATCAACTCCTCATTATCTTTCTCGATGCTCAATCTCTTCATATTTGCTAACAAATTGCAATATCTTTCAACAATTTGCTTTGTGCTTTCATTTTTCAATCCACGAAACAGATCGAACTCTTTCTTCAAAAGCGATTTCTTGTTTTTGACCACCTCTTGACTACCATGAAACTTCGATCTTAATGCTTTCCATATTGAATAAGAAGTTCCATTATGTTGCAATAGAACCAGAATATCTTCCTTCACAGCTTGTTGTAAAAGACTTAGCATCATTTTCTCATCTTTGTATTTCTTTCTAGCATCGGCACTTAGATCTTTAATTGCTATAACCTCTTCATCATCATCCGTTGGTCTAATGTATTTCGTCTCGACACATTCCCAAGCATCTAAGTAGTTCACTTGTACCCAATTCTCAAACCGTCCTTCCCAACCCTTATACTCCTCGATGTTCATGAGTTTAGGCGGTTTTTGCATAGTCCCCGTTTCATTTTCCAACATCGTGTTCTGTGCAAAAGTGATCGGGGTAACCGGGGTAGCGAATGCGTTATAAAATTCCTCGTCCATGTTTCAGATTTTCAAAAATTTGTCAAACAGTTGGTTCAAGCGGAATCACAAAATCAAGCGAAATCTTTCTTCAAATGAAATGTTTTTTCAAGCGAAATACCAGCTCCCAAGCGAAAACACTCCTTTCAAGCGAAATACCTGATTTGGCTTGAATCGTTCAAGCGGAATAACCCTTTTGAAGCGTAACAGCAAGTTTGAAGCGGAATCAGCCAAATTCTCAAGTGGGATAACCGGTTTCAAGCGAAATAAGAGACTAATTTCGCTTGAAGAGCTGCTGACGTCATCATCTCGCACATGTTTTTCAAGCGAAATTATAAAATTTTATCTGATTTTGATCGAATTAAGGTCTAATTTTCACAATGATTAGTTAAAACAGTATTGCGCACATTTTGTGAGAATTTTAGCCGATTTTAACCGTAAAAAGTTTTGAATTTTGAAAAAGAATGTGTAGAAATCAGAAATTGCAGCTGAATTGATATGAACTCTTCAACCTGAGCTCTGATACCACTTGCGGGATCGTTTTCAGACCCGAACGAGTCGATCAGAAGAGTTTTGTTCAGTTTGAAAGGCGGAAACAGACAAACTAAAGTCAAATCAGCTAGAATATCACTTAAAACTGTCGTATTATTGATTCTCGAATGTTTTACAGCGAGACGACACCTCGGCAGCACTTCGTTGCTCTGACCGGAATGAAACATAATGATTTCGCTTGGACAAGTATATATAGACGACCTGATTTCACTTGAGAGTGGTAGAATGTCAGTTCAAGCGGAATCTAAACATATGATTTCGCTTGAGACTTTCCAATCCTCTTTCAAGCGGAATCATTTCTTTCAAGCGAAATCTCCATATCTCGAAATACGTGCACTGTTCTAACATTCTATGTACAATACTCGATACAAGACGAAGTCGACAGACGCATGCACTAACAATTTTAAGTATCTATTTGATTTTCTGCATCCATAAGATTCTGTGCAGATATTGATCCAACAAAAATGGCTCCTTCATTCCTAACGATTATTGCTGATGAAGAAGCTGTCCTTTTGGTATTTTTTTCATTTCGTGGTAATGTTATATGAATATTTGAGGTTATAATTTGACATGTTTGCTATTGCTTTGTTATACAATACCTACTGATTTTGCAACTGTTCTGTGGGGAGATAAAGTCCCATATTGTAAAACAGTACAAATATGTGATGGTGACACTTTGAGGATGGTACGTATCAGGAAAAGAAATGGAGAGCATGTGTTTACTGATGGCTGGATCATGTTAGTTAGGGATCATGGATTGAAATACAAAGATGTCGTATTGATAAAAGCAGTTGGGCCGTTAAAATTTGAAGTTTCATGTTTTAAATAATCAGTATGTGGCAACTCGTATCTTAAAGCACATATTAATACCGAATCTGGAATGTCTGTAAGTGGCTTTATATCAATTCTGAACTCATTTTAAAGAACTATTTCATTTTTTAAATACTGTACTAATAATTTTTTGAATTTGTTTATAACTAATACCACAAAAATTTATGAATGACTTTTACGGTCAAAACTTCAAAGGTGGAATGGCAACGGTATATTTTGGAGACAAATTTTGGAATGTCAAAATGGATGGATGGATGGATGGTCGGATTGTTCTTGTTTGACGGCCGGATGGCGTAAAGTGGTTGAAGAGGTCCCTTTAGACGATGAATATTTCTTGGTTTTTACCAGCATTGATTCAAAAACCTTTGATGTTTCTGTTTTTGATCCGGACACCGGCACAGAAGTTTTTTTTTAAAAAAGGTTGAGGTGGTTGTATTAGATCACTCAGTATGCGACAATGAAAGTTTAGATTTATTTGTTTGATAATATGTTGTTATACTGATTTTTGTCTTATGTTTTTTTAAAGAGTTAATTACATAGTTAGTCCCTGTGGTTTGCACAAAGTAACATACTTAGGTACTAATAGTTTAAAATAACATTCTAGGGTATTAACTTTTCATTTTGTAACGTTTGGGGGTATTAAGCTTATTTGTAGGCTTAAAATCACATTCTGTTAGTACCTAAGTATGTTATTTTATGCAAACCACAGGGACTACCTATGTTATTACCTTAGAAGTTAATACCTCCAAACGTTACAAAATGAAAAGTTAATACCCTAGAAGGTGATTTTAAACTATTAGTACCTAAGTATGTTATTTTGTGCAAACCACAGGGACTAACTATGTAATTAACTCTTTTTTAAATTTGTAGTCTACTGCTGATGCTGATGTGATATTTGAATCAAAGTTGGCGGCTGTTGTTGGACCTTCACATGTTAAACTCAGAGTGAGTTTAAAATTTCCAAACGTTTCTTATATTCATAAATGAATTCACACTAACGTTAACGTTAACGCTAACACTTTTTTTGTAGTACAAAGCCATTGAAGGTAATGATGCTGGCATTGTGACCGAAGATGATCTTCAAGGAAATTCAAAAGATGTTAGTGTTCAAGTTGTTCGTTCTTCAAGTGTTTTATATGTTTTATTTTTGCGAAATTATTTATTAGTATTATCATTAAACTTTTACATATTCATACTTATGACTTTTTTGTGAAGGTTAAAGGGAAGTCTAAGGTAGATGCTGGTCAGGTTTTGATAACCAAGAATGAATATCAGGTACGTCATTTTTCGTTTTATATTTTATAGTAATAGATGTATTTACAAGTTATTACTTATTTGTGTTACTTTCTGTTTAATATATATGTATAATATGTTCAAATTAATTTAATTATGTTCAGACGTAGAGAACTCTTCGTAGTAGAGTTCAAAAGGTTAATGCAGCACCAGTGATTGATTCAACTGTCTTGAAATTCACAAAACTTGCTGAAAACAGAATTGTCAGTTTTTAGACATTTTTTATTGTTTAGTTAGTTCAACTATCTCAATTACATATGAATATTTTATAAAATACTTGATACAATATTGTGTTTTCCAGCGCCTACCATCGGACATGTCTGATGCGTTGGATCTGTCTCCTGATAACCTTAAAGAGGTCGGGATTAAAAACTAGAAAGGTGAAGTGAAGAAATTGATGACGAGATCTGAGAAACATAGCAATGGCTTACATTATGGTTTTGTTGATTGGTCTGCTTATTTGAAGGGTTGCAATATCAGCTTTGGTGATGAACTGTTCTTTGAGTTCCAGAAGTCTACCAAGCTATTGATATTATCAAAATTTGTACACAGGGTTAAAAACAAAAGGTCCCGTACATGAATGTCGGAAATAGTCATTTTGGTTATTATTATTATAAACAGTTTGTGGTAGTCTTTATGGTTGGGCTTTTGAGTGTTGGGTGGTATTGAAAAACTTGTTGGTTAGACACTTTTTGGTTGCTAGTTATGTACATGTAGGTTAACTTGTTAATGGGTGGTTAGTTGGTGTCTTTTGGTAGAACAGATGAACTAAAAACATGTGATGTATTAACCTTTAGTCTTACAATGGTGTTGTCTTTAATAGATGACAAATTTTGGTACGAATTCATTTTTTTCTACTTATTATACATATGTTTATGTTGTAGTTGTTTATGTGTTATGCTATAAAACAATAATCTATATCATTTATGTGTTATGCAATGAAAAAGTATGCTTTTGATTGTCTAACACAACAAAATACATATAGAAATACTAATACAAATTACAAGTAAGTAAAAACTTCTTTGTACACAACATTAGATGTCTTATTAGTAAGCTTGCCATCATCATCATCAAGAATTGATAGTTTGAGTCCGTCGCTGCTCTTGACTCTCGACAAAGCCACGTAAAGTTGACCATGAGAAAATACTGGATGTTTCAAAAACAAACCAACTCTTAATAACGATTTCCCTTGACTTTTATTAATTGTCATAGCGAAGCATACAGCAAGAGGAAACTGTCTTCTTTGGAATCTAAAAGGAACCTTCTTATTTGAGGGTATTATACCAATTCTAGGAATAAAAGTTCGAGCACCAATGTTGCTTCCAGATATCACCTCTGCTTCAATAACGCGCTTTCCAAGTGATATTACCTTTACGCGAGTTCCGTTGCACAACCCATTTTTATCAATATTTCGCAGGAGCATGACGGGAACACCGACCTTTAGTACTAATTTGTGATTTGGAACACCTGGGATTTTAAGCTCATTTAGTACGTCGGGAGAGTATAAACTTTGATCAAAACTATCCTGTAGATTTTCTGTCTCACAAATACTATCCGAACTTAAGTATTCCTTGCAATCTCCTGGGAACATCAACAATAACTGAGAATTAATTTCGTCAATGACTTCATTCGTTGGTGCAAGAATGGCTCTTTCTTGGTAAAAGCCGGAATTTTGGTAATTTTCAAGAATAGAGGGATAAACAAAATCTATAAGACTTGAAATAGGATCAATGGAATCCATGATTTAAAGATCATCGGGTATGTCTATAATCGCATCACCATCGTTACATCCGCCTAGTTTCCCTTCACCCAAATCCAATAACCACTGAGCAAAGCTTTGTGTTTGCTCGACATCATGCATTTCATTTCCCGCAGTCAATCTCATGTTATTGGTTAAAGTGAGTACTTTGCATGGGTGCCATATGTAGGAAGAAGTCAACGAAGCATTAACAATGTCTTGTCTACCACCACCTTGAATGGCAGGAAGAGTTTGTCTGAAATCTCCATCAAATACAATTGTTTTACCTCCAATGGCCTTTCGGAATTATCAGAACCATCACATTTCAATATGTCTTTTAAAGTTCTATCCAAAGCTTCAAAACCATGTCTGTGTATCATTGGTGCTTCGTCCCATATAATCAATGATGTTTTCTTTAATAGATTTGCAACATCACTGTTGGGGATTATAGGACAAATTGAGTCTTCATTTAGATTTATCGGAATGAGAAATAGAGAGTGACATGTTCTACCTCCTGTAAGCAGCAAAGATGTAATCCCACTTGAGGCAACATTTAAAACAATTTCCCCTTTCGGTCTTAAAGATGCAGTTAACGTTTTCCAAAAAATGTTTTGCCGGTACCTCCATAACCCTAAACAAAAAAACACCACCTTTGTTGTCTTCAACGGCTTTCATGATATCATTACAAATAAATCTTTGTTCATTGGTTAATGAAACTAAAAGATTTTCAAACTCCTCTTGAAGACCAATTCTGTCATAATCCAGCTCTTCAGTAATCAAATGATTATTTGAAGTAGAAATAAACTCATGATCAGGGTAAGGCATTGTATTAAAATTTCGTAAGCTGGAATTATTACGAATTAAAATATTCTCAATCTCGTACAATGTCAGATTTTTAACTTGATCATCAGTAAGGCATAAATCTGAATAAACAAATTTTAGATATATTTTTAGATTAACATAATACAATGTATAAGAAACAAATATTTGTTATACTCTAAAAGAAGTGATTGGATAAAATATAACATTTCAACGTGATTTAAATTAACATGGTAGATGTATATATATTATATTATAAAAATAAAGATTATAAATAAACATAAAAAATAGTAATTATTATAACGTAGTTATACCTGGAGCCTTTAAAATAAGTCGTTGTTTATAAAGGATGCCATCTGATAATAATTCCCATATTTTTTTGCCATACACGTTCAGGAAAAGACAGAGTGTGGCACATCAACATCGTAGCAAACAATGTGCGAATATAATAACCGGAGCCTGAATGACTTGCTTCTTGGATAGCTTCTATGTAATCATCTAATGGACCGTGAGCATAACATGCTTCTCTAAAGGTATTAAATTTACGACCATTTACTGTGAAAATATCATCAAAGGAATCCTCAAAAAATATGCCTCGCCGAGAGTAGGAGAAACAACATGAATTCTTCCAATTGAAAAACCAATAATTTTCCTTCGTTTCCAACACCGTTCATCCTTTTTCCACACAAACTTATTAGGGAATTCAACGTAAGTAAGCTCTCGGGCCACTTCATCACTTTGATTACAATTCTTCCAAGATGAAAACATTTAAGAATTCGTTGACAGACTGTTGAGGACCAGGTCAATATCATCGTCTTCACCATATACAACATTTTGTTGGTTCGGAAGATGAAATGGGAGGCGAATAACAGCCGGTTGCCTATAGTGAACATCGTATACGAATATACACTATGATGCCTCACATGCAGACAAATATCGACAATCATAGTATATTTTAACTCATCCACCTGTGGGCCAGGTTTGTTTGATGTGTTACTTTCAACAATGGAAACGGTAACCTGATCAGGACCTTTGTTGATATATTTAAACAAATACTTTATAGATCCAGCCTGATTGCACCATTCAACATTGATGTGGGACTGATATCTTTTCAAAAGTGTTTTGTTGTAGGGAACAACACTTCTGTTATCTAGCTTAACTCTAGATTTTTCAACAAAATTCCTGAATATCTTCTTCTGTAGAGAGGAAAACCATCCCTATCGATAGATGTATGATCACGGAATTTCTTTGGAAATCCCTTTGAACACTTATTATCTACCATGCATGGGCAGTTGATGTTGTCATGACCACAAGGACAATGAATCATGAAATCACTGACAAGAGTATACAACTCTGGATCATCGTTTTTGTCAGGAATTTCAGCAGAAATGAGGGGATCAATGTGTTCAACAGTTGGAAACTTGTGAGCGGGATGCATAAATAAACATATACGCACATGCGGCAACCCACACTTCTGAAACTCCACCGTATAAACAACTACAAAAATGAAAGAAAATAAGATATTAAATGTTTGTATTAAATTTTTAAATATCCAGAAGAAATGAAGCTTCATATTAAATATCAAAAAAATACCTGTTGACATTTTGCCAAGTAGTGACTTCTCCTTCAAGTATTTAATCAAAGCATTGAGCTTGATTTTAAACAATCTAGATAGGATATCAGGCCTGTCTTCATGACTGAAACTGGTGTCCTTAAGAAATCTTTTAATTTCAGGCCATTTAGGATTACATGTTACTGCTATAAAAAAATATGGATATCCATACCACTTACATAGAGACATTGCATCCAAATAGTTCTGCATCATATACCGAGCACCTCCAGTAAATGACGAAGGCAATATGACACGCTTTCCAGTGTTGGATACATTTATATTACCATGGTTATGTAAATTGGATAGGTTCTCATAAGTATCGCATCTTAGAACCTTCTGTTGATAATGTATGTAATTTAGTCGCTCAGTTTCAACCATGGTATACACATCAACTAAGAATTGTTGAAATAGGCGACGTGAAATTAGAATTAATGAAAACACACCCTGCCTATCTTGTATCCTGTATGCAAAGAATTCTCTCATAGTGACATATGTTCGTTTGGTTGATGTAGAAGGAGTAACACCTCTATGAGGAATGTCAATTCTGTAGCAATCATCACCATAAGGAAACAAAAGTGGATACTAGAGAGCAAGATACGATGGATGTAACTCACTAATACGTTGTAGACCACCAGATTTCGATTCTACAATAATATCTCTGTTTTCTAAGGAATCGCCAATGTCACCAACAATTAAAGCTGCCACCTTAGAAGCGGTTGGTAAGTTGTATGTTCTTCCATCTTGTTGCCTTCTTGCAATGAGCCGCAACTTTAGGTCAGCCTGACAGTTTTCTTTAAAAAAATCTCTTACCATCCGATATGTTTTAACCAAAACATTCTCCGAGTCTAACATATTATGTATATGTTGTATAACTTGAAGATCAAGATCCCGAGATGTTGATGAAGAAGCTCTATTAGATTCACTAAAGAAAATAAAAACACATAATATTTATTTAAAACTATAAAACATTCTTAGCAAATATAATGGTAACGTTGAATACGTACCCAAAAACGGCTTGTCTATTTGAAACTTCATTGTCAGTGTCATATATATATATAGGATTAGGTTCAAGAGTGAACACTAGTGTAGTTTGCGAACTGAGCAAACTAATCCTGACCATACATGTGTGTAGATCAATGGCCATGATTTGACGATGAAATACACTAGTGTATTTTACGATTTGATGATTAAATCCTAGCCATCCCCATATGTAAATCAATGACCAAGATTTGTTCACTCAGTTCACAAATACATTAGTGTTCACTCTAGAACCCCGCCCCACATATATATATATATATATATATCTTGGAGAATTTTGGCTTAGATCCATCTTCTAGTAGAAGACTTCCCATTCTATGGTAACTCTGACCACCCAATCTAAATATATAAGAAGCATTGCCTCTATTAATGGTAGAATCAACTTTTCCACCAGTGGACGTAAATGAGAACATGGAATTGTATCGACGGATGTTCTTCATGAATGCCTTGTTTTTTAAATCTAACCCATTAAAAAGACACTGGTAACTCGGTGGTGGTTCCTTCATACTAGGAAGTTGAACTTTACCATATGCACAACACATTGAATAACTTGAATTTAATTGGATTTTTGAACTCCTTCTACGAGCTTCGTCACCCCATAATTTTTCTTGACATATTTGACAATGGTGTTGTATTTTTGTTGGGATAATGATGTATATCTGAGATAATAATAAAAAAAGTTAGTAAAATATTATATCCTAGCTTTGAGGCAAAGGAATCCTATTTAGGGGGATATTATCTTTGCGATTATAAACATGTTAATAATAGTCACTGGAAAAATATATACATGTCAATAATAAAACTGATAGAAATCTATTATCTATTAATATTTATAAACGTTATTGGTACCAATTTTGACTAAATTTTAATAATAAATAAAAAACTAATATTGCTCATGGTCAAATTTTAAAATTTCAAAGCTGGGATAAATTCAAATAACCAAATCCAAACATTAAACCTTCATTCCTACAGCTAACTTAAACAACATAAGTTTTCAAAAATACAGCTTAATTAAACAACATAAGTTTTCAAAAACAAATAGTAGATATCCTAAACATGGATGAATAGATGTCTTAACAATGGATATATATGATCATTTTTCCTTCTTGGGAATCAAAAGTGACTTAGGCCCTTCATTCACAGATAAAGGATCTTTACTTCCAAAGTTGTCACAATCATAATCTTCCGCAAGAATACGCTTTAGCTCAGTTGGTGGCTTCATCTTTCTTGCCCTTTTGTTACGCAAAGCCATACCGCCAGCAGTTGAATCCATCAGTGAAACCCTTGAATCCATCAGAGAAATTGGGGTCTCATAATCAGTGGTATGTTTTCTCGTCTTGCGCTTCTCTTTGCTATAAGTGTTGAATTCTAATTTAAATAGAAAACATGGATTAGAAAGGTACAATTACAAAATCCAAAAGATTGAAAAAACAATCCAAACAAAATGTAGACCTTCATTGCAGCCTAAAGGAGCTTTTGTTGCTGACTCGTCATGATCATACGAGTCCACAAGATTACGCTTCAACTCGGAATGTATCGTTATCTTTTCAGCATTTTTTTAGCAGCAGATATTGATCCAGTGCTTGAACCAATCAGTGATATCGGGGTATCATCCTTAACATTGAAATGAATATAATATATTATTATAAACAATATTTGTATTCAAAATAGTGATGAGCTCGGTGCCGAACCGGTAACAGGAAGCATTTGCTAATCACTAATCAGTATCTGTAATCCGTAATTCAAAATATAAAAGTAAACTCTATAAAAAGATATTATCCAATAGTTTGTTTAAAAATAATACCTTCAGATCGATAGTTTCAATGCTTTCAAAATCACCTGATGTGATATTTATAGAGTTTGAAAGGTCAACCTACATTGTAAACAAAGCATGGAGTGTTAAATTAATGAAGTAAGAATGTAGGTGAAATGCGGTATAATTGTAACAACTTAGTATCAATAAGGTTAGATAATTACATGGTCAATCCCTAACTTTGTTTCAAGCTGAGAAATGATTGCGGGATCATCAGAAAATCTTTTGACAGTGAATGACTTGTAGTTATTCTTCACATTAAAGTGAGAAATCTCAATCTTAAACGCCAACTTTTTGCCAACCAAGCTACTAATTTCATCCGGAAGCAAATTCTTCATTTCACCCTATATAATAATTAACAAATAAAAATAGTGGTACGATATGAGATTGTATAAATTATTAAAAAATGGGAAAAATAATAAAACCCAAGCACATACATCAATAAACTTATTAACCAACTCTTGAGCACTCTTTCCAAGTAATTTTCGAGCTACATGATCTAACAAAGTTAGAGATGCAATACCGGTACTATCTTGTAACCTAATTTAAAGTTTCAAACTAAAACAGATTAATAGTAAAAGTTAAGTTATACATGTTTAAAATTTTGTTATTAGTATAACATTAAAGTATAAAATTCTAAAGTTATCATAAAGTTAGGAAATTACCTGGGAACCACAGAAAACACATTTTTCATTGCAAACATCATTTATGCATCGAATGGTCTGTTTATCCTCACTTAAATCTAATCCATCATCTACATCGCTTATAAAATACAAAACAATGACCTTCTTCATACAATTCTTACAAGAATTGTAATACCACTCAAGACCAGGAAGGAAACTTATGACTATACCAAGCACAATCACATTCTTTTCCTTAGCAATTTTATTAACCTCATCTATGTTCTTGAATTCAGTTTCAACCAAAAAATCATCATGAATAGTTTTGCCAGCTTGAGACGAACCCAAAGTACAGCTTGAAGAACCAAAATCCATTTTTTTCAAGTAACCTTCAAATAGTACAAAATTTAATTACTCTATAAATTATGAAACCTTTCAAAGTTGTGACATAAGACAGTAAAATCAAACAAATAACCAAACAATTAAATTAAAAAAAACTGTATGCCTTACCTCTTTTGGAAATCCATTAGCTCATCAATGCTTTCGTTAAGATACAATGTGTTGTTTTGAAAAGAACTGGACACGTATGCCTTACCTAAATAGTTAAGAAGAAAATTATATAAAAACAGCTAAGCATTGATAAACTATATACAAATTTAATGAGCAAGAAAAGAGTTATTAATTAAGTTTAAAACCTTCATGAAAGCTATATCTTCCAAGCTGCAGTATCACAAAAACATCCTCGGATTCTTTTCCATAAACTTTGACATTTGCATCGCATAATCTCTCCACAAAGTGACATAAACATTAAGATACCTATTAATAAAAAAAATATAAAACGTGAAGTAATTGATAAATGTATAAAAGATTTAAAAAAAATAAATAAATTGTAACTCTAAATCACGAAGTTGTAAGCTCATTCTTTTGTTCAGTTTGCCATTTCTGCTTGTATGATCAACCATAGGAAACCAACCATCAACGTAACCAATGATATCTATAAAGAAAAAAAACAAATTAGTACAATTACACTGGCGTAATATAAGAAAAATAGATGTGTTGCTGATAATTCAAATGACGGTGCACTTACCAACAGGAGAGTCTAGTGGAGTAGTACGATTACGAAGAACATCTAAGGAAGTAAATGAGAATCCATGAATTGATCCACCAAAGTCATCACAGTTAATGATGTCGGTATTGAAATTTAAAAACAGTTTATATCGATGGTTAGTCGGGCGGTACGGAGACAAGTTGTCACCAATTTCAAACTTAGTAACCATGACACAACGTTTTTCTTGAAGTAATTTTCCATACTTTGCAAGATAATTACCAGCCACACTTGCTTGAATTTTGGAACCCTATCAAACAAATATAAAGTTCTAGGGTGTAACCTACGATATAAAATAAATATAAATAAATGTGTTATAAGTTTATAAAGTACCTCCTCATCCATGGGGATCAATTCTACAGCATGAATAGCATTCTTGACTTTAAATGATAGTAGCTTCCAAAGTTTGACTATGCGAACTTTAATAATCACGTCTGTCTTGGTTACATCCAATTCATTAAGAGAAGTGATGGTAGGATTCACCATTGTTGACCTTCATAGTTAAAGATTTTAATAAATTAAATTAGAAACTCGCGGTATAATTTTTCACTAAGTTTGAGCTTAGCTGACTGCACGTGACTGATACTAAACAAATCTACGTTTAAAAATACTAAAAACATGAAATCTTTTGCTAAAACTAATATTCCTAGTGTAAATACCATAGCATATGCAGAACTTCAATATAAAACAGAACAGAGATATAGTAATCATTTTTTAGAATCAATAACACACATTTAACAACCATAAGTCAAAACACTAAAACAAAAACTTCTTGACTAACATCACAACTCATCTCTTATTAGTACAATTACATAAACTAAACAGTGAGTTTGCTAAAAGAAATACCATACAGATCTCTCTAGTGTTGTTCTCATACAGAGTTATAAATCTTATGAAACATCAAAGTTGTTACTAAATTATAAAAGTATCTAGATGAGACACATTCCTAGTGTAAATACCATAGCATATGCAGAACTTCAATATAAAACAGAACAGAGAAATAGTAATCATTTTTTTAGAATCAATAACACACATTTAACAACCATAAGTCAAAATAGTAAAACCAAAACTTCTTGACTAACATCACAACTCATCTCTTATTAGTGCAATTATATAAACTGAACAGTGAGTTTGCTAAAAGAAAGAACATACAGATCTTTCTAGTGTTGTTCTCATACAGAGTTATAAATCTTATGAAACATCAAAGTTGTTACTAAATTATAAAAGTACCTAGATGAGACACATTCTGTAACAACCCTCGGTAAAACCAACACTCTCATAATATGTTTGACACCCTATTATATTATAAAATGTCCCAATATGTTTTATATTATACCCCGTATGTGAAAACCGAGCCCTAGTTATGTTATAGTATATAAAATAAAATAAAAATCTGAATTATAAGCTGAGGCGGGCCGCATAAGACCTCACCTCAACTTCACGCGGGCCGTATCAAACCAGACTTTGACTTTGCTGACTTCTTAAGTTAAAGCGGGCCGCGTAATAGGTTTCATTAAGTTCATGCGGGCCGCGCGCGTTCCAACTGGTGGCACATCCCTGAGCCGACGCGTGTCGATATCGTGTCGAACCTAGTTGATGACCCAGCTAAGCTACTGAGTTGACTAGAGTCAACGCGGGCCGCGTAAGGCTTAGCCTTACCTTACGCGGGCCGCCTGAAAGTCATATTTCACAACTATAAATAGCAGGCATCAGTTTACGATTTCCGTCGCTCATTCACACTTCTCAATCTCGAATTCTGAAAGTATAGGCATAATATTTTGGGTATTATACCCCTAATTAGCGAGGTTCTGCTCCGTTGTAAGTATTATAACCCCGGTTTCATAATAGTTACGCTGCCCGATTGATTTGGGGTTCCGTAACAACTGTCGTGGTTCTGCCCGACGTAGTTGTTGGAATGCCGTCTCGGGGAGGGTATTATTAATATTTTCAAAGGGTTATGATACCAATCAATGTACACTTGTATAAATTATAGATTATATCCAGGAAACCCTCACGCGAAGTCTAAGATAGCAATGTGAGTAATCCTTCTTTTTGTGTAAACCTTTTTGTGAGTTGATCCACTTTTTGTAAACTTTTTGTGAATTGTTTTACAAAACCTTACATATCTTTCCATGCGAATAAACATATTGAGTATTTGTAAGAATACAATTATAGTGGGTATGTTGGGGTTTTGTATACAAAATTTGTTACCACCTGGTCAAGGAGTAACATTTCCACAAGTTGAGTATGACAGTACCACTGATGTTAATTGTGATGTCTTGTAAACAAATATAA
Source organism: Helianthus tuberosus (assembly GCA_030545235.1). Taxonomy (NCBI): domain Eukaryota; kingdom Viridiplantae; phylum Streptophyta; class Magnoliopsida; order Asterales; family Asteraceae; genus Helianthus; species Helianthus tuberosus. Next base: position 84,649,469 of record CM060367.1, read on the forward strand.
TTGCGGGATTGCCCTCAATATTGTTCACTGTGACTTTTTATTGAAACTTGATTAAACTGGGATTCACTCACCAGTATTTCTTGCTGATAAAATGTTTTAAACACGTGTTACATGTAACTTAGTGTGAAGCCAATAAAAGCCAGCTGGACAGCACTGAAGGCTTGGAAAAGTGGCAATAAAGTTACCTAAAATAAAATAGATGTTTTTATTAAATAAAATAGGATTTATTCCTATGAAAACGTGTGTACTATGAACTTGGGTTTCATCCCATTTGTTTAATATTATAAAATATGGTGGTTTTACTCTGATAAACATTTCCTAACTACGGTCCTGATGTAAATTCCGCTGCAAGACTAAATAAAACTGATACCACCAAAACTCTGAGATCACGTCCGCCCGTTCCCGGGGATCAGGGATCGGGGGTTGTGACAGAAGGTGGTATCAGAGCCTAGCCACTGGCTCAAGCCAAAGAAGTGTTCTGCTGACACTTAAAGTTATATTTTGTGTTAGGAAATAAATTATGAAACTACATGCGTAATTGTAATTATTATGATGTGTTATTTGACTATTTGTTAGTTTACAGTATGAGTAAGAGAAGAATTTTGGACATCTATCATAAATTAGATAGTTCACCCAAAGAAAAGGGAAGTTCATCTCAAACAAATTCCTCAAGATACTCAGCAGATACTGAGGAAGGAATATTTGTCCGTAAAGCTCAGTATGAAAATCCACTTACCCCTAATAAAAGAAGTCGGATTCTTAGAAAAAGTCAAGAGAATATGAAAAAGTCTCAGGAAAACCAGAAAATAGGCAGTAACCCACCTTGGGAAGATAAATTAGACGAAAAATGGGAAAATCTCTACATGTTAGCCACTACAGCAGTAAATGTTAACTTATAGTTGAATTGTCAAACCAGTATCAGCACTCATGTCACCTACGAGCTAGAAACTTTAAAAGAACTTCGTTCATTTGATAACAACCTAGTGAGAAGAAAGAGATAGAATAAACCTTACATAAAAATGCATGTTGAGCATAATACTCCTATAACCTAGTTAGACTAAAATAAGTTACGGATGTATAACCAATAATATATTTCGAATTTCAGTTCTAGTTTGTAATAAATATATAAATCGCAATATTTCATTTCAATCAATCTGTTCGTATAATTGTACTAGATATTCGTTTATGATAAATAAACATTCGGATGAACAACAAAGTGAACCAAGAAAACTAGAATAAGACCTAGAAGTACAAGAGAATTTTTAATGCTATGCCTTAATATGAAGTTTTGAGATAAACCAATTGCTTGCATAAATAAAGTGTGATGGTTATTGGTATCCTGTGAGGATAATGACTAGAACAGTGCCTGTATGATAAATAAGCAATAACACTTGGCCACTGTTATTTCTTGTTTATTGATACTACTCGGTTCTAGAATATGATTCCTCATGAGAATACTAATTTCGTTATTTCTTGATGTAAACCATAATAAATGATGCCTTTTTAAGATCATGATTTGAAATAAGTTTATGGGTGGAAAATACTATGATAATTACCTCTCCGGTAAAACTGGGCATGATGTGGTAGACTCTCCAGCTTGTCCGGGTGAGATGGGGTTACCTCTCCGGCGAGACCGGGTGAGATGGGGTATAAGTTGTAATAATGAAATTCCCTAAATAGTACTATGACTTGATGTCTGACTTGTGAGTCTGTTTACATTATGGATAATGTGCATACCACATTATATGAAATATTATATAGACATGTATGTCTATGAGGAAATCCAAAATATCCTAATAATTGATAATGAGAAATAAATTACGAACAGAGGTGTCAATTATAAATTTAGATTTGTTAGAAATCTCTATTGTGTAATAGACGCATAGTATATGAAAAGAGTATAGTAGCAATGATCGACGCTTTTGGCAAAAATGCGTGTAATGTGATTAACTATAGTAAGATATTAATTGTGATATTAATATGGGATAAATGTTTAAAATTCAGATGGCCGACGAAGAAAATCAAGGAAATCTGAATAACGATAACCAGAGTAACATTAACGTGGTTAATGATAATCCGAGTATCAATAACAATGGAAACCAAGTGAATAATAGTGTTATTCAACACATAGTGGCACAGGGAGTTATAGATGCTATGCCATTTATTCTTCAAACTGTTAAGGATGCTGATAAAAGTAAACATAGCAGTAAGCGACCCGTTGAACCAGAAAACAGTGTAAACAATGGACCAGTATTTCAATTGCCTATTCCCAAAAGAAGAAGAACCATGCCTTATGGTTGTTCTTATAAAGAATTCTGGTCTTGTAAACCAATGGAATTCTCAGGCAATGAAGGGGCTATTGCAACCTTACGCTGGATAGAGAAGACTGAGGCAGTCTTAAGGATAAGTAAGTGTGCTGAAGAAGACAAGATATTGTTTGCTTCTAATCTATTTAAGAATGCAGCATTAGAATGGTGGAACACTATCCTCCAGACAAGAGGAAGTGATAAAACTTATAATATGGAATGGGAAGAATTTAAAGAAAAGGTAGAAAGGAAATTATGTCCACCTAATGAAAAAGAACAGATAGCAAACAAGTTCCTCAACCTTAGGATGACTGGTGTAGATAGTAAAGGGTACACTACTACATTCTTTGAATATGCTAGGATAGTGCCAACCCTTGCATCACCAGAACCGGTATTAATCTCCCGTTACATCTGGGGATTAATTGGAGAAATTAGACATGTAGTCAAGGCAACCAGACCCCAAACCATAGAAGAAGCCGTATAACTAGCTAATACTTTGACTGATGAACTAGTTCGTACTAGAGAAGAAGATCAGAGGAGAAACTTAACCCAAAGGCTTACCCAAGAATTTCGTTCTGAGAATTTCAATCGTAGGAACGTAGATTCTACCTTTGCACCGTATTGCGGGATCTGCAAAAAGAAGCATTCTGGAAAATGCTCCACCCACTGCAATTTCTGCAAAGCACCAGGACACAATGAAGAGAACTGCAGGAGGAAATCCAGTAATGGATTGTGTTTTAACTGTGGAGAAAAAGGTCATATCAAGCCAAACTGTCCAAAACTGGCTCCAGCTACAAACAACAAGAATACTAAAAATGCTAGAGCATTTGTTCTGACTACAGATGAAGCCAAGATGATTCCAGATGTCATCGCTGGTACGTTTCTAGTTAATGATGTCTTTGCTAAAAGTATTATTTGACTCTGGTGCAAACCAAAGTTTTATTAATACATCGTTTTGCAAATTTCTAAATCAGTCATTAACTAAACTACCACACGAATGCTTAGTAGAGACAGCTAATGGAGAAACCATTAGGATTTCTGAAATCTTGCAGGGAGCAAGAATAGAAATTTTAAACCAAACGTTTAGGGCAAACCTTTATCCAATGAATATAGCCGGATTTGATATTTTTTAGGAATAGATTGGTTAATAGCCAATAAAGTTAGTATTTTATGTGATCAAAATTCAATTCAAGTAAATTCATCTAAAGGTAAAACGATCACAATTAAAGAAAATAAGCCATCTAGATCCTCAAAATTCATCTCTGTGATGAAAACTGCAAGTTCTATAAGAAAAGGTTCTATAGTGTATTTAATTTCTATAATCACTAACACTAAAGGAAAAGAACTAAAAAGACATTCCAGTAGTATCTTAGTTTTCAGATGTCTTTCCAGAAGAATTACCATGACTACCTTCAGACAGAGAAGTTAAAATTCAGAATTCACCTGCTACCAGGAACATCGCCAATTGCCAAAGCACTCTACCATTTGGCAACCGCCGAAATGCAGGAATTAAAGAAACAATTAGATGAATTGTTGGAGAAAAGATTCATACAACCGAGTTCGTCGCCATGGGGAGCGCCGATACTATTCGTTAAAAAGAAGGACGGATCAATGCGTATGTGCATTGATTACTGTGAATATAACAAAGTCACAATTAAGAATCGGTACCCATTACCGAGAATCGATGATTTGTTTACAAGGAGCTCGATTTTTCTCTAAAATTGATTTAAGGTCAGGATATCATCAATTAAAGGTACAGGAAGAGGACATTCCTAAGACCACATTTAGAACAAGGTATGGTCATCATGAATTTATTGTCATGCCATTTGGTTTAACCAATGCCCCAGCTGCATTTATGGTCATGATGAACCAAATATGTAAGCCATATTTGGATAAATTCATAATTGTATTCATAGATGATATTCTAATTTACTCTAAAAGTAAAGAAGATCATGCAAAGACATTTGCACGCACTTTTAAGTTTATTAAGAAAGAAAATAATACAATCTAGGTGATTGTAGATAGGCTAACCAAGTCAGCTCATTTTCTACAAATGAAAAGAAAATATCCTCACTTATTTCAGTAGATCTCGAGGACGAGCTCTAAATTAAGGTAGGGAGAATGTAACAACCCTCGGTAAAACCAACACTCTTATAATATGTTTGACACCCTATTATATTATAAAATGTCCCAATATGTTTTATATTATACCCCGTATGTGAAAACCGAGCCCTAGTTATGTTATAGTATATAAAATAAAATAAAAATCTGAATTATAAGCTGAGGCGGGCCGCATAAGACCTCACCTCAACTTCACGCGGGCCGTATCAAACCAGACTTTGACTTTGATGACTTCTTAAGTTAAAGCGGGCCGCGTAATAGGTTTCATTAAGTTCATGAGGGCCGCGCGCGTTCCAACTGGTGGCGCATCCCTGAGCCGAGACGTGTCGATATCGTGTCGAACCTAGTTGATGACCCAGCTAAGCTACTGAGTTGACTAAAGTCAACGCGGGCCGCGTAAGGCTTAGCCTTACCTTACGCGGGCCGCCTGAAAGTCATATTTCACAACTATAAATAGCAGGCATCAGTTTACGATTTCCGTCGCTCATTCACACTTCTCAATCTCGAATTCTGAAAGTATAGGCATAATATTTTGGGTATTATACCCCTAATTAGCGAGGTTCTGCCCCGTTGTAAGTATTATAACCCCGGTTTCATAATAGTTACGCTGCCCGATTGATTTAGGGTTCCGTAACAACTGTCGTGGTTCTGCCCGACGTAGTTGTTGGAATGCCGTCTCGGGGAGGGTATTATTAATATTTTCAAAGGGTTATGATACTAATCAATGTACACTTGTATAAATTATAGATTATATCCAGGAAACCCTCACGCGAAGTCTAAGATAGCAATGTGAGTAATCCTTCTTTTTGTGTAAACCTTTTTGTGAGTTGATCCACTTTTTGTAAACTTTTTGTGAATTGTTTTACAAAACCTTACATATCTTTCCATGCGAATAAACATATTGAGTATTTGTAAGAATACAATTATAGTGGGTATGTTGGGGTTTTGTATACAAAATTTGTTACCACCTGGTCAAGGAGTAACATTTCCACAAGTTGAGTATGACAGTACCACTGATGTTAATTGTGATGTCTTGTAAACAAATATAATTGCGGGATTGCCCTCAATATTGTTCACTGTGACTTTTTATTGAAACTTGATTAAACTGGGATTCACTCACCAGTATTTCTTGCTGATAAAATGTTTTAAACACGTGTTACAGGTAACTTAGTGTGAAGCCAATAAAAGCCAGCTGGACAGCACTGAAGGCTTGGAAAAGTGGCAATAAAGTTACCTAAAATAAAATAGATGTTTTTATTAAATAAAATAGGATTTATTCCTATGAAAACGTGTGTACTATGAACTTGGGTTTCATCCCATTTGTTTAATATTATAAAATATGGTGGTTTTACTCTGATAAACATTTCCTAACTACGGTCCTGATGTAAATTCCGCTGCAAGACTAAATAAAACTGATACCACCAAAACTCTGAGATCACGTCCGCCCGTTCCCGGGGATCAGGGATCAGGGGTTGTGACACATTCCTAGTGTAAATACCATAGCATATGCAAAACTTTAACAAAATTCATACAGATCTCTGTAGTGTTATTGTTCAAGGATGTTGATAGGATTCTAAATATTCATATTAGAACTATAGAAGAGTAATATTTCAAAATCATTCCCTAAAACACATGTAATAGTATAAAATGTTATCAAAATCCGCAAATTGCACAATCAAATCATATTGTGTCACTATTTACTGCTTCATCACGAATAAAATCATAATCTCCTAAATTTGCCCTAACAACTTCAACAAACATTCAAATTCAAGCCAAATTTAAGTGAAAGGTCAAATTCAAGAACCTGATTTCTTGAAACAACAACAAACCTTCCTTCAATAACGAACACCCTGTAGATACACATCACTGATTCAGTTCATAAACTAAAGAAAATTAAAACGTTTCTAAAAATACAGAAAATAAATCAACTTACAAGAAAACACAACCAGATCCACAATGGATAGAGAATGTGATATGGTATGGCTTTATAGACTCCATCAGAGACTCAACGTACAGAAGAGGAACCCAATTTCAAATAGCAATCCGTGTGAAAGCTGATCTATACCGTCAGATTAGGTTTAAAAATTAAGCACAACCGTAGGATTTGTGTTTGTTGACTAAGATTTGTGTTTCTTGAATAACAATTGCAGTTTTAAGCAAAGATGGCTACTGTATGATATGTATTTCAGAGAGAAACTGAGATACAGAAGGGTTGTTTTTGGGTTTTTTGAACCCTAGCTCGAAATGGAATAGAAAAGATGGAGAAGAGATGATACAGAGGGAACCAAGAAGAAAAGGCAGAGGAAAGGGAAAGAAGGGTGGGAGGGCGTGCAGGGTTTTTAACGTTTTGTTTGACCTGCAGGGAAGAGAGATAGAGAGGTTTTGTCGACAACCCCTTTGAACACGTGATATGCAGTTTGACTTTGAGATTTATTAAAAAAAAAATTCTCTCAAAATGACACAACAGCTGAAACCAGAGGGGGGGGGGGGGGGGTTGTTATGTTGACACATAGGATTTTCAACCTTTGCTTTATTGTATTTAGAGATACATTGTCAATAATGAACATTAACTTCTAGATTTGTTAAAAAAATAAACTTTCACTCTCAGTTAGTCAAAAGTTAAAATATAAATACATTTCCTACGTTATTAGGCTATGGGGTGTGGTTGGAGCCCCTTGGGCTTTATCATGCTAACTAGGATCCACTTCAGCGCCACCTAGGATCCAACTCAGCCATGGAGCCCTTTTTAATTTGCATGGTGTGGATGGAGCCCCAAAAAAAAAAGTTTTATTGGTGCAAAACCAGTGGGTCCCACCAATAGAGCCCCTTTGAGCTCGTTACCATGGTGGCAGAGGTTCAATGGCGCCCCGCCTATGGCGCCGGGGGTGTGGGCGATGGCGGAGGGGGGCGCTATGGTTGTCCAGGTGGCGAAGGGTGACGTCCCACACCCTCCAGTCTTACAGTTGTATTACTTTTAGTTTTTTTTTATCGGTCTTAAGTTTGCATGTTTAGTCGTTCAAATTGTTTTTTTTTTTTTTCGTTTAATAAGCATGCCAATTGGAGAGCATCTTTATTGGTAACATATTATACGCTAAGTCGCTAATAGTCGGTGGTTTGTGATTGCCAAAAGTACAGAGGATGGCCCACCATAGATCTCACTGTCGCTTGGTTGATTTTATAACTTTGTACTAACACTGTATTTTTATTAATCTAAATAAATACTCATTCAATGTATAGTCAGTCAATTAAATACTCTTTTAATGTACATTTACATCAAGTTAAAAAATCAAGCTATCAGTATTTAAGATCTTGGTATAACATTTAGCCGCTCATACCAACCAATATTGTCCGTCTTGTCTACTAAAAGCTTACATATTTGTTATTTGAAATCCGAGTTAAAACTTAATTTTTAGAAGGCTAGCCATCCATGGATTGTTCCCACTAAAACACGTTTAAGTGTGGAGTTCTTTTCTCATTTTACAATCATCACCAGAGGCGGATCTACAGCCAGTTAGGGGGTTCCCGGGAACCCGTTCGGTTCAAACTTTATAGTGTTAAACTATATAAGAAATTCTGGAGGAACCCCTTAAAATTTTGTGAGGAACCTTATAAACAAATGTGAAGATGGTGCACTGGTAAATGTCCATGCGTATTAAACATGAAGTCTAGTGTTCGAGTCTGATTAAGTCCGTTTTTTTTGCCCAGAGTCTGATTAAACTTGTGGAAGATGAAATTCCACTATTGACTTTCACTACCAAACTTGGGTTTTAATATCAAGCCTTTATGAGTCTGTTGTGTTATTGAATATAAGTAGTACAAGCATTCAATTTTAGTTTGTAAGGCATTCACTTTTACTTCATAACCTCTATACAAATAAATTTAACTGTCCATTGCGTTCTTAAAGTTAATAATGTGCTATACAATTCTTCCTATGTGAATGTAACAGGCTGTTAACTTACAACAAATTAACTTAGTAACCTGTGCTTATGATACAAATTATCGAATTCAAATCTGTTAAGGAATTTCGTTAGAACTTGATGTATATTTATAAGTTAAGCATTTGTATGACCAAGTTGACCCGACCCGAAAACGGTTGAATCGACCCGTATTTTTTTATGTTCCGACATATGATATTGGAACACTTAAAAAGTGAACCCCATGTCAAAAATTCCTGGATCCGCCACTGATCATCACGCTCAGAACATGTTGATATCTTATTGTTATAAATAAGTACCTCTATTCTGAACAAAACAAAACGATTTATGGGATTTACATAATATGTGATGTAAAATATCCCATCCTTGTTCGTGCCAAATGATCAACACAAATTCTTATGCAATTATACGTATAAAAATCATCATGTTTTTTTAGTCAAAATTAAAAAAAAATACCCATCTTCTATTTCGTTTTCAAATTATTTATTTATATAATCCTCTAAACTGTTGCAGGTCTTGGTTATGTTAGTGGTTAGTTTATTGTATGAGTAAACTGCCATTTTGGTCTCTGTGGATTGGGCATTTTTGTCATTTTAGTCCAAATCTCAAACTTTTTAAATCTGGGTCCCTGTGGTTTCATCTTTATTGCCATTTTAGTCCAAAATTCAAAATTCCCCTTTTTTTGACTGTTCCAAAAAGTTTGAGATTTGGACTAAAATGACAATAAAAGTGAAACCACAGGGACCAAAATGGCAGTTTACTCTTAATTTTGGACTAAAATGGCAATAAAAGTGAAACCACAGGGACCCAGATTTAAAAAGTTTGAGATTTGGACTAAAATGGCAAAAGTGTCTAAACCACAGGAACCAAAATGGCAGTTTACTCTTATTGTATTTAATTTTTGGTGTTGGTGTTGGTGGTAAGTGTTTCATTGATTTTTTTAAATAAAAGTCACATTTTCCAAGTGTTCTTACATGCATAAACGAACGAGATGCAACATTAGAAAATCAAACACTTCTTGCATTTGCATGCAACTAAACTCAAATATAAGGGTGTAAGGATGGTCATTGAGAGTAAACTTTCTACTCACCCAATTATTTCTTTCTACAAAAATATAAGGAGTGGTCACATCTCTGGGATAGAAGTACACTATTTTTTATCTTTTTTTATATATTAGCATTAATTAATAAAACATATTTTAATAAATAAAACATATTGTTAACAAAATAAAAGTACAATAAATTTAGAAAAAAAAACATTACTTTAAATTAAAAATAATTAAAATTACATTTAATTAAAATAAATTAAACTAAATAAAATTATTACTTTTCGTCGGATTCCACTAATAGGTGGGGCAAATCTAGTCTTCCGAGATGCTCCACGAGATTATGTTTTAGTTTCCAATGCGTATCTTCATCCATAAGCCCGTTTAACACACTGTCATCTAAAGCGGGCTCGACTGGAGGATCCCGAATGTGTACTGGTGTTATCATGTTTTCGTCGTCTTTTAAAATCATGTAATGCAAAATAATGGACGTATACACCACATACCTAATTTTTTCACAGTCTTAGCACGTGTTGACCGATTCATTATATCCCATTTTGACTTCAAAACACCAAAAGCCTGTTCTACGTTTTTTTCTTGCCACCTCGTGTTGCTTCTTGAACTTCTTTTCGTCTAGTAGGTGAGGATATGGAAATGATTTGACAAACACGGACCATGTAGGGTAGATTCCATCAACGAGATATTAACCACGTTTGTATACGTGGTTGTTAACGTAAAATGGACATTTTGGCACAGTTCCATTTCGTCAGTAAGAAATAATGAAGATTGTTAAAGCACATTAATGTTGTTTTGTGCACCTGGAGGACCGCAAAAAGCATGTCAAACCCACAAATCTTGAGAGGCCACCACTTCGAACATAACTGTCGGGTATTGGCGATCTCCTCTCATATATTGGCTCCGCAACTCTGTGGGACACATTCTCCAAACGAAATGGGTGCAATCAAGGCTACCGACCATACCAGGAAAGTGATGTTTCTCATGAGCTTGGTACAAAAGCGCCATGTCGTGGTTTGTTGGTCTACGTAAGAACTCCGGAGCGTTTATTTTACATATCGTTTCGCATAAATATTCTAGACACTCGCGGGAAGTCCTTTCGGCCATATGTAAATACTCGTCGTTCTCGTCTAGAGGGTTACCGGTTGCAAGTTGTTTAATCGCCGATGTAACTTTTTGCAACAGTGTAAAACCCTTCTTCATTCTCGCATCCATGCCCTCTTCAAACCATGGGTTATTCGCTTCCACGTCACTCAAAATTTAAAAAAAGAAACGTTTTGGCATACGGAACCTATGACGAAAATATCGTCGTATTTCGGGTCCTCGACAAAATAATCCGCCATAAGGGTTTCGTGGCCACTCTCACGATCACGACAAACATATCGTTTTTTTGCTAAATGTGCCTGTGTCTTGTAGTTCGGCTTGCTCGATGAGATCTTGGGGAAAAATTATGCTACTATCGGTTGAAGCTAACTCGTCGTCACTATTGTCGGGTGGAAAAATAAAGGTATTTCATCCGCCATTACTATATATAACATTTTGGGTATGATATTATCTACAGTATCACTTGCGTGTCTTTTTATCATTGGTGTACAATTTAAACAGCACAAGTTGCAACATCAAGTAGCATAGCACAAAGGACAACATGGGATGTGCAGGGGAAAGAGGACCAGAGATACAAGTCAGACCATCTCCGCCTTTTTTTGGCGACCTTTCCGCCACCGGCGGGAATAGGGATTCCCTATGATTGGAGGAATGTAGATATATAATAGTATAATACAAAGAGGGTGTCCGTTTGAAGAGCTGAGTTGTTGACGGTTTTTTACGAAGGAAGACGGTGCTGAAGACGCTGGCAACATGATGACGGTAATTAGGTGGTGGTGCTGTGGTGGCGGTGCTGTGGGGCGGTGGCGGTGGTGGTGTTGTCGTTGTGGTGGTGGCTACATGGTTTTGTTGTGGTGGCAGTTTTGTGACGGTGGACATGGTGGTTTTGTGACAGATTAAAGAGAAAAGTTGTTGAGAGGGAAATGATGGGTTATAGACCTGTAGCACCTTGGTTGAAGACTAAACCTTGATTGTGGATTATGATGTTTCATTTTGGTGATAAATCTCTTGGTTGATCAACATCATTTGTAATCCGCTAAAAAATCCATACTTAATGAAGAAGCCAATTTCGTGTTGTTTAATTTAGAACACTCAAAAGAGATTTACAAACCTTTTGTTTTCTTACAGCTTTCTTTTAAAACTTTTTTGAACTTTAAAAGTATTATTAACTTGAAAAATAACTATATTAATTAGAGTAAATTACGTTTTTGGCCCCTGTGGTTATATCACTTTTACTATATTAGTCCAAAATAAGAATTTTTAACATATCTGCCCCCATGGTCTCTATAACTAACCATTTTGGTCCTAAGTCTAACCATTTTAGCCCCCATGGTCTTTATAACTAACCATTTTGGCCCCCATGATCTTTAGACTTAGGGGCCAAAATGGTTAGTTATAGAAACCATGGGGGCAGATATGTTAAAAATTATTATTTTGGGCTAATATAGTAAAAGTGATATAACCACAGGGGCTAAAAATGTAATTTACTCTATTAATTATGACAAAGAAGAAAATACATTAGCATACACATGTAAACACTAAAAGAAAAGTAAATATACACGACCTGATAGTTTTATGATTCGACTAACTTAACAATATTTTTGGGTTATCTATTTCCTTTGTTGTAGCGGGTGCATCGAAATCGATTAAGTTTCTATTCACCATGACGCCTGTACCGGTACATTTTGATCAATTCGATGTAAATCATATGTTGATTGCTATACAGAGTGCCAGGTATCGGTACATTTCGATCGATTCGATGTAAATCACATGTTGATTGCTATACTGAGTGCCAGGTACCGGTACATTTCGATCGATTCGATGTAAATCACATATCGATTGCTAAACAGAGTGCCAGTATCGTACTAATATTGTATTGAACCGAATCGATACTGACCGAAAACCCGCCACAAAGCGCAGGGGAATAATAAAAATTTGTTTCCTTTTCTCTTTTTGTAAACAGAGGAAACAAAAAATCAAATTTAGTATAATTCTCGCAACTATTTTTTTTTGCTGCGGTTGTAAGTTGTTATTGTGATTGTGTTTAAAGACCCTGAAATTTACCAAGTAACTCGGTTTATGTTATTACTCCAATAAAGTTAATTCCAGTTTTAAAGTTTTTTTTTCTTTGACGAGCGTAACTTTACCAACACATCAATGTAATTTTCATTGAGATTGTGTTACGAGTAATATGTATAAGTAACGCAAACACGAGCATGCATATTATCAAACTGAGAAATATTTGGTTTATCGCGCCGCAACGCGGGCGGGCATAATACTAGTTTTAAATAATAGGGGTAGAGATTAGTTTTGGAGAAATGAGAAAATGAGTTGGTAAGAATTTGGTTTGAATTGTTTGAGATAAATTATGATTTGTGTTGGGTTTATATAGTGTAAAATTGTAAATTAATTTAAAAAAATATTATAAATGGCTATAAAATGAGCCGTTGCCTCCTCCAACGATACAAAACAAACAATGGTTAAATAAAAAGAGCGGTGACATGGGTGTCTGTAACACCCCAAAACCCGAATGTTTATATTCGTTAAAAGTTATGATATGGCACATCAAGAAATAAATAACTAGGTTATTTATCCTAGTTAAAAGTATGGTGGAAACAATTAAAGAATAAGAGTTGTGTCAATTATAAATAAGAGAGAGAACATGAGGGACTAAGATTGCCAAACTTGAATATGAGTTTAATTAAAACAAAAATCTCACACACTAGATGTGTGTGCGTGAGATCGATCAGGAGGAAGAAAACATGGGTGAAAACCCTAGTTCACAAGAAAGCTTCAAATTGACAAGGAGATTAGGCTCAAATCCGATGCATGAACTTGTTTTCTTGATGACCTAGCCCTAGCAAGCATGTGGTAAGTTGTATTTTAAGATTTGATGATCTTGTATGAAGTGGGTTATGATCAAACCACGAATTTGTATGAAATCAAGCATGAATATGTGTTAACATCATCATAGGGAACATGTGTTATGCATAATTTTGACTAATTTGATGTTTAAGTATGTAAACCCACTAGTTAGGTGATTAAGATAACATGGGTGTTCATCATGTCCAATTCTTGTTAAATATTCATGAATTATGTTGTGTTATGATGAACTATTGTTAGATTGTAACACCCCGAAATCAGGTTTGGTAATTAAACCACGTTAATATTTATGAACGGGTAAAATACCGTTAGTGGTGAAATTAACCCGGTAAATATTAGGATTTAAATAAATAAACCTAATATTAAATTAAAAAGGGAATAAAAGCTTTAGAGGAAATAAAGTTTATAAGAGGCCCGAGTTAACGGGACTTAAAATGAAACGGGATTTAACTCCCTGAACCCATTAAGTTAACTAGGAATAATTAACCTAGTTAGTAATGAGTAATTAAGTGAAAACAAGATATAAAATAAGAATTTATGAACCTTTTTATAAAAAGGTTAGAACTATAGGGACTAAAAGGGTTAAGTGTGGAAAGAGTTTTGATTAAAACAAAAATTAAAAACCAAAACACACACAAAGTATGTTCTGGTCGACGTTTCCACAGAGCCAAGAAATGGGTTCTTCTTTTGAACCCTAAATCATCAAAATCAACCAAATTCATGGGGCAAATCAAGTCTAAATGGAAAACCAAGCTAAAATTAGTGATCACCAAGCCTAGGGGATCACAAGGTATGTCAAATTTCATTATTTGATTCCACCTCAGATTCTTGATGAACTTATGAAATCGAAATTCGAGCTTGCATGATTGATGTTTAGGTGAAACTAGGATGAATCCATGTCTAGGAACAAACCCTAGTTGAAAAATTGATGAATTAAGATTGAAAAATAGGAATTTGATAACCACCCATATATGTGCTAAGTGGTTTTTGATTAAATTCGTGTATGTGATGCTTTTAGGGGTTTTAATTGCTAAGAATAAGTGTTATAATGTCATAAACATGTTCAAATTAAAAGCTGAATTCAAACAGCCCCTGATCAGAATTTACAGCCGACTTGTATTGGCTGTAAACTGAACAAAACTTGACAAAAACATGTGTTTCTTGAGTCTAAAATTTAATTCCAGGAAATATCTTTAAAACCCCACTGGAATCGCATTTTTTCGACGAAAATTGAGCGTTTTATGATTTTTTCCGTATCAAAGGTTCAAGCTGCGCTTTCTGGCAGAATTTGCAGCCCATTACGAATTTCATAACTCAAATTAGGAATTGAGTTATGATCTCAAATTATTACTGTAGAAAGTTTTAAGTGATTAAAAGAATTGCCAATTGGAATTTCGTCAATCGGATAAACGAGGAATTTTAAATGAATTTTTCCGTAAGCTGCAGTCAGAAGTGACGAATCTGATTACAGCTTAGTAAATGAATTTTTATGAATTTTTGGTAAAGATTTAGATCTTGAAATTTTAACACAAGGTCTAACCCTCCGAGAGGTGCGCCACATAAAAAATAATAATTTTTAAAGATTTGTAAACAGGTTAAACAAGTCACCAAAAACAGCCCATTTTTCAGTGATATGAAATGCCTGAATGAAATCGCGGTTTACTTGGTTGTGTGTAAAATTTGATTTCACTAAGAGTTCGGATAAAATATGCCTAAGTGAGTTCAATGAACCAAATGTGCATTGAATATGTTGATAAGTCAATTGACTTTTAAAAAGTCAAACCGACCAATGATTATATCAAATGATAATTTTGATATGGTCGAATGATAAATTCGACATAAAACCCGTAGGATGGAATAGTCGTAAACGATTATGACTAATCTAACCGTCTTACCAATTGTGATGATGATAGTTTGACTCTAGACAAGCTAGATGAAGACTTGGGAAAGATGCGGGTCAAACGGATCGAGTACGCGGAAAAAGCAAATAACCAGATGCAAGGTAAGTCAAACTTACACCTTTTAGTAGAATAAATGTATATTCTATAAGTTGCAAATACAATAAGGATAATATTCAAGATATGGTTCCCGACGCGAAATAATACGGGTCGGAACTAATATAAATGATAAAAACCATGTTTAATGGTAAAAGAAATAAAACGGTAAATTAGCCATGGAAAGCTAATTGTAAAAATGGATTTTTTTAACAGTTACTTGTCACACCCCAACCTATGGCGGAAACATCGGGACGAGACGAAGTGTGAAGATTGCTCGAGACTTCATAACACTATGTGACAATATTTATTTAATTCAATTTCATTGCAATGCTAAATTGTCATACAACATTTAAAATAGAAATAACAACATAACATCCAAAGATAGATAGATTAAAGGTGTGTATCTAGCCATCCTAACTTGATTCCTTCATAATCTTGACTATCAACCTGCAACATGTATTAAAATAAAATCAACAAAAAGTTGGCGAGTATACAAGTTTGATTACATAGCATAATAGAATAAAAACTCATATCCAATATAAACATTATAAAAATAGTTTCAGCCATGCTAGTTTACGCAGTCCAAGTGATAGCCCAAAGTTTCACAATGCGTTTAAGTGTCTCTCCCCAAGTTTAACGGGAGTTTCAAATGATACCCTAACAATACCCCTCGTGTACAAACGGGGGAGGTGCATTATTCCTATAGCCTATGCATAGTACTACCAATCGTTAGAGCGGACCCTTCACAAGGATTAAACGTTCACATAGCACAAGATGAGTATCACAAGTTTCATGTTTCATGCTTAAATGGATAGAGTATGTTTCAAATAAGTTTCAAGTGTCAAGTGTTTTGATATAGAATACATGTTGCACCCAAAGTGTTTAAAAGTAAAAAGGGGAATACGAGTATACTCACATTATTGCTAAGTCTTCCGATTATTCAAGTGTCGACGAGTGTGAGGTTAGGATGGTGGAACACCGATGTCACCCTATATGGGTAAGCGAAGGTGTATGAGTATTCGGAAATTATGACGGAGGATTCGAAGTAGCACTTAGAGTATAACTAGTCGATGGTTAAGTATATATATTTTTCGTATATAAAGTTTATACAAGGGTTTTAATCTAAGTTTATCAAAAATATTAGAGAAGTTGTCAAAAGAAAAGAAATTAAATAAATAATTAATTAAATAGATTTACGTTTATAATCATTGTTATAAAAATTTAATTGAATCCAACACGTTTTCATTAGTGGTTCGACCATTAGTTAACACAGAATATTAATAAAATATTTTATTTATAAAAATATTAGAACTTCGAAAGGTTTCGTTTTATAAAATTAACGCGTTCGATTTACGGAATTTTTACGAAAAACGGGCAGAGTTTCCTCTGTTTTTGGACGATCCCGACAACATAAGTTGTCGATATATTAGTCAAAACTCAACAATCTCAATGTCAATGCATATAAATATATATTTCCATTTATGTTTCTAAATTATGTACAAGATATGTATTTGGTTCTGTTCCGTGACTAAAATGACAATAACATGTTATAACGGACTTCATGACTCTAGAGTTTTACCGAACATCGAATCTGACCCGTCGACTGTCTGTCCAGGTCTGACCAAGGTTGACCCGAACCCGCTTCTGACCGGAGACTCGAACCAACTGAAATAACAAGCAACCGGTTCTTGAGTCGAGACATGTAAACTAACCGAAAACGGAAACAAAGATTTAAACGAGAACTCGAACCTGAACTGAGACAGCGGACCCGGAAGCAAACTGAAACCCGAAACAACGCTGAACCACGATACCCGACCCTGAGCCGTTGACCTGTGACTCGAACCAAAACCTGGACTCAAACCGGGGTGACTGAATCGACCGGACTCGAACCCGAGACCTGAATTGGAACCGAGTTTAAAGCACATGACCTGAACCACGTGTTTGCATCTGAACCGAGCCACCACCACCTACGTCGTTGCGAAATCGTCGGCCAGAGACACCGACCGCTGCCACGCCGCCGTCGGCGGCTCTCCTCCAGTCCATCTCTCTCTACGGTGCTCTCTCTCTCTCTCCTCTTTCTTGGCAGTCGCTCACAACCACCGAGCACCGGAGGCCCTCGCCGGGTGCCGTCGTCGCTCTTAATCTTTCGTTGTCGATCAATCGAACAGGTGGGGGGGGGGGGTTGAGCAGGTGATAGATAGTACAAGGGTGTTGGTTGTTATGTGGGTGTCGATTCAGGAGAAGAAGGAGATGGTTGTGGTGTCTGACTAGGGTTTAGCAAAAGAAGAAGATGAAGGAGCAGGGTATGTATGCGGCTGATGCTCACAAGTGTTAGGGATAGGGTATTTTATATTTTCAAGTAAATACACATATGGTCCCTCAACTTAAAGAGTTACTTAAATAATTAACTTAACTGGGTTAATTTACATAACCTTGAAACTTAACTAAAGTTAACTAGGTTACTTGTTATTTAGCCAAAACTAAATATGTAAACTAGGGTTTGTAAATCTTTTAAATTGAAATATTAATTTAATTTGGCTAAAGTTTCGGATTCGAATTTCAAAACGGGGCGGATTTCGGGAATCCATTTTGACGGATGTTACAGTCTCCCCTACTTTAGGAAATTTCGTCCCGAAATTTATTCAGAAGGAAGACTTGAAAGGGTTTTAGCAAACAGAAGAGGATTGATTAAAATTGAGGCATTGGAGTTTGAGACAACAGAGTATAATTGAGGTATAAGGATAAACAATTGATCTAATAACGATCATGAGTATAATAATAGCATAAGTGTTGGATAGATGAAAGCAATGTATTAAGAATGAAGTCACGTCGTGGATAATCGGATATAATGCGTTTGTGAGTTGTTAAAGTTTACATATTAGGTCCAAAAAGGTTTGTAAAACACTGAATTTTCCATGGCACGTTTTACGAAAGTTTGGTAACATGATGAAAACACTTATATATAGGAAGTACCCACGGCGTATCCACCATGTTTTGACCATGTGACGTCCGTCTCGTATTCGGTGTCATGTTACGTTCCGTGTCTTACCATGCGCAGTAGTACACTCTATGGTTCTCATACGCCCATCACTATAATCCCGTGTGCACCCGTGATTATACCAATCGTCGCATGATCCGCATAGCTTGTACTAGTTGCGTATGAATTTAAGGTATTCATAAATTCTGAAAATAAGATTGCGTGTGAAAGAAATGTAGCATATAAGCATGTTTGTGTTCCAAATAGCATAAGCTCAACGTAAGCGAATCCCTCAGGTTTCGCTCGCGTATGGGTGCGAAAGTATAAATCTTGTGTATAAATGAAGCATAAGCATAGCATAGTTTAAATATGAATACACACGTGAGCATAGACACCACACGCATGACATGAGTATGAGAAAAAGGATAAGCATGATGTGTATGAAAAATAAGTATAAGTGTGAGTACGAACATGAGTATAAGTATAAACACAAAGCATATGAGTATGAATACGAGTATAAGTGTGAACATAAGACGTATGAACGTGAATATAGGTGTAAAACATGAAGGTTTAAGGATGAATAAAATATATGTTGTATGCATATAAGTGTAAACAAGGTTGTATATGCGTAAATGAGAACATAAAACGTATGAACATTAATATGAATGTAATATAAACATGAATGTAAGTGCATCGTAAATGTATAATTGTGGGTGTATGTATAACGTAAAACGCATGAATTTTGAATCGTGAGTATAACATAAATGTGTAGGTGTGAACATTAGTGAAGACATAAAATGTATAAGTATGGATGTAGGAAATAATGATTTTGTTTATAGTATATATCAATATACATGAGTTTGTGCACGTAAAAGATTAAAAATTTTGAGTATGAAAGAAAAGGGAATGAGTGACGCGCGTGAGATTGTCGTGAGATGTTGACTATAACGTGTAATATGATATGCATATATAGTTGTTTGCGCAAAACGTGAAGTTAAAATAGATTGAGTTGTCACGAAATATAGACTCTATTTTGTGAATGTAAGAGAGTATAAAACGGTTATTGGTTATGTGGAAGGTACTTTGTAAAGGAATGGAATTGCTGCTGCGATTTTAAAAGAGTTTACATAAGTTGAAAATTTGTCGGTTCTTATGAAGTTTCCTTGCCCACGTGTTTTGAATTTAACTGACGTATCGAGTGAGGTTTTGAAAAGTTCTAGAGATTAATAAGTTTGCATTGTTTTAAGTAACTTTGTTTTAGAAAATTTTGAAACTTACAGCTTCTTTGTGAAAAAGTTGATCCTTAGAAAAAAGGAATTTGGTACCTGAACTTAGTGATTGTTGAAAAAAATATTTCGTTGGTTTTAAAAAGAAATTTTAGTAAATGATTGAATAATATTGGTAATATTTTATATGTGTGTGCGAAAAGTTGATTTGATTCTCAATTGAGAATAACAATATCTAGTTTAATGGTGTGAGAGGAGCGTGTTTCAATGTTTACGTTGATTGGTGAATTTGTGGGCAACGGATTTGTTAAACCGACTAGGCTGACAAGTAGTATTTCGTGAAATTTTGAAAATCAAGGAACGCGCGTTTATTGGTAACATTAAAATTTTGTGTATGCGAGTGATGTGAAATTAGATTATAGAATAAGAGGTACGTTTAAATAAATGATGCATTTGAGATACATGATAAATGATTTAGGTATAAACATGATCGTGTTTACATAATATAGCATATTAAAAGAAAGCGTTAGTAACGATCACCTAGGTAAGGGAATCACCCCAAACTCGTTGGTGAGGTCGTTGTAAGGTGAGAAAAGAAGCGGAGTTAATCGTTAAGGTAAGGAAATCACTCCTATCTCGATGATATGTCTCTGCTCGTTACAAAAGTGTAATTAAGATTACGTGAAATCATGCATGCTAATAATGTATGAAAAGTAAGAGTATGATGTGTGCGCAAAATGAAGTCTCAAAAAAAAATTATTCAAATTTGTCAAAAGATCGAAAATAATAAAGCGTAAGCTCGAATAAAACTTGGATAGTTCCAAACGGAACATTGACTAACCAAAGTGGTCGAAAGATCTTTTGAAATTGAGAAACATGCTTTGGCCTAATAGGTGGAATACTCTCGCCGATATCTCGGCTAACGGTACTCACCCTTCCAGTTACTACATGTTCCCAATCCATCGAAAATTCGAGACTTGGCGGGATTTATGAAAATCGAGGAGTGGAACTAGTCGACAAGGTGCGGGTTTCACCCCTAACTTGGCGATTTAGTATCCGAAGTGTGGTTGGTACTCGTCGGGTCAAAAGTTAATTTCGACACTTTGACGAGGGTCCACTAGAATTTGAAATTTGAATTTCTCCATCAAGGTGAGGATTTCACTCCTAACTTGATGGTGAATTTCGTGTAAAAAGAAAAGTAGAAGGATTGAGAGTCATTCACCAAATTGTGGGTTTCACGCCTATTTTGGTGAAGTCGTCTCGTTTGTGTATAATATGAGTGTTTTCGTGTTTGACAAAAATCGAGTATAATGCCTTGGAAAAAGGCGTATGTTAAAGGAAATAACGAACAAGTATAAGCACATAAAAGGCATGTCGAGAATAGCACACAAAGAATAGATCAAGTATCGACACATAATAAGGCAAGTATTGTCACATAAGAATAGCACGTCATGTATTAACACACAAGCGACATATATGTTTAAAATGTCAAAGCGAATAAATAAAAGCAAATAGAGTAGCATGCAAGTAGTTTCAAGCAAGACGTAAGGATAAATCTCTAAAACTATAGACTAGGTTAAAGCATTCCTACTTTTCCTAATTCCCTATAGTTATGGCTCTGATACCAATCTGTCACACCCCAACCAATGGCGGAAACATCGGGATGAGACGAAGTGTGAAGATTGCTCGAGACTTCATAACACTATGTGACAATATTTATTTAATTCAATTTCATTGCAATGCTAAATTGTCATACAACATTTAAAATAGAAATAACAACATAACATCCAAAGATAGATAGATTAAAGGTGTGTATCTAGCCATCCTAACTTGATTCCTTCATAATCTTGACTATCAACCTGCAACATGTATTAAAATAAAATCAACAAAAAGTTGGCGAGTATACAAGTTTGATTACATAGCATAATAGAATAAAAACTCATATCCAATATAAACATTATAAAAATAGTTTCAGCCATGCTAGTTTACGCAGTCCAAGTGATAGCCCAAAGTTTCACAATGCGTTTAAGTGTCTCTCCCCAAGTTTAACGGGAGTTTCAAATGATACCCTAACAATACCCCTCGTGTACAAACGGGGGAGGTGCATTATTCCTATAGCCTATGCATAGTACTACCAATCGTTAGAGCGGACCCTTCACAAGGATTAAACGTTCACATAGCACAAGATGAGTATCACAAGTTTCATGTTTCATGCTTAAATGGATAGAGTATGTTTCAAATAAGTTTCAAGTGTCAAGTGTTTTGATATAGAATACATGTTGCACCCAAAGTGTTTAAAAGTAAAAAGGGGAATACGAGTATACTCACATTATTGCTAAGTCTTCCGATTATTCAAGTGTCGACGAGTGTGAGGTTAGGATGGTGGAACACCGATGTCACCCTATATGGGTAAGCGAAGGTGTATGAGTATTCGGAAATTATGACGGAGGATTCGAAGTAGCACTTAGAGTATAACTAGTCGATGGTTAAGTATATATATTTTTCGTATATAAAGTTTATACAAGGGTTTTAATCTAAGTTTATCAAAAATATTAGAGAAGTTGTCAAAAGAAAAGAAATTAAATAAATAATTAATTAAATAGATTTACGTTTATAATCATTGTTATAAAAATTTAATTGAATCCGACACGTTTTCATTAGTGGTTCGACCATTAGTTAACACAGAATATTAATAAAATATTTTATTTATAAAAATATTAGAACTTCGAAAGGTTTCGTTTTATAAAATTAACGCGTTCGATTTACGGAATTTTTACGAAAAACGGGCAGAGTTTCCTCTGTTTTTGGACGATCCCGACAACATAAGTTGTCGATATATTAGTCAAAACTCAACAATCTCAATGTCAATGCATATAAATATATATATTTCCATTTATGTTTCTAAATTATGTACAAGATATGTATTTGGTTCTGTTCCGTGACTAAAATGACAATAACATGTTATAACGGACTTCATGACTCTAGAGTTTTACCGAACATCGAATCTGACCCGTCGACTGTCTGTCCAGGTCTGACCAAGGTTGACCCGAACCCGCTTCTGACCGGAGACTCGAACCAACTGAAATAACAAGCAACCGGTTCTTGAGTCGAGACATGTAAACTAACCGAAAACGGAAACAAAGATTTAAACGAGAACTCGAACCTGAACTGAGACAGCGGACCCGGAAGCAAACTGAAACCCGAAACAACGCTGAACCACGATACCCGACCCTGAGCCGTTGACCTGTGACTCGAACCAAAACCTGGACTCAAACCGGGGTGACTGAATCGACCGGACTCGAACCCGAGACCTGAATTGGAACCGAGTTTAAAGCACATGACCTGAACCACGTGTTTGCATCTGAACCGAGCCACCACCACCTACGTCGTTGCGAAATCGTCGGCCAGAGACACCGACCGCTGCCACGCCGCCGTCGGCGGCTCTCCTCCAGTCCATCTCTCTCTCTCTCTCTCTCTACGGTGCTCTCTCTCTCTCCTCTTTCTTGGCCGTCGCTCACAACCACCGAGCACCGGAGGCCCTCGCCGGGTGCCGTCGTCGCTCTTAATCTTTCGTTGTCGATCAATCGAACAGGTGGGGGGGGGGTTGAGCAGGTGATAGATAGTACAAGGGTGTTGGTTGTTATGTGGGTGTCGATTCAGGAGAAGAAGGAGATGGTTGTGGTGTCTGACTAGGGTTTAGCAAAAGAAGAAGATGAAGGAGCAGGGTACGTATGCGGCTGATGCTCACAAGTGTTAGGGATAGGGTATTTTATATTTTCAAGTAAATACACATATGGTCCCTCAACTTAAAGAGTTACTTAAATAATTAACTTAACTGGGTTAATTTACATAACCTTGAAACTTAACTAAAGTTAACTAGGTTACTTGTTATTTAGCCAAAACTAAATATGTAAACTAGGGTTTGTAAATCTTTTAAATTGAAATATTAATTTAATTTGGCTAAAGTTTCGGATTCGAATTTCAAAACGGGTCGGATTTCGGGAATCCATTTTGACGGATGTTACATTACTATAAGTAAGCCTAAATGAATAAAAAGAGTAAAACGGGTCAAATGGTAATGAGGATACCGTTTGACAAATATCGACTAATAAGCACTTGTCGAGTCTTATGCTTACAGGATGAAGTGGCTTATGAATTCGCGTTGCTATGAATTAGCAAATTTTCGAGACAAGGTATTAAAACGGGTCAATGTATTGATCCGAGCCAGGTACACATAATTATGTTGTAGTTAAAAGTGCTATTTTGGTCAATAATTGGTGAGAGTCTTTTGTCGTAAAATAAGATACTAGAATTGACCAAAAAGCCCTTAACGGGCGAACCGGGTAAACGACCGTTAGAGGTTGTTTAGAAACTTGTTTATTGATTATGAAACCCTTAGATACATATAAAAGTGTAGGCAAAAACATTGTGGGTCGAAATGCCTAAAAATGGTTCATTTGCGTAAAATGACTAGTCGGAGAGTAAAAATTGGGATTTGGGGTTCCTTACGTTAAATCCACCACAAAAATAGTGGTGGTGGAAAATAATTAGTTAACTAATATGGAAATGCAAGATGCAAAGGGAAAATGGCGAGTTGGATGCTTAATGCACAAAAGTCATCTAAACGGGTCAAAATAAATTATGCGCGTAACTTAGGTGTTTGCCACGTACTTAACAAAAGTTATGAATCTGAGATAGAGGATTGAGTTAAACACTTTGGAATATGGTTTCTGATTAACTAAAAACAAGTTGGGAGGTCTTAAATTCAAACGGGTCAAAATGTTGATTTTGAGCAATAAGCCGAATGCTTAAAAATTTAGAATTTTATTAGTTTGAATGTCGGATTTTTACTCCATGAGATGGAGAATTAAATTACAGTCGCGTAGGAAAAAGAATCACCTAAAACGGACCCGTAGATAAAAAGTTATGGCGTTTTAAAGTTGATTTTTGATAAATAAACATAGCTGGGCGAAATGCAGGTTTCAGAAGCAAACTTGCTGGAAATTGGACTTCCCCGCGGCACGTGACAGGAGACCAGAATCCGGGCGCGACACGCAACAGAACATGGGAATGCCGTCGCGACACGCGACGGCTTGATATTTTGGAAATTTGTTGCTAAACTTATTGTTGGCATATTTTGACCCACAAACTGGTTCAAACATGTTTTTTTAGATGCAAAATGACTAACTCAATTCATGTATTATGAAATGTAGGTATATGGTACCGTAACGGAGGACGATCAAGCTCGATTGAACGAACCAAACACACATCAAATGAAGCTTCCGCAGTTGTTTTAGTTTGTTTTTATCAAAAGTGGATTTATGAAAACACATTCAATTATGTTTTGGAATGTTGTAAACATATTTAATTACTTATAACGTAAAAGTTTTGTTAAGTGGCATTTTTCATATAAAATGCTTACTTTAATGTTGTAGAAATGTTAAAAATTACTACGGGTGTTACATAGATAAATTGAAAGAAATGTGGTGTTGAGATGATTGATGTTTATGTGCTAATCATACTTGTTGATTAGTAAGAAGACTTGATTAAATATGAATGAACTTGGAAGATTATGCATAAACTAGTTGTACATGGTGCCTAGGAAGTGGTACACACACCACGTGTTTGATAAAATGTCTAAATGACAATAATATGTGAAGGTTATGTTGTGATGATGTTGAGTATGCTATATGCTTGTTTGAATCGACTAATGAAATACATATGTGAGATATGAACTTGATATGATCGTTCATATGAATAATCATGTATGCTAATAAGGATGTAAATGTAATGACATGAAAGTATAGGAATCATGTCAAGATGGATGGGAGCGAGGAAGGCTAACAGGCCAAGAAGTCTCAAGTAGGCGAATGCAAACACATACGCGTAAGGTAAGTGAACTCCAAACTTACCCTTTTGTTTGATAATGTAATTATGATATATGGTAATTATTGAATGTAATGTAAGAAGATATGAATCGATGCTATTACTAAGTTAAGTTTAATGGAAATGGGTCGGAAGTGGTTAAGAAAGAGATTCGATTATGTTTGGGTAAGAAAGGGAACTTACATAATGAATTGTGCATAAAGATGAATTAAGGAGTTATACATGTAGGACGTAAATGGTAAGTACTTGTATGAATAGAAAGTGAATACATGCTTGAGCGGGTATTTAATTATATGCTTGAATGAACAAGGTGAGTTATGTGTATTCGAAGACATGCTCATATAAAGGGAAGTTAATGATACTAACTGTTTTGCTGTTAAGAATTAATGTGATGTATAGGCATGATAACAATGGAGGTGAAGGTTGACTCCGCAATCCGATGCGAGTGATCGAAGGGATGGATGAAGCGGGTAGTAATAGAGAAAGCATGATATGTTGTCGCCTTATTATACATATGTTAAGATTTTGTATTATGTCACCGGTTGCTAATGATGTGATTGGATGTGGTGACTGCAGGTTGTACAGGTTTATGGATGTTTCATCAAGAAGTGTATGCGGCTGAAGATCGAGTCAAGACATGGATTGTACGTGGGTGTGTATGTGGTCACGTAATTTGTTATACGTTGTCAGTTTTTGGTTAATTTATAAAAAAGGGATTTAGGTATCTAAGTGAAAGAAAGAATATCATGAAAGAAACTTTAAATATGCATTTTCCGCTGCGTTAAATTTGGTTAAAACGTGTTAGGGCGTTACAGTGTCGGCAACGGTGTTCCTCGATGATAAACTCATTCACCGCATCATTCATCGCATCCACTTAGAATTCGTGAAATAAAGCTAGGGTTTGTTAGATACTTGCAAGTTGCAATGGGAGGTTTAACTGTTCTCCAAGCATTTGTTACTACACTTAAACTCTCTCACTTGGTTTGTCATTTTCTACAAGAAACTCCTACTCTTTTCGTTTGCAAATGTCGATGACAAACACTGTCGGGATTTCTATACTAGTTTAATGTATTATTTTAGAACGAAAGCAATAATCGTAACAACTTTATACACTAAAAAATAATCCTTAATATGCAAATGATTGAAACTTAAGAAACGAAAAAAATATAAATTCACAATGTTA
The DNA here is from genome assembly GCA_030545235.1 of Helianthus tuberosus. NCBI lineage: Eukaryota > Viridiplantae > Streptophyta > Magnoliopsida > Asterales > Asteraceae > Helianthus > Helianthus tuberosus. The sequence goes on from CM060367.1 coordinate 84,676,147, forward strand.
TAGAAATTAACATTTGAATACTTTAGATGACAGGGTAGGGATCCTATACATTAATCCAGAAGTGTATTATAACACTATATATAACACTATATAACATCATATAAACACCGTATAACACAATGTAACACCATATAACACCATATAACACTATGTAACACTATATAACACTATACATTTATCATAGACATGTTATCAGACAAAATATAGTGTTATATTTGTTATATAGTGTTACATAGTGTAATATGGTGTTACATAGTGTTATACAGTGTTTATATGGTGTTATATAGTGTTATAATACACCTCTCACACTTCTGGATTAATATACAGGATCCTAAATCTTAGATGACAAAGAGCCAACTTAGCGTCCCAATTTAGTGCTTACCGATTATACGAATTTTATGTAAACTGATTGGAGTATTGAAAACCCTTGTAACTAATCATTGTAAAAATTAGCTTTATTTTTGTAAGTGTAAGTGTATGTGTATATATATCTTATGTTTCCTTTTAGTCGGCCCCCTTATTTTAAGAAAACATTGGGCATTCTTACAGACAAAATGGACCATTCGTTATTTTATATATGTGTGGCCAAAAAATACATGGCCAGATACTTTCGAATAAAGTAGAAAGAAACAGCATAGTTCCATACATATAAAAAAATGGCTGCCCACCCTTTCAAAATCACAGCAGCCTTATTTCCTACATATATTTCCTACATATACAAAAGCAAGTTAGGGGAACTGTGTCACGCAGCTGCGTGGCACTTCCATATTAGACCAATCATTTTATTATTTTATATTCGTTTTAAAATTACGGCTTCGTCTTTAATTCATATTAGACCAATCATTTTATTATTTTATATTCGTTTTAAAATTACGATTTCGTCTTTAATTTAAAATAAAATTACGTTTTCCCCCGCTACAAAATAAAATTATGTTTTTGTCTATTGCTCAAAATTACGAGTTTGCCATCGGCTCGAAATTATGATTTTATCCCCAGATTACAATTACAATTTTGGCCCCAATTCAAAATAAATTTTTGCTTTTGCCCCAAACTAAAAATGTCGATTATGCATTTTTGCCCCGTTTCAAAAATTATGATTTCGCCTTTATTTTAAAATTATGTTTTTGTCCCGTTCAAAATAAAAGTATGCTTTTGCCCCTCCCCCCCCCCCCCCCAATTCAAAATTACGATTTTTTCCTCAGTTCAAAATTTTGATTTTGCCCCACTTCAAATTAAATATATAGTTTTGTCCCCCGCTTAAAATTACGATTTTGTCCTTAGTGCAAAGTTATATTACGATTTTGTCTCCGGTTCAAATTTATAGTATTGCCATCACTTTAACTTTTGACAAATTATGATTTTACCCAACTCAGCAAATACAACTTTGCCCTCAGTTCAAATTACAGTATTGCTATCGTTATAGTTTTTTTTTTTGCAAAACTATAAAAGTGTTTTTTAATTGGTTGACTGAATTTAATTTTTTTCCATGTCAAGGAGCTGCCTAACACTCGCTCATTAATCCTGACAAACTACAGTTTTACCCTGAGCTCAGAACTACGGTCTTGTCATCGTTTTAGTTAGTTTTTTCCTAACAAAACTATAATAGTGTTTTTTAATTGATTGAGAATTATTCGGCCATCGCCCCGCAACGCGGGTGGGGCATCAACTAGTTTATTATATATAAACTAGGATTGGATTAATCCCTCGCGTTGCACTGCGGGTGTAAAATCATGCCAAATAGTATCGATGTCGCATCACCGACAACGACCACCAACACTGAAGTTGTGACGTGTTAATGCGAAAAATTAGATCGAAACCTAAAACATAGAAAATAATAACTAAGTTGATCTAGGAGCCGCGCGTTGTGACGAATTCGTCAAACGTGAAACAAATAGATGAGGTAAAAATGTTGAACCATACACGCACGTTGAGTCGTTATAACTCGCAAAATTTGAAACAAAACGTAAAGCAAAACATAAAAACGTTGAAACATATAATCACGTTGCGCCGTGTTAACTCACAAATTGAGCGAAACATAAAACGAAAAATTTGCGAAATATGAAAAGTAGGAGACCAAAGTTGAAAATAAAAAAATTGTGAGTTCAAAATTGCAATAGATGAAAACTTTTTGGTTAGAAGTAAAAAACCAAAATAGTTTTGGATTAAAAGTGTAATATCATATTCTTTTTTGAAAACTCCCCTAAGCCTTGGGTAGAACCAATGTTTTAAATACCGGTATGAACCGGCCGGTTACCGGTTAAACCGGATATCAGACACGAGTCCGGTACAATAAAGGCCGGTAAAACCCGAATTTGGTATGTCTTATGTACCGGTGGTAGATCCGGTACTACCGGTTCAAACCATTGAACCGGTTTGCATTATCTTAAGATTTGATTTCTTAATTTTAATAACATACAATATTAAGGTAATATTGATCTTCCATATTTCTGGTAATTAACCTAGTGTCTTCTATTCGAATATTTCGTGATTGTTGAAATTGTTACTCACCTTATACAATGCAATATTGTTTATAACTAATAAAAATATTCTTAAAATGCTTAATAATTTACAATAAAAATAGTTGTTTTTAGATAAAACTATGATCAGTTACATAAATCCTAGTTGAGAATGGATTTTTTTTAAGATGAATTTGTATTTATGGAAATTATAGGGTTAACTAGTAACATGGTTCAACCGTCCGATACAACCCAGTTCAACCGGCTGAACCATCTTAGAGCACAACCCGATATGACTTAAAAACCGGTTTTTAAAACATTGGGTAGAACCCCCTCTACACATAAAAATGTTGTAAATTTATAGTATTTAAATTTAAATTAAATGACATGTGTACGTAAAAATACTTTCTTAATCTTTTATGTAAACATTTGTATAAATACATAGGGTGGAGATATGATAGGAAGTTTATTTGGCTAAGAATGCTAGGAAGTGATCTTGACCATCCATTTAGTTAATCAAGGGCTAAGATTAAATCAGGGAAATTGAAGGGAAAAAAAGAGGCGCGTGAGTTTGTTTAGGGGTATTCTAGTCAATCCAAGCCAATAGTTTCTCTCTCCTCCAATTCCCCCAATTTTTTAAACGTTAATAACTCTTTCATACGACATTATTTTTTTATAAAAATTTCACCAAAAAAACGAGCGTTTTTTAATCTTTAAAACGAGTATACTATTGCTATATTTTCGAATTTTTTTTTATAAAACCCAGTTGCGTAAAACGCAATGGAAAAAACCTAGTTGCGTAAAACGCAATGGAAAAAAAAACCTAAAAAATGACATTTTTCTAAAACGCAATGCACCAAAAACAAAAAGAAATGTCTTATTTGTAAAACGCAATGGCCAGAAAACACAAAGAAATGTCTTATTTCTAAAACGCAATAGCCTAAAAACTTAAAAGAAAATGTACTTTCTAAAACGCAATGGACTAAAAACACATAAAAATATGTTTTACCTAAAACGCAATGCACAAAAAACACAAACAAATGTCTTATTTCTAAAACGCAATGGCCAGAAAACACTTAAAATGTCTGTTTTCTAAAACGCAATGGACTGAAAACACATAAAAAAGTGTTACCTAAAACGCAATGCACCAAAAACACAAAGAAATGTTTTATTTGTAAAACGCAATGGCCAGAAAACACTTAAAAATGTCCCATTCTAAAACGCAATTGCCTAAAAAAACAAAAGAAAGTGTTGTCTGTAAAACGCAATGGACTGAAAACACCTAAAAATGTGTTTTACCTAAAACGCAATGACTAAAAACACTTCAAGAATGTGTTTTTCTAAAACGCAATGGCCAGAAAACACATAAAAATGTTTTAGTTCTAAAACGCAATTGCCTAAAAACACCAAAGAAAGTGTTCTCTCTAAAACGCATTGAACCATGACAATAGTTTTGTCTGTGCTGTGAATTGTCTGTGCTGTGAATGTCTGAACCAATGCAGTTTACGAATGCAGTTTTCCAGAGGTAATTTACAGAAAATTAATTTTTCTGATGCATTTTTTATTACAGCAATTCAACCCCAGCCAGGGGCTCTGCCCCTTGGACCCCGCCAGGGGCGCTGCCCCCCGGACCCCCGCCAAGATCGTAAAACGCAATGACTAAATCAAAAACCCAGATCGTAAAAATGAAATTAAAGAATTTCTTACATGGGTCGAAGTGACTTCTTCAGCAATTGACGAATTTTGAATGATTGAAACACTTATCAGTGCTCAAATCGAACGGATCGAGTGATTATCTTCAAAATCACCGGAAAAAACGAGATTTTGTATGAAATTAAACTGGGTTTTCTTCAAAAAAAACTGAAGAACACGTTGATCGGGAGTTTGAATCATTGATTGGTGACGAAAATCGCACTATAATGTAGTGATTATTGAGATAGAAAGTGAAGCAATGGTTGAAGATGGTGGGTTTTGAAAATTGTGGGTTTTGAAGTTACTGGGTTTTGAAAAGAAAGAAGAAATGATAAGATTGACTAAAATACCATTTCTCTTTATTTTAAATTTTACCACATGTCTTAATTCTATTGCTTCCTATCCTTCATAGCCAAAATAAACATCATATTTGATACCCTCCCTAAATACATATTGCATATATAAAGGAATACATCACCGAATAATTGTAACGTTTAGGCATTGTAATTTCATTGGAATTTGGATGATAACGTTTATATATTACATTTATCTTTTAAAAAGACGATTTTAGTTGTTATATGTTCTAGTTAAATACTAGCATGATACTGATACCAAAATTTTATTACTTCCTTTAAGTAAGGATTTTGCAATCATGTGGAACAATATCCAATAAGCTAGGTATTTAAATCATTGAGTGAATTGCAAGTTTTGTCCTTTATCTTTAGGCCTCTTTGCAGGCGGTGTCCTTTATGTTTAAATTTGACGAGTTTTGACCTTTATGTTTAAAAATCAAGCACGTTTTACCCTTTGGGCCTAACCCAGTCTGTTTTCCCAGTTAAATTTGATCACGTGCATGTCATGTGAGGGGTAGTTGTGTCATTTAATGTGCACCATGAGCATTTACCCCCAATTTAAACAACCCCAAACCCTAATTCTTCCCATTCCTCCAAATCATCATCAAGAACTGCAAGCATCGATCTTTCCCCAAATTGAAGATGGTGAAGTGCCGATGTGGTAAAGAAGCAATAATCTTGACTTCTTGGACCGACAATAACCCTGGTCGCAGATTCTATGGTTGTCCAGATCAAGGTTCAACATGTGGATTCTTAGGCTGGTATGATCTTACAAGGTGTCAACGATGCGTGGACATTATCCCAGGTTTGCTTAGGGCAAGGAAAAACCTTGAAGCTGCTAACAGAGTTCTTGTAGACAGAATTAAAGTCACTGAAGATGCCAACAGAGTTCTTGAAGAAAAATTATATCACAGTGATAGCAATTCTAGGAAATTGAAGAAGATATTGGTTTATAGTTGGATAGGGTTTATGTTGTTTGTTCTTTTTTGGATGTACTGATTGTATGCACTGATGGTTTTGGTTCTAGGATTATGCAAGGCTATTGTAGTGCAAATATGCACAGTTTTTGTAAACTGGTGTTTATGAACATATGTGTTAATGAATGTTGGATGTGTTTATGATATGAATATTGAATGTGTTTATCAATATTGTGGACATGAAAGTTGCCATTTAGATGTGCAAAATCCTGGCCATTTAGATGTGCAAAAAAGTGGCCATTTAGATGTGCAAAACCCTTGCTATTTGACCCATTTCAATACAAAGTGACTGACCATAAAATTGGCCATTTAGATGTGCAAAGGCTGGCCATTTGACCACATTAACACCTGCACAAAGGCTGGCCATTTGACCACATTAACACCTGCACAAACCTGGCTATTTGACCCATTTCAACATGCAAAAAACCTGGCCATTTGACCACATTAACACCTGCACAAAGGCTGGCCATTTGATAACATTAACACCTGCACAAACCTGGCTATTTAACACCTGCCAAACACACATAAATTCTTTTAAACTGTCTTGTTGGACACCTTGGATTACCAGTTTCCAACTCAATCTTAACAGTGCTTCCCGGATTCTTATCCAGCAATTCATTGGCATAATCCCTGAGCAAGGAATACTGTTCTATGTAGTCCCCTTCTGCCTGTTTCTTAGCTTTAACTTTTGCTCTGTATGCCTTAAATCTTGAGATCCTAATTGAATACTTCCTTTGAAACTGCTCTCACAGGGACATCTGGGTTCTCATCGATCTGTTCTAACATCTCTCGAGAGAGAAAAGCAGATGTACAAGCATAATGTCTCCTACTTTGAATGCAAGTATGGTTGGTATTTAAAGTCTTTACCAACTAGGTTTCAGCCTCTTGAACTTTAGAAATTAAAATTACCCAAGGACATTGATATTGATGGGGGTTTGTCCTTTTGCCCCTCCCACCCACATTTATGTTCCCTGCTTTTTCACTAGATTCATTTTCTTTGCCCTTTCACTTTTCAGCCCCTGTAGATTTACCTTTTTCTAAAACTGCCCCTTTACCCTTACCTTTTTCTAAAACTGGCCCTTTACCCTTACGTTTAGCTCTTTTAGCTTTGGGTTGGCTATCAACATGTACCCCATTATCATCAACTTCAAAATCAGGCATGCAACCTTGGCAAACTGCACGTACCCTTGAATGATCATCCTTGACTATTTTTATCAACCTCCTAGTTTCAACAGCATGCTTCTTTATCAACTTCTTGGCTTCCTGTTTACTTCCAAATAACTGCCCTGGGTAGAAGTTACCCATGTTTTCATTTTCCCTCCTAAGTCTGTGTAAATTCTGTCCTTTTGCTGGTATCAAATTCATCAGACTCTGACCCACTAAGAAACAACTCATTATCTAACACTTCCCCTTGCAAATCTGGATGAACAGTAGGGTGATCATTAATATTGTCCTCCTCTACATCTAAATCCACATGCATCCTATAATCAGACATGTCAACTTCATGGTCTGTTATATTGTTAGCCTCATCAGCAATATATTCACTGTCATCCACACTAGCCTGATCATTTTCACTTGAACCATCTACCTCATTATCCTGATCCACCTCATTATCATTATTTTCACTTGAACCATCTACCTCATTATCCTGATCCACCTCATTATCATCATTTTCTACATTGTCTTCATTATCATCTTGATCATGTAATTCTAAATCATCTAAACCTGCAATGTCATCATTAACCTCCTGCCTAGACCCACTACCTTGACCAACTTCTAAACCTGCAGTATCATTGTTAACCTCCTGCCTAGACCCACTACATTGGCCAACATCTAAACCTGCAGTGTCGTGACCAACCTCATGCCAAACATCAAAGTTTAACTTAAAAGGAACAACTGAAAATGGTCCAAGTTCATCAATCTCCTCTATGGTAACAGGTGGCTTAGCTTTAACTGGTGAAAAAATCTCTTTAATGTTTTTCAACCCATGTGATATGTAGACATTGATTATCTTGTGCTCTTCCACATGTGTACCCAAGTTAAGGTAATCTTTGTCACAGCTCAAGTGTTCAAGACCATGGTCTAAAAAAAATTTAGGATGTAAAAACATGTAACACATTGGTTCTAAAGCATTATACCCTAAATTATCAAGCATAAGATCAACCTCATGTACAGAGAACTTGTCGATGTTAATCAAGTCTACATGATCGATCTTACCTCCAACATACATACGACCTGGAGGTTGTGTTAATCGACCACCATGACGAATACGTATAGTGAATAGATGAGGAAAACCATCTGCAACATGATTTCAACATTATCAGAGTTAATCGACATAGATGAACAAGAAATTAGGGTTTATAATCACATAAACCTTACCATATAATTGAACAACTTCGGAATCTGGCATCGTTGTTTCTCTGATGTACCAGCCATCTTCATCGGACATCTTTGTGGCTAAACCCTAAATTTCGAAAGCTAAAGGGGGAAGGAGATGAACCAGAGAAGAGTGGAGGATCAAAGTGGTGGTTTACTGAAGAGCTAGGGTTTATATTTGGGGAATCTTGTGCATTTGTGAATGTGCACATTAAATGACACAACTACCCCTCACATGACATGCACGTGATCAAATTTAACTGGGAAAACAGACAGGGTTAGGCCCAAAGGGTAAAACGTACTTGATTTTTAAACATAAAGGTCAAAACTCGTCAAATTTAAACATAAAGGACACCGCCTGCAAAGAGGCCTAAAGATAAAGGACAAAACTTGCAATTCACTCTAAATCATTTCTATATACACAATTGATGTTAATCCGCTCTCTATATGCCACTCAATGGAATCGTATTGAGCTATCAGGGTGGAGGGGGAGTCCTCTAGATGGGCTCGCCAGTTGAGTAGGTTCCATAGGAACACTGTCACAACTCCCATATCTCTTTACATGGGATCATTTTACGGGTTCATGAACCAGGATGGTTTGAGGAATGTTTGAGTAGAAAGTGATGAGAAAACTGGTGTTGAATTTCTTGAGAAGTGTGGGGTTCAAGTGATGGAGCTAGAACCCCGCTATAAGTGGTATGAGTTCGTTTGAGTTCACATGGGTTGAGATGAGGTGTCACACTATAATTGGTTGGTGGTCAGGGTCCACACATGTTGGGCTAAGAACGCCGCTTCCACCCTTAGAAATATGTTCAGTACGGTATCAAAACTCACTCAGAAATGTTGTCATATGGTAGTTGAATGCCAATTGATTTATTAATTTTAGACATTTATGTATAAAATCTGAGGATAAGTTTTTGCTTTCAAGTTGCATTTTTATAAACATGAAATTGAGAGAGTAAATTACAAACCGGCTCACCACAACCTTACTAGTACAAGTGTACAATCAGTCTACTAAGTACCAACACAATGAACAATGCAATCAGATTCATAATGAATTAAACATGTGACTCAAGTACCCAAACCATTTACTATGAATACATTTTGGGTGGGGTAAGGGTGGGAGTGGAGGACACCTATCCAACATGAAAACTATGCCTTTGTTGTACATTTTAGGTGTATTGAAAAAATTAACACAAATCAAGAAAGGAAATCAGGTGTATTAAAAAAATTAACACCAATCAAGAAAGAAAATCATGTTTTATATAGATTTTTTCTAGAAGAAGTTAGTTATGAAAAAAAAACTAATCAAGTTGTATTATGAAAAAAGTTCCTAAATTAAAATTTTGGCCAGCGAGAGCCACAAAAATCTTGGTTATTTTTTTTAGAGTAAATTACAAGTTTTGTCCTTTATGTTTGCATCAAATTTCAGGCGCTGTCCTTTACCTTTAAAATTGTCAGGCGGTGTCCTTTATGTTTCAAAATCTTGCACGTTTTGTCCTTTAGGCCAAACCCAGTTAGATTTTTTGGTTAAGTTTGATCATGTGCCTTGCACATGAGGGTATTTTTGTCATTTCATTATCCAGGGGCTATTGTGTAAAACAATTCATATTAGGAGGACTATTGTGTCAAATTAAAAAAAAAATATATGAAACTCAAGTCTGCACATTAGGACTCTTCTAATCTGTTTCACTAACAGATTATGAACTAAACAGTAGACACCCCCAAAATTATGAACACCCCCATCATAACCAAAAAACCCAAATCAACACCCCCAAAATTATGAACTAAACAGTAGACATGGTGCCATTCAGTTATCTTTCAAAGAGTTTATTCGAGAACAACCTATTCTAAATGCAACCTATTTGAATTTGAAAAATCCAAATCTAGCCAGTAACATAACAGATCCGACCAACCTATTTTCGTCCGGTACAGTTTCAGTTTGCCGGAATTCAAGACCTCGCCGGAGAACATCATACCTCATCGATATAACGCGAAACGTAAGCTCTAATCTATGTCTTTCTGTTCGTCTTTCTCATAGAATCAAAACCCCTATTTTTATTTCTGTGAACGACCTTTATGAGGATTGAATTCGAAGGTTAAAAAGGGGTTAGGGTTCGTATTGTATTGTTTAAAGAAGAGATATGACAGTGGAGGTGGTCGGCAGCAAGTGGGGAGTTCAAATCAGTTTATAAACAGAAATGATTGATCCGTGTGGTGGGAAGTTCAAATCATTTTATAAACAGAGTTGTAGCGGCGTTGGGTGTTGCGTGAAGGGTGGTTGAGGACTTGAGGTGGTGGCTTGATGGCGGCAGTGGGTGAAGGGTGGTTGTGGGCGGCAGTGCGTGAAGGGTGAAGGACTTGAGGTTGATTCAGGTGGTGGCTTGATGGCGGCAGTGCGTGAAGGGTGAAGGACTTGAGGTTGATTCAGATGAGAGTGGGGAGAGAGAGAAGAGAGAGAGAGAGAGATGCAGGTTTATATGAAAGAGAGAGAAAGAAATAGTTTTTATATAAATGAGGAATTAAATGGGAATTAAATTATTTAGGAGGGAATGACCATTTTACCCTCATGTGCCTTGCACATGAGGTATTTTAACTGAAAATTCTAACCTGGTTTGGCTTAAAGGACAAAACTTGCAAGATTTTGAAACGTAAAGGACACCGCCTGACAATTTTAAAGGTAAAGGACAGCGCCTGAAATTTGATGCAAACATAAAGGACAAAACTTGTAATTTACTCTTTTTTTTAATGCGGAAACCTTTATCGTTGCAATCAATGTTTAAAAAACCGGTTTTTAAGTCATACCGGGTTGTGCTCTAAGATGGTTCAACCGGTTGAACCGGGTTGTATCGGGCGGTTGAACCATATTACTAGTTAACCCTATAAATTACATAAAATACAAATTCATCTTAAAAAACAATCCATTCTCAACTACGATTTATGTAACTGATCATAGTTTTATCTAAAAACAACTATTTTTATTGTAAATTATTAAGCATTTTAAGAATATTTTTATTAGTTATAAACAATATTGCATTGTATGAGGTGAGTAACAATTTCAACAATGACGAAATATTCGAATAGAAGACACTAGGTTAATTACCGGAAATATGGAAGATCAATATTACCTTAATATTGTATTTTATTAAAATTAAGAAATCAAATATTAAGATAATGCAAACCGGTTCAATAGTTTGAATCGGTAGAAACGGATCTACCGTCGGTACATAAGACATACCAAATTCGGGTTTTACCGGCCTTTATTGTACCGGACTCGCGTCTGATATCCGGTTTAACCGGCCGGTTCATACCAGTATTTAAAACATTGGTTGCAATGTTTATTGTTGAACATATATTAGAGTAAATTACAAAAATCGTCCTTTATGTATGCTACTTATTGCAAATTGTGTCCTTTATCTTCAATATATACAAGAAACGTACTCGATGTTTGCAAACATTTGCAAGTTATGTCCTTTAACCCAAACTTAGTTAGTTTTTATGGTTAAATTTGACTAAGTGGACTTCACATAAGGGTATTTTAGTCATTTTACCCTAAATAAAATATTAATGTTTAAAAAAAATATTCTACATACACAAAACACACACACACACACACACACACATATATATATATATATATATATTTAAAAAAAATATTCTACATACACAAAACACACACACACACACACACACACACACACACATATATATATATATATATATATATAAACCCCATTCTTCTTCTTTCTCTCTCTCTGACTACCCTACCACAACCACCACCACCACCCCCACCACCCACCTACCACCCCACCAACTGGTCTTCTTCTCCGGTGAAACACCACCGCCCAACTCCGGCGACCAAGAACTCCAACACCCACCCCTCCTCTCTCTCTTTCTCTCTCAGATCGGAACCCTAGCCGCCGTCCTCCGGTTCAGATCTCCCCCGTCCTCCGGTTAAGATCGCCGCCTTCTAGTTCAGTGCACCCCCAACACTGCACCACTCTTTCTCTACCCCTCTCTGTCTTTGACACACGCAACCAAACCGCTACCACTGCCCCATCTTCAAACTAAATTCCGACGATTCACCATCTGTAATTTTTGGGTATCCGCAGACCAAATAAAGGAGCAAGTGGTGTGTGGCTGTTGTGGCAGGTGAGAGAGAGGGGGAGACGACGGCAGCGGCGAGCACGACGGCGGTGGTGCAATGGTAAACAACAAAACTCTGGTAAGATCATGTCCCCTTGTTCTTGTTCATCTCAGATTCTTTTGGATCCCCTCGTGTTTCTTATTTTCTTTCTTTCCGGTGATGGTGGTGGGGGTAGATGTGGGTGTTTGGTTTGAATGGTGATAACAGGTGGTGTGTGGTGGTGGCAGGTGGGTGGTGGCGGAGATCGGTGACGATGACGAATATGATGAGTGTATTGTTCCGTGCGATGTTTTATTTAGTTGATTTTGAATTCAGAGTTGTATGGAATTAGTAACTGTTTTTTGCGATTGTGTAGATTTTAGGTGAGATACTTGATAAGTTTGGGATGCATTTGCATTGATGTTGAAAATTGATTGTGCAGGAGTGGGAGGTGGTGGTGGCAAGTCGCCGGAGGTGGTGGTGAGGGTAGGTCTGTGTTTTAGAGAGAGAGTATATATGTTTTAGAGAGAGAGAGAGAGAGAGTTATATATATTATATATTGAGTAAATTACAAAGTTCGTCCTTTATGTATGTCATTTATTACAAAGTATGTCCTTTATCTTTAATAAGCTCAGAAAACATACTTAATGTTTGCAAATCCTTACATGTTACGTCCTTTAGTCCTAATCCAGTTACTTTTCATGGTTAAATTTGACTAAGTCAGCCCCACATAAGGGTATTTTGGTCATTTTATCCTAAATGCTAAAATAAATAATTATCAAAAACAATAAATATATACAGACTAAAATATATACAGACTCAAATATATACAGACTAAATGACATACATACATACATACATCCGATTGCACTAGTTGTCCTACCCCCACAACCACAACCCACCTGCCACCGCCACCGCCACCGCCACCACCACCACCACTGATCTGCCACCACCACCACTTCACCTGCAAGTTTACACTGCTCCAAACCGCCACCGACCCATATTCTCTCTGTTCTAAACAACCACCACCCGACCACCGCCACTCGACCACCACCATCACCCGGGCACCGCCACTCTCAGATCTGTTAGATCTTGGCAACCTGCAAGAAACGAAAACCCTAATTTACTCCAATCTCAGGTACGTTGTTTGTAATCGCAAATCAGAGGCAAATACCCGATTCGTTCGAAAAGGGAAATTAAAGGCGTTTGCTTTTCAGATTGTAAAAAAATTAGGGTTTTGAGGCGTATGAAAAAGGTATGTACGAACTTACGTGAGAACATTGAGCTTTGAGCTATGGATGCTTGTAGAGATTGAATTTGAAGGTCCGATGAGGTTTAGGGTTTGAATCGGTGAGAAGATGAGGGATTCAAGGTGACTTCGGCTGCAAGCTGGTTGGTGGTTGCAGGTGAAGTGGTGGTGGTGGTGGCACATCGGTGGTGGGGATCTTTGATTTGGGGGTCCTTGTTTTGAGGAAGAAATATGGGGATCTTTGATTTGGGGAAGAAAGTGTGTGTGAAGAGATGAGGCAGATCGGTGGTGGTGGTGGCAGGTGAAGTGGTGGTGGTGGTGGCACATGGTGGGTTGGTGGTTGTTATAGATGGAGAAAGTGTGTGTGAAGAGAGAAGAGAGATGAGAGAGAGCGGTTGTGGAGGTGGCAGATCGGTGATGGTGGTGGTGGCAAGTTGGTTGTGGTGGTGAGGGTTATGTATGTGGTGTCTGTGTATATCTATAAGTATATACACATATATAATTTTAAAATTTTTTTATTTATTGTTTTATAATTATTTATTTTAGCATTTAGGATAAAATGACCAAAATACCCTTATGTGGGGCTGACTTAGTCAAATTTAACCATGAAAAGTAACTGGATTAGGACTAAAGGACGTAACATGTAAGGATTTGCAAACATTAAGTATGTTTTCTGAGCTTATTAAAGATAAATGACATACTTTGTAATAAATGACATACATAAAGGACGAACTTTGTAATTTACTCTTATATATTATATAATATATAATTAATTTTGTTTTAATTTATTAGAATTATTAAAATACTTTTTTAGTAAATGACTAAAATACCCTTATGTGGGGTACACTAGGTCATATTTAACCATAAAAAATAACTGAGTTAAGTCTAAAAGACATAACTTGCAAGGGTTTGCAAACATCGAGTACGTTTCTTGTATATATTGAAGATAAATGACACAGTTTGCAATAAATAACGTACATAAAGGGCGATTTTTGTAATTTACTCTATATATTATCATAGCATTTTCATTTAATTAATATTCTATAAAATATGCAGAATTTGCTTTTCTATATGCATCTAATTTAACCAACTGTGTGTCTCATTCTCTATTTATGCAAGCATCTATTCAGACTCAATCAACTAGGACCGTTCATTATTCTATCAAATATATTCTTATAAGAAACAAAATACAATATACGTGTTTTGTTGAAGCAACGGTAGGAGCTTCGAACATTTACACATGGGAATAGAAGTCTGAAAGAAAACAACATTGTTTGTTAGCCCCTTATTATTTAACCAGATCCCGACAGGAGGCGAATCAACATGTAACATGATGTTACTTTCATAAAAAGGGATGGTTCTCTCTTTGCACACCTAAGTGGTGGTTGAAGCATTTACAGCCATTAGCTTCGACTAGCATTGTTCGACGTCCGTTGTCATGTAGGGTACAATGATATCATTATATCGTTGCATCGTTTTATTAGTAATGATTGTGTGTAGATCTTTTGTAATGATCTGGTCCCCTTTAGACATAACTTCAGACATCTTGAGTACATTCATGTTTGGTCGTCGTGTTTGTTTCCAGATACGTCAAATCTGGAGGCGAATGGATCTAGGTGGTGAAGCTTGAGATTTCCGACCCGGGGGCGGAAGTCACCAGACTTAAAAATTTCTATAAAACCAGGGGGTCGAAAATGTATATAGTCAAAAATTTCTATACGAAAACTACATACACTCTACTACTGAGCGAAGAGTTCGGAGGTCGGCCGCTCCCTCCCGCCTTTTAAAAGCTTCGCCCATGTCGGGGGTGGTCGTGTCCAAACTTATAGAATTGGGCATTTTAGACCCGACCCGTCATCACATATGCATGCATATTTTCTTCTACCAAACACTTATATAAAATAACATTTTTATTAAACGATAAATGATTGTGCATATATTGCTTATTTACTCGATCTACCAACACAACTTTCATGACCCCCTCCCCCACCTCATACAAAATGACCATTTTACCCTCCAAATAAAGTCAATATTCAATGACTACATTGTTACAACACTTTCAGTACGGAATCATGTCTGAAGCAGCCAAAATAGGCAAGTTAGCATAAACACAACTCAATGAGTTACCCATAAACTCGTCAACAAACTCAGTGCCACCCCAACCCGAATCAACGGGTTGACTCATGAACGACTCGATCTGGTTAAGCGAATCCAACCGACGGCTCAGCTCGGTCACCTGAGCCCTCAACACCATATTCTCAGCCTCCACATTCGTATAATGCTGCATGGTGACACTAATAGTAGCCATAACCTGGTTATTCTCCTGCCTGAGTTGACTCAGCTGAGTCTTCAACTCGTCCAGGTGCTTTTGCTTCCTCAATCTTGATCTTCTAGCCGATTCCCGATTCGATACCATTCGGTTTCTCTTCCTTTGATCCATTAATCGTTGAAGATCTTCATCAGAACCACCTGATGATGTCGCTTTACCACTCGAAGAAGCCATGAAAATACCGAAAAAACAAGACGAACTTGATGATTTGGAGGGTGAATCAGAAGAAAATAAGCACAACCCAGATAGTAAATAAGCTTTAATTTGATTATTACTAAGATAGATTTGCGTTTTTTGTTAAGTAATTATTGCAGAAAACAGAGCAAAAAACAGAGCAAAAACAGAGCAAAAACAGAGTAAAAACAGAGCACCAAATTATGAAATGTAATGGAACAATACTGAAGATTTAGAGAGTGAAATTGAAGAAACTGAGAATGACCCACATGGTAACTAAGCTTTAATTTGATTATTATTATTCAAACAGATGATTGTTTTTGTATGGATTTGGATCTAATTAGGGGTAGTATGAAACTAAAGCAAAAACAGAGTATGAATCATGTGATGTAATAGAACCAGTAGAGAAACACAACTGAAAACGAGTGAACTAAATGGGTTCTGCGCCAATATGAGGAATCGTTGATCATAAACTCAGAGTGAAAATGTTCACTTAAAATCTGAGACATGTATTTCAAACATCAACAACAAGAGGTTGAACATTAATGAATACGAAAATGACCAAAACCCAGATGAAGAAAGAACAATGGGTTTTAGGCTTAAAACCTTGAATATGAATAAAAACAGAGCAATTACTTTGAAGAATAAGCTTCAAAGTTTGCTGAAAAAAAGAAGAAGAGATGGAAGAGAGGAGGAAGGGTATATGGAGGAATTGTTTGTTGGATTTTATAGAATTTTTGTGCAGGACAAGTTGCAAAAAAGTACCTTTGTGTAGATATTTTTGTTTGAAATTTAATGTTTTACAAAAATAAAAGTAACTTTTTTCTAACATGAAAATCAAATTTTTATTAGTTTATAAAGAAAGTTAATACTCACACAATACTCCCCCTCTCTGTATATATTCATAGATATTATATTGTTAATAAAGTATTTAACATAGGAGACTTCAAAACCAAATTCACGCCAATTTTACCCCACGTTTGCGCCTCTCGTAGCCAAACTGGCTTAAAAAATGTCTCGATAAACACATCCTCCCTCTCATATAACCTGGATTTAAACATTCTTACAAAAGATGTCTATCATCCCTATCCCTTTTCCATCATTTTTTCTTCTTAAAAGTGCCATATTATGGATGCTTTTAGATTATATTTATTAAAATTATAGACTTGATTTGTAATTAATTAACCATGTGATTTAATATGTTAAAAGTTATTAGATGCTTACATGGTTTAACACTTTAACATGTATGTGGTGACTAGGTTGTCTTGTAATTGTGAGTATCAATAGTTTGGTCCATGCGGGGGCTCTTTCTTTTTCGACTCTTGACCGGTTAGGTGTAACAATGACCATTCTTTTCTTTGAGAAATAAAAATGCTTGTTGATTTTTATTTATACTTTCAAACTTAGAGTTACCTCGAGGCGTATTGATATGTTTACTTCCCTTATTTTGGAAGTGATCTTGACATTTTACACATTCTGTATTCGTCAATGTACCGATAGTTTCATGAATGATTTATGACAACTGGTACAAAACCGGTAATTTCCATACTATTTTATTAATTATTTATTTCCTGCAATTATGTGCTTAAACGTCAACATTATGTGCTTACTTGCTTTAAATATGAATTCATGCACGTTTTATACTTCAAATATTGCATTGTGCATTACATTAAGCGTTGCGTCAGTAAGACTAGTAAACTCACCGGTAAGACAAGCTGTATCGGCAATCTTGCATAATACAATTAGACAGTAGATTTAGGGACTAAATGTAGGTCCAACATAAAAAATACATTAAAACCCAAGTGTAGGAACAAGGGTTAACATATACACCTTCTGGAGGCTAAAACAAGCACTAAAAGACACCCGAAACTCACTTTAAATACTGAAATTCTGCAGAATTCAGCAATAAAACAGCATTTAAACACTAAAATAATATGCAGAATTGATGTTTTAGTGTCCAAAATAACTTGTAAAGTGTCGGGAATGAAAACTGTCACAAAATGTACTTCATACCTAGTAAAACTGCACAATTTATCACTTTAACGAACCGGTAACCGGATGAATAACCGGACACTACCCAAAACATCAAAGCTAGACTAGAAACATTTGTTTTTATGATATAAAGCTAGTATTGGTGATAAAACACCTTAAAAATCATAAAAATCATAAAAACACATAAACACACTTAATATTACATAAACCTTCTAGTTTACACTTATAACCGTCAACTTCCAAAATTTTACATATTACCCCCCCCCCCCCATATGTAACCGGCCCCAAGGGCCCCACCCCACCTTTTTGATTAAAATATTTATCTTATTGCCAAGATATTAAACATGTAATCTTGTGGGTAAAGAAGTGTTGGAAGATTATGTTAAAAACCACAAGACTTCATTCATTTTCATTTTCAACTCCATACAAACTTCATCTTTCCTCTCTTCTTCTTCTTACCTCACGGCCACCATCACCCCACACACATCCACCATTTTTTATCATCCTACAAGCATTCCAAGGGTATACCAAGGTGTAAGAAGGTTATCAAGGAAGGTATCAAGTGTTAGAAGTTGAAGGACCACTCGGAGGAGCTTTTAACCACCTATCTTCTTCTATATTCGTCATCTTCTTTGTTGTGCCACTTCCCTAGCCATTAGAGCTAGTAGTAAGCATGCTAAACTCTATTTTACTTCATGTTAGTGTCTTGTACAAATTGCACCATCTAAGAAACTAAACTTTAAAATATGAAGATATGAAGATCTAACATAATCCAAAGAAAAACAAGTGATTTTAGTGATGTTTGATGTTTGTGATGAAGCTGTTGTTGTTGAATCTTGTGTTTATGTTTAGATCTATCATGTTAAAGCTTGTTAGAAGCTTAGATCTAACAAGTTTAAGCATGGATCTTGAAAGATCCATGGTTAAACTTGAAGATGAACTTGAAATACCTTTATGTGAACTTGAAAAATGATTTTTAAAGCATGATCTTGTGTTCTTGAAGTAACTAAGTTTATGTAAAGTTAACTTTTAAAACTAAACTCCATGAAAAGTTTGTAAAAGGTTCATCAAGAAGCTTATTTATGAAAGATTCAAGCATGTTAAGCATAGATCTTGAAAGAACCATGATGAAACTTCATTTTAAACATAAAGATCTTTTAAATGGCATAAGAATGGTTTTAGAATATGTTTTTCAATACTTTGAAACCCTAAAACTCATGGATGGTTTAGTTATTAAGTTAAAGTTTCATAAAAAAGTTTGTTTAAAGTTAACAAGAACACTTGATTTTGAAAGATTCTCGTATGTAAAGTGTTGATACACGATGTCTAAAGCCTACGTCATAAGTCTAGGGTCTAAAAGTGTCAAGTATGTAAAGTGTAGGGGTCTGAATGTAAGTTTAAGTTAGTTTGATAGGGTTTCGCTTCAGGATATGTGATGTAAGCCTCAAGCGAAATCAAGTGATGAGATTTCGCTTGAGGTATGTTGAAGCGAAATCTTGATGCCTATATATAGGTTTGTGTAGTTCTCAGTTGGTACGCATTCCGAGAAATTGTAACGAGGTGCTGCCGGTTTTTCAAGTCATTATATAACAGAGAACAAGTGTTAAAAGTGAATCTATTCTGTTTTCTACTCTTTTCTGTCTGATTCTAAGCTGTTTAGATGTTTCCGCCATCTAAATAGTGTAAACACATTCAAATTGACTCATTTGATCGGTCAAATCGATCCTACAATTGGTATCAGAGCCAGTTATGAGTGTGTTCACTTGAATCAGTTGGTTTTTACGCACAAAAACTGATTTCTGAACGAAAACACGGACAAAATGGACTAAGACTTGTGTGTGTAAAAGTGTGTTTTAACAAAGCCTTGAGAAATTCAGATTAAAACTCGGACTAAAATTGACAAAAATAATCTGAAAACCTGATTTCGCTTGAGCGAGCAGTTTGATTGTTGATATTTTGAAGCGAAACTATGGATTTCGCTTGAAATAATCTGACTGCTTGAAGCGAAATTGTGCATTTCGCTTGAAAAGTTTTGTTTTTGTCTGAAAATTTGGTTTGAAGCGAAACCATTGATTTCGCTTGAGATTTTACTGTTTGAAGCGAAATCATACTGTGTTTGTTTTGTGAGTTTCGCTTGAAATCTTCTGTGATTTCGCTTGAAGTTTGAGTGATTTCGCTTGAGATTATTGATAGTCCATAGTGTTCGTGAACTTGTTCGATAGTCTGATTTTGTGAAAAGTGTGTGTGTGAAAATTTTAAAAACTATTCGATAAATTTCTAAAAATGGAAAACCAAGAGTTTTATAACTTCTTCTCGGGCAGTGGTATGGTAGCAGGACAAACCTCGGGTAGTGTTATACAAAACGTCAACATGGAAAACGAATTGGGAACAATGCAAAAGCCTCCCAAACTGATGAACATAGATGAATATGCTGGATGGTCAGGCAGATTTAAGAACTGGGTTCAGGCTAATCATTTTGAATGTTGGATGAAAATAGAGAGAAAGTATGTTCCACCAGTTGATGGTTTAAATAACAAGAAGAATATTCAGAGCCTGACAGAATCAGAACAGAATGATTTCAAAGCCGAGAAAAAGATGATTAGTATTCTCCAGCAGGCTATCAAAGAAGACATTCTAGTATTGTTGCAATATGAAGATAATGCTCAATCTATGTGGTTTGCGTTGAAAGCAAAGTTTGAAGGTAGTGATTCCATGATCAAGAATAAGAAGGCATTGTTCAAGAAAGAGTTTGATATTTTTACCAGTATGAAGGGTGAAACTACAAGGCAACTAATTGAAAGATATTGTCATTTTTACCAGTATGAAGGGTGAAACTCCAAGTGTTGATGATGAGAAGGAATACATTTTTAGTCAAAAGGCGGTTGACGATTTCAATATGGCTAAGAAACTGAAAGAAGAGTCGTTCAAGTCAACTTTTGTCGAGTATGACAAAAGAATTTGTTATCGCTGCAATGAAATCGGACACATGGCAAAACAATGCAAGAAAGTTTTTGAAAAATCTGTCATTAAACCATTTGTTAAAAAATCTCAACCTAAGTCACCAGTTAACACAAAGGGCAAAAAGCTGATGGTTTCTCCGATCCGCATTTTGAAAAGAGGTGAATCTTTGAAGTCAGAAGATAAGCCGAAATCGACATTTGAGATTGGCGAATCATCAAAGTCTCAAAAGACTTCAAAGATTTATCCAAAAACGAAAATTTTTGAAAAACAATTATGGGTTGCAAAATCAAAACCATCGGTTGAGGAGAAAAAGATGGAAAACATTTTGAAAAATGAAACAAAAGTTGTTGAAATCAAATCACAATCAGTTGAGGTAAAGAAAATGGAGAACGAGTTAAAGTTTGATTCAAAAGCTTTTAATCCTACTATTCAAAATATTTTTGGAAAAATGGTTGACAGAAAGGTCAAAGGAACAAAGGAATTTTATGCATCAAAAGTGGGTGCTAATGATAAACAAGAATTTGAATCTGAGCTTGATAAGTTTCTTGCAGAGTTTCCTCCAATCAAAGAAAATATGTTAAAATCAAAAGTAGAATCTGTTGTTCCAAATGTCAAGTTTAACTTTCCTAAAACTGATGAAAAGTGTGATGTAGTATTTGGAAGTGTTTCAGAAGTTAAGAAGTCATGGAGTTCATTGTTTGAATGAATTTGATATGATATGTGCAGGGGCTGCCCAAGTCAATTCTATCAAAATGGATCATGGATAGTGGTGCGTCAAGGCACATGACTGGGACGCTTGCTTTGCTCTATGATGTAAAATCCATCAATGGAAGTCATGTAGGGTTTGCTGGGAGTCAAGGTGGAAGAATTGTTGGTCAAGGAATTTTGACAAATGGTGTGATATCCTTTGACAAAGTAAACTACATAGTGGAGTTGACAAACAATCTACTCAGTATTTCACAGATTTGTGATGAAGATTTCAGCGTACATTTTACAAAAACTGAATGTGTGGTTTTGAAACCAGGGTTTAAAATCCCTGATGAGATGGTGTTGTTGCGTGCTCCACGGGAGTATGATCTTTATTATCTTGATATGAGCACAGCAACGCCAACGTCTCATCAGAAACAGTGTTTTGTGTCTAAAAACAAAGCAACAGAAAAAGATTCAATCATGTGGCATCGTAAGATGGGCCACATTCATGTTCGCAAAATGAATTTTTTGGTTCATAATGATTTAGTTGAGGGGGTAAACTTGAAAAATTTTCATTTAAATGATGATTGTATTGCATGTAAGAAAGGTAAACAGGTTCGAAAGTCACATCCTTTGAAAGTCATGAATTCGATCAGGTTACCTCTTGAGAGATTGCACATGGATCTCTTCGGGCCTGTCAATGTTAGAAGCATCAGTCGGGATTTGTACTGCTTGGTGGTTACAGATGATTTTTCAAGATTTTCTTGGGTTGTGTGCTTAGAACGGAAAGATCAAACATTTGAGTCTTTGATGATACTTTTCAAGAAGATGGAAACTGTATACAAACTGCCTATCCGGAGAATTAGAAGCGACAATGGAACTGAATTTAAAAACAACAGAATGTACGAGTTTTGCAATGAAAAGGGAATTCTTCATGAATTCAGTGCGCCGTATACTCCACAGCAAAACGGCGTAGCTGAAAGAAAGAATAGAACCCTAATCGAGACAGCGCGTACAATGTTAGCAGATTCCAAGTTACCTATTTTCTTTTGGAGTGAAGCCGTATCTGCAGCGTGCTATACACTGAACAGAGTTCTTACTGTCAAGAAGTATGGAAAAACATGTTTTGAGTTGCTACATCGTTACAAGCCGAATCTTGAGTTCTTGGAACCTTTCGGATCACCGTGTACGTTCATTGATGAAGACGGAAAATTTGGGGCAAAATCAAATGAAGGTTTCTTTGTAGGATACGCCAGCCCACTAAAAAGGGTGTTCGTACCATGTCTGAGCAAGGTGATTCAGGTCCTTCATGTGGATTGTCAGAAGCATACTCCGTCACCACAACTTTCCGGACAAAGATTCCTATTTGACTACGATAAACTCTGGGAATCGTTTCATCTGCCGTCCGAGCCAAGTGAGGAGGAACTTGCTCTCATGTACTTGTATCAACAAAGTCATCTGCCAGAGCCGGAATCTAGACCGCTAGATGTTCCTACGCCCACCGTGGGTACTCATGATGATGAAGCCGGACCAAGTGGAACCGTTCATATATCACCAGAGGAACCAGAGGAACAAGCTCCGTCATTTGATGTTTCTGACGACTCAGAGGAGGAACCCGCTCCTACCTTTGACGAGGAACCAAATGAGACAACAGAAGAGGCTGTTGATCAAATCGTGGACCTTGACATTTCAAATCTGGAATCGGAAGTTGTAGTGCCTGATACTGTGATGCCACGGACCCTATCTTACCATCCTTCAGAACAAATTATCGGCGACTTGCAAAGTGGTGTCAAAACTCGACATCAAATAGATCAAGCTCTTACATGTTTCTATTCATCTATTGCTGATATGCAAAAAGAAGTCTCATTGAAATGTTTTATTTCGCAGATAGAGCCCAAGACGTACAGGGAAGCATTGACTGAGGAGAGCTGGGTTAATGCAATGCAGGAGGAGTTGCAACAATTCGAGAAGCTGGGCGTCTGGAGACTTGTAGATTTGCCAGAGAATCAAAAGTTGATTAAAACAAAGTGGGTTTTTAAATGCAAAAGAGATGATAGAGGAGTCATGGTGAGAAACAAAGCAAGACTGGTCGTTCAAGGATTCAGTCAACAAGAAGGAATTGATTACGATGAAGTCTACGCACCAGTTGCAAGGCTAGAGGCAATTCGGATTTTTCTGGCCTTTGCATCATGGAAGAACTTTAAAGTATATCAACTTGACGTGAAATCTGCTTTTCTCTATGGAACTATCAAAGAGGAAGTGTATGTGGGGCAACCGCCGGGTTTCACAGACCCACAGCACAAAAACAAGGTGTTTCTACTTGACAAGTCATTATACGGACTTCATTAGGCCCCGAGAGCCTGGTATGAAACGCTCTCGACATACTTGTTGGATAACGGGTTCACAAGAGGTACAGTAGATAGCACTTTGTTTATTAAAGAAAAAGACAACCATTTGTTGATTGTGCAGATTTACGTGGACGATATCATTTTTGGATCCACTAACGACGATATGTGCAAAGAGTTTGAGCTAGTGATGAAGAAAAAGTTTGAGATGAGCTCAATGGGCGAAATGAAGTTTTTCCTCGGGTTGCAGGTAGAACAAATGCCCGACGGAATCTTCATTCATCAGTCAAAGTATGTGCTAGACAAGCTTGATATGGCAGATTGCAGTCCAGCATCCACTCCCCTTGCACAGAATCATGGGATTTGTCCAGATGAGAATGGAGCGAAGATGGATGAAACATTGTACCGATCAATCATTGGTTCCTTGATGTATCTCACAGCTTCCCGTCCGGACATCATGTATCCGACATGCTTATGTGCCAGATATCAGTCGAATCCGAAGCAGTCACACCTGACAATCGTGAAACGTATACTACGGTATTTGAAAGGCTGCCCAAACATCGGTTTGTGGTATCCTAGATTGGGTGACTTTACTTTATCTGGTTTCGCTGATTCAGATTTTGGAAGCTGCAAACAGAACGCAAAGTCCACCACTGCTGGGTGTCAGTTCTTAGGAACTCGACTTGTTACCTGGCAGTGTAAGAAACAAACCACTGTAGCGCTTTCTACTTGTGAAGCTGAATACGTTTCAGCTTCCAGCTGTTGTTCGCAGATCCTTTGGATCCAACAGCAAATGCGTGACTTTGGTTTGCAATTCTTAGATGCTCCAATTTTCGTGGACAATGAAGCAGCCATTAATATTACTAAAAATCCGGTTCACCATTCAAAAACAAAACACATTGAAATCCGTCACCATTTTATTCGTGATTGTAACGAGAAAAAATTAATTCGGATTGAATATGTGCACACCGATGAACAGAAAGCGGATTTCTATACCAAACCATTTGACAAAAAGAGATTTTATTATCTTTTAAAATTGAATGGAATGAAAAATCTGCAATCTGGGAGGGTTATTGAATGTGATGCCGAATTGGACGGCGATCTGACGTGAACCTTTGTCATGTTGTCAATTTTGTTTGTATAGTTTATTTTCTGCTTTTCGATAAAAACAAAAACACAAAAATATGTTTTTCTTTTTAGGGGGAGAAAGTTTGCAGAAAAATACAAAAACATGATAAAATCTATAAAAACCAAAAACATTTGAAAAAGTAAAAATGAGTTTGTGTATAAAAGGGAAATGATAGTACATCAGCTAGACAGGTGCAGTACGCTAAAGAATTGGAATGTATAAAATGTAATTAAGCAGTCTCGCTAAAGATGTGCCGATAGGTTTTCACAAAATCAGTAGATTAGTTTGGGATATAAACATAAAATTTACTTGCATCTACGTGGGGAACACCTCCAGGATATATAGGTAACCCCTGAAATCCTGTTTGAAGGGTCCCGTATTCTGAGATACTAGGTCTTTATGCTTAGTGATATCTGGGGTATTATCCCGGGACTTCTGCTGAAAGAAATTTCTGACCTAGTCCCCGGAGAATACTTTACACTGCTTTGAAATATAAGCCTCCCCTCAGCATAAAAAATGATAACACATTGCAAAATTGTTAATCATGTGCTGTTGTAAAGAAGATCCCCAAAGGGGACCCACCAAAAGTCGAAGCCGTCATCTCTCTGCGTATCGAAAGATCGACCTGAGCTCTCACGGCCCTCGTACTATAATTTATTCCCTTGACAGATATCATCTAGGTATATTCACCTGTAAGACTGAATACTGGGGTCTGGATACGGGAGTATATACTGAGGTGGGACACATGTAGATGTTTAAGTTCTAAAACACTAATTCAGTATCCCGAGCAGATTGAAAGTTTTGTGAGAATTTAAGAGGATCAGTATATCGGCAATCTACGTGAATTGTTTAATGCTTAAAATGAAATAACAGCTTAACGGTACTTGTATTTCGTCGGCAGCTGATATGATCCCTTAACACGCTCACAAAAAGATTGTGTGTACATAGTTTCAGTTTATTCAGTTTAAAATCCAAAAAGATTTTAGTTTCTCATTTTATTTTCGACAACTGACATTGGGAATCGAAAGTTCAAAGTCTTGTGCAGATCATGTCTGAGATTGATGAAGATTGGGTAAGCTTGTGATGCAGTACAATGTTTGGTACAAGTATTTGTTGACTAAAATGGGTTTGAAAGATCAAAATGATTCAAAAGTTCATTAATTTGAACTTATTTTTTCAAGAAATCCGGTATCTTTATAGTTTGGTTAGCCAAGGTCATTGAGTTGGACTTGGTAGACTATTCAGTTGACCAAGGTCATTAACTTGGACTTGGTTAATTGGGTGTGACATTAAAAGTTGAAAAAATCAAAAAGTAAAACAAGTTTTTTAAAGGTTTTCGCTTCAAGAAACAAAATTGCGCTTTAATCTGTTTCAAGCGACACCTTCATGTAACGATTTCGCTTCAAGAGATTTTGAGTAAGTCTCAAGCGAAATCTTCAGGAGTATAAAAGGATAACATTTCTTCGCTTCAGTCATTATTTTTTCAAACATTTCGCTTCAAGGTCTGTCAGAGCGACTTCAAGCGAACACTTCTAAACCTCGTTTTTCTACTGTTACTCTGTCAAAATTTCACCAAGATCTTGTGATTTTAGTTGGCAAACTCAACTATAATCATGGTGAATGTGAGTATTTTCTGAGATTTGTACCGATTTTCGTTGATTTTTGATGTGTCGGCGTTTGTTAGGGTTAGAACACATAGTTTTAGGGCTTTAACTTGATAAAAATCAAATCAAAACATATGTGAGTTGTCGGAATCATGTGTAGATTGATGTGTATGGTTTGATTGATTCAGATCTGAGTTTATACAAATTTGACGAATGAACAGATTTTTAATCGTAGATCTAGAACGTTTGTGTGGGTCAAAATGTATGAAATTGATATCAGGTTGATCGGAATTGTAAGTAGAACAGGATTGTGTGATCAATTTAATCATATGTTTAAACTTTTTTTTGAGATATTTGAACAGTGTCGCTTCAAGGAGTTGTCAGTGTCGCTTCAAGCGATGCATTCTGTTACTATTTCGCTTGAACATTTGTTGCTGTTTGTTGATTCTTCAAGCGAAATGATCAAATACCATCTCACTTGAACAAAGTGTTATATGATCAGATGTTCTTTAAGCGAAATCATGGATATCGCTTGAAATGATGAGTAAATTTGAAATTTTATAAAAAAATTGTCTAATATGTTTGAATTTTTGTGGTATTTGATGTGCAGCCTTCGAATATTCTATTTAAAGCTCTTCACAATTCTTGTTGTGATCTTGATGTGACAAGGAGTTCAAAATTGTCTGAGTTCTCTAGCATTCTGGAATTCATGAGAAGATTGCCAATACAAAAGGCTTTAACAGATAGAAGAATGGTGTATGAGTCACACATCAAACGTTTTTGGAAGCATGCTGTGTATGATGAGAAAAACAAAGTAATTACTTCGCTTGTTAAGGTTGCTGATGAAAAGAAACAAATTTTGATAACGGAGGCATATGTTCGTGAGATTCTAGATTTTCCTGATACTGAAGATTCACCAAAAGCATTTCCTGAAAGGATGGTGAAAGGATGTTTGCTTAGAATGGGATACATTGGAGATGTGAAAGCTGCTAATGTTTTGAAATCAAAATTTACAAAGCCGTTCAAATTCTTTATTCATTCAGTGTTGATTGCTCTAAGTCATCAAAAGGGTAGTTACGATGCTATGCGTGATTATCACATGAACATGGTAGTTGCTCTTGTTTTAAACAAGAAGTACAATTTCTCTCATATTGTATTTCATTACCTTGTGGAAGAGGTGACATCAAAAAGGAGAAGCTGGATATATCCAAGATTCATTCAAATGATGATTGATCATGCTTATCCAGGAATTGTTCGAGATATGGAGAATGACTTGTTAGTTCTGGCTCACATGAATAATGATTCTATTGCTCAATTAGCAAGATATCATACAAATCATCCTGAACCAGAGAAGGAAGTTGCATTTTTTGGTTTCATAAGCAATCCAGATTATCAAGATCCTGATCCAGTTAATCATGAACACTGGAGGAATGAAGATGAAAGAACTGAAACTGGTTATGCTGATGAGTTGGAGAGGTTGATAAAGTTTAAACCATCAAGAAGTGTGTGGTTTGTAAAAGAACAAAAGAAGAGGAGTAAGAAAACAACTCCTAAAGTGCAAGCTGAAGAAGGTTCATCTTCACAACCAAAGAAGCGTCGTAAGAAGGTTGCAAAAATACTATTGATTGATGAACCTGAAGATGAAGTAGTAGTTGAAGCTGTAGCAGAAGCTAATGTTGAAACTGAAGCTGAAATCAACATTGAAGCTGAAACTGAAATTGAAACAAATGTTGAAGGAGATATTCATTTTTCTCCAAGATCTACAGAGTTTTTGAAAGGACTTTCTGAATCTGTTCCTGAACAAAGTAAAACTACTGACAATGTAGTGATTGAAGATATTGATGCAAGTTCTTCTAGTTCTTCTGATGAAATCATTGATGAAGTTGCACGTCAAAGAAGAATTAAAGAAGCAACTGAACAAGAAAAGTTGTTAAAAAAGAGAAAGAGACTAGAGAAAGATGATGCTGCTTATGAACCTTCACCGGAACATGTATCTGAATCACAAACTCCTGATAGTGGTAAAAAGAAGAGAGGAGCTCGAAAGAAAGTTGTTCAGAAGAAGAGTCGAGTTGTTAGTCCAACAATCAAGATTCCAAAAATTGTCTTGAAGAAGAAAACAACTGAAGGAACCAGTCAATCTATACCACCATCTGAACCTATTCCACCTCATTCACCACCTCATCAAACTTCACTACCACATTTCTCACCATCACATGAACCTATTTCTACTCCACAAGTTAATATCCAAACACCACCTTCTTCACAACCTATCCTTCAAACCACACCTGGTTCTTCTAGTTATAAAACTTTTCCTGGAGTTCCTGAGAATGTTTCTCTTGATGATATTGGAAATATTGCTTTTGCAACAGATGAACAAATTATACATGTTGAAAAGAGAATTGATGTTGTAGCTGATGAAAACAAGAAGTTAGCAGCTGAGTGTAAAAAGATGGAGAATCGTGAGAAAATTCGTGATTTGAGATTAAAGGCAACTGAAGCTGAAAACAAGTCTTTGCTGAAGAAATTAGAATCTAATGAAGCAGAGATGGATATTATGAAAGTTTAGATTGCAGAATTACTGGAAGAAAAGAAAAATAGGGATGAACATCTCAAGTACTATGAGTTGAAAAATCAAGAGTTGGAGGAAATCAAAGCACGAAATGAACATGAAAGCAAAATGATGAAGAAAGTGTTGGAAAAGTTGATGGGTACATCTCTAGAGTTGAAATACAATGAAATTGTTCGTGATGAAGAGAAAGCTAAGAAACAGGCTGAAATTGATAAGCAAATGAAGGATACGGGAAAGGGTCCTGAAATTGAAGAAAAAGCTATTATTCCAGTTGATGTTTCTGAAGATATCATTCTGAATGTTCGTCCTCTTTCATCAGTTTCTGGTATTTTTGATGCTGATGTTGAAATTGATGATCTTCTTATTGAAGAGAATGAAGAGGATGATGACGAAGATGAAGAAGAAGATGCAGAAGATGATGTGATCTCTGCAAGTAGTAGTGATGATGATGATGGAGATGATGATCAAGATCAAGGTGCTTCTGGTCTGAAAATTTCTGAGAAAACAACTGAAGAAGCAATTGATGATTTATTACAAGATGATGCAAATGTTGAACATGATAGTGCAACAAGTGAGGGGGAGCGTGGTGATGATCAAAACGTTGATCAAGCTGAAAAATTGATTCTTAGACTGGATACTTATCGGGAAGAAGGAGAGCATTTTCATAGTTATTCGCTGGAAACCTTAAAAGAAATGACTCGAAGAGATCATCCAGAGTTCAAGTTTGATTTTGAAGAAGAAATGAATTCTGATTTAGAAAGAGAGCTGAATGAGTTTGATGCTGATCATTATGATGATTATGAATATCGATATGTTGAAGATGCTGATCTGTATGATCGAGTAGAAGTTGAAGACTGGGAAGATGATGAAAGTGTTCATGAAGATACTTCTCAGTTGCCCACACTGATGGAATTTTTCTCTGAAGAGAATCGGGATGAGTTGAGGAGAAAAGTTGCTGAAATTATTAAAAACTTTAATCCTGATGGTACAAAGAAAGATCTGGATAAAGAAGAGAAAAAGAAATGGTTCAAAGTTGATCATGATAGAAAGTTCAAAAGACCATTGAAGTTTTATCAACGGGATCGAAGTATTTCTTTGGGAGATATTATTAGCTGGGGTTTTCTACCACACGTGAATGCTTATGCAGTCAGAAGAGAATGTGGTGTTCAGTATTTCGAAAAGTTATATGATCTTATGTCACTCCCATGGTGGGATGTTGAGGAGTTATCACAGGTCAAAGCTTTGGAATATCCTGTGAGGAAGAATGACATTAAAATGTGGGGGTTTATCAGATTTCAATCATTTAAGGGATTCAGATTCTGGAAGCCTCATCGTCCAAAGATTATTCCAAGAGTTAATCCTGAAACTGGTGTTGAAGAAAGGATTCTTAATATCAAGAAGCCAAAGACAATGAAGATTATACCAGTACCTCCAATGGAACAAGAATTCTATAAAGGATTTATACACTGGGTATATAGTTGTCTGTCTACTGAAGCTGTGATCACGTATCGAGCAGGAGGTGAACTTAGAGAAATTCGTGTTTTTGATCCAATGTGGATGGTTAATTGCTCGGCAAAGGATATAGAATGTCTGTTCATCAACAAGATTCATCATTCGCCAAAAGATAAAGATCAGGCGATGCAGTTTCAGAGAGTCGTGAATGTGTGTTTTCAGAAAAATATCAATTCTGGAACTAAATGGAAGTCATCTTGGTGGGCTTTGGAGGAGAAAGTCAAAAAGAAAGCTGAAAAGGAACGTAAAGCTCGAGAAGAAAAAGATAGATATCTTCGGGAGACATTTGCTCAAAGGCAAGCTGCTGAAGAAAAGAAAAGAGATGATGATAATGAAAAGCTTAGGAAGATGTTGTTGAGAAAACCTAAGCCTAGAGAAGAAAAGTTCAAGTCTTTATAAAGACCTAGACTGAAGACTCCGGTTTTATCCAAGGGGGAGTTTGTTGATACACGATGTCTAAAGCCTACGTCATAAGTCTAGGGTCTAAAAGTGTCAAGTATGTAAAGTGTAGGGGTCTGAATGTAAGTTTAAGTTAGTTTGATAGGGTTTCGCTTCGGGATATGTGATGTAAGCCTCAAGCGAAATCAAGTGATGAGATTTCGCTTGAGGTATGTTGAAGCGAAATCTTGATGCCTATATATAGGTTTGTGTAGTTCTCAGTTGGTACGCATTCCGAGAAATTGTAACGAGGTGCTGCCAGTTTTTCAAGTCATTATATAACAGAGAACAAGTGTTAAAAGTGAATCTATTCTGTTTTCTACTCTTTTCTGTCTGATTCTAAGCTGTTTAGATGTTTCCGCCATCTAAATAGTGTAAACACATTCAAATTGACTCATTTGATCGGTCAAATCGATCCTACATAAAGTGTAGATCTAAAAGACTACACATTTTGAACAAAAATTAAGTTCATCATAAGGTTTTACATGATGAAATTAGTGTATGTTACTTGTGAAAATTGTTGGAAATTGTTTTTGGTGATGAAAAGAAAATAAACACATGTTTTGAAAACATGGGAAATCTCCATTTTTAGGGGAAAGTATGTCAAAATTTTTATAAAATTTTGACACTTAGAAAAATACAAGTTTTGGTGCAACTTATTCCCCAAAAATTCATCTAAATTTTTTTTATCAAGATTTCCTAATTTTTGTACAAAATTACAAGCTAAGAAATAAGGATTTCTTCAGGTTAAAATCAATATTGAGTATGTATATTTTTAGGAAAAATATATATATTTAGTGATCACCAAATTTTGTGCTAAGTGTATATTATGTGTACTATATGTAGTAGTGTATCAGGATCATGAAAATACACTAAATACTCCCAAGGAGTATCACCAACAAAATACACATAAAAATACATAACAAATACCCAATAATACTAATACCAATAACCCATGAAAGGGTAAATGGACAAATACAAGAAAATATATTTGTATAAATATATTCCTTAACACATATTGGACTTGGACAACTTAAGGACAATTATGGACTTAAAAATATATTTGGACAAATATATATAACTATTACCAAGTAGTAAAAATTATACTAAATCAGGTGAATGACAAATATATATATATATATATATATATATATATTTTACAAGCATAACAAAATATATATGTATTCCATACAAGTCTTAAAAATATATTATTTTTAAGAAATATAATTCCGGAAAGTATTAAAAATCAAAGTATTGATTTTTGGCAAATAATGTAAAAGACACAAGTATTTACATAAAAATACAAGTATACTTTCCTAAGTATACTTGCACAAAAATAATATTGAAAATATTATTTAACAAAATACTTATATTTATTTTTGGAAAATAATGTAAGTAACATATTTGGACAAGTTAAAAATATAATGATTTTTAACACCTATCGTTTGTCAAACACTACATAAGCAAATATATATTTTTGGAAGTAAGATATATATTCACAAACGAACGATATCAAATATAAATTACGAAGACAAGACAAACGAGCGAGATCCGACACACATGGGCACGGCCCTCACACATGATGAATATACACGAGACAAATACATAAACCTAAGATGGTGACTTGTACATGGTATGTTACAAGTGTAGTGATTAACGCACATAGAATACTTATAGGTTGCGACGCCTACACGACAAAACCGGTGAAGTTTACGACATAAGATACGCAAAACTGTGAGTTCATGTCCCCACTTTTAAACATTTTCTTGTTTTCTAAACTTGGGGAAAATACATGTATTATGGTATGTAGAAACAAAACTAAGGAATGATACTATAGATCATGTCATGAACAGGGTGACTTAAGCACCATTAGTCAACGTGATACTTAGACCGCAGAACAAAATGTTAGATCTAATGGGTTTCAGGCAGCCACACTCTTGGCCACATTTTTACCATGAGTGCTTTTGTATCTCTAGTCGTGAACCGACAAGTAAAATGCCTATGGTTTGGATGCTTCATATGTCGTTACACATGTTAATAGCCTTGCAAACCATTAGCGATCTCGATTTCCTTACATTTACAGAATACTTTTTCAAATACAATTACATACCATGATTCTTACAACGAATACTTAAATGTTTTACACAAAACTGCATGAATTCACACCAACTTATGTTTACGATTTTCCAAAACTTACATGTATTTCAGGTAACTAGGTGGATGTACGTGCGGTATCCTTGTTTAGGATGGTTATTTGTGTTTCAAGTTATTTTGTGTCGAGGCTCCATTGCCACTTTTGTAGGATTTGTTTGTTATATCTCGCCTCCTGCGGAGATATAATGATCAAAACCTTGATATTTGTTTTTGAAACGAAGTTGTAAACATTTCAAACAATTATCTTATGTTATGATGTAAACATTTAACTTAACTTTTATTTTGGATGATAAACTATGAATGGCAAGTGGAGTTTATTTTATAATCATGTAGAATGTTTACCATTCGTATGCAATGAGAACCTTTCAGGATCATACCCCGTGCTTCCGCCTTAGAAAGGGGTGTGACATGATTTAATTTTTTATTGCAATGTATAAAATTAAAGATATATATATTTGTAATTTTCTTTACCTATGAAAATGTTTGTGTGGCTTATTATCCTCATTTATAGTTTCTTTGATGGACATACACACTTGTGCAAAAAGTTTCAAGTGTGGTGCTTTAATTGGTTACAGATTGACAACCAAGGAGTTTAGCTACAAAATAAGTTAAAATCCAAATATAAGTCTGAAATAAATTATCATTTAGTTGTTATAAGAAATACAACGATCATGTAACATTAAATCAGTGCAGTTAGGCAAGGAGTTATGATCTAAACCAGTATGACTTATCTCTTTTTGAAAAATTGGGTCACGAAAGACCATTTTGGATTAAATACCCTTAGTCATAATATCATCACCATTTCCGCCAACCATCATATCCTCTGCTGTAGATGAACTCTTTGTGCCGAAGACATCAGAAATAAGTTCGAAAAAAAGGAGTGACAGGAAAAGATAGAAAAAAGGGGCACTTCTCTCTATTTACGTGTTTCAAACCAGGGGGACTTGTGTTATTATATAATAACAATAATAATAATTGTAGGATCGGATAGCGACCTGAATGAGTCGTTCGGAAGAGTTCAAATCCGTTTCAGAGGCGGAAACAAAGAAACGGACGTGAAAACAGCTTGATTCACACTTTAATCCTCTTGTATATTGATTTTACAACGTTTACAATCAAAAGAAATACCGGCAGCACCTCGGTATCACTCTCTGAAAACTCGTTACAAATGAATAGAACACTCCCCTATTTATACTATTCTAGGTTTCTCTTGAAGCATACATGCTCCTGTTCAAGCGAAACCTCCATTTGACTTTCAAGCGAAACTCTCAAAATACATAAATCTGAATTCAAGCGAATCCCATACATTTCCTTTGTTTGAAAGTGAAGTGAATATATGATGTCATATTGATGTCATTTAAATGATGTCATCATCAAGAATGATGACATCATGCTTGAACGGATCTGCAACAAACCGAGACTCGATATTAAGACGAAGACGACAGATGTGTGCACCAACAGACTCCCCCTCAGATGTTGACGAGTCTTAAGTGTCGAGTCTTTACAATCTTCAGTCTTTATCAGTCTGAATGCTCTCTGAAATATCTCACAGTGTAAGCATCCTCAAACTTTATCTCATTCTTCTCTTCAGCATCAACAGGCTCCCCACAAACAATCTCTACTCGGATGCCTTCAGACTCCCCCTTTCGATATGCTGGGATTGCAGTCTGGCTTGTTGAAATCACATAGACCTCAGGTATCGGAACCTGGCACTCTATCTTCAGGTTCAAGATCGAAACCTGGCTACACCTGCACATTCTTAACCCAGAAATAAATTTTCTGATAATCACTTGTAGAGCATATTTTAAAATGATTCAACATTTATAGTCTCTGATGAACCTCTTGCAGAAATATCATTTTCATTTCAAAGAATACACTCTCCCAAACCATCTGTTCATCATGTTTAGCACTCGGAATTTTGAAAATTAGCTCTCCAACATCAGTTTTCGAAAATCTTTTTGGATTTTTCAAAAATTTATGCTAAAACACACTAAAATCTTTTTTGGATTTTTGAATGAAATGCAATAAAGAAAAATTTACAGACACTATTTTTGTGAGTTTGTGCAAGAGGATCATATCAGTTTTTGACAAGTCACAAGTACCGTTGAGCTTAGTTACACATTAAGAATTAAACAATTCGCTTAGATTGCCGATATACTGATCCACTTAAATTTTCATACAAATTTCAACTGATTCAGGATATGAGTTAGGTGTTTTAAGAACTTTAACTCATTTATGTGTCCCACCTCTTGAATATACTCCCGTATCCAGATCCCAATATTCAGTCTTACAGGTGAGTATACCACAAATGATATCTGTAAGGGTTTAAATTGCGAGGGCCGTGAGAGCTCAGGTCGATACTCCCGTATACGTAGAGAGATGACGGCTTCGACTTTTGGTGTGTCCCCTTTAGAGGATCTTTTGTATTACAACAACAATGACTATCAATTTTATTGTTTCATCAATTTGCTGAGGGCGGCACTATTTTTCAAGCAAGCAGTAAAGTATTCTCCGGGGACTAGGCCATTGCTTCCGCAAAATCAGAAGTCCCGGGATAATACCCCAGATATCACTGAGCATAAAGACCTAGTATCTCAGAAAGAGGGACCTTTCAAACAAGATTTCAGGGGTTACCTATATATCCAAGTAGTGTTCCCCACGGAATAAGCAAGTTTGAATTTATGTTTATATCCCGAAAAAGTTTACTAAATGTATGAAAACCTATCGGCATATCATCAGTGAGACTGTTTAACGCTATTTAAATATTACATTTCTTTAGCATACTGTAACTGTCTACTGATGTACTATCATTTCCTCTTCTTTGACACCAAAACTCATTTTTGTATTTTATCATGTTTTTGTCTTGTTCAAATTTTCTAATGTTTTTGGATTTTATAAAATTAAAATTACTCCCCCTAAAATGCAAACACATTTTAGGAAATTTGAAAACAAACTATACAGAAAATTGACAACCGATATCAAATTGCATCAATTCGCCATCCACTAGGCATAAACAATCCGAACTCCCCCTTTCACAAAACTATTTTCTCATTATGATTTCAAAACACTTAAGTTTGTTTTAACCAAAATGATTTTTCCGGAAAATAAGTTTTGTCGATTTTAAACCATTTGTAGATTAGGGGTTTGGTTCATCATATTGTCCATTCAATCCCTTGTATGAGGATTACATCAAGTTCAAACTAATGACCTTGAGTAATCACTTTGTCAGAATCAACCTCTTACCACTTGTAAGTATACCCAAAACATATAACCACATGTAGGAATAAAACATCTACACAAACCATTTTATCAATCAAGATGCCGATTCCTGCTTCGCACTTACCAACCTGGAAGCTCCGGCATAGTCCTTCACCTGTAAAAATTTAACAAAACTTTAAGATTCATTTACACAAACAGGTTTTATCAAGAAAGATGCCGATTCCTGATCCACAATTACAAACTTGGGATCTCCGGTAAGTCAAAATTTTCAAGTAAAGAACACAGACACCCAAGCTTGACCAACTTTGGGTGTAACCTTCTCAACTTCACTAGGGGTTGGGCTGTAAGTTGCTTTCTTTGTAGCATAAAAATCTTTTACCCCTTTTACTTTTCCCTCAACCATTTTCCCAAAAATATTTTTAACATTTTCATTAAAAGCTTTCTCAACATTAAATTCATTCTTTTCAGAATAAAATTGGTTTGAGATTTCAACTTTTCCAAACTTTGATTTAAAATTCTCAGCACTCAATGGTGGAAAATGAACATCATCCATTAGAGGCACTGAGTTTTCACCCTTTTTAACAACTTGTGGCTCATCTGGCTTTGTGGAATCAGAATCATCGCCAGATTTTACCTCTGATTTCTTAACAACCCAAGCTTGATTGTCAAGATTTCCTCGTTTCTTGTAAAATCTTTTGGAACACTCACCAACTTCATATGTAGAGTTTTTAAACACTTTAAATCGTTCAGTTGGTGGTTCCGTTTTATCAACAACTATATCTTTGAGTTTTTCTGAAACTCCCTGTTTTGTGTTGGTTGCCTTAGGACAGTTCCAGGCAATGTGACCAACTTCTTGGCATTTATAACAGGTTCTAGTCTCTTTTCTCTGATGAGCTTCAGTTTTCTTCTTTTCAGCAAAAAAATCTTGATTTGTTTGTCTCCAAAATGAGCTCTTCTTTTCTTCTTCAGCAGACGGACCTGAAACAAATTTTGTATTTTTAGAAATTTTCTCATTTTTATAATTTTCTGGTGGTATAAAACCTAAACCTTTCCTTTTGAAATTACCGTTACGGTTTGGTTTCTTTTGACAACCAGAACCGGAACCATAATTCTTTTTCTTGTTTAAACGTTGTTGAACTCTTGAAGTGTATTTTTTAGGTTTTCCAAAAAGATTTAAATCTTTTATTTCAGAAATATTGATTTCTGTCATTTTGAAAACCTTTTTAATCATGTCAAAACGAACACTTCTTATTGGAAACTCTTTATCAAAATATAATTTGTCAGAATCACTCAAAGTATATGCAACTTCAAATGTTTCGTCATTCAAATTAGATTTTGACAACAAAAATTCTTTACTATACACCCGTTTTCCCGATGATTTTGAACTCTTTTCAGACGAACTCAAACTTCCGACAGACTGACATGAACTTTCGGACTCGGATTTTAACTCTGACTCCTCATCCCTATCCAACACCTGATCGACCATTCTTTTTATTAATTCGGACTCATGATCTGTGTCGGACGCTGTGAACGTGACGTCAATGTTGTCTGGTAATACATCGGTTAACTCGGACTCCAACTTTAGATTAACTGCCTTTTGGACTAGTTCCTCATTCGGTTTTCTAGGCGAATACCCTTCCCAAATTGGAGGCGGACACTTGTTATAGCTAACACATGGTTTCTTACCAGTATCCTTCTTCTTCTTTGGTTGTTCATCTTTAAATGCCTCAAAACCTGCAACAGTAGGATAAATTCTGTCAATT
Source organism: Helianthus tuberosus (assembly GCA_030545235.1). NCBI lineage: Eukaryota > Viridiplantae > Streptophyta > Magnoliopsida > Asterales > Asteraceae > Helianthus > Helianthus tuberosus. Next base: position 84,714,255 of record CM060367.1, read on the forward strand.
AAGTAATCAGAACATGTATAACTTTTCAGCAAACGTCTGATTCTTTCATTTTCAACTTTTTCACCATCCAACTCTTGCTTCCATTTCTCACATTCTTCAATGTAGAAATTTATCTCTTTCTGCTTTGACATCATTGTTGCATTCAACATTTTCAACACTTTTTCTCTTTCAGTATTTGTTGTTTGCAAACTATTCACTGTTCTGTTCAAAACATCGTAGGATTCTTTCAAATTCTTCACATCAAACAACAACTTTTCTTTCATCTTTTCTGATTCACTAAACCTCTCGTCTTTTACTTCACACTGTTTGCAAGATTCCAAACATGTGAGACATGGTTTCATAACTTCAACAATCTTCTCGACTTCCAGAATCTTTTCAACTTCAACTATCTTTTCCACTTCCACTATCTTCTCAATCACTTTGACTTCCTTCAATTCTTTTGCAGCTTTTCTCTCTTTGAGTTTCTTCAATTTATCTGCAAAATAAAATTCAAAACTGTCAGAAGATAAATGAGATTTTCCAATGTTTATCTGTTCAACTTCTTCATTATCATCACTAGTATCTGTTGAACTGTTTTTAGAAGAAATAGATTCTTCATCTTCACTTTTCTCATCATCAGATAATACAGCCATCCATTCCTTTATCAACTCTGGCTTTTGCACAATCTGAGCAATAAAAGCTTTAACATTAGGATCAGCTGGAATGTACTTGTCCCAGTTAAAACCTTCAGCCACTTTCTCATCATCTTGATCAATAATGCCATAGTAAGCCTTCTTGTTTGTATCTTCGATCATTTTCCCATGTGCTGTTTGTGAATCTTTTTGTTGATGTGGTTGATGAGTGATTTGTTGATATATAGACTTCTTATAATAATCATCTTTTCCAAAAGGATCCTTTGCTCCTCTTGGCTCCTGATTCTTGCATTCTCTTTTAAAATGGCCTTTCTCCCTGCAACGAAAACAGACAACTTTAGATTTATCAAAACCTAAATTAGAAAGATTTGCATCCAAGAAATCACTTCTTCCTGTAATCATTCTAAATTTTTCTGCTCTCCTTAAAACACTAGCTAATGCCCATTTAATGTCCATCAGTTCCAACTCCTCTGCATCAATCTGGTCATAATCTTCCTTTGTGAGCATCGGATTACCAATTTTTCCGGCAATCAACCCTTCATAAGATTCTAATGCAGTGACCAGTAATCCCATATGACTTTTCACAACTTCTTCAGAATAATTTTGTCCATTTTGAAGATGTAAAGCCACATTGCACTGAATCAGATGCCCATTTCCAACAGATGCACTTTGAACACTTGGAGAATTCACATTTGAAAATCCACTAGTATTGATTGAGCTTTGACTGCTTGTTCCGGATGAATTTCCTGCACTAAATGTTGTTTGGATTTTTGGACTCGCTTCAACTGTCTGAACATTTCCTTTATAGTACAGTTTGATATCTTGCTGATTGCTTGAACTGTTCATTCTAGCAATTTTCTGCTGTTCAAGATCCTGTGCCTCCAGCTTTTCAATAAACTGAGCAATTGATAATTTGCTAAACTGTCCAGAATTTTTCAGAATCATCAGATATGTACCCCATTCCTTTTGTGGTAATGCATCAGCAAGCTTTTCTACCCATTCTGCTGGAGTTTTTGTAATCTTCAACTGTGACATGGTGCGTACAAGATGACAATATCTTTCAATGAGAGTCTTTGTTGTCTCACTAGGCATACAAGTAAACAATTCAAACTCCTTTTTCAACAAAGCTGCTTTACTCTGTAGCATTTCTGTACTTCCTTCAAATTTCTTTTTAAGAGCTTCCCAGATAGAATAAGCATTGTCATCATGTTGAAGCAACACAAATATATCCTCTTTAACAGCTTGTTGTAATAGATTGATCATCATTTTCTCTCCTTTATAACTCTCTTTCTTGCTCTGTGAATTCTGAAATGATTTTGCCAACTCCCACTGAGTTTTGTGGCCTCTCATATTCAGTTTCAATGCTTTCCCAAGCTTTTAAATGGTTCGCCTGAACCCAATTCTCGAAACGTTTCTTCCATCCATGATAGTCTTCAATTCCCATAAGTTTCGGGGGTTTTTGCATTGTTCCAGTTTCATTCTCCATGTTCATGTTCTTAGCAATGTCAGCCGGAGTAGTTGGTGTTGAAGCAAATGAGTTGTAGAATTCAGAATCCATGTTTCGGTATCAAAGAATTTCTTAAACAAGCTTTCAAACGAACTGGTTCACCTCGTAAAAATACCTGAAACAAACAAACAAACAATCAGTTTTAAACGAACTGAAAATATGAATGTGAGTGACGGTTGAATCAATCTAGGACTCGTGTCGAAAACTTGCGGACTGACAGTTGACACACTGTGCGGATTGCTATGACCCTTTTCCAATAACCTGGCTAAATCACGCGACCTTGACCCTTTCAAATGACTTTGTAAACTGAAATCAACCCGTGTGATCTGATTGAATGGGCGGAAAAACTAATTGATTCAACTGGGCCGAGAATATATTACTTGGGCTGTAGCACTTTAGACTCAACAATATCACATATATTCAATTCAACTGATTGGACCTCAAATAACACTCAATGGGCTGAACACAATTTCAAAGAAATGTTTGATTGGGCTGTATACTGAATTTGGGTGACACCTTTTAAATGAAATAAAATCTATTGGGCCGCTATTATGAACCAATCACATAGGCTGCAATTATAAGACTGATTTAAACCGAGGTATTCACATGCAACATCACATGCAATCTGACTTCCCATGAAATCCCATGTATTCATTCAATGTAAATGGCCGACACTATTAAGACCACTAAATTCCATTAGATCGATGCTCTTTGTAGACAACAAAAATCACATGAATAACTTGATTTAATATCTTGAATATCTCGAACCAATTTAATATCACTTAAATCTCATTGGACCAACACCTATTTAACCGACAACACATGGGGACAATTTACGAGAATCACATGCACTGATACTTATCATGTAAACTGACACAAGTCATATGATTTCTTATCCCAACCAACTGACAACTCGTAAAATGTTATACACAATTCGATGTACACACTCAAGCAGTCTATATTCACGTAACGTGAAGTCCCGAGACAATTAATGAAGCAGATTAATGTTGACAGACACTTTCAATCGGTGTGACTTTTTCAAGCGAAAGGTAACTCAAGCGAAACAGGTCAATTTCAAGCGAAAGCCGGTGTTTCGCTTCAAACACCACCAAATTTCAAGCGATACTCACAGTGACATCAGCATTTCGAACAGAATTTCAAGCGAAAGTCCAATTTTAATCAGATTTAAACCGATTTTAGCTCTAAAACTTTCCAGGATTTGTTAAAACATGATTGCGCATAATATGTGTGAATTTGAGCCGATTTTAACTGTGAAAATTTTTTAAGTTTGAAAAAGAATGGTGTAGAAACAGAATTTGTGATGAAAACAGACTGTTTTGGCAAGAACTCCTCGTCCTGAGCTCTGATACCACTTGTAGGATCGGATAGCGACCTGAATGAGTCGTTCGGAAGAGTTCAAATCCGTTTCAGAGGCGGAAACAAAGAAACGAACGTGAAAACAGCTTGATTCACACTTTAATCCTCTTGTATATTGATTTTACAACGTTTACAATCAAAAGAAATACCGGCAGCACCTCGGTATCACTCTCTGAAAACTCGTTACAAATGAATAGAACACTCCCCTATTTATACTATTCTAGGTTTCGCTTGAAGCATACATGCTCCTGTTCAAGCGAAACCTCCATTTGACTTTCAAGCGAAACTCTCAAAATACATAAATCTGAATTCAAGCGAATCCCATACATTTCCTTTGTTTGAACGTGAAGTGAATATATGATGTCATATTGATGTCATTTAAATGATGTCATCATCAAGAATGATGACATCATGCTTGATCGGATCTGCAACGAACCAAGACTCGATATTAAGACGAAGACAACAGATGTGTGCACCAACAACAACAACAACAACAACAACAACAACAACAACAACAACAACAATAATAATAATAATAATAATAATAATAATAATCCAAAATTAAGGTCGTAGGTTGATGAAATCACAAGAACCAATTTTGATTCAACCATCATAATTGTTTTAAAATGGCCACAAATCAAAATACTATACAAATAGAAAAGGGTCGTATTATTGGCACACCTTGGGGGATTAAATCGACACCCTCAATACGCATTGTATAGGCCTATACGATGCGTATTGAGGATGTCGATTTAATTTTTTTAATTTTTGCAAGGTAGCTTCCTGTCACGCTGTAGCTTTCCGTCACGCGAACGAAAAAGCAGCACTTTGGACATTTGTTGGTCTTCAAACATCTAGGAAACATTATTTGAGAATACCCCTGAATTTATCGAAGCTATAGAATGAGATCCTCCACTGTTGGGTTATCATCTTTCAACCCCATTTTCCCTAAATTTATCGATTATGTTTTTCAACAGGGATGTAATGCAATGATTCCTGTCAATTGAATAGACCGACACGTGATTCATAGGACTCACTTGAATCATCTCAGATGTAATAATAGTACATTTAGAATCCGTGCCAGCTTGAATTGCAGGAAGCAAAGGATAACGAAGATGAACATTGCACTGAACAACCAAGATAACAGCTTCGGTTTCATCAACTGCATTTGGAACAGGAGAGTTGAAAAAACTGCAATTGGAATTGATCTTGGAACAACACACTCTTGTTACCATATGACACATGATAAAAGCGCTTCTCTAGATGGTCTCGTTGCTTCGTCTACTAGAACTATTTGTGTATGCATTCTGTTGGTACTGAACAACAGAATCAGGTTCTCAAAACAAGGATCGTTCTAATAGATTAAAGAGAATAAACCCTCATTTCTTCATCTTAATCTTCAAGAACAATGATGAACAGATGATGTATTTTTTTCACAGAACCGTTGGTATACGTCGACCACAACGAGAACAGTGCAGCGACAGGTTGGTTATGCGGCGGTGCCGGTGGCTAGAAGAGAGATAATCGTGGTGGATTGCGGTGGTTTGGGTCTAGGGTTGTCAGAGAGAGAAAAGGGTTAATAGATTCCGAAGCTGTTATTTCAGTTATTTCTGTTGATCCACAAATTCCAACAAATTGTGTCTAATGCAAGGATCTTCGAATGCGGTGGGTACGTTAAATACCGTTCACCGCTTTTTTAGTTACTTCTCTTATTAAGTTTCTAAACCAACCGAAATTCACAAATTCCAACAGTTTCTCCGTCGCTAATTTCTCCACTCACCGTGAAATCGAACAGTTTCTTCGTAGATTCCGTCCGGTTTCAAAGCCGGTTGAGGATTACGAGTGTTCTAGACTCGTTCAATGCATACTTGTTTGGGCGATTTACAAAAATACGGATGCATTCCACGGTAAACGATGCAGCTGATGAAACCGAAGCTGTTATTTCTGTTGTTTAGTACTTCCGAGATGATTCAAGTGAGTCTTATGAAGAATGTGTACTTCAAAAATTCGGTTACGTTTTTCAACAGGGATGTAATGCAATGTTTCCTCTCAATTGAATAGACCGACACTTGCTTCATAGGACTCACTTGAATCATCTCGGATGTAATAACAGTACGTTTTGCGGTTTGTATTTCGCATGGCCACCGTTTCCGTAGTAAAAAATGGTTGCGATTTGCCCGAATAGAGATCTGAATCAACGTGCATTGTTTAAATCTGAATAAGGTTCTCAAACAAACACTAGTAAAGATGATCCGAATCAGGTTGTTAATTTTAATGAAGCAATGATGATTGAATATGCTAACCGCATCCGTCTTCTTTGATGATTCAAAACATTCCGAATAACTAGCAGAAGAACCCGACACGTCTTCTGCTAGTTAATCTTTTCAGCAGCCATTTTTCTTTTTCCTTAAATTTCGAGAACATTCTCCATAACATGAGAAACGAAAGAGATTTCGAGCAGCTCGTCGATGACATGATAGATAAAGATCCTGACACATGTAACATCTAGTTATATTCCTACATCTATATCTTTTGTCATGACAAACTATCTGACATGTGTCTATTCCAGTGGTCCCGGTACTATTTGGGTATGCATTCTTTGCTATAACAGGATGGATGTGACACACACAGATAGATAAATATCTGATTGTTTCAGATTGCTATGAATGCACACAACGAATTTGACAGCTTATTAAAAGTATAAATCACCTCGAATCATTTCCTGGTCAAATCACACACTATAAAGTTTAAACTTATCGTGTGTTGCAGTTTGGAAAGATGACCGAATAGATATTTGAATAACAAACTGTGGAGAACTTGTTTGCGTTATCCATCAACATAAGCTAAAATACTCTAAAATTAACAAGGCGGTCTCTTTGTTGCGTACTGATTATTGAAAAGATTTGTTGAAATCGAAGAAAAGAATAAAAAAGATGAATTGAGGCGTACATTAGGAACAAGAAGTCCAACAATCCGTTCATTATTTGTTGTTGTCTAAAACAATATGAATGCACGCAACGAATTTGTCAACTGTGGAGCGTGATCAACTACTTTAGGTATATTCAAAACCAATTAAAATACGTTGGGTATATTCGAAACCAACTAAAATACGTTAAAATACGCTAAAATTACATTACAATATGTTAAATTACGTTAAAATACGCAAAAATACCCTAAAATACGTTAAAATACGCTAACTTACGTTACAATACATTAAAATACCCTAAAATATGTTAAAATATGCTAACTTACGTTACAATACGTTAAAATACACAAAAATACGTAAAAATACCATAAAATAGGTTAAAAGAAGCTAAAATACGTTAGAATACGCTCAAATACGTCAAAAATACTATTAAATACGCAACAATATGTTAGAATACGTCAAAATACGCAAAAAAATATGTCAAAGTACGCGACTAACGATATTTACACACACGTATACATATAACACGGCATTATGGAGTCCAAGTGGATTTCAAACAAAACTGTACGTAATCATTGATTACGATATTCGCACCCAACCGAACGACACCGAAACGACTTATGTTGAAGGTATACGTCATAAAACGATAAAATATGCAAAAGTTCGGCAAAAAACGAGACGTATACGCGTCGAACCGAGGGATACACGATAAAACTAAATTTGAAATAATGCCCAATACAATCGTGTAGGCCTACGTCGTATCATATATCAGCTTAATAAGCATCGTATAGGCCTATACGATGCGTATTAAACTTTGAATTTTCTCAAAAATACCCATGAATTTATCAGGAAAACAGGGGTATTTCAATAAATTCATCGTTCAATATGCATCGTATAGGCCTATACGATGCGTATCGTATTGGCCTATACGATGCGTATTGAACTATAAATTTCTCAAAAATGTTTTTCAAATCAAGGGTTCCATCATTACAACCACTTGTTTTCAACAGGGATGTAATGCAATGATTCCTCTCCATTGAATAGACAGACACTTGCTTCATAGGACTCACTTGAATCGTCTCGGAAGTACTGAACAACAGAAATAACAGCTTCGGTTTCATCAGCTGCATCGTTTACCGTCGAATGCATCCTTATTTTTGTAAATCGCACAAACAAGCATGCCTTGAACGAGTCTAGAACACTCGTAACCTCAACCGGCTTTGAAACTGGACGGAATCTACGAAGAAATTGTTCAATTTCACAGTGAGTGGAGAAATTAGCGACGGAGAAACTGTTCGACACAGAAACTGTTCGATTTCACGGTGAGTGAAGAAATTACAAGTTTTCAATAAAATTTCATTATGTTGTGAACTTGTTCTCTATGAAATGTCTCACTTAACAAGAGAAGCAACTAAAAAAGCGATGAACGGTATTTAACATACACACCGCATTCGAAGATCCTTGCATTAGACACAATTTGTTGGAATTTGTGGATTTCGGTTGGTTCAGATCACTATTCGGTCATCTTTCCTCTCAATTGAAGACACTTGCTTCATAGGACTCACTTGAATCATCTTGGAAGTACTGAATAACAGAAGGATGAGATATCGGCAGTTAGCTCGAAGAAGTTTCTCTCAATCAGGTGTTCCAATAGATTCTCCCTTTTAACAATGTCCTGTTATTTGTTGGAAATTTGTGGATTTCGGTTGGTTCAGACAGACACAATTTGTTTTCAACAGGGATGTAATGCAATGATTCATCTAAATTGAATAGACAGACACTTGCTTCATAGGACTCACTTGAATTGTCTCGGAAATACTGAACAACAGAAGGATAAGATATCGGTAGTTACGAGATTCTTCGAGAATTAGAAAAGGAGAAAATATGGAACGGCAAGGGTAGTATGAGTCTGAGTCCATTGTGGTTTGTGTTAGGTTTGTATTTCCCATAGCCACTGTTTCCCTAGTAAAAAACGGTTGCGGTTTTCCACATTCAATCTTCATTGCTTCATTATAATTAATAATGCGGTCTCGATTGAAGATGTAATTGCAAGACTGTTTGTCGGGCTTCCAATGCTCACACAGGGTGATAAACAACGCTGATATTGAACGGATTATTGAACCAAGAAAGTCATTGGACTGCCGCAGATGAAGTCAAATGTGATCAAACCTGGACATCAGACGTAAATCTTGAAGAAACGGAACATAATCCCAGATTGTCTAAAGAAGTGCTTTTATCATGTGTGATCCAGAGGTCGGTCTCGGGTGGGCATAAGATCCGTGGGCCCTATTGTCAGATTATTGAACCAAGATAGTCATTGGACTGCCGCAGATGAAGTCAAATGTGATCAAACTTGGACATCAGACGTAAATCTTGAAGAAACGGAACATAATCCCAGATTGTCTAAAGAAGCGCTTTTATCATGTGTGATCCAGAGGTCGGTCTAGGGTGGGCATAAGATCCGTGGGCCCTCTTGTCAGATTGTTGAACCAAAGATAGTCATTGGACTGCCGCAGATAAAGTCAAATGTGATCAAACTTGGACATCAGACATAAATCTTGAAGAAATGGAACATAATCCCAGATTGTCTAAATAAGCGCTTTTATCATGTGTGATCCAGAGGTCGGTCTCGGATGGGCATAAGATCTGTGGGCTGTCACACCCTGACTTTTGCGGAAGCGTGGTTATTGGTGTGACTTCTTAATACCATAGCATTCAATCATAACAATGCTATATGATAAAACCAAAAGATATTCACCCATTAATTAAACTTAGAAAATACCACAATATACTTGTCTTGAAAACATCGATACCAAATTTAAGTTACAAAACATGGCGTATCTAACTGAGTTCATAAAGACTCCACAAAAGACTTTAAATAAAACTTGAGTTTGGAAACATGTATCCCGTCCAGGAATAGGATACACCCCTAAACTCAACAACCACAGATGACATCTTTTATTTAAACGCAGCTTGAAAACACATGCATACCCTTGCTAGATCCACTAGTTCCCTAAAATACATGTAATTTGAAAAATCAACAAAAGTTTAGCGAGTTCATGTGTGAGTGTATGAATAAACCTTTAAAGTATGTCTGTATGAATGTATGTCCCTGGTATGCAGCAATAAGGAAAAAGAGATCACCAATGGATTGCAAAGCCAATGGTATGTGTGAAAAGGTGCAGGAAAACTCAAACCTAGCAAATTTGTACCGGGCTTCTGGCTGGAAGACATAGTCACCACTATGGGCTACCCTGGTCCCCATGGGTGTGGGCTCACTACACCCAAATAGATCTATCACTCATGTCCCTCTGTCCTACGACGAGGATTAATGGCCTTAAGTGTTGTACCCACCCTTCACATGATCTAGTAGTAACCCTCCTTAGCTAACCATACCATGTATAAAAGTTTGTAATAACCGTAACATGTATTTCACCCCCGACGTATAAAACTGAAAACAGTAAAAGAAAAGGGGGACATGAACTCACAGTATTGCGTCCTCAGCTCGTAACTCAAACTCTGTCAGCAAACACGACTACCTACAGTGTACTAACGTCTATTAGACGGACGGGTCGTGCCTTTGCTTAGTATTAATGTTTTGGAGTTACGTTTCTTATATTATTCCAAGTTATAATTACTTGTCAAAATAATATTTCAACTTAAATTATATTTGGTTTTGGAATAATTGTTTAAGCAATATTTCTGTATTAATACTTCTCAAGTATTTAACTTTGTATTTCCTTCCCAAGGATAGGGTATCTTATACACATATATATCTGTATTATTGTATTTGTAAATTTCCGAAATAATATATTTCCAAGTCTCACTTTAGAAAATATATTTATACTCATTTGTCCAAAAAATAATGTATTGTCCAGAAAATATATATATTTTTCCCAAAAATCATATATCTTCTAAATATACTAAGAAAATATATTTTAACTTCCCCCCAAAATAATATTTTCCCTTGTCCAAAAATAATTTTTACCAAATATATATATGTAACGGTATTGTTTTGGATGGTAAATCTCACGGTACTTTGTTAAGTTATATTACTTTACCTTAAAATAATATAACTATTTCATCAAGTATACAATTAATCACACAAGTGTCTTAATATGTATATATATATATGTTTACCTATTTTTATTCATAAAAACCAACCTCCAATATTTGTATTTTTGTTACAAAAATTATGGCAAAGTTTATATCGAAAACTTATGATCAAACTACACTTGTAAATACTTGTTAGAAAATATTTCTCTAAGTGTTTATATTTTTAGAAAATTTTGCCATAGTTTCCCCTAAAAAAAGATGTGTCCATGCTATTAAAGCATATCATTTTCTTTTCAAAAAATCATCCCAACAATCAACAATTAATCTTTAAACAATTTATACTTCTCAAGTGCAAAAACTATACAATTTATATAACAACATGAACTTGATCTTTTCGCAAAAACTTGTAGTAACTTGGTAAAGTGTTTAGTGGGTTTAGTTACCCCTTAAAGTGCGTTTATTTCTTTACAAGACTCATTCTTAAAGAAACTAGGTGTTTACAACTTGTTAGATGATCCTTCTAAAAATTATTCTTTTGAACTCTTCTTGTAAATAAAGTGCTCTTACACTTATTTTATCACCAAAAATAGTGTACATTTAAGTAAGAATCAAGTTCTACTAATAATCATATTTTGAACTTGGTTTTCTTGGAAAATCATTCATGAATCTTAGATTCATAAGATTACTAGCTTACTTTATTTATTGTTTTTCAAGAAATCATCTTATTTTCAAGTTCATGTTCATACAAGAGGATGATCATCTTATGTTGTCACATAATCATCCTCTCACTTGCTAGATCATGTGTTTAATCAAATCTAGCAAGCTCCTTATAATGATCAACATCATAATCTCAAGTAAATAACAATCAAGTGTCATGCATGCTTTAATCAACATTATTTCAACAAGATTTCATCATATGTAAGCTTATGTTTATGATTCTTGTTTAAGTCTTTTAGTGTTCTTGTGACAATCAATATACTTCAACTTTTAACCAACAAATTGAGAAGTAAAAACTAGTGACAAGAAGCTTACAACTAGCTTAAAGGCTAGGGAAGATCACAATATATTGAAGATGACAAAGATGGTGGATGAAAGCAAGCAATGGAGGTTCTTCAAGTTCTACAAGCTTCAAGCTTCACAAGACACCTTCTTGTACTTGGAAATGAGTTTGGAATGGATGAATGGTGGTTGTATGGTGGTGGTGGCAGCACTATGTAGGCCGAGAGGGAGAGGAGAGAGTGAAAGAGTGGAGTGAAGTTTGTGAAGTGTGAGATATGAAATGATCTTAGAATCCATTTGCCATACTTATAGCCATACCTCCAATATCTTGTCCAAGATATTAAGCAAAATTTAATTAAAATAAGAAATCAAATCTTTGAGTGGGGTGTGGGGTCCTTGTGACCGTAAATGATGGGGGGGGGGTTAATTGTAACTTTGAATGGTAAATGGTTAGTTATTAATTCAAATCCAAGTGTATGGTTGCTAGTGTTAGTTACTAGATATTCTAGTGGGTGTTATGGTGTTCGGGGATCATAACTAGCCAAGAAATAATAAAACAATGTTTCTGGCAATATTTTGGTGTTCCGGGTAATGTCCGGTTGTTCGGTTAGATGCCGATTCGTTAAAGTGTCAAGCTATTCCGTTTAATGATCTTTATGTTACCTTTTGTGACACTTTTAATTCCCGACACTTAGGAAAGCATTCAGGACCATTTAGTCAATTTTCTGCATGTAACTAGCTTGTTAAAAAGCTGAATTGTGCTGAAAATGCAGAATTCTGCACTTTAAGTGGGTTTTAGGCACTTCCCGGCACTTAAACTATCACCTAGTGACGTAGTTTTATGGTCCTTACTTCCCTACACACCATACTAGTGTAGTACCTTGTTCCTGGCCCATACTGGGTCTCAAAATACTGTCTGTCTATGTACTGAACCCCGTCAGCATATTCCTGCTTTTTTTCCGTTAACTGTGATATCTGTGCTTTGTGCATCATGTATGCCAATATAGTTTGTATGTGATAATGATGTGACATTATGTAATAAGTGATGCACATGTAAATATGATGCAGTAATCAGAAAGCAGTTAAGTAATTTAGCACAGTCATTAAGCACTTAATTAATATTAATTAATTATACGGATACCTGGATTTGTGAGGGTTGTCACATTCTCCCCCCGTTAAGAAAATTTCATCCCGAAATTTAAGTTCTGCTACTAGTTGCAGGGGTCTTGGGGAACAAATGTGGGTATTTCGCTTTCATACGATCCTCACGCTCCCAAGTGAACTCTGGGCAGTGTCGCGCGTTCCAACGAACCTTGACGAGTTTAACACTACTCCTGTGCGTCTTGTTAACTTTCCAATCAGTAACCTCAACAGGTTCTTCAGTAAAGTGGAGTGTGTCGTCAATGTGGACTTCGTCGGCAGGTATGGCAATTGTTTCTTGAGTTGGACTCTTTTTCAGGTTAGATACATGAAATGTATCATGAACGCCATTCAGTTCTGAGGGTAGATCCAACTTGTAAGCTACAAGACCAATCCTCTCCCGGATTTTGAACGGTCCAATGTATCGCGGGTTCAACTTCCCATGCTTCCCAAAGCGTGCTACACCCTTCCAGGGCGAAACCTTTAACAAAACCATATCTCCTACCTCAAACTCCAGAGGTTTCCTTCTTCGGTCCGCGTAACACTTTTGCTGATCACGAGCCGCCTTTATGGCTCTCAGATCTGTGTAATCTTATCAGTTGTCTCTTGAACCAATTCCGGACCCACAAGCTGTCTATCACCTGCGTCTGCTCAGCATAACGGTGATCGACACTTGCGTCCATAGAGAGCTTCAAATGGTGCAGCTTGGATACTTGCATGGTAGATGTTGTTGTATGATAATTCTACCAAGGGTAAGTGGGTGTCCCAACTACCACCCAAATCCATTACGCAAGCTCGCAACATGTCTTCCAACGTTTGAATTATGCGTTCACTTTGTCCGTCTGTCTGTGGATGGAAGGCAGTACTTAGATTCAACTGAGAACCAAAAGCTTCTAGGAAGGATTGCCAAATCCTTGATACGAATCTTCCATCTCTATCAGAGATAATTGAGAGAGGCACTCCATGTCGTGCAACAATCTCTATGAGGTATAGCTCAGCAAGCTTACTAGTGTTGTCTTTCTCCTTGATTGGCAAAAAGTATGCAGATTTCGTCAGACGGTCCATGATTACCCAAATCGTATCGTGACCTCTGGGTGTCCTTGGCAACTTCGTTATGAAGTCCACTGAAATCTTCTCCCATTTCCACATGGGTATTTCAGGTTGTTGCAGAAGACCTGAAGGCTTCTGGTACTCGGCCTTTACCTTGGCGCAAGTCACATTTGCCAACATATGTTGCAACATCGCCTTTTATATCTTGGTACATTTTATCCGATCCTGGATGGATCGAGTACCGTGACTTGTGAGCTTTATAAAAAATAACGTCTCTCAAACCACCAAAGAGAGGAACCCAAATTCTTCCCAAGAAACACAATGTTCCATCCTCCTTTGGTACCAATTGCTTCTCCATCCCACAGAGATATTCATTCTCAAGATTCTCCCTTTTAACAGCTTCCCTCTGCGCAGCACGAATGCGCAACGTGAGGTATGTCTGTACAATCATTTTCAAAGCCCTAACCCTTATGGGCTTGACCCTTTCCTTCCGACTCAAGGCGTCTGCGACTACATTCGCCTTCCCTGGGTGATACTTGATTTCACAATCATAATCATTCAACAATTCTACCCATCATCTCTGTCTCATGTTAAGCTCTTTCTGATCGAAAATGTGCTGCAGGCTCTTGTGATCAGTAAAGATTGTGCATCGCGTGCCATACAAGTAATGTCACCAGATCTTTAATGCAAACACCACAGCGACTAACTCCAAATCATGTGTCGTGTAATTCTTCTCATGGATCTTCAACTGGCGTGAAGCATAGGCTATAACTTTCTGTCGTTGCATCAGCACGCAGCCTAAACCTTCGTGCGAGGCGTTGCAATATACCACGAAGTCGTCAGTGCCTTCAGGTAGGGATAAGATGGGTGCGTCGCAAAGCTTGTTTTTCAACAACTGAAATGCTTCTTCTTGCTTGTCTCCCCATTCGTACTTCTTGTCTTTCTGTGTGAGGGAGGTCAAAGGTCGAGCGGTTTTCAAGAAATCCTCAATGAATCTGTGGTAGTATCCTGCCAAACCTAGGAATTGTCGAATCTCGGTTGGCGTCTTCGGAGTCTCCCAATTCTTGATTGCCTCGATCTTTGTGGGATCCATATGGATTCCATTTCCATTAACCATGTGACCAAGGATCTGAACCTCGCGTAACCAAAACTCGCACTTTGAGAACTTCGTGTACAACTTCTCTTTCTTAAGCAGCTCTAAGATAGTCCTTAGATGTTGCTCATGTTCTTTCTTCGTCTTTGAGTAGATCAAAATGTCATCAATGAACACGATGACAAACTTATCGAGGTACGACTTAAAAACTCTATTCATCAAATCCATGAAAACTGCTGGCGCGTTTGTCAAACCAAACGGCATAACCAGGAACTCATAATGCCCATATCGAGTCCTAAAGGCAGTCTTTGGAATACTTTCCTCTTGAATTCTCAACTGGTGATAACCTGATCGAATATCGATCTTGGAGTAACAACTTGAACCTTGTAGTTGATCGAACAGGTCATCAATCCTTGGCAAAGGATATCTATTCTTGATAGTTAATTTGTTCTGCTCGCGGTAGTCAATACACATGCGGAAACTACCATCCTTCTTTTTGACAAACAGCACTGGAGCTCCCCAAGGCGAGAAGCTTGGTCTGATAAATCCCTTATCCAATAACTCCTGAAGTTGTGTCGACAACTCCTGCATTTCTGAAGGCGCAAGTCGATAGGGTGCCTTAGCCACAGGCGCAGCGCCTGGAACTAAGTCAATGTGAAACTCGACTTGTCGCTGCGGTGGCAATCCTGGCAAGTCTTCGGGGAAGACTTCAGGATATTCCTTAACAACTGGTATATCTTCTAACTTGGGCTCAGCGGCTTCTTTATCCATAATGTGCGCCAAGAAGGCAACACATCCCTTCTGCAAACACTTTCGAGCTTTCAAACAGCTAATGATCCTTAGAGGCGTATCGCGCTCCTTTCCATGTACCACAATTGTTTCTCCATTCGCCATCGGAATGCGAATGATCTTCTCGTGACATACAATCTCTGCTCGATTGCTTGACAACCAATCCATCCCTACTACCACGTCGAAGCTTCCCAACTCGACTGGCAGCAGATCAAGCGTGAACTTGTGCTCTCCCAGTTCTACCACGCAACCCCTAATAACTTCATTTGCTTCTACTAGCTTTCCATTAGCTAGTTCTATCGAATATGGAATGTCTAACTTACTGGCTAACAACCCAAGTATATTATTAAATTCTAGCGATACAAAACTATAATCGGCACCAGTATCAAATAGTACGGAAGCAAAGCATTGGTTGATAAGGAACGTATCAGTAACTACATTTGGATCTTGGCGAGCTTCCCTTGCACCGATGTTAAAGACTCTTCCATGTGCTTGATTCAGCTTTGGGCACTCTCTCTTGAAATGCCCCACGTCTCCACAATTAAAACAACCTGGTCCTCGACCATTACCATTTCCGTTACCACCTTGAGCGTTGTTTTGGTTGCGGTTTCCACTCCCAACTGTATTCGCAAAATTACCACGATTTCCGTTACCGCCATTTCCCCCTTGAGGGCGGTTTCCGTATCCATTTCCTCCTTGGTTGTTGTTTCCATTACCAAAACCCCTTTGGCCACCACGGCCAGTACCAACCCAACATGTTTCTTTCGAGTGACCAACTCTTCCACAAGATTCACATTTTCCAACTCGGCATCATCCATGGTGATGCAACTGACACGCATCACATTTGGGCAAAGTGCCCACATACCCCTTTCCTTTGGCCTTGGCCGGTGCATTTGTCTCATCCTTCTTGGTTGTACTGTTGGTACCTTTCTTGAAGTTGGAGAACTTCCTCTTGTTCTCACCCGATGACTCCACGTGAGTCTCCTTCTTCTTTTGATTAGAAATTGAAAACTTGTTTAAACGGATAGCTTCTTCAGTCAGTGACACGCTCAGATCGATTTCCTCAGTAATTGGTGGCGGCTTTGACGTTGTTACCATACTTATAATCTGGGGCGCCAACCCCCAAATGAAACGCTCAACGCGCTTGAATTCCGGTGTAACCATATATGGTACCACGTGAGAGAGATCGTGAAATCTCTGCACATACTCCGCGATCTTGGGGCCATCCATCTTGAGGTTCCAAAACTCTGTTTCCAATTTTTGAATTTCGGCCCTGGAGCAATACTTTTTACGCATGAGCTCCTTTAATTCATTCCAAGTTAAAGCGTATGCTGCTGCCTCTCCCAGAGTTTGGACTTGTAGATTCCACCACGAAAGCGCTCCATCTATGAACAAACTGGAGATGTAGGTGACTTGCTGATCTGGAGCGCATTTGCTCATTCTTAACACCGAATCGGTATTCTCTGTCTATCGAACAAAAGTCACAGCACCCCCGGTGCCATCAAAATTCAGCGGTTTACAGTCTAAAAACTGTTTAAAGGTATAGCCTGTACATGTAACGTCATTCATAGAGAGCATTAGCGAACGCACATGAAATATTCAATTGTAACGTAATGTGTCTCAAGCGACTTAAACATTACCATGTGGTGGGTTGTTCCTTGAGGTACCCCCGCTAGTTTCGGCGCGTGAGGCCTCGTGCTCTGCTATTGCTCAAGAGATCCTTTCTTGTAATTCGGCCTCAGTTGTGGGCAATCGTGTCTCTCTTCGTGGAGGCATCTTCTATAAGAAGATTATATAGGTCAGGTCGTATGCATATAAGTATGTAGTATGCGTATGTAATAACATCCATCAACACAAGTAAACACATAACATCCCATGTCATAACACAAACAGGTAATCCAACAACGTATATAAAGAGATTGTTGCGATTGAGCTTTCATATATCAAGACCACAAGTACAGTTTTACATGTTTCACAATTGTATCATACATAAAAATGGGACTATAGGGTCACATCTCCCCTATCTAAACCGTCTAACAACTACAATAATCAAAAGTCAAAAGTCAAAGTGTGGTCTTCAAAAGCTGTGCAATCTGGCTCAATAGCTGCACTCTCATCAAAAGTAGTCTATCTGCATAAGACCAAAAACCTCTAAGCTGATGGTGGAGGAGGAGGAGGTGGAGGAATGAAAAGCAAACGGCGCATACGTGCTAACTCCTCCTCGAGGGTATGAACAAGATGCAACAAACAGCTAATATGTTGCTCCATGGTAAGAAAACAAATATCGAAATCCGGGTAAGGAAATAGTGAAGCAGATGGAGCTGCAAACTGTGATGGACCAGCACCAGGTGGAGGACGCGGGATCCTCTCTAGCTCAGTGACTCTACGACTCAACATATCCTGCTGGAGCTGCAAGGATAGAAGCAGATCATCCCTCGAGTATCCAATGTGGAAGGGATGGTATGGATCAGATATAGGCATCACGTTGGG
Organism: Helianthus tuberosus; assembly: GCA_030545235.1. NCBI lineage: Eukaryota > Viridiplantae > Streptophyta > Magnoliopsida > Asterales > Asteraceae > Helianthus > Helianthus tuberosus. Next base: position 84,732,314 of record CM060367.1, read on the forward strand.
TGGAAACCACATAAGTGGCTCGCCCGTGGGTGTAGAAACAAAAGGAGCAGCGTGTGTAAACTGTGGCATGAAATGATCGGCTGCTGTCACAGGAGGTATATGACCGGGCTGCTGACTCGATGGTCCTTCCCCGGGACGGGGAGGAGGGATATCCTGAAGAAATGTGATGGGTAAATCTGCGTGGTGAACATCTGATACATGTGGGTGAAATGGAGCAAAGTCAATGGGTGCATATGTGGGTATAGGAGGGGGAGTAACCGGTCTAACAAAAGGAGGAAAGTCGTCGTCGTCCTCGATCCACCCATTGTGGGTGAATGCATATCTGGGATCAACCTGGGCTGCAAAAGGAGCAGGGCCAGGCAACGATGGTGCAACAACTGGTGCATCGGCAGGTGCAGGGTCATGCTCGGGTAAAGGATCGAGAGCAGGCATGGGTTCTGGTGCAAGCTCATGATCAGTGGGTATATCAAAGAGCTGATCGTTAGGGACAACAGGTGCATCAACGGGCTGCTCAGCAGGAATAAAATCAATCTCCTGCACAGGATCGAAATCAGGGTCAACAGGTACCTCAAAAGGCTGCTCATCGGGGACAAACTCAATCTCATGATCAGGGTCAAAATCGTGTGGAAAGACACGATCCATCTCATCATCAAAATTAAAATCATGATCATCGTCGTGTTGACCAACAAGTGCGGCGGACATAGCGGTGTCCGAATCAGAATTGGTGGGATACCGCTGTAATCCCAATGCGTGTAAAGTACTGGAAGACACTGACTCAAATGAGTCAGGACCCGAATGGTCAGAAGGAGCCTCGACAATAGGAATCTCATCCTGTGGAACAGCAATGTCATCAGCAACTGGAATCTCAACAAGAGGGATACCAACATCATCATCGGCTAGAGCCCCACCATCCTGGGCATCCTCAGGGGGACCCTCAATAAACAGATCAATGTCGTCATCAGACATGGCGTCTAGAGGCAGATCCTCAAGAGGAACTGCAGCAAGAGGAATAGGAGCAGGGATCGGAACAAGAGGTAGATCCCCGTCAGGAAGACCATCAGCTAGTGGTAGATCGTCTCCAAAATCTGGCAAGGCGAAAGGCTGAAAATCGTCAGTATTATCTGAAAGCATCTCTGGATCTGTGGCCATCTCGTCATCTGAAACTATAGCCATGGGGTCAATGGTGTCGGATGCTCCGCTCTCTGAAGAGGACATGGTGTCTGTAACAAATCAATCACAAGTATGCACATATATCATCAAACATCAAATAAGCATGTAAGTAATAACAATTTAAGCATGTATGTATCCTAGTCTTCCCAAGACTATCCCACCCAGCCTCTCAGACTGAACTACTTAGTCTCTCAGACTAGACCTCCCAGTTTCCCAAACTGAACTACCCAGCCTCTCAGGCTAAACCTCCCAGTTTCCCAAACTGAACTACCAGCCTCTCAGGCTAAACCTCCCAGTTTCCCAAACTGAACTACCCAGCCTCTCAGGCTAAACCTCCTAGTTTCCCAAACTGCCCCAACTAGTCTCTCAGACTACCCAGTCTCTCAGACTGAACTACCCAGTTAGTCTCTCAGACCAACTCCCCAGTCTCTCAGACTGAATTATCGAGCTAGTCTCTCAGACTAACTCCCCAGTCTCTCAGACTGCACTACCCAACTAGTCTCTCAGACTAACTCCCCAGTCTCTCAGACTGACTCCCCAGTCTCTCAGACTGAAATTAGAAATGAATTCTTTGAAATGTATTTTGTGTATTTTATTTGTAAAAATATTTGTTTCTTGGATCTGGACACTTTATGTATGCAATGAAAACATTTTGTGAGAGCCCTAATGATCGTAGTCTAGACTCGAGAAGAATCCTAGTTCGCTACGATCGAAGCTCTGATACCAAGCTGTCACACCCTGACTTTTGCGGAAGCGTGGTTATTGGTGTGACTTCTTAATACCATAGCATTCAATCATAACAATGCTATATGATAAAACCAAAAGATATTCATCCATTAATTAAACTTAGAAAATACCACAACATACTTGTCTTGAAAACATCGATACCAAATTTAAGTTACAAAACATGATGTGTCTAACTGAGTTCCTAAAGACTCCACAAAAGACTTTAAATAAAACTTGAGTTTGGAAACATGTATCCTGTCCAGGAATTGGATACACCCCTAAACTCAACAACCACGAATGACATCTTTTATTTAAACGCAGCTTGAAAACACATGCATACCCTTGCCAGATCCACTAGTTCCCTGAAATACATGTAATTTGAAAAATCAACAAAAGTTGAGCGAGTTCATGTGTGAGTGTATGAATAAACCTTTAAAGTATGTCTGTATGAATGTATGTCCCTGGTATGTAGCAATAAGGAAAAAGAGATCACCAATGGGTTGCAAAGCCAATGGTATGTGTGAAAAGGTGCAGGAAAACTCAAACCTAGCAAATTTGTACCGGGCTTCCGGCTGGAAGACATATTCACCACTATGGGCTACCCTGGTCCCCATGGGTGTGGGCTCGCTACACCCAAATAGATCTATCACTCATGTCCCTCGGTCCTACGACGAGGATTAATGGCCTTAAGTGTTGTACCCACCTTTCACATGATCTAGTAGTAACCCTCCTTAGCTAACCATACCATGTATAAAAGTTTGTAATAACCGTAACATGTATTTCAACCCCGACATATAAATCTGAAAACAGTAAAAGAAAAGGGGGACATGAACTCACAGTATTGCGTCCTCAGCTCGTAACTCAAACTCTGTCAGCAAACACGACTACCTACAGTGTACTAACGTCTATTAGACGGACGGGTCGTGCCTTTGCTTAGTATTAATGTTTTGGAGTTACGTTTCTTATATTATTCCAAGTTATAATTACTTGTCAAAATAATATTTCAACTTAAATTATATTTGGTTTTGGAATAATTGTTTAAGCAATATTTCTGTATTAATACTTCTCAAGTATTTAACTTTGTATTTCCTTCCCAAGGATGGGGTATCTTATACACATATATATCTGTATTATTGTATTTGTAAATTTCCGAAATAATATATTTCCAAGTCTCACTTTAGAAAATATATTTATACTCATTTGTCCCAAAAATAATGTATTGTCCAGAAAATATATATATTTTTCCCAAAAATCATATATCTTCTAAATATACTAAGAAAATATATTTTAACTTCCCCAAAATAATATTTTCCCTTGTCCAAAAATAATTTTACCAAATATATATATGTAACGTTATTGTTTTGGATGGTAAATCTCACGGTACTTTGTTAAGTTATATTACTTTACCTTAAAATAATATAACTATTTCATCAAGTATACAATTAATCACACAAGTTTCTTAATATGTATATATATATGTTTACCTATTTTTATTCATAAAAACCAACCTCCAATATTTGTATTTTTGTTACAAAAATTATGGCAAAGTTTATATCGAAAACTTATGATCAAACTATACTTGTAAATACTTGTTAGAAAATATTTCTCTAAGTGTTTATATTTTTAGAAAATTTTGCCATAGTTTCCCCTAAAAATGGAGGTGTCCATGCTATTAAAGTATATCATTTTCTTTTCAAAAAATCATCCCAACAATCAACAATTAATCTTTAAACAATTTATACTTCTTGTCACGGCCCCCGACCCGGTTTGACCCGTGTCAGGAGCCGCGGGACAGAAATCCTGCGGTATTTAATTGATTGAGTTTGACAGCGGAAGTTTTCATCAGGATCTTTTAAAATGTAAATATTTCCCGATTATTTATTTCACAACGCGGGATAAAACCCCGGTAATTTACAATCATTTGATTTCACGAAGAAATCTTTTATTTTACAAAACATGTTTCTTTATTTTATACTGAGCCACTTCTTTGAGCTTGTAGTGCTATATGGCACTTTTCCTGGTTCATAACAGGTCACCTGAAACATGTTTGAAAAAGGTTTTGTCAGCGGGAAATACTGAGTGAATCATTCTATTTTTCATAATGATGCATAGTTATTAATTACAGCATAAGAGCGATTACAATGGCTTCTATCTTTTTTTTTATCTGGCATTCTGTCACAATGGTGACATGTCACAATGGTGACGATGGTCATACCACTATTAGATCAATGAACCTAAATAGTGACGATTATCCCTGTAGGTCAATGAACCTAACAGTGATTATCCCGAGTAGGTCAATGAACCTAATTGGGAGAAAATTAGTAATGTGCACAATACCCCACTAGCCAGTGATTCAAGATATCCACGACTTAGTCCCTGTAATTATAACCTTGAAAATAATTTGAGGTATTGTAAAATATTTGATAAAAAGAGAATGACTCACATTGCAAATTTATACGGGCAGAGTTTAGCCTACTGATTTAGCCTTTTCAACCTAATTTTAATAACAGGCACACAATTCGGGGTTAGTAATCAATCCAGCATTTACGATAACTCACGAGATCAAATTCTCACAACGAACGACAAAGTGCGATACTTAAACATCCATCGAATTAACGACAAAGTACGATACTTAAACATCCATCGATTTAACGACGAACGACAAAGTATAGCCCTAATGTGGGCGGCACTTAAACAACCATTGGATATATTGATCGATCGGACAATGAATCGTAATAGCGATCGTGCTAATACCCTGATTGCGGCGTCGATTTAGTGCCTGTGTGTGTTAATTGGAGTATACAGAGCTTATCTCAGTGTATTTTTCGACTTTGTTCGTCGTTCAAGCGCCCAGAATCAAGTCCTAAAGTCCTCTATTTATACCCAGATTTTGACCAGCCTTGCGCACCGTAGCACTAATACCCCTACGATGCGCAAGGGACACCTAAGGACCATAGTGTTGCCACGTGTGGGACTAGGCCTGCTGAGTCGATGATTCTTGAATTTTTTATTCTGATAACGAATTAAGAGGATAATCGTCAAGTAGGAAATGCTCCCCCTGAGTTTTAGGGGCCCTGTTCCTGATTCTGATGATTCTGAAAATTTTAGGGTTTGCGCAGAATCACTTGGGTGTCTCAATTAGAGTTTCCTATTGGTCAAATTAATTTAATAATTAGGACTTTTGATGGGAGTCGTTACATTCTCCCCAACTTAATAAAAATCTCGTCCTCGAGATTTACTGGAATAATTAAGGATAATTTCTCTTCATTTCGGATTACAGTTCCCAAGTATATTAAGGTCCTGTCTTTGAATCCCACTTTTCTTAAATTAACACTATTTGTTTACCTTTATATCTTGGAAAGGTACTACCAAAGATTCATCTGATAGACATTTCTTGAGATTGGATACATGAAATACATCATGTATTCCAGCTAACTCTTCCTGGTAGTTGTAAACGATAAGCAACTGGTCCTATACATTGGATCACTAGAAATGGTTCTACGTATCTTGGATTTAGCTTTCCTTTCTTATCAAATCTAACAACTCCTTTCCAAGGAAATACTTTCAATTAGCATTTTGTCTCCAACTCGAACTCCAACGGCTTTTGTCTATTATCTGTATAACTTTTCTGACTATCTCTAGCCGTCTTCAGCCTTTCCTTCGTGATACTGAATATCACAGTCGTAGTCACTTAGGATTTTCATCCACCTCCTTTGCCTCATGTTTAATTCTTTTTTCCCAAATATATATCTTAGACTTTTGTGGTAAGTATAGACAATAATTTTACTTCCGTAAAGATAATGTCTCCCCATCTTAAGGGTAAAATTACGGCTCCTAATTCTAAGTCATGAGTCATATAATTTTCTTCGTACTTTTTCAACTGTATTGAAACATACGCAATTACCTTTTTGCGTTGCATTAATACTTATCCAAATCCTAGCTTTGAAACATCACCATATACTTTTAAAATCTTCTGTTCCTTCTGGTAAAGCTATGCTTTAAGATCCTAAAGACTTTTTCTTGTTTAGATCTCTAATCAAACTTAATTGTTTTACAAGTTAGCTTAGTTAATGGTATAGCTACCTTAGAAAATTCCTTAATAAACCGTCTATAGTATCCGGCTAAACCTACAAACTCCTAATTTCCATTGCTGATTGCGGAACTTTCCATTTGGTAATTACTGCTATCTTATCAGGATTTACGTGAATACCTTCATGATTTACTATATGACCTAGAAATTGCACTTTTGGCAGCCCAAATTCTCACTTCGAGAAATTGGCGTAAAGCTTCTCTTTTCTTAACAAAGTTAAGAGTGTATGCAAGTACTGACAATGTCCTTCCTGACTTTTGGAATAAATAAGTATATCGTCTATGAAGACAATTACAAATTTATCCAAATACGGTTTACAGATGCTATTCATCATGTCCAAAAATGCTGTAGGTGCATTTGTTAATCCGAAGGGCATGATTGTAAACTCATAATGACCATACCTATTTCTGAAAGAAGTTTTAGGTATGTCTTCCTTTTGTATTTTTCAATTGATGATAACTGAAGAGTAAAAATATCTAGATCTTTAAAGTTGATCGAATAGATCATCAATCCTAGGTAATGGGTATTGATTCTTAATTGTAACCTTTATTCAATTCCCTATAATCAATACACATTTTCATCGAATCATCCTTTTTAATAAACAACACCAGTGCCCTCCACACGGGGATAAATTAGGTTGTACGAAACCTTTACTTAATAATTCATCTAATTGCTTTTTCAGTTTTTTTTAATTTCTGTAGGTGCTAACTGATAAGGTTCTTTGGCTTATCAGTAAAATTCCTGGAATTAGATGAATCCTAAATTTTATCTCCTTATCTGGTGGTAATCCAGGTAAATCTTCTGGAAATACATCTGGGTATTCTGAAACTACAGAAATTTCCTTAAATTCTTTATCTTTAGTATTGATGATTACTGGAATCATGTATACTATTCCTCGCTTTCGTTCATAATTAGCAACTTTCATTACTGATATGAACTTTAGGGTTTTACATAGCTTATCTCCTGTAATCATTATTACTTCTCCAGTGGTGCACAAATTTCTATGGAATTCTTATCATAGATAATTTCGAGCATAATTGTTTTACTAATCAATCCATTCTTAGCACAATCTTGATTTCAACTAATTTCATAGATAATAGGGTTGCAGAAAATTTATGACTTAAAAGTTCTATTTCTATGTTTTGCAGAACCTTATTTATTTTAACTGAATTCCCATCTGTCGTTTCTACTGTAGAAATTTATCTAATGCCGGTTAAAGGTAAGTTAAGAGTTTGGCAGAGTAAAGTATTTATAAAACTTTGGTTTGCACCAGAGTCAAATAATACTGTTGTGTAATCGTTTATAAGCTAAGAACATACCGGCTATCACATCTGGAATCATCTCGGCTTCTTGAGTAGTCAGCTGGAAGGCTCTTACATTCCTTTTTGCTCCTTCTGCTGGTTTGGCTTGATTGTCAAATGGTTTATTCAGTTTTGGACAATCTGGCCTAAGATGTCCAGCTTCTCCACAGTTGTAGCAGACTGAAAATTTCTTCCTCCTACAGTCTTCTTCTTGATGCCCTGGAATCTTGCAAAAATTGCAATATCCTTTGCATCTTCCAAAATGCTTCCTTTTACAGAAATTGCAAAATGGACTAATAGAAGATTGCCCATTCCCTCTTTTCTTGAAATTGTTATGGTTACCCGAACGGAATTCTTGGGTAATCTTTTGGGCTACTTCCTTCCTTCTGTTTTCTTCTCTTGTCCGTACTAGTTCATCAGTTAAAGTATTGGCTAAATCCACTGCATCATCAATTGTGCGAGGTTTCGCAGCTTTGACGATATTACGGATTTCGGAAATCAATCCCCAAATATAACGGGAAATAAGTACCGGCTCTGGCGAAGCCAGGGTTGGTACCACTCTAGCATATTCGAAAAATATTGAAGTATACCCTCGACAATCTACATCCACCATCCGATGGGTTAGAAACTTATTTGTCATTTGTTCCTTTTCATACTCGGGACAGAATTTTCTTTCTACAAAGCTCTTAAATTCTTCCCAGTTCATAGCATACGCCATCCTTCTTCCTTTTGCTTGTAATACCGTATTCCACCATTCTAGCGCCACTTCTTTGAAAAGATTTGACGCATACATGACCTGATCATCCTGAGCACATTTACTTATGGCAATTACTGCCTCGGTTTTCTCTAACCAACGCAGTGCCGCAGTCGCTCCTTCATTGCCTGCAAACTCAGTGGGTTTACAAGCAAGAAATTCTTTGTAAGTGCAACCAGGCGTTGCAGCTTTCCTTTTCTTAGGGAGCGGAGCTTACCGTGGTTCATTATCATGATTAACATGATTACCGCCTCCATTTACGCTATTACTGAAGTTATCTTCAGAAATGCGTTTGCTTGGAATAATTTGTTGAGGTTCAATTGGATTTTTAACAGCAGCAATGATTGCTGGAATAGCATTGGCTATCCCTTGAGCAACTATTTCTGGAATAGCGTTGGCTATCCCTTGAGCAACGATATTTTCTATATCTTGCCTAGTCACACATTGATCCCCCGGTTGTTGCTCAGATTGATTAACCTCATTAACTGGTTCATTATTAGCGTTTTCCATCTGATATCTAATTTATAGATAAATAATTAGTATAAAAGAAATAATCTAATGTCACATTTAATTGCACATAATCACGTAAACGAATATACAAACAAAATTTGTAACTTTCTAAAATTTCATTTGTTTTATAGATTATATCATGTTTCTATATACAACCGTTTTATTATTTATTTTACACATACTGATTTTACTATTACTATTACACAACCATAGTTTCATAATCCCCTATCCTTTGTCAGATGATATTCTAGTAACGGCGTTCCTTCTCATCGTATTTTCAGGAGATTTGTCCCAAAATCTCTTGGATTCTATTCCCAGCATCCATTTTGTCAAAATGACGGAGTTCAGTCCTATTCTCGTTACTTATTGGTGGATTTGGTAAAGGTTCTGGTTTGAATTTAGGAAAAAGCTTATAAGGATGGTTTTGTAACAGTATTTCATTATTCAACCATTCGTCTATTTGCCAGTGGATTGAAGGGTTTGGAATAGCTGGTTCTACTTTCATTGGTAGTTGTGTTTCAAGAGAATGAATAAAATCATTTTCTTTAATAGGCTCAATAGTATCATCGGTTGCCATTATAAAATCTAGTTCTTCTTGAGATGGTAACCCCTCAATTTGCCTAGAGCTTTCCCGAATTTCCATTTTCTTAGGCTTGGGTTTCTCAAGAGGTAAAGCGTTGAATTCTATAGGTTCTTCTATGTCTGGAATATACCTATTGAAATCTCTGGAAACTTCTATTCTTACTGGATAGAGATTTAAATTCTGAAGGGCTTCCGACAGATCACTCATGCTGTTTAGCAAAATACACACAATTACTAAGTCATAACAAAATTTTATAGAACAACTTTTTAAATAGTATTTCATACTACCAAAACAACTGAAAATTAAAACATACTAGGTTTTATTTGTAAATTTATTTATAAGGTTTCTAGACTGTAGATAAATAAAAGTGCTAAACTTTGAATCAGAATATTTAAAGATTTATATTTACTATTACAGTAGCTAACATATAAAAATCTGCCCATACTGTATACAATTAGCCAGATAATAGTACATATAATCACAAAATAGCAATTAATAAAAATTAAGTATTTTCTAAATACTTAATTGGCTTAAATCAGTGGCTCGATAAGTGGCTCTGATACCACCTTTTTCTGTCACGGCCCCCGACCCGGTTTGACCCGTTTCAGGAGCCGCGAGACAGAAATCCTGCGGTATTTAATTGATTGAGTTTGATAGCGGAAGTTTTCATCAGGATCTTTTAAAATGTAAATATTTCCCGATTATTTATTTCACAACGCGGGATAAAACCCTGGTAATTTACAATCATTTGATTTCACGAAGAAATCTTCTATTTTACAAAACATGTTTCTTTATTTTATACTGAGCCACTTCTTTGAGCTTGTAGTGCTATATGGCACTTTTCCTGGTTCATAACAGGTCACCTGAAACATGTTTGAAAAAGGTTTTGTCAGCGGGAAATACTGAGTGAATCATTCTATTTTGCATAATGATGCATAGTTATTAATTACAGCATAAGAGCGATTACAATGGCTTCTATCTTTTTTTTTATCTGGCATTCTGTCACAATGGTGACATGTCACAATGGTGACGATGGTCATACCACTATTAGATCAATGAACCTAAATAGTGACGATTATCCCTGTAGGTCAATGAACCTAACAGTGATTATCCCGAGTAGGTCAATGAACCTAATTGGGAGAAAATTAGTAATGTGCACAATACCCCACTAGCCAGTGATTCAAGATATCCACGACTTAGTCCCTGTAATTATAACCTTGAAAATAATTTGAGGTATTGTAAAATATTTGATAAAAAGAGAATGACTCACATTGCAAATTTATACGGGCAGAGTTTAGCCTACTGATTTAGCCTTTTCAACCTAATTTTAATAACAGGCACACAATTCGGGGTTAGTAATCAATCCAGCATTTACGATAACTTACGAGATCAAATTCTCACAACGAACGACAAAGTGCGATACTTAAACATCCATCGAATTAACGACAAAGTACGATACTTAAACATCCATCGATTTAACGACGAACGACAAAGTATAGCCCTAATGTGGGCGGCACTTAAACATCCATTGGATATATTGATCGATCGGACAATGAATCGTAATAGCGATCGTGCTAATACCCTGATTGCGGCGTCGATTTAGTGCCTGTGTGTGTTAATTGGAGTATACAGAGCTTATCTCAGTGTATTTTTCGACTTTGTTCGTCGTTCAAGCGCCCAGAATCAAGTCCCAAAGTCCTCTATTTATACCCAGATTTTGACCAGCCTTGCGCACCGTAGCACTAATACCCCTACGATGCGCAAGGGACACCTAAGGACCATAGTGTTGCCACGTGTGGGACTAGGCCTGCTGAGTCGATGATTCTTGAATTTTTTATTCTGATAACGAATTAAGAGGATAATCGTCAAGTAGGAAATGCCCCCCCTGAGTTTTAGCGGCCATGTTCCTGATTCTGATGATTCTGAAAATTTTAGGGTTTGCGCAGAATCACTTGGGTGTCTCAATTAGAGTTTCCTATTGGTCAAATTAATTTAATAATTAGGACTTTTGATGAGAGTCGTTACACTTCTCAAGTGCAAAAACTATACAATTTATATAACAACATTAACTTGATTTTTTCGCAAAAACTTGTAGTAACTTGGTAAAGTGTTTAGTGGGTTTAGTTACCCCTTAAAGTGCGTTTATTACTTTACAAGACTCATTCTTAAAGAAACTAGGTGTTTACAACTTGTTAGATGATCATTCTAAAAATTATTCTTTTGAACTCTTCTTGTAAATAAAGTGCTCTTACACTTATTTTATCACCAAAAATAGTGTACATTTAAGTAAGAAAATCAAGTTCTACTAATAATCATATTTTGAACTTGGTTTTCTTGGAAAATCATTCATGAATCTTAGATTCATAAGATTACTAGCTTACTTTATTTATTGTTTTTCAAGAAATCATCTTATTTTCAAGTTCATGTTCATACAAGAGGATGATCATCTTATGTTGTCACATAATCATCCTCTCACTTGCTAGATCATGTGTTTAATCACAATCTAGCAAGCTCCTTATGATGATCAACATCATAATTTCATGTAAATAACAATCAAGTGTCATGCATGCTTTAATCAACATTATTTCAACAAGATTTCATCATATGTAAGCTTATGTTTATGATTCTTGTTTAAGTCTTTTAGTGTTCTTGTGAGAATCAATATACTACAACTTTTAACCAACAAATTGAGAAATAAAAACTAGTAACAAGAAGCTTACAACTAGCTCAAAGGCTAGGGAAGATCACAATAGATTGAAGATGACTAAGATGGTGAATGAAAGCAAGCAATGGAGGTTCTTCAAGTTCTACAAGCTTCAAGCTTCACAAGACACCTTCTTGTACTTGGAAATGAGTTTGGAATGGATGAATGGTGGTTGTATGGTGGTGGTGGCAGCACTATGTAGGCCGAGAGGGAGAGGAGAGAGTGAAAGAGTGGAGTGAAGTTTGTGAAGTGTGAGATATGAAATGATCTTAGAATCCATTTGCCATACTTATAGCCATACCTCCAATATCTTGTCCAAGATATCAAGCAAAATCTAATTAAAATAAGAAATCAAATCTTTGAGTGGGGTGTGGGGTCCTTGTGACCGTAAATGATGAGGGGGGGGGGGTAATTGTAACTTTGAATGGTAAATGGTTAGTTATTAATTCAAATCCAAGTGTATGGTTGCTAGTGTTAGTTACTAGATATTCTAGTGGGTGTTATGGTGTTCGGGGATCATAACTAGGCAAGAAATAATAAAACAATGTTTCTGGCAATATTTTGGTGTTCCGGGTAATGTCCGGTTGTTCGGTTAGATACCGGTTCGTTAAAGTGTTAAGCTATTCCGTTTAATGATCTTTATGTTACCTTTTGTGACACCTTTAATTCCCGACACTTAGGAAAGCATTCAGGACCATTTAGTCAATTTTCTGCATGTGCCTAGCTTGTTAAAAAGCTGAATTTTGCTGAAAAATGCAGAATTCTGCACTTTAAGTGGGTTTTAGGCACTTCCCGGCACTTAAACTATCACCTAGTGACGCAGTTTTATGGTCCTTACATCCCTACACACCATACTAGTGTAGTACCTTGTCCCTGGCCCATACTGGTGTGACAACCGGTGATTTACGGCTCCTAATTACGTGATTAATAGATGATTAACGCGACAATAAATAGTGTTTATTAATTAGTTCTTTGGAGTGCCTAGGAACGTTTATCCGACTATACAGTACGCGTATGAAAATTCGCATGGAATCTGCGGAACATCAAACGGCAACGAACTGATACCGTACAAAATACTGACAACACCGACAAGTATGAATGTGACACGAATATTTTATGTCTATGAAATTAATTTTGTGAATTTATTGGCCTTCTGTGCGACACAAATACAAACGTGGACTAAAAACGCGATGGTAGGAAACGCATCGGCAACGAAACGGAAGCGACGGAGACGCCTGTCACCTTCAGAACTTACATTTTACGCTATATTTAGCTCCGTAATAAAATTTTAGTAATTACAGTCAAAACCGGATCGAAAAACGGATTAAAGACGGCAACGATATAATTTTTCGCGATTATTACCATGATCGACGCTCGAATGCGACTACGACGTATACCGAAATTATTTTTACACGTTTTTAACTCTGAAATATTATTTCACTAGGCTACGGTGATTTCGGGTTTTGATAACAGGTCTCGTAGGAATTACGAGCCGCTTAAACACGGGGATTGAGCTTGTGGGCCAAGGGCCCAAGCCTAAAACCCACAAGCTAAACCTACAACTAAATCCTATCAAAATCTATAAGATTTTACTAAATCTTAGCAAAATCTGTCCAAAATCACTACAAGATTTTTACAAGATCATGAGACATCTACCATCTCTATAAAGGAACTTTATCCTTCTTCCTCTCAAATACATACATCAGACATACTCAAACCAAACAATACACTCACTGATCTTTCACCTTCATCAACCACACCCATCTCCTTTCCCCCTCTCTGCTCGATGAAGGCCGACAACCGGTCCGGCAATACCACCGGCGGAGCGGTGGTGGTTGTTTCCAGCAACCGACAACCACACCTATACCCCTCTCTCGGTTCCCCTCTTTTTGGCCGACACCCCCCTCTTGTTAATATTCGGCGAGCACAAAGGAGCTCCGGCTGAGCTCCAACCGGTGACATTTACAGCCAAACATACCCCACTGTCTCTTTCCTGTGTCCTGTGGGCGGAGATCGGCTGAGGGTTGCGGCGACGATGGTACAAAGAAACGAAGAGAGAGAGAGAACGAAGAAGGAGGAACGGCGACGCACGGCGTTTATCGGCGACGATCTGCCGTCGGCGGCGGAGCCGCGGCGGCGGCGGGGGTGCTCGATTCGAGTTCTAGTTCAGGTTAGTGGCCAGTTCTTCTCAGTTTTGGTGCTCAGTTTTTACGATGATTCAGGTTTCAGCTATGTTTGGTTCGAGTTGTTTTAAGCAGGTTTATACTTTCAGATTTCAAGCTTCGGGTTCAACATTTGTTTCAAGGTTTATTTGGGTTGTTACGGGTCCGTGTGATGTTCAGTTTCGGGTCACGGTTGGTTCAACTCGGTTTGACTCGGTCAAACCGAGTCAACTCAGTCATCTCGGGTCAACAGCAAATTGGCGGTGGTCAAGACGGTTCGGTTCGTGGTTCGGGTTGATTCGGTCAAACCGAGTCAACTCGGTTATCCCTGGTCAACACAGCGAGTTGACTCAGTCAACTCAACCGGTCAACTCAGTTGACCCGGTCAACTCAGTCAATGTTCGACGCGAAGATGGGTAAAGTCTAACGACACGTTTAATATTTACGTTTTTATATATATTTTTAATCTTACGCGATATCGAGCTCAAACCGAACGGATTGGTATTTAGTTTATGTTACGTCGCCTTTGCAAGAGTTATTTATAATGATTATTGAACATTGGTTGAATTTTGAAAAGATAACGACAGTTTAGTTGTCGGGGGCGTCCAAAAACAGAGGAAACTCTGCCCGTTTTTCGAGAAAATCCGTTAAACAAATCGCTTTTAATATAAAACAAAACCAATCGGATGTTACTTTTTTTCTTAAGCAAGATAAAAATAGTAGGATCGTTTTGTGACCCAAACGAGTCTATCAGAAGAGTTCTCGGTCTAATCAGAGGCGGAATTCATTGATTAGACTTTGTAACAGGTTGATTCACACTTATTTGTCTTGTTTTATTGATATAACACGTTTACAGATCAGTAGACACGTCGGCAACACTTCGGTACCGGAATCATGAACGTTACAAATGAAATCAGATGAAGGGTATTTATAGTGATGGTAATTTTGCATGGAATTACATTGTGCTATTCCGTGCGAAATAACAGATTGCTATTTCGTGCGAAATAGCTAGATGCTATTTCATGCGAAATTAGCCTTTCACACACAAACCCTAGATTTCTCGAACTATGTGCCCTGATCTAACATTTCTAATACAAGACTCGATACAAGACGAAGTCGACAGACGTAATGCACCAACAGACTCCCCCACGGATGTTGACGAAGTCTTCGGTGTCAAGTCTTCACAGTCTTCAGCCTTGATCAGTCTTTGGGCTCTTCCAAAATATCTAACATAGTAAGCATCCTTCATCCTCTCTTCTTATCATCTCCAGGAACTCCACCTGGCTCTTATCTCACTCTAATTCTCTTGATCATATTCAGGATCAAACACTGGCTCTTACGAATTCTTTTTGCTAACTGACTCCCCCTTAAGTTGTGCTGGGATCACAGTTTGGTTTTCACAAGTTCTAGACTCGCAACCTGGCTCTCTCATAGCCATAACCTGCACATTCTCTACCTCAAAGTAAAGTTCACAAATTTAAAATTTGACAAATTTAAACTTTCTGCCTAACACTTGTATAATTAAATTCAACACATTATCTTGTAATAATATGACATTTCACAAATTCTTTTAACCACTTGTGTATGACATATTCAAATTTGGTTTCAACTGAATGAACCATTTAATCATTTCAATAACATTTTTCATTTCAACTAACTTTCCCAACCCTGTTGTTCATCATGTTTAGCACTCGGAATTTTGAAAATCAGCTCTCCAACATCAGTTGTCGAAAATCTTTTTGAATTTTTCAAAATTTATGCTAAAACACTCCGAAAATCTTTTTGGATTTTTGATATTAAAGAAATATTTACAGAAACAATATTTTTGAGAGTTTGTGTAAGAGAATCATATCAGTTTTTGAGACAAATCACCAACACCGTTAAGCTTTAAACATTTTAAGTTCTAAACGATTCACTTGGATTGTCAGTATACTGATCCACTTAAATTTTCACACAAAGTTCAATTGTTTTGAGATACGGATTAATGTTTTAAGCACTTAAACTTATACGTGTGTCCCACCTCAGAATATACTCCCGTATCCAGATCCCAATATTCAGTCTTACAGGTGAGTATACCTAGATGATATCTGTAAAGGGTTAAAATGCGAGGGCCATGAGAGCTCAGGCTATTGCTTCCGCAAAATCAGAGAGATGATGGCTTCGACTTTTGGTGTGTTCCCTTTAGAGAATCTTTTCTTCAACAGCACATGATTAGCATTTTTCAATGTTTCATCATTTTTTATGCTGAGGGTGGTGCTATATTTCAAGAAGGCGAAAAGTATTATACGGGGACTAGGCCATTGCTTCCGTAAAATCAGAAGTCCCGGGATAATACCCCAGATATCACTGAGCATAAAGACCTAGTATCTCAGAAAGAGGGACCTTTCAAACAAGATTTCGGGGGTTACCCATATATCCAAGAGATGTTCCCCACGAGATAAGCAAGTTTGAAATTTAGGTTTATATCTCGACACAATCTACTAAATGTGAAAAAACCTACTGGCACATCATCAGTGAGACCGTTTATCACATTATAACTTTCCAATTCTTTAGCATGCTGTGATAGTCCACTGATGTACTACCATTTCCTCTTTTTTACAACAAAAACTCATTTTTGTTTTTATCATGTTTTTGGCTTTTTCAAAATTTCAAATGTTTTTGGATTTTCTGAAAATTCTTACTCCCCCTAAAATTCAAAATCATTTAAAAGAAATTTGAAAATAAACTATACAAGTAAAGTGACAACCGATTTTCAAGCTTCAAATCGCCATCCACTTGGCATAAACAATCAGAACTCCCCCTGACAATAAACTATTTTCCCATTAAGATTTCAAAACACTTAAGTTTGTTTTAATCAAAAATGGTTTTTCCGGAAAATAAGTTTTGTTGATTTTATCACTTTGTAAGATCGGGGTTATCATCACATTGTTTTCCAAACATTTTGTATGAAAGTTAAATCAAGTTCAACTTAATGACCTTGATCAACCAATTGTAAGTGAAAACCTTCTTCAACCACTTGTAGGTTCACTTATCAACCAAAACCACTTGTAAAATCAAAATATAACAATTCAAGAAAACTACCACTTGCAGGTTTACCAATCAAACATTTTCAAGAATGATGCCGATTCATGCTCCACGATTACCCACTTGGGAGCTCCGGTGTCACACCCCGATATTTCCACGTTTCACCGGTGGGCCCGGTAGGGGAGTATCGTGACGTAGTTGATATCATCATAGTCAAACAACACAATATATATGAATGCACAGCGGAAGCAAAAGATAAATATATTACAATCTGAATATAAAGTAATATCCAGTATTACAACGGAAAGTAAAGGATCCACAGGCGAATCTTAAAACATAAACATTGATCAACAGACTTTAGACGCCTAGAACTTGCAAGATTCTTTATTAACGCCCTGAGCTTCCAGCCAATTACGTTCAGTACCTGTCACTTAACCTTTTTTGGAAAATACGTCAGTTTACACTGGTAAATACACTCAACGGACTCATTTTGAAAAGGTTTAATAAAAATTGATTTGAATGCACGTGGCACAAACTCTTTATAACTTGGGACAATTATAGTTATAATCTTGTATATAGATTTACATGTTCGTTATACGTTCAGGGCCCGATGTAGAAACCGAGTCAGATTAACAGACACGCCACAAGTATAGGCCCACAAGAGAGTGAGATACCGTTTTTCCTTAAGCAACTGTCAGGTGTATGCCTACACCCCGTGTATAAGGCGTGGCCATTTTATAACACAATGATGTCAAGGATATCCGGGACATGGTCATTAACCCCTAAAGGTCTTTATTTCGAACAATACAGATTAAACCGGGTTACCTCAATAATTTAACCATAATAAGATTAAATATTCAATACCCGACCAAGCGGTATTATTATAATACTGTATCCCAAGCCCGTATAGGGAAAATAAGTTAAGAGTATTTACCTGAGCTAGCTCCTGACTTAAATAGTAAGAATTTAATAACTCAGTCGTATTCACTTAAGTAAGCGTAGGTACCATTTACCGGAAGGCTCTAGTCTGGAATGATGGTATAAATAACCAATTAGAATGCTAACGGATCTTTAATTAAGCCTAAGCTTAGACCGGTTAGTCTTACAGAAAGATACGGTTCAAACGCATGATAAGGCGAAGACCGGATTAGAATGTGGTTTGGACCCGACAAGTTTGAAGACTTGTATAATATGGGTAATCTAAACACATTCTGGATTTTGAGACAAAAATGATATGGTTTGACCCGTTTCGGCTAATATATGCAAACTAGTCACACAAGCCGATCCGAACGCGACAAGTGCGTAACGAGTAACCAAAAGAGTCATATGCAAGTTTCCTAAGTTATTATGCTTTAATTATGTTGTGACATCAGAAAGATATCTTATATTATGCCCAAAACGGATTTAGACTCACAATACGCCCCGTAGGGGTATTTTGGTCATTAAAAAGGTTATAAAAGAGTTTAAATATGAACCTGAGTTTCGGGTTTGATGTAATCAGTAAAATTACTCAATTTACTAGGTTATAACAGTAGGGTATCATATATATGTGAAATCTATCCTTTATAACCAAACTATGCACCTTAGGGGTATTTTGGTAATTTCACTTAGGCTTAAAAGGTCAAAACTGGAAACCTGAGTTTATAAACTTTTACTTACTGTTATTATATAAAAATATACTAAAAATATCAGTAGGTATTAACCTTATATGTTTAATATAGTTTTAGTACATACTATGCGTTAACAACGCTTAAAAAGGCGATTTGGAGCCATTTCCGTGTTTTGAAAGGAAAGCTGATATTTTTATAATTCCAGAAGGCTCAAAATATTTTATTTAACAAGTAAAATCAGTAGAAAAAGGTTTGGGGTCAAAAGGTTTTGTAAAACTCATTTTATGGCTTAAAAGGGCAAAACCGGCATTAACCGAATCAAACTTAGAGACCTATGTTATGATTAGCCAAAAATTAAATAAAAATCCCAAAATATTATATTACATCAGTGGGTAAAAAGTTTGATATCAAAAAGTGGGTTTAAATAGGCTATATGCTAATTACGCCGTTTAATTAACAAAAAGCTTTCAAATTACGCTAATGAGCATAACTCTTAATCTAGACCTCAAACTGATGTCAAATTTTAGGTGCAAGTTTATAAATCAGTAACTAAGGTTTCTACTCTTTTATTTTTTCAAAAATCACGTTTTAAGGTCAAAAGGGCATAATAGACAACATTTAAGCATTTAACGGAATCATGCATATGAATCGGATAACTAATGAACCAAGTTATATAATCACAGAGGGTTATACTTATAGGTAACTTGGTCCTAATAAAGCTCTAAGGCATTTCTAAACTATGCTTAAACGGGTCAGAACTGAAAGTCAAAGCATAAGTCAAACTATGCGACTTTCGGTTCCGAACCGAGCCTAAACTGAAAATTGTCGAGTTGAACATGTTGGGACATGTTCTTACATTAATTACCAAGTTATATTAATGATCAAACAGGTTGCAAGTATCCTACATTGCTAATTATGCTTTAATTTGAAAATAAACATTCTGTTGACTTTTTAAAGTAAGCTTTGACTCGACAATTAACATAGTTAGAGTGGGAATCTGAAAGTACCCTTCTAAGGGTTTATTACCCACATAACTACCTACTTAAAGGTACTTTTAATTCGTGATTTGACTGAGCACATTTTAATTAATCACGAAGTCAAACCTTAATTACGATGGTTTGACTTTTAGCTAATTAACTAAGCTAAAACGAATTTAGAAAGGTTAAGAATGCTTACAAGAGTCCTAATTATGATTAATGATCACTAGGAAGGTTACTTGCAGACCAGAGAGCTCCAGAAGTAAGTTGCAAATGCAAATGCCCAAAAGTTGTAACTTTCATTTCCTTATATAGTGAACTCAATGAGCTTAGGATCATGCCAACATAGTCTAGTGATGTTATAAGATCATCCCAGGTGGCCTAGGAAGCTAAAAACCAGATATAGGAGCCCATTGAATCGAAAAACCAGCTTTTAAGTCGGTGTAACCGGAAATAACAGGCAGCTGTCAAGAATTCTGCATCTGGGACCTGCTTGCGCACCGCAACGCCCACAGTGTTGAGGTGCGCAAGGAACATGCCAGCACAACAAAATTTTCATATGTTTACAGTTTGGCCCCTGGACCTTCCAAACGTCGTTTTCACATTAATTCTTGCATTATAAGCCTTCTAAATTTACTTTTGAGGGTTCCAAGACTTATATAAACTTTGTTAAGTCCTTGGTTAACTTTGTAATCACCCGAAAAGCCATAAATTTCAACGTTGACGCTTTTAACCCCTCGTATATGAATTTGATCATAACTTTCTCATACGATAACGAAACTTGATGATATTTTTATCATGTATTCTAGTGAGCATATTTAGTCGTTACAAAGCTTCGGGTTTGCTAAAAGGTCACTCAGAGGTATACTTTAAACATGTTGACACATTTAACCCCTGTAGTTTGTAATCTCTCACTTTCTTTTATATTTAGCTTCGTATGATCCATGATTCATTCGTGTGAATGTATAAACATCTTGTAGGCTTATTGTAAGGCATATTTATCCATTGTTGACATTTTGAACCCTTATATTCACATAGTTTCCTTGTTTGTCAACTTTAGTCCTTCAAACTAAATCCTTTACACGTTTTAAGCTTATGACACGTGTCAATACATTATTGGACGTAAATTTTCGAGGTGTTACATCCTCACCCCCTTAAAATAAATCTCGACCTCGAGATTTGCTAAAATTATGGAAGTACTTTTCGTCGCCTAATGGACTTAACCTCAGTAGCATATCAGGAGCTTTTCCAAGCTCCCAAATTGACCTTTATAATGGGTACATGTATCCTTTTGGAGCTTCTTTACCTGTCGATCCTTAATCAACGTAGGTTTCTCATTATATCATAAATCTGCATATCATTATGTGACAATGCTTCTCGACTTATTGGTGAAACACATCCTTAAATCATTAGTGTGAAATGTATTGAGAGCTCCACCCAACTTCTTAAAAAGGTTTTAGCTTTAAGCTATCTGATCTTGATACATTCGATTCCTTCGAATGATTTTCTATATTCAGAGCTTAACTAGTCTGACAATTAACAAATTGGCACACCCTTCCAGGGTGATATCTTTTGTTGAACCCTATTCCTTAACAAGAACTTAGGAGGGTTGCTACTTTCATTAATCCTTGATTTTCTACCGAATACTGGCAACTTACAGGTGATCATGAATCTATTTATTCGTTGTTTCCAAGGTAACTTTCAGATCCTGGTAATTGGACTTCCTAAATCCCGTTCATCAAATGGACGTTTTGGTACTTCATCTATACAAGGTCTCCAAATAAGTAGCCTTGATGCTTATATGACAACTACTAGAGAAAAGCTTGTTTTAAGGTAAGATGGTTTTTCCAACCATTGCTTAAAACTAATCTTAAGGAATAGCTAATCCTTGCCGTTAGTCGAACAAATCGACGATCCTGGGCAGCTGATGGAAATTCTTAATTGTTGCTTAATTAGGGTTGCGGTAATCAATGCATAAGCAGAATGAACTGTCTTCCTTATTTAACTCTCGGAATATCGAGTTAGACTATATGAATCTCTTATCTTAAAGTTTACTTAATCAGGGTTTCTATTATTCCATAATCAATCATGGAGTTCTACAACATTCCAACCCAAAGTGGGATGTTAATCTTAACTCTACTTGCTTCTCAGGGGTAAACAGGGTAATCTTAGTAGAAGATAATTAAGGTACAAGGAGGTTACAGAGATTTCCAAATCTCGGGCTTCAGTTCATCAATCATATTCTGTATCAGATAAGTGACACATTTATGTTACGAGTCCATGAATTCCTTAATCGGGAACATTTACTTGGACCATTCCATTTTGGATATCTTCTTTGAATACCAATAGTTGACCTTAGCATCATATGACCATTGAGATATCCTTGTGGTCCCATGCATTAAACCTCCATACTGATCAGGCATGGAAGCAATCTATGGGACATATTAAGATATACCAATCCTCATATGACGCTTTTATCATACCGTCTGGTATCCGCAATCATTAGAGATCAAAGAGATATCAATTCTAAGTGTTGACGCATTACACCTAGAAAGAGGATACTTCTAAAATTCTACGACTGAAGGTTCTTGACAAGAACAGAAGAAATAGTTCTTATGATTCCTGCCTTCACTTAATAACTATGGTTCTTAAGAAAGATTTTAAAAGTTTGCTATATTTATAGTTTACGAAGGATTTGGAGCAAGTAGCATTCGGCTCTTTGAATTTTTTTTTTCACGATCTTCTTCACAGCTTTTCCCACAGCTGCGTCTTATCATAGTTTGAAGAACATCCTTAGACTTTTTCAGGTTTACGATTGTAGTATCATTAGCATGCGCCGCCTCATCAATGGCGTGATTGACCGATGTTTTATCCGAGTTTGTCATACTCAAGATTTGGTTCTTATTACTAAATGAATCAATCTCTTGGTTGCGATCCGACAACTGCTATTCATCATCCTCATGGTCTTATATACTAACCATGGTTTCATTAAACTATACTGGCCAATATAGAATTAACATTCTTAATGAACGTTATTTAATATATATCAATTATACTTAGCCTAGGTCACAAAAGACCATTAATGGCATTTAAAGTTTAGTCCTAATCCATCACCTTTTGACAGGGGATCAGAATGTCACATCTGTCTTTATTATAGTGATGAATTTGGATAGCTTGAAAGCTTACCATAAGGATATCAGAAAAGAGTGATTCTCAATAGATATAAAATATCATTCTAAGATTTGTTAGAGTATTTTCTATAGTGTCATTGGCCAATTTCTATCTTGCATTAAATGACCGGAGTCCTAATCAGCGGAGACAACAGTTCACAACATTTATTGTTCTTTATAGAATTATATGTGCCAGTAACAATAAATTCCTGTATAAACTGCTTGACAAGGAAAAGCACCTGCTATAAGGTTATCATTCTGCACCATCCCCTGGGTGTTCATCAAGCGTTTGTTTTCTTGACCTCTTCGGGCTTCTTCTGATTCCTAGGGCAGTTGGTCTTGATATGCCCCTTCTCGTTGCAACCGTAACAGGTTGCATCTTTCAACTTCTTGCAATCCAGGGTTTTATGTTCCCTAGACTTGCAAATTCCATACGGTAGAGGCTGAGATTCAAATCTGCATTTCCCGAGATGGTATTTCCTACAGGTTTCGCACCTGGTCTTCTCACCCGACTGCTGGCTGTCTTTCTTAAACCCGGAACTCTTCTTATCCTCAGAGCTCCTCTTCCTATCGGAGCGATGAGAATCCTCATCCTCCCTTTTACGCTTTCCATCTTCAGAGGCTTTGGCAGCCTTGTTTCTGACTACATCGAGTGTAAGGGATAGCGACAGATCGGCCGCTGACCTGAATGTAGTAGGTCTTGAAGCCTTAACACTGGCTTTGATTTTTGGGGCTAAACCCCCAATGAAGCGAGAAATTCTCTTGGGTTCTGGTGTTACTAGGTAAGGAACCAGTCTGGACAGGGTATTGAAACTGGTGAGGTAAGCTTGACAATCTAAGTTTGTCATAACCAATGATAAGAAATCTGACTCAATCCTCTCAACCTCGTGTTGAGGGCAGTAGTTCTCCATAATGAGAGCAACAAACTGTTCCCATGACATGTTGTAAAGTGGGATCTTCCCAGCAGCTTGAATAAGAGCCTTCCACCATGCTAGTGCCTCTCCCTTGAACGATTGGGATACATATTTCACTGCATCCCTTTCAGCACAACCGCTGATGTCAACTACCGTGTCCATCTCATCCAACCAGGTCATACAATCTATTGCTCCTTTCTCCCCAGTAAAATCCTGGAGTTTGCAGGAAACAAAGTACTTGTAGGTGCAGGACTTGGTGTGTGGCTTATCATCAAACACTATCCTTTTAGATGGAACACTGTTTAGGTTAGATGAATGTCGATCATCATCTTTCTTTAGTTCGTCTTTCTTAAAGGGTGGCTTGTCATGAGCCACTGAATAGGTCTTAGGAATAGACTTAGAGTGGGGTACAAATGATGCTCGACTATGCGTCCCACTATACTCCTTAAATTGCTCCTCTACAGCTTTAGATACAGCTGTATCAATCAGTGTACGGAGCTCTCCTCTGGTTATATTAATCTTATCATCATCGCGGTTTTCCAGAGGATGATTGTTTATCTCGTCAGAGTCAGCCATGTAGGTAGTTTTAATTACTACAAAAAGAAAATAAGGGCAAGTTTTATTTAGAAGCCCATATAGTACTATCGTTCTTGACGATTTATTAACCATGTTTTTAATACACATTTTAGTTAATTTGTTAAATATATAATTGTTCAGGATCTTTAACATAATCCCAAATTATAAGTTAGTAATAGCACAAAAGGCCTAGTCAAGACAAGTTTAAATTTATAAGCCCAGAATTTATGGAATCAAGGCATTAAGGTTTGAATCAAAGTTCATTACCTTTCTTTGACAGGGAGTTGTAAGCTACCACTGTCTTTAGTCTTATATGACATTGGATATGACTCGTAAGTATTATATCCCCAATTATAATTTAATAATGACTCAACAGCCTAGTCACATGGACATATTTAATTTATAAACCAGGATTTTTATAGAATCGAGGTACTAAGGCTTGAATCAAAGTTCATTGCCCTTTTTAACAGGGGGTTGTAGACCACTACTGTCTTTAGTCTCAAAGGACGTTAATTATAGCCCGTAGGCATTTCATCCATAAGGGATGGTTATATAAATAAGGGAATTTAGAACATCCCAATTTAAAATGACTTATGTGATTTTATCGAATCATATCTTTGTCATTAATGATAACATATCAGATGTTAATAAGGGTTTGAATCTTTCGAATAGGTTTTACCATCTTGGCCATGTCTGCAACGACATTTAGGCTAGGTTTTACCTTTAAGATTCTTTTAATAATTACGCAGAACAATCCTAAATTGAAATGTTAACAAGGATCTGAATCTAATTGAGGAACTACCATCTTGGCCCTGTCTTAATGTGACATATGGCTAGGTCTTGTCCTTTTTAAATTTTGCCATTTTATTATAATGGTAGATCTTATAAAAAGGAATGTTATTTTAAATCTAATCGTTCCTATTAAAATTTAAACAAAAACATGGTTGCCCAAAACGGGACTTCTAACTGAAATGACTCGCCCATGCAAGGGCTAATCAGAAAATAACAAAAGAAACAAATAAAACGAATTAGAATTTGTCATAGGTTCTTGTCTAGACTCAAGAATGTGCAATTGTGTAACTGAGATTAAACACAAAAAGCTAGTGTTTAATTCACTCAGTGTTGGCTCTGATACCAACCTGTCACACCCCGATATTTCCACGTTTCACCGGTGGGCCCGGTAGGGGAGTATCGTGACGTAGTTGATATCATCATAGTCAAACAACACAATATATATGAATGCACAGCGGAAGCAAAAGATAAATATATTACAATCCGAATATAAAGTAATATCCAGTATTACAACGGAAAGTAAAGGATCCACAGGCGGATCTTAAAACATAAACATTGATCAACAGACTTTAGACGCCTAGAACTTGCAAGATTCCTTATTAACGCCCTGAGCTTCCAGCCAATTACGTTCAGTACCTGTCACTTAACCTTTTTGGAAAATACGTCAGTTTACACTGGTAAATACACTCAACCGACTCATTTTGAAAAGGTTTAATAAAAATTGATTTGAATGCACGTGGCACAAACTCTTTATAACTTGGGACAATTATAGTTATAATCTTGTATACAGATTTACATGTTCGTTATACGTTCAGGGCCCGATGTAGAAACCGAGTCAGATTAACAGACACGCCACAAGTATAGGCCCACAAGAGAGTGAGATACCGTTTTTCCTTAAGCAACTGTCAGGTGTATGCCTACACCCCGTGTATAAGGCGTGGCCATTTTATAACACAATGATGTCAATGATATCCAGGACATGGTCATTAACCCCTAAAGGTCTTTATTTCGAACAATACAGATTAAACCGGGTTACCTCAATAATTTAACCATAATAAGATTAAATATTCAATACCCGACCAAGCGGTATTATTATACTACTGTATCCCAAGCCCGTATAGAGAAAATAAGTTAAGAGTATTTACCTGAGCTAGCTCCTGACTTAAATAGTAAGAATTTAATAACTCAGCCGTATTCACTTAAGTAAGCGTAGGTACCATTTACCGGAAGGCTCTAGTCTGGAATGATGGTATAAATAACCAATTAGAATGCTAACGGATCTTTAATTAAGCCTAAGCTTAGACCGGTTAGTCTTACAGAAAGATACAGTTCAAACGCATGATAAGGCGAAGACCGGATTAGAATGTGGTTTGGACCCGACAATTTTGAAGACTTGTATAATATGGGTAATCTAAACACATTCTGGATTTTGAGACAAAAATGATATGGTTTGACCCGTTTCGGCTAATATATGCAAACTAGTCACACAAGCCGATCCGAACGCGACAAGTGCGTAACGAGTAACCAAAAGAGTCATATGCAAGTTTCCTAAGTTATTATGCTTTAATTATGTTGTGACATCAGAAAGATATCTTATATTATGCCCAAAACGGATTTAGACTCACAATACGCCCCGTAGGGGTATTTTGGTCATTAAAAAGGTTATAAAAGAGTTTAAATATGAACCTGAGTTTCGGGTCTGATGTAATCAGTAAAATTACTCAATTTACTAGGTTATAACAGTAGGGTATCATATATATGTGAAATCTATCCTTTATAACCAAACTATGCACCTTAGGGGTATTTTGGTAATTTCACTTAGGCTTAAAAGGTCAAAACTGGAAACCTGAGTTTATAAACTTTTACTTACTGTTATTATATAAAAATATACTAAAAATATCAGTAGGTATTAACCTTATATGTTTAATATAGTTTTAGTACATACTATGCGTTAAAAACGCTTAAAAAGGCGATTTGGAGCCATTTCCGTGTTTTGAAAGGAAAGCTGATATTTTTATAATTCCAGAAGGCTCAAAATGTTTTATTTAACAAGTAAAATCAGTAGAAAAGGGTTTGGGGTCAAAAGGTTTTGTAAGACTCATTTTATGGCTTAAAAGGGCAAAACCGGCATTAACCGAATCAAACTTAGAGACCTATGTTATGATCAGCCAAAAATTAAATAAAAATATTTAAAAATCCCAAAATATTATATTACATCAGTGGGTAAAAAGTTTGATATCAAAAAGTGGGTTTAAATAGGCTATATGCTAATTACGCCGTTTAATTAACAAAAAGCTTTCAAATTACGCTAATGAGCATAACTCTTAATCTAGACCTCAAACTGATGTCAAATTTTAGGTGCAAGTTTATAAATCAGTAACTAAGGTTTCTACTCTTTTATTTTTTCAAAAATCACGTTTTAAGGTCAAAAGGGCATAATAGACAACATTTAAGCATTTAACGGAATCATGCATATGAATCGGATAACTAATGAACCAAGTTGTATAATCACAGAGGGTTATACTTATAGGTAACTTGGTCCTAATAAAGCTCTAAGGCATTTCTAAACTATGCTTAAACGGGTCAGAACTGAAAGTCAAAGCATAAGTCAAACTATGCGACTTTCGGTTCCGAACCGAGCCTAAACTGAAAATTGTCGAGTTGAACATGTTGGGACATGTTCTTACATTAATTACCAAGTTATATTAATGATCAAACAGGTTGCAAGTATCCTACATTGCTAATTATGCTTTAATTTGAAAATAAACATTCTGTTGACTTTTTAAAGTAAGCTTTGACTCGACAATTAACATAGTTAGAGTGGGAATCTGAAAGTACCCTTCTAAGGGTTTATTACCCACATAACTACCTACTTAAAGGTACTTTTAATTCGTGATTTGACTGAGCACATTTTAATTAATCACGAAGTCAAACCTTAATTACGATGGTTTGACTTTTAGCTAATTAACTAAGCTAAAACGAATTTAGAAAGGTTAAGAATGCTTACAAGAGTCCTAATTATGATTAATGATCACTAGGAAGGTTACTTGCAGACCAGAGAGCTCCAGAAGTAAGTTGCAAATGCAAATGCCCAAAAGTTGTAACTTTCATTTCCTTATATAGTGAACTCAATGAGCTTAGGATCATGCCAACATAGTCTAGTGATGTTATAAGATCATCCCAGGTGGCCTAGGAAGCTAAAAATCAGATATAGGAGCCCATTGAATCGAAAAACCAGCTTTTAAGTCGGTGTAACCGGAAATAACAGGCAGTTGTCAAGAATTCTGCATCTGGGACCTGCTTGCGCACCGCAACGCCCACAGTGTTGAGGTGCGCAAGGAACATGCCAGCACAACAAAATTTTCAAATGTTTACAGTTTGGCCCCTGGACCTTCCAAACGTCGTTTTCACATTAATTCCTGCATTATAAGCCTTCTAAATTTACTTTTGAGGGTTCCAAGACTTATACAAACTTTGTTAAGTCCTTGGTTAACTTTGTAATCACCCGAAAAGCCATAAATTTCAACGTTGACGCTTTTAACCCCTCGTATATGAATTTGATCATAACTTTCTCATACGATAACGAAACTTGATGATATTTTTATCATGTATTCTAGTGAGCATATTTAGTCGTTACAAAGCTTCGGGTTTGCTAAAAGGTCACTCAGAGGTATACTTTAAACATGTTGACACATTTAACCCCTGTAGTTTGTAATCTCTCACTTTCTTTTATATTTAGCTTCGTATGATCCATGATTCAATCGTGTGAATGTATAAACATCTTGTAGGGTTATTGTAAGGCATATTTATCCATTGTTGACATTTTGAACCCTTATATTCACATAGTTTCCTTGTTTGTCAACTTTAGTCCTTCAAACTAAATCCTTTACACGTTTTAAGCTTATGACACGTGTCAATACATTATTGGACGTAAATTTTCGAGGTGTTACATCCGGTAAGTCAGGATTTTAAGTAGAAAATGCAGTCACCCAATCCTGACCAGCCTTGGGTGATTTTGATTCAACTATACCCCAACCTCCTTTTGATCTGTAAAATTCTTTGGCACCTTTAACCTTTGCATCAACCATCTTTCCAAAGATGTGTTTGACATTTTCTTTAAACACATTTTCAGCATCAAATTCTCCTTTACTAGAGAAGAATTGACCTGAAATCTCAAACCTACCTTTTGATTTCAGATTTTCTGCCCGCAAAGGTGGAAAATTTTTATCGTTCAACTCAGGAACGAAATTCTCATTCTTTTTCTCAACAGATGACTCCTCTGATTTTATGGAATCAGATTCATTGTCAGAACTACTCTCAGATTTTACAACCCATCTCTGTTTGTTCAAATCGACTTTTCTTTGGTAAAAATGTTTTGAAACATCACCAGTTTCAAAAATCGAATTTTCAAACACCTTAGATTTCTCAGTTGGTTGTTTCTTTCCATTAACATGTATTTCTTCCAATCTTGAGTTAAAAGAAACTCCCTGTTTTGTGTTGTTGGACTGTTGGCAATTCCAAGCAATGTGTCCAATCTTGTGACATTTGAAACACGTTCTTCTCTCAACTCTTTGCTCAGTTCTCATCATCATATTCTTTTTCTTCTCAGCGAGAAACTCTTTATTTGACTGTCTCCAGAAAGATTTCTTCTCTTCTTCCACTGAACTTTCACCTGAAACAAATTTAGTTTTTGTTTTATAAGTTTTCTCATTTTTATGATTTTTCGGGGGAATGAAACCTAATCCCTGCTTTTTGAAATTACCGTTATGGTTTGGTTTCTTTCGATAACCTGAACCAGAACTGTAACCCTTTTTCTTGTTCAATCTCTGTTGAACTCTTGAAGTGTACTTTTTAGATTTTTCAGAAAAATTTGAATCTTTTATTTCAGAAATATTAATTTCTGTTAATTTGAAAACCTGTTTGATCTGTTCTGTTTTGACACTTCTTATTGGAAATTCCTCATCAGAATATAATTTGTCTGAATCATTCAAAGTATATGCCACTTTGATTGGTTCGTCATTCAAATTAGATTTTGATAACAAGAATTCTTTATTGTAAACCCGTTTGACTGGTGAACTCGGACTCTTTTCTGATGAACTCGAACTTTCAGATTTAGACTCCGACTTTAACTCTTCATCCATATCCAACACCTGATCGACCACTTTCTTTAACAACTCAGACTCATGATCAGTGTCAAACGCTGTGAATGTGACATCAATATTGTCTGGTAACTCATCAATGGTTTCAGACTTTAACTTGAAATTGAGAGCCTTATTTAAACGTTCCTCATTTGGTTTTCTGGGAGAATAACTATTCCAAATCGGAGGCGGACACTTGTTATATTTGACACTCTGTTTCTTACCAGTGTCCGTATCTTCTGTGTTTTTATCTTGAAACGCTTTAAGACCTGCAACAGTAGGATAAACTCGATCAATCAAATAATCACATGTTGTATAACTCAACAACAAACGTTTGATTCTTTCACTCTCTATCTTTTCAAGTTCCAAATCCTGCTTTAGCTTTGCACAGTCTTCAATATACTCATTGATGACCTTCTGCTTTGTCATTAATGTTGAGCTCATCATTGTCATAGCAGCATCAACTTCTGAATTTGTTTTTTTTCAAACCATCAACTGTTCTATTCAGCACGTCAAAAGATTCCTTCACATACTTCACATCAGACAATAAATTTTCTTTCATCTCTTCCAGTTCACGAATCTTCTTGTCTTTCCCCTCACAATGTTTGCAGGACTCCAAACATTTCAGACAAGGTTTAATGACCTGAACTATCTTTTCAACCTCGACAATCTTCTCAATTTCAATAATTTTTTCTACCTCGATGATTTTCTTAACTTCGACGAGTTTTTCAACTTCGACTATTTTTTCGACCTCAACAATTTTCTCTACCACTTTCTCCACTTCAATGGTTTTTTCTATCACCTTCTCAATTACTGGTTCAACATTTGCTTCTTCAGCTTCCATCTTTGCCTTTTCATCAGCTATTCTTCTTACTTCCAGTTCTCTCTTCAATCTGGCAATCTTCTTCTCATTCAGCATCTCAACTTTATCTGCAAAAAACAAATTAAAACTATTAGGATCTAGACCTTTTCTGGCTTTATTAATGTATTCTTCTTCATCATCAGTATCTACATCACTTCCAAAATCTGGAAAAATCGGTATTCTTTTCGGACTAGATTTGACTTTATCTTCTTCCAGAATTCTAGCAACAAGACCTGAACCAAGTGGAATGTATTTATCCCAGCTAAATCCCTCTGCAACCTTTTCATCATCTTGGTCAATTATACCATAACAAGCTCTTTTCTCTTTTTCTTCAATGGCACGTGCATGTGCAGTTTGTGGTTGTTGAGCAATCTGATGAAAAATTGATTTTTGATAATAATTCTTCTTTCCAGACTGATCTTGTCTTCCATTTGCTTCTTTGTTTTTGCACTCACGCTTAAAATGACCTTTTTCTCTACAACGAAAACACGTAACCTTTGATTTATCAAAACCTATTGGAGATTTAGACAATTCACTAAATTCATCTCTTCCGGTGATCTGTTGAAACTTTTCTGCCCTTCGAACCGCACTGGCTAAACACCACTTGACGTCCATCAACTTAAGTTCTTCAGCATCAAGTTGGTCATAATCTTCTTTGGTAAGCATCGGATTTCCAATTTTGCCAGCAATCAAACTTTCATATGATTCCAACATAGCAACGAGTGATGCCATGTGTTGCTTAGCTATTTCTGGAGAAAGATTTTGACCATTTTGAATGTTTAAAGTAACATTGCACTGCAGATTTGTAGAATTCTGTTGTTGAGGACTTGGTGTTGTATGATTTGGATCAAAGCTTGAATACGAAGACGAATGTCCACCACTCTGAGTCACAGTACTACCTTTCGTTCCAGAAGAACTATCAGCACTGAAACCGGTTTGGATCTTTGGGCTGGGAGTAACTTCAAATTTGTTTCCTCTGTAGTATAAACTGACATCTTGTTGAGCATTTGGATTCTTCATGATTGCCGTTTTCTGGATATCCAACTCGTGCTCTTCAATCTTCTGAATAAATTGTGCCAGATTCATATTTTCAGATTTTCTCATGTGTTTAAGGATCAACAAATAAGTTCCCCATTTCTGCTGTGGTAATGCATCAGCAAGTTTATCAACTCATTCATCGTCGTCTTTCTTTGTGTCCAATCTTCCCATTTCCAAAACAAGATGACAATATCTATCAATGGTCATTTTTGTTGTTTCATGTTCAAAAGCTACAAACATGTCAAATGATTTCTTAAGTAAAGCCTTTTTGTTCTTGATCATATCTGCACTTCCTTTAAACTTTTGAATCAATGCCGTCCAAATTGACCTAGCAGTACCCTCATGTTGGAGCAAAACAAAGATATCTTCTTTAATTGCTTGTTGAAGAATACTGATCATCATTTTTGCACTTGTATATTTCAATTTATCACTCTCTAAAAAGTCACAAAATGCGTTTTCAAGCCCATGTTCATTTTTTGGTTTCTCGTAATCTTTCTCTAATGAACACCATGCGTCAAATTTATAAGCTTGCACCCAGTTCTCAAACCGATTCTGCCATCCTTTAAAATCTTCAATGTACATAAGCTTTGGCGGTTTCTGATAAGTTCCTGTCTCATTCTCATTGTACAATGTTTCGGCAGCTGTAACTGGTGCAACTGGTGTAGCAAATGCATTGTAGAATTCCTCTTCCATGAATCAGTAATCTGTATCACCAAGTCAACACAATTCAAAGTCAACAAAGTTCACACGAAATATGAGTTCAAACGAAAACACTTGGAGCGAAATTATCAGACTCAAGCTAAATCAGAATTGCTGTGAAATAAACAATTTCACACGAAAACAACTTTTGGTGCGAAATAGCCTCTTTCAAGCGAAATAAGGTAATTTTGTGTGAAATCAGATGTATGTTTCACACGAAATAATATTTTCAAACGAAATCATACTTTCTTGCGAAATTAGTGCTAATTTCGTGCGGAATTATGTAATTTCGTGTGAAATGAAACTCAACCAGTTAATTTCGTGTGAAATTAGATAACAGATTCACACGAAATAAGCTATTCCACGCGAAGTACTGCTGATGTCACTTAATCCGAAACCATTTTCAAGCGAAATTATCAATTTTATCACTTTTAGATCGAATTTAAGTCCAATTCTTTCAAGGATTCATTAAAACACTGTTTCGCATGATATGTATGAAATTCAATCCATTTTAACCTTGAATTTTGTTAATTTTGAGAAAGAAGGTGTAGAAAACAGATTTTCAAGCTGAAATTGGGAAGAACTCTTCCTCCTGAGCTCTGATACCACTTGTAGGATCGTTCTGTGACCCAAACGAGTCTATCAGAAGAGTTCTCGGTCTAATCAGAGGCGGAATTCATTGATTAGACTTTGTAACAGCTTGATTCACACTTATTTGTCTTGTTTTATTGATATAACACGTTTACAGATCAGTAGACACGTCGGCAGCACTTCGGTACCGGAATCATGAACGTTACAAATGAAATCAGATGAAGGGTATTTATAGTGATGGTAATTTCGCATGGAATTACATTGTGCTATTCCGTGCGAAATAGCTAGATGCTATTTCATGCGAAATTAGCCTTTCACACACAAACCCTAGATTTCTCGAACTACGTGCCCTGATCTAACATTTCTAATACAAGACTCGATACAAGACGAAGTCGACAGACGTATTGCACCAACACAAATGCGTATTATTTTCGACGACATTTTATAGCCTACAAGGAACGTCAATAACGCGAACTATTTATTAAAATAAATATAATCACTTTTATATTTATTTTCAAACACTTAACACTATACGGTTCTTTTATAAAATGAATGTTGTTTATATTTATTTCAAATATCAAACAACATGAATTCGTTTATAAGAATACATATAGTTTGTGTATTTATTTCAAAACAACAAACAATACGAAATCGTTTCATAAAAATAAATATAGTTTATATTTATTTCAAACACCAAATGACATGACTTCGTTTTAGAAAAATAAATATAGTTGATATATTTATAACAAACAATACGACTTCTTTTATAAAATGAATATATTTCATATATTTATTTCGAATATATAAAACAACGCGACGATTCTTTTATTAAAATTGATATAGTTTGTATATTTATTTTAAACAACAAATGGCTTGTACTCTTTTATAAAAATAGATATAACTTATCTATTTATTTCAAACATCAAGCGACCCGTATTCATTTATAAAACTAAATATAATTATATATTTATTTTCAAACACAACACCTCGAGGATTTTCTTATAAAATAAATATAACTTTTTTATATTTATTTCAAGCGCCGAAACGGCATATACGCATATTTTGGCGAATGTATACAAGACGTAATATATATAATACAAGTGTATTGTATATTACTTTCATACGAATGTTTCTATATACACAAACGACTTCTCGGGATGACGAGCGATCTTAACGATATATTTATATACTTTACTTATTTTTAAATCTCTCGAGAACTAAGTCTTTACAAGACTTATTAAACTATTACCGACATTAGGCGAAATTAACGAGTATAACTTACTCATTACTATTAAGTTATCAACTTACCATCGAATCGTTCGATTAACGATTCGGTAGAGCTCGGTGACACGTAGTTTAGTTACTGCGTTTATTTAGAAACTTCTAAGATATTCCGTGTTAGGAATATTGTAGAATGCACGCTAGCAAGTCAAGTCTTGGAAACGACATCACGAAGTCGTATTTAGCTAGCTTTGCACATGAACATTCAGGTGAGTTCATAACCCCACCTTTTTACGGTTTTACATTTTTATAAATGTTTTTGGTGTGGAAAGACATGCACGTTTTGTAGAAAACACACAAAGTTCTCGATGAACAAAGACTGCATATTTTAGACAAAGCACGTTTTGCAGGAATATACGAGGTTTTTGAATGAACGAAAACTCATATTTTAAGACATGTTACGAATGGATTTCAAGGAACTCAAATGGTTTACGAATGAATCATATTAAATATACCGGTTTTTACAAAACAAGTGCGTATTATCGAAATGTGAATGATTTTCATGACTAGGGATGGGATCGTCTGGTGATAATATAGAGACTGGGGAGTTGGTCTGAGAGACTGGGGAGATAGTCTGAGAGACTAGCTAGGTAATTCAGTCTGAGAGACTGGGGAGTTGGTCTGAGAGACTGGGGTAAAATACATGTTACAAAAGGATTACTTACAATACAATTGGTATGATTAGCCTAGGAAAGAACCATAGATCATGTGATTGGGTAGGCGTATACTTGAGGCCATCAATCCTCTTGTAGGACCGAGGGACATGAGTGATAGATCTATTTGGGTGTAGCGAGCCCCACCCATGATTCCGGGGAGTGGACCATGTGGTGACTATGTCTTCCAGCCGGAAGCCCGGTACAACTTTGCTAGGTTTGAGTCTTCCTACACCGTCACACATATCAGTGGCCTTGCAAACCATTGATAATCTTTTCCTTGTTTGCTTTTATACCGGGGTTTTACAAATTACATACCATGTTTTATACAAATTCAGAGCATAGGATTATGCGGGCATGGAGTCAAATTCAGGGTGGGCATTGACGGTTATACGAACATTACAAATACGAGAGTTTACAAATACATGGTTTTACGAACATAATGCGTTACCAATACAAAGTTTCCATATAACTTGACAAGAAAATGATTTCTAAATTCGTTTTCTCAATAATATTTCACAAACCGGTTATTCAAAAGATTATTTCAAATCTTTTACAAACAAACTATGAACTCGCTCAACTTTATGTTGATTTTTCGCATGTTTCTTTCTCAGGTTACTTTTTCAAGCTATGGCACGGTTGGAATAGGAGAACCATGTGGAGTCGAGTACTTAGCAGGCGTTCAATTTCTAGAAGTCTTAGCTTATTTGCTTCCGCTGTGCAATGAAGATACCGGTCCAGTCACGCCAGCTCTGATAATTTCGGGGTGTGACAGATTGGTATCAGACCGAGTCAACTCGGTTAGCCCTAGTCAACACAGCGAGTTGACTCAGTCAACTCAACCGGCCAACTCAGTCAATGTTCGACGCGAAGATGGGTAAAGTCTAACGACACGTTTAATATTTACGTTTTTATATATATTTTTTATCTTACGCGATATCGAGCTCAAACCGAACGGATTGGTATTTAGTTTATGTTACGTCGCCTTTGCAAGAGTTATTTATATTGATTATTGAACATTGGTTGAATTTTGAAAAGATAACGACACTTTAGTTGTCGGGGCCGTAAAAAAACAGAGGAAACTCTGCCCGTTTTTCGAGAAAATCCGTTAAACAATTCGCTTTTAATATAAAACAAAACCAATCGGATGTTACTTTTTTTCTTAAGCAAGATACAAATGCGTATTATTTTCAACGACATTTTATAGCCTACAAGGAACGTCAATAACGCGAACTATTTATTAAAATAAATATAATCACTTTTATATTTATTTTCAAACACTTAACACTATACGGTTCTTTTATAAAATGAATGTTGTTTATATTTATTTCAAATATCAAACAACATGAATTCGTTTATAAGAATACATATAGTTTGTGTATTTATTTCAAAACATCAAACAATACGAAATTGTTTCATAAAAATAAATATAGTTTATATTTATTTCAAACACCAAATGACATGACTTCGTTTTAGAAAAATAAATATAGTTGATATATTTATAACAAACAATACGACTTCTTTTATAAAATGAATATATTTCATATATTTATTTCGGATATCAAACAATGCGACGATTCTTTTATTAAAATAGATATAGTTTGTATATTTATTTTAAACAACAAATGGCTTGTACTCTTTTATAAAAATAGATATAACTTATCTATTTATTTCAAACATCAAGCGACCCGTATTCATTTATAAAAATAAATATAATTATATATTTATTTTCAAACACAACACCTCGAGGATTCTCTTATAAAATAAATATAACTTTTTATATTTATTTCAAGAGCTGAAACGGCATATACGCATATTTTGGCGAATGTATACAAGACGTAATATATAAAATACAAGTGTATTGTATATTACTTTCATACGAATGTTTCTATATACACAAATGACTTCTCGGGACGACGAGCTATCTTAACGATATATCTATATACTTTACTTATTTTTAAATCTCTCGAGAACTAAGTCTTTACAAGACTTATTAAACTATTACCGACATTAGGCGAAACTTAACGAGTATAACTTAATCATTACTATTAAGTTATCAACTTACCATCGAATCGTTCGATTAACGATTCGGTAGAGCTCGGTGACACGTAGTTTAGTTACTGCGTTTATTTAGAAACTTATAAGATATTCCGTGTTAGGAATATTGTAGAATGCACGCTAGCAAGTCAAGTCTTGGAAACGACATCACGAAGTCATATTTAGCTAGCTTTGCACATGGAAATTCAGGCGAGTTCATAACCCCACCTTTTTACGGTTTTACATTTTTATAAATGTTTTCGGGGTGGAAAGACATGCACGTTTTGCAGAAAACACACAAAGTTCTCGATGAACAAAGACTGCATATTTTAGACAAAGCACGTTTTGCAGGAACATACGAGGTTTTTGAATGAACGAAAACTCATATTTTAAGACATGTTACGAACGGATTTCAAGGAACTCAAATGGTTTACGAATGAATCATATTAAATATACCGGTTTTTACAAAACAAATGCGTATTATCGAAATGTGAATGATTTTCATGACTAGGGATGGGATCGTCTGGTGATAATATAGAGACTGGGGAGTTGGTCTGAGAGACTGGGGAGTTGGTCTGAGAGACTAGGGAGTTAGTCTGAGAGACTAGCTGGGTAATTCAGTCTGAGAGACTGGGGAGTTGGTCTGAGAGACTGGGGTAAAATACATGTTACAAAAGGATTACTTACAATACAATTGGTATGATTAGCCTAGGAAAGAACCATAGATCATGTGATTGGGTAGGCGTATACTTGAGGCCATTAATCCTCTTGTAGGACCGAGGGACATGAGTGATAGATCTATTTGGGTGTAGCGAGCCCCACCCATGAGTACGGGGAGTGGACCATGTGGTGACTATGTCTTCCAGCCGGAAGCCCGGTACAACTTTGCTAGGTTTGAGTCTTCCTACACCGTCACACATATCAGTGGCCTTGCAAACCATTGATGATCTTTTCCTTGTTTGCTTTCATACCGGGGTTTTACAAATTACATACCATGTTTTATACAAATTCAGATCATAGGATTATGCGGGCATGGAGTCAAAGTCAGGGTGGGCATTGACGGTTATACGAACATTACAAATACGAGAGTTTACAAATACATGGTTTTACGAACATAATGCGTTACCAATACAAAGCTTCCATATAACTTGACAAGAAAATGATTTCTAAATTCGTTTTCTCAATAATATTTCACAAACCGGTTATTCAAAAGATTATTTCAAATCTTTTACAAACAAACTATGAACTCGCTCAACTTTATGTTGATTTTTCGCATGTTTCTTTCTCAGGTTACTTTTTCAAGCTATGGCACGGTTGGAATAGGAGAACCATGTGGAGTCGAGTACTTAGCTGGCGTTCAATTTCTAGAAGTCTTAGCTTATTTGCTTCCGCTGTGCAATGAAGATACCAGTCCAGTCACGTCAGCTCTGATAATTTCGGGGTGTGATAACTGGGTCTCAAAACACTGTCTGTCTATGTACTGAACCCTGTCAGCATATTCCTGCTTTTTTTCCGTTAACTGTGATATCTGTGCTTTGTGCATCATGTATGCCAATATAGTTTGTATGTGATAATGATGTGACATTATGTAATAAGTGATGCACATGTAAATATGATGCAGTAATCAGAAAGCAGTTAAGTAATTTAGCACAGTCATTAAGCACTTAATTAATATTAATTAATTTTACGGATACCTGGATTTGTAAGGGTTGTCATATGGGCCCTATTGTCGGATCTGTGACTCCATGGAAGTTGTGATTAAGGTAAGCGTGCCGTATCATGTGTCATAAAATGGAACATAATCCCAGATTGTCTAAAGCGCTTTTATCGTGAATGTTTCAAATCATCATAGAAG
The DNA here is from genome assembly GCA_030545235.1 of Helianthus tuberosus. NCBI lineage: Eukaryota > Viridiplantae > Streptophyta > Magnoliopsida > Asterales > Asteraceae > Helianthus > Helianthus tuberosus. The sequence goes on from CM060367.1 coordinate 84,771,531, forward strand.
ACGTATCGGGTGAGTTGTGGTTGATTTATAGGAGGAGGTTATGAAACGAATATATGTTTATGCGAATTTAAAGGACAATACTGACAGAGGTGCTGGTCTTTTCTCCCACTGTGCAAACTTGAAAAATCTCACCATAACACATCTAATATGACACATGATAAAAGCGTTTCTTTAGACAATCAGGGATTATGTTCCGCAAATTGGGAACCACATATTCGTGTGTAAAAGCTTGGAAATATGAACGAATAGAGATCTGTATATACACCCTTGTTATTTGTTTACCACATGACACATGATAAAAACGCTTCTTTAGACAATCTGGGATTATGTCCCGCAAATTGGGAACCACATTGTAGACTGTTGGGCTTGAATGGTTTTAATAATACTTGAAAATGGAAATAATCGTGTCAAGATCTTTATCTATCATATCATCGACCAACTGCTCGAAATCCCTTTTGTTTCTCGGGTTCGCATTCGACACAACACAACAAAAAATAAATTCAAAAAAACTGTGGGCTGATACGCATCGTATAGGCCTATACGATGCGTATAAAGTCCGCCGGCAGACATAACCTGCACCTGTCAGTCTGCCATGTCTTTTACTTTATTTCAATACACATCGTATAGGCCTATACGATACGTATTGAATTGAAAAAAGTGTGTAGATAGACAGGGGGTGTGCCATTAGAAAACCCGATAAAAAAATAATACCACATATAATGCTTATAAAAAAAAAGCAGTAAACTTAAGTTGATATTATTGGTTCATTATGTGGTTACGGAGGTGTTGGCAACATAAGGTTCAATTGGTGTAGCGGTTAGTTCATGAGATGTTGTTAAAAGGTGCTTCTAGAGGTATTATTGGTTTATTATGTGGTTACGGAGGTGTTGGCAACATAAGGTTCAATTGGTGTAGCGGTTTGTTCATGAGATGTTGTTAAAAGGTGCTTCTAGAGGTGGTTAATTGTGTGGATCTCACAGGAGTCTCCCCCTTAGCTGGTTTAAGGGAAAGCGGGTTTGTAGCAGGACAGGCTATAAAGAAAGCGGAATCTAAAAATGTGGATAAACACGCTAAAGCATGTGCTGATAACCAACATGCATTTGTCCCCTTCGCCTTTGACACCTTTGGCTCCCTAGCTCCAGAAGCTATCCGTTTGTTAACTAGGGTCCAAAAGGTTGTTGACAGCAGTTGCTCATCAACAGGGGGCAGAGGTTTGTCTTTAATAGGCTAGGGTTTGCTATTCAGAAAGGGGTAGTGGCGCAGCTTGTTGCTCGCTTACCTGCGATATTGATGTAACTCGGCCAGTATTTTATATATAAAAATAGACCCTTTGATTAAAAAAAAAAAATTTAATTGTGATATAATAATTTCTTTTATTACTAGTTATATATTATCTATAATAAAATGTGAAACAAAGGTAATTATTTATTTATTAGAAAAAATTACACGATTAGTCCTTGTGATTTCTGTCAAATTTTAATGTCGGGTACTAATAATTTTTTATTGCAAAATCAGGTATTAACGTTCTAATTTGTCACAATGTTGAGTAGTAAGGCCAAACTTTGTCACAATGTTAAGTACTAAGGCCAAACCTTGTTAACTTTTTTGTTAAGTCTTACTAAAATAACTAAAATGCCCTTTAATAACTAGAGGGTCTTTTTTTCATTAATTATATTTGACTAAAAATAATTTAAAGTAATGTTTTCTGTTGTATTTATATTTTTTTATAAATTTAAATGAATTTGAAGTTTATTATTTATAATATGCTAGTAAAATAAACTTTTTAACTTAATCTAAATAATAAACTAAGTTAAGATTTATAAAAAATAACTAAAATAAATTTCCATTCTAAGAATATAACAGTTTTGTAAGTTGAAATAATATGGGGTTTTGCTTCTGTATGATAAAACGAACAAATAGCATGTAATATTCGTACCAGTTTGCGATGTTATGTACAAGAATTGCATTGCCGAAGTTCTGATATGCTAACGTGGCTCCGATCAGTTGTAGAGACGAAATTAGTTGTGAAATTGTGTGGTAATGAGGTCGCATTGGGTCAAGAGTAGTATATTTATACTCGAATTGAAGATATAACTGATCAAGAGGATAATGGAAATTTCAGAGTTAAACAGGCTAGCGGATTTATACGTGACACAAACGAGTTTGTTAGTTTTGATTATGATAGAGATAAATATTAAAGAAAAAAACGAGTTAAACATACAATTTTATGGATCCGATATGGTCAGAATCTGGCGACTTTGCCAGAGAAGACCCCCTGAAAGGCGGGCTTTCTTTTTGTTTGATTTAATAAGATTGGTTATTTAACACATATATTCCCTGTAATTTCTAAGTTTCACAAAATGACTAAAAACTTTAATGATTAAAGGGCATTTTACTCATTTAGTAAGACTTATTAAAAAAGCTAACAAAGTTTGACCTTATTACTCAACATTGTGACAAGGTTTGCCCTTAGTACTCAACATTGTGAAAAATTAAAACGTCACTACCTAATTTTGCAACAAAAAACTATTAGTACCTAAAATTGAAATTTGATAGAAACCACAAGGACTAACAATGTAATTTTTTCTATTTATTAAGTATTTAGATAGTATTTAATTTAAAAGTGCTTTATATATTATTATTATAGTTTAACGATATAAATTTTTTTTTTTCGTTCTTTAACTTTTTCTCCCTTATTTATAGTGGCGGACCCATAAATGTTTTTATGAGGGTGCAAAATATTTTTAAAAATTTTAGGCCCCTAGGTATATAAAAAGAATTCGATCCATATTGGGTCGAATCGGTTCGGGTCATGTAAATTTACAAAAATATATCAAGCTAAAATTTATATAATTATCAAAAACAAATCAAACTTCATTACAAACATATTTAAAATATCGCCATACGGGTTTACATTTTTGGAAATCTATCCAAAACATTATTTAGAGCTAGTTCCCTACTTATGGTTCTTATCGTATATACATCGCTCTATAAGTTCATAAAGCAACACTAAAGTACTAAACATATGAATCGCCCCATAATTTTCAATTTTACTTTTCTAGCCCTAGTAATTGTTGATTACTTATATCTTGTAAGTTTTAACAACAAAAAAATCATCTAAACAACAAAATCACCCTACTATAGTCTAGAACAAAAGAAAAAAATCAAAAGACATAAAATTTCAAACATTTTCATCATCTATATAACTTTATTTCTTCTAAAAATAACAATATAACATTAAAAAAACAAAGGCACCTTGTATTGTTTGGATTTCGATGGGTTTGGTGGCCGGATATTGACGAATTCCGGCGAGAAATTGGGTCACACCCCGACCCGCAGCAGAATAGTTAACCGGGGCATGATCCGATTGTTCATAGCTAATTACAGAGTATTTAAAAGTTGCATATTATTAAAAATTAAATTCACAATGTCACAAATATAAACAATAAATGAAATACAACAAATTATATTTAAACTTTATCAAAGCTAGTTTTAAATAGCTAGAATTACATAATGTTTTTAAATACATTACTTTTATCATCATTTTAATTAAAAATATTTAGTAAAATAATTAAAAAAAAACTTAGTTAAATAAAAAATATTTTTAAATATTATAAGAGTTAATTGTGGGATTAGTCCAAAGTAAATATGGTTTCTCCAAAGTAACAATGTTGGGTACTAAGTTTTGTAATGACAAAAATACCCTAAGTTTTCAGTTAGTATTTAACAACTATTAGTCTTAAGGCCCTAGGATGTTACAAAATCAAAAGTTAAAACCTTAGACTGTTATTTTAAACTATTAGTACCTGAGATTGTTACTTACCACAAGCCATAGTGGCTAACGGTGTAATTAACTCTATAGTTTATTTGGGTACATATCTGATAATTAAAATTGTAAAATCTCAATGATGTATAATATTTAAAGTTTAACCATGCATCATCTTGATCGTTGGCCTACTTTACATTTAGTTTATGTGTATTTTGTGTCATTCAAACAACAACAAGAAAATGTAGTTAATTATTAATTAAATCAATATTTTTAGTTTAATTTAATTCTCTATTAGTCCATCATCATTTTAGTTAAATGAAATATTATCACATCATAAGGGACCCGGGTGGGAGAAAATCTCCCCGTGATAAACAAGTTGCACGCGTGATACATGCAACCAAACAACCGCCACTGCTCAAAATTCACGCGTGGATTTCAATTTCCGTGATATATTTCACGCGTGATGGAAAAAGAATGTGAGGGGTGTGAGGGTGTATTGTTGGGTGTTGTGAGTGATGGTCATTTCCACTAAAAAAGGTTGTGAGTGATGAAATAATGGTTGATAACATGGCGGAACTTGATTGGATATTGTGAGTGATGAGTGGGTGATGAGTGATCACCACCCCTCCCCCTAATCGACCAACAGCCACCAAATTTGGTTAAGCATCAAAATTTCCACACGAGGGGGCCTTCACTTATATGGTTTGAAGTCCAATCCATAGAATAGGATAAAAAGAAAAATCCAAAAATGCTTTTAATAAAGTTAAGGATCATAATTTTCAAATGGGTTACCTAACTAAATCAGATTTATATTATATGCTTTCTTACTGTTTTAACTTTTAAACACCATAAAGATAACCACATAGTGAATAATGTTATCATTTTATTATACATGACACATCAAATTGAATATAATTTATGATATGATTGTATATTTATTATTACACTTGAATATAAATTAATATACACTCCTTATTTTTATTATCCCCCAATTAAAAAAAATATGAATTTGTTATTCAAGTGGTAAATATAATATAATTCGCAATATAATCATATCACGTGTACTTGATTTTTTTTAACGACAAATTTCTTTTAATCCATGTTATCTGTTGTATGTGAACCTAAGACCTCTCTCTCCTAAACCCAGATGTTTAAAAGCTTTGTTTTTACCAATAGACCACCACCCCATTGGGTTTCCCGCATACAATTTTTATGAGTCCATTTGGTTTGTATCCTTGTAAAGAATTCTTGTTCACTACTTGCAATTTCTTTCCGCTCTACTCCATAAAACTTACCATTTTGGCATTATTTGATTATGGGGTAGCGTACCAACATTAACTAGATAATCCTCAATCGACAAAGTAGTATCATCATTGTGGTCGAAACATGTGTCGTCTTACGAACCCACCTGAAGCAGGTCTCTTTAGCTTCCAGCCTCGATCGATGTATGTTGTTTCCACTTCGACTCATCTTTGAGTATATATCTACACATGTTCGTATAAGAGCTTTTTTTTTTGTAGTTACATGGACCTCCTCACGCGCCTTTGAAATCAATTAATCATAATACCAGCCACTCGGTTATTTGTATTCCTAGATGAACGGAAGATGCAATTAAATGTTGCCATGAGGGTTTTTTTTTTTTTTTTTTTACCATATGATAGTGAGAATGTTGGTTATATTGTGTTCTAACTACACATGAAGGTTGCCCTGCATGACATACTCATGGATCAGCTTCCTAAAATCAGTGCCCTTTTCGGCGTTCCCAGCTTTGGCATTGTTGAGAGGGTGGGGGGATTTTGAATTTAAAATTTAAAATTTCTTAATATCACCATATGAAATTTGTAAATATAATTTTGAAATTTGAATTCTGTAAATATAAAAGAAAACTAATAACAAAAAAAACCTCTGACCCAGACCCACTCAAAACTCATTTTTTACATGGATGAGGCATCATTTGATGCCAATATCGCCACACTCCAATGCTCAAGGACGCCCTCAAATGCCATGTGAGTCCAACAATACTAAAAACGAGGACATTACCCATCAAACAACCATATAATTATGAAATTTTAAGAGTGCTAGCTATGTGCAATATGTAGTACAGTAGAAACTCGATAAATTAATACTCGATTATTTAATAAACTCTCTAAGATAATATTTTTGCCGGTCCCGACTCGGGGATAGGGTGCTAAATTAATAATTCGCTAAAATTATAAGATAATACATTTTTGATAATTTCTTTAGACCCCATATAAAATATAAATTAATAATTCCTTATATATAGCATATTACATGAATGATTTATGAAAGTTTCTTGAAAAATGACTCAATTGTCTTTTGTTTTTTGTTGAAATCAATTTCCCCTTGAATCTCGTCTCTAATTTTCCTTAGCATGGTAAGAACTTCTGGTGTTGTTTGATATATTGAACACAAGAAGCATAATAAGATGGGAGATTGAAGGTTTCTTTCAAATTGGGCCGTTCATTTGATATACATGCATTGTATACAATAATTAAGTGGAAGCTTGAAAGGTGTTTGTAAACTAAGTATTCTACTATAAATTAATAAAATATTAATTAATATATAAATTAATAATTATTAATTTATCGATTAATTAATAACTCTTTTAATTAATAAATTTTGGTGGTCTCAAGTGTATTATTTTATAGAGTTTCTACTGTGTGTATATGCATTTTCAAGAACATAAAAAAGTTAGTTGAAAAATAAATCATTTTATAGTAAATGCACATGATAGTATATAACCAAAATGCACAACATATGTTTGAATTCTTATTACATTTTTTTTCTTTTATTTTAAAAATAATTTACATAGTATTAAGTTGTTTGTTTTCTATGCATAATGATGTTATACCTCATGCTTATACGGTTCACCATCATAACCCAATCTAACCTAACCTTTCATTAATAAATTAATTTTTTCTCTTCCACCTACAATACACAACCCAGCTAAATCCAACTTTTCACTCCCTTCACAACCTAACATAAACCAATATTTTATTAAATAAATATGATTTATAGTTATTGTTTACTATATAAAAACTAGTAAGATTACTTGTGCTATGTTGCGGGGTTTTGATCGATTTAGCTGAAAGAAATATGCTCAAAAGAATATCTATACATATTTTACATCCACCGAAAACGGAAACGTAAACGCTATCTTTAATATAACTATAACGAAGATGTACGTCAAAACGTAAACCGGCTTGAATTTATACCGGCACGTACATAAAAATAGGCACGTATAAAATATTGTTTTTTTAAGTTAAAGAATGGTACGACATGTTGCGGTGGTGTCAAAACGTAAAGTGACTCGAATTTATACTGTATAATGAAAACATATTATATTTGACTCGAGTTGTTTCCGAACAAAATTTACGTCAAAATGTAGATCAATTGAAAACGTACATAAAAATAAGCACGAAAACGTATTATATTTGACCTGGTTCATTTCATAAAAATATAAAATTTACGTTAAAATGTAGAACAACTTAAAACGTACACAATAATAAGCATAAGAACATATTATACTTGATCTAACTCATTTTCGGAAAAAAGTCACTTCGAAACGTAAATCAACTTGAATTTATACCGACACGTATATAAATATAAACAAACATGTAAAACACTAAAACTTGATCACAAAGTCCTTAAAAAGCTAAGAGGTTAGACTAATGGGTATGGGGGTCGGCTAGCCCCAGCTTGGTCCGGCGCCGAGCCCCCACACCGCCCCCCTTAGCCCCGGCCCGGCCCAAACGTCTCCCCCACGCCGATTCAGTCGAGGCCCTACATATGCAACTAGCCGTTGCAAACGGCTATTTTTTAAAAAAAAAATTCATTTTTCAATTTAAATACCAAATATCTCAACCATTTTTATACATTTCTATCCTTTCTACTCCCATTCTTCTCCAACTATCTTCCCTTTTATAAAAAAACACTCCATATTTTTTATACCTTTTTCTCTAAATCATGAATCCTTTCAACCCGAACAACCCCAACCCAAACAACCCCAACCCGAATAATCAAAACCCGAACCAACCTAACTTTTTTTCGACTCCCGCTTACAATCCGAGTATGGATAATTCGTGGGGTGCTCCGCAATTTCCTTTTTCGGGTTTCCAACAAACACCCAACGCATTCTCACAAATGTCTCAAGTTCAACAACTCCAACAATACCAAGCGCTACAACAAATCATGCAACGCAACTCGTTTGAACAACTCCAATCGCAACCGGTTAACCTTGACGATGATGATGATGAAGTCGTCCCCGAATCGCCACCGCAAGAGCTCAACCGAAAAAAAAAACAAGGGGAAGGGGAAGAAGGTTGAAAACGTACCCGAAACCGCGTCAAAAAGCGGTTCGAGAAAACAGGGGAGACCGTGGACGAAAGTAGAGGAGGAGGCGCTAGCAATGGCGTTTACTAAGTCCTCTACTAACCCGATAGTCGGTATGAACGAAAGTTTAATTTTTTTTTTAAATTTTTTAAAAGTTTATATTTTTTATTTTTTATAATGCATTGTTTTTTAAAATTTAGGAAACAATCAAAAGGGTGATAGTTTTTGAAAGAAGGCAACGGCTAGATTTCATGCGATTATGGAGAATAGCTCGGATCGTGATGTAGAAGCCGTCTCGGGCAAGTGGCGTAAAATGAGCAAGGTCATCAATAACTTTAACGCAATTTATAACCAAATTAGGATGAATCCTCCTAGCGGGAGTAACGAGACGGACATTCTTAACCTTGCTATCGCTAAGTGGGACTCTCAAAATGCAAAGCCTTTCCCGCACTTCCGAGCATGGAACGTAGTAAAGAACCAACAAAAATGGACGCCGATTCCAAATGAGGTAGCAACCGCCAAACGGACTAAAACTTCCGAGTCCGGAAGTTATAGTGCGGGAGGCTCCACCGGTCGTTGTCAAATCAACATAAACGACGACCCGGAAGATGACGAGGACGTGTTGCCCATTCACGAGGCGGAACGTCCCACCGGGAGGGACAAAGCAAAAAAAGAGGCGGCCAGAAAGCGCAAAGGGGCCGGCTCGAGTGGAGGGGGCGGCTCAGGTGGAGGGGGCGGCTCGAAGGCATCGGAGAAAATGGACGACTTGATAAACGAATTCCGTGAGTTCAAACAGTTCGCGGCCGAAAAATACACTCACAAGAAAACCGTGTCGGCCGACCAAGCTCGAGCGGAAGATTTTAGGATTATGAGGTTGGATCTCGACTCGGTTCCGGAGGCGGAACGAGTGGTTTATCAGAAGATGAAGGAAGAAGTGATGAAAAAATGGTCGTCGTAGGTTGTTTTTTTATTTTTAGGAAATCTAATTTTTTATTTTTATTTTTCGGTAATTTTTTTTTTAGGAAATGTAATTTTTTTTATGTTATGAAATGAAATTATTTATGTTGTTTTATGTTGTATTTTTTAATTTTTATAAAGTTTTTATTAAGTTAATAAATTAAAACTTATAAAATTATAAAATAATGAGGTGGGGCCCCATCCCCCACGAGCCTCCATCCCCCTCAAATATGATGGAGGCTCATCCCCCACGAGCCGCCTACGTGGCGGCTCAACCCATCCAAGCCTATCCTAACCATACCCAGTAGTCTTAAAAGTGTTAATACTGAAAATTAAAGAGTTAAAGTATAAAAGACATAAAAAAGACAAAGAGAGAAAAAGACAAAAAAATAATCTTTTAAAAACAATGTTCACAAATGTATATTATTGTATTATAGTTAATATTAGAAATAATAAAAATAATATTTATATTTTGGTAAATAATACACTATTTATATTAAATATATAAACAAAAGGTTAAAACATTAGTATTTATTTTATACTATATATATATATAGGGGATCACTAGAATGAGAACCACCACGAGTTATGAGAACCGCGAGAACCACACCCCACGGGGGGGCGTTGACCACGATTTTTTTTTACAACTAGATGCGTATATTTTAACAACATTCGTAAAAAAAAAAATTTAAACGACGCGGCCGAGGGGGTAGTTTTTTACACCCAAAGTTTGGTGTTTTTATTTTTTTTGTTTTTTTTACACCAAACTTTGGGTGTAAAAAACTACCCCCTCGGCCGCGTCGTTTAATTTTTTTTTTTTTACGAATGTTGTTAAAATATACGCATCTAGTTGTAAAAAAAATCGTGGTCAACGCCCCCCCGTGGGGTGTGGTTCTCGCGGTTCTCATAACTCGTGGTGGTTCTCATTCTAGCGGCTCCCTATATATATATATATATATATATATATATATATTGAAAGAACTATATTTTTAAAAAAAATTATATTTATATGTTCTAAAAAAACTAAGAAATATAGTGTATTTAGTTTTGTTTTTAAATTTAAATATTACATGTTAATTGAGTAATTAAAGTATTAGGGGAATTAGTAGTTAAGAAGTTCAAAATGGTGCACCAATTAAATTTACACATGTGGAATGATGTTTTTTTTTGAACGGCCGACGAATCCTCCAAATGGGCTACTGGCGAAATTCACAACATCGGGATACACTCGCCTCCGAACCGGGGAAAACCCTCACCTAGGGCCGAAGCCCGTGAACACTCGCCCGAAGGCACGACAGTGCGGTGAAGTAAAACCCGCTCAGTTCAAGGATCGAACTAGCGATCTCTCCACCTATTCTTCTAGTCTCCCATCATCACCAGGTGCCGCAGAAAATAATGGGGAGGGCAGGAATCGAACTTGGGTCCCTTAGAACACCAAGTCTCTCCCTTACCACTCCACCACCACCTCATTGGCCATGTGGAATGATGTTGGATTGCAATTTATGTTGCCATGAAAACCAGGTTGTGGCCTTTTCCTAAAAGGAATATTTTTTTTCTTTTTCGTTAAAATTCATATGGCAACCAATTCAAGAAAATGGTTAGCATAGCGGGTTGTCTTAGGGTGTCTTACAAAAAAAAAATAAAAAAAAATTAAACTTTTATCATGTTACACATTTCAGTCTAGTTTCTTCGCATTAACATGCTGCAACTTCAGTGTTGGTGGTCGTTGACGGTGGTATGACATTGGTAGGGTTGTTCATGAGCCGAACCGAGTAAGCGTCTACTCGTACCCTGCTCTAATTGAAACCAATCAGCTCGGCTCTGTTCAAATTTAAGGAAACAACCAGAAAATGTTGCTCGAGTTCGCTTGTTTTACAACCGAGCAACTCAGTTTCGCTCGTTTTCAATTTTAAATCAAATTTTAATATAAAGAATTCAAATTTAAAGTCACCATTGTTTCATTTTAAATTGTCTGACTAAAATGTTGATCAGTTCTGTTTAAACATGATGGAAAACAAGAAACACATACCTGTTATAGCATTCAAAGCAGTGGAGAATTCAGTCAGAGATCCAGCCATTGAGTTCGACATCTTTGTCAGGATGATCCGGTTCCTCCTTAGGGTGTAAAGTGATGATGGTGATGAAAACCGAAAGTAGGGTAGAATCGGTTATGGGAGAGAGATACGAATTATGATGTTATGAGGGTTTGTGATTGTGTAATTTGTCTAACCATTGAACTCTCTAATAATCCCCTTATTTATACACCCAAGAGGAAACCCAATTAGTTAATAAGGGTAATATGATCCATCAACAATTACCAACTAATTATTAATAGGTTATTAATATATTTTGATCTAATATAATATAAATGATTATAAAGGCTAAAAGATTAAATATTACATTAATAATATATTTAATCTTACATTCTCCCACTTAGCCGAGTAATCATTTATCATGAGTATTAGGTAAGCCTGGCCAGGAGTTAACACTCATTTTAGCCTTAAACCAAGAACTATAGCAGAGAAATACAGCCGTTGAATCATCATTCGACTCAGGACCCCCATTAGTCATACTATAGCCTCAATTTAAAACCTAACAGTTACGATCAAAATATGTATAAGCCCTTTAGCGTCTGATTTGTATTTATATTTGTCTATATGTCATTACACCGGCAGAACATATGTTAGAGACATACAAAATCAAACTGAGGAAATTTTATTAATTAAAACATAAGCTAGTACAATATGCCATTAAACAAGGTCTTTAGTAAGTCCCATATTCGATACATGTTCTTCGAAAACTTTAGGTGGGAGACCTTTAGTCATCGGATCCGCAAGCATATCTTTAGTACTAATATACTCAATACAAAGATTATTTTCCTCAACTCGTTCACGTACGAACAAGTACTTCGTATCAAGATATAAACCAGCTCCAGTCGAACTGTTACTGTTCGAGAAACTAACGGCAGCTGAATTATCACAGTAAAGCTTCAATGGTCTAGAAATGGAATTAACGATTTTGAGTCCAGTGATCAGATTTCTAAGCAACATTCCATGAAAGGTTGCGTTGTAAACAGCAATATATTCTGCCATCATTGTGGAAGTTGTAGTTAACTGTTGTTTATGACTCTTCCATGAGATAGGTCCGCCTGCTAACATAAAGATGTAGCCCGAAGTGGATTTCTTGTCATCTTTGCATTTAGCAAAGTCAGAATCAGAATAACCTACCACTTCTAAGTGATCACTTCTTCTATAAGTCAGTTTATAGTCTTTCGTCCCTTGCAGATATCTAAGGACCTTCTTAGCTGCTTTCCAGTGATCTAGGCCAGGATTAGTCTGATAACGACCTAGCATTCCAGCAATGTAAGCGATATCTGGGCGAGTACAGACTTGAGCATACATCAGGCTCCCGACTACTGACGCGTAAGGTATCTGGCTCATTTGCTCCTTTTCAACATCTGTTGTCGGACACTGAAATGAACCGAAAACATCTCCCTTAACTACTGGAGCGACAGAGGGTTTGCACTGTTGCATGTTGTAACGTGTAAGGACACGATCTATGTAAGTCTTTTGAGACAATCCTAAGATCCCTTTGTGTCTATCTCGGTGAATTTCGATGCCAATGACGTAAGAAGCATCTCCGAGATCCTTCATGTCGAAGTTATGCGAGAGTAACCGCTTCGACTCATGCAACATGTCTAAACTATTACTTGCCAATAGAATATCATCTACGTAAAGGACAAGTATAGTAAAGTTACTCCCACTCATCTTGAGGTAGGTGCATTGATCCACTTGATTCTTCATAAAACCTTGCCTCTTCATGACTTCATCAAACTTGAGGTACCATTGACGTGATGCTTGTTTTAACCCATAAATGGATTTCTTCAACTTACAGACTAGATGCTCCTGACCTTCAGGTTTAAAGCCTTCAGGTTGTTTCATGTAAACATCTTCATCTAAGTCTCCGTTAAGGAAAGCAGTTTTGACGTCCATCTGATGCAGCTCTAAATCAAAATGAGCTACTAGGGCCATAACGATCCTTAATGAATCTTTACGAGAGACAGGTGAAAACGTCTCTTGATAGTCAATTCCCTCTTTCTGAGTGTAGCCCTTTGCAACCAATCTCGCTTTGTAGCGTTCAACGTTCCCATTCGGATCCCGTTTTGTTTTGAACACCCATTTACAACCTACAGGTTTGGCACCATTGGGTAATTCGACTAAATCCCAAACGTCATTTTTCTTCATGGATTCAAGCTCATCAATCATTGCTTTGTTCCATTCAGAAGACTGATCACTGCTAATGGCTTCATTATAAGAGATAGGATCATTGAGCTTTCCAGCATCCATTTCAGTCAGGTAGGTAACATAATCATCCCAATTAGTAGGCCTTCTTTGCCTAGATGACCTCCTGAGTTGATTATCGGGTTCAGCGTTGTCTTGGTTTTGAGCGTTTGATGTGCCTTCGTTATGAGGTATAATGGGTTCTGATTGTGGAGATGTAGTTTGTGCAGTGGCTTCAGGTACAGTTGTTGCATGGGGTACAAGAGGAGTAAACGGAGTAATGATAAGCGACGAGTCTCTCCCCCCCCGCGTCTTGTACTTCTTGCAATTCTTCGTAAGGGTTGGTACTGCTCCCACTGACCTTGAAATCCTCTAGGAACGCAGCACGCTTGGTTTCAACAATACGGGTGACATGGGAAGGACAATAGAAACGATAACCCTTCGAATGATTAGGATACCCGATAAAGAAGCAGGTAACTGTTTTAGGGTCAAGTTTCCTTAGGAAAGGATTGTAAAGTTTTGCTTCAGCAATGCAGCCCCATACTTTCATATATTTAAGACTCGGTTTCCTTCCTGTCGAAAGTTCATAAGGAGTTTTAGGGACAGACTTAGAAGGAACTCTATTGAGTATATGAACAGCTGCTTTTAACGCTTCAGTCCAGAGGAATAATGGTAAATTAGTGTTGGCTAACATACTGCGCACCATGTTCATAAGGGTACGATTTCTTCGTTCAGCGACACCGTTCTGCTGAGGTGTACCAGGCATGGTGTATTGGTTCACAATCCCCTGGCCCTTACAAAACTCATAAAATGGACTAGGAGCTTGACCCACATCAGTATGTCTTCCATAATATTCACCGCCTCTATCTGATCTCACAACTTTAATTTGACGATCTAATTGCTTTTCAACTTCAGCTTTATAATCTTTAAAAGTTGTAAGAGATTCAGATTTTTCCTTTATAAGATACAAGTACATGTAACGAGAATAATCATCAATGAAAGTGATAAATGAAGTATGTCCTGTTATACCAGCAATTTGATAAGGACCACTAATGTTAGTGTGAATGAGTTCTAATAAATTAGAGCTCCTAGTGGCACCTTTCTTATTTGCTAATGTCATTTTGCCTTTAAGACATTTGACACATGTTCCAAAATCGGTAAAATCGAGAGGAGGTAAGACTTCATCCTTTACGAGACGATTTAATCATTCTCTTGAGATGTGGCCTAAACGTTGATGCCACAACATAGATGAAGTCTCTAAGTCTCAAACCTGTTTCATCTTTGTGAGTGATTCATTAATATTATATGACAACAAAGATTTGGAAAAATTATCATCTAGTTCTAATCTATAGAGACCACCATCCAGAATACCAGTACCATAAACAATGGAATCATAGAGAATAGAGAGTTTGCGATGACCATGGGAAACAACAAAACCGTCCATGTCTAACTTTGGTCCTGATACAAGGTTCCGAGTTACCTCAGGAACATATAAGGTATCATAAAGTTTAATACATAAACCAATTTTCAAAAATAATTGTAATGTTCCTATGGCCTTCACTTCTAATTCTCGATCATCTCCAACTTTAAGTGTTCTTTGGTTTCTTCCCAGCTTCCGGATTGTAAGGAATCCCTGAAGTGAATTGGTAACATGTACCATAGAACCAGAATCAAACCACCAAGAATTAGCAGGAACATTTAAATTAAAGGACTCAGGTATCATGAAAAAATCGTTACCTTTCTTAGACAGCCACTCCTTGAAGTCAGGGCATTCCTTTTGCTTATGTCCTGTTTTCTTACAGAACTTGCAGTAGGGTTTGCCTAAGGAGTTCTTAGAGCTGGAAGGTGCACTTGTATTAGGATTTGGATTTGGCTTCTGAACCTTAGAAGCATCCTTTCTTTGATAATTGTTCTTCCTCTTCTTTGACCTGGAGGTGGTGAAGTTAGCAACATCAGTATGGCGATCCATCTTCATACGCTCTTCCTCCTGCACGCACATAGCGATCAGCTCACTCATCGTCCATTTGTCCTTCTGAGTGTTGTAATTGATCTTGAATGCTTCATAGGACGAAGGAAGCGAAGTGATGATGAAGTGAACAAGAAAACCATCACTGATCTCCATCTCTAGGCCCTTCAACTTATTGGCCATGTCATGCATCATCATGATGTGTTCGCGAATGCCGCTCCTCCCATCATACTTAGTCGTCACCAGCTTGAGGATAAGAGTGCTAGCGTGTGCTTTTGATGTTCCCTTGAATTGATCCTCCACAGAAGCCAAATAGGTTTTAGCATCGTCAGAATCAGGAATGGCCCCTCTGATTGAGTTATGAATGGACTGCTTCATGAACATGAGAGACATGCGGTTACACCTAGTCCACTTATCATGAAGTAACTGCTCAGCAGCAGTACTTGTAGCAGTAAGGTCCGCTGGCTTATTCTCTCTTAGAGCATAGTCAAAGTCCAAGAGTCCAAGTGTAAGCATGAGGGCATCCTTCCATGCAGCAAAGTTATCACCAGTCAAAGGTGGAATCCCCTGATTGGGTGCTGATAGTGGAAATAAGGTGAGCAAGTTATGATACTAAGAAAGAAGTCTTAATGTGATCTAAGGGCATGTTATACTAAGGCAGGCATAAGTAATGACCATTTTAATTATGAAGCTGTGATAATGTCTATTACTAACATCAAAATAATAGACTTAGTAAAATTCTATTTAAACGAAGACAAATCAGCTTTGGCCAGAAGTGTAATCATTTAAATATGTGTGCAAAGTAATTGTGACAAATCAGCTTTGGCCAGAAATGAGACAATCACTTTAGTTATGCACTTGTCAAGCATGCTAAACATAAATGAATTAAATCAGCTTTGGCCAGAATTAAGACATTTCACGTTTGTAATGCATACTTAACATAGCTTTTTATAATACTTGAACAATAAATAGATGTATTAAATCAGCTTTGGCCAGAATTAATACATCAGAAGCTCATTCAAGTTAAGCTATTTTGGTTTTGTAAAAATTATCTGATTCTGATTAATTAATTAAGTATAAACAAAACCAAGTTTTTAGGTCACATTAAACAGCTTAAAAAATAATGAGGTTTCGAGTCTTGTGCGATCAGTAATGCCTTGTGCGATCGGTAATGCCTTGTGCGATCGATAAGGCCCAAAACTTGTGCGATGTAAATAAAGCCCAAGTCTTGTGCGATCAGTGAGGCCCACAATTTGTGCGATCAGTGAGGCCCAAAATTTGTGCAATCAGTGAGGCCCAAAACTTGTGCGATTAGTCAGGCCCAAGTTTTGTGCGATCAGCACTATCTTGTGCGATCCACAGGTCTTGTGCGATCCATAAGTTCTTGTGCGATCAGATCACCTTTTTTTTTTGTGTGTGATCTGATCTTGTGCGAATGTCTTGTGCGATCAGATCATATTTGATCTGATCTTGTGCGACTGTTAAGGGACTTGTGCGATTATGATTTCGAAACCACTATTAATGCTGTTTATTGTGATAATTAACTGAAAATCGAAATTTGAGGGATTGTGGGATATTGTTTCCTATTTTATTTCTGATCTAATCTTATCAAAAGATTTCGAAAATAATACCTGAAAATCCATTAACAGTTTTCGAAAATTTAATAGATAAAATTAAGATCAAAATCATGAAAAACACCCACTAATCCAAATTATATTCCAAAATTTATGGAATTTTCGAATTTTCTTAGAACATAATGATGAACCCTAAAAAATAAAACATAATTCTGGAAATCCGAAACCTGAAATTTAATGGTTTTGTAATTGATTTCGTGACAACAAGTTTAACCCTTTATGATTTCGAGTCAATTTATCAAATAACAGTTTCCGAAAACAGGGATTTCGGCAACAATGAACTCGAAAACAGTTTTGATTTTAAGACTTTAAAAAACTTCCGTTTTCCAGATTTTTGATCCCAGAATAATGGATACAAAATCAGAACTGATTTATCAACATATGCTCTGATACTACATGTTGATCAGTTCTGTTTAAACATGATGGAAAACAAGAAACACAAACCTGTTATAGCATTCAAAGCAGTGGAGAATCCAGTCAGAGATCCAGCCATTGAGTTCGACATCTTTGTCAGGATGATCCGGTTCCTCCTTAGGGTGTAAAGTGATGATGGTGATGAAAACCGAAAGTAGGGTAGAATCGGTTATGGGAGAGAGATACGAATTATGATGTTATGAGGGTTTGTGATTGTGTAATTTGTCTAACCCTTGAACTCTCTAATAATCCCCTTATTTATACACCCAAGAGGAAACCCAGTTAGTTAATAAGGGTAATATGGTCCATCAACAATTACCAACTAATTATTAATAGGTTATTAATATATTTTGATCTAATATAATATAAATGATTATAAAGGCTAAAAGATTAAATATTACATTAATAATATATTTAATCTTACATAAAAATGTTGCTTGTTTTCAGTGGTCATTCATTCAATATACATACTAGCTCAATCGTCTGAACAGTGAGCCGTGAGCGTCATTGATTAGTTAGACGGTGTCCTTGCGAATTGTGATGGTCGTGAGCAGTGCGACTGCGGTTGAAGTGTGAAGTGTGACTACGTGAAGCTGCGACTGAACACTGAAGCATGAAGACGTGAGGTAATTTGAGCGGGCGATTCAATTTAATATTTTTTAGTGAACGTGTGAAGTCAAATCCAAAAGAAATTAGGTTTAGTGACTTAGATTTGGTATTGGGCTATTGATAATTTGGGCTAAATCCATTTACAATTCCAATATTCAATATGGTGATAATTAAAAAATAACTATATATTTGTGGATGTAAAATTAAACCGATCCGAGCGGACCTTTACTCATGCTTGACTCATTTACAAACCGTATCGATCAACACGTTTACAATAGAGCGAAAAAGCGAGCGAGCATTTTCTGAGCAAGCGACGAGCACGTTGTCCAGCCCTCGGCATTGGTGCTATTTGGCACAGTTTTACACCTCCGCCATGACCGGGGGTGAGTAGCGCTTAATATTTCGGCCTAATTTTTGTGCATTGACACGCCGCAACAGCCGTGCTTGATTCAACGTGTATACATCTACTTTTCTTTGGTTTTGTTTTTTTATCATTTTTTTCTTTTGTTTTACGAATTTTTCCAATGTTAGTGGTTGCTGATAATGGCGTGACATTGTTGTTACTTGGCATGGTTTTACGCCTCCACCGCAACACGAGTTCCTTAATACTAGTTTAATAAAAAAAACATTATATAATTAAATAAGCATCAAGTTTTCCAGACGAAGGTGGTTTCACATATATGCTTTTAAGTCCAATCCGTGGAAAAAGGTTAATAAAAGAATTATCCAAAATGCTTTAAATAAAGTTAAGGTTCATAATCTTCAATTTTGTTAGCCTAAGTAAGTGCCTAATTAAATTTGATAAGTTAGATGTTTTATTACGGTTTTACTCCTATCATATTCAGTGCCAATAGCCCAATAGGGTATCTCAGTTTAAAGTAGCACATAACTTTTTTAGCTTTTTCATACAAACTAGTAATAAGACCCGCGCGCGTTGCGGCGCGGGTACTTCGCAAATAGCGAATGGATTAGTCCAAGCGTTACGTGATGTGTTGATCATATGAAAACGCACGTTTTGACATATCCGATTGAACTCAATGTATCCTATTGTTGCATTGAGATTCGATCAAAACGTAACGTAAATCAAATTTATATTGTACAATCATAAAGTATTATACGTGACCCGACTAACTCGAATTTATATTGTAAGGCCAAAAACTCTCGAGGGGGTCAAAGTGGCATTTACAAAGTTCGTAAGAAGTTAAGTTAGTTAAAAATTGCATTTCCTAAACTTGAGAGCTAAGAAAGGGTAAAGATAAGATTTGATAAAGTTTTGGGGTAAGAAGGAAACTATAACAAAGTTGGGGCTGAAAAGGAAACTACGACAAAGTTAGGGTGTCAAAAGCAAACTATTTGTAAAATGGAGTAGTAGTTTAGGGACTAAATTTGCCATTTTATGAAACTTTGAAGCTACCAAAGTCAAGCGGCAAAAATTGCAATATCGTAAAAGTATAGGGGAGGTACTCAAGCGTTATGTGATGTGTTAACCATAAGAAAAACACGTTTTGACGTATCCGATTGAACTCAATGTATCATATAGTTGTATTGCGATTGGATTAAAAGGTAAAGTAAATCGAATTTATATCGTATAATCATAACGTATTATACGCGACCCGACTAACTCGAATTTATATCGTCAAGCCAAAAATTCTCGAGGGGGTTAAAGTGGCATTTACAAATTTCATAAAAAATTAAGTGGTTAAAATTTCATTTCCTAAACTTAAGGGCTAGGAAAAGGTAAAGATAAAATTTGATAAAGTTTTGGGGCAAGAAGGAAACTATAACAAAGTTGGGGCTGAAAAGGAAACTACGACATAGTTGAGGTGTCAAATGCAAACTATTTATAAAATAGAGTAGTAGTTTAGGGACTAAATTTATCATTTTATGAAACTTTAAAGGTACCAAAGTCAATGGGTTAAAATTGCAATACCGTAAAAGTACAGAGGAAAATAATACCTTTTTAATCGTATATTATTTTATTGTTTAATTGTTTATAGTAAATGACATATTGACATGTATTAAATTGCAATACTAAATAAAGTATTATTTTGTATTTCATAGAATATTGTTGTGCATGGATAGATCGGTGGGTATACCACCGACTTTCTCTTTTAAGAATAAGTAGAATGAGTTAAATCGAATCTAATTCGGGTTGCATGAGACGCTATTTTAATACTTAACGTTGAGAGGTTATTAGAACACGGGTAATGGTTAATGCCCCCTAAAGGTCATTTTTTATCATATCACCATCATAATGTCCTTTTAAAAAAGTGTAACTGTTAATACCCTTTAATGCCTATTTAATTCATTGTTTTCTATTATTTTTCCTCTTTAGGCATTATTCTAGAAATGTCTCTTCCTTTTCATATACCTATAATATCAAAGGGGACGGTGTTGAGGGTATTATCAAACCCTTTTACGCCTCTGCAATGCCCATTATGCACGACCTTAATATATAAATCTTAACCACCACAAGTGGCCTAGTGGTGGAGTGACTTGGGTTCTCCAATGGAGACCCAAGTTCAATTCCGATTAGTGCCACTTTGGTGGCCACCGACACCCGCTTTAAAGCCGGACCGAGGACACTCGAGGTCTCGAGTTTGAAACATGTTTCTTACCCCTCTTTGATGGCTATGGGTATTTGCCGCCAGGGATCCTTGTCGGGTGGTGAACTGGGAAGGGAGATCCCTTCCGCGGTCAGGGGTTCCGTGCAATTACCCTTTTTTAATATATAAATCTTGTTATTAGCGCACATATAAATTTGAACACACTAATTACATGTATTAAACTCTCTATTCTCTCTTTCTTACATTCTTATTTTTAAATCTAGTGAGTATTTATAAAGAGTGTCTTAAAATTCTTATCTCTTCGAATTTCTGATTTTGCAATCTTATATTTATATCGATATATGTAAACCCAAATTGTTTGTAATTAATTAATACCGATATGTGTAAGATTTGTTGTAGTGTTATATAAGACCGTGCGTAGTCGTTGGGGTGAATAATGCCTCATCCTTGGGCGTTGTGCGTCATGTGTCAGCCTAGTCAGCAATGAGACGTTTTTCTAAAATGTGTGTAGTGGGCATTATGTTAAAAAAAGGGGTGCAAGTAAAATTAAATAAAAAAAAAACATCAAAAAACTTTATTGGACAAAAAAAAAGTAGAACATCACTGATTGGCCAAAAACTTTTAAACATGGGCGTGGAAAATACAACGCCAAACACCAAAAATTCAAAAAAAAAAAAAAAACCGCCCCAGGGGGCCGATCTTGGGCGTGTTTGGGCGTTTTCGAGCATAAGAACGCCCTAAAATGGAGCCACTACACACGGTCTAAATATAACTCTTCTTGTTTGACTTCGTAATCATTTTATCTAATCTTTTTTCATATAATCTCTTTATTGAAATAAACTTTAGTGTGTTTGTGGAACTTTATCAAATTTCACAGTCACAAACCATTCAAAGATGGCTTTTAGACCGGCGAAACGCACAACCATTTATCTCTTGTTCTTTACAAGGATTTACTGTTAAGTGAAATAAGTTTTAGCTTTTGTATAAAATTTTCAAGTACAAATAGGGTTAAATTCTCTTAAGAGGTGATCATTGTTGTAAGAGATAATAATCATTCTTATGATTGTAATCGAACCTTTCAAACACTATCTCTAAATCTCGAGTTCAAGCAATAGATTTATTTTGTCTCTCGAACTTAGTTTAGCTTCATATAGTTTCGGTATATGAAGCTTGGGCTTCAACTCCTTTGTTAATCGAGCTCTAGAGATGCCACATGTCAAAGAAATATTTGAAAGAAAAAAGTTGACACCAGTTGAAAGTTAATCCTAAAACTTGTATGAGTTGAAAGTTGAAGGGCTAAAGTGAAAGACTGATATAATTAGTTTTTATTAAAGTTTGGTTTATTTTAGATAAGTCTTGGAGAGAAAGTTTAGTATTTGTTTTAGGAAATGTTTAATATCTTGGAGAGCAAGTTTAGTAGTATTATAGATAGGGGTCTAGGTTATTGTTTTTATTTGTCCCTTTCTTTGTAAGTTCGTATCTTTGTTTGATTGAATAGAAAGAGTCGCGGGTTTGTCCCCCCAATATCTCGTGTTCTTGTTTGTTGATACTATTGTTTGAACCGTCTGGGCCAACAATTGGTATCAGAGCTTTGTCTCGTCTACACGAAAGAAACAATTCGCATAATAGGTTTGATTACCCATCGCCGTTGCCGTTTCTTATCGCGGTTCTTTATTGTTCCGGTTGGTTTGCGACAATTAGAAAGTCCTTTTAATGGAGTGCTCTGTGTTCAAAGCAGATTGTTTTAAGTTTGTTGTAAAAAAAAAGGAGTATAAAAAAGTGTTGCCATTGATCTCGATCAAATTAAAAAGAAAACAAGCAATATTTTTTCCTTGATCGTGCTTTTGGTCTCACCCAATGTTTTAAAAACCGGTTTTTTAATCATACCGGGTTGGGCTAAAACTTGGTTTAACCAGTTTAACCGGGTTGTACCGAGTGGTTTAACCGGGTTAACTAATTAACTCTATATTACCAACATGAATCTCAACCAACAAGTTGCTGAAATTAATAAATGTCAGAAACATACTAAAATCTACACATTATAAATCACATTCGAAAAAATACCCCAAAATAGATTAAAACCTATACATAAAATATGGCAGAATCAAAATTTAATAGTAACACATGTTTTCACACATGTCAAGACCTCCCCAACAATCATAATATACTATATACACGTGGAACCCTACTATATATATACATGATTACTAATAACTACTAAGTAATATTATATACTATTCAAAAGAGTGAAACCAGTAGCAGCACAATGACGTACCTGAAATATTGAATGAAACTGGAAGCCACGAAGTGATGAAGACGAAGGAATGGAAGTGATGAAGACGAAGGAATGGAAGTGATGAAGAGTTGAAGACAAAGGGATGAAATGATGAATGATGCACCGATTGCACCGTATACCAAGGAAGATTGATATGCGCTAGGTTATGGAGTAAACTAATGGGCTTGATGAAATTGTAAAAAAAAACCCAAAATTTACCTTGGGCCGGTACCGGTTTACCGGTTCAAACCGGTATTTCACATTTTACCGGCGGTACGAATCGCATACCATTTCCAGGTTTTACCGGGGTGTTTCGTACCGGCTAAGCATCCGGAATCCGGTATTACCGGTATAACCGGCCGGTACGAACCGGTTTTTAAAACATTGGTCTCACCAAATAAAAGAGTATTTTTGTTTGACCAAAAAGAAAAGGTTTGACTGAGAGTCAACAATTATTCGTATACGTAATTCTTTTGCTGTTCACGTCGAGTGAAGGTAACAAAAATAAAGAAAACAAAAAGAAACAGATTCTTTTTGGAGGCTTTGTTTGATCGAAACCAAGAAAGTGCTTTGATCTCGTTTAGGTTCGTTTGCACGTAGAAAAGAAAAGACAAGCAAGTTTGGGTTTGTTTTGAATCCATGTTTTGAAAGCAAGTTCGTGTTTAGAAAGCAAGAAAGGAAAGTTTGTGGTGTTTGGTTATTTATTGGAGATTGGTTTCGGGATCGGGAATCAATTCCAACTGAAAAATAACACACCCGAAAAGAAATGAAAGCTAGAAAAGACACGATGGTGATGGAGGGACTACCAGTATTGACGAAATCGAACTACAAAGTATGGTCGATCAAGATGGAGGCATTTCTGAAAGACTATGGCTTTTGGGACGTTATTGAACCTACAGTCGACGTAGCTGTAGATGAAAGGAAGATGTACACCGCATTGGGGTACATATGTCAAACCTTGCCAAACGACATCTTGGTACAAGTTGGCATACTCATGAATGCTAAGGAAGTATGGCGTGCCTTGAAGATTCAATTTCTTGGAATCGATCATGTACGAAAAGAAGAACAGGAAAAAGTAGCTCAAGAAGCCGTTGAGAAAGAAAGATTGGATAAGATCGTTGAGAAAGAAAGATTGAATGCGATTGTTCAAGAAGAGCAAGCTCGTAAGAAAGAAGCTCAGGAAGCTGTAGAGAAAGAAGAAGCGTTCCAAGCTGTTTTGGAAAGAAAAGAAAAGGAAATATTGAATAAAGAAAAGGAAAGACTTGTTTTGGAAGAAGAAGAAGAAGAAGAAGAAGAAGAGAAGATGAATCTTCAGCGAAGCAAGAAACCTGCTACTGATCATGATGATGATGAGAGAAAAGATCTAGTACCGTATGAAATAAAGGGTGCAATTAACAAGTCTGCACAATTAGAACCATATGTGAAAGTCAACAGTCGAGCATCTGTTGAAGAAAAATCAGAAACGAATGAAAAGTTCAAGGGAATAGTCAGAAAGAAAAGCCCAACAGGGTCTGATAAAGAAAGAAAGGTTGACCCAGCTGAGAGTTTTGGGTCAAAGTCGAATGGCCAAGAATGTTTAGACAAGCAAAGAAAGAAAAGAAGAGTGAAAAAAAAGAACTTGTCAATTGAACAAGTGATGCAACAAATATGTGAAGATAGAAAAGTTAAAGAAAAGAAAGCGTTCAATGATTACGGATCTAAGATGAATGTTGATGGTTTGAATGATGAGCATGAAGAACCTGTTAAACAGGTTTGTTACAAACAAATGAAAAGAAAGAATAAAGACGGACCAATAATAGAAATTGAAGAGTTGAGAGTGCTATTTGGGATTCAAGACCTTGGCGGTACAAAGTCAAGAAAGTTTGGGCCGAGTTTTTGGATTAAGGGGGAATGTTGAAAGTTAATCCTAAAACTTGTATGAGTTGAAAGTTGAAGGGCTAAAGTGAAAGACTGATATAATTAGTTTTTATTAAAGTTTGGTTTATTTTAGGTAAGTCTTGGAGAGAAAGTTTAGTATTTGTTTTAGGAAATGTTTAATATCTTGGAGAGCAAGTTTAGTAGTATTATAAATAGGGGTCTAGGTTATTGTTTTTATTTGTCCTTTTCTTTGTAAGTTCGTATCTTTGTTTGATTGAATAGAAAGAGTCGCGGGTTTGTCCCCCCAATATCTCGTGTTCTTGTTTGTTGATACGATTGTTTGAACCGTCTGGGCCAACAACACCATGTGTAAAAAAGTTTTGACACTATATTAAAAAAGAATGCGACACCATATATATTTTTAAACACTATTTTATAGTTTATTTCTTACACTTTTTTTTTTTTTTTGCAAATCTCCTTTTTCAACGTAACCTGATGACGGGGGTAGCCCGAATCTCAATAAAATGACTAATATACATAACAGCTTAAAAGGTTAAAAGGTTGAGAGGTTCAATACGCGCAAACTCAGGAGAACAGTAAAAAGGACAAGCACAGTGTCCGGTCACATCAACACTTAACGTCTGAACCATTTCTGCACAGACAGAACATGTACATAGAGAACACCCTTTTGTCCGCAGGTCTAAACCCTTCAACCCCCAAATGGGCAAGTCCCTCACTGTAGCCACGGATCACTGGTCAAAGGCTTCCTCTTATAGAAGATTCTTTCCCTATAAATAACAGCCTCTTGCCATCCATTCCAGCCATTCCAGATCAACTCAGATCACCCTTGATCTCTGATCTTACTTCTCCTCTCTAGAACTTGCTCCATGCTTGTTCTATTCTCGGCTCACTACAATATTATCTCACTTAACATAGACATTCTGGGTTGAACCCTTCAATCCAGAATTCAAAGTGAATAATAACAAAGTGATCCGCCTCCACGTGCAACAAACGTGGGGGGACCCCACGACCTGCGTTAGGCTGATCGAAACCTTGAACCCTTTTACCCTGGAGATATCGCTACTATCTTTGGTCTATTATTTGTTGCATCAACAAGTTGGCGACTTCACCACCTCTCTCCACGCAGGGGCAGTGGGGTTAAACTTCCTATCAATACCATATTCCATACAAAATAAATCTACCTCCTCTTGTGTTAACCGGGAAAAAGATTTTGCTAAGTCCTTACGAGCACCCATTCTTGAAAACAAAAAATGAAGAAAGCAAGATGTAAAGAAACCGGAACTAACCTTAGAGAAGGAGAGAAATGGCAGAAACTTGAGAGAAAAAAGAACAAAGTGATGTTTATCCAAAGTAAACCGTGTAAATAAATGAGATATGAAAATATAAAAACCTACGAATAGGGGTAATAATGGTAAACAGTAACTTCTGCAAAACCGCCACCCTCTCAACTGCCATACATCAATCAAATCAATTGTCAGTTATTTAAAATTCAAATTCAAATATTAACTGACTTCAACCTTTCAAGCCTTCAACCAACGAACCCTCGAAACCTTCAAGCCTACAAGACCAACGGTGGTAGCTGGACTGGCTAGGCAAAATGGTTGAAGGGTTCAACCTTGCCTAACGCAGGTCGTGGGGTCCCCCCACGTTTGCAAGACGTGGAAGGAGGTTTACTAGTATATTGTTGTTCTTTGTTATGGATCCTCCTCTGAATTGTACTCAGATTCGGAAGTGATAGCAAAGGGAATGTGTGTGTTGGATGTGAAAGGGAATGACTTGTGTGAAACAAGCATTCGATGTGAATGACCAGAGATTAGAGAATCCGAGTTGGTCAGGAGATGGTCTCTGAAGTAAATGAAGTGTCAATTTATAAGAGAAGACATCTCCCGAAGTAGAATGTATTAGACTAGTAACCTTGCTTGCAGTGGAGGGTTTCCCCTTTCGGGGGTTGAAGGCTTTTGACCCCCGGATAATAGCGTGCATTGTGCAGACCTGCTTTGCTTTTGCGGCTGTGGGTTGGTGAAGCGATCTCCAGATGTGACTGGCCACTGTTTGCTTTTCCCATACCACAGCTTTACAACCATTGAACCGTTTAACCATTTGAGCGTTTACATATTTAGTCATTTTATTTAGTCTTTGGGGCTACCCCCGTCATCAGCCCCCCAAGTCAGAGGTTTTTGGGTGATGAGCTCAAAGACTTCTGACTTTTATGTACGTATTTTATTGCCTGAAGGTTTCGAGGGTTCGTTGCTTGAAGGCTTGAAAGGTTGAAGTCAGTTAATATTTGAATTTGAATTTTAAATAACTGACAATTGATTTGATTGATGTATGGCAGTTGAGAGGGTGGCGGTTTTGCAGAAGTTACTGTTTACCATTATTACCCCTATTCGTAGGTTTTTATATTTTCATATCTCATTTATTTACACGGTTTACTTTGGATAGGGGCAAACTCAGGAGAACAGTAAAAAGGTTAAAAGGTTGAGAGGTTCAATTGGCGCCCACCGTGGGGCTACGCCGCTTACTTTATCTTAAAGACCAGTTGTGTAGCTCCATTTTCTCTTTACATCATGTCTGAAAGCGAGTCTCTCGGTCAGGTAAATCAAGTGCCTAACCACTCCAATTTAACACCAAATTCTAGTCGGATCTCACTGGTTAGATCTACACCTCTCTCTACTCCAGGAAGTACTCCAACGGGAACTTTTTCCCGGAGTTCATCTCTTTTCATACACCAACCGCATCCCAATCAGGGGTTGCATCTTCTCAAATCGGTGCAATGCGTACATCGAAATTCATATAACTAACACCCGAGGGAGTAGCTAGAAATTTCTCACAACTGAGATCTTTTCTCAACTAGCATGTGAGCCTAGAAAGGAAGAAAATGGTAAGAATAAGACTAAATTATGAGAAGTCTAAACCCTCATTAACACCTGGCCCTCCATCTCTTCCTTTAGCAGCTCACGTTCAGCCATATCTTACATTAAGGCTGGCCCTAGTGTGACAGACCAACCACTCAAGCCCTTTAGCTTTTGGGGAGGCCTAGTCCAGCCGTTTTTCCCTTATTTACCTCCCAACCCGTTACAGCCGGTGCACCTATCGAGCATGAAACCACTCTTGATCAATTATGGCAGTCACCGGCTTCAGGTGTTCCTCCTCCCATTGCTACTTCGTGGCCACCCTATCTTTGGCTCGAGGTACGGCCATGAGCACATCCATGGGAATGCCTTATACAGTACCATCAGAAAGCCTTCAAGGCTTTAACCTTATGACCCAGCTGATGACACAGATGATAACATCTTTTACGATTACAATCAGAAAGCCTTTAAGGCTCTAACCTTATGACCTAGCTGGTGACACGGATGATGGCATAAATTCCTTTGCAGCACGTGAAAGCTGGATGATGACACATGAAGCCTTCAAGGCTTTAACCTTAACTTAATCAACCAAGTGCCAACCACTCACCAGGGTACCTCAATCGGTAACCCAGCTTCAAGGGTAGTAGAAGACCTCTCAAAACCCTACAAGCCCAACAACTTGTCTTGCTTCTCCCAACAAAACGTTGATTACGAGTTTCAAACCCAGATAAAGATACCATCACGGTACTGAAGACTACCTCCAAATCTTTGTCGGAACTGCAAGAATTGAAAAATGACCCAACTCCGAATGTTGTCTCATGTTCAGGCAAACCCTCGAAGGGTCTTCGCGCATATGGTTCAATGACCTTCCTGGACGAAGCGTTCAGGCCTTTGACAATCTTAGCAAAAGTTCCCTATAAAAACATAGGTATGTCAAGAACTCCACGATAATCTTCCAGATCAAACAACGTGATGATGAAAGTCTCAGAGACTTCATCGAAAGTTACAAGAAGGAAGGATTAACTTACACCGATGAAAAGATTAGGGTTGTAGGGTTCATGAATGCTATAAATTCCAAATATCTCACAAGAGACTTCAATAAATGCCTGCCCAAAACCCTTGAAGAAACACTCAAAAGGGCTGAAGCCCACATTCGAGGAGAATAAGCTGTAGACATCAAGGAAAAAAAAAAGAGAACTCTTAACTGGAGCTTCCAGTATGGCTCTTATGACAAATGGTTCAAAGGTTCAGATTCCTGAAGGCCTGAAGGCCGGAACCCTCCAAGCCGAGAAAAAACCATAAACTTTACAGCCTTAACCAAGGCTCCATAAGAGATCTTGGCAACCGAAGAGGTAAAACACAGCTTACGTCCTCCTCCACCTTTACCAAAAAACAAAAGATTGAAAAAATTAAACCAGTATTGTGAGTTTCACGAATAGAAAGGTCACCATACCAATAATTGCTTCCAACCCAAAAAGAGGATCTAAAAAGCCGTCAAGTCCGAACTGGCTCACTTGGTTAAAGGGGTCAAGGACAAAATGGTTGAAGAAAAAGTAGGAAGTGAACATGGTCGACCTTAAAAACAAAGCTTCCCACAAACGCCATCATTTCAAGGCATGGGAACGTCAATATGTTTGCTTCCCACCACCAGAAGGAGAGTTACTTTCAAACCCTCTGGTGATGGAAGCCAACATATGATCCATCAAGACACAAAAGGCTTACATTGACACCGGTGCAACCACCAAAGTCATGCTTGAGAAATGCTTTAACCCTCTCAGCGACGATGAACGTTCAAAGCTTCAACAGTTTGGATCCTCCATCGAAGGTATCGTAGACATACCTATCAAGCCTTTAGGCGAAATAACCCATAATGTTTGTTCAACGGGAGAACAAAAGGACGAACCGAACAACTCACTTTTGCGGTGATCAATATCCCTTCCAACTATGATATCATCATGGGAAGGCCAGAGCAAAGTGTGTTCGGAATGGGAGTTTCAGTTGGTCAAGGCACTGTGAAGTCTTCTACTGAAAAAGGGACAGCAACCCTTCAACCTGCCCAAGAAGCTTTTGTGGTTAAAGAGGAAAGCTCAAGAAAGGACGGAGACGATGAACAAGGGTTGAATATCCTCAACAGGGGATAAGGGTAAACACTAACCTTTCCAATAAAACCCTCTCATACCTTGAAAAGCTGCTCTTGCACTATGTATTCGCTTGATGCCCCGAAGATATGACCGGCATCCCTCATAGCACTGTTGAAACATGAGTTATGGATCCCATCTGATAATAAGCCCATTATACAAAAGATGGAAAAGCTTGTTCTAGCCGGAATCCTTCAAGAGGTCAAGTATCAATCATGGGTGGCCAATCCCGGAATAGTTCGAAAACCCGACAAGTCTTGGAGAATGTATATCGATTTTAAAGACTTGAACAAAGCATGCCCAAAGGATTGCTACTCGCTGCCCGAGATAGACCTCAAAGGTAACTCGCTCACAGGCTTCCCATTCAAGTGTTTTCTTGACGCCTAAAAGGGTTACCACCAGATCCTAATAACAAAAAAAAAAAGATGAAGAAAAAACCACATTTCACACTGATAAAGGTATATATTGCTATCAAAAAATGCCTTTTGGTTTAAGAAATGCAGGTGCCACTTATCAACGTCTGGTTAACAAAGCGTTTGCCGGACAAATCGGCAAGAACATTAAAGCTTATGTTGAAGATTTGGTGATCAAGAGCAAAACGGAATACCAAATGCTCGATGACATACAAGAAACTTTCCAAATCCCGAGAAAGATCAACATAAAGCTTAATCCAGTCAAGTGCGCGTTTGTTTTTGAAGAAGGTAAGTTTGTAGGACACATCGCGGGGAAACAAAGCATAAAAGCCAACCCTCAAGGGATGTGCTAACAAGAAAGACTTTCGATGGAAAGCTTACAGCTTTGAAGCGTTTTACCTCAAAAGGAAGCCTTCAACCAAATGAAGCAACACTTGGCTTCACTCCCAACCATTTTGGCTCCGGAAACAGGAGAAACTATCTCTGTCTATCCACTCGGTTGCTGAAGAAGCCATAAATACGGTCCTGGCCATCGAACGAAACAAAGTTCATATACCAGTTTACTTTTTCAGCAAAACTCTAAAGCTAGCAAAGACCAAGTATCCTCCTTTGGAAAAACTTGCTCTAGCCCTAGTCCAAATAGCCAGAAGGCTTCGAAGGTATCTTCCGGCACACCTAATACAAGTAGTCATTGATCAACCTATCAGGAATGTGCTTGAAAAACCAGAAATATTTGGACGGCTAGCCAAATGGGCTGTTGAACGAGGTGAACATAAAATCACTTGTGTTCCAAGAAAAGCTCTCAAAGCTCAAATCTTGGTTGACTCACCTTGTAAGTCCCTAAAGAAGCCATAACAGAAGTTAATACAACCACCGCTGAACCCTTCAACCCTGATACCTGGAAGCTTTTTACCGACAAGGCTTCCAGTATCGAAGGTTCAGGGGCTGGTCTAGTTTTAATCAACCCTGAAGCCGAGTACGAAGCATTTATCACTAGGCTAAAACTAGCCAAAGAAATGGGGGCCCAAAAGCTTCAAGCCATCACGGACTCCTTACTTGTCTCAAGTCAAGCAAATGACAGCCACGTAACAAAAGAGCCAAACATGAAGAAATACCATGATAAATCAAAGGAACTGATGAACACATCCCAAACATGTACCATCAAACAAGTTCCAAGATCCCAAAACAAGAGAGCTGATGTCTCAAGCAAGCTTGCATCTCTCACATTCACCCATCTCACCAAAAGGTACTAGTCGAAATATTGAAAACCTCATCAATTCAAGAACTTGAGGTTCAAGATGTGATCACTGAAGAAGGGCCAAATTGGATAACTCCAATTGAAAAGTTTCTCAAAAATGGTGAATTATCCAATGACCAGATAGAAGCTGAAAGGGTTCACATCAAGTCATGGCAGTATATGTTGCAAGGAGAAATTATTTACAAAAAAGATTACTTTGCACCACTACTCCGATGTGTTAGCCCAAAACAAAGCCAACATCTGATCAAGGAAGTACACGAGGGAATATGCGGGGCTCATTATGGTCCAAGATCTGTAAACCTTCGATAGTTATGACCCTCTATGCACCAAGATACCACTGAACAATTATGAATATGTGAATACTGCCAGATACACGCACCGGTACCCAAAAGTCCTAAACGCGATCTCGTTCCCATCCCTCAGCTTGGCCACTCCACAAATGGGAAATGGATATTGTCGGTCCATTCCCACCGGCCAAAGGAGGAGTGAAATTTTTATTGGTCGCCGTAGATTATTTCACAAAATGGCTAGAAGTCAAGCCGCTAGGAAAAATCTCAGGCAAACAAGTCATTGACTTTGTATGGAAAAACATCACTTGCCGCTTTGGGCTTCCAAGGGTACTTATCGCAGATAATGGCAAATAATTTGCCGAGAAGCCTTTTAGATCATGGTGCAAAGAGTTCAGAATCACACAAGCGTTTAGCTCAGTGGCCTATCCCCAATCAAATGGCCAGATTGAAAGAACAAACCAAAACATTGTGAAGGGGATACAAACAAGATTGGGAAGACACGATACTCAATGATTGAAGAGCTTTCCAAAGACTTGTGGGCAATTCAAACAACCGAAAAAACAAGCCACAAGAAAACACTTTATAGCTTGGTATTTGGGTCAGAAGCTTTCATCCCGACAGAAATAGGAGTTACCACACAACGAACACTCAACGTTAACCTTGAGGCAAAATAGGCTGAAACCATGCTAAACATGGAACTCCTAGAAGAAGCCCGTGACCAAGCCGCTATAAAGAAAGCCAAATATAAGCAAAAGATGGAAGCTTATCACAACACTCGAGTGAAACATGAACGATTCAAACCTGGAAGACTTGGTCCTCCATAACAACGAAGCAAGGAAGAAAGAAAATCAAGCCAAACTTGGTCCCAAATGAGAAGGACCATACACCATTCTCGAAAAAGCACAAAAGAGGATCATACAAGCTTGCTGATACACAAGGCAAAAAGCTTCCTTTCCACCGTAATGGCAAAAACCTTAAAAGGTTCCATGTGTGGACAAAATGTTCTATGTTCCATCTTTCCTTCGTAATCAAAGTGCACCTTTTATAAATAAATGATGATTTTTTTTTCTATCAAAATTTGTCTTTTCTATCCTATAATCAGGTTGAGAACCTAGTAAAACACTCCATGGCAAGGGCCATGTAAGGGGATGAGCTCCCAGGCCACATCGCTTAATAGGTTCAAGGGTTGAATGGACCTATATACGGGGTGAGTTCCTAAATCAATCCAACTCCATGAGACCATTGAACAACTTTAAATTGTCTCATAGACGGGTCCGAACAGCCTTCACCAAATGTTCCTTAAGCCTTAGAAAGTTTTCCAAAAAAGCAGATCATAACCAACAGGCTTACGAACCAAGATCAAATTAAGGAAAATGATAAATAGGATAAGTGCTATGTCTTATTGTTAAAAATACCAAGGCTAAGTGACTGCAGCACTGAACCCTTCAAGGTATAAATAACATAAAGACAACACAAAACCAACAAAGACAATTCCCTAGACATAAACACAACAATACAAGGTTGTATGCAACTTGGTGACCAAAGTATAAAGCAAAACACCAAGTCACAAACAGCAAACGACAACCAGAAGCCTCGAAGGCTTTAAGATACAAGTATCTAACCAAGTTGTCTTACAAAAACATACAACAACATTAAAAAATCATCAACACATAAGGAAAGAGTGGAATAAAGCACTAAACACATCAGTTTTAAACACAAGGCCTTAAGGGCCATAAACTTAACATATTGATCAAAAGCCTTGAAGGCTACCAACTACAAAGGAAACCTTAAGGGTTCCCCTAAAACTTACTTGTGCACGACACATCACATAACATTGTTTAAGGTGCTAAGAAAGCTACGAATAAAGTCAAAGTGTTTTTAGCTAGCAGCATCAGAAACGACAGTCTTTGCTGCACCCGCTTCACCACACTTAGACTTTTTGGCGTTCTTCTTTTTCACCCCACCTTTACCTGCTACCTCAGAAGCTTCAAGGCTTGTATCCTTCAAGCCTTCACCACCATCAAAAAACGTCTCTTCACTATCATCAGAGCATGAGCGCTTCTTGGAAAGAGAGTTCAACACTTCACCACACACAGCCTCATTAAGGCCAGTAGGTTACAACTCCTGCAAGACAGAAAGAGGCTTACCAAAACACTTGGAAACCTCACCCACATAAGGGTAAGTCAAGTGTTCCATCTTCAAAACAGTTTCTTTAAAGACGTCAAAGGCCTTGGGTTGAAAAAGGGAAGACTTTTGCTGAGTCTACCTGGATTCACATGCCTTAAAACCAGCAAATAAACCTTGAGCAAGAAGCTGGCTGTACGAATCACCCAAGGCACTATTGAACTCCGATGAATGAAGAAGGTATGTAACCACTTGCTGGAATCCATGTTCAATTAACCATTTGTTATCACTAGTCGCATGGGCTAGTGAAGCTTTCAACCTATCTTTCTCTTCCAAGAAAGCCTACTTCTGAACCTCCAAAGCAGCCTTATCAACCCTGACTTGAACCCTGTCAGCTTCCAAGCGTTTTTCCAACTCAACCATTTCAGTCTTGTGCTGGGAAGAAAGCTCATCAATCCTCAACATCAGCTTTTCTCCCTCCCAGCATAACCCTCTGCCTCCTTCTTTAGAGTAGCTAGTGAAGCCTTCATCCCATCCCTCTTCTTCGAGAAGACATCATATTCTCGCATCCTCTTGCGAAATCGGGACACACCCTCTGGAAGCAAGGCAACAAGCACCCATTACCATTTTTCGAAATCATCAGGTCATCATCCATAGATGAGCAAGAACCTCGAACAACAGGAGAATCAAAGTGGGTAAGAACATCCTCACAAACGGATGAAGGTTTGAAGCTGTCACCAACTATGACCTTCCAATCCGGCACATAAACCTCCCATGGATTAACATTGGTGGAACCTTCACCACCCTTCCCGGAACCCTTCAACCTCACAGCCTTTTTACCCGCCAAACCACCAAGGGCCGTCCCTTGTCCTTTTTTGATTTTCCCTAACCCCAACTTCTAAATCATCTGAAGCCTCTATGTCATTACTTAGTTCCACCGGCTCAGAAGCCGATGGTTGGTCAGCAGTCTTTATCAAACAACAGCTCGAACGACGAGTAGAGACTTTGGAAGCAACAACTTTGGTGAAACCCTTGACATTGGGAACGTTCACATAGCCTGAACCCTTGAACCCATGTTCAGTGCCCCTAGCAACAACATCTTCGCTGGATGTAGCCTCGGCATCTCCAAACACAACATCAGATGTGTCATCGCTCTTGATAAAGTCTAAGGCAAACATAACTGCAACAAATAAAATATAACATAAGCAGAAAATACAAAATATCATACCTTGATCATCTCTCACGAGCACAGGGTCACGATCCGGCTTGTCCCACAACTTGCTAACATCCATCAGCACTAAAAGATGTTCGAGAAAGGGACAAAAGCCTGGAAGGACACCCCCTAATAAACTTCAACAACCATCTATCTCGTGTTTGAAAGGTTCAAGCTCATTCAAAACAACATAAGGATGCCTCCAAACAAGCCTGAAAGGAACAATGGACTCAGAAATCCAAGAAAATCGGTCCTTCCAAGAACCAAGGGTAGTAACCATAGACGAAATTAAACACACATCAACCTGAGATGTTTCAAAGGTAAAACAATCGCCGTTCTTAGCTAACTGGAAGAAATGGAAGAACAACAACAACGATGGGTCATACCCTATCGTTGGACACAAAACATCAAAGTGTAAAACCCTAGCAAGACCTTAAGGGTGTAACTGACCAAACGACACACGATAATACTCTAAAACATTCAGAACAAAGACCGAAAACGGATGACGCAAGTTGGAAAACTCAGCAATAAAGAGCAATCGAACCAACGGGACACTAATCGATCGATTTGCCAAAACCCAGAGCCACCAGATTAAACTTTAGATCGATCCCCCATTCTTTACAAAAAGCCTCAGCTTCCTCTTGAGTGAGACAAGTTGAAGCCTTTAAGCCTTCAAGCCTTCAAGCCTTAAAGCCTATCACATCTACTATCATTCTGAAATTCAAATCTCAAAACTCAAACGCCTTAAAGCCTTGAAGCCTTTAAGCAATAAAAAATAATGTGTAAAAGTCAGAAGCATTTGAGCTTACATCCCAAACACCTCTGACTTGGGGGGCTGATGACGGGGGTAGCCCGAATCTCAATAAAATGACTAATATACATAACAACTTAAAAGGTTAAAAGGTTGAGAGGTTCAATACGCGCAAACTCAGGAGAACAGTAAAAAGGACAAGCACAGTGTCCGGTCACATCAACACTTAACGTCTGAACCATTTCTGCACAGACAGAACATGTACACAGAGAACACCCTTTTGTCCGCAGGTCTAAACCCTTCAACCCCCAAATGGGCAAGTCCCTCACTGTAGCCACGGATCACTGGTCAAAGGCTTCCTCTTATAGAAGATTCTTTCCCTATAAATAACAGCCTCTTGCCTTCCATTCCAGCCATTCCAGATCAACTCAGATCACCCTTGATCTCTGATCTTACTTCTCCTCTCTAGAACTTGCTCCATGCTTGTTCTATTCTCGGCTCACTACAATATTATCTCACTTAACATAGACATTCTGGGTTGAACCCTTCAATCCAGAATTCAAAGTGAATAATAACAAAGTGATCCGCCTCCACGTGCTACAAACGTGGGGGGATCCCACGACCTGCGTTAGGCTGATCGAAACCTTGAACCCTTTTACCCCGGAGATATCGCTACTATCTTTGGTCTATTATTTGTTGCATCAACATAACCCAACCTTATATAAATTAGGTTTAACAATCTTCAATGATAATAAAGCCTATTTACCTCAAAACTATTCATAGAGAAAACTGAAATCATAAATTATTAAGAATATAAACAATTGAAGCGTATTACTTTGTGTTTAATTGTTCTCACATTTGATTTTAATAAGAATTATAAATGTTAAAAATCTTGTTTAAACATTTAGACCTTTTACATGTAACTCATATTTCATCTACTTATACCAAGTCAAGGTGGGGAGTTGGGAACCTATATGAAATCTTTGAATATAAGGGATTTAGAACTCCTTCCATAACTAAGGTTATTGTAATCCTTCTCGAGCATATTATATTTATAAATTACAATTTTATGAATGAAATTTCAATTTAGTATATAAATTTTCAATTAAACTTTTATAATCTTTTAACCGGATTTAGCTCGAGAAAGGAACCGTAAGCTCATCATTTTCGGACATATGTCAGTTTAATATGAAAATAAGAAGATTAATTTGTACTTTTTGTTCGATTATTATCGAACACATATGTTTTTGATAAACTAGAAATACAAATGGTACGAGCCCAATTTCATTACCTTTTGCACAAAAGACCAACAAATATATACATATATGTATATGAGCCCACATATTCAAGACTCAAATGGTTCTCTCAAGCCCATGATCTGTTAGTCTTGATGTTATGGGTCTATGGGATTAGGGATGGTAAAAACACTCGAGCCCGACGGGTATACCTGGACCCGAAGCATTTGAGATGGGTATACACGATACCTGATGGGTATGAGACTAGTATTGGATTGGAAAAAAAATATTTCGCGGATATGGGACGAGTATGGAATTAAGTGATACTCGACCCGATTACCCGAAACTATATATACCCGTTTACCCTTGAAAGTCACAAATAAAACAAATAACCATCTATTCTTGTGAAATTTCCAATAAACATGCATAAATTTGGGGTGAAATCATGCGGTAAATATGTGTAAGTTTAAGGCTTTAAACATATCATCTACAACTTGATCCATGTAAGATCTTATCTCTACGGGTATGCTCATGGTGGTATATAATAATATAATAATGATGAATTTTAAGTACAAAAACAAGGTTTAAATTTATAAGACACGATAAAATTTGCCTGCTTACTATGATACACACAGGTCAACTGCACTCGTCGTGCAAGTAACGTCCAAGAACACAAACTTTTTCAATATCGATAATCGGTCATCGTAAAGTTAAATACAAATAAGGGGGTTTTGAAATGTGTGTGTGTTAGTGCAATAAGATGAGACAACCCATTTACGGTGTCAATCCCCACAATAATATTGGAAAGTTACCATGATCATGTCACATGACAACCACAACAATGTTGGAATAAAAACATGAAATAAAGACTTTTGACAAGGGGTTTAACCCCCTAATCACCATGCCTCCTTGGTTTGCTGCAAACTCCCCAAGGATAGTGATAATGTATCAAACAAAGTCTTTACAATTCAAGTATACCGCTTTTCCATGTAAAGCAAGTCTTTCAAAACCAAGTTCACAATAACTTTTAACCTTCTTTAACGTAGTCAACATGTTAAATTCTACCGAGACATAGATAACATGAATTTTTGAATGAACAAACATAAATTAGAAGACATGGAATTCGATTAGCTATGACTGTTTGATTAACGGGATTGTTGAAGCTACCAGAAGGGCATGGCATGTGTGTCGACGAGTCGATAATAGCTATGAAATTTGACGGTATAGACAAGGTTATCAATGACAAGATAGTCAATGTTGATGGTGGTGATATGGGCGATGATAAGAATATTGGGTGCTATCAATGGGACCTTCATGTGAAGGTCAACGTGTTGGAATTGTGAAAGGTCAACTTACAATGACCGACGATAACAAATACGAATCACGAGGCAGGGGTGCCTAGCGAGTATGGAATCGAACAAAAGTTGTGTGAGGAATGTATAAGCGACTAATATGAGGTGCGAGGTTGGAAGTAGACAATGAAGAAGGCTCTTTTGACTTCGCGTATGGTGATTTGATTAGAGATAAAGGTGATGACAAGGATGACTAACACGCGCACATGTATAGACGAGATTTTGGTCACGTATAGTCTTAGTTGAGCAGGATTCGAGAACGAATCTCTTTTAAAGGGGGTAGACTTGTAACATCCTGAAAAACGTACTTAATAATTATTTAGACGAATGGATTATCAGGATTATTGTCAGATGGGTCAATAGTGTTGTACTGTGAGTATGCATTTGAATAGTGTTGTACTGTCGTTATCAAGTTGGTGATGACTGA
Source organism: Helianthus tuberosus (assembly GCA_030545235.1). Taxonomy (NCBI): domain Eukaryota; kingdom Viridiplantae; phylum Streptophyta; class Magnoliopsida; order Asterales; family Asteraceae; genus Helianthus; species Helianthus tuberosus. The sequence goes on from CM060367.1 coordinate 84,810,286, forward strand.
TTAGGATGAGTAAGGCTTATTATTTGTATATTATACAAATTTTATGTTCATATCTTAGTAGCTAGTCTTTGATTTTATCACGATTTGTTTAGGTATTTAAATTCGATCATTTTGCTACAATGGTTGCACGAGGCCCATTTTTATACATGAGGTTCCGGTTCGAAACCTGGCACCAACATGTCCCCTCTGAAATTTTTTGTTTTATTTCATTCAAGCTTGTGGCGGTAAAGGCCAAATAGAATGAAGAAAATTGTTTAAAAATTGAGTTTGTAGCCTAATGTTTACTAGATTGGCCCATAAAACTTTCTTAATTGAATGGGAGCTTACCACAAAGACATATACTGATATACATATTCATTTGTAAGTTTCTTTTTCATTTGATTTGGTTGTGTTATTTTTAATTGTTTTGCTTATATAAAAATGTTTCTTTAAGTTAATTTTTTTATATTATATTGTTTGTTTATGTTAATTCTTATCATTTGTCATTGAGGTTAACATGTAATTACTTGAAAATGTTGGAGCCAATTTTTTTCTATTTGCACAGGGCCTTCGAATTCTAGGGACAACCCTGGTTTTGAACCATCCTTTCAATCATCTCAAGTTAGTATTGTGATTAATATTGTGTTTATCAACTGTTGTGACAAGGTTAATGTATTTCTTGCGCGATTTTCATTAGGGTTCGAGTGGTGTTTATGCGTGGCTTGGGTTCACGGGTCTGGTCTGTACAACTTAGACACACTCGATCCAAGTATCATCCTAATGCTTTAGTTTTGGTTGGAAGTGGTTTTGGTGGTGACAAGAAGGGACGGTATGGTGCGATGTGATGGTGCGTGGTGAGATACGACAATGATGTTTGGCGATGATAACGACGACGAGGTGGCAGTGTGTGATGGCTAAGTGGGGGTAGTGAGTGTGTGACGACTGTGTCGGTGATTAGCGGCAAGCTAGTGTTTGCGGGGAGTCATGGTGTTGCGGAGTGAGTTATGGAGATGCATGGTTTTTCATGGTGTTCAAGATGCATGGTTTCTTATGGTGTTATGGTGGAACTCATGGTTTGAAGAAGGATTATGTGCATGGGCTTAAACATTATTATTATGGTAAAATGTGTGGCATGTGTGTGTATCGAAGGCAGATATTAGATGTAGGTGGGTTTTTGAATGGGGATGGATCATGAGAAAACTAGTTTAAATGAGAAAATAAAAAAACTAACTAAAAAAACCTAAAAAACATACCAAATTTTTTTTTTACAAATTTTTATAAAAAAATCGCTAGTTTTTATGTATGGAAAAAAATTATCAAAGTTTTTTGTTGTATTACACATGTGCACTATTACGGATATAATGCACATGTGTAGTACACATATAATGCACATGTGCAGTACAACAAAAAGTTTTTTTTTTGACAATTTTTTTCCATGAATAAAAACTAGCGATTTTTTTATACAAAATTGTAAAAAAAAAAAATTGGCATGTTTTTTTAGCTTTTTTTAGGTTTTTTTAGTTAGTTTTCTAGTTTTCTCATTTAGATGTACTTTTCTCATGATCCTCTCCGTTGGTTGAATTGCCTACATTTAGAAGCTAATAATGATGGTGACCTTTGGCTAAGAGTATTCTTTTAAGGGTTGGAATGGGGATGATCAAGGTGATGCATGATGATGATAAATGAAGATGAGTAGGGTTCGCATGATGTTCTTTTTTTATATAGGTTACTAATGGAAGATATTGAAGTATTTGATGAGATTGTTTAGTTTAAAGCTTGATTAGATTTTCTATTTTCTATTGTTATACGTCCTATAGGGCGTTTGTGGGTCGCAATAGTGGTATACGTCATCAAAACGCGAATCCGGCGAAAGAACTAAGACTGTAGGCAACTGTTTCGGGTCCCGAACAACTTTTGCAGTGGCGGCGAAGCCAATATGGATGGAAAGATCTTGGCGACGCGGTCGTTTTGATATATTATTTGTCGAAAACGGAGTTCGTTTCATCAGGTTTCGAGCCACACGAAGACTGTAACACCGCAACCCGGAAGAGCTGAAGTGTCACAATAACAGTAGTATCATAAACAAAAGTCATAATCCCATTTATTTATTTGACAAGGATACAACCACACGACAATTAAACTTAAGGTTTATATACAGACGACACATTCGTCTTGATTTACTAACATCTTCAGATTTATTCCTAGACTTTATTCTTCTCTCTTTTCCCCGCCCAAAGTAACCTGCTGACCTGTAAATACAAAATTTATACGGAATGAGCCGAATGCTCAGTACGGAATTATAGGCTCAAAGAACAAATAACGCTTTATATGCAATGTTATTCGGAGGAAACTCATTGCGAAAATGATACGATGCAAGAACATAATTTCATAATTATATCTTACGGATGTACCCATGAGCAAACTGAAAACGTGACAATACACAGGTAGCTACTCCTGCATACTTATCACACGAGATGGCCAGTTGGCATACCTGCTATCCACCTCATTAACTTAAATTCTAGGATCGATCCATACGCCTCCTAGTAGCTTTGTACCACACTTGTACCTAGGGACGCCGTGAACTAATCTCTCCGTCACAGATGGAGCACATGATGTTGATGCCGCAACAACATGCTCGTGGGACACTCCACGAGAAGCGATACTCAGGGTATCAGAATACAAATGGTCTTATTCACATAACTTATAAAACTTATTTTCATAACAAAACGGAACATATATTGGAACATGCGATAATGAGTACAACTAACATAATACTATCGCATGACATGAAAACTTAAATCAAATGATTAGAATAGAATTCGAACGGACTGTCAAATGAATCGATAATCAAAGACGTGAGGAGTTTTAAAAGATATATTAATTTAGTGGGTTATAACAATTTGAATATGAAGCAATAAGGAGTGGGGTAAGGATCCGTACCTTAATAACTCCAAAGTGAAGCTACCTTGTGCTAATATTTTAGATTTATACGGGCAGAGTTTAGACTACTGATTAGTCTTTTAACCTAATTTAAATAACATGCACACAAACTAGGTTAGTAACTTAATACAGCATTTACGATAACTCACGAGATCAAATTCTCACAACGAACGACAAAGTGCGATACTTAAACATCCATCGAATTAACGACGGACGACAAAGTACGATACTTAAACTCATCCATCGAATTAACAACGAACGACAAAGTACGATACTTAAACTCATCCATCGAATTAACGACGAACGACAAAGTACGATACTTAAACTCATTCATCGAATTAATGACGAACGACAAAGTATAACCCTAATGTGGGCGGCACTTAAACATCCATTGGATATATTGATCGATCGGACAATGAATCGTAATAGCGATCGAGTTATTACCCTGTTCTGCAGCACCCCGCTATACTTAATTAGTGTTTCGTGTGTGTTTTGAGAGTATTCAGACGAAATCTCAGCGTGTATTTTGAGTTTCTTCGTCGATTTTGTGCCCAGATTCAAGTGCCAATGTCCTCTATTTATAGTCAAATTTTGCCCTTGCTTACGGATTAACAAATAATGCTTACGGTCCGTAAGGGTCATGAATTTCGTATATGGTGGCCACGTGTGGGACTAGCCTAGGTGAGTCGACAGTTTTTAAAGTTTCAACTTAGGCCGCAAGTTTATTAGGATAATTGTCAAGTGGGGAATACCCCCCCCTGAGTTTTAGGGGCCCTGATCCTGCTTCTGAAAATTCTGAAAATTTTAGGGTTTGTGCAGAATCACTTGGGTGTCTTAATTAGGGTTTCCTATTGGTTAATTTATATAAATAATAATAATAGTTTTAGTTGATATACAAAAAGATGGATCATAATATAAATATATATATATTATTATTCTTTTATAAATAATGATTTTAAATTTTAGGGTTATTACAACTATTACCCCCTTAAAAGAATTTTCGTCCTCGAAATTAAGAATATAACCTATCGCATAAGTAACAGAAACGGAACAAATGAACATATATCAAAGAGTAAGATTTACCGTTACTCGACTAAAATTCTATTGCGAGAATAGATTAGGGTATAGAGAACGAATTGATTCTTCAGATTCCCATGTTGCTTCGCGTTCAGAGTGATTTTTCCAGAGGATTTTAACAAACGAAATTACTTTCCTATGCAAAACCCTTTCTTGTCGATCTAAAATGGCTTCTGGCTCCTCTTCGTAGGACAAATCCTCGTGAATTGTAAGTAACGGATAACTAATGACATGGAGTGGATGATAATTATATCCTCTTAACGAGGAGACATGAAAAACGTTATGAACGTGAGAGAGTTGAGGCGGTAAAGCCAGTCGATACGACACTTCTCCAACTCTTTCAAGGATTTCAAACGGACCGATGAAACGGGGACTAAGCTTCCCTTTAATTCCAAATCTACGAACGCCACGCCAAGGTGATACTTTTAAGAAAACGTGGTCGCCAATTTTAAATTCGAGTGGTCGTCTATCTTGATCTGCATAGCTCTTTTGTCTGCTCTGAGCTTCTTTCAGTTTTTCTCGGGCCATAGTGACTTTTTCATTTGTAATTTGAACTAGTTCTGGCCCTTCAATAATCTTTTCTCCAACTTCATCCCAGCATATCGGTGCACGACATTTCCGACCGTACAAAAGCTCAAAAGGTGCCATGCCAATACTTGCTTGCCAACTATTGTTGTAAGCGAACTCAACAAGACATAGATATTCATCCCAGTTTCCAGACCATTCAAGTGCACATGCTCGGAGCATGTCTTCCAAGGTCTGAATCATGCGTTCCGACTGTCCATCTGTTTGTGGATGGAAAGCCGTACTAAACTTCAGTTATGTACCCCAAGCTGCCTGAAAACCTTTCCAAAATCGTGAGGTGAAACGTGGGTCTCTATCGGAAACAATGGAAGATGGTGTGCCATGGAGTCGAATAATTTCTTGAAGAAATATTTCGGATAACTTATTAACCGAAAATCCTTGCTGAATTGGTAGAAAATGTGCTGACTTTGACAATCTATCGACAACAACCCATACAACATCATTCTTCTTGAATGTTTTAGGCAAACCGGTAACAAAATCCATTGTGATCTCATCCCACTTCCATATGGGAATATCCAATGGCTGTAACAGACCGCTTGCTCGTTTGTGTTCAATTTTCACTTGTTGACAAGTGAGGCATTTACTTACGTATCGAGCAACGTCTTCCTTCATGCCATTCCACCAAAAGTTATGTCTTAAGTCTCGATACATCTTGGTAGATCCTGGGTGAATTGAAAATGGTGAGCTGTAAGCTTCGGCTAACAATGACTCACGAAGGCTGGAGTCATTGGGTACACAAAGTCTTTTACCGCACCAAATCACCCCATGATGGTCTATACGAAATTCAGATTGCTTACCCACCTCAAGATTTTGCACAATTGCCCAAAGTTCTCCATCTTGCTTTTGTGCATCTTTAATCCGTGATATGAGGTCGGGTTCAATCTGCATTCTAGCTAGATATCCATCAGATTTACCAACCTGAAACCAAATGTTCATTCTTTCGAGATCCCTCATAATATGAGGCTGAATTTGTAAGCAAGATATAGTCCCGGAATTCTTTCGGCTCAACGCGTCAGCTACCACACTGGCTTTGCCTGAATGGTATTGAATATTTGCGTCGTAATCTTTTAAAAGTTCTAACCACCTTCTTTGCCTCATATTTAGCTCCTTCTGCGTAAATATGTACTTGAGGCTCTTGTGATCGGTAAAGATGTCACAACTCTCACCATACAGATAGTGTCGCTAAATCTTAAGTGCAAAGACGACTGCGGCTAGTTCTAAATCATGTGTAGGGTAGTTAACTTCATAAGGCTTTAACTGACGGGAGGCATAAGCGATAACCTTCCCATGTTGCATTAGCACACAACCTAATCCTTTCTTTGAGGCATCACTATAGACTTGGTAACCTCCTGATCCAGAAGGTAGAGTGAGTATCGGAGAGGATACGAGTCGTTTCTTCAATTCTTCAAAACTTTTCTCTTGTTCCTCATTCCATGAGTACTTCACCCCTTTCCTTAGGAGTTTTGTGAGTGGTAAAGCAATTACCGAGAATCTTTCAACAAATCTTCGGTAATAGCCAGCAAGACCCAAGAAACTTCGTATTTCGGTTACAGAAGTGGGTCTTGGCCATTTTGTAATAGCTTCAACCTTTGTTGGGTCTACCATAATTCCCTTGGCTGATATGACATGACCTAGAAATGCCACTTGGCTAAGCCAAAAATCACATTTGGAAAACTTAGCGTACAACTTCTCATGCCTCAAGGTTCTAAGTATTGCATGTAGATGTGCTTCATGCTCTTTGTGACTCTTAGAATACACTAGAATGTCATCGATAAAGACAATAACGAATTTGTCTAGGAATTTGTGAAATACGCGATTCATCAAATCCATGAAGACTGCGGGTGCATTAGTTAGCCCAAAGGGCATAACCAAAAATTCGTAATGACCATATCGAGTACGAAAGGCGGTCTTGGGAACATCATCATTCTTGATCTTTAGCTGATGGTACCCGGATCTTAGGTCGATTTTTGAGAAGAACTGAGCCCCCTGAAGTTGATCAAAGAGATCATCAATGCGAGGCAGAGGATACTGATTACGAATAGTAATCTTGTTCAGCTCTCGGTAGTCAATACATAAACGCATACTACCGTCTTTCTTCTTCACAAATAAGACCGGAGCACCCCAAGGTGAAACACTGGGTCTTATGAATCCTAGATCTAACAATTCCTGCAATTGTTCCTTTAACTCCTTCAGTTCCATCGGGGCCATACGGTATGGAGCTTTAGAAATAGGTTCGGCACCAGGGATCAAGTCGATGGTGAATTCTACCTGACGGTCAGGTGGTAATCCCAGTAGTTCATCCGGAAATACATCAGGATATTCACGAACAACGGAGTGCCTATCGATACTCTTAACACTAGCAGAAGTATCCTTAATCGATGCTAGGAATCCAGCACAGCCGTTTGATATGAATTTTCGAGCCTTAAGCGCAGAAATAATTTTAAGAGATTTATGAGCTTGAGTTCCCTGATATATAATATCAGGATGATGAAGATCACCGAAAATAACACGGCGAAAATGACAATCTATAGTTACACGATGTCGAGACAACCAATCTATCCCTAGAATAACATCAAAGTCACACATATGTATTGGAAATAGGTCTGCCTTACACACAATAGATTCAATACGGATCGGACAATCTTTATATACGTAAGTGATTACGGATGAATTTTCCATGGGGGTGGAAATGGTTAAGGTATGATTTAAGAGAGTTGGTTTTATCGGAAGGTACTTAGTAAACGAGTGGGATACTAAAGAATGAGTCGCTCCTGTATCGAACAATCACATAGATACTACGTTCACCAAGCTGAAGGATTCCAGATACAGTACCTGGGGCATTAGCAGTTTTAGTTGCAGAAAGTACGAAAACTCTTCCTCCAACATTGGGTTGGTTATTCTTCTTAGTGTCTTTCTTAGTACATTCCTTAATCATGTGTCCAGTTTGGCCACATCTAAAGCATGCTCCTGTACTCCGGTGACATACGCCTTGATGTTTCTTACCACAATTATTACATAGAGGATATGTAATTTGATTCGGTTTTTGTTTTTGGAATTTAGAGATCCATATGTCTATATTATAGGTATTATGGTTCGTGGTATTCTCACGAATTTCTTCACCAGAGACTGGATTCGTGTTATTACGTTCTGGATGACGAGTTTGTTGAATAACGGCCTCAGCTGTTTGAGCAACAAGGTTTGGAAGCAACCCGGCAACAGCCTGGTTGATAGCATTAATTACGTTTGGATCGACTGGAGTCTCATTCGAAGAAGTTTTGTTATGCACAGGATTAGTACGAATACTCCTACGTAGCGGACGACGAGGAGGCATATCTATACGAATAAATACAGGAATTAAACCAAATAAGAGACCAAGTTGAATCCTATCATAGATATCTACCGATTCCTCATAGGTTCTAATTACTATCTTCAAGTTTTCTACAGGAAAGAGCCTTTGCTCTGATACCATAGCTGTAACACCCCAACCCGGAAGGGCTGAAGTGTCACAATAACAGTAGTATCATAAACAAAAGTCATAATTCCATTTATTTATTTGACAAGGATACAACCACACGATAATTAAACTTAAGGTTTATATACAGACGACACATTCGTCTTGATTTACTAACATCTTCAGATTTATTCCTAGACTTTATTCTTCTCTCTTTTCCCCGCCCAAAGTAACCTGCTGACCTGTAAATACAAAATTTATACGGAATGAGCCGAATGCTCAGTACGGAATTATAGGCTCAAAGAACAAATAACGCTTTATATGCAATGTTATTCGGAGGAAACTCATTGCGAAAATGATACGATGCAAGAACATAATTTCATAATTATATCTTACGGATGTACCCATGAGCTAACTGAAAACGTGACAATACACAGGTAGCTACTCCTGCATACTTATCACACGAGATGGCCAGTTGGCATACCTGCTATCCACCTCATTAACTTAAATTCTAGGATCGATCCATACGCCTCCTAGTAGCTTTGTACCACACTTGTACCTAGGGACGCCGTGAACTAATCTCTCCGTCACAGATGGAGCACATGATGTTGATGCCGCAACAACATGCTCGTGGGACACTCCACGAGAAGCGATACTCAGGGTATCAGAATACAAATGGTCTTATTCACATAACTTATAAAACTTATTTTCATAACAAAACGGAACATATATTGGAACATGCGATAATGAGTACAACTAACATAATACTATCGCATGACACGAAAACTTAAATCAAATGATTAGAATAGAATTCGAACGGACTGTCAAATGAATCGATAATCAAAGACGTGAGGAGTTTTAAAAGATATATTAATTTAGTGGGTTATAACAATTTGAATATGAAGCAATAAGGAGTGGGGTAAGGATCCGTACCTTAATAACTCCAAAGTGAAGCTACCTTGTGCTAATATTTTAGATTTATACGGGCAGAGTTTAGACTACTGATTAGTCTTTTAACCTAATTTAAATAACATGCACACAAACTAGGTTAGTAACTTAATACAGCATTTACGATAACTCACGAGATCAAATTCTCACAACGAACGACAAAGTGCGATACTTAAACATCCATCGAATTAACGACGAACGACAAAGTACGATACTTAAACTCATCCATCGAATTAACAACGAACGACAAAGTACGATACTTAAACTCATCCATCGAATTAACGACGAACGACAAAGTACGATACTTAAACTCATTCATCGAATTAATGACGAACGACAAAGTATAACCCTAATGTGGGCGGCACTTAAACATCCATTGGATATATTGATCGATCGGACAATGAATCGTAATAGCGATCGAGTTATTACCTTGTTCTGCAGCACCCCGCTATACTTAATTAGTGTTTCGTGTGTGTTTTGAGAGTATTCAGACGAAATCTCAGCGTGTATTTTGAGTTTCTTCGTCGATTTTGTGCCCAGATTCAAGTGCCAATGTCCTCTATTTATAGTCAAATTTTGCCCTTGCTTACGGATTAACAAATAATGCTTACGGTCCGTAAGGGTCATGAATTTCGTATATGGTGGCCACGTGTGGGACTAGCCTAGGTGAGTCGACAGTTTTTAAAGTTTCAACTTAGGCCGCAAGTTTATTAGGATAATTGTCAAGTGGGGAATACCCCCCCTGAGTTTTAGGGGCCCTGATCCTGCTTCTGAAAATTCTGAAAATTTTAGGGTTTGTGCAGAATCACTTGGGTGTCTTAATTAGGGTTTCCTATTGGTTAATTTATATAAATAATAATAATAGTTTTAGTTGATATACAAAAAGATGGATCATAATATAAATATATATATTATTATTCTTTTATAAATAATGATTTTAAATTTTAGGGTTATTACAACTATTACCCCCTTAAAAGAATTTTCGTCATCGAAATTAAGAATATAACCTATCGCATAAGTAACAGAAACGGAACAAATGAACATATATCAAAGAGTAAGATTTACCGTTACTCGACTAAAATTCTATTGCGAGAATAGATTAGGGTATAGAGAACGAATTGATTCTTCAGATTCCCATGTTGCTTCGCATTCAGAGTGATTTTTCCAGAGGATTTTAACAAACGAAATTACTTTCCTATGCAAAACCCTTTCTTGTCGATCTAAAATGGCTTCTGGCTCCTCTTCGTAGGACAAATCCTCGTGAATTGTAAGTAACGGATAACTAATGACATGGAGTGGATGATAATTATATCCTCTTAACGAGGAGACATGAAAAACGTTATGAACGTGAGAGAGTTGAGGCGGTAAAGCCAGTCGATACGACACTTCTCCAACTCTTTCAAGGATTTCAAACGGACCGATGAAACGGGGACTAAGCTTCCCTTTAATTCCAAATCTACGAACGCCACGCCAAGGTGATACTTTTAAGAAAACGTGGTCGCCAATTTTAAATTCGAGTGGTCGTCTATCTTGATCTGCATAGCTCTTTTGTCTGCTCTGAGCTTCTTTCAGTTTTTCTCGGGCCATAGTGACTTTTTCATTTGTAATTTGAACTAGTTCTGGCCCTTCAATAATCTTTTCTCCAACTTCATCCCAGCATATCGGTGCACGACATTTCCGACCGTACAAAAGCTCAAAAGGTGCCATGCCAATACTTGCTTGCCAACTATTGTTGTAAGCGAACTCAACAAGACATAGATATTCATCCCAGTTTCCAGACCATTCAAGTGCACATGCTCGGAGCATGTCTTCCAAGGTCTGAATCGTGCGTTCCGACTGTCCATCTGTTTGTGGATGGAAAGCCGTACTAAACTTCAGTCATGTACCCTAAGCTGCCTGAAAACCTTTCCAAAATCGTGAGGTGAAACGTGGGTCTCTATCGGAAACAATGGAAGATGGTGTGCCATGGAGTCGAATAATTTCTTGAAGAAATATTTCGGATAACTTATTAACCGAAAATCCTTGCTGAATTGGTAGAAAATGTGCTGACTTTGACAATCTATCGACAACAACCCATACAACATCATTCTTCTTGAATGTTTTAGGCAAACCGATAACAAAATCCATTGTGATCTCATCCCACTTCCATATGGGAATATCCAATGGCTGTAACAGACCGCTTGCTCGTTTGTGTTCAATTTTCACTTGTTGACAAGTGAGGCATTTACTTACGTATCGAGCAACGTCTTCCTTCATGCCATTCCACCAAAAGTTATGTCTTAAGTCTCGATACATCTTGGTAGATCCTGGGTGAATTGAAAATGGTGAGCTGTAAGCTTCGGCTAACAATGACTCACGAAGGCTGGAGTCATTAGGTACACAAAGTCTTTTACCGCACCAAATCACCCCATGATGGTCTATACGAAATTCAGATTGCTTACCCACCTCAAGATTTTGCACAATTGCCCAAAGTTCTCCATCTTGCTTTTGTGCATCTTTAATCCGTGATATGAGGTCGGGTTCAATCTGCATTCTAGCTAGATATCCATCAGATTTACCAACCTGAAACCAAATGTTCATTCTTTCGAGATCCCTCATAATATGAGGCTGAATTTGTAAGCAAGATATAGTCCCGGAATTCTTTCGGCTCAAAAAGGGAGTCAAACTGTTATATGAATTGGACCAATTATTAGTAAAATACAACACTTATATAAAATTATATTTCATAAATAAAATATATTTATATATAACTTTAGTTTTTAACAAAAAATCGTGAAAGTCGCAAAACTAAATGGTAACATCATGAATTTTTGTGAAAAACAACCACATCGGACCATGAACACTTCTAGAAACTTCTAACCCGTTGCCATCCCATTTTACCGATAACACACATACACCAATTGGAATTGAGATTGTAATTCCTAGGTCATAACATCACCATTCAGTCTTGATAACCCAAAAGGATGGTCATCACTGTGTGTATCCGACTATCTATATGGAGGCACCCATCAACGGGTGCGGCTATGTATAGGATTTTGTGTTTTAGATAGAAAAAGATGATGAGAAAGAAAATTGTTTCCTCAAGCAAACAATATTTTAATGCTTCTACATGAGCTGTGCATTTTGTCGATGAACTTTCATGAAGAAGAAACAAACATCCAACAACTATAGTTTACTATTTGCAATTCCATGACGCTTATCTAAATTGTTATATCAATTCGACCTATTATTAGTAAAATACAAGACTTATATATATAGTTATATTTCATATATTCAAATAATTATATTTATATATAACTTTTTTTGGCAAAAACCATGAAACTAGAAAAACCCAAATAGTAAAACTGTGAATTTTCATGAAAACCAACCGCACCAGACCATGAACACCTCTAGCAACTTCTAACCCATTGCCGTCCATTTTTACCAATAACACACATAGACCAACTAAAATTAAGATTGTAATTCCTAGGGTAGTATTATCAAAATTCAGTCTTCATAACCCAAAAGGGTGGTCATTAGTTTTGTATCTAACTATCTATACTGAGACACCCATCAAATGGGGGGAGAACATGCATAGGATTTCGTGTTTTAGAGAGAGAGATGAAGAAAGCAAAAGTTGTTTCATGAAGCGACCACTGTTTCAGTGCTTCTACAAGAGCGGTGTTTTTTGATATACTAGACACCTGTTGACTAATCAAAACTATAGAGGAGGCTCTCTTGAAGAAAAACAAATATCCAACAACTACATTGACTATCTTCAGTTCCATGAAGTTTAGTTGAATTGTTATATCCATATCAGTAAAACACAACACTTATATAATATTTTTTTTCATAAATAAAATATATTTATACATAATTTTAGTTTTTAACAAAAAAAAAAACCCACAAAAGTGGCCAAACCAAACGGTAACACCCTGAATTTTCGTGAAAACCAACCACACCGGACCATGTACACTGCTAGCAACTTGTAACCCGTTACCATCCCATTTTCCCGATAACACACATACACCAATTGGAATTGAGATTGTAATTCCTAAGCCATAACATCAACATTCAGTCTTGATAACCCAAAAGGGTGGTCATCATTGTGTGTATCTGATTATCTATATGGAGGCACCTATCAACGAGGGTGGCCATGTATAGGATTTTGTGTTTTAGATAGAGAAAGATGATGCGAAATAAAGTTATTTCATGAAGCGAACACCGTTTTAGTGCTTCTACATGAGCGGTGTGTTTTGTAGATAAGGCTCTCATGAAGAAGAAACAAACATAACAACTATAGTTTACTATTTGTAGTTCCATGTTGAAAGTCAAACTAACCATTGACGAAGTCGAATAGTAGTTTCGACATAGAATTCGTAAGATGGAATAGTCGAAAGTGATAGTGACTAATCTAACCGTCTTACGGATTATGATGATAGTTTGACGCTTGACAAGCTAGGTGGAGGCTTGGGAAAGAAGCTAGTGATAGTGACTAATCTAACCATCCCCCAGACTATGACCCATGTTTTGATGACCATAGAGATTATGAACAACGCTACCCAATACCAGACGAACCCATGCCAAACCTAGCAGCCTACCCGAACCTGGACCCCCTGGACCCATATTATGATAACGACCAATTTATCAGGGAAATCCTAGAAAACCCTTACCCACCTGAGGAACCCATGCCACAGTTCCCAAACCCAAAACCAGCACCCGCACCACCCATGAGCACTGAGAATGTGCAAGAACTCCGAACCTTTGGTGAGGAGATTTTAGAAGGAAGTGAGAGGATGAGGCAGATAGGGGAACGACTCGTCTGGAAATATGACGAGCGTAATATGGACTTTTGGATGAACCCCTATCATTAGTAATAAGAGTAATAACACATATATATATATATATATATATATATATATATATATATATATATATATATATATATATATATATATATATATATATATATAGGGAGCCGCTAAAATGAAAACCACCTCCAGTTATGAGAACCATGAGAACCAATCTCCACCAATCAGGTGTTGCCAACAAAAAGGGTATATCGGTCATTTACCCCAAATGTCTTATCCTATCTCTCTCCTCTGTCTTTTCTTTTAATTCTCCTGTCTCCTCTCTCTTTCCTTTAAATAAGTTGCAGACTCTATCTCTCATTCATCATCTCTCTCTCTCTCTCTTGAAATCCAACCCCAAAAACCCATCTTCTTTTAAATTAGTTGCAGACTCTAAATATGTTTAACCGAAGTCGATGATGACGACGACTGAACCCACCCCTGCCGGCGACTAAACCTGTTAAACCATGCTCCGATTTGGGGGTAGTGAACTCTGATTTGATGTTTGTGGTTTGTTTGGTGTCCCGATCTATGTTGTTGGTGTCCTTCATCCCCTACTCTCTCTCTCAAGATCGTTTCTAAGCCCATACATGTTACGGCGGTGGTTTGGTCGGCGACGGTGGATCTAACAGTGGGTTAGTGGCTGGTGGTGGCGGTTCGACGACTGGGTAGTGGGCCGGCGGCAGCGCCGCCGTGAGCGGTGGAGGTCCCCGGTCTCCTCCCGACGAGTTGATGCTCTAATTTTGATTTTGGTATGTGGGTCTGATGAACTATGTGGGTTTGATGTTCGAATCTGGGTTTGAATCTTTGTGTTTTAATTTTGTTGAATCTGGTGGTGTGTGTTCGAATCTGGGCTTTTTTTGTGTGAATCTGGGTTTGAATTTTGTTGATTATGGGTTTTAATTTTTGTTGAATCTGGTGGTGGGTGTTCGAATCTGGGTTTGAATCTTTTGTGTTTTTGCTGCAGGTTTGATTCTGTTGAATATGGTTTTGAATCTTGGGGGTTTGACTTTCTGGGTTTGATTCTGTTAAATCTGGGCTTGAATGTTTGTTCATGTTGAATCTGGGGTTGAATGATGTTATTGGGACCTTTTTTGATCCTGTTGAATCTGCGTTTGAATGATATTATGTTTTTGAATGATGTTCATGTTGAATCTGGGTTTGAATGTTGTTCATGTCGAATCTGGGTTGAATCTGGTGGCTTTTTTAAATCGGCGGTGATGATGCAAAAAAAAGGACGATGGCGCGACATGGATGGTGGAGGGTAGGTTTTTGAACCCGCAACCCCACTTTGCAGCCTCTGATGTTCGGAAAATCTGAGCCAAAACTTCTTTTTTTTTTCCAGAATCCACTCGTTCTTTTTGATTTTTGTTTGTTGGATTTTTTATATATTTTTTTGAGGCGTCGATGATGATAGCAAACTATCTGAGACACCTACCCGAGTAACGATTTTCTGGGTGCGTTCGTTTTTGTGTAAAAAAGTTTTTGTAAAAGAAAAAAAAACTTAAATCGTAAACCTTTTAAAGTAAACCGTAAACTTTTTTACTTAAAACGTTTTACATAAAAAGTTTTACGTAAAACGTCAAAAGTTTTACGCCAAACGTAAAACTTTTTAAAGTAAACCGTAAACTTTTTTACTTAAAACGTTTGACATAAAAAGTTTTACGTAAAACGTAAAAAGTTTTACGCCAAACGTAAAACGTAAAACTTTTTACGTAAAACGTATAAAGTTTTACGTAAAACGTAAAAAGCAAAACGTAAAATGTAAAATTTTTTAAAGTAAACCATAAACTTTTTTACTTAAAACGTTTTACATAAAAAGTTTTACGTAAAACGTAAAAAGTTTTACGCCAAACGTAAAACTGATTTTAGAAAAAAAAAACTGATTTAAAAAAAAACTGATGTTTGTTTAATAAAAAAAAAAACTGATTTTAGAAGAAAAAAAAAACATTAAATGCAATAAGGACAAAAAAGTATTAAAAAACAATAAAACTAATAAGACAAAAAGAAACAAAATTACTTAAATACCCTTTTTGATTAAAATATTAAAGACATAATAAGACAAAAAGCTTTTAATATTAATATTAACTACTTTTAATCTCATCCATCCATCTAGTTGATCTAAGGGCTAAAAAGTGGTTCCCATGGTTCTTATAACTGGAGGTGGTTTTCATTTTAGCGATCCTATATATATATATATAATGTGTGTATGTTTGAAAAAAAAATATGTAATATCTAGATAACAGCTACGGATGCATATTAGTATTGTATTTTCAATTCCAGTTGTATTTGTGTTAGGTATAGACGCATAATATATAAAATAGAGTAAAGGTCGCAATGACGACGATTTTGGATCAATATGCTTGTGATGTGATTGTTTGTATTGGATATTATTTTGCGATATTAATATGTGGTAAATGTTTAAAATTCAGATGGACAACGAAGTGAACCAGGAAAACCAGAATAACGATAACCAGAACAACAATAATAATGGCAACAAAGTGGATAACAGTGTCATCCAACACATAGTGGCACAAGGAATTATAGACGCGATGCCATATATTATCAAAATGGTTAAAGAAGCGGGTAATAAAAGTAATAATGGTAGTAAGCAACCTACTGAACCAGAACACAGCGTAAACAATGGACCAATACTTCAGGTGCCCATTCCCAAAAGAAGAAAAACCATGTCTTATGGTTGTTCTTATAAAGAATTCTGGTCTTGTAAACCAATAGAATTCTCGTGCAATGAAAGACCCATTGAAACTCTACACTGGATAGAAAAGACTGAGGCAGTCTTAAAAATAAGCAAGTGTGCGGAAGAGGATAAGATAATGTTTGCCTCTAATTTGTTTAAGAACTCAGCCTTAGAATGGTGGAATACTATCCTCCAGTCTAGGGGAAGTGACAGCGTTTACAATATGGAATGGGAGGAATTTAAAAACATGGTGGAAAGGAAATTCTGCCTCCCAATGAAAAAGAACAGATAGCGAATAAGTTCTTAAACCATTGAATGACTGGAGTGGATAGTAAGGGTTACACTACTACATTCTTTGAATATGCTAGAATAGTGCCAACCCTTGCATCACCAGAACCCGTATTAATCTCTCGTTACATCTGGGGATTAATCAGCGAGATTAGGAACCTAGCACAAAGGCTTACCCAAGAATTCCGCTATGGAAATTCCAATCGTGGGAAAAATGTACATTCTACCTCTGCACCTTATTGTAAGGCCCGCAAGAAAAAGCATTCAGGAAGATGCTCCACCTACTGCAACTTCTGCAAGATACCAGGACACAAGGAAGAAGATTGTAGGAAGAAACCTAGTAATGGAGTGTGCTTCAACTGTGGAGAAAATGGGTCACATCAAGCCGCACTGTCCGAAACTAGCTCCAGCCATGAACAACAAGAATGCTAAAAATGCTAGAGCATTTGTTCTGACTGCAGAAGAAGCCAAGATGATCTCGGATGTGATCGCCGGTACGTTTTTAGTTAATGATGTTTTTGCTAAAGTATTATTTGACTCTGGTGCAAACCAAAGTTTTATTAATATTTCATTTTGCAAACTTCTCAATCAACCATTAACTAAACTCCCACAAGAATGTTTAGTAGAAACAACAAATGCGGAAACCATTAAGCTTTCCGAAATCTTGCAGGGAGCAAGAATAGAATTTCTAAATCAAAAATTTATTGCAAACCTTTATCCAATGAATCTGCCAGGATTTGATGTATTAGGAATGGATTGGTTAATAGCCAATAAAGCCAGTGTTCTATGTGATCAAAAGTCAATTCAAGTAAATTCACCAAAGGGTGAAAAAATCATAATTAAAGGAGATAAGCCATCTAACGCGTATGTAACTAGCATCACGTATAAATATGCATAACAGTCATTCGCAAGTGATAAATAGTTTGATTGAATAATTCGTTTGATAAGTTCGATTCATTAGGAACGTATGTCACACACAAAAATGTGATTAAAAGGGGTTCGAGTATACTCACAGTGCGTATTTAGCGAGAAGACAACTTGATTGGATTAGTTTAGAGTGTGCCTGAGTTAGCATAAACATGGAATAGTAGCATAAGCGAGCCGCGGTGTAATTAAACGGTGGAAAGTATAATAGGGCTAGTGGTAATCCGATCAGATGTCATGTTGTCCGGTCGGATGGCATGTTATCCGATCGGTTGACATGCTATCCGGTCGGTTGACATGTTACCCGATCGGCTAACATATTGTCCGATCGGCTGACATGTTGTCCGATCGGCTGACATGTGGTCCGATCGGTTGGTTTGAAGTTGATTTGCCGTTTGATCGGACATCAGTCCGATCAGACGGCAATTCGTTCAAATTTTCTGATTATGTCACACTCAATTGTTTTTGGGAAGGATACCGATGAATTGTCTGAGATGATGTGTCATCGTGTTAAACTACCGAAATTCCATCGAGTTTGGTCCGTTCTAACGGCCGGGAACCACCCCGTTCCATCAGATCTGACCGCTTTTGACGGTTTTTCCATGTCTAACCCGGAATCACACATTACTTTGATCAGATACATAATATTCTAGGTGAGATTGTTATAAAAACATGTGGAAATCACTCAGATCTGAGTTGTTCATGGTAAAATGAGGTCATGCTTTGAAGTTCATATGAACTCTTGATGACATCATCTTTGAACACCTCAAATCAGTAGATTTCATGGTTAAAAGTTGATTTTTAAAAGATAGAGAGGTGTAGAATTGAGTGTAGATCATAGAAGTACAAGAGTTGGGTTGAGATCTTACCGGAATCACGAGAAATCGAGAGAAAAAGGGTCCAAGAGCGTGCTGGTCGGGTGGGAGCTGTCACTTCACTGTTCATATGAACTCTTGATGACAACAGTCTCCCCTGCTTTAGGAAATTTCATCCCGAAATTAATCCATAAGAAGGGTCGCGAGGGTCGATGCGAACGAGAGTAGCGATAAAGCGTCAAGAATAAGCGGGCGATTGATTGAGGATTGGCGTGAGAGAGCGTTGCGATGACTAGCGATGGTAGCGAGTAAGACGATTCATACACAAAAGATGGCAACACAAAGAAAGCGATCCAGAAGTATTTTGAATTCTCGAAAAGTTGATTAATTTGAAAAGGTTTGAAGAAACTTGTTTATGAAAATCTTCTCACGGTGTGGCGTTAAACTATTTCGATGTTCACACCAGAGCTATGAGAAGGGTTTTATTAGGTTACTAAAAGATTTTAGGGTGTTTAAAACTCGACTTACGAAATCTTCTCGTCACATGGCAGTAACTTGAGTCGATTGTCACGCCATCGTTACAAGAAAATCTCATTTTTGTACAAAGGTTTTGTTCACATTTTAGAAAAAAAATTTTGTTAGAAAAAGGGTTAGTTTAAACTTTGGGTAAACAAAGCTTTTTAATAATACCAAAAATTTAAATTTAAGATCGGCCCCGCATGGCACTTTCCCACGAAAGTTCTACAATATGGCTAAAACACTTATATATAGGAAGTACCAGCGGCGTATCCACCATGTTTTATTCATATGGCTTTCGTCTCGTGAGGCAGTGTCATCCGTGTCGACATAGTACAGACAGGATTGCGATGACTTGATCCAGATGAGAAGGGCTGGATTAAGTCTTGGAAGGTCGAGCTGAGCGATGAAGTCATTTTCGAACTCAGTTTAGCGACACAAGCGAGTGCGAGACGCGATAAGCGATACGCGATATTGATAGCGACAAGTGATAGCGACACCCGTGAGCGATAAGCGACAGTCGATGCGTTGCAAGCGATGGAGACATGCGAGTCGATTAGATTTAATAACACCATAATTTTAAACTATCACTAGCCCACATGGCCTTTTTCCATGAAAGTCTGCTGATACGGCTTAAACACCACCCTGTCTTGGCCCTATTAGTTTCGTCTCGTGAAGCGAGGTCATGAGTACTAACATAACACAGATATCACAGATAATACAAATAGCGATGGCGATGAGCGATGAAAATATCGAAGTGATGAGGTAGGTGCGAGGAGCGTTACGGCAAAAAGCGACGAGTGATGTGCGATACTCATCAAGCGATTCATGATACGCGATTCTCAGCAAGCGATGCACAGTAGTGGTGAGCGATAGAGCAATATACGTGTAATAAGCGATGCATAACGAGTGACACACATACATAAGCGATTGCGCGAGACTCATAATATACGATTGCGATTTGCAAAATAGACTCTAGCGATAATGCGATTGCGAGCGTGTTGACTTACGAAAAGTCTAGCGATTACACGCCTTGAGTTGCGATTGAGATTGTTACGCCTTACGATGTAGTATAGTTTAGTGTGTCGAAAATATCCACAATAGTATAATAGGTCTACGTTCCAACTCCACATGGCACTTTCTTCACAAAACTTCGGTTGGCACAACGAAACACCGTCATGTTTCAACCATGCGCCGCTGTTCCGTGAATTGGTGTCACACTTCGTTAGACATGGTCAAGACGCTTATATAAAGACAGATACTACCAGCTAAGTCACTCGAGCTTCGATCGCGATTGCTATTCATCCAAACTAGACCCCGTCGGGTGCTATAGTACTATACTAGTTAAGGCGGGACCTCGCGAGTATGAGTCCTAACGCGTATGTAACTAGCATCACGTATAAATATGCATAAAAGTCATTCGCAAGTGATAAATAGTTTGATTGAATAATTCGTTTGATAAGTTCGATTCATTAGGAACGTATGTCACACCCAAAAATGTGATTAAAAGGGGTTCGAGTATACTCACAGTGCGTATTTAGCGAGAACACAACTTGATTGGATTAGTTTAGAGTGTGCCTGAGTTAGCATAAACATGGAATAGTAGCATAAGCGAGGTGCAGTGTAATTAAACGGTGGAAAGTTGAATAATAGGGCTAGTGGTAATCCGATCAGATGTCATGTTGTCCGGTCGGATGGCATGTTATCCGATCGGTTGACATGCTATCCTATTGGTTGACATGTTGCCCGATCGGCTGACATGTTTTCCGATCGGCTGACATGTGGTCCGATCGGTTGGTTTGAAGTTGATTTTCCGTTCGATCGGACAGCAGTCCGATCGGACGGCAATTCGTTCAAATTTTCTGATTATGTCACACTCAATTGTTTTTGGGAAGGATACCGATGAATTGTCTGAGATTATGTGTCATCGTGTTAAACTACTGAAATTCCATCGAGTTTGGCTAGTTCTAACGGCCGGGAACCACCCCGTTCCATCAGATCTGACCGCTTTTGACGGTTTTTCCATGTCTAACCCGGAATCACACATTACTTTGATCAGATACATAATATTCTAGGTGAGATTGTTATAAAAACATGTGGAAATCACTCAGATCTGAGTTGTTCATGGTAAAATGAGGTCATGCTTTGAAGTTCATATGAACTCTTGATGACATCATCTTTTAACACCTCAAATCAGTAGATTTCATGGTTAAAAGTTGATTTTTTAAAAGATAGAGAGGTGTAGAATTGAGTGTAGATCATAGAAGTACAAGAGTTGGGTTGAGATCTTACCGGAATCGCGAGAAATCGAGAGAAAAAGGGTCCAAGAGCGTGTTGGTCGGGTGGGAGCTGTCACTTCACTATTCAAGTGAAGTGGCAAGGCTATTCGATCGGTTGGCATGTCTGTTCGATCGGCTGACATGTGGCATGTCTGTTCGATCGGCTGACATGCCTGTCCGATCGGTTGGCATGTCTGTTCAATTGGCTGACATGTCTGTCTGATCGGTTAGACACCTCTGGCGGGTTGTGTCTCAGCATTTGGATGATGATTTTGCTACACTGTTTCGTATAGTTATATATGTATTTATTATATATTTAATTATTCATAAGGGGCCGTATATACGTATTTATATTATATATTTAATTATCCAAAGTTGCGATACAATAACCGAGTCTTGTTTCGAGTATGCGATTATTTGCGACGCTTCACGGTCATTGAGGAGGGTAGAATAGGTCATCTCTCAATGTCATCGCGAACGTTAATGTGTGTTTTGAGTCATGAGTGGCACTGCGACACACCACGGCTATCAAGGAGGGTAGAATTGGTCCTTACTTGACGAACGATAAAGTATAACCCTAATGTGGGCAGCACTTAAACATCCATTGGATATATGGATCGATCGGACAATGAATCGTAATAGCGATTAAGTTAATACCCTGTTCTGCAGCACCCCGCTATACTTAATTGAAGATTCGTGTGTGTTAATTGAAGTAAACAGACAACAACTCGAAGAATTTTATGAATTCTCTCGTCGTTTGAACACCAGAAAGCAAGTGCCAAACACTGCTATTTATACACGAAATTGGACAAGCTTACGGACCGTAAGGCTGCCAATGTTACGGTCCGTATGATAGCTTACGGTCCGTAAGGTTATCAATGTTACGGTCCGTATGAGACAGCAAATCACTATAGGGTAGCCACGCGTGGGAGTAGGCCTGCTGAGTCGACGATTTCATAAATTTCAACTTTCTGAACACGCAAAATTAGATAATCATCAACTAGGGAATGCCCCCCCTGAGTTTTAGGGGCCCTAATCCTGATTCTGAAAATTATGAAAATCTTAGGGTTTGCACAGAATCACTTGGGTGTCTCAATTAGAGTTTCCTATTGGTCAAATTAATTTAATAATTATGACTTTTAATGAGAGTCGTTACATTCTCCCCACCTTAATAAAAATCTCGTCCTCGAGATTTGCTGGAATAAGTAGGAATATATTTTCTTCATCTCAGGTTCCAGTTTCCAAGTGTATTTGGGTTATGATATTTCTTTTAGACTTATGTCATATTCTAATCAATATTAAGGTAGATGACACAGAATCGAATTTTGTACAATAGGTAGGATTTTCAAAGGGTCAACTGAATTCGTTCAAGAAATTAATGTCAAACGAATGAGATGAAATGATATAATTTCCAATGTGACTATTTTCAAGTCAAAAGATATATGATCAATTAGATATTTAGAATGAATATGAAGAATTTTTAGAATCAAATAAAATTCTTTTGTCAAAAGAAAGCTTACTTTGATTGGCAACTGAAGAAGACTCAGAATCAACAAGTTCAATAATGAAATAGAAGCACGAAAATATTTTGTCAACTATCGAATCATAACAAGAGAAAAATCAGTGTGTTGACATTATTGAATTTGCAAGGATACACTGGAATACAATAGAGTTTAGTGTATCATTGTCTTGGTACATAATTGCATCAAGACTATTTTCAAATGATGAGTCAAACGAAATACATACGTGATTTTGAAAGATTCGTATGCTTATGATTAGCTCAAGCTACAAATTTATAACGACTCCACAAGGTGTCGTAAGGATTGAAATAATTCAATAATTACGGTGACTGAACAATTTCACCGTGTAATCAACTGAAAGCTCTAATGAAGTAATTTTTTGGATATTCAGTTCGAATAGGATTTTCAAATGAAAAGAACAAATGAATAGTATAGAATTTTCGATAAATGATGAAAGAAACGTTAAGAGGTACACCGGAATATGATATGAATTTGTGTACACTTATCTTAACACATGTCTGTCTGATCGGTTAGACACCTCTGGCGGGTTGTGTCTCAGCATTTGGATGATGATTTTGCTACACTGTTTCGTATAGTTATATATGTATTTATTATATATTTAATTATTCATAAGGGGCCGTATATACGTATTTATATTATATATTTAATTATCCAAAGTTGCGATACAATAACCGAGTCTTGTTTCGAGTATGCGATTATTTGCGACGCTTCACGGTCATTGAGGAGGGTAGAATAGGTCCTCTCTCAATGTCATCGCGAACGTTAATGTGTGTTTTGAGTCATGAGTGGCACTGCGACACACCACGGCTATCAAGGAGGGTAGAATTGGTCCTTACTTGACAACTTCATGGTTGTCAGCAAGTGCAATATGATGTGATAGTGATAGAATATGCGAAAATATTGCGATGTAGTGATGTATGCGATAGTTACATTACGATCCGAATCTCTGGTGCTAGGCATAACGAGTATAACGAGTAGTAACAACGCACGAAAGTGCGGGTTGTTACAGAGACGCTGGATGGAGATTCTTAGTGATTATGACTGTAATATCCAGTATCATGCAGGAAAGGCTAATGTAGTAGCTGATGCTTTAAGTCGAAAGTATCACGAAAAGCCAAAAAGAGTACACTCTCTTAAATTAAATCTACAAGGAGATTTAAATAAACAGATTAGAGAAGTACAGGAATCAGTAATCAAGGATGATACCGAAAATGGAAAGGAATGATTAAGGAACTAGAACAAGGAACAAATGAAATTTGGAGATTCCATAAGAAAAGAGTGTGGATACCCAAATTAGGAAACCTACGCTACCATATATTAGAAGAAGCCCATAAGTCTAAATATACTATGCATCCAGGAGGTGATAAAATATATCAAGACTTAAGAAAGAATTTTTGGTGGATAGGAATGAAAAAGGATATAGCAACTTATGTTGCCAAGTGTTTAACTTGTTCACAAGTTAAAACTGAACACCAGAAACCCTCAGGGTTGTTGCATCATTTAGAAATGCCAGTATGGAAATGGGAATTAATAACAATGGATTTTGTTACCAAATTACCCAAGATAAGAAAAGGTAATGATTCAATCTGGGTGATTGTAGACAGGCTAACTAAGTCAGCTCATTTCTTGCCAATGAAGGAAACATTCAGTATGGAACAATTAGCTAAATTGTATGTAAATGAAATAGCTTCATTACATGGAATTCCTTTATCAATTGTCTCTGATAGAGATAGCCGTTTTACCTCTCATTTTTGGACAAGTTTCCAAAAAGCAATGGGAACCAAGTTGAATCTAAGCACTGCTTATCATCCTCAAACAGACAGATAAAGCGAAAGGACAATTCAGACAATGGAAGATATGCTTAGAGCTTGTGTAATTGATTTCGGGGGTAATTGGGACGACCACTTACCATTAATAGAGTTTTCTTACAATAACAGCTATCATACCAGTATCAATGTTGCACCATTCGAAGCACTTTATGGACGAAAGTGCCGAACTCCAGTCTGTAGGGCAGAAATTGGAGAAAAACAATTATCTAGTCCAGAGATAGTACAAGAAAAAACTGACAAGATTATCCAAGTCAAGGAAAGACTAAAAGCAGCACATGATCGACAAAAGAGTTATGCTTACAACAGGCGAAAGCCGTTGGAATTTCAAGTAGGAGACAAGGTGTTATTGAAAGTTTCTCCTTGGAAAGGAGTAGTAAGATTAATCAAAAGGGGAAAGCTAAGCCCCATGTATGTTGGACCATTTGAGATTATTAAAAGAATAGGACCTGTAGCCTATCAGCTACAGCTACCAGAAGAAATGGCAGGAATGCATGATGTATTTCATGTATCTAATCTCAAGAAGTGCTTAGCCGATGAGTCATTAATAGTACCTCTTGAGGATATAGAGGTGAATGAAAAACTTAAGTTTGTAGAAATACCTCTACAAATTAAAGACAGGAAGGTC
Source organism: Helianthus tuberosus (assembly GCA_030545235.1). Lineage (NCBI taxonomy): Eukaryota > Viridiplantae > Streptophyta > Magnoliopsida > Asterales > Asteraceae > Helianthus > Helianthus tuberosus. The sequence goes on from CM060367.1 coordinate 84,835,610, forward strand.
AAGAATCTTAAGCACAAGAGATTAGTTCTGGTCAAAGTGAAATGGGACTCCAAGAGAGGACCAGAATACACTTGGGAGCTTGAATCAGAGATGCAAAGAAAATACCCGTACTTATTCCAGTGGACCTCGAGGACGAGTTCTAAAACAAGGTGAGGAGGATATAACAACCCTCTAAAATTTTTCCGACACCCCTAATATATTTAGAATGTCCCTATATGTCTTAAAATGCACCCCGTATACGAAAAGCGGTCCCGTATACTTCTATATAATTAAAATAAAAATAAAAAAAAAATTTAATGGTCTATCGCGGGGCGCGACAGACTACTCTTGAGTCTTCGCGGGCCGCGAGCGCTTGGCCACCCACCCCCACCCGGTACTGCCACGTGTCATCGCGTGTATCAGAGCTACGAACCAACTCAGCATAGCTAGGGCCTACACACCCTACGTCGTGGGCCGCGACGGCCCTCTCCTTATCTTTCGCGGGTCGCGAGGGCCTGCTCGATCAGCCCTATAAAAGGGGCCATCAGCCTTCAGTTTTCGTCGCTCATTTCTTTCTGATTCTCTCCCAATTCTCTATAGTCTAAGTAATACCCGGGTGTTATACCCCCCCAATTAACGAAGTTCCGTCTCGTTGTAAGTATCATAACCCCCGGTTACGTATTAGATACGCTGCCCGATTGATCTAGAGTTCCGTAACGGCTGTCGAGGTTCTGCCCGACGTAGTCGTTGGAATTCTGTCTCGAGGAGGGTATTACTAATGTAAATATTGGGTTATTATACTAACGCGTGTGCATTGTGTAATTAATAGATAATCACCAGTAAATCACAAAGGAAAACCCTAAGATAGCAATGTGAGTAATCTCCTATTTGCAAATTGTTTTTACAAAACCTCAAATGTTTTACATCATATTAAACAGTTATTGAGTATTTGTATTCTACAATTATCGTTGGTATGTTGGGGTTTTGTATACAAAATTTGTTACTACACTATGAGTAGTAACATGACCACAAGTCGGGTTGACAGTACCGTGGGTGGTAATTAAAGTAGAAAATAAACAAATGTAATTGCGCGACCGCCCTCAATGCTGTAAACGGTTTTACCTATCTTGATTAAATTGGGATTCACTCACCAGTATTTCCCACTGACAAAATGTTTTTAAACGCGTTTCAGGTAACAAAATGTGAAAGCCAAATAGAAGCCAGCTGGACAGCACTGAAGGCTTGGAAAAGTGGCTATAAAAGTTACCTAAATAAAGAGATGTTTTTATTTAAATAAAATAGGGTTTACCCCTATTAAAATATGTGTACTAGAAACTTGGGAATTTCCCACGTGTTTAATATTATAAAAGTGTAGTGTTTTACTCTGATAAATATTTCCTAACTACGGTTCTGATGTAATTTCCGCTGCCAAATTGATAAACGTCGATACCACTGAAACTGGTCGCGGCCGCTCGTTCCAGGGTAAATAAGGGGACGGGGGTTGTGACATTTTGCTTATAAACCGGATTTCGATGCGAACAAAGATGGTAAACAAATCCGTATTTTAATTACGGACGCATAGGAAAAAGAATCACGCAAAACGGACATCTAGATCAAAAGTTATGGCAATTATAAGTTTGAAAGTTGGTTAAAAAATGAGCTGGGCAATTGCAGCATCAAGAAGGGAAGCACCCTATCGAATTAGGGCTGTCGCGCTACGCGACAGCGAGCAATAAACCGTCGCGTCACGCGACCCTTGTCGCGGCCCGCGACAGAAGTAGAGCAAGCTCTCGCAGCCCGCGAGAGCTGTTTTAGCTGGCATTTTGTTTGAAATTGTTTGTTTCAATCATGGAACTTATTATAACTTGTTGTGAAACTGTCAAAACTAACTTTTATGTTGGTTTTGATTTTAGGTAATTGTTATATGACGCCGAATGACGATCAAGCTCAACGAATAACCGAACACGATCAAGATACATGCTTCCGCACATCGTTTCGTCGTAATTTTTTTAAACGACGAACTCAATTACATCATGCTGTATTATTTTTAACGTTGTAAAAGTTTTTATAAACCTGTATTTTCATAAGTATGTGTAGTCGTAAATACACATTTAAATGTCGATATTTATACGCAAATCGTTAAATATTAGTAAGGGTCTTACAAGTTGGTAATCAGAGCTCATGGTTAAAGAGTAAAGTGTGTTCGGTTCGAGACTTGATCGCATAATCCGGTAAGTTATATGTATATTAATGGTTTAGCATGTTCAAGTGTTGTAAACAACACATGAGGTTATCATGTAATACACGTTACACCAATCAAATCGATAAAGGATCGATATAGTCAACGAAATTACTTGTATTATAATACGGATGTTCATTAATGTTGAAATTACTAACTTTTATAAATGATTTAGTTGAAGGACACTCGCATCCGAAGATAGCGGGAGTTTAACAAATTGTGGATTTGACGAAGGAACAGTCCAAAGTATGACAAGCAGGGCATGCTCACCAAGGACCTAAATCGCGTAACGTTCATGAACAAGGTTAATGGTAAGGAAAGCCCGTTAGGGCAAGCATTACCAGGTGCACGCTTTAAATATAATCGCACAAATAGTGATATGCAACAAACATGTAGAGAATGATTGTTGCATATGTAGGATAAAACTTGGAAAACCTGAATAGGATACCTATTCAGGATGATGTTTCCAAGAAAAATCAAATAGAGACATGTGTTATTCACGGCTGTGAATAACAAAGCAATAACAGGATTTGTTTATATGGAAACTTGGACGGGAGTAATTATCCAAGTGAATAATTCTCAATATAATACTATTGAGAAAAGTAGCGATTACATTAACGAATGCGACTACATAATAGTTCGATAAAAATAAAACATTTTATATGTTTAAGTGCAAAACGAGTAAAACTAAAGATTGTTCTTAGCAATTAAATAAAGTTTTACTGAATGAAATCAAAGATATAGGAATAAATAGAGGCGTTACTTACATAGAGCGTGATGTGAAAATTATAAAAAGGTCACGTGTGTCATGTGTTAACCGCTTACTCTGGCCAAGTAAGTAGTGAACACATGATAGCATGAACTTCTTATGATGGACACATTTATGTCCGATGTAGTAAGGACGGGGTGAATGGGACGAACTAAAAAGGTACCTAAATGAATCAAATAAGCAAGATGTTTGATAATAAACGTAAACGCAAGCCGGATGACGGAAGCGTATTACGTTAGAATAACAAGCCCGAGAGAAGGGACAAGGATCAAAGTAAATGAAAATACAGACCGACGAATGAGAATGTTAAAGCATAGGAATAAAGTTTGACTGTCATAAGTGATGAAATTCACACGAACAAGTCAAACGGAATGAATAAAGAATAAGGACTTGGTTGAATAAAAGTGATGGATTTCGCTAAGACGACCAAATAAGTCAAAACGAAGTCTAAAACCATAGTAGAATGGTTACTTTGAAGATGACTTCGGTAAAGATACCCGATAGATGGGTAAGATTTTTAGTATATGCGTAAACCAAGATACGGGAATGCGGATTAGAAAGTCAAAAGACTCGGGTCATGAGTTATGACTAAGAGACGATAAAATTTTGCAAACAGAAATTTTGATAATTATGTTTAACTATTTCGAGGTTAAACAAGTAGAATAAAGAATAACATTTGATAATAAAAAGAGGAAAATGCAAATCAGGCAACGGGGGCGTTCAAAAACATTAAGATAAAAGAACCCGGGTAACAGTCTGTAAAGAAATATAAGTATGAACCGGATAACGGTAAGCGAAGAACAAACCAACGCGTAAATGACGTAAGAAGTCATAGAGTCGGAAGGATAATTCGAAAGAAAACAAATGTAGCCTTAGACTACGGTCAAGGTCAAATGAGATTCAAAAAGCAAAAATATATATTTCTAAACATAAAAAGGGGTGCCTTGACGCTATGTACGTATATATATATATATATATATATACATATACACTTTAATAAGCACACGAGTAAAAGATGATCCACGGGATCATCATAACCTTCGGGATTATAAGTAGTGTTAAGGTCTACGGGACCAAAAAGACCCTTGAGTCACAAATAGAAAGAAACGAACTGTTGGGGGTCTCACCTTAAATAGGTAAAAAGGTGAAAATCTAAAGAAATAGCTTACGAGGCTAAGTGAAAGAACCTACGGGTCATTTGGGTTAAGCGTGAGAACTAGTTATAATTTCCCACACTGAATAATAATGGAAAGGAATGAATCTTCGGACATAAATTCCCTGATACAAGTAAATGACGTAAGATAAAGAGAAAACATTGAACTAAAAATTCAGTTTTTAGTCAGAAGCAATGTTCTAACAAACATAAGTAGTATGAAGTGGTTTAGGAAATAGTAAACACACATAAGGCCAGAGATGACAATGTGGTACACCCGGATGACGGGGTATGAAGTAACGGTGACTAACCAGTCTAGCCGGTAAAACCATTCAAGGTCAAGGTAATGTTATGACCTGTGTAACGCGCTTGTCAATATAGGATTAGCATGGAGTAAACATGTTGACAAACTCGGTGAGCGGGTGATCAAATGACAGACCGGTCAAATAGGCGACAAGGATAAGAAATAAAAGGTGAAAGCCACGGTCCGTGAGGACTTACTGTAACACCCCGGGTTTCGAAAGTCAAAGTCAAGATTGAAGTCAAAGGAAGACAAGATTGCTAATTGCGATCTGTCTCTCCTTGCTCAATTCCTGTTTTGACTTCTTTGATTTGTAATTAGTCTATTTTATTTTCGCTTTAGTTGTATTATGTGGTGTATCTATTAATAATCGCATGGTAATCGCTATTTATCGCATGTTTAATCGCTTTGTCGCAATCGCACTCGTAACTCGAATTACGCATTTTGGTTACTGATATACGTGTGTGTGCCTTATGTATTACATGTGCATGTTTATTTATGTTATGTTGTGGTAATCAATCGAATCGCAATCGAAACTCAATCGCAATTGAACTCAATCGCAATCGAAATGGTATGATAATTGGTGGAAAAGAGATAGTTCGAGATATGAGTAGTTGGGATTAAAAGTAATTTGACTAGGAACCTCAATCGCATCGCAACGCGTTACACGCGAATCGACACGGAAAAACTAGTCACGCCAAGAACTCGAGTCAGGTGCCAGCCGACCGAACTGCCGCCCGGCCGGGCATCCACCCGACCGAGGTGCCACTCGACCGGGCTGCCATCCAGGCGAGTTGCCACCCGAGCGACCAACCTCTTCACCCCTTTCCACTTTGGGTAACCCTATAAATACCCCTTGTCACTTTCATACTTTCCACTTTTGGCAACTGACGTCCGACCAGCTCGTTTTCTTCACTTTTCCTTCGATTTCTCGCAATTCCGGTAAGATCTCGTCCTAAATCTTGTACTTCCTTAATCTACACGCACTCCTACACCTTTCTATCTTTTAAATCTTAACTTTTAACCATGAAATCATCAAGATTCAAGGTGTTCTAGGATGACGTCATCATGTGTTCTTGAAGAACTTCATGTTTTGGCCTCAATCCACCAAGAACAACTTAGATCTAACCGGTTTCCACATAAACAAACAAAGATCTTTCATAGATCTAAACATATTCACAAGGAAAAGGATTGAAAGATGGTTTTCCAACTTTCTTTCAACTCTTTTACACTCAATGCACTCAAAACCGATAGAATCGGAGCTTGTGCCGACTTACTACTCATTATTGTGGTTGTATTGGTTCAAGATCCGTATTCCATCCACGAGATTATCGATTCAGGGTTAACCAAGAACAATTGTCCTAAACCGGTGGACTGACCGAACTTGGGTGATTTCTGTTCGATCGGGTCACTAGGGCTTAGGATAGAGTTCTGTTGGTTAGCACGATATCAACACATCTCGATAAGATGACAAACTATCAAAACAACCAAGTGTAAGACAAACAGGTCAACCAGGACGGAGTGTCGTCCGAACGGATAGCCATCCGACCGACCGGCCACCCGTACGGCTTACACCTTTGCCCCACTTTTAGTTTTCAAATTAAGCTTCAAGAGTTTTGGAACACCGAACGGATTGCAGTCCGACCGAGTCACCACCCGGTCGACCGACCATCCGAATATGTGATGTTTCAAAGCTTCAACACTTAAACAATTTTCAACATGTTCAATACACGAAGGATGCCACCCGATCGAACAACCGTCCGATCGAGTGACCACCTGCTGTGAACTTGTTCTCACTGAAGTGCCCAACCGAATGGGTTGCCTTCCGATCGAACGACCGTCCGATCGACCGACCTGAAAGGTAGAGATACTTCAATGTTTTCAAAATGCTACAAGGAAAACTTCAAAAGTCAAGCCATCATACACAAACACATCCTTCCCAAAGGAAGAAACAATCCACTCGAACAGTCCTCCGACCAGATGACCGTCCGAACGGACAACCACCCGAACAGGTCAACATCCACACGAATGGCCGACCGACCGGATCACCATTCTGCACTTGGTGACTCTTCTCATTTTACGTGCCGCTTATCTTTTATGCTATCGTTAACTGTTCAGGCCAACCTCGCTCTACGCGCTCCTTTCAATCCATCAAAGTTGTGAGTATACTCGATCCCTTTTTGCTTTACGCACTTTTGGGTATTACATACGTTACTTATACAAAATCACATCGAACACACTACGCAATACTTTAAACACTAACCGTTACCGCATGTATTACGTGACTTAATGAATGCTTGTTTGTTATGTTTACATATGGAATGTTGTCTAACTGCCTTAGCAATGGTAGTACTATTAGTTTGGACTCAGACCCGTTCACTCGGGGGTTGTTAAGGACAATTACCTACATGGCTCACAGTGGTGAGAATGTATCGCGAACTGCCTTGGGCAGTCAACCCGCAGTCATTGGTATCGATAGGTTCATGTCGATAACTAACATGCCTCATTTCACTCTGTGTACGTGCTGGTTATGCGTAACGCTTTCGAACTCTATATGCTACTATCAAACTTGTATGCTCACCTTTACACTATGTGTATTGACTGCTACTTTAACGTATGTGATAGGTGCTTAAGTTGTTTATATGCTTAGCTTGCTGTGAACTTGAGGCAAGGAAAGGTCTAGGATGCTCTCTGTGCTGTGATGAAATCGAGGCTAGGAAAAGAGGTCCTAGAAACCAACAAATAAACTATTTATGTATAAATCTGAGTTGTCGGAACAGAACTACTTGACTAGATTTTGTCTGTAATAATTATATTATCTTATATGACACGGTATGGGACGTGTTGTCACGGCCCCCAGCCCGGTTTGACCCATTCCAGGAGCCGTGGGACAGAAACCCCGTGGTATTTAGTTAATTTGGCAGTGGAATTATTAACAGAATCGTTTAAAACTTGAAAATGTCCAATTATTTTATTTCATAATTAGGGATAAACCCTGTAATTTACAATAAAGGCAATTTCAGTTGGAAACCCCTATTTTACAAAAACATGTTTATTCATTTTATTGATCCACATCCTTAAGCTTGTAGTGCTACACGGCACTTTTTCCCGGATCACAGCAGATCACCTGAAACATGTTTTAAAAAGGTTTTATCAGCAGGGAAATACTGGCGAGTCACTCGAGTTGAACAAAAAGACACATTGTTATAATATACAGTATTAAGAGCGATTACAATGTTTATATATCAACCAATTACCCAACGGTATTTGTCACTCGACCTGTTTCTATGACTATGGTCATATCACCCATTGGCTAACTCGTTGTCCAATGGTGACGGTTATCAAGTAATGTATACAAAACCCCACATACCGGCTGTAATTGAAGACTACAAAGACTTAATCCCTGTAATTATAACTTTGAAGACAAGTAGAGTTTTAAGAAAACAATTTGATAAAAAGAGAATGACTCACATTGCAGATTTAAACGGGCAGAGTTTAGCCTACAGATAAGCCTGTTAACCTAGTTTAAATAACAATGCACACGAAAACTAGGTTAGTAACTTTAATCCAACTTTTTACGACAACTCACGAGAACAAAACCTTCACAATAAATGACAAAGTGCGATACTTAAACATCCATCGAATTCACGACGAATGACAAAGCATAACCCGAGTTTGGGCAGCACTTAAACATCCATCGGATTGGTTTTTATCGATCGGACATTAAATCGTAGCAGTGATCGAGTTATTACCCTGTTATCGCGGCAAAATTTCGTGATTGTGTGTGTTTTTATAGTAATCAGACGATATCTCGGTGTACGAATCGAATTTTAACGTCGAACCAACGCCCAAATTCAAGTGCCAAACTCCTCTATTTATACTGGAAAAACGGCGCGCCCGCGTGTCACGAGAGGCTCTCGCGTGGCGCGAGAGGTCACTTTTAGCATAGGGTAGCCACGTCTGTTACTAGCTTAGCTGAGTTGACCGTTCGTTAAAATTCGATTTCCACGTAAAACTGTAAGGATATTACCAACTAGGGAATACCCCCCCCCCCCTGAGTTTTAGGGGTCCTGATCCTGATTCCAACTGTTCTGAAAATTTTAGGGGTCATGCAGGAATAGTAATTTTGATGAGAGTTATTACATCCTCCCCACCTTAATAAAAATCTCGTCCTCGAGATTTACTGGAACAAGTAGGGATATTTCCGCTTAATCTCTGATTCCAGCTCCCAAGTGTACTCAGGTCCTCTCTTCGAATCCCACTTGACTTTGACCAGCACTAATCGCTTGTGCTTGAGAAACTTGACCTTTCTGTCTTCTATTTGCAGTGGCTTCTCAACAAATTTTAACTTCTCATATACCTCTACATCTTGAAGATGTACTACCAGGGATTCGTCAGATAGACATTTCTTGAGGTTGGATACATGAAATACGTCATGTACCCCAGCTAGCTCTTCTGGTAGCAGTAAACGATAGGCAACTGGTCCTATTCGTTGGATTATTGGGAATGGTCCTATGTACCTTGGACTTAACTTTCCCTTTTTACCGAACCAAACTACTCCATTCCAAGGAGAAACTTTCAAAAGTACCTTGTCTCCAACTTGAAATTCTAGCGGCTTGCGTCTATTGTCTGCATAACTCTTCTGACGATCTCGCGTTGTCTTTAGTCTTTCCTTGATTTGAGTGATCTTGTCGGTAGTTTCTTGTACAATTTTGGGTCCTGATAATTGACTTTCTCCTATTTCTGCCCAGCAGACTGGAGTTCTGCATTTTCGTCCATACAGTGCTTCGAATGGGGCAGCTTCAATGCTTGCATGGTAACTATTGTTATAGGAGAATTCAATTAAAGGTAGGTGGTCGTCCCAGTTTCCACCAAAATCTATTACACATGCCCTGAGCATGTCTTCCAGGGTTTGGATCGTCCTTTCACTTTGTCCGTCTGTTTGGGGATGATATGCAGTACTTAAATTTAATCGCGTCCCCATGGCTTCTTGGAAACTTGTCCAGAAATACGAAGTGAAACGACTGTCCCTATCTGATACAATGGAGAGTGGAACTCCATGTAAGGATACTACTTCGTCTACGTATAACTTTGCTAACCTTTCCATGCTAAAGGTTTCTTTCATGGGTAGAAAATGAGCTGATTTGGTTAATCGATCCACAATTACCCAAATCGCATTATTACCTTTTCTGGTTTTGGGCAATTTAGTAACAAAATCCATTGTTATGAGTTCCCATTTCCAAATAGGCATTTCTAATTGTTGGAGTAATCCTGAAGGTTTCTGGTGTTCTGCCTTAACTTGTGAACAAGTAAGACACTTAGAAACATATCTAGCTATGTCCTTTTTCATTCCTATCCACTAGAAATTATTTCTTAAATCTTGGTACATCTTATTATTACCAGGATGCATGGTATACCTAGATTTATGGGCTTCCTCTAAAATCTTATTTCTTAACTCTCCTAGCTTAGGTACCCAAATCCTTCTTTTGTGGAATCTCCAAATTCCATCAGCTCCTTGCTCTAATTCCTTTATTCGTCCTTTCATTCCTTCAGCATCATCCTTGATTGCTGTTTCTTGAACATTTTTCAGTTGTTCCATTAAGTCTAATTGTAAACTTAATCTAACGAACTCGCTTTTGCTTTTCGTGATACTTACGACTTAAGGCATCTGCAACTACATTTGTCTTTCCTTCGTGATATTGAATATCACAGTCGTAGTCACTTAGAATTTCCATCCATATTCTTTGCCTCATGTTCAATTCTTTCTGCCCAAATATGTATTTTAAACTCTTATGATCTGTATAGACTGTAAACTTACTTCCATACAGATAGTGTCTTCAAATTTTAAGGGCAAAAATTATCGACCCTAATTCTAAGTCATGAGTCGTATAATTTTCTTCATGTTTCTTCAATTGCCTTGAGGCATACGCAATTACCTTCTTGCGTTGCATTAGCACACATCCTAATCCTAGCTTAGAAGCATCACAATAAACTTCAAAATCTTCTGTCCCTTCTGGTAAGGCAAGAATTGGGGAGTTTGTTAACTTTTGTTTTAAAACCTTAAAAGCCTCTTCTTGCTTAGGTCCCCATTCAAACTTAACTGTTTTACAGGTTAGCTAAGTTAATGGCACAACTATCTTAGAAAAATCTTTAATAAAGCGCCTATAGTACCCAGCTAATCCTAGAAAACTTCTAACTTATGTAGCTGATTGTGGGACCTTCTGTCACGACCCCCGACCCACCCTGGACGGAATCGGGTGCCGTGAACAGTCCAGCGGTACCGGTGATTATTTTTAAAAACATTGCAGCGGAAATTTCATCAGGACCGTGAGTTAGGAAAAATATCAGAGTTTAGAAAACACCGGATTTTATTTAAAGAGATGGGATAAACCCATATTTTATAAAGTGAATTTTGTTTACAATATTTCTTAATTTGATTTAAATAAAATAAGCCACTTCTTGAAGCCTTTTCAGTGTCGTATCCAGCTCTTATTCCACTTACCTGAAAAATGTTTGAAAAAGGTTTTGTCAGCGATAACACTGAGTGAATTCATTCCATTTTATAAACATATTATTATACCTTACAGTATTAAGGTTTTTATATTTATTCAATTCACTCAGTATTTGTCAAATAATGACAGTTCCAAAGTGACAGTAATCATATCAATTTATTGACTCACTTTAGTCCACTAATGAATTCATAAAATTATTCTATTTGACTATTATTTACTTTATCTGTCACTAGGTGATTCCTGTGACTTTAATCATATCAATATTGATTATTCTTTCAATTAATGATTCTGATCATATCACTATTGATCATTCTTTCAACTAGTGATTCTATAACACTGTTGATCATTCTCTCAACTAGTGCTTTCGGTCATGTCACTGTTGATCACTCTTTCAACTAGTAACTCAGATTATATTACTGTTGATCATTCTCTCAACTAGTAATTTCTATTCATAACACTGTTGATCATTCTCTCAACCAGTGTCTTCGGACATAATGGTGTCCCGTGACATTTCTTTGTCAAATATATTACTTTTGGCATAAAACCATTTAATCCAGAAAATGACATATATCAATTTATGTCAAATTAATATAACTTATCAAATATGTTAATTAAATAATTGTAATATCATTATTTAATATTTTAACATGACTAAGACTAAAATATAATCTTAGTAAAATGCATAATTTCCACTGTTATTGTAATTATGATAATATTAACTAACTTTCTGGCAAATAATAATAAGAATCAACTAATATATAAAATCTTTCATACCAGCAGTTAATATAAAAACTTAATTTACTGTAAGTATAACTGGTACTTATTTAAGATTCTGTAAAATCTTTGTAAATATAATTGTTTCACAAAAATGTGATAAAACTGTGAGAAAATATAATGGACTCACAAACTGTGAGAAAAGAGAAATGAACTCACATTGCAGATTTCTACGGGCAAAGCTTAGTCTACAGATAATCCTTGATATATATTGCAGATTTAACTTGAGCAGAGCCTAGCCTATTGATTAGCCTTTTTAACCTAATGCACATGAACTAGGTAAGTAACTTAATATAGCATTTTACGATAACTCACGAGATCATATTCTCACAACGAATGACAAAGTGCAATACTTCATCCATCGAATTAACGATGATCCGTTGAATTAACAACGAACGACAAAGTATAATACTTTACCTATCGAATTAACGACAATCCGTCAAATTAATGACGAACGATAAAGTATAACCCTAATGTGGGCAGCACTTAAACATCCATTGGATATATGGATCGATCGGACAATGAATCGTAATAGCGATTAAGTTAATACCCTGTTCTGCAGCACCCCGCTATACTTAATTGAAGATTCGTGTGTGTTAATTGAAGTAAACAGACAACAACTCGAAGAATTTTATGAATTCTCTCGTCGTTTGAACACCAGAAAGCAAGTGCCAAACACTGCTATTTATACACGAAATTGGACAAGCTTACGGACCGTAAGGCTGCCAATGTTACGGTCCGTATGATAGCTTACGGTCCGTAAGGTTATCAATGTTACGGTCCGTATGAGACAGCAAATCACTATAGGGTAGCCACGCGTGGGAGTAGGCCTGCTGAGTCGACGATTTCATAAATTTCAACTTTCTGAACACGCAAAATTAGATAATCATCAACTAGGGAATGCCCCCCCTGAGTTTTAGGGGCCCTAATCCTGATTCTGAAAATTATGAAAATCTTAGGGTTTGCACAGAATCACTTGGGTGTCTCAATTAGAGTTTCCTATTGGTCAAATTAATTTAATAATTATGACTTTTAATGAGAGTCGTTACATTCTCCCCACCTTAATAAAAATCTCGTCCTCGAGATTTGCTGGAATAAGTAGGAATATATTTTCTTCATCTCAGGTTCCAGTTTCCAAGTGTATTTGGGTTATGATATTTCTTTTAGACTTATGTCATATTCTAATCAATATTAAGGTAGATGACACAGAATCGAATTTTGTACAATAGGTAGGATTTTCAAAGGGTCAACTGAATTCGTTCAAGAAATTAATGTCAAACGAATGAGATGAAATGATATAATTTCCAATGTGACTATTTTCAAGTCAAAAGATATATGATCAATTAGATATTTAGAATGAATATGAAGAATTTTTAGAATCAAATAAAATTCTTTTGTCAAAAGAAAGCTTACTTTGATTGGCAACTGAAGAAGACTCAGAATCAACAAGTTCAATAATGAAATAGAAGCACGAAAATATTTTGTCAACTATCGAATCATAACAAGAGAAAAATCAGTGTGTTGACATTATTGAATTTGCAAGGATACACTGGAATACAATAGAGTTTAGTGTATCATTGTCTTGGTACATAATTGCATCAAGACTATTTTCAAATGATGAGTCAAACGAAATACATACGTGATTTTGAAAGATTCGTATGCTTATGATTAGCTCAAGCTACAAATTTATAACGACTCCACAAGGTGTCGTAAGGATTGAAATAATTCAATAATTACGGTGACTGAACAATTTCACCGTGTAATCAACTGAAAGCTCTAATGAAGTAATTTTTTGGATATTCAGTTCGAATAGGATTTTCAAATGAAAAGAACAAATGAATAGTATAGAATTTTCGATAAATGATGAAAGAAACGTTAAGAGGTACACCGGAATATGATATGAATTTGTGTACACTTATCTTAACACATAATTGTATTAAGACTGTTTAAGATGATGAACCAACCGAAATTAAAATTCGTTCATCAGAAGTGAAAATGAGAATATCTCAAGATTCAAATTAAAGAAAATGCCACCCCAAGGTGTCATAGGAATTGAAAATAATAGTGGTGAATGAAACAAATTTCACCATGCTTTAAATCAAATGAAGTAAATCCGAATGTTTCAAATAAATCGAGTAGGATTGAAATCGAAATACTTGAATAATGTTTTTCGATCAAAGATGATAAAACAATAAGGATTACGAAACGCTCGATTGTTGATATAAAAATCTTTAAGAGATACACTGAAATATGAAATGAAATTGTGTATCATTATCTTAGCACATAATTGTGTTAAGATTGATTTTATAGAATAAACCAGCAAAACGGATTTAATATAAATAAATAATTAAACCCATATATGAGATTAGCACAAGCTTCAAATTTTATGAAAACGTCACCGCAAGGTGATCGTGACCAAATAAATGATTCAGTGAAAGTGAAGACCAAACAATTCTGTTATGGTTTTGAATAGATGAAATTCTTGACAGAATATATTTATTTATAGACTTTTATTTGTACTAGGGTCAAATAATAACTTAACTTAGATACTACATATCAGCGACTACGTCTGGAATCATTTTTGCTTTTTGCGTAGTAAGTACGAATGCTCGCGTGTTCTTCTTAGCTCCGTCTACAGTTCTGGTCTTGTTGTCGGTTGCTTTGGTTAGTTTTGGGCAATATGGTTTAATGTGTCCTGTTTCTCCGCAATTGAAACAAACAGTAGTTTTCCTTCTACACTCTTCCTCTATATGCCCGGTCATCTTGCAGAAGTTACAGTAGGATGTTTTCCTAAAATGGCATTTTCCTGAATGCTTTTTGTTACAGCTTCTGCAGATAGGTTGCTCCAATAACGGCTCAGTTCCTGTCTTCTTGTAGAATCCTTGGGAAATTTTCTGGGCTAACTCTTTCTTCTTGTTTTCTTCTCTTGTGCGAATTAGTCCATCTGTCAGCATGTTAGCTAGTTCGACTGCTTCTTCAATAGTCTGTGGTCTAGTGGCCTTGACTATGTCTCGAATTTCACTAACTAATCCCCAAATATAACGAGAAATTAGTACAGGTTCTGGCGAAGCCAGAGTTGGTACCATTCTTGCATATTCGAAGAACGTTGTCGTATATTCACGACAATTCACATCTATCATTTTATGATTTAGGAACTTGTTAGCTATTCGTTCCTTTTCATAAGGAGGACAGAATTTCCTTTCTGTCATTTCCTTGAATTTTTCCCAGTTCATGGCATAAGCCATACCACTTCCTTTTGCCTGAAGAATTGTATTCCACCATTCTAAAGCTTCTTCCTTAAAGAGATTAGATGCATACATCACCTTATCTTCTTCGGCACATTTGCTGATTGTAAGAACAGCTTCCGTCTTTTCCAACCATCGCAGAGCAGCCGTGGCTCCTTCACTGCCGGCGAACTCAGTTGGTTTACAGGCTAAAAATTCTTTGTAGGTACACCCGAGAATCATCGCCTTTTTTTTCTTGGGAAATGGGGTTTTGATAATATCATCATTACCTCCATTGACACTATGGCTAAAACCATCGTCACGAGTATGCTTGCTACTCGTAACTTTGGTAGGTTCTACGGTATTTTTAACAGCTTTAATTATTGAAGGTAAAGCATTAGCTATTCCTTGGGCTATTAGATTTTCTATAGCATTTTTATCCAAAGGATTTTCATTATTAGCATGAACTTCTGGATTATGTGGTACTTCATTCGACATCTGAATTGCAAACATTTTCACATATTAACATCACAGAAAACAAACAATACTTCCAGGATATTATCTGTGTATATTAATATATATATATATATATTCATATAGAACACATATGTTAATTTGTATCAGTTTCCTAACTTTATTGTTTAAGTTTAGGTATTAAAAAGAACACCTAATTAGCTTAAACAAGTGGCTCTTTGAGTTTGGCTCTGATACCACCTTCTGTCACGACCCCCGACCCACCCTGGACGGAATCGGGTGCCGTGAACAGTCCAGCGGTACCGGTGATTATTTTTAAAAACATTGCAGCGGAAATTTCATCAGGACCGTGAGTTAGGAAAAATATCAGAGTTTAGAAAACACCGGATTTTATTTAAAGAGATGGGATAAACCCATATTTTATAAAGTGAATTTTGTTTACAATATTTCTTAATTTGATTTAAATAAAATAAGCCACTTCTTGAAGCCTTTTCAGTGTCGTATCCAGCTCTTATTCCACTTACCTGAAAAATGTTTGAAAAAGGTTTTGTCAGCGATAACACTGAGTGAATTCATTCCATTTTATAAACATATTATTATACCTTACAGTATTAAGGTTTTTATATTTATTCAATTCACTCAGTATTTGTCAAATAATGACAGTTCCAAAGTGACAGTAATCATATCAATTTATTGACTCACTTTAGTCCACTAATGAATTCATAAAATTATTCTATTTGACTATTATTTACTTTATCTGTCACTAGGTGATTCCTGTGACTTTAATCATATCAATATTGATTATTCTTTCAATTAATGATTCTGATCATATCACTGTTGATCATTCTTTCAACTAGTGATTCTATAACACTGTTGATCATTCTCTCAACTAGTGCTTTCGGTCATGTCACTGTTGATCATTCTTTCAACTAGTAACTCAGATTATATTACTGTTGATCATTCTCTCAACTAGTAATTTCTATTCATAACACTGTTGATCATTCTCTCAACCAGTGTCTTCGGACATAATGGTGTCCCGTGACATTTCTTTGTCAAATATATTACTTTTGGCATAAAACCATTTAATCCAGAAAATGACATATATCAATTTATGTCAAATTAATATAACTTATCAAATATGTTAATTAAATAATTGTAATATCATTATTTAATATTTTAACATGACTAAGACTAAAATATAATCTTAGTAAAATGCATAATTTCCACTGTTATTGTAATTATGATAATATTAACTAACTTTCTGGCAAATAATAATAAGAATCAACTAATATATAAAATCTTTCATACCAGCAGTTAATATAAAAACTTAATTTACTGTAAGTATAACTAGTACTTATTTAAGATTCTGTAAAATCTTTGTAAATATAATTGTTTCACAAAAATGTGATAAAACTGTGAGAAAATATAATGGACTCACAAACTGTGAGAAAAGAGAAATGAACTCACATTGCAGATTTCTACGGGCAAAGCTTAGTCTACAGATAATCCTTGATATATATTGCAGATTTAACTTGAGCAGAGCCTAGCCTATTGATTAGCCTTTTTAACCTAATGCACATGAACTAGGTAAGTAACTTAATATAGCATTTTACGATAACTCACGAGATCCTATTCTCACAACGAATGACAAAGTGCAATACTTCATCCATCGAATTAACGATGATCCGTTGAATTAACAACGAACGACAAAGTATAATACTTTACCTATCGAATTAACGACAATCCGTCAAATTAATGACGAACGATAAAGTATAACCCTAATGTGGGCAGCACTTAAACATCCATTGGATATATGGATCGATCGGACAATGAATCGTAATAGCGATTAAGTTAATACCCTGTTCTGCAGCACCCCGCTATACTTAATTGAAGATTCGTGTGTGTTAATTGAAGTAAACAGACAACAACTCGAA
The DNA here is from genome assembly GCA_030545235.1 of Helianthus tuberosus. NCBI lineage: Eukaryota > Viridiplantae > Streptophyta > Magnoliopsida > Asterales > Asteraceae > Helianthus > Helianthus tuberosus. The sequence continues at coordinate 84,852,969 of CM060367.1, forward strand.
GAATTTTATGAATTCTCTCGTCGTTTGAACACCAGAAAGCAAGTGCCAAACGCTGCTATTTATACACGAAATTGGACAAGCTTACGGACCGTAAGGCTGCCAATGTTACGGTCCGTATGATAGCTTACGGTCCGTAAGGTTATCAATGTTACGGTCCGTATGAGACAGCAAATCACTATAGGGTAGCCACGCGTGGGAGTAGGCCTGCTGAGTCGACGATTTCATAAATTTCAACTTTCTGAACACGCAAAATTAGATAATCATCAACTAGGGAATGCCCCCCCTGAGTTTTAGGGGCCCTAATCCTGATTCTGAAAATTATGAAAATCTTAGGGTTTGCACAGAATCACTTGGGTGTCTCAATTAGAGTTTCCTATTGGTCAAATTAATTTAATAATTATGACTTTTAATGAGAGTCGTTACACCTTCCATTTGGTGATTGCTTCTATCTTGGCAGGATCTACGTGAATACCTTCATGATTCACCATGTGTCCTAAAAATTGCACCTCCTGTAGCCAAAATTCACACTTCAAGAATTTGGCGTAAAGCTTTTCCTTTCTTAACAAAGTTAAGAGTGCATGCAAGTGCTCACAATGCTCTTCCGGGCTTTTGGAATAAATAAGTATATCTTCGATGAAGACAATTACAAATTTATTCAAGTACGGTTTACAGATCCTATTCATCATGTCCATAAATGCTGCCGGAGCATTTGTTAATCCAAAGGGCATGACTGTAAACTCATAATGACCATACCTAGTTCTGAAAGCAGTTTTAGGTATGTCTTCTTCTTGTACTTTCAACTGATGATATCCCGAGCGTAAATCTATTTTAGAAAAATATCTAGCTCCCTGGAGTTGATCAAAGAGATCATCAATCCTAGGTAATGGGTATCGATTCTTAATTGTAACCTTATTCAGTTCCCTATAATCGATACACATTCGCATCGAACCATCCTTTTTCTTTACGAACAACACTGGTGCTCCCCAAGGGGATGAACTAGGTTGTATGAATCCTTTACTGAGCAATTCATCTAATTGCTTTTTCAGTTCTAACATTTTTGTTGGTGCTAAACGATAGGGTGTTTTAGTTACGAGTGTAGTTCCAGGAATCAAATGAATTCTAAATTCTGCCTCCCTGTATGGTGGTAATCCTGGTAACTCCTATGGGAATATATCCGAGTATTCAAAGACTACCGGAATTTCCTTAAGTTCCTTACCCTTAGTGCTAATGATTACCGAAATCATATACATTATTCCTTTCTTTCGTTCATAACTAGCAACTTTCATTACTGAAATGAACTTCTTGGGTTTACGCGGCTTATCTCCTGTAACCATGATTACTTCTCCGGTGGGTGCACGAATTTCTATGGAGTTCTTATCACAAAGGATTCGAGCATGGTTGGCTACTAACCAATCCATTCCTAACACAACATCGAATCCAGCTAAATTCATGGGTAAAAGGTTTGCAGAAAATATATGACCTGAAAGTTCTATATTTTATTTTTGCAAAACCATATCTATATTAACAGAATTCCCGTCTGCCGTCTCTACCGTAAAAACTTGCCTAAGTTTCGTTAAGGGTAGATTAAGAGCTTGGCAGAATGAAGTATTTATAAAACTTTGGTTTGCACCAGAGTCAAATAATACTTTCGTATAAATGTTGTGAACTAGGAACGTACCAGCTATGACGTCCGGAATTAATTCGGCTTCCTGCGTACTCAGTTGGAATGCTCTTGCATTCTTCTTGGTAGCTCCGTCTGTCGGTTTGGCTTTGTTGTCTGCTGGTTTGACCAATTTGGGGCATTCTGGTTTGAAATGCCCAGCTTCTCCACAGTTATAGCAGACCCTTGTTTTCTTTCTGCAATCTTCTTCACGGTGTCCTACAACTTTGTAGAAGTTGCAGGTTTCATTACACTTTCCGAAATGTTTCTTTCTGCAGTTCCTGCAGAACGGCGGAGTGGAAGATTGCCCAGATCCTCTTTTCTTGAAATTGCTATTATTACCCATACGAATTCCTTGGGTAATTTTCTGAGCCAATTCCTCTTCCTGTTTTCTTCTCACGTACACACCAGTCTGTCAGTCAAAGTGTTAGCTAATTCCACCGCATCATCTATTGTGCAGGGTCTCGCCGCTTTGACAATATCACGGATCTCGCTAATTAAACCCCAAATGTAGCGAGAAATAAGTACCGGTTCTGGCGAAGCCAGAGTAAGCACAATTCGAGCATATTCGAAAAATTTCAAAGTATACCCTCTGCAATCAACATCCACCATCCGGTGGCTCAGAAACTTATTCGCCATCTGCTCTTTTTCATATTCAGGGCATAATTTTCTTTCCACCAGACGCTTAAACTCCTCCCAACTCATGGCATAGGCCATGTCGCTTCCTTTGGCTTGCAACACCGTATTCCACCATTCTAATGCTTCTTCTTTGAAAAGATGAGAAGCATACATGACCTTATCCTCTGCTGCACATTTACTTATTTTGATTACTGCCTCGATTTTCTCTAACCAACGCAGCGCCACAGTCGCCCCTTCATTGCCTGCGAATTCAACGGGTTTACAGGCAAGGAATTCCTTGTAAGTGCAACCAGGCGTTGCAGCTTTCATTCTTTTGAGAACTGGGGCTTGCAGTACATCATTATCATTATTATTAATGTTACCGCCTCCATTTACGCTATTACTGAAGTTGTCTTCATGAGTACGTTTGCTAGGAATAATTTGTTGAGGTTCAACTGGATTTCGGGCAGCAGCAATGATTGCTGGAATAGCATTGGCTATTCCCTGAGCAACGATATTCTCGATATCTTGCCTATTCAGAAATTGATCTTCATGGTGTTGTTCAGATTGGTTACCCTCGTTAACTTGTTCATTACCAGCGTGTTCCATCTGGTAATTAATATATATAAGTTATTAGCACCAACTTAATTAATAACCAAGCATAATAAAACAATTGCACATAATCACATCAACACATTTAGCCAAAATTGTCGATTTTTCGACTTTTGTTTTTATATATTATAGTATGCTTCCGTACACACCCGTTATCTTACAAAAGTTTTATTTTTAGTTATTTTACAGGATTATATTTTTATTATTAAACACATACTCCTACAACCAACAACCACAGTCACACCATCCCCGTCAGCTGGCATCCCAGAAACGACGTTCCCTCTCGTCGTACTTCCAGGATATCCTTTCCCCTACTTCCCGGATTCTATTTCCCGCGTCCACTAGTTCCTCGCCATAGTGGCGGAGTTCGGCCAAGTTCTCGGAGCTCATAGGTGGGTGTAGTGGAGGCTCGGGGTCAAACTGAGGGAAAAAGGTATTAGGGTTATTTAAGAGGTTCTGAAATTGCCAGTCGGTGGTCCACCACTCTTCTAGCTCTGCTGGTAGAGGTTGGGTGTGGATAATAGGGTCTGGGATCTCAGGCTCTAGATTAACTGGAAGTTGTGCTTCCACTGGGTAATTAAAGAGGTTTGCATCGGCAGGTCCGATGAGGTCACTCAGTGCCAGTTTATGATCCAGCTCTTCCCAAGATGGCATTTCCTGGTCTTGCCTGGAACTTTCTCCAATCTCTATTCCCTTGCCATTATCTTTAGGATCCTCCGTCTTTATAACTTTCTGTGTCGCTGGTTTCTTCCTGCGCACACGCCTCCAGCCCATGAATCTTCTTTTCTTTCTCGGTTTGGGTTTCTCCGGAGGTTGGGCTTGAAATTCCATGGGTTCATCAGTGTCGGCACAATAACCGGTAAAGTCTCTGGAGACTTCCACATTAACAGAATAGAGATTGAGATTCTGAAGAGCTTCAGACAACTCATTCATGTTGTTTAGCAGATATAGAGAAAACACACAAAATTCTAAGTTAAAATTTTGTAACTTGAATTTTCACATAATCACAGAATGGCAATCAGAAAAATTAAGTATTTCTAAATACTTAATTGGCTTAAATCAGTGGCTCTGATACCACCTTTTTCTGTCACGGCCCCCGGCTCGGTTTGACCCGTTCTAGGAGCCGCGGGACAGAAACCCCGTGGTATTTAGTTAATTTGGCAACGGAATTATTAACAGAATCGTTTAAAACTTGAAAATGCCCAATTATTTTATTTCATAATTAGGGATAAACCCTATAATTTACAATAAAGGCGATTTCACTTGGAACCCCCTATTTTATAAAAACATGTTTATTCATTTTATTGAGCCACATCCTCAAGCTTGTAGTGCTACACGGCACTTTTTCCTGGATCACAGCAGATTACCTGAAACATGTTTTAAAAAGGTTTTATCAGCAGGGAAATACTGGCGAGTCACTCGAGTTGAACAAAACGACACATTGTTATAATATACAGTATTAAGAGCGATTACAATGTTTATATATCAACCAATTACCCAACGGTATTTGTCACTCGACCTGTTTCTGTGACTATGGTCATATCACCCATTGGCTAACTCGTTGTCCAATGGTGACGGTTATCAAGTAATGTATACAAAACCCCACATACCGGCTGTAATTGAAGACTACAAAGACTTAATCCCTGTAATTATAACTTTGAAGACAAGTAGAGTTTTAAGAAAACAATTTGATAAAAAGAGAATGACTCACATTGCAGATTTAAACGGGCAGAGTTTAGCCTACAGATAAGCCTGTTAACCTAGTTTAAATAACAATGCACACGAAAACTAGGTTAGTAACTTTAATCCAACTTTTTACGACAACTCACGAGAACAAAACCTTCACAATAAATGACAAAGTGCGATACTTAAACATCCATCGAATTCACGACGAATGACAAAGCATAACCCGAGTTTGGGCAGCACTTAAACATCCATCGGATTGGATTTTATCGATCGGACATTAAATCGTAGCAGTGATCGAGTTATTACCCTATTATCTCGGTAGAATTTCGTGATTGTGTGTGTTTTTATAGTAATCAGACGATATCTCGGTGTACGAATCGAATTTTAACGTCGAACCAACGCCCAAATTCAAGTGCCAAACTCCTCTATTTATACTGGAAAAACGGCGCGCCCGCGTGTCACGAGAGGCTCTCGCGTGGCGCGAGAGGTCACTTTTAGCATAGGGTAGCCACGTCTCTTACTAGCTTAGCTGAGTTGACCGTTCGTTAAAATTCGATTTCCACGTAAAACTGTAAGGATATTACCAACTAGGGAATACCCCCCTTGAGTTTTAGGGGCCCTGATCCTGATTCCAACTGTTCTGAAAATTTTAGGGGTCATGCAGGATTACTTGGGGGTCTCAATTAGGGTTTCCTATTGGGCAATATAAAATAAGAAATAGTAATTTTGATGAGAGTTATTACACGTGTTGATTTAAATATTTGGTAAATATAGTTGTTATGGAAACTTTTGGACAATCTGTTTCGCTCAGTGCCATTCCCCGATGTTTCCGCCATCGGTTGGGGTGTGACAGATTGGTATCAGAGCCATAACTATAGGGAATTAGGCAAGACTCGACCTAGTCCGGGTCGAAGTCTTAGAGACCTAGTCTATAGTTAGGAACCAACAGACTGACTCGTACATGTCCAGTAGGGATTATGTATGAGCTTACTGCTATTTCTCGTTATTCTCGCCTATGCTACACTATCACTGCACTCGAATTTTCAATTATGAATAAGCGATTAAGTTGAGATTAGGTGTGAAGACCGCAAACTCTCGACTGAATTGCTTAATCAACCCACATTTTCATCAATAAACACGAGAACTTGCGTTGAACCAGGAGTGAAATCCATACTTTGATGCATAATTCTCTTTTATCTTATCAAAATAAGAACGAAGTTGTTAAGCCAGGGGTGAAACCCTAACCTTGATGACTTGTTCCGACTTTTACTTGGTTTTACAAAACTCTCACCAAAGTCTCGACGGACTCCAACGACCTGAAGTCACGGTATGACTAACGGGATGTGTGCCAAACGCCCAAGAATCGAGGCAAAGGCACAGTCCTGATGGTCAAAATGTGTACAACAAGTCCTTGTGAATAGTTAAACCACTTTGGATAGTCAATGTCTAATAGCCGCAGACGATCTATTTCTCGATTTTTATGTGTTTCGATTCTGAGCCCGCAACTGCTGACTCTGATGATTTGTCGATTTTATGTGCTAGTATATGTGTTTACCCGTTTTGTGTTTAAATTTTGGAGATTTATTCAATTTTGCTTTCACTTCGATCGACACGCATGACTCGCACTGCACTTCTATCTCAAAACGCTGACAAATCGCTAAATTATGGATGACCTTATGCTATGTTATACGCTTATACTATACTACTCGCTATGTTATTCGCGGTCGCTATTCTCGAACTCGCGTATACCTTAGGTGATAGATGCAGTCAGAATGCCCTACGTGTCTCTATATGCATCTGGTGATTACATACTTATGTGCTTCTGTGCTTCTATGCCCTATGTGCTTATGTGTTTATGTGCTTCTGTGTCTCTATGCGAATCTGTGATTATGTGCCTACGTGGTTACGTGATTATACGTGTTCCTGAGCTTTAGAAGTAGTAGACGTGTGAGGTGAGATTCGATTATGACGTGTCTGAGACCTATGACGATGTCTATTGTAGACAATGTCAACTGGACCATCATCTGGATCCCGTCACCCACGACTCTCTCGTCAAGAATAGAGGGACAAATGCCTTGCTGCCATCCTCGCTAAACAAGTGGCCAAGGTTGTGCCCCAGATCGTGAGTGAAATTTACGAGAATGTTAGCGAATCGTCTGAGGAGTCCAGAACCGAAGCTCCTAAAGCTGCTACTAAGACTGCTTTCAGCTTCAAGCAGTTCAAGGCTTGCGGTCCGAAGGAATTCACTGGAGAAGACGGCCCGACGGCTATGTTTCAATGGTTCGATTCCATCGAAGTCACTCTGCGCCAGAGTGGATGTCCGGAAAATCTCCGCACTCTAAACGCTACCGGCGTCTTCCAGTCTGCGCATTAGACTGGTGGACGGCCGAGAGGAACAAACGCGGGAATGATGCGGCTTATGAGCTGACGTGGGAAGAGTTGAAGGCCATCATGATGGATGAGTTATGTCCTCCCCATGAACGCCAAAAGCTGGAGGACGAATTCTGGAACATTAAGGAGAAGAAAGGTGACAACGCTGCCCTGACTGCTCGCTTCAAACAGCTCAGCATCATCTGTCCCAATCAAGTAAAGACGCCCGATATAGCAATCAAGAACTACATCCGAGCTCTACCCGACTGTGTTGCGGATTTTGTGCATGCCGCAAAGACAGCAACCATTGAAGAAACTTACTTGCTTGCCGCAGAAATTAACGACAAATGGGTGAAATCTGGTTTTTGGGATAAAGCTTCGAAGAACCTGCATCAAGCTACCGCCGCACCAGCCGCTGAAATCGCCGCCGCTTCTCAATCATCAAAGTCCTCTCGTCACAAGGGGAAGAACAACAACAGCAGCTCCAGCAACAAGAACTGTGCTGTCACTACCACTGCTGCTCCACCTCAAGCCATACCGGCTCAGCAGCAGCCCCATCACCGTCCAGCACCAGGTACCTATGCACCGCCAGCAAAGCGTGCATACAAAGGCCCCCACCCTACTTGTCCAACATGTTCTTATCATCACCCGGTGGGTCTCGCCTGTCGTTTGTGCGCTCTGTTGGTGCATGCGTCTGTCGACTTCGTCTTGTATCGAGTCTTGTATTGTATTAGATAGATCAGGGCACGCAAAACGAGAAAATGTGTTTGTAGGTAATTTCGCACGAAATTACACATAGGTAATTTCGTACGAAATTAAATGGTGATTTCGTGTGAAATTAAATTTCGCATGAAAGTAATTTAGCTTGGACAGATCCATGCGAAATTAGCCTGCCTATAAATATGTGCCTTTGCTATTTCGTTTGTAACAGTTCTGAGATTCCGGTTTGAGAGCCGAAGTGCTGCCGAAGTGTCTACTCGCTGTAAAACTTTGTCAAATCAATCTAAAGATAGTTTAAAGTGTATTTCTAGCTGAATTGAACTCGATACATCTGTTTCCGCCTTTTGTATTGAGAAAAACTCTTCTGATAGACTCATTTGGGTCATAAAACGATCCTACAAGTGGTATCGGAGCTCAGGAAGAAGAGTTCATACCAATTCAGCTGCAAATTCTGATTTCTACACCTTCTTTTTCAAAATTAACAAGTTTTAACGATCAAAATGTCTTGAATTTCACACATTATATGCGCAATTGTGTTTTAACAAACCCTAGAAAGTTTCAGATCTTAAAACGGCTTAAAACTTGGTCAATTTTAACAAAAACAGCTCGAGATGATGACATCAGCAGTATTTCGCACGAAATAAGCACTAATTTCGCACCAGATTGTAATTTCGTTTGAGAGGTTCACATGAAATTAGGTATCTCGCTTCAAGTTGTAATTTCGTTTGGGTATTTCACACGAAATTAGCTATTTCGTTTGAAAGAGTGCTATTTCGCACGAAATCAGTGATTTCGCACAGGATTTGTATTTCGTGTGAAACTGGTATTTCGCTTGAGTTGGTTATTTCGTTTGTAAGGATATTTCGCTTGATTAATTTTGTTTGAAAAGACTGTTTTTGTGAAATTTGTTACCGAAACATGGAAGAGGAATTTTTTAACGCATTTGCTACTACCCCGACTACTCCGGCATCGGTTACTCGGAACTTGAACGTGGAAAATGAAACGGGCACTATGCAAAAACCGCCTAAGCTCATGAATATCGAGGAGTATAAAGGATGGGAGGAATGATTTGAGAATTGGGTTCAAGCAAATTATTTGGATGCTTGGGAATGTGTTGAAACGAAATATGTTAGACCGTTGAATGATGATGAAGGGGAGATTGCTATTAAAGATCTAAGTGTTGATGATAGAAAGAAATACAAAAATGAAAAGATGATGATTAGTCTATTGCATCAAGCGGTTAAAGAAGATATATTGGTTTTACTTCAATACAATGGAAGTGCATATTCAATTTGGAAAGCTTTAAAATCAAAGTTTGTTGGAATTAAAGAAATGATTAAGAACAAAAAATCACTTTTGAAAAAGGAATTTGATCTATTTCGTGGTTTGAGAACTGAGAGCACCAAGCAGATCATCGAAAGATATTGCAATCTGTTAGTTCAAATGAAGAGAGTGAGCATCAATAAAGATAATGAAGAGTTGATAGAAAAGTTGGCTGATGCATTGCCACATGAAACTTGGGGCACATATCTCATGATGTTGAGAAATAAGAAAGATTTTAGTAATTTGACACTGAATAAATTCATTGAAAAACTTGAAGCTCAGGAGATGGAACAAAGGAAGATCTCAAGAATGAAAGATTTTGATGGTGAACAATATATCAGTCTTTATTACAAAGGAGGTGGTAGTGATAAGGCCAATATGTCACCAAAGGTTGAAACTGCATTTAATGCTAAGAGTTCATCTGGGGGATCATCTCAAGGATCAAACAGCAAAACGGGATTTTCTTCATATTCATCATTTGATCCAAACTTTTCAACAACAAAGAATGGAAAGAAGTTACAATGCAATATGGTATTAGATCTTGAAAATGGTCAAAATTACACAGAGGAGGTTGCAAAAGGTCACATGTCTTTGTTGGTAACTGTGTTAGAGTCATATGAGAGTTTAGTGGCAGGTCGGATCGGAAATCCAATGTTGAAAAAAGAGGATTACGATCAGATTGATGTTGAGGGGATGGAATTGATGGATATAAAGTGGTGTTTAGCGAGTGTTTTGAGAAGAGCCGAAAAGTTTAAACAAATTACAGGAAGAGATGATTTCCGTGATGCAAATGTTTCTACTCTAGGTTTTGATAAATCTAAAGTTACTTGTTTTCGTTGCAGGGAAAAAGGACACTTCAAGAGAGAGTGCACAAATCGCGAAGCAAGTGGAGCTCAAAATCCGTTTAACAACAATGATTACTATAGGAAAGCAATTTATCATCAAGTTGCTCAACAACAACAAGAACCACAAACTGCACATGCTAGGAAGACAATCGAAGATTCATCAAAGAGAGCTTGTATGGTGAATCAAGATGATAAAAATTCAACAAAAGAATTCAGTTGGGATAAATATGTTTCACCTGGTAGTAAAGCATGTCTGATAAACCAAGATGATGAAAAATTACCAGAGGGGTTTAGTTGGAAAAAATTCAGTTGGGATGACTATGATCCTAACAAAACTTCAAAACACAAAGCTTTTGTTGCTAGAGTTGCTGAAGACAGTGATAATGATGATGATTATTATGCAAGGAGAATGGAAAAGCACTTGAGAATGATGGAAGAGAGTGACAGTGATGATGAAAAAGCTAAAAAGAAAAAGAAGAAAGTTAAAAAACCAGTCAGCAGTGATGATGAAGAAGTTCCGGTGATAAGGAAAAAGGTCAAAGACATTCCAGTTTTCACAGTTGAAGCTGAAGCTGACGCACAAAAGATTCCGGTGATATGTGAAAACTGTGAAGCAGTAAAGAAGCAGAATAGTACTTTGATTCATAACATGAACAGATTGAAAGAATCTTATGATGTTCTCAACAAAGCAATGAATTAGTACAATCAATCAAGCAGTGAACAAGCAACAGCTATGAAGACACTTCAAGGAGCTTTCATGACAAAGCCGAAAGTGGTCAACAATTACATTGAGAAATGTCCTGTGCTTGAACAGAAACTGGAAACTCAGAGGATTGAAACAGAAAGAGTTAATAGATTGTTAAAAAGTTACTCATGTACTTCTTATGTTATTGACAGGATTTATCCAACCGTTGAAGGCATGAAGGCTTTTGATGAAGAGAAAATATCTGAAGACAAGAGTTCTAAAAAAAAGAAGGATACTGAAATGAAGATTTCTGGTAAGAAACAAGATGCCAGTTACAACAAGTGTCCACCCCCGCTTGAAAATGGATATTCTCCACGAAATCCAATTCAGAAAGAGTCAAAAAGGCAACCAATTTACAGTGGGAGTCTGAGTCTTCAGAAAATTTGCCAGACAACATCGATGTCATTTTTACATCGTCTGACACTATGAGTCCGAATTAATAAAGAAAGTGGTCGATCAGGTGTTGGATAATGATGAAACCGAGGAGTCAAAGTCGGAGTCAAACTCAGAGTCAAAGTCTGACAAGTCAAAGTCAACAGTCAAAAAGGATAAAAGGGTTTACAATAAAGAGTTTTTGTTATCAAAATCTAATTTGAATGACGAAACAATCAAAGTTGCTTATACTTTGAATGATTCTGACAAATTATATTCTGATGAAGAATTTCCAATAAGAGGTGTCAAAACCAAAATGATAAAAAAGGTTTTCAAACTAACAGAAATTAATATTTCTGAAATAAAAGATGTAAATCTTACTGAAAAACCTAAACCTTACACCTCAAGAGTTCAACAACGTTTAAACAAGAAAAAGGGTTACAGTTCTGGTTCTTAAAAGAAACCAAACCATAACGGTAATTTCAAAAGAAAAGGATTAGGATTTATTCCACCGAAAAATTATAAAAATGAAAAAACTTATAAACCAAAAACTGTTTTTGTTTCAGGAACATCAACTGAAGAAGAAAAGGAGCAATTGTTTAGGAATCAATCAAACAAAGAATTCCTTGCAAAGAAGCAAGAGGAAATGGAGAAAAATGTTGCTCAACAGAAAAAAGAGACAAGAACTTGTTTTCAATGCAAAACATTTGGTCATATTGCCAGGAATTGTCCAAAGGCAATTCAAACAAAACAGGGAGTCTCTGAAAAACTGAAAGAAAAGATTGTTGAGAATGAACCACCAACTAAACAATTCAAAGTTTTCAAAAATTCGAAGTTTGAAGTTGGTGAATGTTCAAAAAGGTTTTACAAGAGAAAAGCAAATCTTGATAACCACAAGTGGGTTGTTAAGAAATCTGATGATAGTTCTAGCAATGATTCTGATTCATCAAAATCAGAGGAGCTATTTTCAGGCGATGAATCTTATTCCATAAAGTCAGAGGAGCCACAAGTTGAGATAAAATTGGAAACATCAGTTCCTCCAATGGATGATGTCAATTTTCCACCATTGAGGGCTGAGAATTTTAAACAAAAAGTTGGTAAAATTGAGATTTCAAATCAATTTTTCTCTGAAAAGAAAGAATTTGATATTGAAAAAGCCTTTAACCCCAAAGTGAAACATATTTTTGGAAAAATGATTGATGGGAAGGTCAAAGGGGTGAAGGAATTTTATGAAAAGAAAATGAAAGGAAAGAAACCAGGTAAAGATGGGTCGTCCTAGGTTTGTGACTGGGATGGAACCTATTATGATGATTGAAAACCAGGACATGCCGGAGCTTCCAGGTTGGTAAGAGTGGAGCAGGAATCGACATCTTTCTTGAGAAATTCACAACTGTGAAATTTCGATCGACAAGTGGTAGTATCATTTTTGAATATTGTTATATTTTACAAGTGGTATGGTTGGTAAGTAAACCTACAAGTGGTTGAAGAAGGTTTTCACTTTCAAGAGGTAAATCAAGGTCATTAAATTGAACTTGATTTAACTTTCATTCAAGTGGTTGATAAAACAAAGTGATGAATTGATCCCCATTTCTACAAGTGGTAAAATCAACAAAACTAATTTTCCGGAAAAACCATTTGATTAAAACAAACTTAAGTGTTTTGAAATCATAATGGGAAAATAGTTTGTTGTAAGGGGGAGTTCTGATTGTTTATGTCAAGTGGATGGCGAATTGAAGTGATTCGATATCAGTTGTTATTTTACTTGTACAGTTTGTTTTCAAATTTCTTTAAATGATTTTGAATTTTAGGGGGAGTAAGAATTTTCAGAAAATCCAAAAACATTTGAAAATTTGAAAAAGGCAAAAACATGATAAAATCAAAAATGAGTTTTGTTGAGAAAAGAGGAAATGATAGTACATCAGTGGACTATCACAGCATGCTAAAGAATTGGAAAGTCAAAATGTGATAAACGGTCTCACTGATGATGTGTCAGTAGGTTTTTACACATTTAGTAGATTGTGACGAGATATAAACCTAAATTTCAAACTTACTTATATCGTGGGGAACATCTCTCGGATATATGGGTAACCCCCGAAATCTTGTTTGAAAGGTCCCTCTTTCAGAGATACTAGGTCTTTATACTCAGTGATATCTGGGGTATTATCCCGGGACTTCTGATTTTGCGGAAGCAATGGCCTAGTCCCCGTATAATACTTTTTGCTTGCTTGAAATATAGCATCACCCTCAGTACAAAAAATGATGAAACATTGCAAAATGCTAATCATGTGCTGTTGAATAAAAGATTTTCTAAAGGGAACACACCAAAAGTCGAAGCCATCATCTCTCTGATTTTGCGAAAGGAATAGCCTGAGCTCTCATGGCCCTCGCATTTAACCCTTTACAGATATCATCTAGGTACACTCACCTGTTAGACTGAATATTAGGATCTGGATACAGGAGTATATTCTGAGGTGGGACATGCGAATAAGTTCAAGTCTTTAAAACATTAATCCGTATCTTGAAACAGTTGAACTTTGTGTGAAAATTTAAGTGGATCAGTATACTGACAATCTAAGTGAATCGTTTAGAACTTAAAATGTATAAAGCTTAACGGTGTTGGTGATTTGTCTCATAAACTGATATGATCCTCTTACACAAACTCACAAAAATATTGTTTGTAAATATTTCTTTATTGCATTTTCACACACTAAAATCTTAGAAAAATCCAAAAAGATTGTGTTTTAGCATAAAATTTTGAAAAATTCAAAAAGATTTTCGACAACTGATGTTGGAGAGCTGATTTTCAAAATTCCAAGTGCTAAACATGATGAACTGGTTTGGGAGAGTATGTTTGAAAAGATTTTCTTACTAGTAGTTCATCAGAGATTAACATTGTAAAATCATTTATTGATTTGATTAATACCTGCAAATGATGGTATTTTTGTGTCTACTAGTGATAATCAGAGAATAAATTTGTCAAATTGTAAATTTGTGAAATTTATTGTGAGGTAGAGATTGTGCAGGTTAGCCAGGTTTTTTTATCCTGAGCAGAATGTGAGCCAGGACAAGATTTTGAACCTGTGAATCTGTGAAAGAGCCAGTCACAGATCTTGGAATAGAAGATTGAAGAGCCAAGTTCAGATCCTGATGTTCATGCAAGTTGATGATACTAATAAATTTAAGGAATCAAGAGATCTGATCAAGAGAATTAAAGTGAGATTAGAGCCAGGTGGAGATCCTGGAGAAAAGAAAAGAAGACAGAGTTTGAGGATACTTTACATTGTTAGATACTTTGGAGAAGTCGAGAAGACTGATAAAGATTGAAGATTGAAGACTCGACACTGAAGACTCGTCAACATTCGAGGGGGAGTCTGTTGGTGCATGCGGCTGTCGACTTCGTCTTGTATCGAGTCTTGTATTGTATTAGATAGATCAGGGCATGCAAAATGAGAAAAATGTGTTTGTAGGTAATTTCGCACGAAATTACACATAGGTAATTTCGTACGAAATTAAATGGTGATTTCGTGTGAAATTAAATTTCGCATGAAAGTAATTTCGCTTGGACAGATCCATGCGAAATTAGCCTGCCTATAAATATGTGCCTTTGCTATTTCGTTTGTAACAGTTCTGAGATTCCGGTTTGAGAGCCGAAGTGCTGCCGAAGTGTCTACTCGCTGTAAAACTTTGTTAAATCAGTCTAAAGACCGTTTAAAGTTTATTTTTAGCTGAATTGAACTCGATACGTCTGTTTCCACCTTTCGTATTGAGAAAAACTCTTCTGATAGACTCATTTGGGTCATAAAACGATCCTACACGCTCACTGCAACATGTACGGCCACTTCACTGCTAACTGCCGTACTGGTCCCCGCCAAGCACCAGCTCAAGCTACTGCTCATCAAGCTCTGCTCCCAGTCCCGCAAGGCCAACAAGCGGCTCAGGCACCAGCGGTCAACGCCAGAGTCTGCTTCGTGTGTGGTGATCCCAACCATTTCGCGAACATGTGCCCGAACAAGGTTGTGAAACAAGAGCCCCAGCAGCAGCAGCCTCAGCAGCAGCAACAACAACAAGCCGCATGTGCTAGAACTTTCAACATCAATGTGCGCCAAGCCCAGGCTGACAACAACGTGGTCAATGGTACGTTCCTTGTGAATGGTATTTATGCTTCGTGTTTGTTTGATACTGGAGCCGATAATTGCTTTGTGTCGTTCGAATTTGAGAAACTCCTTAGTCGTAAGCGCTCCCATCTCCCCTTGACGTTCGATGTTGAAGTCACTACCGGAAGAACTGTCGCCGTTAATTCTGTTCTTCGTGATTGCACTCTTGAGCTCAACAATCACATATTTCCAATTGACCTTATTCCGATGCAACTCGGAAGTTTTGACATCATAGTAGGCATGGACTTTCTTCATGAAAACCATGCTGAAGTTGTGTGCTTCGATAAGATGATTTGATTCTCGCTCGCGAATGGTGATTTATTATGTGTTTATGGTGAGACCCCTTCGAAGTGTCTCAAGCTCATGTCATGTGTCCAAGCTAGCAAGTATCTCCGCAAGGAATACAGAGCTTTCTTAGCTAACATTGTAGTAGCAGAGAAGGAAAAGAAAGGAAAGACAGAAGTGAAAGACGTTCCTGTGGTTCGCGAATTTCCTAATGTGTTCCCTGACGATCTTCCAGGACTACCGCCAAGTCGTGATATCGACTTTCGTATCGACCTCATTCCTGGAGCCAACCCTATTGCCAAAGCTCCTTACCGACTCGCACCGTCTGAGATGCGTGAACTCTCGAACCAACTTCAGGAATTACTTAAGAAAGGCTTCATTCTCCCGAGCACCTCTCCTTGGGGCGCGCCAGTCCTTTTCGTCAAAAAGAAGGATGGGTCATTCCGGATGTGCATCGATTATCGGGAACTGAATAAGTTGACTATCAAGAACCGCTATCCCCTGCCTCGCATTGACGATTTGTTTGATCTGCTACAAGGTGCTACGTGTTTCTCGAAGATCGATCTATGCTCAGGTTATCACCAACTACGCATCCAAGAGGAGGATATACCCAAAACCGCTTTTCGCACTCGATACGGCCACTACGAATTCGTTGTTATGCCTTTTGGTTTAACCAACGTACCCGCAGCTTTCATGGATCTGATGAATCGCGTGTGTAAACCATATCTCGACCGTTTCGTCATCGTGTTCATCGACGATGTCTTGATCTATTCCAAGTCGAAAGCCGAACACGCGCAACATCTACGTTTGGTTCTCGAGCTACTCCAGGGGAATCGACTCTATGCCAAGTTCTCCAAGTGCGAATTTTGGCTGGAGGAAGTTCAGTTTCTGGGTCACATCATAAATAGTCAAGGTATTCACGTCGATCCCACGAAGATTGAAGCCGTTAAGAGTTGGATTACACCTAAGAACCCGTCAGAAGTCCGTTCTTTTCTCGGACTAGCGGGCTATTATCGATGATTTATCGAAGGATTCTCAAAGATCGCTGTGCCGCTTACCGCTCTCACGCATAAAGACAAACCTTTTGTTTGGGGAACCAAACAAGAGTCTGCTTTGCAAACACTCAAGCACAAGCTTTGCAATGCTCCTATTCTCACTCTACTCGACGGAAACGACGACTTCATTGTCTATTGTGATGCTTCCAACCTTGCTCTTGGTTGCATTCTTATGCAGCGGGACAAGGTTATAGCTTACGCATCTCGTCAGCTCAAAATCCACGAGAAGAACTATACAACCCATGATCTCAACCTAGGCGCAGTTGTTTTCGCGTTAAAGATTTAGCGACACTACCTGTATGGTACCAAGTGTACGATCTTCACCGATCATAGGAGCCAACAACATATATTTGATCAGAAAGAACTTAATATGCGTCAACACCGATGAGTAGAACTACTCAACGATTATGACTGTGAGATTCATTATCACCAGGCAAAGTGAATGTCGTT
The DNA here is from genome assembly GCA_030545235.1 of Helianthus tuberosus. NCBI lineage: Eukaryota > Viridiplantae > Streptophyta > Magnoliopsida > Asterales > Asteraceae > Helianthus > Helianthus tuberosus. The sequence goes on from CM060367.1 coordinate 84,869,864, forward strand.
GCCGACGCTCTCAGCAGACGGAGTTATTTGCTCAGCATTCGTAACGTCCAAGCCCAATACGATCTCAAAACCCTCATCCGCGAAGCTCAGCATGTTTGCTTTAATGAACGCACTCTGAAGAAGGAACGAATCTACCACGATGGAGATCATCTTGTGAATAAGCCGAATGGGATATTCCATTATCTGGACCAAATTTGGATCCCTAAATGGACCGATTTGCGAAAGATTTTGATAGACGAAGCCCACAAATCTCGGTATTCTATTCATCCCGGTGCCGATAAAATATACCAGGATCTTCGCTACAAATACTGGTGGCCGGGCATGAAGAGGGATATTGCTCTCTACGTTGGAAAGTGCCTAACTTGCGCAAAGGTCAAGGCTGAACACCAAAGACCCTCTGGCTTACTCGAGCAACCACCGATCCCTATATGGAAGTGGGTGAGTATAGCTATGGACTTCATAACCAAGCTTCCGCACACGTCATCAGGTCACGACAGCATCTGGGTTGTTGTTGACCATTTAACCAAATCTGCTCACTTTTTGCCAATACGGGAAGACTACTGTAACACCTGTGTCATTTCAACCATCAAACAAATTCCAAACCAATGAAATATTGTATTTCATACTTTGGACTTGTATAAATATGTGTATCTTTTGCACATATCAACTCTTGTTCGATTTCAAGCTCTAAATCGCTTTCTAGAAGGTTATACACGCACTGATGCGTAAATATAACCAGTTTAATGCAACGAACACTCCGGAATAGTGAAATAGACTTAACATACCTTAAATAACCTTTACATAACTTAGATATAAGTTTTGGAAGGTTTGGTGTGGTGAAATCAAAGTTAAATCGCTTACAGGGACTAAAGTTGACAAACTGCGAAAGTATGCCAATTTGAACTGTAACAGACATTCCGGAACATGACCATAAGTTAAAAATACCATAAATATCCTTTACATAGCTTAGAAATAGGCTTTGAGGGGTTCGGTATGCTAAAATAAACTTTTGGGTCATTCAGGGACTAAAAGTGTCAAAAAGTGCACAAGTTTGCATTTTCGCGCATAACTTACGTTCTGAATACATCCGGACATCCAAAAATTTATGTAAGCATGACTATATTATATTTTAGTGTTCGCCATAAGAAAAATCCATTCGTTTCGTCATTTGGATCGTTTTTCGCGCTTGTGCGCATTTCGTCGTAATTAAGCGAACATCGCGTTCGTACGACCAAACGAACCATCATCCGAGATATTTTTGAGCATGTTTTGAGTTCCCTATACTTTAACTTCATTTTAGAGCCTTGAAATGAGGTTAACGGGGTTCAAACGCATCGAAAAAGGCCTTAAAACACCACAGGGACCAAAACTGTAAATTTTGAAACTTTTCTGAAGCTGGTACATGCTAGCGTAGCGCGAGCCCTATAGGCTTTACCAGTCGCGCTACGCGACTGCCTATGCTGGACAGAAAACATGCAGAAAACTCAGTTTTGCGTTTTCGGGACCAGATTCGATGTATTAGCCGTTGTTTAATTCACAACCACACATTCTAACTTGCTTAGTCAGCGGATAAGGATGGAATTTTGGCACCATAACTTTGCAACACATGTATGGATGGAATTTAAACACCTAAACACCATAACTTTGCAACACATGTATGGATGGAATTTAAACACCTAAACACCATAACTTTGCAACACATGTACGGATGGGATTAAGACACGTTTTCCATGAAACGATCTTAACGGTTCGGGTATTCCTATAAATACCCCATACCCCCCATTGCTAAAATCACTAGAATTCTGATTTGAGAACCTCTAAGTTGAAACCATTGTTTCATACCTGAGATTCTTGAATCGGGATTAGCATTCGGGGACCCTTCGTAAGTATTCTTTCGTTCTTTTCCTTATTTTACTGCTTTTCGAGTCAGAAAGTCAAACTTTGTTTGACTTTCAGTGTTGACCAGTAATGGTCAATGCGAAGTTCATTTGAACTTCGCAACGTGAGTGTAATCACGTTGGTCAGAGTCCCTTGGGACTATGCCCACTGATTACCACGTTGTCTAGGGTCGTAGGGTAGGCAATCTAATAAATCGCCTATACCTTCGAACCCGACCCAGTTTGGTCGATCATTAGGATCCGACCAAATACATTAGGTGACCCTAGTATAGGGAATAACCTTCCGAGGTTATACCCTATGGTCACATCGTTTAAGTAGTTGTATGATAGGTAGTTTATATGCCTTAGGTAAATTACCAGAATACCCTTTTCATGTATAATTGGTAATTAAGCATATGTAACCTAAACTTTTGTCACATAACTGATTATGTAACATGTTTAGGCATATAACACTTGTCATAGGGCTAGTTAGGCGGTCCGAACGCGTTTCACGCGAACGACGCGTTAAAGTAGCATAAGCTTCCTAAACGGGTCGTAATGGGTCGTAAACAATTATGTTAGGTTTCATTTAGTATGTAGGCTTTGTTAAACCAAATGACACGAGTCTCTACACTCGTTTGGTTTACAAACCCTAATGCTACCCGATCTTCCGATCTAGGTCCGGTTAATTAACATAGTTACCTATATTAGGTGCCGTTTGATATCCGCGATCTCTAGCATTGTTTGGTTGTTACTCAAGGACTTCTGAGCAATCTCAAGTGAGTACATAGACCCCTCTTTTACTGTTTTCCAAACTGTTTTGGGGTGAAACACATGTGCCTACTTGTTACTTTCATGCTTTCCTGTTTTCACATCATATACCTGCTATGTTCGTTAGTACATTATAGTACATGATTTTATGACATTTCATGCTAGGTGTGCCCAATTGTGTGCATTACTTAGTACATCGTTTTATATGACATTTTGACATAGACATTTGACATAGACATTTCGGCATAGACATTTTAACATGATTGACATTTGATCATGCATTTCCCACAAAACATAACTTTGATTTAAAACAAGTTTTACTTCAATACTTTGTTTCTGTGCATATGGTTTAGTTGAGACATTTCACTTGCCATACATGACATCTTGACATAGACATTTGACATGGATATTTGACATAGACATTTGACATGGATATTTGACATAGACATTTTGATATGATTTACATCTTGACATGAACACTTTGACATATTACCCAATACATTTGACAATTGATTTAAACATAGACTTCTTACATTGATTGGTTTGGTTTGATTAAGTGATTAAGTAACGATGCGTGTGTAATATGATACAAGCATGGTGGATACGCCGCTGGTACTTCCTATATATAAGTGTTTGTATGGTATTACATATCATAGCGTTATTTGAATCATTTCAGTTTGAGACATAGAACATTTTATACAAATAACATACTTTTCACAAGACATTGATTTATAAACATCTTATCTTATGCAAACATATTTTACTTGGTTATTCATTTAACCTTACATTTATTTATACTTATCATCTGAACTCATTGTTTTTCAAATGATTTACAAAGCAAAGCAAACTAAAAGGTTCATGACTAAACATTTTCTCAAACATAAGTCATGAAACCTATTTTCACAAAACCTATGTATCTCACAGGCATTTTTATGCTGACGTACCTATTTTCACATGTGTTTTTCAGGAACTGTTGCATAAGATGATCAAGATACACATAGGCAGACTTGGGCTTTAGTGACAATAAAAGATGCAAGACTAGTTAATTATGTTGTATTTTCTTGTTTGTTAAGACATTGTAACACTTTTAATCAATAAAACGAAACTTCAATTGCCATGGATTTGAAACAATTAATTCTGTTACAACACTCCCCGACATTTCCGCCACGTTTGTATGTTCTATGTGGTCGGGGTGTGACATAAAGATGGTATCAGAGCCAATGGTTATAGGGAATTAGGTTATTAGTAATGCTTTGACCTAGTCTATAACCTTCTTAGGACCCTAACGCGAGTTTACTTGCGTTTAGTCATAAAACAATACCGTCACCTATCCTTAGGCGACGACCACAACAAAAACATAAATTTCAAAACCACTTTGAAAACTAATCATCTGTTCTAGGATGATTGATTACAAGGTTTTGAACCCTCTATTGTAAGGTTTTGAACCCTCTGTTATATGGTTTTGAACCCCTTTGAATTTTCAAAATCTCGTCAAGGTTTTGGGTTTTAAATAATGTGAACACGTGCAAACTGGAAGGGTGAATGCCTGTATTCTGGGATTTCTGTCTAGGCAAGCTCTTCGTATACATCTCATCAGACGCGAGACCAGTTGTGCTTACCTGGGAATTCTTGGGATGAGTGTTCACTTATAGGCGAGCATGTCTTCGTGATACATTATATTGACCCATTTACTTTGATTAGTCACCATCTCATTTGTTTGCCTTTGGTAACAAACAAATGGTCACAATCTTCATGTGTTGTTATTCTCTTTTGATTATCTTTTGCTTGTTTCCTTCTATGTCTTCCATTTTTTTCATTTTGCCTCTTTATCGCAACAAGACTCGAGTGTCCGGACCAGGTGCTACAATTGCCCAACAAATAGGCGTCGTACTCCAGAAGACTGTTGATTTAGCTATCACCATGACTCATCTCAGGGATGTAGCCGTGCAAGGGAACCGCTCCTTGGAGAAATCAATGCAACCGTCATCATCCAAATCAAATACCCTGTTACAAATGTACCCACGTTGTACGATGGAGACATTTGGTTAACATGTGTTGCTTTGCTGTTCAAAGCAAAGCAGTTACAAACCCTGTTGCTGCTTAACCTTCAAGTTCTGCTTCATATGTCGCCTAGGCATATCTAGCGCCTCAACCTCATAAACTTTCTACCTTGTGTATCGACTTAAGCACGCCTAGTGCAGAGGTGTCGAAGCACCTCTCGTTACACAAATTCCAAAATCCATGAAGGATCTTTCTATCCTCATAATCAGATCCTTGTGGATAAATATCACTCAAATCGGAGCCCTTAATTGAATTATTCGTATGCCTTAATACGTACATTACGATTCAATAAGGACAAGGCCGAATTCTTATTAAGATCTTGCTAACTTCATAGTTAGAATCTTGTTAATGTTTAAAGTGCCGAATGAAATCCACGAAATGGATTCCTAGTGTGCTCTAAATGCATGTACGTAATTAACAAAACAAAACTTACAAATTAAAGATCTAGATAAACAATTTTGTGGTTATGTGACTATGTGTTTATGCATTTTTGTGTTTTTGTATACTCTAGATATTCGTTATCCAAATCCTCATAGAATCTTTCCTACCTTCATATGAAGGATTCATAGTAGGATATTCAAAAAGGTACTATCTTAAATCCTTAATGGACTTCCACGTTGTAGTTAAGTCCCTTGGATTATAAAGTACTATTCCAAAGTTTAAGGGAAACATGTGTTGAAGAGTTAAAGAGATCCTACGTCGATCTAAAGTTAAATACATCCTACGTCGGTGTAGTTGAATGTTTCTCTTAGGTAGTAAAGTTAAAGAGATCCTACGTCGATCTAAAGTTAAATACATCCTACTTCGGTGTAGTTGAATGTTTCTCTTAGGTAGTAAAGTTAAAGAGATCCTACATCGATCTAAAGTTAAATACATCCTACGTCGGTGTAGTTGAATGTTTCTCTTAGGTAGTAAAGTTAAAGAGATCCTACGTCGATCTAAAGTTAAATACATCCTACGTCGATGTGGTTAAATTTTCCCCGTGGATAGTTTAGTTAAAGAGATCCTACGTCGATCTAAGTTAAATAGATTGGTCCGACAATCTAGTTAAATACATCCTACGTCGATGTGGTTAAATTTTCCCCGTGGATAGTTTAGTTAAAGAGATCCTACGTCGATCTGAGTTAAATAGATTGGTCCGACAATCTAGTTAAATACATCCTACGTCGATGTGGTTAAATTTTCCCCGTGGGTAGTTTAGTTAAAGAGATCCTACGTCGATCTAAGTTAAATAGATTGGTTCGACAATCTAGTTAAATATGTCATGTATTTATGTAGTTAAATAGGCCCTCGGGTGGTCTAAATCAAGAGATTGTTCGTTAATCAAATCCTTTGGTGACCTAGTTAAAGAGACTCTATTGAGTCAAGTTAATTCACCACAGGATTATTCGTTCGATTTTTCCCCATACGCATTATGAAATAAACTGTGCGGACTGTGCAAGGAACTACGTAATTATGGAGGCCTACATAATTATGGAGTTCAGTGCATAGGAACCACAGGAAGTTTTGTCATGTGTTAAGACCAACAGTGGCAAGAGTAATGATACGGGAGAAGTCTTGGACTTTGACCAATGTCATTTATTCTCACACTACCCAATTCTGATTTCAAGCACACACAAGTTTCCTATGATAATTCTTCACGGGAACTGTTCTCCTGTCTATAGTTCAAAACTCCATGTTTTGTTACTACAATGACTTCAATTTGAGGGTTGACATCTTTGCTAAGAATCCTAACATGGCCCATAGTTTTACTTAAGGGCTCAATGGATTTGTCTGAAAGCAAAACCGTCACAGCTGTCTCCACAAGTTTCCTCTAAAACTAAATTTCGGGACGAAATTTCCTAAAGTAGGGGAGACTGTAACACCTGTGTCATTTCAACCATCAAACAAATGCCAAACCAATGAAATATTGTATTTCATACTTTGGACTTGTATAAATATGTGTATCTTTTGCACATATCAACTCTTGTTCGATTTCAAGCTCTAAATCGCTTTCTGGAAGGTTATACACGCACTGATGCGTAAATATAACCAGTTTAATGCAACGAACACTCCGGAATAGTGAAATAGACTTAACATACCTTAAATAACCTTTACATAACTTAGATATAAGTTTTGGAAGGTTTGGTGTGGTGAAATCAAAGTTAAATCGCTTACAGGGACTAAAGTTGACAAACTGCGAAAGTATGCCAATTTGAACTGTAACAGACATTCCGGAACATGACCATAAGTTAAACATACCATAAATATCCTTTACATAGCTTAGAAATAGGCTTTGAGGGGTTCGGTATGCTAAAATAAACTTTTGGGTCATTCAGGGACTAAAAGTGTCAAAAAGTGCACAAGTTTGCATTTTCGCGCATAACTTACGTTCTGAATACATCCGGACATCCAAAAATTTATGTAAGCATGACTATATTATATTTTAGTGTTCGCCATAAGAAAAATCCATTCGTTTCGTCATTTGGATCGTTTTTCGCGCTTGTGCGCATTCCGTCGTAATTAAGCGAACATCGCGTTCGTACGACCAAACGAACCATCATCCGAGATATTTTTGAGCATGTTTTGAGTTCCCTATACTTTAACTTCATTTTAGAGCCTTGAAATGAGGTTAACGGGGTTCAAACGCATCGAAAAAGGCCTTAAAACACCACAGGGACCAAAACTGTAAATTTTGAAACTTTTCTGAAGCTGGTACATGCTAGCGTAGCGCGAGCCCTATAGGCTTTACCAGTCGCGCTACGCGACTGCCTATGCTGGACAGAAAACATGCAGAAAACTCAGTTTTGCGTTTTCGGGACCAGATTCGATGTATTAGCCGTTGTTTAATTCACAACCACACATTCTAACTTGCTTAGTCAGCGGATAAGGATGGAATTTTGGCACCATAACTTTGCAACACATGTATGGATGGAATTTAAACACCTAAACACCATAACTTTGCAACACATGTATGGATGGAATTTAAACACCTAAACACCATAACTTTGCAACACATGTACGGATGGGATTAAGGCACGTTTTCCATGAAACGATCTTAACGGTTCGGGTATTCCTATAAATACCCCATACCCCCCATTGCTAAAATCACTAGAATTCTGATTTGAGAACCTCTAAGTTGAAACCATTGTTTCATACCTGAGATTCTTGAATCGGGATTAGCATTCGGGGACCCTTCGTAAGTATTCTTTCGTTCTTTTCCTTATTTTACTGCTTTTCGAGTCAGAAAGTCAAACTTTGTTTGACTTTCAGTGTTGACCAGTAATGGTCAATGCGAAGTTCGTTTGAACTTCGCAACGTGAGTGTAATCACGTTGGTCAGAGTCCCTTGGGACTATGCCCACTGATTACCACGTTGTCTAGGGTCGTAGGGTAGGCGATCTAATAAATCGCCTATACCTTCGAACCCGACCCAGTTTGGTCGATCATTAGGATCCGACCAAATACATTAGGTGACCCTAGTATAGGGAATAACCTTCCGAGGTTATACCCTATGGTCACATCGTTTAAGTAGTTGTATGATAGGTAGTTTATATGCCTTAGGTAAATTACCAGAATACCCTTTTCATGTATAATTGGTAATTAAGCATATGTAACCTAAACTTTTGTCACATAACTGATTATGTAACATGTTTAGGCATATAACACTTGTCATAGGGCTAGTTAGGCGGTCCGAACGCGTTTCACGCGAACGACGCGTTAAAGTAGCATAAGCTTCCTAAACGGGTCGTAATGGGTCGTAAACAATTATGTTAGGTTTCATTTAGTATGTAGGCTTTGTTAAACCAAATGACACGAGTCTCTACACTCGTTTGGTTTACAAACCCTAATGCTACCCGATCTTCCGATCTAGGTCCGGTTAATTAACATAGTTACCTATATTAGGTGTCGTTTGATATCCGCGATCTCTAGCATTGTTTGGTTGTTACTCAAGGACTTCTGAGCAATCTCAAGTGAGTACATAGACCCCTCTTTTACTGTTTTCCAAACTGTTTTGGGGTGAAACACATGTGCCTACTTGTTACTTTCATGCTTTCCTGTTTTCACATCATATACCTGCTATGTTCGTTAGTACATTATAGTACATGATTTTATGACATTTCATGCTAGGTGTGCCCAATTGTGTGCATTACTTAGTACATCGTTTTATATGACATTTTGACATAGACATTTGACATAGACATTTCGGCATAGACATTTTAACATGATTGACATTTGATCATGCATTTCCCACAAAACATAACTTTGATTTAAAACAAGTTTTACTTCAATACTTTGTTTCTGTGCATATGGTTTAGTTGAGACATTTCACTTGCCATACATGACATCTTGACATAGACATTTGACATGGATATTTGACATAGACATTTGACATGGATATTTGACATAGACATTTTGATATGATTTACATCTTGACATGAACACTTTGACATATTACCCAATACATTTGACAATTGATTTAAACATAGACTTCTTACATTGATTGGTTTGGTTTGATTAAGTGATTAAGTAACGATGCGTGTGTAATATGATACAAGCATGGTGGATACGCCGCTGGTACTTCCTATATATAAGTGTTTGTATGGTATTACATATCATAGCGTTATTTGAATCATTTCAGTTTGAGACATAGAACATTTTATACAAATAACATACTTTTCACAAGACATTGATTTATAAACATCTTATCTTATGCAAACATATTTTACTTGGTTATTCATTTAACCTTACATTTATTTATACTTATCATCTGAACTCATTGTTTTTCAAATGATTTACAAAGCAAAGCAAACTAAAAGGTTCATGACTAAACATTTTCTCAAACATAAGTCATGAAACCTATTTTCACAAAACCTATGTATCTCACAGGCATTTTTATGCTGACGTACCTATTTTCACATGTGTTTTTCAGGAACTGTTGCATAAGATGATCAAGATACACATAGGCAGACTTGGGCTTTAGTGACAATAAAAGATGCAAGACTAGTTAATTATGTTGTATTTTCTTGTTTGTTAAGACATTGTAACACTTTTAATCAATAAAACGAAACTTCAATTGCCATGGATTTGAAACAATTAATTCTGTTACAACACTCCCCGACATTTCCGCCACGTTTGTATGTTCTACCTGGTCGGGGTGTGACAACTACAAGGTAGAACAATTAGCCCGAATCTACACCTACGAGATCATTTGTCGACATGGGACGCCTCGCGACATCATCTCTGACCGTGATGCTCGGTTTACCTCGCGACTATGGGAAACGTTTCAAACGGCTCTCGGTACATCGCTTAATCTAAGTACCGCATTCCACCCTTAAACCGACGGTCAAACTGAAAGAACGATCCGTACTCTTGAAGACATGCTCCGTTCGTGTGTCATAGATTTCGGTGGTAATTGGGATGCATACCTGCCATTAGTCGAATTCTCGTACAACAATAGTTATCATTCCAGCATTCAGATGGCACCATTCGAGGCTTTATACGGAAGAAGATGTCGATCGCCTATTGTGTGGCACGAGATCGGTCACTCGCAATTAACCGGTCCTGAGCTACTGCAAGAAACGACTGACAAAGTCCTCCAAATTCGAGACAACTTGTTGAAAGCTCGAAGTCGACAGAAAAGTTACACCTATAGACGACGCAAGCCCCTTGAATTTGACGTTGGCGACTACGTACTCCTAAAGGTATCACCTTGGAAGGGTGTGGTCAGATTCGGCAAGAAAGGGAAACTAGCGCCTCGATATGTTGGACCTTATAAGATTCTGGAAAGGATCGGAAAAGTCGCCTACAGACTCGAACTACCAGAGGAACTCAGTATCGTCCACCCGACTTTCCATGTGTCAAACCTCCGAAAGTGCCTGGCTGAGCATGATTTAATTGTACCTCTCGGTGATCTTCAAGTAAACGAAACACTACACTTCGTGGAGAAGCCTGTCGAAATCATGGATCGCCAAACCAAGCAGCTCAGACGCTCGCGCATTCCTATTGTGAAAGTCCGATGGGAAGGCAAACGAGGCACAAAGTTCACTTGGGAACTTGAAAGCGACATGAAGGCGAAGTACCCGCAGTTGTTTGTTACGGCTTCGGCCTAATTTCGGGATGAAATTCCCTCAACTAGGGGAGGCTGTAACACCCCATGTTTCGAAAGTCAAAGTCAAGATTGAAGTCAAAGGAAGACAAGATTGCTAATTGCGATCTGTCTCTCCTTGCTCAATTCTTGTTTTGACTTCTTTGATTTGTAATTAGTCTATTTTATTTTCGCTTTAGTTGTATTATGTGGTGTATCTATTAATAATCGCATGGTAATCGCTATTTATCGCATGTTTAATCGCTTTGTCGCAATCGCACTCGCAACTCGAATTACGCATTTTGGTTACTGATATACGTGTGTGTGCCTTATATGTTACTTGTGCATGTTTATTTATGTTATGTTGTGGTAATCAATCGAATCGCAATCGAAACTCAATCGCAATCGAACTCAATCGCAATCGAAATGGTATGATAATTGGTGGAAAAGAGATAGTGCGAGATATGAGTAGTTGGGATTAAAAGTAATTTGACTAGGAACCTCAATCGCATCGCAACGCGCTACACGCAAATCGAAACGACAAAACTCGTCGCGCTAAGCGCTCGATCCAGGTGCCAGCCGACCGAACTGCCACCCGGCCGGGCAGCCATCCGGGAGAGTTGCCACCCGAGCGACCAACCTCTTCACCCCTTTCCACTTTGGGTAACCCTATAAATACCCCTTGTCACTTTCATACTTTCCACTTTTGGCAACTGACGTCCGACCAGCTCGTTTTCTTCACTTTTCCTTCGAGATTTCTCGCAATTCCGGTAAGATCTCGTCCTAAATCTTGTACTTCCTTAATCTACACTGTGACAACTCGAGCTTCCAAGATTTCCATCTTCGTATTATTGCACGTTAATTGTTTAGATTGTTTGTTGACACGACTTGTTTGTTTCACCACCATACACGTTTGTAATATGTTAAACCGTATTGTGATTGATTATGTTATATACGGTGTGTATTAAGTATGTTTGTAGATTTGTGGTTTGCATGATATGTATATATGTGTTATATATTGTGATAGTATTATATTCAAAACAAATGTTCAAGTCTTGGCCGAAAACCCTTACCCATGAAATCACTCCCTAGCTGAAAACACCTTTACTCACGAAAACAGTTCCTGATGAAAACACATATGTGTTTTCATCCACTAGTGTGGCCAACGAAATCAAGAGTGGGCTTGGCCCAGGTGACGATTAGATATAATATTATTCCAAACCTTTACGCGAGAACGGCATTTGGCAAAACCCTAACCATCTCCCACATTCTCTCTCTCGTTTTCTTTGAACCCGACGGCCGCCATCATCTTGTTTCGAAATCAGATCCCCTCGCGTGATCTTTCCGGGTTCGGTTAGTATACTATCTCGGTGATTGATTGTTGTTATGTATACTGGATGGTGGTTATATAATTCCTGCAAACTGTTATGTATATTAGATGATGTGAATGAAAGATTATCGGCTGCTATGTGATGTTGTTGTGGTTGGAACAATGATTCTGTTTGCATGATAAATGCATGTATAGATCTGATTAAGTACATGATTTTTGCAACTGTTACACTTATTAGACAACGATTAGGGTTTCTGTGTTTGGTAACTATTGGTACATGAAGTCTGATATGCTAGCGTGAACTTCTTAGAATGAATCTGATGGTTGTATTACTGCTCGTGATTGACAGGATTATATATCTATACATGTACGTCTAAAGGTTGAGTTGAACGATATTCCAGTTTTTATGCTACGTGGATGATAACTTTTATTTCACTAATAATTGAGAAAATCATTTGATAATATTAGTTTTTCTGTTTGAGCGATTGATGGTTGAACCGTCAAAACTGTTGGTGTTGATTAAGGTTGTTGAATGTAACTGATGTGTTGATGATGATGATGTACATGACGAAATCAAGAGCAGACGAAAACAGTGTTTTCGTCAAAACCTGAGACGAAATCACTTTGGGATTTCGACACCCTAGTGATTTCGCCAAGTAGTGTTTTCGCCAAAGTTGTTTGGCAGCATCTGATTTCGTTGAAGGGTTCTAGTTGTTAACTCTGTTAGTTTAGTTAACCCTGTTAGCTTGTTAGCTCTGTTAAGTTAAGATGGTCAACTCTGTTAACTTCATTAACTCTGTTAAACATGACAGTTATGTTAAGTTGTTAATGCTGTTAAGAATGTCAGTTATGTGTGTATGTTAAGTCCGGTATGTAGGATAACTCTGTTAAACTTACTAACTCTGCTAAGAAATGTATGTAACTCTATTTAATTGTAGACTCTGTTTAGTATGATGATGTTGTTAAGTTTGTTAACCATGTTAATTATGTTAATGGATAACGAGAAACCGGTTATGTGAAGCATGAATCGCATGAATCTGAGTAACTGCTTATGTGTTATATGATGCTAACTGTCTAGCATACTTAACGAAGTTAGATTTACAAGTAAAACCTTATAAACATAAACTGATTTGGTATACGTGCATTCAATAGGTCGTGACTGATTATTTGCGAACACATAGTTTAGCATACCGAGCAAACCAAGGTGAGTTCACACTTTCTACAAAGCATGGGATTCCCAGGGGTTGGGAATGGGTTTAAGGAACATGGATTCCTCGTCCTTTCTTGGGTAGGACAGTTAACTTTTACTAGACCAAAACTCTATCACGAAGTCCCTCCTTTTTATATCGACTTAATCGCCGGGCCAATGGCGAGCGGGTCATTAGTTAGATAGCGCTATTTAGGTTTGACAAGCCTCACACCGTGCTGCAGAGGACGGGCGTGAACTAATGGATCTGGGCACGTCAATGATGATAGACATTGACAGTTCAGGGCACATAAACATGACTACAGTCAGCAGTCGATATGGTAACGAGTCTAGTAGTACATACATGGGGTAGCCCCCACTGCCGAAAAGCCAGATAACTAAACATGGGGTAGCCCCCACGGCTGGATTGCCAGAGTAAACGGGAATAAACAAGACACGTTTTCAACTATGGGGTAACCCCCACGGCAGGATGCCAGTTAAAGGAAACTGTTTTCGAAACAACTTAAAACGAACACCCAACTGTGAACTCGCTCAACATTATTGTTGACTCGTTACTACATGCTTTGCAGGTCAATAGGTACTTAGCTGGAGCTTGCATGGGGAAGAGTCGTTGTGGGACATGGATAGCTGTGTGCCATGTTAACCTTGGGATATTTAAACTTATGATTTGGTTTTAAACATTATGCTTCCGCTTACAACTTAAACTATGTTTGTTTTGGACACCAATTGTGTTGGTTGGACTTTTACAATTAATTACTTGCTTGTTCAATATGATTGGTGGTTTGATCCTGGTCAGTCATGCCTCCAAGCGGTGATACTCCGCGTGTGGATTTTGGGGGTGTGACAGATTGGTATCAAAGCCATTGGTTATAGTGAACTTGGTTTTAATAAGGGAAAAAGTTTTTATTAAAACCAGACTATAACCTGAACAGTGCTCAACGATCCACAACGACGCTTTGCTCCACGTGCAAGACTCGACATTCTAGGTGATATGAATTATGTTTACATTGCCTACTTGCTAGATTACATAGAACTTTGCTCATGGTATGCTTAGATGAACGTAACAACTACTGATTGAAAACACATGTGTGCTTACTCTCTTCTGTCATCGCACTTTCGCGAACCTCTCTCACTCATGTTTTCCTTTGATATGAAGATCATGAGTGGACGCGTTAACCTAACTCAAGCCCAGTTGGCGGCTTTGATCACTGAACAAGTTACTGCAGCACTCGCAGCTGCCCAGGCAGGAGGTATAACCTGCCATCACAACTTACTCTAGGATCTTTAGATCCTACTCTCGTAAACCAACACTTGTGCTAAATTTTGTTTACTCTTATGCACACGACAGGTCAACACGCTCAGCCTCCTGTGTGTACTTTCAAGACCTTTATGGACTGTCGTCCCAGTACTTTCAGTGGCACTGAAGGGGCCGTTGGACTCCTCCACTGGTTTGAAAAGCTCGAATCTGTTTTCGAGATGTGTGAATGCCCTGAGGCACGCAGGGTGAAGTATGCTACCGGTACTCTCGAGGGTTTAGCGCTCACGTGGTGGAATTCTCAGGTTCAAATGCTGGGGTTGGTTGCTGCTAACGCCACCCCATGGAACAACTTTAAGGAAATGATCAAAGAGGAGTATTGCAATCGTGATGAAATTCACAAACTAGAAGTCGAGTTCTTCAACCTCAAGATGACGGGGTCGGAAATTGAAGCATACACGAAAAGATCGAATGAGCTTGCTATTCTGTGTCCTACAATGGTGGATCCTCCCATCAAACGCATTGAACTATACCTTAAGGGCTAGTGCCAGAGATCCAAAGTCGTGTGACTTCGGCTAACCTCGCCACCATTCAGCAAGTTGTTCAATTGGCTCATCGTCTCACTGATCAGGCGGTGGAACAGAACAGGTTACCAAAGCGCATAAGTGCTACAGCTACTTCGGATGCTCCTACTGACAACAAACGAAAATGGGATGGAGCTTCAAGCAAGGGTTCAACTTCTATTCAATCTCAGTCTCAGCAGAGAAGGACTGACGACTACAAGAGCCCTAGTCAGCAATCATCTGGTAGTCAAAGTCATGGTGGGTACAAGAGAAATCACCCCAAATGCAATCGCTGCAACTTACACCACAGCGGGCCATGCACCAGGAGTAACTGTCATCGGTGCAACAAACCAGGTCACGCCGCAAAGGATTGCAGAAGTTTATACCCCGCAAACCAGAATCGTCAGCGACAACAAGCCTCACAGAATCAGCGCCAGCAGCAGCAGCAGCAGCAAGTTAACAACAAAGGGTGCTTTCAGTGTGGAGTTGAAGGCCATTTCAAGAGAGATTGTCCCCAACTGAACCGGAACCAGAACAACAACAACAATAACAACAACCAGGGGAATGGAAACAACGGGGGTAACAACGGCAATGGTGCAAGGGGTCGTGTGTTCGTTATTGGCCAGGGTGAAGCGAGGAATGATCCCAATGTTGTGACGGGTAAGTTCCTTCTCGACGACTTTTACGTTACGGTTTTATTTGATTCGGGTGCCGATACTAGCTATGTGTCCCTAAAAGTTAGTCAACTGCTTAAGCGTACCCCAACACCTTTGAACACCAAGCACACTGTAGAGTTAGCTAATGGCAAAAGTATAGAGGTCACTCACATAGTCAAAGGTTGTAATCTTGTTCTTGCTGGTCACACTTCTCTATCAACCTCCTTCCTATCGTTTTGGGTAGTTTCGACGTTGTCATTGGGATGGAGTGGTTATCTCAACACCAAGCAGAGATTCTTTGCAACGAAAAGATTGTCCGTATTCCTCGTTCAGGTGATGAACCTCTTATGATTCGTGGCGAAAAGAGTGGTGCTGTTGTGAGCATCATCTCCTTCCTTAAGGCCCAGAAGTGTTTACGAAAGGGCCACACTGCTATTTTGGCTCTCGTTACGGACACCTCGAAGAAAGAGAAGAAGATAGAAGATTTTCCGATCGTACGTGACTATCCTGAGGTATTCCCTGAGGAATTACCTGGCCTTCTGCCTCATAGACAAGTTGAGTTTCAAATCGAGCTAGCTCCTGGAGCAGCACCTATAGCTCGTGCACCTTATCGCCTAGCTCCATCAGAATTGGAAGAACTGTCCACGCAACTACAAGAACTTTTGAATAAGGGTTTTATTCGTCCTAGCTCTTCGCCATGGGGAGCTCCAGTGCTATTCGTGAAGAAGAAAGTCGGTACCTTCAGGATGTGTATCGACTATCGAGAACTCAACAAGGTGACTGTGAAGAATCGCTATCCTCTTCCACGTATTGATGACCTATTTGACCAGCTGCAAGGGTCGAGCTTCTATTCAAAGATTGACTTGAGATCGGGATATCATCAACTGAGAGTCCGGGATGAGGACGTCTCCAAAACAGCATTCAGAACACGCTACGGCCATTACGAGTTTTTGGTCATGCCATTCGGATTAACAAACGCACCGGCAGTCTTCATGGACCTTATGAACAGAGTGTGCAAACCTTATCTTGACAAGTTCGTTATTGTTTTCATCGACGACATCCTGATCTATTCTAAGAGTCAGGAGGAACACGAGCAGCATCTACGACTTATTTTGGAACTCCTTTGAACAGAACAGCTTTACGCAAAGTTCTCGAAATGCGACTTCTGGCTTCGTGAAGTCCATTTCCTAGGCCATGTGGTAAACAAGGATGGGATTCACGTTGATCCATCGAAGGTAGACTCGATTAAGAACTGGCCTGCACCTTGTACACCAACGGAAATTCGTCAATTCTTGGGTTTGGCAGGTTACTACAGGAGGTTCATTAAGGATTTTTCCAAGATTGCACAGCCTCTCACCTCACTAACGCAGAAAGGCGTTTTTTATCGATGGGGAAATGCACAGGAATTAGCATTTCAGCACTTAAAGGATAGACTCTCCAGTGCACCTATTCTTTCATTGCCAGAGGGCACAGACGACTTCGTGGTTTACTGCGACGCATCAATTCAGGGTCTTGGTTGTGTATTGATGCAACGGGATAAAGTTATAGCCTACGCCTCACGCCAACTCAAAGTTCATGAAAGGAACTACACTACACACGACTTAGAGCTGGGAGCTGTTGTTTTTGCACTTAAGATATGGCGACATTACCTGTACGGTTCCAAGTGCGCCATCTACACCGACCACAGGAGTCTCGAGCATATCTTCAAACAGAAGGAACTGAATATGCGACAACGACGATGGGTCGAGCTACTGAATGACTACGAATGCTCGATCAGGTACCACCCAGGCAAAGCCAATGTTGTGGCTAACGCCCTCAGTCGAAAGGACACTGCGCCTAAGCGCGTACGAGCTTTACAACTCACTATACAGTCTAGTCTTCCTTCCCAGATACGAGATGCTCAGGTAGAAGCATTGAAACCAGAAAACATCAGGGCTGAAGCCCTACGCGGCTCAAGGCAACGATTAGAACAAAAGGAAGACGATGCCTACTACGTAACAGGACGCATTTGGGTCCCACTTTACGGCAACCTACGAGAGCTTGTGATGGATGAGGCACACAAGTCTCGCTACTCATTACATCCTGGTTCGGATAAGATGTACCATGACCTCAGAACTACCTACTGGTGGCCTAGCATGAAGGCACACATAGCAACGTACGTCAGCAAGTGTCTGACTTGCGCGAGAGTCAAAGTCGAATACCAGAAACCTTCAGGCCTACTCCAACAACCAGAGATGCCACAATGGAAATGGGAGCAAATTTCCATGGATTTTGTTACTTGCCTGTCTAGATCTCAACGTGGTAACGATACTATTTGGGTGATCGTGGATCGACTCACAAAGTCTGCACACTTTTTGGCTATCAAGGAAACGGATAACTTCTCCACGTTGGCAGACGTATATCTTAAGGAAGTTGTCTCGAGGCACGGGGTGCCCACCTCTATTATCTCGGATCGAGATGCACGTTTTACTTCAGAACTGTGGCAAGCTATGCACAAGTCCTTTGGCTCACGTTTAGATATGAGCACAGCTTATCACCCGCAAACGGATGGGCAGTCTGAACGCACCATCCAGACCCTCGAAGACATGCTTAGGGCATGTGTAATTGACTTTGGCAACGGCTGGGAAAAGCATCTGCCACTGATGGAATTTTCGTACAATAACAGCTACTACACCAGCATCAAAGCTGCTCCATTTGAGGCATTGTACGGGCGTAAATGCCGGTCGCCTCTTTGTTGGGCAGAGGTGGGGGATAGTCAGATTACTGGTCCAGAACTTGTGGTAGACACAACAGAACGAATTGCTCAGATACGACAACGAATGGCGGCAGCTCGTGACCGTCAGAAAAGCTACGCCGATAAGGGCAGAAAACCACTTGAGCTCCAGGTTGGGGAGCGAGTGCTACTAAAAGTTTCACCCTGGAAGGGTGTGGTTCGTTTTGGTAAACGAGGCAAACTTAACCCACGATACGTCGGACCTTTCGAAGTCATCGAGAAAATAGGCAAGGTGGCCTACAAACTGAACCTACCAACAGAACTCAGTGCAGTTCACAATGTTTTCCACATGTCAAATCTGAAGAAGTGTCTGTCAGATAAGACCCACATAGTTCCTTTGAAGGAGCTCACTATCGATGAGCAGTTACGATTTGTCAAGGAACCAGTTGAAATCACGGACCGGGATGTTAAGGTCCTCAAGCGTACTAGAATACCTCTCGTTCGAGTTCGTTGGAACTCACGTCGTGGCCCAGAGTTCACCTGGGAACGCGAAGATCAGATGAAACAAAAGTATCCCCAACTATTCGCAAGCAGTACAACCACTACTGAGGCTGAAGCTACAGAATTTCGGGACGAAATTCCAGATCAACGGGGGAAGGATGTGACACCCCAGGAAAACCAGGAAAACCATGCAACTTAACTAGCTTCCTCAGTGAGTACGTACCAAATTTCGGGACGAAATTTCTTTCAACTTGGGGATAATGTGACAACTCGATCTTCCAAGATTTCCATCTTCGTATTATTGCACGTTAATTGTTTAGATTGTTTGTTGACACGACTTGTTTGTTTCACCACCATACACGTTTGTAATATGTTAAACCGTATTGTGATTGATTATGTTATATACGGTGTGTATTAAGTGTGTTTGTAGATTTGTGGTTTGCATGATATGTATATATGTGTTATATATTGTGACAGTATTATATTCAAAACAAATGTTCGAGTCTTGGGCGAAAACCCTTACCCATGAAATCACTCCCTAGCTGAAAACACCTTTACTCACGAAAACAGTTCCTGATGAAAACACATATGTGTTTTCGTCCACTAGTGTGGCCAACGAAATCAAGAGTGGGCTTGGCCCAGGTGACGATTAGATATAATATTATTCCAAACCTTTACGCGAGAACGACATTTGGCAAAACCCTAACCATCTCGCACATTCTCTCTCTCGTTTTCTTTGAACCCGACGGCCGCCATCATCTTGTTTCGAAATCAGATCCCCTCGCGTGATCTTTCCAGGTTCGTTAGTATACTATCTCGGTGATTGATTGTTGTTATGTATACTGGATGGTGGTTATATAATTCCTGCAAACTGTTATGTATATTAGATGATGTGAATGAAAGATTATCGGCTGCTATGTGATGTTGTTGTGGTTGGAACAATGATTCTGTTTGCATGATAAATGCATGTATAGATTTGACTAAGTACATGATTTTTGCAACTGTTATACTTATTAGACAACCATTAGGGTTTCTGTGTTTGGTAACTATTGGTACATGAAGTCTGATATGCTAGCGTGAACTGCTTAGAATGAATCTGATGGTTGTATTACTGCTCGTGATTGACTGGATTATATATCTATACATGTACGTCTAAAGGTTGAGTTGAACGATATTCCAGTTTATATGTTACGTGGATGATAACTTTTATTTCACTAATAATTGAGAAAATCATTTGATAATATTAGTTTTTCTGTTTGAGCGATTGATGGTTGAACCGTCAAAACTGTTGGTGTTGATTAAGGTTGTTGAATGTAACTGATGTGTTGATGATGATGATGTACATGATGAAATCAAGAGCAGACGAAAACAGTGTTTTCGTCAAAACCTGAGACGAAATCACTTTGGGATTTCGACACCCTAGTGATTTCGCCAAGTAGTGTTTTCGCCAAAGTTGTTTGGCAACATCTGATTTCGTTGAAGGCTTCTAGTTGTTAACTCTGTTAAACATGACAGTTATGTTAAGTTGTTAATGCTGTTAAGAATGTCAGTTATGTGTGTATGTTAAGTCCGGTATGTAGGATAACTCTGTTAAACTTACTAATTCTGCTAAGAAATGTATGTAACTCTATTTAATTGTAGACTCTGTTTAGTATGATGATGCTGTTAAGTTTGTTAACCATGTTAAATATGTTAATGGATATCGAGAAACCGATTATGTGAAGCATGAATCACATGAATCTGAGTAACTGCTTATGTGTTATATGATGCTAACTGTCTAGCATACTTAACGAAGTTAGATTTACACGTAAAACCTTATAAACATAAACTGATTTGGTATACGTGCATTCAATAGGTCGTGACTGATTATTTGCGAACACATAGTTTAGCATACCGAGTAAACCAAGGTGAGTTCACACTTTCTACAAAGCATGGGATTCCCAGGGGTTGGGAATGGGTTTAAGGAACATGGATTCCTCGTCCTTTCTTGGGTAGGACAGTACTGGTTCAGGAATTTAATTCCTCGTCCTCATGGACAGTTAACTTTTACTAGACCAAAACTCTATCACGAAGTCCCTCCTTTTTATATCGACTTAATCGCCGGGCCAATGGCGAGCGGGTCATTAGTTAGATAGCGCTATTTAGGTTTGACAAGCCTCACACCGTGCTGCAGAGGACGGGCGTGAACTAATGGATCTGGGCACGTCAATGATGATAGACATTGACAGTTCAGGGCACATAAACATGACTACAGTCAGCAGTCGATATGGTAACGAGTCTAGTAGTACATACATGGGGTAGCCCCCACGGCCGAAAAGCCAGATAACTAAACATGGGGTAGCCCCCACGGATGGATTGCCAGAGTAAACGGGAATAAACAAGACACGTTTTCAACTATGGGGTAACCCCCACGGCAGGATGCCAGTTAAAGGAAACTGTTTTCGAAACAACTTAAAACGAACACCCAACTGTGAACTCGCTCAACATTATTGTTGACTCGTTACTACATGCTTTGCAGGTCAATAGGTACTTAGCTGGAGCTTGCATGGGGAAGAGTCGTTGTGGGACATGGACAGCTGTGTGCCATGTTAAACCTTGGGATATTTAAACTTATGATTTGGTTTTAAACATTATGCTTCCGCTTACAACTTAAACTATGTTTGTTTTGGACACCAATTGTGTTGGTTGGACTTTTACAATTAATTACTTGCTTTTTCAATATGATTGGTGGTTTGATCCTGGTCAGTCATGCCTCCAAGCGGTGATACTCCGCGTGTGGATTTTGGGGGTGTGACATACACGCACTCCTACACCTTTCTATCTTTTAAATCTTAACTTTTAACCGTGAAATCATCAAGATTCAAGGTGTTCCAGGATGACATCATCATGTGTTCTGGAAGAACTTCATGTTTTGGCCTCAATCCGCCAAGAACAACTTAGATCTAACCGATTTCCACATAAACAAACAAAGAACTTTCATAGATCTAAACATATTCACAAGGAAAATGATTGAAAGATGGTTTTCCAACTTTCTTTCAACTCTTTTACACTCAATGCACTCAAAACCGATAGAATCGAAGCTTGTGCCGACTTACTACTCATTATTGTGGTTGTGTTGGTTCAAGATCCGTATTCCATCCATGAGATTATCGATTCAAGGTTAACCAAGAACAACTGTCCTGAACCGGTGGACTGACCGAACTTGGGTGATTCATGTGCGATCGGGTCACTATGGCTTAGGATGGAGTTCTGTTGGTTAGCACGATATCAACACATCTCGATAAGACGACAAACTATCAAAACAACCAAGTGTAAGACAAACAGGTCAACCAGGACGGAGTGCCGTCCGAACGGACAGCCATCCGACCGACCGGCCACCCGTACGGCTTACACCTTGGCCCCACTTTTAATTTTCAAATTAAGCTTCAAGAGTTTTGGAACACCGAACGGATTGCAGTCCGACCGAGTCACCACCCGGTCGACCGACCATCCGAATATGTGATGTTTCAAAGCTTCAACACTTATACAATTTTCAACATGTTCAATACACGAAGGATGCCACCCGATCGAACAACCGTCCGATCGAGTGATCACCTACTGTGAACTTGTTCTCACTGAAGTACCCAACCGAACGGGTTACCGTCCGATCGAACGACCGTCCTATCGACCAACCTGAAAGGTAGAGATACTTCATTGTTTTCAAAATGCTACAACGAAAACTTCAACAGTCAAGCCATCATACACAAACACATCCGTCCCAAAGGAAGAAACAATCCACTCGAACAGTCCTCCGATCGGATGACCGTCCGAACGGATAACCACCCGAACAGGTCAACATCCGCACGAATGGCCGACCGACCGGATCACCATTCTGCACTTGGTAACTCTTCTCATTTTATGCGTCGCTTATCTTTTATGCTATCGTTAATTGTTCAGGCTAACCTCGCTCTACGCTCTCCCTTCAATCCATCAACACTGTGAGTATACTCGATCCCTTTTTGCTTTACGCACTTTTGGGTGTTACATACGTTACTTATACAAAATCACATCGAACACACTACGCAATACTTTAAACGCTAACTGTTACCGCATGTATTACGTGACTTAATGAATGCTTGTTTGTTATGTTTACACATGGAATGCTGTCTACCTGCCTTAGCAACGGTAGTACTATTAGTTTGGACTCAGCACCTGTTCACTCGGGGGTTGTTAAGGACAATTACCTACATGGCTCACAGTGGTGAGAATGTATCGCGAACTGCCTTGGGCAGTCAACCCGCAGTCATTGGTATCAATAGGTTCATGTCGATAACTAACATGCCTCATTTCACTCTGTGTACGTGCTGGTTATGCGTAACGCTTTCGAACTCTATATGCTACTATCAAACTTGTATGCTCACCTTTACACTATGTGTATTTACTTTTACTTTAACATATGTGACAGGTGCTTAAGTTGTTTATATGCTTAGCTTGCTGTGAACTTGAGGCAAGGAAAGGTCTAGGATGCTCCCTGTGCTGTGATGAAATCGAGGCTAGGAAAAGAGGTCCTAGAAACCAACAAATAAACTATCTATGTATAAATCTGAGTTGTCGGAACAGAACTACTTGACTAGATTTTGTCTGTAATAATTATATTATCTTATATGACACGGTATGGGACGTGTTGATTTAAATATTTGGTAAATATAGTTGTTATGGAAACTTCTGGACAATCTGTTTCGCTCAGTGCCATGCCCCGATGTTTCCGCCATCGGTTGGGGTGTGACACTTACACCTAAAAGACACCGAAAGAATGAATGTCATAAAAATGAAACTAAGTTCGTTTGGTCTAATTTAATGAACTACATAAAGAAGGTTTCGGGGACAAAACCTCTTTAAGGGGGTAGACTTGTAACACCCCGAAAACGCGTTTGGTAATCAAACCACGTTAATATTTATGAATGGGTAAAATGTCGTTAGTGGTAAAAATTAACCCGGTAAATATTAGAATTTAAATAAATAAACCTAATATTAAATAAAAAGGGAATAAAAGCTTTTGAGAAAATAAAGTTCATAAGAGGCCCGAGTTAACGGGGCATAAAATAAAACGGGTTAATAACTCCCGAAACCCACTAAGTTAACTAGGAATAATTAACCTAGTTAGTGATCGGTAATTAAAATGATAAACTATGACTTATAGCTTCTTTTATAATAAATGAAACAAGAGGGACTAATATTGCCAAGAGGGGAAAACTGGTTTTAATTAAAACTAGAAATAAAACACAACACACACACACCAAGTGTGTGTGTGTGTGTGTGTGTGCGTGATCGACCAGGAGATAAAAAAAGGGGGATGAACCCTAGTTCAACAAATCCTCAAATTGAAGAACAATTCAAGACCCAAATCGAAGCACGAACGTGAATAAACGATCACCAAGTCAAGGGGATCGTATGGTATGTCGAATCTTTGACATTCATGAAGTTGTGAAATTTTGATTAACATTACAAGATGCGATTTATGTAAGAATCGTAGAGGCTGCAGCCGAATTAGTGAAGTATGATTGTTTAGGAACAAACCCTAGTTGAAAAACTTGATGTATTAATGTTGAAAACTAGGAAATTGTTGATTACCCATATATGTGCTAAGTGGGGTTTCATATCATTGTGATGAACACAAGATATTGTATGTTAAAATTGTAAGAAAACGATGTTATGATGCAAGATAGTGAAATTGTTCATGAATACTAGACCAAGGGCTTGATTTGATAATATAAACTTGGTTAAAAGTTAGTAATGAACTAGATAAGACTAGCATAAAAATCTTGCCCGTAAGGTGTTCGTTAAAATGCCTAAACGAGTGTTGATATCTTGAAATTATGAAAGAAACACGTAATAGGATAATTTGAATAATTACGTGTGATAGGGAATGATACGGGTCTTAATCATGATGTTGATTTAAATTAATTTCACATATTATGTGACCAAAGGTAGTTGACTTTTGAAAGTCAAACTAACCAATGACGATGTCGAATAGTAGTTTCGACATAGAATTCGTAAGATGGAATAGTCGTAAGTGATAGTGACTAATCTAACCGTCTTACGGATTATGATGATAGTTTGACGCTTGACAAGCTAGGTGGAGGCTTGGGAAAGAAGCGGGTCAAACGGATCGAGTACGCGGAAAAGAGCATAACCGGATGGAAGGTAAGTAAAACTTACACCTTTTTGTAGAATACGTGTTTATTCTAAAAGTTACATATACGATAAAGATAATATTCAAGATATGGTTAACGACGCGAAATGGTATGGTCGAAACATATCAAAAGTTGAAAAACCATGTATAATGGTAAAAAGGGACAAATGGTAGTTTAGTCGTGAAATGACATATGTAAAACGAGTTTTCGAATGGCTACTTTATAAGTAGCCTAAACGAATAAAAAGGGTAAAACGGTGATTTAGTCACATATAAACGAATAAAAGTCGAATCTTTAAATGACACCAAGTGGCATAAACTTTGTTGGGTTAAACGCGTAAGAAACGGGTTAAGGCGACATAACTAAATGGTAAGAAACCCGAAGTGAGTTACTTAATGAAATGGTGAGTAAATACCATTCAATTTAAGCGCAAAATGTTCGGTCGTTTAGACCAAACGGGTCAAATAGTAATTTTGATACCATTTGACAAACATTGACTAATAAGTTCTTGTCAAGTCTTATGCTCACAGGATAAAATGGTTTATGAATTAGTGATGCTATGAATTAGCATATTATGGAGGAAAGGTATTAAAACGGGTCAATATGTTGACCCGAGCCAGGTACGTATAAATATGACTATAGTTAAACATGCAATTTTGGTCAAATAAGTAGTGAAAGTCCTTCGTCGTAAAATGAAGGACTAAGTTGACCAAAGCGCCCTTGAAGGGTAATTCGGGCAAACGACCCTCATGGGTTGTTTAGGGACTTGTATATTGATTATAGAATCCTTGGATACATGTAAAAGTTATAGGCATAAACATTCGTGGGTCAAATGCCTAAAAATGGGTCATTTGCGTAAAATGACTAACCGAAGGGTAAAATTTGGGATAATTGGTACGTCATGTTAAATCCACCACAAAAATAGTTGTGGTGGAATATAAGTAGTTATTTAATATGAGAATGCCAAGTGTGAAAAGAAAAGAGCGAGTTTGATGTTTAAATGCTTAAAAAGTCCCCTAAATGGGTCAAAATAATTAAGAAATTAAATGTGGATTTAGTGTTTAGAAAAATACAAATAAATCGGTGAATGTAAATGCGCACGCAAACCAAGTGATGGGAGCGAAACGCTAATGCTTGGTAAGTCTGGGATAGGTAAAAATGTTGAGAAACGATTCTTGATAACAATCATGTAATGTAATTTAAAACTAAACGGGTCGAATAAGTGTAAAAAGGGGATTTATAAGCCTTTTGCTTTTAAACCGGATCTCGATGCGAACAAAGATGGTAAACGAATTCGTATTTTGATTACGGACACATAGGAAAAAGAATCACGCAAAACGGACATCTAGATCAAAAGTTATGGCAATTATAAGTTTGAAAGTTGGTTAAAAGAATCACGCGAAACAAACATCTTGATCAAAAGGGGATTTATAAGCCTTTTTCCTATGCGTCCGTAATCAAAAGTTATGGCAATTATTATGCATAACTAAAACACTTAAAGTTATGGCAATTATAAACGTGTCAACCAGTAGCTTGTAAAACCCAAACACGCAAAACTGATAGCACCTTATTATGCATAACTAAAACACCCTACCTATTTTCCATGAGAGTGATATTTAGCCTAATCGAGCATATTATCTTCCATAAAGCACATGCTCATTCATTTGAAGCAGAGAATTTGTTCATCCACATTACTACATAATTAGAACTTGTATGTCTTATACATTTTGTGATCATCAAATTAATAAAATTGCATAAAAATGATTAAGGAAAATTAGGATTCTCTCCCCTAAAATATCACATCCCTTACAAAAACCCATTTGAGCCTTAGCCTCTCATTTCCATCCTAATTCCAAACTAATATGAAAACTATCGGGTAATGGTCAAGCTACTTAAAAAATCCTACACCAATGAAGCAAAAACACGTCACGTCTTTAATCTTTGGGTAGAGACGAAGAATGATAAAAGAAGAAAATTTAGTCGTTAATGGAGAAAAGTAATTTATGATTTTGTCAAAAACATGTATTGGATTACTAACACTAATGATGGAACACATGTAGTTTGGAATGGTGAGTGTCTGTGCACTAAGTTTTCTGCCTAAGGAAAGAGTGTTCGTATAAATCCACTTAATCGGACCCATCACACTTTCCTAGGAACTCTCGGCATGAATGCTCACTTATAGGCTAAAGCATGGCTTCACTAAACATCATTTGAATTTAATTTCCTTTATATTAATATATATATATATATATATATATATATATTAGTTTGTAAATAAACTAACTACCAAAGTTTTTAGAAAACCATAAATAAAAAGAAGTACAACGTGGTCCGAAAAATAATATACATAATAAAAGTTTAAGAAGGCATGCCGTGTTTATCTAGTTTCTCACCAACAATTTATATAAGCAACTCATTGATTAAAAACCTTTTTATCACCAATTTGAATGGTCTAATGCATAGTTTGCTTGAGGATAAGCAAAGTTTAAGTGTGGGGTTTATAATGTGCCATCAATTATACATATTTACTATGTGAATTTACCCCATTTTTAAGTACTTTTGAGGCAATTTACTGAGGAAACGCTACCTAAATCATTCATTTTCAGTTTTTATAGGATTTAAAGATCTAGGATCAAAAAGAAGAAGAAAACAATGAAAAACAAACGAAAAACATGAAGTTTCCAGGAAGCACCCCCATGCATCCCTTGGTGCACAGCTGTGCCTACCGCCTCAACCCGCTTTTTGGAAAATTAGCAAATATTAGATAAGCATGGTGGGCAAGAAAGGAAAAGTGTCGTGCACGCCCGCGCATCCCTATGCATGCTCAAGCCCCCACTAAGGACACAGCAAACAAGGCAAAAGTAAGATACCAAAAGTACAACCGTTATTAGCCTTGTCAGACACCTTGCCATGCACAACCGTGCATGGGCAAACACGTCTGTGCCTAGGATGTTCCCGAGAGGCAAAAAGGACAAGATCTCAAAGCTTCCAATGAACACAAGGACGACGCATCTAATACTTCCAATTTACCCAATTAAGGGTAATTCATCAAAACCCACCAAGAAGGTTCAAGAGGTGAATTGGATACTTACTTGATTCTTTTAAGGTGATGAACACATTGAAATCCATAGATTATCCACGCAATTCGATTCCCTTCTCTTCTTCTTCCTTTGATTCACACAAGAACACATACACTAGTGTGTGTGTGTGTGTGTGTGTGTGTGTGTCGATCTCCTCTCCCCATCCATATACTGACTTTTAATTTTGTTAAAACAAAAATACACATTGACCCCTCCTAATTTGATGTCTTTTTCCCATTTAATTCAAACTTTCTTTCCCTTTCTATTTAACATACCTTTTAACTAAGTTATTCAAAACTAGTTAAACCACTTTATGCCATATGCAAGGAAACTTACCAGTGAATCAAAAATTTTGGTTTTGGGGCGTTACAAAGTGATGGCTTGGGTAGCTGAGCCAAGCCGAGTTGAATGGGGTGGTGTTCATGACCATGGGTCGGGTACGAGTTCCGCTCTGAGTTTAGACTTTTTGTGAGTGTTGCTTTCGAGCTTAGTTGCAATTGGATTTACGTAATCCAGGTCGTGTGTTCGACAGAGTGGTGAAGTCTGTAATTGGTAGTGAGTTCTAATACTAAGACATTTGCGTAAGGTGAGTTTCATAGTTGTCACACCCCAAATTTCCACGTGTCACCGGTGGGCCCGGTGGGGAGTATCGTGACGTGGTTGGCGACACAATAGTCAAACAACACAATTATATAAATGCACAGCGGAAGCAAAAGATAAATAACATTCTGAATATAAGGTAATATCCAGTATTACAACGGAAAGTAAAGGATCCACAGGCGGATCTTAAAACATATCACTTGTTCAACAGACTTTAGACGCCTAGGACTTTCAAGATTCCTTATTAGCGCCCTGAGCTTCCAGCCAATTACGTTCAGTACCTGTCACTTAACCTTTTTGGAAAATACGTCAGTTTTCACTGGTAAATACACTCAACCGACTCATTTGAAAAGAGTTTAAGAAAATTGGTTTGAATGCACGTGGCACAAAATATCATTTATAATTTGATTAAAATGCACAGAGGCAAAATTAACCTTTTTAACTTGGAACAATTATATTTATAACCTTGTATACAGATTTACATGTTCGTTGTACGTTCAGGGCCCGATGTAGAAACCGAGTCAAGATTAACAGACACGCCACAAGTATAAGCCCACAAGAGAGTGAGATACCGTTTCCCTTTAAGCAACTTTCAGTGTATGCCTACACCCCGTGCTTAAGGCGTGGCCATTTTATAATACAAAGATGTCAAGGATATCCGGGACATGGTCATTAACCCCTAAAGGCTTTTATTTCAAACAATACAGATTAAACCGGGTTACCTCAATAATTTAATCACAATCCGATTAAACATTCAATACCCGACCAAGCGGTATCATTATACCGTATCCCAAGCCCGTATAGAGAAAATAAGTTAAGAGTATTTACCTGAGCTAGCTCCTGTCTTAAATAGCAAGAATCTAATAACTCAGCCGTATTCACTTAAGTAAGCGTAGGTACCATTTACCGGAAGGCTCTAGTCTGGAATGATCGTATAAATAACTTATTAGAATGCTAACGGGTCTTTAATTAAGCCTAAGCTTAGACCGGTTAGTCTTACAGGAAGATATGGTTCGTACGCATGATTAAGCGAAGACCGGAATAGAATGTGATTTAGACCCAACAAGCTTGTATGCTTGTTTAATAGGGGTAACTCAAACACATTCTGGATTTCGAGATAAAACCGTTAAGGTTTGACTCGTTTCGGCTAATTTATGTAAACTAGTTACATAGGCCGAACCGTACGCGTAGGAGGCGTAACGGGTAATTATGAGAGCCATATACAGGTTTCCTAAGTTAATTATGCCTCAAATATGTTGTGACATCAGTAAGATGTCTTTCATTATGCCCGAAACGTATTTAAACACAAACTAGGCCCCGTAGGGGTAGTTTGGTCATTTAAAAGTTTATAAAAGAGTTTAAATGTTTAACTGAGTTACAGGTCTGATATAATCAGAAAAAATACTTAGTTTACTAAGTCATATCAGTAGGTTAAAGCATATATGTGAAATTTATCATTTTTAACCAAACTATGCCCCGAAGGGGTATTTTGGTAATTTCACATTAGCCGAAAAGCTCAAAACTGAAGTCTGAGTTTATCAACCTTTGCTTACTGTTAAAATATCATAATTTTCCTCATATATCAGTAGGTATCAACCCTGGTATGTCCAATATGATTTTAAAACATACTATGCGTTAAAAACGCTAATTAAGGCGATTAAATGTCATTTCCGGGTTTGATACTTAAATCTGATATTTTTATATTTCCAGAAGGCTTAAAATAATTTATTTATCATATGTGATCAGTAGCAAAAGGTTTGGAGTCGTTTAGATATGTAAAACTCATTTTATGGCCCGTAAGGGCAAAACCGACAATTACCGGGTTAAGCCTAAGACCACTAGTTATGCTCAGCCTAAAATTAATTAAAAATCTTTAAAATTCCCAAAATAATATATTACATCAGTGGGTATTAAGTTTGATACCAAAAAGTAGGCTTAACTAGGCTATACGCTAATTACGCCATTTTATTAACATAAGGCTTCTATTTTGCGCTAATGAGCATAACTCTCAATCTAGACCTCGAATTGATGTCAAAATTTGGTTACAAGTTTATATATCAGTAATTTAAGTTTCTACTCTTTTACATTTCCAAAAATCACGTTTTAAGGCAATAAGGGCATAATGGTCAACATATGAGCAATTAACGGAATCATGCGTATTAATCGGATAACTAATGAACCGAGGTGTATAATCACAGAGGGTTATACTAGCATGTAACCTGGTCCAAATGAAGCTCTAAGGTATTTCTAAAACTTACCTAAACGGGTCAGAACTGAAAGTCAAAGTGAAAGTCAAACTATGTGACTTTCGGTTCCGAACCGGGTCTAAACAGGAAATAGTTGGGTTGAACATGTTTGGACATGTTCTTACACTTATTACTTAGTTATAACAATGATCAAACAGGTTGTACATGTTCTAGATAGCTAATTATGCATAAACGACATTTTAAGCATCCTGTTGACTTTTTAATTGTATGTTTGACCCGACTTTTGACCTGGTTAGAGTGATGATCAGGGGAAACCCTTTTGAGGTTTTATTACCCACATAAATACCAACTCATAACTACTTTTAATTCGAGATATGACTGAGCCATTATTGACTAATCTCGAAGTCAAACCGTAATTACGACGGTAAACTCAAATAAAGAAGGACTAGTAGACTTACAAGAGTCCTATGCACGACTTAAGATCAGTTGGACCTGCTTGAGAGCTCCAGAAATGATCCAAATATGCAGGAGAATGTGTGAAGAACAATTGTTGCAACCAATGCCTTATATAGTGGTTTAATCCACCATAACATGTTGACAACAAAGTCTAGGACACACCACAACATTCCCACATGTGTCCTAGGGTCTAGGAACATTTTAGAGGTCGTTCAATAGTGAGGAAAACCTAAGAGATCGGTCAGAATCGCGAAAAACCGGCTGTAGAAGGTTTTCTGATGCTGGGTAGTTGCTTGCGCACCGTAGGGCTTTTATGCCTACGATGCGCAGGGGTTCATCAGAGGGCAAACATTTGTTGTTTCTTGTCCTTTGGCCTTTCGAAAGGGCAACCAACTTATTTTCTTGCAATATGACCCCTTCTTATTTACTTATAAGGGCTTTAGGACTTGTACTCATTCTATTTAGTCCTTGATCACTCGGTTATTACCCGAAAAGTCCCAACTTTCATGTTAACTCTTTAACCCCTCGCATACGAATTTTATCACAACTTTCTCATACGATAACGAAACTTTATGAAGTTTATAACGTGTATTCTAGTGAGCATAATTAATCGTTACAAAGCTTCGGGTTTGTCAAAAGGTCACTCAGAGGTATATTTTAAACATGTTGACATATTTAACCCCTATAGTTTGTAATCTCTCACTCTTAGCTTCGTATGATCCATGATCTATTCGTTTGAAGGTACGAGCATCATGTAGGGTTAATGTACAATATATTTATCTTCTGTTGACATTTTGAACTCGTATTATCACATACTCTCTATGTTTGTCAACTTTAGTCCTTCTAGAACGTTCTTTCACACGTTCAAACCTGTGACACGTGTCAACACATTATAGGACGTGAATTTTCGAGGTGTTACAATAGTCTCCTTTTTACGAATAACTGTTTTTAAAATATGATGGCATATAGATATTTTATGTGAATGGTTGATGCTAAGTTGTATGCATATTGATTTAAATGTCGCTTTAGAGTTTTATGTGCGGGCAGTCTTTGTTACAAGCGGGGATGAGTTTTGGAGGTAGGAAATTGTTACGTTAGGCGTCAAGGAATTTAATGATGTAAGCGGTTGTTGCATTGAGGCGACAACTAGTCGGATGATGTAGGAAGTTGTTGTGTTGAGGTGACAATGAGTCTAATGACGTAGGCAGTCATGGCCTTTGATGACGATGGGCCTAGCTAGGGTGGTGCACACGATTTTGTGGGAAATACATTTTGGGTTATATAAAATGACGTTTCAAACTTGTTGATGACATGTGTTTGAGAACTCAGATTTGTTTTAAATGTTGAAGTTAAATACATGTTTAATTAACTGGGGTGGTGCACATGATTTTGTCCAGGTTTTGGGAAATACGTTTTGGGTTATATAAAATGATGTTTTCAACTTGTTGATGACATGTGTTTGAGAACTCAATTTTGTTTTAAATGTTTTGAACTTAAATACCTGTTTCATTACTTAATATAATTCACTCAGCGTTGCTATACCTTTTAGCGTATGTGTCAGGTAAGTGACATTGGGTGAATGGATGGCGGCTTTGTGGCGCAAGATGTATGGTTAGTAGACATTTCCTTAGAGATTAGTAGTTCCTATGTTTGACTTATGCTAACTTTTGTTGTGTTGGTTAACATTTGATGTTTTACAATTTTTATGTTTAATGAAATTTAGTTGCGTATGGTTTGAGTTTTTGTCTAGAACTATGTGTTTTGTCGATTACCATTTAGTATGGTTCCCTGGGTTAGCGACCTTACAATGCCGCAACAAGAGCTGAACATACGCGACAAGCGGGGCAAACAGACACCATGCCTAGCAGTAAGAGAAGCAGGCTTCAAGGAGGTGTAAGAGGTTGATAATGTCATTGCAAAAGTGACCGTTGGGAGTGTATGTGATGAATATGTGTGTGTGTGGGGGGGGGGTAAATATAAAATATGTGTTTTACTCCTATTTAAACTATACACATTTTATTTATTTTTTACACTACAATCCATATATCTTTTCTACTCCTATATCTTATCTATAGTGGTCATCTTCAATTTGATTATGAACATATAAATATTAATTAAAAGCCTAAGAAATGCATATGATATGAGCCCAATTTTAATACTTTTTTGTACAAAGAGACCAACAAATGTACACTCCATACATAAATGGTTCTCTAAGGGTACACGACACCCATTTTGAAAGTATACTGCGACAAGTTGGGCTAATAGACACCATGCTCAACGACAAGAGAAAAAGGAAACAAGGAGGTGCAAGGGCTTGTTGATCATGTTGTTGCAAAAGTGACAGCTTGGAATGGATGTGGTGTCAAATTTATGAGAATGGTGTTGAATTTTAACACTACCACTGATGAAGATGTCGAGCACATTAAAATGTTGTATGAGAAGAAGCTCCGAATGAAGGAAAATATAAAAAAACAAGCAAAAATGCAAGTATTGCTAAAATAATTGGAGACGTTGAAAACAGACACTGAGATGAAGAAACGAAAAAGAAAAGAATGATGATTTGTAGTTATGATCATTTTACCGGTAGTAGTTTTTATTTAATGCTTAAGCAAAAAGGGGAGGTGGCAACGCGTTGGAAATGGAGATGCAACTTTAGTATCATTTTGATTTGTTTGATTTATATGTACTGATAATTAAAAATTAATGTTATATATATTGTTACTAGGTTATAACCCGGGAATACTCCCGGGTTGTTAATCTATGTTTCTAAAAAAATATATATACATATATATGAATAAATGAAAATTTCATGATGAATAGGGTAGATTAATCAATGATACAAACGTCTGTAGAAGTAAACATTTATAAAATGTAATACTGAGAAAAACATTTATAAACCCTAATACTAAACACTTTAAGCAGCAACTTCTTCATTAACTTCTTCTTTAACTTCTACTTTAACACGTGCAAGACGTCATTCAGGAATACGGACCAAATCTTTTGTGTCTCTAAAAACCATCATATCAAATTTTGACTCCGAAATCATGTCGAAGATAATAAAGTGTTCATCCTCAATTTTCATGTCTTCTTTAATTTGATTCCATCCAGTAGTCATATAAAAATTTTAACCATATTTTTCCATAACAACCAACCATGTACGGTTAGGAAAAGCGGTTATAGCAACATGTTTCGTAGGTAGTATGTTCTTCAACTTATGATGAACAAAAAATCTATCGATAAGCTGCAAGTACAAAAAAATTATTTTAGATTAAAGAAAGTTTTATAAAATTTGTCAAATACTACTATAGAAGGAACTTAAAAATAACAAATAAAATAATTACCAAATGATCTCTATGTTCAGAGAACCGAGAGGTTTGGCAGTATAAGAAATCACCTTGAGCAAGTGACAAATCTTGATAAAAGTATATCAATCTAAGAGTTAGACTACCTTCGTATTGAAACAAAAGCAATGAATTCTTTGGTAATATTAGTGAGTCAATCATATTGGACCATCCGTCGTGGAAAAAGTACGAAGAACCTACTTTCCTAATTTTGACAGTAATAGTTCTTCCATCCATCGTAATGATTCGAACCATACAATCAGGAGCTAACTTGAAATCAGCTACCCAATTGTGGTAACTCATCGGTAAAATCTGTATGCAAAGTAAGAATTAATACAAACATATAATAAAGAAACAAAAATGATTATAACATCAACATACCCAAGAATTCATCTTGTTGTTTGATATCAAACGTAAAAAACAGTTAAGCATCTTGACTGATAATCAAAGTTTGAATTGGATGAAGATTGTTTAGGTATTATCTATATTTATAAGACAAAGTTATTTAAAGACAGATACCGCATGGTATGATTTTTTACACTACTCATTCATAAACAGTAATAGTATAACAATCATAAGGCTGATTTAGTTGTTAATTGTGGTATACATGCAGAAAATGCCTGCTGATGTTGTAAGAATTGTCGGATTCAAAAATAAAGTGCATGAGTTGAAAGTGAAGAACATGAATGGAAAAACCATCAATATGAATCTTAGGCGGCAGAAGAATGGAGATGCTGTAAGGTATGCAATCGAAGGTTGGCCGATGTTCATGAAGGAAAATGGCCTTCGTTCGGGCGACACAATGCATTTCACATTTGTAAGTTCAGGAAATCTCCTGATCTTATCACATGTGGATGCAGTTAATGTAGGTTAACATGTAATCTTATAAGATAATGTAGAAGGTGTTTGTCAAGACGAAATCATGACTCTTTTGTGCTACTGCTTTTATGTATCTTTTTTTTGGACATGCAAGTTCTCTTCTTATCATGTTTTATTTTGCTCGTTGGTAGTTTAAGCTTAAAGACAATTAGTGGTATATCATCATGACAGATACCATATTTTTGAATATATCTAACAGTGGTATCGAATCTAAATGCTTGTTGATTATCGATGTTCAAATATATATATTTAGAAATTAAGATGTGGTTGTTTATATGTGTTTTGCATTATTATATAAGTTCTAACTCAATTTCAAAAAAAATTAAAGAGGTAAAGTAAGGAGTAACAAAAAATTAAAAATCAATATGGATTCAGTTTTAAAACGTAAGAATACATGTAAAATTGAGAACAATATTGAATTACCTTTCATAACGTAAGAGGACCAACATCTGAAATCTGAAAGATTTTGGGAAAAAAGAATTTCATTAGTCTCTTCAATGTTTTAAAAAATAATATATGATAAAACAAAATAAGAAGCAAAGGAACAATCATTAGCGACGACATTCATTGGAAGTTCAGAAGAAGATGAATATAGTTGTTTGAACGCATTATGCATTTTCTAAACACCAGCAGAAAGCTAAAATAAAACATCATAACACACGGTTATAATTATAGAATCAAAACTTTTATCTTCTAAAAAAATAATTAAAACTAACATAGGTTTATCATCAATGGAAAACATGAAAATACGTAGAAATGATAGTACAATACATGAAAAGTTACTGGAAATTTAAAGAGTGATGGAAAAAATATGACAACGTAGAAGAAGTCGGAATCAAGATTCAAAGAAACTTGAAGATGAAATGAAGAAGTATGTAATTTTTTTCTATTTATAGATATAACGTATTTAAGGAATAAATAATGACATCATTACAAATCAATTACAATCAAATTAATGAGCTTAATTATAGAAAGGATGTTGAATTTAGAAAGATTACGAAATTTTATAAATTAGTCAATACTACAATCTAATTTATATAATCATGATATTTTATAAACTAAATATAAAATTGTAACTTATTTGTATAAAGAATTTAAAATAAATAATTAGTGTTACTTTCATGAAAAGTAACTAAGGATAAGAGTAATATGAAATTTGTAATTTTCTTTTTTTTATCGTATGATTAGATTAGTAAATAAAAAATGTAATCTCATAAAATAAGAAACATAAGTAAACATCATTTCGAATCAAACGCCAAAATAGATAACTCAAAATGTCATATTAAATAGGGAAACCATATAAATGTTTTAAAGACAAAATAAAAAAACTCAAAGCAAACACTCCAATAACAAACCAAATGTTTTTTTATTGTAACAATCACTTCTCTCGTTTATCAATTATTGGCAACATCTTCATCAAGACAATGCTATCAACACTTATGTGAGGTTTACTTACTGACGACCCCAGTCCCTCTTCAATCGCATACAAATCACTAAGGTTACGCTTCAGATCGGCTGATGATTGCTTCAAGTCAGCCACATAATCCTTTGAAACATGTGTAGAGTTATCACCGATGTAAGAAACACCATCCTTTAAAAAGAACAAAAAATGAAAACCAAAGAATTTTTAAGTCTATATCATTATAGTTTTTAAAGGTCAAACCTTTGCACTTTCACCACCAGCAGATTGGAAATCAGACTGACTCATAGCAAATGAATCAGAGACATCAAGCTGTAAAAAATTCGAAATTATAAGACACTTTGAATAAGCCTCATTTAAAGGAATAAATAAGTGAAATATTTTAATATAACAATCCCTTACTTGATCAATTTTCCATTTTTTGTTTAGCTCATCCAATATGTCAACATCATTGGTAACAACTGATATTCCATAATTCTCAACAGCATTGACAATATTAAAGTCTGTTACTCTAATCACGAAAGCACACTTGAGGTTAACCAACGTCTCAAATTCAACAGGATATTCGGATATTCTCTGGGAACCTCATTTGTCTTGAGTATATATATTGACAATATCTCATGTGTGGTCAGAATCTATATATAAAAATCTAATTTAATTATGTCACACCCCGATATTTCCACATTTTACCGGTGGGCCCGGTAGGGGAGTATCGTGACGTAGTTGATATCATTATAGTTAAACAACACAATATTTAAATGCACAGCGGAAGCAAAAGATAGATTCATTTCAACCAAATAATATTGTAATATTAAGTATCACAAATAGTTGAAAGTAATCCACAGGTGGATCAAAATAAAATGGAAACATTGTTCAACAGTTTTGACATCCAAGCTTGCGAGACTTATTGTGAACGCTAGGAGAAAACCAGCCTAGTTCGCGTAGTACCTGCACTTAACCTTTTTGGTAAAATACGTCAGTTTACACTGGTAAATACAATTAACTGACTCATTTGAAAAGGTTTAATAAAATTGATTTGAATGCACGTGGCACAAACTTTTTATAACTTGGGATAATTATTTGAATATAATCTTGTAAAAGAATTACATGTTTCTTATGCGTTCAGTAGCCCGATCCGTAGACCGGGTTAAAGATCAATAGACACACCACATTATTTATTTATGCACTGACGGGTGTACGCCTACACCCCGTGCTCAGGTCGTGGCCATCTCGTAAGATGATGCCAAGGATATCCGGGACATGGTCATTAACCCCCCAAAGGCTTTAAGCAAACAAAACATTTCAAAACGGAGCATATCAATGGTTTAACCTCTATTCGATTAAAGATTCAATGCCCGACCAAGCGGTATTTTATATACCATACCCCAAGCCCGTATAGGGAAAATAAG
This sequence comes from Helianthus tuberosus, assembly GCA_030545235.1. NCBI lineage: Eukaryota > Viridiplantae > Streptophyta > Magnoliopsida > Asterales > Asteraceae > Helianthus > Helianthus tuberosus. The sequence goes on from CM060367.1 coordinate 84,908,429, forward strand.
TTAAAAGTATTTACCTTTGCAAGTATCAATCACAAATAGCAAGTGCATGTAGCTTTTACCGGGTCTCCTATTCTGGAACGAAGGTTTATAATAACCTATTAGAATCCTAACGGTCTTTAGTTAAGCTTAAGCTTAGACCGGTTAGTTTTAAAGGAAGATACGGTTCGAACGCGTGATTAAGCGAAGACCGGAATAGAATGTGATTTAGACCCGACAAGTTTGAAGACTTGTATAATATGGGTAATCTAACCACATTCTGGATTTTGAGATAAAAACGATAAGGTTCGACCCGTTTCGGCTAATTTATGCAAACTAGTTACATAACCGAACGCGCAAGAGGCGTAACGGGTAACCATGAGAGTCATTTATAGGTTTCCTAAGTTAATATGCCTTAAATAGGTTGTGATATCAGTAGGATACCTTGCATTATGCCCAAAACGAGTTTAATCTCAATTTAAGCCCCGTATGGGTATTTTGGTCATTTTAAAGGTTATAAAAGAGGTTAAATGAAATTCTGAGATTCGGGTCCGAATACATCAATAAAATAACTTATTTTAATAGGTCATATCAGTTGTGATAAGTCTTATATGACAAAAATGGTTTTAAACATAAACTATGTGTTTAATACGCTTAAAAAGCCATTTTAAGCGATTTCCGGGTTATACAGGAAATCTGAGTTTTCTGATCAAGTTATAAAGTTCAAAATACTTCATTTATTATATAAAATAAGTAGCAATTGGATTGGTGTCAAAATACTATGTAGAACTCATTTTATAACCAAAATGGGTATAATCGGTATTTACCGAATCAACGCCATAACCTTAGGTTATGAGCAGGTTAAAAATAATTAAAAAATCTTCAAAAAATCCCAAAATATTATATTACATCAGTGGGCAGAAGGTTTGGTGCCAAAAATTGGGTTTAGATAGGCTTTATGCTAATTGCGCCGTTTAATTAACAAAAAGCTTCTTAAGTGCGCTATTGAGCATAACTCCTAATCTAGACCTCTAACCGATATGAAATTTTAGGGACATGTTTATAATTCAGCAACAAAGATTATTGTCCTCTCACATATCCAAAATTCTTGTTTTATGGTAAAAAGGGCATTATGGTCAACATTAAGCAATTAACGGAAACATGTAAACGAATCGGACAATCAACGAACCAACCACAGAGGGTTATACTATCAAGTAACCTGGTCCTAAGGAAGCTCTAAGGAATTTCCAAATCATACTAAATCGGGTCAGAACTGAAGTCAAAGCAAAAGTCAAAGTTTTGCGACTTTCGGTTCCGAACCGGGTCTAAACAGAAAATTGTCGGGTCGAACATGTTTAGACATGTTCTTACATTTATTACTAAGTTATATGAGTGGTAAAATAGGTTACATGCCTTCTACATTGCTAATTACATGTTAATTCGCAAATTAAGTTTTTGTTGACTTTTTATAAACAACTTTGACCCGACATTTGATCTAGTTAGATCGGGAATCAGAGGGTGCCCTTTTAAGGGTTTAATGCCCACATAATTACCAACTTATAACTACCTTTAATTTGACTAAACACTGGACCATTAGTGATTAATTGACAAATCAAACCTTAATTACAACGGTTTGACTTTTAAGCTAATAACTAAGCAAAACTCAATTAAGGAAGGTCAAGGATGCTTACCAAGGTCTAATGCACGATTAGAGATGCTTGGGGGCAGATCTTATGCTCCAGGAAGTTCCACAAATGCAGATGGAAAGCATGATCAAAATGTTGCAACATGAGGGCCTTTTTATAGTGAATTTGAGGGCTTGTGATCATGACAACCAATGCTACAACTGATCATGGATCATCCACAAGTGTCCCTAGTGCCTAGGAACTATTAGGGGTCGCCCATGGAAGTGAAAATATCTTTTTAAGTCGGTTATAACGTTCATAACAACAGCTGTCCAATTTACTGTCGCTGGCAAAGCCTTACGGACCTTAAGGGGGTCCTTTACGGTCCGTAAGACCTTTACAGCAGGCAAAATTTTTGCCCTTTCAAGCTTTGAACAGGCACTTAGGAAACACGAATTTGGCTTCTATTATCAGTAGGGGCCTCTTGATCATGCCTTGAATAGTTGTAACCACCTTACCATGTTGTATGATTGTCTTGGGCTTTATCGAAAGGGTCACGAATGAAAGTTTGATGCAAATAATCTCATAGGATCCCATTTCTTGCACTTTGAATCAAATATTAATAGTAATTACCGGATTGAATGTATATCAGATGTTTGTAATATATATTAGGGTCTTGGGATTCATGATGAGGTCGTTCAGAGGTATAAATTAACATGACGACACTTTTAAATCCTGCCATACATCTTTAACTAGATCCGGGTTTATATCACTTTTGTCTTGCACGACACGTGTCGTTATTTCATTGCACACAAATTTTCGAGGTGTTACAAATTAACTATAACATACTATTATATTTACCTCGTCCTGAATTTATAAAAGTTCCTTTGCAGTTTTCCCAACAAACTTCAACGCCTCATGACCAAACAATATAAGTGTCACCGTACCGGTTGAATCTTGAACCCGAATTGGTATTTTAAACCTTAAAAGCGTATTTACATAGTTAAGAAACATAGACAAATAGATAATACAAACAACGTTACTTATTGAATCAACAATAATAGAATTATGAATAACAGATACTTTACCTGGACAACGGGAAAACATCTTTTCCTTGACAATCCTTGTTCGAACATTGATACACCTTCTCATCTCTAACATCACTTGTTCCATCCTTCTTATCATAAGTTTCAAACTTTTGCTCAACTTTGGACTTGCAATGGTTACACCCATCATAATACCACATCTTATCAGAAACGATTGCTACAATACTTCCAACAATAACAACTTTTTTTGGTTGTTTAAATAATTAAAGAAATGAAAGCTTATTAAAATTTTGTTAGTAGTTAAAATATAAAATGTTTTAAAGAACCTGTATGATTCAGCCAAGATAAGCAATTGGTGAAAAAACGTCATTGTTCAAAAATTCATCTTCAACAGAACATATCACATATGACCCAACATGGCTACTTGACTCGGTTGAAGCAGCAAGTTTTGCAAGAAACCTACAAAAATTTATTTGAGGAAACCATAATGTAAAATGAACAAAATTTTACAAAGAAAAAATATAGTTGATACAATTACAAAAATAAAAATAAATATTTTTTGTCACTTTTTATTGAACGTTAGCATCTGATCAAAATTGTCGTTAATGAAAAGCCGTGAACCATCAAAATTATTAGAAATCCCCCATTTACCTATTTTTAGGTAACATGAATAAACAACAAATCATATATCAAAAACAGAAAAATTCTTGTATAAAAAATAACATATATATATATATATATATGTATGTATGTATTGTATAAAGTAAATCGTAGAATTAATAAGATACCTTTGTAGGTCTTAACAGCACCAAAATGGACAGTGATGACGGGGGTAGCCCAAGACTAAATAAAATGACTAAATATGTAAACGCTCAAAGGGTTAAATGGTTCAATGGTTGAAAAGCTGAGGAGATGAAGTAAAGCAATACGGGAACAGTAAATAAGTCACATCTCCGGACAGCTCCACCAACTCGCCAGCCGCAAAAGCAGCGCAGGTCTGCAGAGCACACGCTATTATCCAGGGGTCAAAAGGCTTTAACCCCGAAAGGGCAAGCCCCTCACTGCAAGCAAGGTCGCTAGTCAAATGTATTCTTCTTTGGGAGATGTCTTCTCCTATAAATGGATACTTCATTTACTTCAGGAGACATCTTTGGCCAGGCCTGTTTCCTTAAACTCTGGTCATTCATATCGAGTACTTGCTTTATGCGAGTTACTCACTTTCACATCCAACACACACATTCCGTTTGCTCCCATATCCGAATCTGAGTATATTTCAGAGGGGGATCTTCAGCAAACAACAACAATAAACTAGTGAACCTCCTTCCACGTCTTGCAACGTGGGGGGACCCCACGACCTGCGTTAGGCAAAGTTGAACCCTTCAACCTTTTTGCCTAACCAGCCCAGCTACTATCCTTGGTCTCTTATTTGTTGCATCAACAATTTGGCGCCCACCGTGGGGCTACGCCACTATTTCTTCTCAAAAAGACCTAGTTGTGTAGCTCTCTTCTCTTGAAATTACAATGTCAGAAAGTGGATCCCCGGGAGAAGTGAATCAGGTCCCAAACGCCTCCACCCCGGGTACTAGCCAAGCTCACGTGGATATATCAACTTCCTTTTCAACTCCGGGAAGTACTCCCGAGTTTCTCACTTTCAACACCCCAACTCCGTCCAGATCCGGAGTCCCTTCCCCCAATGTTGGTGTTTCCGACACCCCGACACGTGTTGAGCTCACCCCTAAGGGGGTTGCTAACAATTTCCTTGAGTTGAGATCTCTCCTCAACCAATATGTAAATAGGGAAAGGGAAAAAGGAGTGAGGATTCGTCTGGATTATGATGAGCCTGAACCAACATTATCTCCCGGACCTCCTGTCCCTCCTTTTGCATCTAGGGAGGAGGCTGGTCCCAGTAATCCTCCAAATCCTAACCCATATCTGTACGTGAGACCAAATCCTACAACGCATCCTCTCTTTTCATCTCAACCGGCTACTAGTGGTGCTCCTCTGGGCCATGAGCTGACCCTAGATCAGCTCCTACAGTCCCCAGTAACAAGCTTTCCAGCTTCTACAACAACTTCATGGGAACAAGCCCTGTCTGTGCTTCCGTTGGCACGAAGTGCAGTTATGAGCACTCCCCTTGGAGTTAGCTGCTCAGTCGCACCTGGAAGCCTCCAAGGCTTCAACCCTCTGACCCCGATGATGCCCCAGATGATGACCCAAATGATGGCCAGCTTCCCGTGGCAGCACTTTATCAATCAGGTGCTGGCCACTCAGGGAAACAACAGCGATGGCAATAACATGGGTACAAGAGCTGAAGAAGATCTGGCCAAGCCTTACAAGCCGAGCAACCTCTCGTGCTTTTCACAACAAATAGCCAATTATGATTTCCAAACAAAGATCAAGATGCCATCCCACATTAGAACGTATGATGGGACTGAAGATCCTGAGGATCATCTTCAGATCTTCACTGGCGCAGCAAGGATCGAGAAATGGTCAAACGCTGAATGTTGCCTAATGTTCATGCAAACCATTGTTGGATCAGCAAGGATCTGGTTCAACGACTTACCTGCTCGAAGCATTCGAAGCTTCGATTACCTCAGCAAGGGTTTTCTGGCCAACTTCTCCCAACAAAGGCGATAGGTTAAAGATGCAACCGTAATCTTTCAAATAAAACAGCGTGACGTTGAAAGTCTCCGCGAGTTCATTGAACGATACAAGAAGGAAGGCCTCACATATGTAGGGGCAGATGAGAAAATGAGGGTAGCTGGATTCATGAACGCTATCACCTCAAAATATCTCACAAGTGATTTCAATAAATCCCTGCCCAAGACCTTGGAGGAAGCTCTAGAAAGGGCAGAAGCCCATATCCGGGGAGAGGAGGCAGTTGATATTAAAGAACAAAGGAAAAGAGGGTCCAGTTGGTGGGGCAGCAGCCCAGCCAGAAAAGAAGGAACTTTAACTCCTATGACAGACGTCAAAAGGGTTCAGACCATCGAAGGTCTGAAGGCCGGAACCCTCCAACCAGGGAGAAAGGCATGAGTTTCACACCCCTCACAAAAACTCCTCAAGAGATCCTTGCAACGGAAGAAGTCAAGCAAAACTTTCGGCCTCCTAGGCCTCTCCCCAAAAGCAGGAAAAATGAGAACTCCACACAATATTGTGAGTTTCATGAAGAAAAAGGTCACCACACCAATGATTGCTTCCAGCTCAAGAAAAGAATTGAAGAAGCTGTTAAGTCCGGAGAACTCGCTCATTTGGTAAAGGGAGTCCGGGACAAAATGGCTGAAGGGAAAGGCAAGGAAGTCAATATGGTGGATTTTGATGGAAGGGTTCCTCATAAAAGACAGCGGTTGGAAGCTTGGGAGCTTCAGTGTGTCTGCTTCCCCCCGACGGAGAAAGATCCTCTCTCTAGCCCTCTTGTGGTAGAAGCTACCGTGGGAACGTTGCAAACATGTAGGGCATACATAGACACTGGGGCAGCCACTGAAATCATGTTCGAGAAATTCTTCAACCGCTTGAGTAATGAAGAACGTTCAAGGCTTCAACCCTCTGGAACCTCTATAAAAGGTATCGCCGATATACCCCTCAAGCCTTTAGGGCAACTGACACTTAATGTTCGTTTCAACGAAGGTTTGAAAGAAAGAACCCAACCGCTCACCTTTGTGGTTATCAACATCCCCTCAAGCTATGACGTGATCATTGGAAGACCAGGGCAGTGTGCGTTCTACATGGCCGTGTCTGTTGGCCATGGCACAGTCAAGTTTCCTACCGAGAGGGGCATAGCAACCCTTCAACCCTCTCAAGAAGCTTACATGGTTGAGGGTGAAAGCTCAAACAGTGAAGAAGACAGACAAAGGTTGGTCATAAACCCTAAGTACCCTGAGCAAAGAATAAGGGTCAATCCTAACCTTTCTCAAGAGACCTTTTCGTATCTCGAAAAGCTGCTAACACATTACAGCGACGTCTTCACTTGGTGTCCAGAAGATATGACAGGGATCCCTCGGAACATTGCTGAACATGAGTTAAGAATACCACCGGATGTCAAGCCTGTGGTCCAAAAGAAAAGAAGCCTAGCACCCGAGAGAAGTCTGGCAGCCTGCCAAGAAGTTGAAAAGCTTGTGTCAGCCGGCATTCTCCGAGAAGTCAAGTACCAATCATGGGTTGCAAACCCGGTCATGGTCAAGAAACCCAACAACTCTTGGAGGATGTGCATAGATTTCAAGGATCTTAACAAGGCTTGTCCTAAGGATTGATATCCACTACCAGAAATTGATCTCAAGGTTGACTCCCTCACCGGTTACTCGTTCAAATGCTTTCTTGATGCATACAAAGGTTACCACCAAATCCTCATGAAGGAAGAAGATGAAGAAAAAACAGCTTTTCACACGGACAAAGGGATCTTTTGTTATCAAAAGATGCCTTTTGGCCTCAAAAATGCCGGTGAAACCTACCAATGACTCGTTGACAAAGCCTTTGCAAGCCAAATTGGTAAAAACATGGAGGCATATGTCGATGACTTGGTGATCAAAAGCAAGACGGAGTATCAAATGCTTGATGACATTCAAGAAACTTTCAATAATCTCAGAAAGGTTAACATGAAGCTCAACCCTGAAAAATGCCATATCGTGGGGAAACAAAGCATCAAGGCTAACCCAAATAAAGTGAAAGCTGTCCTTGAAACCAAACCACCAAAAACAAAGAAGGAGGTTGAAAGCTTAAACAGGAAGCTTGCAGCCTTGAAGCGTTTTACCTCGAAGTTGGCCGAAAGATCTCTGCCCTTCTACAAAACTCTCAAAAACTGCTCAGATAAGAAGGATTTCAAATGGACTGAGGAAGCTGAAGAAGCTTTCAACCAGATGAAGCAACATCTAGCATCCTTACCAGATATTGCGGCACCTGAAGCTGGGGAGTTAATATCGGTGTACCTCTCAGTTGCTGACGAGGCCATCAGTGCAGTCCTCACCATTGAGCGAGACAAGGCCCAGGTACCCGTTTACTTTTTCAGCAAAACTTTAAAATTGGCTGAAACGAAATATCCTCCCCTTGAAAAACTCGCCCTAGCCCTAGTTCAAACAGCTAGAAGGCTTCAAAGGTATTTCCAAGCACACCCTATACAAGTGGTCACCAACCAACCTATTAAGAGTGTGCTTGAAATACCTGAAAACTCAGGACGATTAGCCAAATGGGCCATAGAACTAGGTGAGCATAACATCACCTATGTCCCAAGAAAAGCTATCAAGGCCCAAGTCTTGGCTGATTTCATTGTGGAAGTCCCAAACCAAGCAATCACTGAAGTAAACACTACCACCACTGAACCTTCCAACCCTGAAGCCTGGAAGCTCTTTACCGATGGGGCTTCAAGCGTTGAAGGGTCAGGGGCTGGGCTAATTTTGATCAACCCAGAAGGATTGGAATTCACATATGCTCTCCGTTTTGATTTTCAGACCACCAATAACGAGGCTGAATACGAGGCACTAATAGCTGGCTTAAGGCTGGCTAAAGAAATGAAGGTTGAAAAGCTTGAAGTGTTCACAGTTTCGTTGCTGGTTTCAAGCCAAGTAAATGACAGCTACATAGCTAAAGAGCCCAACATGAAAAAATATAGAGAAAAATCCAAGGAGCTGATGAGTACTTTCCAAGCATGCAACATCAAGCAGATCCCCAGATCTCAAAACAAAAAGGCTGACGCCCTAAGTAAGCTTGCATCTCTCACTTTCGCCCACCTCACGAAGAAGGTGCTGGTAGAAGTGTTGAAGACTCCATCAATCGATGAATTGGAAGTTCAAGATGTAATTACCGAAGAAGATCCAAACTGGATGACTCCCATAAAAAAGTTCCTTAAAAATGGTGAATTACCCAATGATCAAGTAGAAGCTAAAAGGGTTGAAATCAAGGCAAGGAAATACGTACTACAAGGAGAAACCCTTTACAAAAAGGGGTACCTTGCTCCCTTGCTAAGATGTGTCGGTCCTGAGCAAAGTAAGTATTTGATCAAAGAAATTCATGAAGGTGTATGCGGAGCTCACTTTGGAGCTAGGTTGGTGGTTGCAAAGCTCATGAACCTTGGATATTTCTGGCCCTCAATGCATCGCGATACAGCTGAAGAATTGAAGAAATGTGATGCTTGCCAGATTCATGCACCAATCCCAAAAAGTCCCAAGCATGACTTAGTCCCGATAACCTCGGCATGGCCATTCCATAAATGGGGAATGGACATTGTTGGTCCATTTCCCCCAAGCAAAGGAGGAGTAAAATTCTTGCTGGTGGCAATAGATTATTTCACCAAGTAGCCCGAGGTCAAACCACTTGCTAAGATCACGGGAAAACAGGTCATTGACTTTGTTTGGGAGAACATCATTTTCCGTTATGGATTGCCGGGAGTACTTGTCACTGATAACGGAAGGCAATTTGCTGAGAAGCCTTTCAGCGTTTGGTGCAAGGAATACAAAATCGCTCAGGTTTTTAGCTCAGTGGCTTATCCGCAATCAAACGGTCAGGTTGAAAGGACGAATAGAAGCATAGTGGAAGGTATCAAGACAAGACTGGGAAGATACGAAAGCAACTGGCTTGAAGAATTGCCTAGTGTCCTATGGGCAATTAGAACAACCGAAAAAACAAGCCATAAGAAAACACCCTATAGCTTGGTATTTGGATACGAGGTTGTGATCCCCGCTGAAATAGGAGTTGTAACCCAACGAATCGTCAACATGGATCCCGAAACAAACCAAAAAGAGACCATGTTGAATTTACAACTCCTAGAGGAAGCACGAGATCAAGCTGCAATCCAAGAAGCCAAATACAAGCAACGAATGGAAGCCTACTACAACAAGAAAGTCAAGAATGAACGATTCAAGCCAGGGGATCTGGTCCTCAGAAACAATGCAGCTAGCAAAAAGGAAAATCAAGGAAAGCTTGGCCCAAAATGGGAGGGTCCATACACCATCCTCGAAGCACACAAGGGTGGATCCTACAAGCTAGCAGATTCAGAAGGCAAAAGGCTTCCAACGCATTGGAATGGCAAAACCCTGAAAAGGTTCCATGTTTAGACAGGAAAGTTTGGTTTGTATCAAAATGTATTTCGAATAACACTATGAATACCTTTTGTAAAAAGCAAGTATTGCTTGAATGAATGAAGTTGTTTTATCAAACTTGTCTTTCTATCCTAAGATCAGGTTGAGAACCTAGCAAAAAACTCCATGGCAAGGGCCATGTAAGGGGATGAGCTCCCAGGCCACATCGCTCAATAGGTTCAAGGGTTGAATGAGCCTATATAAGGGGTGAGTTCCTAAATCAATACAACTGCATGAGACTTGTTAAGAAAAAATAAAATTGTCTCATAGACGGGTTTGAACAGCCTACAACAAATGTTCCCTAAGCCTTAAAAATATAATCAACAAACAGGCTTATAGAGTCAAATGAAAAACAGAGAAATAATAAAAAGGATAGGTGCTATGTCTTCTTGTTAAAAATACCAAGGCTAAGTGTCTGCAGCACTGAACCCTTTAAGGTATAAAAAACATAAGGGAAGCACAAACTCGACAAAGACAAAGTTACAAGAAGACAAGGAAAATCTAAAAATAATACAACTTAGACAAAAAATTATAAAGATACAAACCAACTCGGATCACAAAACTAAGAAGCCTTCAAGGCTTCAAGCCACCCGGGTAACAACTCGAAACCTCAAAGGCTTCAACCTACTAACAGATAGCCAAAAGACTTGGAAGGTTAAAGCCAAACAAACTGCCTTAACGAAACAGGCACAAGTATAAAAACATATCACAAAGAAAATAGCTAAACATCATACAATATCAAAGAAAGCCCTAAAAGACTTTCAAACACAAGTTAGGGCAAGTCCTAGTAACTTGCAAGTTTAACTATTGTTCAAACGGCCATACAGGCCTTAAACACAACCAACTGGAACCTTAAGGGTTCCTGAAAACCTAACATTGTTTAAAGGTTACAAACCATAAGTTGTTTTAAGAGTGCTAAGAAAGCTACGAATTCATGCATCAGTAGAAGGCTTAGAAGCCCCAGAACTGCTACCTTTGGCCTTCTTAGTCTTCTTAGCCTTTTTAGCCTTCGGACCTAGATCCTCAACAGCTGAACCCTCCAAGCTGACATCCTTCGGAGCATCAGATTCCCCAGGAAAAGTATCTTCACTATCTCCCGAGTAGGAACGTTTCCTTGAAAGGGAGCTAAGCATTTCAGCACATAACTTTTCATTCAAACCATCCGGCTTCAGTTCCTGCAAAACGGAGAGAGGCTTACCATAACAAGAAGCAACCTGACTCACATACGGGTATGAAAACCTCTCCATTTGCTCAACGGAACTCTTAAAAACATCGGAAGCCTCGGGACGGTACAGGGGAGACTTCTCTAAGGGATGACCAGACTCGTGGAGCTTATAACCCGCAATAAGACCTTGGTGTTTTCCCAGGTTGAGCAGTTTAGTGTAAACATCACCAAGAGCGGAGTTAAACTCTTTAGAATGCAAGAGATAGGTAACCACCTGGTGAAAACCCTGCTCAATGAGCCATTGGTTATCTCCAGTAGCCTGGGCAACCAAAGTCTTCAAACCATCTTTCTCCTTATCAAAAGCCTTCTGTTGCACAGCCAGGGCTTCCCAGTCAGCTTTCAGCTTTAATAGGCTAGCTTCAAAGCTCTTCTTGAGATCACTCATCTCAATTTCGTGCCTCTTCGTTAACTCTTCCTCTTTCTTGGTCCAAGCCAATTCCTTCTCAGAAAAGATCTCGATTTCCTTCTTCATGGCAGCAATTGAGGCTTTCATTTTCTCCTTCTTCTTGGAGGCCTCCTCATACTCCCGCATCCCTTTAGCAAAGCGAGTGACACCTTCAGCCAAAAAGGCAGAAAGGTTGCAGGAACTGAGCATCATCCTAGAAATAAGATGATCAGCCTCCATCTCAGATATGGCACTTCGAACACCGGGAGGAGCAAAATGAGCCAAGGCTTCAGCACAAACAGCTGGGTCCTTAAAATTGTCACCAACCTTAACCCCCCAATTAGGCACATAAATGTCCTCTGAACCCTCAAAACTTTCAACACTTTTGGCTGACGAACCTTGAATAGCAGGAATGGCACCCTTCTTAACCAATTTCTTCTTCTTGCTTGAAACAATCAACTCCTTTTCCTTTCCCTTACCAACATCCACAACTTGATCCCCTGACGCCTCAATATCATCTCTAACATCAATAGGATCTGAACCAGAAGGTTGGTCAACACTTTTGAGATGCCGTTGGGAACGACGAGTAGAACCTTTGGAAACAGTAACCTTGGTGAAGCCTTTAACATTCGGAACATTTACATAACCAGAACCCTCAAACCTGTAATCAGAACCCTTGACAACCGCATTCTCGTCATGGGTAGCAGCAACATCATCAAAAGCAACGTCAGAGGTATCATCGCTTTTGATAAAATCGAGGGCAGACATAGCTACAACACAAATGTAAAAGCACATGAGCAAACAAAGAGAAAGGAACAAAAAAGCAAGAAAAGAATAAATGCATACCCTTCCCATCTCTAATAAGCACCGGATCCCGGTTAGCCTTTTCCCACATTTTACTTATACCCAACAACACCAACAAATGCTCAGGGAAGGGACGAAGCCTCGAAGGACACTCCCTAAGAATTTCTAAAAACGAGTGTTTATCTCGGAATCAGAGGGCTCCGGCTCGTTCAGAACAGCATCCGGGTGTCTCCAAACAAGTTTGAAAGGAACAATTTCCTCCGACACCCAGAAAAACCGATCTTTCCAAACCCCAAGTGTAGAAACCATGGACGAAATTAAACAAGTATCAACTTGACAGGTTTCAAAGGTGAACCAATCACCATTCTTAACAAGCCGGAAAAAGCGACGGAATGCTAAAAGAATGGGATCATACCCACAAGCCCGACACAAAATCTCAAAATGTAAAACCCTAGCCATGCCAAGGGGATGAACTTGACCAAAAGACACCCGATAATATTCCAAAACATTCAAGACAAAGTTTGAAAACGGATAACGAAGATTTGAAAACTCAAAATGACGGCAATACAAGGCAATCATACCAGAAGGACAGGCATTGATAGATTTATCGCAAGCCGGTGCAACTGGTTTATACTTTGTCCCTATACCCCATTCCATACAAAATAAATCGACTTCCTCTTGGGTTAGTCGAGAAAAGGATTTTGCCATATCCTTACAAGCACCCATCACAATGAACAATTAAAGAGAAAACAAGCAAATCGGAACTGACCTGATTTTGAAAAAAGGGGGATACCGGAGAGAAAAAAGGAGCAAAGTAATGTTTCTTCAAAATAAAATGGGTAAATAAATGAGATTACAGATAATTATCAATAGGGGGAATTAAAAACCGCCGCCTGACAAACTGCCACACGTCTTGTCAAATTCCGAAATTCAAAAACCTCAACCGTTCCAACCTCTCAACCTTCGAACCTTCAAAGCCTTTAGGCAATAAAACATACGTAAAAAGTCAGAAGTCTTTGAGCTCCTTTCCCAAAAACCTCTGACTTGGGGGGCTGATGACAGGGGTAGCCCAAGACTAAATAAAATGACTAAATATGTAAACGCTCAAAGGGTTAAATGGTTCAATGGTTGAAAAGCTGAGGAGATGAAGTAAAGAAATACGGGAACAGTAAATAAGTCACATCTCCGGACAGCTCCACCAACTCGCCAGCCGCAAAAGCAGCGCAGGTCTGCAGAGCACACGCTATTATCCAGGGGTCAAAAGGCTTTAACCCCCGAAAGGGCAAGCCCCTCACTGCAAGCAAGGTCGCTAGTCAAATGTATTCTTCTTTGGGAGATGTCTTCTCCTATAAATCGACACTTCATTTACTTCAGGAGACATCTTTGGCCAGGCCTGTTTCCTTAAACTCTGGTCATTCATATCGAGTACTTGCTTTATGCGAGTTACTCACTTTCACATCCAACACACACATTCCGTTTGCTCCCATATCCGAATCTGAGTATATTTCAGAGGGGGATCTTCAGCAAACAACAACAATAAACTAGTGAACCTCCTTCCACGTCTTGCAAATGTGGGGGGGACCCCACGACCTGCGTTAGGCAAAGTTGAACCCTTCAACCTTTTTGCCTAACCAGCCCAGCTACTATCCTTGGTCTCTTATTTGTTGCATCAACAGACAGCAATGACAACATGCGCTTCACGATCTTTACTAACCATGTAAGAACACATGTCCTTAGCATAATCATCTCAAATAGTTAAATCAACCTGAACATCTCTACAATAGCATATAAGAAAATAATTTAAGATTAACAACATTACGTAAAACATCATACTTCTGCATTTCTCCATGCTCCATGCTCCATGCTGAGGCCCGAGACGTTGCTTCTTTTCAACTATCCACCAGACTGATCTTGCGAAACTGCACTCGACCAAAACTTCTGCAACAAAGAAGTAGTTATATGAAAGATGGGATAAAACTTGAAGGAAGTGTCATTAACAAAATATAATTAACGAAATGCTAATAGAAAAAATAAATGATGTATATTATGTAAAAAAGCAATTTGTAAACTGGTTTGTGAAAATGAAGTAATATAGGTTACTGAAAAAGGAACATCTAATATACATTAGAATGGAGGGAAATTTATTTTAAGAATATATAGCTATTTCTCCAGATATGAATAAGTATTATGTCAACAATAAAAAGCGGAAATAAAGAATGAGATACAAATAAATTAATATGAAGGTTGACTAAATGTTTTTTTTTAAACATCATACTTGCTAAAATATATTACGTATTTTTTATTTTTAATGAAGTAATAAAGGAAAGTATACAAAATGTTGACTTAAGAAAAGGAAATTAAAAAATATATATAATACACGGTATATTATGTATTACAATTGTCAAAAGTCTCCTAATTAAATATTTTGAATTTAACCACCTTAAAGTTCACATTAATTCTATTAACGATTAATTAGAAAGTTTTGAAAAAATTGTCAATACAATATAAGTACTAAATATATAGAAGTTAATTTTAGAAGTTCATAACTGACGATAAAGTATGACATTATTATTCATATTGATCGTGCATTAATTTTAAATATATGATTATAGGTTATCACCCGTGAATATTCACGGGTAGGATATTTAAATTTTATTATATAAATGTATATATATTTTACAAAAATATATTCACGGAGAGTTGTTACAATAAAGAAGTAGCTAATACCCTTTAAGATAACAAAAAGGGCCCGTAATTAATAGAAAACCATATATGATCGGATCTGTAGGGCTGGTCATCTATAGATGCAAGATATTAAGTCACGGTCCTTGCATTCCGGCAGTAAAGTCATTGTACAGATTCAAATTTAGGATAACATAAGACTATTGTGTATAGTGTTGTAGCATACCTGTGGACCTGGAAAGTTGTCTTTTCTGGCCTGAGGAATGGTCTAAGTTTGAGGAAAGTTTGACAACCATTAAAACCATAAAGAATTGCATCTTTTGACAGCAAGAAAATGCACCAGAAACTGCACTTTTTGACAGAAATGTTTTTGTAAGAGATAAGCTATTTGCATCAATAAAATGCATCATTTGAAAACAATAATAAAAAGTGGCCATTCTACACACTTTTGACACCAGCAATTACAAACTAATATTCAAGATTTGAGCATATAAATCAAAGTCCACCCCTTTTGGTAAAACAAATTGTGTAATCAGTCGGATATACGATACATGAGATAAGCAAAGGAACACAAATGTTACCAAAAGGAACTTAGTTTGAATATATACCATTTGTCTTTTCTCGAGACGATATCAGAAGTGTCCTAAAGCCAAGAGTGATACATATGACCAAGAATCAAATGGTGTTCATAAGCATACCTCTAAGAATGCTTCTCCATTCATTTCTTCTCTATGGAAAATTTATAAGCTTACCGAAACACTATTAGTTTGCCTCTGGTCGTGTTCACTTGCAAAAAAGAATAAAAAAATAATAAACAAATAAAAAAATACCTGACTGAACAAAAAAACAAACAAAAGTCCAGTTACAACATCCCATTTGCTTTCAGAAAAGATAAAAAAATAGATGAAAGATTTATATCCAAGTGATACCTCAACTGAATAATTTACTTTAAAGAAAGCAAAACATCTATTGCAAAAAAAAAATGTAGAATCTTTTAGTTAACGTAGATCTAAACTGAAAACCTAAACTCCAAACCTTTTTATTTCCAAACCCTTTTAATTCTAACCGAATTAAACATCTTGAACAACAAAAAAATGGAAGATTTACAATAATGATTGACTTCAAAATTTAAATTTAAAATAATGATTGACTTCAAAATTTAAAATTTAAATTCTAAAAATCAAATCACTAACATCCAATCCCGTAAATTAAGCAAATTTATTAGGAAAGTCTAACATTGCCAAACAAAATTGCTCCACCATTTATTTATAGAAAGAGATACCTTAATTTAGGAAAACCATATAATACTAAAATTTAAGGAAATAACGAAATCTTTGATGGATTGTAATAATTAACACATATTAAAACAGTACAAAATTTATTTGAAACAACCCAAATATTCAAATTTTAAAAAATATCATAGTTATGCTCACCTCTTGCTCTTCGAGGAAGATTCAGACTCCTGCAGTTGAAAAAAATTTAGGGTTTATCATTAAAAAACAAAAACCAAATAGTAGAAATCAGTATGAACATCACTTTTGAAGACATCAAAGAATATATCCATTCATAAACATTATAATCGGACTAACTTAAATAATCATCAACAACACAAAAAATACATATAAGTGATCAAAAAATATTGCGATTTATAAGTAAGCAGCTATACATGGAATTTATTCTTCGGTATGAAAAATTTGTCCAGATCCATCTCAAACTTGCTTTTGACCTGAAAAAAGGTAAATATATAAATAAAAAAATGTAAAGTATGATACTTAAATTCATAAAAGTATAATTAACTAACTGAACAAAAACCTTTAAAGTTTGATTTTCATCAACAACAACATTTGTTATCCCCTTCGGATCAACCTAAGAAACATAAAACATTAACCTTTGAAAATGAAAAAAAAAGGTAAAGAAAATTTCAGTTAATTACAAACTCCTATAATTTAGTAAATGAACGCAAACCTTTGAACTTTAATTTTCATCACAAATAACACTTGATTTCCCTTTCGGTTCAGTTTTCTTAAACATCGAAAGAAAGAATGATGATGGTCCAAATGACTGAAACATAAGATAGTCATTTTTTGTTATACGACTGTCCCAAACAACTTTGGTGAAGCCATCACCAAGTACAGGGCCCAAATCAGTTTTTTCAGTCTTACAAACCATAACTTGTTGCCATCAACAATCTTAACAGATTCTTTGTAAGGTGGTTGCTCTCCCCATATCATTGAAGCAAAGTCATTAGGTATTTCCTATGAGTTTATTAAAAAATAAAACAAAAGATAAACATCAGTTAAATTAAAATATGAATAGTAATTAGAAAACCAATAAACATACCAAAAATAATGGGCGATCTTTGTCACACCCCAACCGATGGCGGAAATCATCGGGGCATGGCACTGAGCGAAACAGATTGTCCAGAAGTTTCCATAACAACTATCATTACCATTTAATTTAAGTTAACATGTCCCATACCACGTCATAAATAGTAAGCAAGTTATTACAGATAAACATCAAGACAATTATCCTGTTCCGACAACTCAGATTCAAATAAAAGTAAAGATAGTTTATTTATTGGTTTCTACGACCCCATTTCCTAGCTTCGATTTCATCACAGCGCAGAGAGCATCCTAGACCTTTCCTAGCCTCAAGTTCACAGCATGCTAAGCATGTAAACTTCCTAAGCACCTGTCACATACGTTAAAATAAAGTCAATACATTAAATGTAAAGGTGAGCATACAAGTTTGATAATAGCATATAGAGTTCGAATTCGTTTACGCATAACCAGCACGTACACATAGTGAAATGAAGCACGTTAGTTATCGACATAGACCCATCGATACCAATGACTGCGGGTTGACTTCCTGAGGCAGTTCGCAATACATGATTACCACCGTAATCCATGCAAGTAAAAGATCCTTAACAACCCCCGCGAGAACGGGTGCTGAGTCCAAACTATAGTACTATCGTTGCTAAGGCAGGTAGACAGCATTCCATGTGTAAACATAACAAACAAGCATTCATGAGCCACGTATAACATGCATTAACGGTTAGCGTTCAAATAGTTTGAGTAGTGTGATAATTGTAGTTTGAATATTCGTAACGTATGTAACACCCAAAAGTGCTTAAAGCAAAAAGGGATCGAGTATACTCACAGTGATTTATGGATTGAAGGGAGCGCTTAGCGAATACGGTTAGCCTGAATAGATTTGGTAGCATAACGATAAGTGAAACGTAAAACAGGAAACAAGTATTAAGGAGTCGGACAGCTGGTCGATCGGACGGCAGTTCGATCGGACGGCTGACCGTTCGGCTGACAGTCCGTACGGTCTGCTGTTCGATCGGTTGGTAGGCCGATCGGGTGGCTGTACGAGTGGATTGTTCCTTCCTTTGAGAAGGATGTGTTTGTGTATGATGGCTTGTCCTTTGAATTTTTCGTTGTAGCATTTTGAAAACATTGAAGTACCTTTGCCTTTCAAGTCGGTCGATCGGATGGCTGTTCGATCGGCCGGCAGCCCGATCGGTTAGGCCTTCAATAGAAATTCAAGGTGAAGTCTTTGGATCGGACAGGTGTTTGATCGGTTGGCAAGTCAACAAGTCGAAGACTTTAATGAATTGCAAGATGGATCGGATGGTTGGTCGATCGAATAGCACAACTGCTGTTCGATCGGACAGCAGGGTGTCACCTAATCGGACGGCTGTTCGATCGGGTGGCACTTCTAGTGCATTAAACATGTTGAAAATTGATTAAGTGTTGAAG
Organism: Helianthus tuberosus; assembly: GCA_030545235.1. Lineage (NCBI taxonomy): Eukaryota > Viridiplantae > Streptophyta > Magnoliopsida > Asterales > Asteraceae > Helianthus > Helianthus tuberosus. Next base: position 84,927,003 of record CM060367.1, read on the forward strand.
CATAGTATCTCATGATTCGAAGAGTAATCCAATCGGACAATAGCTCGATCGAACAACAGTTCGTTCAATACCATTCATCAAAACAAGTCGCTTGTGTGGGACCATGTGCAAGCCGATCGGCTGGCCAGTCGATCGGCTGGTCTATCCGATCTGCTGGCTGTCTGTTCGGACAGCAGTCCGATCGGTCAGCTTCCTGACCTGATCAGCCTTGCATCTAACACCTTGGTTGTTCTGTTTGTTTGTCGTTTTATCGAGGTACTTTGACAGCGAGTAAACCCATAGATGCCGCGTCCTTACTTGGTTTCCCGGGTCAGACAGGAATCACCCGAATCCGGTCGGTGGTCTGTTCGGAACGAAGTTTAACATTTAACCCGAAGTCGGTTAACCTCGTGGATAGAATCCAGATCTTGAGCCGTATAATCACTGAGTGCTTTGTAACCGGCTCAGGTTCCGTTTTCCACTGGTTGAGCGAAAAGAGTTGAAGGAAGTTGGGAAAATCCTTCCTTCAATCCTTTTCACCAAGTATATGTTCAGATCTATCGAAGATCCTTGTTCGTTTATGTGGAAATCGGCTAGATCCAAGTCATTCTTGGTGGATTGAGGCCAAAGCATGAAGTTCTTCAAGAACTCATGATGACATCATCCTAGAACACTTGATTCTTGGTGATTTCACGGTTAAAAGTTTAGATTTGAAAGATAGAAAGGTGTAGGGGTGTGCATAGATCAAGAAAGTACAAGATTTAGGACGAAAACTTTCCGGAATCGAGAGAAATCTGAGAAAAGGCGAGTTGAGCGTGCTGGTCGAACAGGGGTTTCCAAAAGTAGAAAGAATGACAATGACAGGGGTATTTATAGGATGACAAAAGAGGAAAGGGCTAGCCAATCGGCTGGCAGCTCGATCGGACAGCCTGTCCGATCGGACAGCCTGTCCGATCGGACAGCAGTCCGTTCGGCCGGCTGTTCGATCGGCTAGGAAGCCTGGTCGATCGGTTGCCTCTTTCGAGTGTTTTGCGTGACGTTTTCTGATATTTCGATTTCGATTGCGAGCGGTTCGATATGATAGGATTTCCTAGCCAAATTACTTTCAGTCTCCACTACTTCGATTGTGATTTGAGTTCGAGTTCGATAGCATTCGAGTTCGATTGAGTTCGCTTGATTAACATAACACAAATAAACATGCACAGGTAACACGTAAGGCACACACACGTATAAACAATATGTAAAATTACGTAGTTCGAGTTACGATTCGATGTCGATTTAATTAGCATAGCTTGATTAACTTTATCGCATTGTTACTTCCTATAGTTCACAGTCGTAGGTCGATTGAAATACGATTAATACTCATCGATTATTGTAACGAACGACACTTACTCCACGTAATTCAAATAAAATAAAGACATTTCTACCAGTCAAGTCGCGCGAAATCGGTCGTTGACTTTAACCTTGACTTTAACCTTGACTTTGACTTTGACTTGGGAAAACACGGGGTGTTACAGCCTCCCCGGGTTTAGGGAATTTCGTCCCGAAATTAAGCTGAAAGCCGTAACAAGCCGTGAATCATGTTGAGAACTCTTTGTTTGGACCGAGTTGAAAACCGGGACCCACAAGTGGTATCTGAGCAGGTTCTCGGTTGTGAAGGTCAAACGCACAGATTCGTACTATAATCGGTGGTTCTATAGATTAATATGAAATTGTACAAAACACTAAAGTCACAATACTACTTTCTCCCTCTAACTTCATCCTTCGAACAACTGCAGGTACTTAGCCTTCATATCGCTTTCGAGTTCCCAAGTGAACTATGCGCCTCGTTTGCCTTCCCATTGGACCTTCACAATAGGAATGCGGGAGCGCCTGAGCTGCTTGGTTTGGCGATCCATGATTTCGACAGGCTTTTCCACGAAGTGTAATGTTTCGTTCACTTGTAGATCGTCTAGAGAGACATGTAAATCGTGGTCGGCGATGCACTTTCGGAGGTTTGACACGTGGAAAGTCGGGTGGATGTTGCTAAGTTCCTCCGGTAATTCGAGTCTGTAGGTGACTTTTCCGATCCTTTCCAGAATCTTAAAAGGCCCAACATATCGAGGCGCGAGTTTCCCCTTCTTGCCGAATCGGACTACACCCTTCCAAGGTGATACCTTTAGGAGTACGTAGTCACCAACGCCAAATTCACGGGGCTTGCGCTTTTTATCGGCGTAAACCTTATGTCGATCCCGAGCTTTCACCAGGTTGTTTCTGATTTGGAAAATTTTGTCCGTCGTTTCTTGTAATAGCTCAGGACCGGTTAGTTGCGAATGACCGATCTCGTGCCACACAATAGGCGACCGACATCTCCTTCCATACAATGCCTCGAAAGGTGCCATCTCGATGCTAGAATGATAGTTGTTATTATACGAGAATTCGACTAACGGCAGGTGTTTATCCCAATTACCACCGAAGTCTAGAACACATGCACGGAGCATGTCCTCAAGAGTACGGATCGTTCTTTCAGTCTGGCCGTCGGTTTGAGGGTGGAAAGCAGTACTTAGATTGAGCGTTGTACCGAGTGCCGTTTGAAACGTTTCCCACAATCGTGAAGTAAACCGAGCATCACGGTCAGAGATGATGTCACGAGGCGTCCCATGATTACAAATGATCTCGTTGGTGTAGATTCGGGCTAATAGTTCCACCTTGTAGTCTTCTCGTATAGGCAGAAAGTGAGCTGACTTAGTCAGTCGGTCGACCACAACCCATATGCTGTCGTGACCTGATGACGTGGGTGGAAGCTTGGTTACGAAATCCATAGCTATGCTCTCCCACTTCCACATGGGAATTGGTGGTTGTTCGAGCAAGCCAGAGGGTCTTTGATGTACAGCCTTGATTCTAGCACAAGTTAGGCATCTTCCGACGTAGAGAGCGATATCCCTTTTCATGCCCGGCCACCAGTACTTGTAACGAAGATCCTGGTACATTTTGTCAGCACCGGGGTGAACTGAGTAGCGGGATTTATGGTCTTCGTCCATGATAATCTGTCGCAAATTGGTTCGCTTGGGAATCCAAACTCGGTCTAAAAAGTGAAATATCCCATTCGATTTGCTCACAAGCTGGGCTCCGTCGTGGTAGATTCTTTCTTTCTTCAAGGTGCGTTCGTTGAAACACGCGCGTTGGGCGTCGCGGATGAGAGTTTCGAGGTTGTGCTGGGCTTGAACATTACGAGTGCTAAGCAAGTAGCTTCGTCTGTTAAGTGCGTCGGAAACAACATTTGCTTTGCCTGGGTGATAACGAATCTCATAGTCGTAATCGTTGAGAAGTTCTACCCATCGGCGTTGACGCATATTAAGTTCCTTCTGATTAAAGATATGCTGTAGGCTCCTATGATCGGTGAAGATCGTACACTTAGTACCATACAGGTAGTGTCGCCAAATCTTTAATGCAAAAACAACCGCGCCTAGCTCGAGATCATGGGTTGTATAGTTCTTCTCGTGGATTTTGAGCTGACGAGATGCGTAAGCTATGACCTTGTCCCGTTGCATGAGGACACAACCGAGACCAAGGTTAGAAGCATCACAGTAGACAATGAAATCATTGTTTCCGTCAGGCAATGTGAGAACAGGAGCATTGCAAAGCATGTGTTTGAGGGTTCGAAAGGCAGACTCTTGTTTAATTCCCCAAACAAAAGGCTGGTCTTTATGTGTAAGAGAGGTAAGTGGTACAGCAATCTTCGAGAATCCTTCGATAAATCGGCGATAATAGCCCGCTAGTCCGAGAAAGGAGCGGACTTCGGACGGATTCTTAGGCGTAACCCAGCTCTTGACTGCTTCAATCTTCGCAGGATCGACGTGAATACCCTGACTATTTACAATGTGACCCAGAAATTGGACCTCCCCTAACCAGAATTCGCACTTGGAGAATTTGGCATAGAGTTGGTTCCCCTGGAGTAACTCGAGAACCAAACGTAGATGTTGCGCGTGTTCGGCCTTCGATTTGGAATAGATCAAGACATCGTCGATTAATACGATGACAAAACGGTCGAGATATGGTTTACACACGCGATTCATCAGATCCATGAAAACCGCTGGTGCGTTAGTGAGACCAAAAGGCAGGACAACGAATTCGTAATGGCCGTAACGGGTTCGAAATGCGGTTTTGGGTATATCCTCCTCTTGAATGCGTAGCTGGTGGTAACCTGAACGTAGATCGATCTTCGAGAAACACGTAGCGCCTTGTAGCTGATCAAACAAATCGTCGATACGAGGCAGAGGGTAGCGGTTCTTGATAGTTAGCTTATTCAATTCCCGGTAGTCGATGCACATCCGGAACGACCCATCCTTCTTTTTGACGAAAAGGACTGGCGCGCCCCAAGGAGAGGTGCTCGGGCGAATGAAGCCTTTTTCAAGTAATTCCTGGAGTTGGGTTGAGAGTTCGCGCATTTCTGACGGTGCGAGTCGGTATGGAGCTTTGGCGATAGGGTTGGCTCCAGGAATGAGGTCAATACGAAAGTCGATATCGCGACTTAGCGGTAGTCCGGGAAGGTCCTCTGGAAAAACATTAGGAAATTCTCGAACCACTGGGACGTCTTTCACTTCCTTCTTCTCTTTCTTTTCCTTCTCCGCTACTACGATGTTTGCCAAGAAAGCTCTGTATTCCTTGCGGAGATACTTGCTGGCTTGGATACATGACATAAGTTTGAGCCCCTTTGAGGTAGTATCGCCATATACACACAATAAGTCACCATTCGCGAGCGAAAAACGAATCATCTTGTCGAAGCATACAACTTCAGCATGGTTTTCTCGGAGAAAGTCCATGCCTATTATGACATCAAAACTTCCGAGCTGCATGGGGATAAGGTCGATCGAAAAGATGTGATTGTTGAGCTCAAGAGTACAATCACAGATAACAGAATTAACAGCGACGGTTCTTCCGGTAGCGACTTCTACGTCGAACTTCGAGGAGAGTTGGGAACGTTTACGATTAAGGAGTTTCTCAAATTCGAGTGACACAAAGCAATTATCGGCTCTGGTATCAAACAAACATGAAGCATAAATACCATTCACAAGGAACGTACCATTGACCACGTTGTTGTCGGCCTGGGCTTGACGTACGTTGAGGTTGAAGGTTCTGGCACATGCGGCCTGTTGTTGCTGTTGCTGTTGTTGTTGCTATTGTGGCTGCTGTTGCTGAGGCTCTTGTTTCACGACCCTGTTTGGGCACACGTTGGCGAAGTGGTTCGGGTCGCCACACGCGAAGCAGGCTCTGGCTTTGACTGCGGGTGCCGGAGGAGCTTGTTGACCCTGTGGGGCAGTGATTAGAGCTTGATTGGCAGGAGCTTGACGAATACGGCAATTGGCAGTAAAGTGGCCGTATACATTGCAGTGAGCACAAAAGCGGCATTGAATAGCAGTCGGGTGGTGGTAGGTGCAAGTAGGGCAGAGCGGGTGTGGCCCAGTGTATGCACGCTTTGCAGGCGGTGCATTGGCCACAGGCGCCGCTACTTGACGCTGTTGAGCAGGTACAGTTTGAATCGGTGCAGCAGTAATCACACAGTTCTTGTTGGTGGAGCTGTTCTTTCTCTTGTTGCTTGATGAGGTGGGTTCAGCAGTGGGTGCGGTAGCGGTAGCTTGATGTAGATGCTTGGAAGTCTTATCCCATACCCCAGCCTTAACCCGTTTGTCGTTGATCTCGGTGGCCAACAGATAAGTTTCCTCGATCGTTGTGGTCTTAGCCGCTTGCACGAAATCAGCAACGCAATCGGGCAAAGCTCGGATATACTTCTTGATGGTCATGTCGGGAGTCTTGACTTGGTCGGGACAAATAATGCTGAGCTGTTTGAAACGAGCAGTGAGACCAGCATTGTCACCATCCTTCTGCTGTATGTGCCAAAATTCATCTTCCAGCTTTTGACGTTCGTGAGGAGGGCAGAATTCCTCTAGCATAACTTCCTTGAGCTCGTCCCACGACAGACCGTAGGCTGCATCATTTCCTCGCTTGTTCCTCTCGGCCATCCACCAGTCTAGTGCACGGGACTGAAAGACGCCGGTAGCATTCAGAGTTCGAAGGTCATCAGGGCAACCACTCTATCGCAGAGTAACCTCGATAGAGTCAAACCAGTGGAATAGTGCAGTGGGACCTCCTTCGCCAGTGAATTCCTTTGGCCCACACGACTTGAATTGCTTGAAACTGAAAGGTCTTGCAGCAGCCTTAGGAGCTTCGGTTCTCGATTCCTCAGATGATTTGCTGGCATTCTCATAGACGTCACTCACAGCCTTTGCCCCACTTTTAGCGATAATGGAAGCAAGGCGTTTGTCCCTCTTTTCCTGATGAGAGAGTGCATGACGGGATCCAGACGACATGGTCTGCAACAGACATTGTCACAGGACTCATCACATTGTATTCGAATCTCACCTCACACGCCTATTTCTTACTAAAGCTCAGGAACACGTACACTTACGTAAATACTTATCACGAAATCACAAAATCACACAAGCACATAAAGCACATAGTCATTTAATTCCTAAATACGTAAATTATCATAGCAAGAAACACATACGCCTTAGTCACTAGAGGCATTCAGCAAACAGAAGCCTATCATTCAAGGTCTGCGATTGCTCGTTATAGTAGTCGCGTTTAGCATATCGAATATGCGTAGTATAAGCGTCTGGTTATCCTAGGGTCGTCTAAGTTTCAGCGATTTGCCAGCGATGTGTAGTGTGTTGTGTGGGTAGCGAGAGCAAAAGGCATTGGATCGAAGCCAGTAGCATCTCAAAACGCTAACAAATAAACATAAAACACATAAATCTCATAAAATCGACGAGTCATCAGTGTCAACAGTTGTAGACTCAGAATCAAAGCACACAAAATTCGGGGTATAGATTGTCTGCGGCTAGTAGACTTCGACTATCCAAGGCGGTTCAATTATTCACAGGGGATCTGTTATGCACTTTCAACTTTCAGGATCGTGCCTTGGCCTCGATTCTTGGGCGTTTGGCGTGAATCCCGTTAGTTTTATTGTGACTACAGATCGTCTGTTGAGACCTTGGTGAGAGTTTTGTAAAATGCGCGGAACAAGTTGTCAAGGTTAGGGTTTCACCCCTGGCTTGACAACTTCGTCCCTGTTTTGATAAAATAGAGGAGATTATTCATCAAAATGTGGATTTCACTCCTAGTTTGGCATAATTCTCCTCGTTTTAGTCAAAATACGGGTTAATTAGGCATCTTTAGTCGAGAGTTCGCGGTTTTCACGCCTATTCTCGACCTTATTGCCTATTCTTAGTTGAAAATTCGAGTGCAGTGAGAGTGTAGAATAAGCGAGAGTAACGAGAAGTAAGCTCGTACATAACCCCTACTGGTTATGCACAAGTCGGTCTGACGGTTCTTAACTATAGTCTAGGTATCTGCGACTTCGACCCGGACTAGGTCGAGTCTTGCCTAATTCCCTATAGTTATGGCTCTGATACCAATCTGTCACACCCCAACCGATGGCGGAAATCATCGGGGCATGGCACTGAGCGAAACAGATTGTCCAGAAGTTTCCATAACAACTATCATTACCATTTAATTTAAGTTAACATGTCCTATACCACGTCATAAATAGTAAGCAAGTTATTACAGATAAACATCAAGACAATTATCCCGTTCCGACAACTCAGATTCAAATAAAAGTAAAGATAGTTTATTTATTGGTTTCTAGGACCCCATTTCCTAGCTTCTATTTCATCACAGCGCAGAGAGCATCCTAGACCATTCCTAGCCTCAAGTTCACAGCATACTAAGCATGTAAAGTTCCTAAGCACCTGTCACATACGTTAAAATAAAGTCAATACATTAAATGTAAAGGTGAGCATACAAGTTTGATAATAACATATAGAGTTCGAATTCGTTTACGCATAACCAGCACGTACACATAGTGAAATGAAGCACGTTAGTTATCGACATAGACCCATCGATACCAATGACTGCGGGTTGACTGCCTGAGGCAGTTCGCAATACATGATTACCACCGTAATCCATGCAAGTAAAAGATCCTTAACAACCCCCGTGAGAACGGGTACTGAGTCCAAACTATAGTACTATCGTTGCTAAGGCAGGTAGACAGCATTCCATGTGTAAACATAACAAACAAGCATTCATGAGCCACGTATAACATGCATTAACAGTTAGCGTTCAAATAGTTTGAGTAGTGTGATAATTGTAGTTTGAATATTCGTAACGTATGTAACACCCAAAAGTGCTTAAAGCAAAAAGGGATCGAGTATACTCACAGTGATTTATGGATTGAAGGGAGCGCTTAGCGAATACGGTTAGCCTGAATAGATTTGGTAGCATAACGATAAGTGAAACGTAAAACAGGAAACAAGTATTGAGGAGTTGGACAGCTGGTCGATCGGACGGCAGTTCGATCGGACGGCTGACCGTTCGGCTGACAGTCCGTACGGTCTGCTGTTCGATCGGTTGGTAGGCCGATTGGGTGGCTGTACGAGTGGATTGTTCCTTCCTTTGAGAAGGATGTGTTTGTGTATGATGGCTTGTCCTTTGAAGTTTTCGTTGTAGCATTTTGAAAACATTGAAGTACCTTTGCCTTTCAGGTCGGTCGATCAGACGGCTGTTCGATCGGCCGACAGCCCGATCGGTTAGGCCTTCAATAGAAATTCAAGGTGAAGTCTTTGGATTGGACAGGTGTTCGATCGGTTGGCAAGTCAACAAGTCGAAGACTTTAATGAATTGCAAGATGGATCGGATGGTTGGTCGATCGAATAGCACAACTGCTGTTCGATCGGACAGCAGGGTGTCACCTGATCAGACGGCTGTTCGATCGGGTGGCACTTCTAGTGCATTAAACATGTTGAAAATTGATTAAGTGTTGAAGCATAGTATCTCATGATTCGAAGAGTAATCCGATCGGACAATAGCTCGATCGAACAACAGTTCGTTCAATACCATTCTTCAAAACAAGTCGCTTGTGTGGGACCATGTGCTAGCCGATCGGCTGGCCAGTCGATCGGCTGGTCTATCCGATCGGCTGGCTGTCCGTTCGGACAGTAGTCCGATCGGTCAGCTTCCTGACCTGATCAGCCTTGCGTCTAACACCTTGGTTGTTCTATTTGTTTGTCGTTTTATCGAGGTACTTTGACAGCGAGTAAAACCATAGATGCCTCGTCCTTACTTGGTTTCCCGGGTCGGACAGGAATCACCCGAATCCGGTCGGTGGTCTGTTCGGAACGAAGTTTAACATTTAACCCGAAGTCGGTTAACCTCGTGGATAGAATCCAGATCTTGAGCCGTATAATCACTGAGTGCTTTGTAACCGGCTCAGGTTCCGTTTTCCACTGGTTGAGCGAAAAGAGTTGAAGGAAGTTGGGAAATCCTTCCTTCAATCCTTTTCACCAAGTATATGTTCAGACCTATAGAAGATCCTTGTTCGTTTATGTGGAAATCGGCTAGATCCAAGTCATTCTTGGTGGATTGAGGCCAAAGCATGAAGTTCTTCAAGAACTCATGATGACATCATCCTAGAACACTTGATTCTTGGTGATTTCACGGTTAAAAGTTTAGATTTGAAAGATAGAAAGGTGTAGGGGTGTGCATAGATCAAGAAAGTACAAGATTTAGGACGAAAACTTACTGGAATCGAGAGAAATCTGAGAAAAGGCGAGTTGAGCGTGCTGGTCGAACAGGGGTTTCCAAAAGTGGAAAGAATGACAATGACAGGGGTATTTATAAGATGACAAAAGAGGAAAGGGCTAGCCGATCGGCTGGCAGCTCGATCGGATAGCCTGTCCGATCAGACAGCAGTCCGTTCGGCCGGCTGTTCGATCGGCTAGGAAGCCTGGTCGATCGGTTGCCTCTTTCGAGTGTTTTGCGCGATGTTTTCTGATATTTCGATTTCGATTGCGAGCGGTTCGATATGATAGGGTTTCCTAGCCAAATTACTTTCAGTCTCCACAACTTCGATTGTGATTTAAGTTCGAGTTCGATAGCATTCGAGTTAGATTTCGAGTTCGATTGAGTTCGCTTGATTAACATAACACAAATAAACATGCACATGTAACACGCAAGGCACACACACACGTATAAACAATAAGTAAAATTACGTAGTTCGAGTTACGATTCGATGTCGATTTAATTAGCATAGCTTGATTAACTTTATCGCATTGTTACTTCCTATAGTTCACAGTCGTAGGTCGATTGAAATACGATTAATACTCATCGATTATTGTAACGAACGACACTTACTCCACGTAATTCAAATAAAATAAAGACATTTCTACCAGTCAAGTCGCACGAAATCGGTCGTTGACTTTAACCTTGACTTTGACTTTGACTTGGGAAAACACGGGGTGTTACAATCTTACTCAATCAGCTTTAAAATGAAGGACTGTTGTTACTCTGATCCATATCTGCAATTTAAATATGAACGCTTTTAAAAAAAAATAAAACGGTAAACTATTTATAGAAACAAACTCATAATAACGGGAGAAACTTATAAAACAAAAAAAAGGAACGATTTCAAAAAATATTAAAAAATATTTATTTTTAGAAAAACAATCAATATTCCGAAAAAACATATCAGACACTAAAAATATACAAATTCTTTAATGGATTGATAATTAATACAATACAAAATTTATTACTAACAAAAAAGACAGAAAAAAAAACTGAGCATAAACGATGAAACCTAAAACTATAAGGGATCAAAAATTAGGAAAAAAAAACTATCAAAAGAAAATTACCTGTAACATGTTCGACGAAGATTGATAGTCCGGCAGTGGCATAACATTTAGGGTTATTCATGAAAAAATTAAAACCAAAACAAAAGAATCAGTAACAACATCACTCAATAAAGACATAGGCAATAGACTGATACTTGCGGATCTAGCCTAAAAATTTAGGGGAATCAAAAATAAATAAATTGGGAATCAGGAGTATCATTTGTATAACAAAGACGTTGAGTGATATTTTTACACTACGGAGAGAAGTTGAAAGGTATTTTTACACTATGGAGATGGGCTTAATAGGTAGCCATGCTACCCTTACTAACACACTAACTCCGGCCTTGCCAATCAAGTTATTTGAACCTAAAAATTTAAATTTCTTAATATAAAATTCAAATAACCGATTTAAATCCTCCAGAACCATATTCAATTATTTTACGATGATAACACCATCTAAAATTTTAATTTCGTATTCATTTTGTAAGTACAATTTTAACAACAGGGGCGGACCTTATGTATACCGAGCCGTAGCACGGGCTACGGCTCAACTTTTTATCGGTAGTGTAAAAGATTTTTCTTTTTTCGGTTTTTATACCAATGATACCCCTGAACAACTACGAGTACACCCCTAAAAAAGTATGTAAGGCCAATCAATTGAAAATAATAAGCCCAAATCTCAATTGCCCAATATGTTAGCCCAAATCAATTGAAGATTGTAAATAATAAGCTCAATTGCCCAATATGTTAGCCCAAAATAATAAAATATTGTAAATAATTCCCCAATTGCCCTGAAGTTTTAATGCACGGCACGACACAACTACGAGGATACCAATCAATTGAAAATAATAAGCCCAAATCCCAATTGCCCATTTCGTCACACTATAAGCGATGATGAAAAATTTGCAAACGGAAACGCATAGTTCTTGTCCTTCAGTTTATCGGATAATGAAGCTACCTTTGCTTTTACCAGTTGCAACCACAACCGTTAAAAGATGTTTTTCGAAATTGAAGCTTGTCAAGACGGATTTACGCAATCGAATGAGCCCAAAATTTTTGAACAATGCTATGGTTTATGCGGTCGAAAAGGATTTTTTACGTGAAGTAAAAGACGATGATGGTGATGGAACCATTTCAAGCTATGAAAAAAAGAAGATGACAAATCTATTATGTATTTGTTTTACTTTATTTATTTATTGTCGTTTTTTTATATTGTACGATTGCACGGTGAAAAAAAGAATTTTTTATGATACCCCTGAGTTAATGTTCTAGTTCCGTCACACCTATAATAAACCTAAATTTGCAGGTACAATTTCAATAATACCCACACATACTAAACCGAAATCAACAAACCACAAACCAGTCCACATCAGTTCCACCGTGAACATACGGCAAGATTTCAAATCCAAATAACTAACTTCTTCTATATGGTTGCAAACGAACCAAACGTTCGTCGAACAGTTCGTGAACTGTTCGGCGAAAAATTCGTTTGTGTTCATTCGCTTATTAAACAAACGAACACGAACAAGAAACTTCATTCGTTTAGTTAAATGAACGAACATGAACAGAGTTAGTGTTCGTTTGTTTATATTCGTGAACGTTCGATAACATGTTCGTTTATGTTTGATTGTGTTCGATAGTTCATTACTGTTTTAACTATTTCAAAATTCCGACAAATAAAATATTTAATAAGTGTCATTGTATTATATATTATGTTCATGAACGCTTGTTTGTATTCGTTTGTTTCCACTTGCATTCATAAACATTAGTTTGTGTTCATCAACATTATTTATTTCATTTGTTGCCTAAAATTAACAAACAAACACAAACGAACACAAACAAATTCATTTCCTTAACAAACGAACACCAACATAAAATCTCATTTTTTAAGCATTCATTAACAGTTCATAAACACTTATATTTCTTAACAAACAAACACAAACAAAAACTTGTTCATATTCATTCGATTCGTTTACAACCCAATCTTCTATCATTCCAAATCCACAAATCAAAATCACCTATTATACAATACTACATTTTACAATGTCGGCTGTGGGCCTTGATTGGCCAACATGGGCGGCTGAAATTTTTGTTTTTTTTTTTTTTTTTTTCTGTTTTGCCCCTACCTCAATCTAAAATTACGGTTTTGCCTCCAGCTCAAAATTACGATTTTGCTATCAAGTGAAAATTACGATTTCGTCTGCCACTCTCCCATTGGACCAACCAGTTTATTATTTTATATCCATTTTAAAATGACCGTTTTGCCCCCCAGCTCAAAATAATATAACGCTTTTGTCCCAAATAAATATATGTTTTTTCCCCCAGCTAAAAATTACGATTTTGCCCTCAGTTAAAAAATGGTATTTTTCCCCGTTAAAAAAATTACGATTTCGCACTCAGTTGAAAATTACGTTTTTCCCCCCTTCAAAATAAAATGATGCTTTTGCCCCAAACTAAAAAATACGATTTTGCCCTCGGTTCAAAATAAAAATGTGATTTTGCCTCCAGCATAAAATTACGATTGTGCCCGTAGTTCAAATTTATATTACGCTGTTAACCTAGGTGCAAAATTATGAATTTCTCCCTATTAAAATTCCAAATTTCCCCCCCCCTTCAAATTTACAGTACTGCCATAATTTTATCTTTTGGCAATTTACGATTTTACCCCAATAAAAAAATACAACTTTCCCTCAGTTAAAAATTACAATGTTGCCATTGTTTTAGTTTTTTTTATCAAAAATATAAAAGTGCTTTTTTTTATTTGGTTGACTCGATTTAGTTGTTTTTCGTGTCAATGAGCTGCTGCCTAACACTCGCTCATTATTCGTGCACCGCCCCGCAACGCGGGCGGGGCATCTAACTAGTAAAACACATTTACAACATGTTCAATTGTTTATGTTTATACATCCCATCCCTAAAGTCCTAAACTAACAACCAGCACGTGCTGGAACCACGTACTCAAACCCGTATACCATATTACTATCCGTGACTTCCGGCTAAAAAATAAAATAAAAAATAATAAAATAATAAAATAATAAATAATATAAAAAAAATAAAAAACCGGTAATCCCATGCGTACACTTTACATGTAACATCCCACCGACGGCAATAAACATCACATTCTTTCTGCTTTCACCGATAAACGCCACGTGGACCCCTCACACCCCTACCCGGGTCCCACCTCCTCCTTTATTCTCACCCAAAACCCTCACTTTCTCTTTCTCTCTCTACTGTCCCCCTCTTTCTCTCTCATCGCCGTCGCTCTATTCGCGATATTTTATACAAAAAATTTGTAAAATTCGCCATGAATATTGTCTGATTCGTGACGGTGGAGCTCAACACCGTACGATTGTGACCGTTTATACCGGATTTGGTTTCTAATTCGTTGAGATCTGACTGCTGCTTTCTTTTTTTAGGTAAACTAATTGCTACTTTATGGTTTTATTATGTTGGGTTCATTCTTTTATCAATTTTGGGGGTTTTCTTGACAATGCAGCTGTTTCTTGTTCATTGATTGATTGTTCAACGGAGATTGTGGAGCAATGTCTGGACCTCTTGATCGATTCGCGAGACCTTGTAAGTGTTTAATTCTTGGTTGAATTGTGTGTTGTTGTGTTGATTTGAATTTGTGTGTGGTTTATTTGGAATTGTGTTGGGTTATTTGGGTGGAAAATTAGGGTTTGTTAAAGTAGGGTAAGGTTCTTGAAGATGATTTTATTGTGTCAGTTTTTTTTTTTTTTTTTTTTTTAATTTGAGAATTGAGGATTGGAGATTGTGGTCAATGTGTGTTTTTGGAGGGTTGTGATTTTTTTTTTTTTTTTGCTGATTTTTTTGTTGTTATTTGGATGATAGTGTAGCAGTGTTTGCTCTCTTAAGAATTGATTTTTTTTTTTCGTGAGTTTATAACTTTTTTTTTTGTTTCTTTTTCAATTTTATTGGATCTTTAATCGATTAAGACCAGGAAAAACTGTTATAGCACATAATTTTTTTTAAAGAAATTTGGAGTTAAAAATGGGTAGGAGTCGTTCAAGATCATGCATCGGATTATAGATATGTACATGTGCTTGAAACTTGTTATCTTTATATGTTTTTCCTGTAATATATATTTGTAGTAGATGAGAGTGGGAGTGATGTTTAATGCCTTTAAAGGCAAAAGATGAGTTATTTAATGCTTATGCGATTTGATATAAAAGTGTGTTTCAATTGGATGTGCCATTTGATATAGGATGTACTGATGTAAATGAATTGATTCTTTTACTGTTGATTTGAAAGTTAAGAAAATTCTTTGCCCTTAATACAAGTATGCTTCATCATTCTCTACATTGTACTTTATGATAGTCAATCGCATACGACATCGATGAAATGTTGAGCTTCTATTATATGAACTTATAAGCAACCGTTGCTTTATCTTAAATGGTATCCAAAAATACATTCTTACACGTTAGCTACTTCATAGGCTTTGAGGGGTCATCAGGTAACGATGAAAAATCCGACAGAAGAGAACGAAGATCCGATTTCGAAAATTCAGAGGATGAAAGGAGGACAAGAATCAGTTCTCTTAAAAAGAAAGCACTAAACGCGTCTACCAAATTCAAACACTCTCTCAAGAAAAAGAGCAGTAGGAGAAAGAGTGATGGTCGAGTCAGCTCGGCTTCTATTGAGGATATTCGAGATGTAGAGGAACTACGGGCTGTTGATGCTTTCAGACAAGCTCTAGTTCTGGACGAATTGCTACCGGAAAAACTCGATGATTATCATATGATGTTGAGGTATTATTCTATCTCCTTGCTTTTCCGTATTAGCTTTAATTTTTCATAAATGAATATCAATGTTCTATATGTTTATAGGTTTCTGAAAGCAAGAAAATTTGATATCGAGAAAGCAAAGCATATGTGGGCCGACATGATCCAGTGGAGAAAGGAGTTCGGTGCCGACACAATCATCGAGGTCATTAGTTATAACTTATAAGCATGATTTAGTGTTGTCATCAATGTCTTGCATCTACTATCTAATTTGATAGCTGATATTTGTTTCGACTAAAATGTTATCAGGACTTTGAATTTAAAGAGTTGGATGAAGTTTTAAAGTATTACCCACAAGGTAATCACGGAGTAGATAAAATGGGAAGACCTGTCTACATTGAAAGACTCGGGAAAGTCGATCCTAACAAACTCATGCAAGTTACAAGCATGGATCGTTACATAAAGTATCACGTGCGTGAGTTTGAAAAAAGCTTTGCTTATAAATTCCCCGCTTGTTCGATCGCTGCAAAACGACACATAGACTCGAGCACAACGATTTTGGATGTTCAAGGCGTGGTATGTAATATGTTCCCTGTTATGCAAATATGTAGTGTGGAATGTTAATGTACTATGTACGGTGTGGATTAATCATTAATATATATTTTTTAATATTTCAGGGATTAAAAAACTTTACTAAAAGTGCTCGGGAGCTAGTAATGCGGCTCCAGAAAATTGACGGTGACAATTATCCTGAAGTAAGATCAATCTCTTAATCAAACAGTTACGTTTTGCTTTATATAATGTGGGTGTTTGGGTTAGCTTATTTTGGAGCAACTTATAACTCATTGACTTATAAAAGTTAATAAGTTGTTTTTATAGTGTTTGGTTTAACTTATTTAAGTTGTTTTTGTGTGTGAAAAAGTTGTTTTTGAGAAGTTAGAAATTCTAACTTATAACTTATGACTTATATAAGTTAATAAGTTGTTTTTGAGAAGGAATCCCAAACACCCCCAATATATATTGTTAATTTGTTATAGCTCGTAACTAACTATTTGGTACTACGAATAATTCGACAGACACTCAATCAAATGTTTATCATTAATGCGGGCCCCGGTTTTCGATTGCTTTGGAATACCGTAAAGTCATTTCTGGATCCCAAAACGACTTCAAAGATTCATGTACGCGGATAGTCATTCTATTGTTTAAAATAATTGCATTTTACTGTAAGCGTTTATTATAGTTTTGTTTTGAATCTTTTCTCAGGTTCTTGGAAACAAGTACCAGAATAAATTGCTTGAGATTATCGATGCGAGGTAGCTTATATTATATGTTGGCTAATTATTATGTAACATATCATTTAGGATGTTATCTTATATTTTTTAAAAACGATGCAGCGAATTACCGGATTTTCTCGGTGGTACATGTACGTGTGCGGATCAAGGGGGTTGTCTTCTGTCTGATAAAGGGCCATGGAAGAATCCCGAAATCTTGAAGGTTCTTACAGAGCTTTAAGCACTGCTTTTGTTTTTTGCTATTTTGTATTCTTAATCATAAGGTTTAATCTTCACGTGTTGCGTTTTTATTCAGCTGGCTCTTAACAGTGAAGCACGGCGCGCTAGACAGGTGGTTAAAGTGTTAAACAGCGAGGGAAAAATTGTTGCGTATGCAAAGCCTCAGTTACCCATGCTAAGAAGCAGTGATACGTCGACTGCTGAGTCAGGATCAGAAGCCGAAGATATTGCATCCCCGAAAGCAATATTGAATTATTCCCATCTTAGGTTAACTCCTGTTCGTGAAGAATCAAAGGTGACTGGAGCTACAAGTTACGCAAGTCAATTTTCTGCATACGACGAGTATGTTCCCATGGTTGACAAGGCTGTCGATTCCGTATTGAAGAAGCAAGCGTCAATGCCAAAACCATCGGTAGTCCCTAAAGGTTAGTTTCGTCATTTTTTTTGTAGATGTATTTATTCAGTTTACAATCTTATTGCTACAAGATTATAGGTACAGGGATACCTCTTGAAACTGCTGCTGAGGTTGCGCCGGAGAGACTCAACGCACGAATCATGGTGTTTCTTATGGCTTTCTTCATGACTGTTGTCACGCTCTTCCGTTCGACGATGACGCGTGTGACTAAAAAACTTCATGACGTACATGTTACGTCTGAGGATGTCCGGGAAGAGCCCGGTCAGACGTCCACAACAGCGCCTTCAGCTGTGGAGACGGAAGTGGTTTCTTCCGTTTTGAAAAGACTAGGTGAACTTGAAAATAAAGTGGACACGCTTAAAGCAAAACCGTCTGAGATGCCTTATGAGAAAGAGGAATTGCTAAATGCAGCTGTTTGTCGCGTTGATGCCTTGGAAGCCGAGCTTATTGCTACGAAAAAAGTAAAACACGTGTTAATCTCCTTTCTGACATGGCATCCTTGTTGGCAAATAAATAGTCATCTGATGTGGCTATCTTTGTGCAGGCGCTTCATGAAGCTCTGATGAGGCAAGAAGAATTGCTTGCTTACATAGACAGTCAAGAGGAAAAAAAGATGAGGGTAAAGTTGTTTCACTATAATATTTTTTTCAAAAATAAATGATTAGATATAGTGATATTCTAATTTATTGGTTGTCTTATGTATTTGCAGAAGAAGAAATTTTGCTGGTGAAGTGCACTAACAGGATGACATGCCAAGCTGTTTGTTTCTTTTCTAATAGTGTTTGTGTGTATTGTGCTATATGGTTTAACACTTTGCGTGTGAGGTGGTTATATTGTTTTAGTCGCGAGTTTACTTTGAGATTTGTTTGTTTGTTTTATGAGTTGTGTTTGGTTTTGAATATGATTTGCATGACATTTAAATTTGATGACATCTTAGGGGGTGTTTGGCCTAGCTTTTTTAGCTAAGCTTATAGCTTTTTTATCTTATTTTTACAAAATAAGCACTAATGGGTGTTTGGTTTAGCTTTTTAAGCTTATGCTTATTAGCTTGTATAAGCTAATTTCAAGAAGCTTATGGGTTGATGGTTATTTAGCTTATTTGTATAAGCTTATTTGATGAAAATGGTTTTTTACTTATTTGCCCCTCAAATGGTGGATTAACAAACAACTAAAGCATTTCCCCACCTTTCAATTATATTACCTGCATCTCTTTTTCATGCATTACTAATTATTTACCCACCGTTCAATTAGATTACCTGCATCTCTTTTGTAATTGGCAACTAATAATAAAAAACAAAAAAGAAATAATGCATGCTTTAATATAAAGCATTTCCG
Organism: Helianthus tuberosus; assembly: GCA_030545235.1. Classification (NCBI taxonomy): domain Eukaryota; kingdom Viridiplantae; phylum Streptophyta; class Magnoliopsida; order Asterales; family Asteraceae; genus Helianthus; species Helianthus tuberosus. The sequence goes on from CM060367.1 coordinate 84,945,688, forward strand.
TATAACTACCTGCATGTAGTGGTGCACAAAAAACACGAACCCGGACCCGGACCCGAAAAAAAACCCGGAACCGGGTATTATAAAACCCGGGTTTTTAATACCCGAACCCGACCCTACCCGTAGGGTAGGGACCGGGTATGCATATTTGATCTAAAACCCGAACCCGGAACCGGTTTTTTTTATACCCGGTTTATACCCGAAACCCGGTTTTATAAATACCCGGAACCGGTTTATACCCGAAACCCGGTTTATACCTGAAACCCGGTTTAAAAAAACCCGATTTTGATGTAATCTTGTTTAATTATGTATGCATTAAGACTTCTAGTTCTTATGATTTTACAAAATTATGTATGCACTTTGATGTAATGAATCTTGTTTAAGTATTAGGTTTCTAGTTCTTATGATAAACAAAATTATGTAATCCACATATTTCCTTTCAAAGCCCAAAAGAACTAAACCAAAACCCCACTAAATCTCGTGACAATGCATGGCTGGTCCTGGTTGTTCTCATTTGATTTTTTTCGGCCCAACATGCAATTGCTTGAGCCACATGCATCACTCGTCTAGCCTTCTCCAGCCACCTGCATCACTCGTCTAGCCTTCTCCAGCCACAACCGCAACCGCTCTACCCGATGCGGTTTTTTCCCAACCCGATGCGGGTTTTTTAATACCCGGTGCGGGTTTTTTCCCAACCCGGTGCATACCCGAACCCTACCCGATGAATACCCGAACCGGACCCAAACCCGAACCCGAACCCGGAAATAGGGTATTATAATACCCGGGTTTTATAAAACCCGACCCGAACCCTACCCGGACCCGGGTATATAGGGTATACATTTTTGGTAGAAAACCCGGACCCGACCCGGTTTTTAAAAAAACCCGATTTTTTAAAACCCGATCCTACCCGAACCCGATCCTACCCGAAACCCGGTCCTACCCGAAACCCGGTCCTACCCGAAAACCCGATTTGTGCACCACTGCATGCATCTCTTTTGCATTTAGTTGTCTTTTGCATTTAATATTGCATCACATTTCCACCTAGTAGTTGTCATTTGCATTTAGTATTATACCTACCTCATTTCCATTTCTATTAAAGATACAGTATAACTTCATTACATTCAAAATTGAAGCAAACTTCTGTCGTGAAAACCTGCAGCCATATTGAAATTTTATTTAAAGAAGCCAGTTTCATTCTTATGAAAAATGCAGAAAGTTAAGCAAATATGGAGAAAAGATCAACTCTTTTAATCCATCTACCATCTCTCAAACCATTAACTCTTGCCTTAAAAAATCCTATTTATCAAATACCCATCTACCATTTATCAAGCATTCAAAAAATTTGCTTGAAGTGGAGTAATACCAACCTGTTTTCATATACTGAGGTAATTTGTTCTTTTCATTTTTTACTTATTGAATTGTTTTTTCTTTGTTTTAATTTTCAAGTCATGGACTTGAACCATGATAATGACGTTGTTGTCATGAAAACTAAGAAAAAGAAAATAAGATCATTATGGACGGATCTTTCAACGCATTACGGGTTGAAACAAACACGCAATATTTCTGTTTACGAGTCAGTTGGGATTTTCTTGATGACTTTAGCACATGGAGTTGGAAATAGATTGGTCCAAGAAACATTTAATCATTCGGGAGAAACTATTCATAGGCATTTTCATCTTGTTTTAAACGCGGTACTTAAGTTAAGTAAAGACATTATAAAGCCTAGTGCAAATTACAATGAAGAAGTACCATCAGAAATTATAAATTCTCGTTATTACCCGATGTTCAAGGTAGTCCATATCATATGTTACATATTTAAAGTATACCTTGAAATAATGAACCATTTATGTTTCTCTATGTAGGATTGCATTGGAGCTATCGATGGGACACATGTGAGGGCATCTGTTCGAGAACACGAGCAACCAAAATATATTGGTAGAAAAGGATACGCGACACAAAACATAATGGCGGCATGTGATTTTAACATGCGTTTTACGTTTGCATGGGCTGGATGGGAGGGGACAGCACATGATACTAGAATTTTCAATGAAGCATTGCGTAGGCCCGAAGTTAACTTTCCACGTCCAATAGGTGGTTAGTACCATTCCATGTTTGCTTAAACCTTATGTTTTGCTTAACTTTTTATATAAGTAATACTATTTATTTTATTCATTATAGATAAATATTACGTTGTTGATGCTGGATATCCAAATACTAGAGGTTATCTTGCTCCATATAAAGGAACCAACATTCGTTATCATCTACCAGATTTTCGTCGTGGAAAAACGGTTGCTAGTCGTGCTCCTAGAGGACCTAAAGAGATATTTAACTACCATCATTCATCATTGAGAAATGTCATTGAACGAACTTTTGGAGTATGGAAGGCTAGATGGGAGATATTACAACATATGCATGTCAATTACACCTACGAGACACAAGTGAAGATCGTGCTAGCATCTATGACAATTCATAATTATATTAGAAAAAAAGATACATGTGATGAAGGATTTACCAGGGCGGAACAAGAATCTTACACTCCAAACAATGGTCGAGGATCTAATGACATTAATGAAGTAAATGAAGACACAAGTACACAACGTAGAATAGATGATTTATACATGAGTGCAGTTAGAGATATGATTGCAGGAGATCTAACCAAACCAAGATGAATGTTTATTGAATATTAATTTATTTTTGTAGAAGTTTTACGTTATCCTCGACATAAATTTATCCAAAAATGATGGTATAACTCATAAAAACAAAGTAGATACATATAAAATATAAGTTATGTGATAATATGTAACCATGCCCTTTTTGGTCATTTTACTTTCAAAAACATTGGCCCTGTTATGTTCTTGTGTATTGCATATACAGATAAATGCAAGAAAACAATTAGTTTTAACTGCAATGCACTGTACAAGCTAGCTGCCATTAATGAACATAATGAGATGCAAAACTGTTTTGAATGGAGATTTTTATTCACAAAGCAAAAATGTTTGCAGCCGAAGAGAGCAGAGCAGTTAGCGTGTAGCCGAATAAAATGAACGTTGCGGGCTGCCACCATTCTCTCACCTTTCTTCCTTCTACATTATCTTAATAACAACTAACAACCAACTTTTGTCTTGCTACTTCAAAAACCAAATATGCTTTTCTTTTTCTTCTTCTTTTCAAGGTAAGCCGCAAACTCTTGTTGTTGGGCTATTGTGTCCCCAAGAGACTGCATCACAACACATCAAATTGTTAATATTATTATTTTAGAATGCTTCCACAATGAATTAACTCACAGCTTATTTGACCCGTTACCTAACTTGCCAGGCCTACCCACCTTGCGACCTCTAAAGATAATAAAGATATATAGGGTTGTTTTAATAATCTAATTTTTTTATTCAATAAAATGATTTTTGACGTTAAACATACACTTTGGACAACCCGCTTTTACTTGTTTATAGGGCTGCAAACAAACCGAACGAACACGAACAAGACTTTGTTCATGTTCGTTTGTTAAGGAAACATATGTATTCACGAAGTGTTCATGAACACTTACCAAATGAGATTTTATGTTCGTGTTCGTTAAGGAAATGAACGTGTTAGTTTGTTAATTTTTGGCAACGAACGTTCATGGACACAAATGAAACAAACGTACACAAAAATTCATGAGCAAATTTTGAAGTTTTCAAATAATATATAAAACCTAAAATTACTAATGAACTATCAAACACAAACGAAGATAAACAAACAAGTTACCGAACGTTCACGAACATAAATGAATGAATGGGGCCTCCGGTCATTTGTTCATTTAACTAAACGAGCGAAGTTTCTTGTTCATGTTCGTTCACTTATTAATTCGTTCATTCAACGAACGAAGCTTCTTGTTCATGTGAACTTCACTTATTAATTCGTTCATATAACTAAACGAATAAAGTTTCTTGTTCATGTTCGTTCACTTATTAAACGAACACAAACAAACTTCCCGCCAAACGGTTCACGAACTGTTCGTTGAACGTTCGGTTTGTTTGCAGCCCTACTTATTACCATTTTCAGTTTTAAGCCAGTCAATGTTTTCACAAGTAGCATGCAGTTTTCAAGTTGATAAAAATACCTTCTTGGTAGCAGCAAGCTCAATCTCCAAAGACTCGATGCGATTCAAGGCGTTATTAAGCATCTCCTCTTTCTCCGGAGGCATTTCAATTGGTCTGTCGGTGAGGATGATCACTTTCTCTTCCAAATCTCCCAAACGCTTCATCATCGAGAGATATTCGGCTGTAGAGATGCCAGGCGTTTGCATTTGGTATGGGCCTGGCATCTGTCTCATTGGCTCTTCGTAAACGGGACCAGGGTAGTGGTTGGTTTCCGTAACCTTTCTGGGCATGGTTTTTGTCATGCGCACCATCGTCATAACTCCCATCATAAAGGTCATCATACCCGTAAAGATGTGGTTACCGAGCCCATCACTTGCTGCCTCAGAGACATGATAATATTCTGTATCATATAAAAACAAAGTTAATGGTAAAAGGCCCGGCCTGCAAAAAATCATTAGTGAATTTTCTTTTCCGTCTTTGATAAGTAACTAACGTGTAAATATGGAGTAAAGTATACAGATGGTCCTTGTGGTTTATCAAAATTTTGGATTTGGTCCCTACCTTTTCGAAAGTACACGGATGGTCCCTGTGGTTTGCACTTTGTATCACATTTAGTCCCCGACCAACAAATCTCAAGGTTTTAGCATGTTGTGTTACAAAGTGCAAACCACAAGGACCATCCATGTACTTTTGGAAAAAATACAGGGACTACATGCGTTACAAAGTTTAAACCACAGGGACCATATGTGTACTTTTGGAAAGCTAGGGACCAAATCCAAAATTTTGGAAAACCACATGGACCATCCGTGTACTTTACTCTAAAATATGGCAACTATAAAATATTAAAATAATAACGTTAAATTTTTTAATAAAGCGGTTTAATGCATTTAAATACGTTTTAGATGATGAGTGTACCTTGTGGAGTGGGAACCCTCTGCACTTGCACTTGTTTAGCATAACTTGATTCAACAGTATTTTCAGCCACATGCGTATGGATTCTGGGTTCGTTTGCAGTTGGGGTGCTTTTGCTTGTGGGAGCATGTGTTTCCTTTTAAATACAAAATCTAATTAGAACGAACAAGGTACATAAGGGAGAAGTTAACTTCTTATAGATCCTCTTAATGGACACTTGTTAAAGATGTGTATATGTAATGTAAGGAAGAATTATAGAAACAAGTATGAGGAATATAATTTACTTCTTCATGAACAGGAGCGAGTTGCGAGTGCTTGATTTGCTCCTTTTGCATTCCAGAAGATTCCGCATCCGCCTTGAAAGAACTACTCATGTTAACAATCTACTATATCCACATACTTATATACAAGAACTTTAATGATGATGGAAACTTCTAAAACAGATTTCTTCTACTCTATCTATATTATTATTACGTTTCTTTGATAGAATACCTTGTGAGCAGATTGATCCTCAGAAATGGTTCTCTCATCAGCGATATCAGATCTTGACGAACATTTATGTTCACCATTACGGACCATCTAACAAAGAAAAAACAAATTAGCATAACAAATTTATGCTGATCACAGATAATATGAGATTCAAAAAGGGAAAAGGTGACAAAATATATCGGTCATGCAACGGTCAAAAGCTGTAATATTTTAATACGGGTCAAGATGGGTTGGTTGAGTTGACCCACCAACATTTCATATTCATTTCTTTGAATCACATATATAACTAATGCGTTAAATATGACTATAAATACTATAGTATACTACTAACGTAATATCAAATTTGTTTATCTAACCTTCATGATATCTGGATCTTGCCATGGGCCCTTATCGGAACGCATGCAGCCACCTTTACTCGCACAGGTGCAGGTACCGCCCAAGAAATCTGGCAGTTCACTGCGCCAGATAACGGATACGGAAATAAATAAGAATGAATATAGTTCTAGAAACAGTGTACGATACGAAATATATATTTGGTATAAGTACCTGGCTTCAATGATTTCGAGGAGCTTGCTTTGGAATTTGTTGCCCAAAACCTAGTCAGCAAGATTAGATTAATTAAAGTAAGAACATTGTTAGATGCTAAAATGACGGTGTGAACTTACGTTAATTTTAGATGTAGTCTTTGGGTCAAGAAACGTTTTAACGGTGTTCCACAAAAGCCGAAAGCCAGAGCCTGCATTGATGATGTACATGCGGCAGAGAGTCTGTAATAACATGCAGATACATAACTAGGAGAAAATAATATTCTTTATTTTTTATACACCTAAGAATATGAAGAAATATATATAACAGTAAATACCTCAGGATAGTTGTTACCGTCAATGCTCTGGAGCGATTGGATAAGGTCCCGAGCTGATTTATTCATGCTTTTTAATCCCTAATTCAAAACTCACGCGATTAATTTGAGCGAATTCTGTAATCTTCTTATTATACTAATAAACGAAAATCTTTTTGTACACGTGTCACTCTCTGGTGCCTCCTCCCTTTTAATAATAGTATTACATATTAATTTTATACACAAAATATAATATAATATTAATTAATATAGTTAGAGATAAACGTCTAAATTCAAATTTAAATAATAATTATCTATAACAAATATAAATGTATCAAATATTATAATAAGTATAATATTATTTAATATAGTTAGAGATCAAACGTATAATTTCAAATTTAATTAATAGTAAATTACTTTTTGAGTCCCCATGTTTTAGTGGTTTTAACCACTTGAATCCAAAATCAAAAAGTTTAACACTTTGAGTCTCTAACCGCTTATTCACACCCTCTGTACAAAAATTCAAAAAAACCTTTTGTAAGGTTGAGTTATCTAAGTTCTCACAACTTGTAGAAGTTTTCATTTTACCCTAACCATATATATTTGTTAAGATAAAATATATTATTTCGATATAAACTATAATTACTAATAAAGTATCAAATCACATGTACAAGTAACGAAAATATAACTGTTCTTTATTTTTACTAATTTATCTAAATAAGTCATTTCATTAATAAGGATCATATACAAGTTTATAATTTACATTTTTCGTTACTCAACCCGTGTAATACACGGGGTTGTAAGCTAGTTTGTAACAATAAACAAACTTACCACTCCTTGAACATCAAGAATTGTGGTGCTTTGATCAACGTGCGTTTTAGCAGCAATCGAGCATGCTGGAAACTTATCGATAAACGTTCTTTCAAACTCCATCACATGATACTTAATATAACGTTCAAGAGTCGTGGCTTGCATGAGCTTGGTGGCGTCCACCAGACCAAGTCTCTCGATATAAACAGGTCTTCCGTCTTTATCAACCCCGTGATGCCCTTGCGGATAATATTGAAGAACGTCATCTCTTTCCTTAAAATCAAAATCCTAAACAAAAAAGGTACATGTGTCAATTTCGATCTTTTTACGAATATCTCTGAATATAGTTAAATACCTCCATGATGGTGTCGGTACCGTACTCTTTCCTCCAGTTGATCATATCCGCCCACATTTTCTTCGCCTTCTCTAAATCATAATTCCGAGCCTTCAAAAACCTATACTAATAGTTCATTAGTATCAACTACTAAAAGCGATTAAAAAACATTTTCGAAAGATTACAAAAACGTTAATGAACCTTAAGAGCGTGTGGTAATCATCATGTTTAGACGGTAGCAGGTCTTCGGGGATTAAAGCTTGACGTAAAGCCTCAACCGCCTTTAAATCCTCAGCATCATGTTCATCCTCAACAACAGACATCACTCTACTGTTCCTGCTCTTCTTGCTGAAAGAGGTCCTAAATTTGTTTGACGCATTGATCGCCCTCTGTTTAAGAGAGTTACGCCTAGCCTTCTTTTCCTCCTCAGAGTTCTCCAACTCTATTTTTTCCGAACCTACGTAAAAACTTTGATCATACACCGATTTTATCACCATTCCAACAACAAAATCCTGGTTTATTTTGCATTTTTATCATTTTACGCCCTTGTGCTTAAACAGTCGAACAAATCATCATTCATCAAGCAATCCAAGAGCAAAAAATGAATAAAATCCGAAAGGCGAAAAGTGTAAACATACTGGGTCGAACGGGGCGTTCAGGTCCGGACTCACTCATGATTACAATAATCAATATTTGTTAGCCGTGCCGAATCTTAACGCCCTTCCAAATGCCTGCAAACATAAACAAACACACACAATCACCATATATAAATTCAAACAGATTCCATACATAAACTAATCATGTATTCCATCAATACCCACATGAAGACATAACAATTACTAGATATCCTGAACAAAATAAAAAAAAAAAAACACGCGTTCACATTTCATCGAACACCTAACAGGCATGCATGTACATCAAATTGTTCGTTGTGAATAAGATTATATAATATCCATTTAAGCGTTGAAAATGACAAATAGAATGAGAATGAAGATAAGAAACCCTAGAAACATGAAAATCTAACAGAAAGGGATGGAGAGAATGAAGGAGGAATATACCGATCGAGCAGCAGGGAGAAAAAAAAGGCAGGATGAATCGGAGGGAAGAAGGGGAGAAAGATGATGAAGAAGAAGAAGATCTAAAAGCTCCTCCTCATTGTCATCATCTCGTTCTCCAGACTATATTTTTGGAAACCATGAAATCGAGTCTAGAGAGAGAGGGAAGAGAGAGATTTGGGAAATGGCAGCCAGCCACTCTGTTTTATGTTTATAAAATATGTCATCCTCCATGAATGAATATGGTTAGTTAGCTTTCAAAATGTCGTTACAATTATTTTTCACTTACAAAAAGTTTTTATAATCCCCCCCCCCCCCCCCCCCCATACAAACATACTAAATTATAACTTAAATAAATGGGTCGTGTTCGTGGGTCAGTTTGCTAAACATGACACGAATCTAGAAATCATTAACCGAGGCCATAAACAAGCGAGGCTTCGATGAGTCTAGAACAGGTGATGTAAAAAATGTGACAGGTCAAGATTATTATTCTAAATGCTAAAAGAGTAACAAAAACATGATAATGATAATGATTCTAAATACAAGAAGAGTAACAAGTGGTTTTTATAGAATCAACTTTGAAATTTTGTTGTGAAAGTCACCCCCTGGTTGACATTGTTGGGAATTTCGACTAATGAGACCGATTTGGCGTGCAAGGCTCAAGAAAAGTTTTAAGGAGTGGATAATTATAGATTATTAAATGTGATAATGATTTAGTAATTAGTTATAGTTATGATGTCCTAGTTAATTGATTAGAAAAAAATAATTATCTAGCATCCTAAACGAGTTAGGTTTGGATGTTTATAGGATAATTATATGAGCAATCCTAGTCCGTTAAAAATATATATATATATATATGAGCAATCCTAGTATAAGTCTAATGTGATAGGTTAGCTTATAAATACCATGTATTGGGTATTCTGGATTGTAAGAATCAAGTTTTTGTTCAGTTTTCTTGATCTAATAATATTGAGAGAGTTAGTCATAATTTTATGTTTATTTGAATATCGACTAATTTTTAACGTTATTTCACTAATTTCGTGCAAATAACGTTATAAGCGGCAGACTGTTAGTCAAGCATCATGTGGTGACATTGATAGCCAGAGACATGGGGCTACATGCACTAATCGACATTTGTCACGATTGCTAAGTGTTATGTGCCTTATGTCCAATGTTTGATGCAAAACTACTATCGACTCACTGGAAGCCGCCTCTTTATTCCTACAGAGTAGAGGTAAAGTTGTCTATATCTTACCCTTGTTAAACCCTACTTCAGCTTTGCTATTGGTGTGATTTACTGAATACTGAGTATGATGATGATGTTTGCGAGGTTTCGGAGATCGGTACCTATCTAACCTTACCAAACTGGTGAGTTTCTTGTTTTCATGTTGTGCAAGAAAATTACACTCCTAACTTACAAAGATGCGTATATGTTTATTACGTGTATGGGTATGTATGTTGAAACTCTTACTGTGGCTAGTATATCGGAGAAGATTAAGGAGGGGAGATTGAGATGGTTTGGGCATGTGAAGCGGAGGGAAGCGACGGCACCAGTTAGAGTAGTGGAAACTCTTACTGTGGAGGGGAGGAGAGGGAGAGGCAGACCAAAACTGACATGGGATGAACAGATTAGGCAGGATTTACTAGAGTTGCACCTTTCTGAGGACATGGTCCATGATAGGACTTCGTGGAGGCGTAGGATTAGGGTTAAGGACTTCTAGGGGACATTGCAGTAAGGTCTTAGGTGCTTTTCAGGGATGTAGGTTTTCTTATTGTTTAATGGACTTTTTCGGTTTTTGCCTTCTTGTGTTTATGACCAAATGACGTTGTATGCTAATATACTTGATGTACATTGTCTTTATGCCTAAGCGATGATGCATGCTATTATACATGATATACATGATTTACATTATATTATATTGAGCCACTCAGATCATTTTCTTGGTATGGGTGATGTACTATTTCTGTAGCATTTCTATATTCTTTGACTTGATGTGTCCGTTTGCCGTTTGTTTTCGAGCCGGGGGTCTCTCTGGAAGCAGCCTCTCTATCCCTATGGATAGAGGCAAGGTCTGTCTACATCCCACCCTCCCCAGACCCTATAAATAGCTCTGCTATTCGTGGGACTTACTGGGTATGGTTGTTGTTGTTGTATGGGTATGTATGTTGATTTACATTGTATATATGACAGAGATATTATTTAATAAATACACAGAGTAGCACAAAAATATATTTTAAGCTAAAAACTTTTGGACTTTTGTTAATATTCAACGACTTAACATAATTTAAAGCTTATAAACAAAATCTAGTCAATCGACAGGAGAATTATTGTCTCTCTCTGGTAACATGATTCTGTTTATTTGAGTCAATCATAGGGAACTTCTTCATGTGCAAGTGCAAGTGTGCAACCATAAAAAAGTTTATGTTTTTATATGAAGCCTTGAGTTTGGACTTTGGAGTATAATAACTATTAGTCTATTAAATATTTAAATGCTATTTTGTTTGTATATAATTATATATATATTAAAATCAAAACGAAGTATCTTTTATATATTATATTATAATAAATTATTATAATAATTGTTATTCTCTTTACTTTTTAAGTTTGATAAGTTTGGTGTCAACCAGTACTTGTATCGAAAATACCGGTTCAACGCTAAAAGTCGGTACCTGATTGAGTTTGATAGTCATCAAAACGAAATGAACAGTATCTTTTATATATTATATTATAATAAATTATTATAATAATTGTTATTCTCTTTACTTTTTAAGTTTGATAAGTTTGGTGTCAACCGGTACTTGTATCGAAAATACCGGTTCAACGCTAAAAGTCGGTACCGGATTGAGTTTGATAGTCTTTTAGTTCGAGAAATTTGGTACTGCTACCCAGTACCATTTGCTCATCCCTGACCACGGGTATCGTATGAACAACAACGGTATCGTACACTTTTTTTTAGTTTCAGGGGTAGGGATGAGCTCGGTGCCAACTGATACCCCGGTTACGGTATCGGTATATGAATGTAAAAACCGGTAGCGAACCGGTACCAGGAACGCCAAACGTCAGTACCGAACTGGTACTTAGGATCTTTCGGTTCAGGAAATTTGGTACTGATACCCATTACTATTTGCTCATCTCTGACTACGGGTTTCTACCGAACAACATCATTACCATACAACTTTTTAGTTGATTTTCTTTCGATTATTTTCTAGTGTTTTTTTTCTACAATTTCTTTTTATTCTTGTCAGTGGTTCCGTGTGCAACGCGCTTGTATTGATTTCAAACACATATAAACACAGACTAAATAACAAAATAAGTTCGCCGCAACGCGACGACAGTTTTATAACTAGTTAAATAAATTCATCACCGAATATGTATTATAGAATATAGATATATTAATTTCATAAATTACCATATAATATTTAAATGCTATTTTGTTTGTATAACCATAACCGAGATGTCGGTTATAGAATAATCATAACCATAACCAATCGGTTATGGTGGTTTCGGTTAATCGATTTTGAAGATTGTAGCGGGTGGTTATGGGTTGGTTAACCGTGAACTAGATTTTTTCATAAAATGTTTAGGCCTAACTAAAAATAGCTTAAAACAACCAATGTTTCGCTACCTGATGCTTCCATCTAATATTATAAATCATGCTCAAAGAAATTAATCAAACATCGACAAAATTTTGAATAAAAATGACAAAAAAACATCCTGATAATTCAATACCTGAATACGAGTTACATTATGTTAAACAAAAAACATTAATAGTCATTAGCGATTGCAAATGTTTTTTTTGACTTGGTAAAACAACATTTGAAATTAGTGTTTCATTCCAAATGAAAAACAACAACAATGATGGATTGAACATCAAGCAAGAACAAACTATCATCCATAAATTCTTATGATCGAGTTCCATTAATTGGGTTATATGTATTAAACTTCGGTTCGGTTCGGTTTTGGCGGTTATAAAAAACCTTATAATCATAACTGACCCACTAATGTCAGTTCACATATCCATTAAACCACCCATCGGTTAATGTTTTGGTTTGGTCATATCGGTTCGATTATTCCGTTTTTTTTTTAACTCGAAGGTTACATAACACTACACTTAAATTACACCAAATTTTACCCATGCCTGGAATTGAACCCTGGTCTCTCTTCAATAGGCACAAAGTCTAAATAACTGATGTAAAACAAAACCTTTTTCAAAACGTTTGTAACTTCCAACACATATTTCATAACTTAATCTTAATACGGAATTTAAAATCAGAAATGATATACTTGTATCAAAACGACATAAATCGAAAGAAAGGATTCTATCCGTACCTTAAAATTTTCCAAGTGATGCTACCTTGTTTTCAATTGTAGATTTATACGGGCAGAGTTTAGCCTACTGATTATCCTCTTAACCTAATTTGCACACAAACTAGGTAATTAACTAATACAGCTTTTACGATAACTCACGAGATCAAACCTTCACGACGAATGACAAAGTATAAACCCAATTTGAGCAGCACTTAAACATCCATTGGATAGTTCCAATCGATCGGACATTGAATCGTAGCAGCGATTGAGTTAATACCTTGTTTGCGGCAGCACCCCGCTATACTAATTAGTGTTTCGTGTGTGTTAATTGTGATAAACAGAGCCTATCTCAGTCTACGAAACGAATTTCTTCGTCGAATGAACACCAGAAGTCGAGTGCCATTGTTCTGTATTTATAGCTGAATTTTGCCCCCCCTTACGGACCGTAACAAATAACCCTTACGGTCCGTAAGGGTTACCTATTAATCATAGGGTTGCCGCGCGTGGGACTAGGCCTGCTGAGTCGACAGTTTCTTAATTTAGAATTTTGACAACGAGTATTTTAGGATAATCGTCAATAGGGAATACCCCCCCTGAGTTTTAGGGGCCCTGATCCTGATTCTGATTGTTCTGGAAATCTTAGGGTTTGTGCAGAATCACTTGGGTGTCTTAATTAGGGTTTCCTATTGGACTATAAATCATAAGAAATAATAATTTTTTCAATGAGAGTTGTTACATTTTTGTTTTAAAATTTTCGGGTGTTACAAATCTACCCCTCTTAAAAAAATTCCGTCCTCGAAATTATTACATACATATATATATATATATATATATATATATATATATATATATTAATAATCATACTTGAACGCGGCCCACTATGATCAATAGTCATACTTGAAATAAAGCTAGAGTAAAAACAATGAAGATGACGAAATACTTATGTTCGAGACTATCATGAAGTGAAAAGAAAAGTTACTAACCGATGTATCGACTGATTGGGCATCGAAATCCTAACCCAATGTCTACCCATTGCCTCACAGGTCTTAACTTATGTTTAAGTTTTCTACAGGAAAGAACCTGGCTCTGATACCATAGCTGTAACACCCCAACCCGGAATGGGCTGACGTGTCACTTTTACAGAGTCAGATCAAAAACATAATTCCATTTATACTTAAATGTATTACAAGGCTTTACAACTTAATGAAGGATATCTAATCCATTTCAATTATTTCTACCGTCTTTTCCAAACACTCGAGCACTCTTCCATATTCCGTCCCAGATTTTCTTGATAACCTGACGTAAAGAAGAAAACACAAAAACGTACGTCTGAGCAAAAGTTGGAAAGTTTTGCCCAGTGTGCGGATAGAGGAAAACAAAAGCTTATTTTTAAGTAACGTAATTTCATAATTATATCATACGGATGTACCCATGAGCCAAACTTAAAACGTGACAATACACAGGTAGCTACTCCTGCATACTTATCACACGAAATGGCGAGTTGGCATACCCGTTATCCATCTCCTTAAAACTTAAATCCTAGGATCGATCCATACGCCTCCTAATAGCCTTATGTACCACACTTGTACTTAAGAGACGCCGTGAACTGGTCTCTCCGTCACGGATGGAGCACATGATGTTGATGCCACAACAACATGCTCGTGGGACACTCCACGAGAAACGACACTCAGGGTATCAGAGTACAAAGAGTCTTATAACTTATCAAAATATTTTCATAACAAAACATAACATATATTGGAACATGCGATAATGAGTACAACTTAACATAATACTATCGCATGACATGAAAGCGAAATCCAAGGTTATGATTAGAATAGGAATTCAACGGACTGTCAAATGAATCGATAATCAAAGACGTGAGGAGTTTTAAAAAGACATAGTAATTTAATGGTATTATAACAATTTGACTTGAGTAACATAATACTTGTATATATTATTAAACTTGTAATTTATTTACTTATAACTTGTAAGCCTTAAGATATTTAACTTGTAACTTGTAAACAATAATTTGATTGAAAATACGAATCTTTGGCGAAATTGAAAATCTAAGAGTGGAACCAGTCACCAAGGTATGGATATCAATCCTATCTTGACAATTTCGTCCCCAAAATGTGGTTTATTAAACGAAACAAGATAAAACCTTGACTCGTTAATAAGGAACCACTAGAGTATGAAATTTGATTTGTAAATTTATAAACAAATAACTCACAAACATGTATACTTGTAAATACGAAAAGAATATTTTTCATAAACCATTTTCTAAATAACTGATGTAAAACAAAACCTTTTTCAAAACGTTTGTAACTTCCAACACATATTTCATAACTTAGGGGCTGTTTGGTAGCCTCTGAATGGTCATTAAGAGGCTACCTCTTAATGGAACCATTAAGAATTTTACCAAATGAGAAGGTAAAAGAATGTGTCATATGATGATTTACCATTCAGAGGTTACCTCTTAACTATTCAGACTTGAGGTTACCTCTTATTCATTCAGATGTTTTAAACCATTAAGAGGTAACATCTGAATGGTCATTAAGAGGCTACCAAACAGCCCCTTAATCTTAATACGGAATTTAAAATCAGGAATGATATACTTGTATCAAAATGACATAAATCTAAAGAAAGGATTCTATCCGTACCTTAAAATTTTCCAAGTGATGCTACCTTGTTTTCAATTGTAGATTTATACGGGCATAGTTTAGCCTACTGATTATCCTCTTAACCTAATTTGCACACAAACTAGGTAATTAACTAATACAGCTTTTACGATAACTCACGAGATCAAACCTTCACGACGAATGACAAAGTATAAACCCAATTTGAGCAGCACTTAAACATCCATTGGATAGTTCCAATCGATCGGACATTGAATCGTAGCAGCGATTGAGTTAATACCCTGTTTGCGGCAGCACCCCGCTATACTAATTAGTGTTTCGTGTGTGTTAATTGTGATAAACAGAGCCTATCTCAGTCTACGAAACGAATTTCTTCGTCGAATGAACACCAGAAGTCGAGTGCCAATGTTCTGTATTTATAGCTGAATTTTGCCCCCCCTTACGGATCGTAACAAATAACCCTTACGGTCCGTAAGGGTTACCTATTGATCATAGGGTTGCCACGCGTGGGACTAGGCCTGCTGAGTCGACAGTTTCTTAATTTAGAATTTTGACAACGAGTATTTTAGGATAATCGTCAATAGGGAATACCCCCCCTGAGTTTTAGGGGCCCTGATCCTGATTCTGATTGTTCTGGAAATCTTAGGGTTTGTGCAGAATCACTTGGGTGTCTTAATTAGGGTTTCCTATTGGACTATAAATCATAAGAAATAATAATTTTTTCAATGAGAGTTATTACATTTTTGTTTTAAAATTTTCGGGTGTTACACAAAGCCTCTATCACCCCACCAAAGTGGTGATGACGATTATTTTAGTTAATTCAGTTTTCTGCAATACCCTCTTATAAAGTCAAATGACCAAAACCGTAGGTTATATAATAGTTAAGGAGCTATCTTGTAAAAAATCTTAATATTTCTCCCGCCAATTCCCAACAATTTTCCCGCCAGAAACGCTTCCCTACCTACCCTAGCCAGTCTTCTCAGTTGTGTCGCTTTTGAATCCCCTTCGTGGATTCAACCCTTATCAGGTTGGATTCGGAGAAAACATATTTGGTTGGATTAACCAGCAGCCCCTCATCAACAACAGGTATGTTCGATTTTATATCTTTTTGTTCCTCTCCAATTCAGGTGATTTTTTTACGTGTGTATATAGATGTTGTTTACTTCAGTTACATGGTGTGAATTTTGTCATCTTTCGGGTTGAATTGTCCAACAAAAATTCTTCTTTTTGATTGATTCACTGGATGCACTCCAACTGTTTGATAAAATGCCTCAGTGGAACATAAGTTAAAGTTTCATTAACAAAACTGTTTGATAAGTTCTAGTAGGCAAAATAATAGTCTTTACAGTGATGTTTGAGTTGCATCCAGCAAGCAGCTTGCTTAGGTCAGATATGTTTTGTTTCAGGGATACTCTCAATTCCACAGTCTGTTTACAAGAATTGCCGTCACAAAGAATCTTGGAAAAAACCCACCAGTGATTACAGACAGCCACCAAACCCCTTAATTTGTGGATTCATTGTTGTTTACAAGAATTGCCATCACTAATTTCGTGGGTTTATTTGATTAAGGTGAGATTTCTAGAAATTTATACATTCATTGTTGTTTATTTGGTAGGGTCCATAAATTTTATATGTTTCAGATTAGGGCTAGTTTGTATTGATATTGAAACTAGGGTCTTTGTTGAAAGCTGAAAAGTAATTAAAGAAATTGAGAAAAATAAATATTACCTTAGAACTCTATCTGATGTAATTTGCCCAAATAAATATTTCTACTGCTTTTTTTCTGTAAATTATTGATGATTTTGGTGATCTGGATGAACTATTAGTCGAGTTACGGTTACGTGTGTTGTTAATTGTTGTTTTTTTCTAGAATAGAACCAGTTTGTGTGATGTTAATTGAGTGTTTATATAAGATCTTATGATTTTCATGTTGTTTGTGAACTGAATTTAGGTTGTGTGTTGTGAATCGGAAGTGTTTGCGTTAGATTTGTGAGTTTTAGTTGTAATCAAATTAGAGTGTTGGTAGTTTTTGCTTTAGTTCAATCTCTACTGCAGTTTATTGTGATTTTTAGCTGTTCAATTGCAGTAGATCTGAATATTAAGCAATAGTGTAGGTTTAGCTCTTTAAGCAGTTTAGAGAATTAGAGAATTATAGCAAATGCTATGTCGGTTTCAGTTCTTTACTTACAGTTAGAGCACATGTTGTTGATTTCTATACTGAACCAACAACAGAGCATGCTCATATATACCGGGTCCGGGTCAAAATGGGTTCGGTACAGGTACCCGGTACGGCGGTACCAAATGAACTTCATTGTGACGTACAATCCTCAAAAAGCACTGAACCTTTTTTTTATTTATTTTTATTATTTTTTGGTTTTTTAAATTTTTTAAATTTTTTGATTTTTTTTTATTTTTTTAATTTTATTTATTTATTTATATTTTTAGCCTATCATGCCCAAATCCATCTTGACAAAAACCCATCTTGACCTAAACCCATCCTAACCCATTTCTTGATAAACACATCCTAACCCAAACCCATCCTAACCCATAGGCCATACCCATCCTAACCCATTACCCAAACCTGCCCAACCCACCCATTTTGCCACCCCTAATAGGTAGGTTGACCAAAGTGAGTTGTTTATTTACCAAAGTGCTGTAATTCATAAACGCTCTTTTTGTTGAAGATACTGAACCGATGCAGAGTTTGAGGAAGCTTACCACTAGAAGAAATTAATTCATTATTGAACCTTAGGATTTATGGATTTTATTTTCAAAAACGTTCGTTGTCTTCAACTTAGAATTCCCTTTAGAAAATACCTAGAGTTAGTAAATTCACAAAACCAAAAAATCATAAATTGTATGTGTAGTATATGAATCTGGTTTAATTTAGTTTATGGGAATCAATTGTTGATTTTGACATTCAATTTGATGTAGATTGCAAGTCGTTATCTCTATTCAAATTGATGAAGTTTGCAAGTCGTTATCCGACCCGAACCATCGAACCGACCCAACCCGAACCGTTGAACAGACCCGTATTTTTTTTATGCCCGGACATATGATATTGGAACATTTAAAAAAGTGAACCCCTTGGAAAAAATTCCTGGATCCGCCACTGCTGTCAATTGTTAGTTATTTGAGTGGAGTTAATCAGTATCTTTGTTTTTTTGAACGCTTGTGTAATTTGTGTTACTAATGAAGATGTAATTGAGCGTTTTGAAAAGATGAAAACAAGTAGAGGACAATTCTAAGATGTGATTTGTTTGTTAGATAATATATAAACGAAGTTTGTTTTTTTGAGTTGTACTTTTATTTCATGGTATTTGATTATGTTTAGTTGTTTGCGTTGACCGATCCACATAGTTGTTACTTGTTAATAGCGGCTATAGCGCGCTATGCGGCGAAGCGACCAAGTGTCGCTATATGGGTGTTAGCGACGAATAGCGAATTTAGCGACAGCTGTTTTTTTTTTTTTTTAGTTTTTCACCTCTCGTCTGGGCTAAAAAAATGCATAATCTGGTTAAAAAAGCAGAAGGTTAAATTGTGCAAAAACTGGCACACGCGGGCCCGGGGTTTTCGGAGCTGCATTCGTGTGGGCATGCACGAGTTCAATTAAATTCCGGCTAGAGCTTCACGTGTGCAAGGCGCTTAAAATTATAAAAAATAATTATGCATGACGAGTTCTACTTGTTAATCAATCATAAACACAAAAACATACTTGGAAGTTGGAACACACTTAATCATTCTTAAAAAAATAATAGTTTTTAATCGATATTCATAAATCATCATGAATGTGAATAGTCTCGTCTTTCTCAATCCAATATCTACTTCAAGCTCATCTTCATCATATAGAGCATGTTCTTTCTTACCCTTCTTGATGGAACAACCTCGTCACCATTGATGAATGTAACGAGTGGGGTCTTTTCCAACACATTCACATCAAAAAGAGAAATAGATTAGCACAAGATAAATTGAATGACAAGGTGTATGTGAAAGTCAATCATGCTTTGGAACGCCGGTGTAGAAGGGTGGGAACCAGCGATCCAATTCTTTTGTAAGACATTGATGAATGTAACGAGTGGTTGATGGGTAGAATAGAACATGACGATAATGATGATTTGATGTGAACCAGTGATGATATGACATGGAGTGAAGTACGTAGAGCTTCGAGGGTAATTAGCGTGTACATTTAACTGGATCATCAAATAGAGGAAGTGGTGACGAGACCGTGCTTAGTTAAGATGAAGATGAGCTTGAAGAAGATATTGGATTGACAAGACAGTGCTCGGTAATGATGATTAATGAATATCGATTAGAGGCTATTATGTATGTTTTTTTTAAGAATGCTAGTGTGTTCCAACTTTTAAGTATTTTTTATGTTAGGTATGTTTTACAATATGTTTTGTTTATGATCGATTAACAAGTAGAATATGTCATATATAGTTAATTTTTAGTATGTTTTTATATCTTTAAGCCCCTTGCATACGTGAAGCTCATGCCTTGGCTTTTGGGACAAAAGCACTAAGATCAAAAGTACTATTATAGAACTCATCTTTCCCGTTAAAACTCTTATTAATATTTTCTTTAGCCCTGTTAATATGCAAGTCTATGGAAACTTTAGGTTATTGTTTGCTGATGTATGTTTCATACACTATTTGTTTCATAGTTAGAGTTCATTTTCTGTTAGATTAGATTAACGGTATATATGCTGATCAGCTGATGTGAGTGATAACCACGAGAACTATGAAGCATTTTACAATAACTAAGTACTGTTCTGTTTAGTATCTTTGTTCTGATAACTAAGACAATCACCTAGATTTTATATTATATAACTAATAATCGCTAATAATTTTTCTAATTCACTGTACATCTTCTCACTTATTGATGTTAAGTCCATCCCAGGCTCATAATCTATTCATGGCTGCTGAAACGCTTGCGGTAACATGCAACGACACTCTCAACACACCACCTCATCCTCAAAGAACTTATCAAGTTGTGGTCGCAGCCACACGTACTATGGGTATCGGTAAAGACGGAAAATTGCCATGGAAGTTGCCTTCTGACCTCAAGTTTTTCAAAGACGTCACCATGGCTACATCCGATCCATCGAAGAAGAACGCTATTATCATGGGAAGAAAAACATGGGATAGCATACCTCTAAAACACCGACCACTAACCGGTCGCCTTAACGTTGTTCTAACTCGCTCAGGGAGTTCCGACATTGCAACTACCGAAAACGTTTTAACGTGCGGGAGCATGATTTCCGCTTTGGAAATCTTGGCATCGTCTCCGTATTTTTTATGTATCGAGAGGGTGTTTGTTATAGGTGGCGGTGAGATCTTAAGGTTTGTACAAACATTGTTGTATACGGTTTCTTGGTTTTGTGTATGTGCTTAACGATTAACGCTAGCTTTATTGCAGGGAGTCCCTCAACAGTGCTGGATGTGACGCTATCCATATTACCGAAATCGAAACCGACTTTGATTGCGACACTTTTATCCCCGCTATCGATGCTTCACAGTTCCAGCCGTGGTACTCTTCATTTCCGTTAACGGAAAACGGAATTCGACATTGTTTCACTACATATGTTCGTGTGAGGAATTCTGCGATTGAAACGACTAATAATAATAACGGCTTGTTGTCCGATAGTAAATCGGACTCAGTAAAGTTTGATGCAAGGATGCTCTCTTTCCTGCCGAAAACGATCTTTGAGAAGCATGAGGAGTACCTTTACTTGAGGCTGGTGAAAGACATCATTTCTAATGGCGCTTTAAAGGGTGACCGTACTGGGACTGGTACTTTATCAAAATTTGGTTGTCAGGTACTTTCGATCTTGTTTTCCGCAAATGGTTTAACGAATTCATACTTATTAATGGTTTATTTCTAACGTGAACAGATGCGGTTCAATCTGAGAAAGTCTTTCCCGCTTCTTACAACAAAGGCATGCGCATTTTTTTAAATCACACATCAAACTCTGTTGTTCTACTTATTCATTCACATAAATATATTATTATTGGTTTCTACAGAAAGTGTTTTGGCGTGGAGTTGTGGAAGAACTTTTGTGGTTCATCAGTGGGTCAACAAGTGCCAAGGTAATCTTTATTTTTTTACAATAAAATATAATACCTCCCATAGCTACATAAGTAACCAAAGAATACTGTTTTTATATATGTTGAAAATATTCATCTGAAGAACTGATCTTTCTTTACTTTATCTATAATTGAAGATCAGTTTAGGCATTTCTTATTCATTTGGGCAGTGTAATCATAGGCGTCCGTAACTGTTGTTTTCTGCATCTTGTCTGCATAAAACAAACTATATATCTGCATATTTGCAAATTTTATCTGAACAAAATTCCAATAAGCATGCCCGTTCTGTCTTCATACCGAATTGTAGGGGTGTTCATGGTTTGGTTTTATGGCAAAACCGAAATCGAAATGTTCGGTTCCTCGGTTTTTGAGAACCGTTTGGTTTTGGTTTTTTTGGTTTCGGCAACGGTTCGGTTTTCGAACAAAATTACGTAAGATTTAAAAATAAAAAAAGTATAATCCAAGATTTAAGAATCTTTCTTAGATGTTTACATTTAGTTAATATGTTTAGCTTTTTTAATTAATCTTGTTCACATAAACGTAACCTTCTAATCTATTTTTATGTCTCTAAAGTTTTTATTAAGACACTTTCCGTTATAATACTTTGACAATCATTTAATTTTTATGTTAAAATTTGTTATTTCTTGTAGCAATAGATTAATAATTTCAAAGATATATAACCATGCTAATGTTCTTATTATAAATACCTAACGTTCAACAATGAATCTAATTATTCCTAAATCAATATATAGCAAACTTAAAAAAATGATTTTTGGGTTCAGTTTTTCGGTTTTAATAAAATGCAAAACCAAAACCGTACCATAAATTTTGGTTCGTTTTTAATTCATTTTTGTGCAGTTTGCTTTTTTTTTCCGGTTCGGTTAAATCGGTTTCTTCGGTTTCGGTTTGGTTTTTTCGGTTTTTTGCTCACCTCTACCAAATTGTTCAATTCTTCAACCCTGATCTGAGACAGTGAAATGAAAAAAAAAGATGTATGGGCGTAATTTGTATTGGTTTGTACAAGCATATGATAATTGTCTTCGTTTTCACATATATGCTCAACAGGTTTTACAAGATAAGGGCATTCATATATGGGATGGTAACGCATCCAGAAACTACCTAGACAGGCAAATTCCCCTCCTTTCGCGAGTGATATGCGTTTTGTTGAGTAAGATGTCATCTTCGTCTCTGAGGTTTGGCCAGTTTTGTGACTTTTGTCCAAAGGTTTGTTTTATAGCATCTAGATCCAAAGGGTTTGAAATCTTGCCATTTTCATCCGGCTTGTTAACTCCATCCATTTTTCCCCGTTAAGTCGGGGGTATTTCCGTTTTTTTTTTGGTTGACTTAAAGGGCAATTCGGTCTTTTTCACACATCTCCAGCGAGTTCACATAAAGTGAAAAAGGTCAAATTGCTCTTTAAGTTGACAAAAAAGACGGAAATACCCCAGGCGAAAATGGCAAAATTTCAAACCTTTTGGATCTAGATGTGGAAAAAAAAACAATCCTTTAGACGAAAGTCGCAAAATTTGCCAAACCTCAGGGACGAAAATGGCTATTTACTCTTTTTTTTTTTTATTTCACGTTACATTCATGCTACAGTATTGGGTTGGTGGATAGAGAAGAAGGTGACTTGGGACCAGTATACGGGTTTCAGTGGAGACACTTTGGTGCAAGGTTGGCAGTCTGTTATATTAGTTATTACACTAGTCAATGTCTCAAAGTTCAAACATTAACTTAATAGAAATTAAAAAATGTTCTTACAGCTATACCAACATGCATGCTGACTACACTGGCCAAGGATTTGATCAACTGCTAGACGTTATCAACAAAATAAAAAACAATCCTGACGATCGTCGAATAATTATTTCAGCGTGGAACCCTTCTGATCTTAAGCAGATGGCGCTTCCACCTTGTCACATGTTTGCACAGGTGTGCGTCGGCAGCATAGTTTCGATCTGTTTATGTTTCTTCATCTCTCATTGATCTCTAAAAGTAACATATTTCTGTTATTTTCCGCAGTTTTATGTAAATCAAGGAGAGTTATCGTGTCAAATGTATCAACGATCTGCCGATATGGGTTTGGGTGTCCCTTTTAACATAGCATCATATGCCTTATTAACATGCATGATCGCCCATGTTTGTGGTATGGATATTTTAAACTCGTTACTATATTAGTGCTTTTGATAAGTAATTATTGATTAGGAACAAGTTTCTAAGTTCTAGATTCTAGATTTTTTTATATTCTCGAGTAAAATGCCATTTTCGTTCCTGAGGTTTGGCCAATTTTGCGACTTTAGTTCAAATGTTTGTTTTTCTACATCTGGATCCAAAAGGTTTGAAATTTTGCCATTTTCATCCGGCTCGTTAACTCCATCCATTTTTCTCTATTAAGTTAGGGGTATTTTTGTTTTGTTTTTGGTTAACTTAAAGAGCAATTCGGTCTTTTGAATATCTGTACATTATGCTAAATGCTTGTACATAAAGTGAAAAAGACCGAATTGCTCTTTAAGTTAACCCAAAAAAAAAAAAAAACAAAAATACCCCTAACTTAATAGAGAAAAATGGATGGAGTTAACGAGCCGGATGAAAATGGCAAAATTTCAAACCTTTTGGATCCAAATGCAGAAAAACAAACATTTGGACGAAAGTAGCAAAACTGACCAAACCTCAGGGACGAAAATGGCATTTTACTCTAAATTTTATAAGGCCATCTAAGAGGGTGTTTGGGATTACGTTTTGAAGTGATTATTGCGTTTATAAAACATAAATAATCTAAAAAGTGTTTGGATGAAAAACTGATTATCTGCCTCCAAAACGCAGTTTTGGAGAAGCATGTACCTACATGCTTTTTCAAAACGCAGTTTTGAAAACGCAAAATCTATTTTGAAAACGCATAATCTATTTTGAAAACGCAACACCAAACACCCCCTAAAGCCTGTGTGTATTCAAGTAGGCATTTGTCGGTTAAACCGTTAGTTATATTAACATGTGAATTTTATTTTTCATTTTCTTATTTACAGATCTTGTTCCGGGTGATTTTGTTCATGTTCTTGGTGATGCGCATGTCTATAGTAATCATGTGAGACCTCTGCAGGACCAGCTTCAGAAGCTGCCTAGACCTTTTCCTGTAAGTATATCGTGTATCATAGTTTTCTTATGCTATAATACTATTTTACTGCCCATATCTTAGTTATGAATCGATTCGTTTTTCATTTTTAAATGTACAATTGCAGATTTTGAAGATCAATCCTGAGAAGAAGGATATAGATGCTTTTGTGGCGAATGATTTTAAACTCATAGGCTATGATCCCCACCAGAAAATAGAAATGAAAATGGCAGTATAGAGTTATCATCTATCTTCAGGTATTCGTGAGGACAAATATGAACCGTAGTTACCTGTTTACATCATAATTTATATCTTTATCTTATGGTTTTGCATAGCTACATTCCTATTTAAACTTGTCGGTTTACTAGAGGTGCATATTATTCTGAGATTTGTGGCACTTTTAGTAGGGCAAAATAATTATTCGTATTGCGCTTTTAGTTCATGCTTTATTTGACATTTCATAATTCATGCTATATTATTGGTGTAATCCACATGGATGCAAACTCCACTAAAATTGGGTTACAGTCATTAGTGGCTTTTACATGAATAAAAGATTCACATTTCAAGTTACAAATGTGCAGAATCAATTCTATTGCATTTCAGGTTTAAAAGCATCACATCTGGTGCTATAATCGCTTTCTATGTGGAAAAAGCATAATCTGATTTTTTTTCTTTTCACACCCGTCTAGCGATACGCAATCTCTACTATTTTACATGCAGGCGCAATCATGTTTTCTTTCAAATTCGAGTTTTTGTGTAACGAAGTGTATATAACACTTAAGGTTCATGCAAAACCGATGGTTTCATATAGAATCAGATACATTTTCTCTTGGTCTTTGGGTGAGTTTTCTAAGCAGGGGCATAACTACATGTACGGGTGGGGAGGCGGGCCCCCCTTAAAAGAAGTTAGTGTACTTCGTATGCAAAAATCTCGATCGCCCCTTTAAAAGTTCGGTTAAACCTCTGATTGCACCCCTTAGAAAATAAATACTAGATTCACCATTGTTTCCAAGTATGTATAGGGAAGAATGACAAGTTGGCATGTTGTAGGGTTAGTGACAATATTATTATGATCCAACAACTTTCACTTTGTGTTTCCAAAATGCTTTAAATTGGCAATTGGACACAATGCATCTTCTTTAATAATTTAGAACATTATCTATTTCCATGTCAAAAGTTATCATAACATATAATATAATGATACCTTTTTATTCTTTGGGTTTGATATTTATACTTTATAGCCTTTCTTTAAAGTTGTATACAGTTTAATGACAACTGACAAGTCTTGCTATATGTGATTAGATAGGTAAGATTGTTTGGTTTATATGTTTGGGAATCAAACCCATGGAAGGTGGTAGGTTTTCTTATCCATTCCCTTGTTCCACCTCTTTAAGAAAACATGCATGAATTGCTTGTACATTAATCCAAACATCCAGCATGTATAGAAAAACAAGCAGAGATCCTTTAAGTATAAATGTACAATAATATTGGGTTAACATGTGGCGGAGGTGGGCTTCAGTGCTTCACATGGTGTGGCTTGGCTGGGCGTGACTTTTTTTGAGTGTGGGGTGGTGTGGCTTTTTTAGCTGGGCATGACCAGCCCTATTAAAAATTTCATTTAATTAACCAGCCAATCACACCCTCAACCCAGCCAGCGCCCCACGCCAGGCACAATACCAATGTTAGAGGGGCAACGCCCAAAGCCAAGCCCTTAGGGGATGGTGTGCAAGGCTTGGGTGGGTTTCCCACGCCCCAAACCCAAGCCCACACCCCACGGTCTTAAGACATTTTTTAATGGCTAACGCACACTCAATGTACCTCTCTGCGTGCACACACAAATATGTGTGTGAGAGAGAGAGAGAGAGAGACAAAGATAGAAATCATGTTATGTTATTTTTATATGATGCAAGCTTTTAGTAGTTTTATGTTTTTGTATACAAACCTTAACATTTATTGCTTAAATATCATAGTCAATGTTTGATTTGTGAAGTTTAGCGTAAATAGAATTGGAAGTTGACAACATTTCATCAAAATTTCGATGTTTGGTTGATCAAATATGAAACTGGAAAACATTCCATCAAATTCTATCCGTGACATGTAGAAATTGGACACCAAAAACCCACGATCCTAGAAGATGAAGACAAATCTCCCATTAGGAACGCGAAGAAGCTGATCTAAAAATAGGAATATGAAGATGAAAAAACCGACTGTTACCTCATGACCCACGTCTCCCCTTCTCTGTCTTCGACCTAATCAACCATCAAATATGCTGTTGCCTTAACGATCTGCGTGTGAGTGAAAATTCAAATATAACCAGATTTTGCTTTAACGATTCTTAGATCAACTAGTTGTAATCGGATTCCGCTTTGAAAGTTCTTTTGTTTCATGTTTTACTTTTAAAAATAAAATTACCAACCAAACACCTTTTCTTTTTTACTATAACTAATTCGGATCCCATTGCAAGGAAATGGCACTTAGACCACCCGTAGTGGGGGGTTTTGGGCGTTTTTCCCCAAAAAATGCCCCCCACGCCCCATGGCTGCCCCCTGGGCGTTTTTTACAAAAAATTTGCCTAAAGCGTTCTTTTTCCACGCCTTTCTTCATTTCTTTTGGCCAATCACAGGTAGTGTTTACAGGTTTGTCCAATAAAGTTTTTTGATGTTTTTTTAATTTAATTTTATTTACACCCATTTTTTAACATAATGCCCCACAATGCCCACATCCCCACTACACCCATTTTAGAAAAAAATGCCCAATAATGCTCTATTACTGACTGGACTACCACATAGGGCATAACACCCATGAATAAGGTCATTATTCATGTGTACCACTACATATGTTCTTAACGTTCTATCATCTTTTAATTACACTTTACAATAATCATGTATCTATTAATATGTATTCTTGTATGCCTTTATATTATTTTATATCTTTGATAACACCAATAGTTATTATATCTAGTACTTTTTATACAACTAAAACTCTTAGGTCAACTTTAAGTCGTCTCTTAAGACTTTACATGCATACTAATAAATATCTAATAAACACTAAACAATTTAATACATTATCTTGTTAACGAAGATTAGAGTAACATTAAAGACTTTACATGCATACTAATAAATATCTAATAAACACTAAACAATTTAATACATTATCTTGTTAACGAGGATTAGAGTAACATTAAAATACCGCACTCTGGAATTCCTTCGACACTCGAAAAGGTATTATAGATATTCTTCATTTTAAACCTTTATTTACAAAAAAAAAAAAAAGTTGGAAAATGAAATTCCCAAACGATACAATATCTATAAACCCATTTACACAAGGGATAAACTACTAAAATAGTCTCGGTTATCAAAAGTTTTTAAAAGTAGACACGAAAATTTACTGGTAGTCAAAGTAGTTAGCCCTTCTTTCTGTCTTATCAGCGTTGCAGCTAAGACAACTAGGATTTAGCTTATACTATCAGCCGTCGTCTAAGGCTTAACCAACGCTTGCTAAGACTTCACCCTCTCGAGACGACTATAAAACGTCTAATTTTTTAAAACTTTTGGTCAACTAAGACTATTCCGGTAACTTTTCCTTTACACCACCGGAGACAACTCTTCATCTCTCAAAATCTTCTGCTGCCGCGCGATAAAAGCCTCCACCGTCCTCCGGAAATCTTCACAACTCAGTTCCTCCTTCACCGCCGCCCTATCTCCGTCACCGTCACTCTTCAACCCTATCTCCGTCACCGACCGCCTCAGTTCCCGTCGCTTTCCACCTCTCACACTCATCAAATTCTCCGATTTGCTTCTACAAATCCTCACATCATCACTAACAACACCAACATTAACCGGAACACTCACAACACTCCGATCACACATCTTAACATACTCGTAGCACAAATCATCATCTCCGATCTCATCCTTGTGTTCAACATGTTCAACAACTCGAGATCGTAAAAAGAGGATGAGTATTATTAGGTTACCGATCAGGAACACGAACTTGGGGGTAAATATAGTGAGACTGCTGCTGTGGAGATAATCTCCGGCGAGTTTCAAGGTGGACGGAAGTTGAGATGAAAAGTTAGAGATTACAATTAGGAGGAAGAAGGTTTCTGTGAATCGGATAAGTGTAGTGATTTTGTGGAGTCTGTGGTTGTTGGAAATGGCGGTTGTTTTCGACATTTTGAATTTGATTGATTTTGATTATGAGTTGTGTTTAGACTCCATGTATGTATTCAGGATTGAGTTTAGACTTGTGAAGGAGGATTTGTTTGTGTGTGTGTGTGTGTGTGGGGGGGGGGGGGGGGGGGGGGGGGGGGGGTTTGCAGGTTTTCGAGTGGAGAGAGTTTGAAGATGGAGTGTGCTTTTATAGCACCCAAAATATTTTGAATTCTTTTTTTTTTTTTTTAGATTTAAATAATTGGTGTATTTTTATATGATATATTTCTTTTCTTAACATTAATTAATTGTTAGACTATGCAGTGTGAGTTTGTTATATTAAAACTCTGAGTTTGTGAAGCCCACTCGTGGGCTGACGTGGCCTCATAGCCACGATTTGCACGCCGCTCATGGGATCTTCCACGATGGTCACGAAGCATGTGACTGTAGAAAAGAGCCTCGTTGGCTCATATAAAATTAAAAAATAAACAATTTTCATTTTATCTCCTATTTGAACAAACATTTTCACAAACCGCACTTCTTAATCTTCTTTCTTTCATAAACACTACACAATCTCTTTTCAATCAAATGGCAGAGTGGACCAAAAACGAAGAAATCACATTGGGGAAGGCTTGGCTTCGTTTCGCAGAGAATATAGTTCGAGGCTCTTGTGAGATGTGGGATCAAATTCTTGAAGTATTTCATGAAAAAATGGGTGACAACACACACAATGTATATGAGATCATGAACACGTGGCATATAATCCAAATTAATGGTGCCAACTGCCAAATTTGACACATTGCTCAAAGAGGCGATTCAGGCGGACTAAAACGAGGAGGAAGCCATTCAGGTGGCCCTTCGTGAGTATAAATGGACATACAAGCCCAAAGGATTTGATTCTTAGCTTGAGGTTTGGAAGATTATGAGAACTCATCCCAATTGAGAGAATTTCTTTAATTTTGATTTTATGTATTTGATTTGATTTTAAGTTATGTTATTTCTAAGTTATTTAATTTTAAGGTATGTTATTTGTTTAAAATTAAATGAATTAGAGAAAAAAAAAAAGAGGTGGGGATGGTGAAGGGCAATGAACCACACCCCGATTTAGTGGAAGAGAGATGGCGAAATGGGATGCTAACATGACGTTGATGTGAAGGATGATGAGGGTGGTTTACTAGTGAACCACATCTCATAGTTTTATACATGTACCTTGTAAAATTTGAAATTTTAATCTTTTTGGATAAAAGGAAGACGACTCATTACCACACCATGTTTCTTAGATACTAATATAATTTATATGCTAATAGAGACAAAATAGAAAACTAATAGATCATAACAAATACAATATTCATTTATTTTTATGATTATTCATATATTATCCTAAAAGTAAATTTAATAAAGGTGAGTATAAATGAGTGAACTCATTTTTTTTTTGGGCATACTTGAGTATATATACTAATTAGTTTTTTTACGTCGCGCGTTGCGGCGAAACTGAGCAAATGATAATGTAAAACAAATGTAATTTGAAAATAAAGAATGTTGTTTAGAAAGTCAGACCATTAGAACAGTTTAATTTATCATCATACCGTTTTATGATACCAAATAAATACTTTATTTTGAGTACAACTTCGTTTTTAACAAAACTTATGACGGAATGTCAGGGAAAAAAATATGCACAAGTACGTACTTAAGTTTTTAGACAAAAGTTATACACGTAAATTATTAAAGAAGTTTCAAATTAATCGATAAATTAATATATGTTTTAAAAAAAGTAAAAAGAATTATTAAAAAATGGTAAAGTAAATATATGGTTTAAAAAAGGAAAAAAAATAAAAAAAAATATGTTATTGAAAGTAAATATAATAATAAAATATTATAATATATTAAATGAAAAATGATAAAAGGCTATATACTATTATAAAAATAAAGTTACTATTTATCATCGCTTATCAACAATATATAATAATAATATACTCAGAGAAAAAATCAAGCACAACTACGTACTTAAGTTTTTAGAAAAAAAGTTATAAACGTAAATTATTAAAGAAGTATCAAATTAATCGATAAATTAATATATGTTTTAAAAAAAGAAAAAAGAATTATGAAAAAAAATAGTAAAGGAAATATATGGTTTCAAAAAAGGAAAAAATTAAAAATATGTTATTAAAAGTAAATATAACAATAAACTATTATAATATATTAAATAAAAAGTAATAAAAACTATATATTATTATAAAAATAAAGTTACTATTCATCGTCGTTTATCAACAATATATATATATATTAAAAAAAGAATTATGAAAAAAATAGTAAAGGAAATATATGGTTTCAAAAAAGGAAAAAATTAAAAATATGTTATTAAAAGTAAATATAACAATAAACTATTATAATATATTGAATAAAAAGTAATAAAAAACTATATATTATTATAAAAATAAAGTTACCATTCATCGTCGCTTATCAACAATATATATATATATATATATATATATAATAGAGAAAAAATAGAAAACTAATAGATCATAAGGGTGAGAGGGGCACTCCTCTCTTAGGGGAGTGACCTCTCTTACACACACCCAATCAGCACGCGCCACGTTAACTCTCCCCTTAACTCCCCCTACACCCTCAATTTGATGGCGGCACTCCTCTCTTGGGGGACTTGTTTTTTTATTTTTTTAATTAAGGGGGAAAATACTTGATTGGTTGAATCAATGGTGGGCCACCCTCTCCCTCTCTCCCTTCATGCGGTGAACACCCACCAAAATCCATCCCCGATTAGGCTCCCCGAGTTGATGGCGGCGGTGTTCCTGCTCGGGGACTCACCTCACCGCATCCCTCCCCAAGAAGTGCCCCGCTCACCCTAACTAATACAATACTCATCTGTTTTTATGATTATTCATATATTACCCTAAAAGTAAATTTATAAAGGTGAGCGTAACTGAGTGAACTCATTTCTTTCGTTTTTTTAGCATCCTTGAGTAGTGGCGGAGCCATATGTAAGAGTGGGGGTGAGCACCTTTTTTTAAAGAATTAGGTGCTGTTTGTTTTTTCTGTAGGAAAAGGTCTGCAGTCTCCAGACCACATCTGTAGGCATCTGCAGGAGAAGAGGTGGACCAAATGTCTGCAGTCTGCAAGGAGAAGATGGTTTGTTTTTTATTTTTATATAAAACCTCTTCTAGGTTTAAAACACACACAACATCACACACTGATCTCTCTCTACTCTCTCTCTACAATCTGCACCACCTCCGCCACCACTTCACCACCGCCACCACTTCACCACCGCCATCACCACCGATACCACTTCACCACCGCCACCACTTCACCACCGTCACCACTTCACCAACGCCACCACCGTCACCACTACACCACAGCCACCACCGTCACCACTACACCACAGATCGATGATGATGATGATGCAAATCGATGACGATGATGATGATGTTGCAGATCGATTTGGGGGGTTTTGTTTCCGATCGATTTGGGGTGTTTGTTTGCCACAGATCGATGATGATGATGATGCAGAGGAGGGGGTGTGGCTGAGGTTTGCCACAGATCGATTTGGGGCTGAGATTGGAGATCGAGCAGATCGATTTGGGGCTGAGATTGGAGATCGAGCTGATGATGATGATGATTTGGGGTGTTTGTTTGCCACAGATCGATTTGGGGCGCCGGAGGTGAAGGTGGTGGAGGTGGAGGTGTATGTCGGCTGAGGAGGAGGAGCCGGTGGGGGAGGTGTATGTCGGCTGAGGTGTTTTGAGAAGGAGATACCTCTTGAGAAGAGGTTTGAAGACCTCAGGCCAAGTCTGCACGAAGCAGAGGTGGGGAAGAGATTTGAAGACCTAACCTCTTCTAAAAAACAAACAAGTTGCAGATCCTTATGTCTGCGCGTGGTCTGCGCGGCGCAGACATAAGAGGTTCTGAAGTACTTCTAGGAAAAAACAAACAACACCTTAGTGTGTTTTGTAAGAAAAATCTAGATCACCTTCTTAAACATTCAGTTAAACTCCTCGATCATCCCATAGAAAATAAATCATGAATCCGTATAAAGGAAAGACGAATCTAACACTCTTGTTTTCAGAAAAGGTACAACGATGTTACATCATTCATGTATCACGTATATAGTTAAAAAACTATAAAGATTTAATATTATTTAAAACCTAATTAACAACTAGATAATGTTTTTCTTGCTTTAATTATTGTCAAATCATAACCCAAAACTTTATTACTTTACACAACCTACCGATTAATCACAATCACGTCCATGTCTCATATTGGAAATGTAAATTTAGAAATTTTACATACTCATTTTATAACATTTACTTTTAGGCTGCACGGTGTGGGGATCAGCCTTGGATCATCCCCCACCAGCGCCGGCCCTCTCTCCATTTCGCACCCCCCTCCCCCAACAGCGTCCTCACCGTCTACCTGCGGATGTTTCCGACGGCCCTCCCCTCTCTCACACACCTATACATACAACTTATATATATATATAAGGCCCATCCCTCAATTTCCTTAGTTTCATCTCCTTTGCCCTATCCTCACATCCATCCTATGTGACGCTTACGTGACGGATCATCCTCCAAGAGAGGGCCATCACCATACCGGATAGCATTATGTTGCATCTACTATAAATTATTTGAATATCTAAACGTAGTCAATTAATTTTCTTAAACTATTTAAAACTTTATCAATTTACCAAGTATTTTAAGGATTTCTATTATACACTTTTGTATTTTCTACTTGCAAATATGAAACTTTTATGTATAGTATTATTCTTTTTATGATTCTAGCATATGTTTTTTTTTTTTTTCAAAGTGAATATATTCTTGTGAATATAAACAGAGAGTAATAAGTCAAATATCTAAAGCAAAGGAATAAATAAGATGATAAAGTATAAAGTGGCAAATTTAATAAGATACTAGCATATTTGTTAAAAAATCATATTTTTTTATTATATTTTTTTATGTCTCGATTTAGTAATTAAGGTTATTACTTAGTACTAGGTATTTTAATTCAGCTTTATTGATAGTCTGATTTTAGTATGTAAAAAAACTAATTACCTATTCTATGTTAAAGACACAAAACAATTTATACACCCACTAGTATTGAACGAAAAAAAAAATAATAATTCCATTTTATGTTGGGGGAAATGGAGCCAGCTTTGGGCAAATGTCAAGTGTAAAATTCACAAGTTTTACATGCTCGTAAACAACTTTTACATCCAATAAGGCTGACGGGTACTATGGTATAAAGCCTCTAGAGACTTTATCACGTCACATTAGTGTTATATCAGTTAAAGCCCCCTCTTTTAACTTACATGCAATATGTTAAAGCCCATTTAAAGCATCCTATTAAACAAAATACAAAAAACAAAGAGTTAAATATTATTTTAGTCACTGTGGTTTGGGCCATTTTGTCAGTTTAGTCCAAATGTTTCATTTTTCGCTTGTAGCTCGTCCAAAATGGTTTCATCGTTGCTATTTTAGTCCACTGGGTTAACTTCATCCATTTTTTCTGTCAACGAGAAGGGCAATTCGGTTATTTTTTATGTAATTCTGTTAACTGGAAAGGCAATTCGGCTATATAAAATGACCGAATTGGCCTTCTTGTTAACAGAAAAAATAGTTGAAGTTAACCCAGTGGACTAAATGGCAACGGTGAAACCTTTTTGGATCCACATGCGCAAAATGAAACCTTTAGACTAAACTGGCAAAATGGCTCAAATCACAGGAACTAAAATGACATTTAACTCAAAAAAAAATAGCAAAAGATTTGGTTGGTTGAAAAGAATGCGCCCCACCTACACATGTCATTAACGGTCATTACTGAAATGAAGCCCTCTCCATGCCCCCCTAATTTGAGTAAAATACATTTTGGTCATTTGCTTTTAGTTTTGCTAAATTGCGTTTTGAGTCCATTTCGATATTTCCTCTTTTCACTCATACTTTGAGTAAAATACATTTTGGCCCCTTGCTTTTAGTTTTGTTAAATTGCGTTTTGAGTCTCTTTCATTTCCAAGTTAATGCATATGATATTTCCTTTTTCCACCCCCTAATTTGAGTAAAATACATTTTAGCCCTTTGCTTTTAGTTTTGTTAAATTGCGTTTTGAGTCCATTTCGATATTTCCTCTTTTCACTCATACTTTGAGTAAAATACATTTTGGCCCATTGCTTTAGTTTTGTTAAATTGCGTTTTGAGTCTCTTTCCTTTCCAAGTTAAACTTCAATTTTTCGCCCATACTTTGAGTAAAATACATTTTCTTCCTTTGCTTTTAGTTTTGTTAAATTGTGTTTTGAGTCCATTTCATTTCCAAGTTAAACTTCAATTTGAGTGCAATATTAGACCATTGAGGTTTAATCTCAAAAGTTTATAATGTTTCAACTTTATCGTTGTACCATATATAATATACATTTTTAGCTTATTGCTTTCTTTAATTATTTCCGTTCGCTAATTTCTTTTTTAAAAAACTAAACGTTTGGATTCAACCATACATTGAGTTGAACTGAATATGTCAAGACATGCGCTTTCATATGGTTTGCGCATGACATAGAGCTTGGACTAATCTGTTTGCGACGTGCCTACGACGCATCGCCCGCGGGTTGTATTATGAATATTAAAATTTATGTGTCGGTATAAATTCGAGTTGGTATACGTTTCGATGTAAACTTTTTTGGGGAACAAGTCAGGTCAAATATATTTTGTTTTTTGATTGTTTTATGTACGTTTCCAATTCTACGTTTCGACCCTACCGCAACACGCTAAGGGTATATTTTTTTCGTTGATATGAATATCACTTTTGATTACACGTGTTAGTTTTCCCTTGATACACATTTTATGCTTTTTTATACGTTTCCTATGTATGAGTCGGGTCACATATAAATACGATACACTTTACATTTTTATCCAGCTACAATGCTATTGAGTTAAATTGGATACGTCAAAATGTGCGTTTTCATATGTTTAACGCATTACATAACGCTTCGACTAATCTATTCGATGTTTGCAATGTACTTGCGCCGCAACGCGCGCAGGTTTCCCACCAGCTTTGCCTCCCTGCCCCCGTACTTTCACGATGTTGCAATTTTAGCCTCTTGACTTTGGTATCTTCAAAGTTTCATAAAATGACAAATTTAGTCCCTAAACCTTCTACTTTGGATTTCCAAAACCACAACCTCATCTTTCAAACTTTGGCAGCACCAACCCTCTACTTTGGTTTTTCACCATCACCCCCTAGCCCTTACACAGTTACGCCATCAACCCTCTTCTTTTACATTTCCATCAACACCCCCTCATCTTTTACACGTTCCGTCACCACCCCTATACTTTTACACTTTGTATTTTTCAGACTTTGCTTTTTTACCCCTTGCACTATTACTCCGTTTTTACACCCGCCAAAATTTAAAAAAAAATCAATTGTAACCCCTAGACTACAACTCCTACTTTTGCAAATGCCAACGCATTGTGTTTTTCGAAATGTCTTTGGCATTGTGTTGTACGCTTTGTGTCTACCTTTGTGATTTACACTTTTTTTATAATTGTCTTTTACGCACTGCTTTTTACGAATCGTATATTGTCTTACTATATGTTTCCACCCGTCGCGCGCCGCCGCAACACGTGTCGGGCAAAATCCTAGTTATCTTTAATAACGTACACAAGTTACTCCCAAGGATTTATGCCATACATCTTTTTTGTCTACTAGTAACTGTGAAACTCTTTTACATATATTTTTTTTCTTTTAAGATTCTAGGATTTTTATTTTTCAAAGTGAATATATTCATGTGAATCTAAAAAAAGTAACAAGTTAGATATCTAAAGTAAAGGGATAAATAATATGATAAATAATAAAGTGAAAATTTTATAAGATATTTACATATCTTTTTAAGATAATCAAATTTGACAATTATTTATAGAGTTATGCCCATGTGATAGTTTAAAATGTCATTATATTTTTGTTTTATTGACAAGTTGATAATTACATTTTTTCTCTTAAACACATACACGAGATAAAGTGGCTATAATTAACAACAACATGGTCAACATTTATTTCAAAATACATTGATTTATCCAAATCTAATTTCAGTATAGACAAACAAACAAGTATACCAAATATTGAAAATACTAATAGCTAAGGAGAAGGTTATATGTTTCTGATAACACATGGTATTCAACAACTTACCAAACAAAGTAGCCTAACTCCAAACATTGTCAACCAAAATGAGAAATACATATTATATTTTTTTTTTTCAAATGATGGGCTCACATATATACCATTCGCATATTATACAATACTACAAAGTACAGTGTCGGTTGGTGCCTCCCATTGGCCAAAATGGGCGGCTCATTTTAATAACATTTTTGTTTTGTTTTTTTTTTTTTTTCCGTTTTGCCCCTAGCTCAAACTAAAATTACGCTTTTGTCTCCAGCTAAAAATTACGATTTTGCCTTCAAGTCAAAATTACGATTTCGTCTGCCACTCTCCCATTGGACCAACCAGTTTATTATTTGATATCCATTTTAAAATTACGGTTTTGCCCCCCAGCTCAAAATAATATTACGCTTTTGTCCCAAATAAATATATGTTTTTTCCCCCAGATAAAAATTACGATTTTGCCCTCAGTAAAAAAATGTTATTTTTCCCCGTTAAAAAAATTACGATTTCGCCCTCAGCTGAAAATTACGTTTTTCCCCCCTTCAAAATAAAATGACGCTTTTGCCCCAAACTCAAAAGCACGATTTTGCCCTCGGTTCAAAATAAAATTGTGCCTTTGCCTCCAGCTTAAAATTACGATTGCGCCCGTAGTTCAAATTTATATTACGATGTTACCCTAGGTGCAAAATTACGAATTTCTCCCTATTAAAATTTCAAATCCCCCCCCCCCCCCCGCCCCCCTTCAAATTTACAGTACTGCCATCACTTTGGCTTTTGGCAATTTACGATTTTACCCCAGTCAAAAAATAGAACTTTCCCTCAGTTAAAAATTACAATGTTGCCATTGTTTTAGTTTTTTTTATCAAAAATATAAAACGTTTTTTTTTAATTGGTTGACTCGATTTAGTTGTTTTTCGTGTCAATGAGCTGCTGCCTAACGCTCGCTCATTATTCGTCCACCGCCCCGCAACGCGGGCGGGGCATGCCTCCCATTGGCCAAAATGGGCGGCTCATTTTAATAACATTTTTTTTTCTTCCGTTTTGCCCCTAGCTCAAACTAAAATTACGCTTTTGTCTCCAGCTAAAAATTACGATTTTGCCTTCAAGTCAAAATTACGATTTCGTCTGCCACTCTCCCATTGGACCAACCAGTTTATTATTTTTTATCCATTTTAAAATTACGGTTTTGCCCCCCAGCTCAAAATAATATTACGCTTTTGTCCCAAATAAAATGACGTTTTTTCCCCCAGCTAAAAATTACGATTTTGCCCTCAGTAAAAAAATGTTATTTTTCCCCGTTAAAAAAATTACGATTTCGCCCTCAGCTGAAAATTACGTTTCTCCCCCCTTCAAAATAAAATGACGCTTTTGTCCCAAAGTCAAAATTATGATTTTGCCCTCGGTTCAAAATACAATTGTGCTTTTTCCTCCAGCTTAAAATTACGATTGTGCCCGTAGTTCAAATTTATATTACGCTGTTACCCTAGGTGCAAAATTACGAATGTGTCCCTATTAAAATTTCAAATCCACCCCCCCCCCTTCAAATTTACAGTACTGCCATGACTTTAGGTTTTGGCAATTTACGATTTTACCCCAGTCAAAAAATACAACTTTTCCCTCAGTTAAAAATTACAATGTTGCCATTGTTTTAGTTTTTTTTTTATCAAAAATATAAAAGTGTTATTTTTTATTGGTTGACTCGATTTAGTTGTTTTTCGTCTCAATGAGCTGCTGCCTAACACTCGCTCATTATTCGTCCACCGCCCCGCAACGCGGGCGGGCATCTAACTAGTAATTATACAAATTTCAAATTTGATGTATTATATTCATTTCTCACTAAAAATAGAGAAATTAGTTACGTGGCAAGAGGAAGTCCACAAGTGTACAAACAAAAATGGGCCATGCCCAGTCACACTCCTTCCTTACTAACTAAGAAAGTGCCATTTTTTTGAACTTTGTAACTAGAAATATCACATATGTGTTGATGTAAAATGATTAAAAGGTTATAAACTTACTTCTTTAACATTCAATACATTATATAGTCATTTATATGATTTAAGATTATAGTTTTAATTAAACAGACAAAAATCTTCTAATTAAAAAAAAAATCTATGACCATAATATGAACTATAGCATCAAGACACCCGACCCGACTTGTACCCAATACCAACTTTGTAATCCGGGATTACCATTTACCAATTTGATTGTCGCGGCCGTTTAGACCATGCGTAGTGGTAAGGGTGAATAATGCCCCTATCCTTGGGCGTTTTCCGCGATTGGTCAAGAAAAAGTGGGATACATCTGATTGGTCACCCAAAACCCATTTGAGCGTGTTATAAATAACGATGGAGGGGGGATTTCCGCCAGATCACGCCGGCGGGGGTGGGGCGGCGGCGTTTTTGGGCGTGTTTGGGGGGGATCACACCGTAAACATTGCCCACTACGTGTGGTCTTATTACGGGTGGTCTTATATTAGTTCTCAGATGATATATAATTTATGATATGTTTATAAAATATTAACAAATGTTTTATAAAATATAAACAAAAGTAAGAATCATGGTTGTAAAACAAGGTTTCCAAGGCCGAGTACTTCCAAAGTAGTCGCTACAAGGTAGGCTGCTGAGGCGACTTTCTTTGACTCCGCCTAATTACTCGGAGTCGGTCAAACGCGATCAACCTCGGCTAGAATTGGATCTAGTAGGTCAACTCGGGCCTAGTTTGACTTAAATAATAATATAACATAATTTCTATGCCTATCATATTAAAAAAATGAATATCATATTTTCACGTATTTTGTTATAAATATTAGTAAATTTGTGTTATTTGACATATATTTAATCTCCAAAAAATAATTTCTTTATAACTTAACATGTCCGAGTACTCTCCGCGTAGACCGAATACTCTCAACTCCCCGGTCGACCGACTTGGGAGCGCTTAGCGACTTTTGCAAACATGGTAAGAATACAACCAATTAAAAACAAGAATAATAACATCTACTACTACTACTACTATTATTATTAAAAAATCCAACGAGAAATTAGAGCAAATTGCCAAAATCGTCACTGAGGTTTGGGCATGATTGCTATTTTCATCCAAAATAACTTTTTTTTACAATATAGTCCTTCACTTTTTGGATTTTTTGTCATTTTCATTCAAACATCTAATTTCTTTTATTTTTTCTATCAAATATTTGGATGAAAATGACAAAAAATTCTAAAAGTGAAGTCTTATATTGTACAAAAAAAGTTGTTTTAGATGAAAATGACAAACATGCCCAAACCTCAGGAATGATTTTGGCAATTTACTCTAAGGTTTATTATTAAAAAATCTAACGAGAAATTAGACCTAAGGTAAGGTTTATAATAACTTTTTTTATTTGTTCCTATTAGGCTATGTATTGTCATAAAGCCCTTTTGGTGGCGTTATGCGACACGTGTCGTGTTACGTCACGTCACAGAGGAGCTTTATGGAGAGTTATATCACTAGAGACTGTAGTCAAAAAGCCCCAACCTCATCATTACTCAATTAATTAATTATTTTTTTAATTAATTTATAACTTTTTAAATTAAAAACCCTTACATTAAATAAAAAAAACATTAAATAAAAAACATTAAATAAATAAGTTTTCATAAAGTTATTTTACAAGTACTGAAACTGTCATATTTTTAAAGTTATAAATAAGAGAAAAACAAGTTTTAAAAACCAATTTTAGATATTTGAGAAAATGCAGGGACCAAATGTGTATAAACCAAAAACCTTCAAAATCAAATACCACCTCCTGTCTTCTTCTTCGATTTTCCGGCAAAAACAAACCAATACCGCCTCCTCTGTCTTCTTCTCCGATTTGCAGGGACCAAATGTGTATAAATAAAAAACTCTGAACAACCTTCACGCCGCTATGCAGATAGCGCTTTCATCCACAACCCACCCCATAGCGCGGCCTGTTATGGTGTGGCGGGAGCTATGGGGCGCCATCCACCACAAAAAATCCTCCATCATGCCCCACTACGGATGACCTTAAAAGCAACAGTTTCATATAAAAGCAAATAGTAGAGAGTAAACGTTAGTTTACAACCCTATGATCAGTTATTAAGTAAAATTATAAGTTCGTCAATTATATAAAACAATAATTGGTATAGGGGAAGGTTCAAATGAAAATCATTTTTATGCGAAAACTCGAAAACTAGCTAAAAAAATCCTAAAAAACACACCAAATTTTTTTTCTTACAACTTTTTTATTAAAAATCGCTAGTTTTTTTTATATATAAAGAAAAACTTAAAAAAAAAAGTTTTTTTTTGTAGTACACATGTGTAATAATACACATGTGTAGTACACATACACATGTGTAATATTACATGTGCACTACAAAATTTTTTTTCTTGTTTTGAAATTTTTTTATATAATTTAATTAGCGAAAATTGGTATGCAAAAAATAAATTTTGATACG
Source organism: Helianthus tuberosus (assembly GCA_030545235.1). Taxonomy (NCBI): domain Eukaryota; kingdom Viridiplantae; phylum Streptophyta; class Magnoliopsida; order Asterales; family Asteraceae; genus Helianthus; species Helianthus tuberosus. Next base: position 84,987,086 of record CM060367.1, read on the forward strand.
TTTTTTTGACTTTTTTAGTTAGTTTTCAAGTTTTTGCGATAACTAGTGGTTTTCATTTGAACCTTCCCCAAATTGGTATAATAAGTTCGACAATTTTATAAAACAATAATTTTAGGAAGTTGAAAATTGAGGAATACCATCGGCTTAAGAAAAGGGACTTTGCCACGTAGTAATGCCCTTTGTCCCCCATTTTAACCACTATGGAGTATTGATATCTCTTATGAATTTTAATTTTAATACAACTAGTTGATTTTTCGACCCCGCGTTGCGGCGGTGATTCAATGTCTGCAAAACGTGTGCCGACAACAGTAAGTGGATACTAAATATCAAAACATAGATAAAAATGACATAGTAACGTTAGTTACTCCGTTCTAAAAACGATTTTAAATAATCTAATATATAATAGTAGGACCCCACACGTCCTACACGTTGGAAATTCGGTTGTTTTTAGTTCAGTCATGACGTTACTAACACGTTAAAATATGGATGAGCTCGGTACCGGTAATGGCACCGAAAGTACCGAGCCCGAAAATCATCGAAATTAGGTACCAGCACCGAAAATGCTTGGTACTATACCGTATGGTATTGGAAGGTAAAAATAAGTAAATACAAGTATGGTGCTAGACCGGCGTCGAATCGAAAGTAACGATTCTGAAAACGTCAAAAGGTGGGTACTAAATTGGTACCGAAAATGATTTGGTATAGTAAATTTGGTACCGATACGATACCGGTTTGATTACATGATTTGATACCATTTGCTCATCAATAATTTAAATATCCAAGTTAATTTTAAATGTTACAATTCATTCATTACAGAAAAAGGCAAAAAAGAAAATGAAAGAAGTTGTGTGTATAAAACCTCATTCAAACGAAATACAATTTACTTACCACGTGTATGGAAAGCAATTTAAACGGTGCAATTATTTGCGTTGCTACATGGCATGAGCTCAAAGGTGATGTTAGGGATGAGCTTGGTACCGAAAACCCCCAAAAGTGGGTACCCGTACCGAATATACAAGACACGGGGGGGGGGGGGGGGGCACTCGTCCATTTCATTACCTCCTATTACTACTCCTCTTGTACTCGATGCTGAACCGCATGTCACTGCACCACCTCCAACTCATTCAGAATTTAATCGTTGCTCCGCATGTACCTGAGAATGAAGGACCCTCCAATGTCGAAGTTGAGAATCAACCTAGGTGGTCATCTAGGGCGAGAAGGCCCACTAATTTTGATGATTATGAAACCTACCTAGCTGAAGCCGTATCAGATGATGGAAAGTTTATCGATCCTACCTCTTACAATGAAGCCATTAGTAGTGATCAGTCTTCTGAATGGAAAAAGGCTATGATTGACAAGCTTGACTCCATGAAGGAAAATGACGTTTGGGACTTGGTTGAATTACCCGACGGTGTTAAATGTAACAACCTGACTTTTGAAAGTCAAAGTACAAGTCAAAGTCAAAGGAAGAAAAGATTGCTAATTAGAATATGAAATTCCTTGATTAATCATTGATTGTACTCTTTGACTGATAATCGACTCTCTAATTTAAGTTACTTTAGTTGTATTATGTGGAGTACATGTTAATAATCGCAGTTTAATCGCTAATCGACTTATCGCTAATCGCATCGCAACTCGAATGGTAGGTTATAGATATTGTTTTACGTGTGTGTGCCATTATATGTTACTTGTGCATGTTATGTTTATGTTGAGGTGATTTATCGCAAACGCAATCGCAACTCTATCGCAACGCAATCTCATCGCAAACTCGAGATTCAAGGATTGTATTTATGGTATTTAGTAGTTAGGTTATTTGTGTAACTAATGGGTAATACTATCACATCGCTTACTCGAAACGCATCGCAACGCTTAACGCACAAAACGAAACGTCGAAAACCAACTCACACCGCCATCCGATCGAATGACCATTCGATCGCATGGCCATCCGTTCGGATGACCATCCGATCGGAAGGCCGTCTGATTGAACCGCCACTCGATTCGCACACCTACACTACCTTTCCTCTTTTGGCAATCTATAAATAGCCGTCTCACATCACTGTTCATGATATGACAGATCTCTCATCCGACCAGCACGTTCCAGCCCTATTTTCTCTCGATTTCTCGCGATTCTTGTAAGTTTTCAACCCAAATCTTGTACATCTTTGATCTTCACACACTTCTTCATCTTTTTCACCATCAAATCTTCACTTTTAACCATGAAATCGGCTGATTTGGGGTGTTCTAGGATGATGTCATCATAGGGTTCTTATGAACTTCAAGATTTGACCTCATTCCACCAAGAACAACTCAGATCTAAGAGATTTCAACATGTTTAAACACTGATTTCACAATAAAACTAAACACTTTCGAGAGTAGAAGGATTGAAAGATGTTTTCATAACTTTCTTTCAACTCTTTTACACTCATGCACTCAAAACCGATAGAATCAGAGCTCATTCAGGCCTTCCACTCATTCTCTAGTGATGTGTCAGTCTGAGATCTGATTCCTATCAACGAGATGACCGACTAGCGGGTTGAACATGAACAACCGTCAAGAACAGTTAACTGGTCAGAATGAGGTGATTCCCGTCCGATCGGATAACTTGGACTTGAGAGATTTTCTGTTGTTTAACACGTTGTCATACCATCTCGATCAAACTGCAAACTTTCAGATTTAACAAATTTCAAAACGAGCAAGTCACTAAACGGACTGACGTCCGATCGGATTGCCATCCGATCGAACGACAATCCGATCGGACGACATGTAGTCTTCAACACTTGAACTTTTCACAAATTTCCAAAGGTTATCAAAACCAGCGAATGGCCATCCGATCGGATGACCATCTGGTCGAATGACCATTCTGCTGTGAACTGGTTCTCTAAGAAATATCTCACTTCAAACGGATCGCCATCCGAACGAACGACCATCCGACCGAACGACCTGAAAGGTAGAGATACTTCCTTGTTTTAAAAATGCTACAACGAAAACTTCAAAGCCATCATACACAAACACAGCCATCCCAAGCGAATGTGTAACACCCTTGCTTGTTTTATACAATATTTTATATAGGTTTCGTATAAATACATGTTTATACGATTACACATACGTATGACAATACGAGTTTACTAAAACTTTTACAATTTAAATTTTTGACAACATAATGTATATGAGTTCGTCGTTTAAAAGTTACGACGCAACGCAGTGCGGAAGCTTGTATCTTGGTCGTGTTTGGTTCTTCGTTGAGCTTGATCTTCGTCCGGGAATCCTTGACATTTACCTATGATCAAAACCAACTTAAAAGTTAGCTTTGGTAGTTAAATAACAAGTTTAAACAAGTTATATGGGTCAAACAAACAAAAATTAAACAATTTTCGAAATCAGGAGGGGCTAGACGCTACACCTAGCCCCTTTTTTGACAGCAAGTTGCTTAATTGCTGCTGCAAAATTCCCAGCCAACCCAAGTTTCACGAAAACGGACATAACTCATTCGTTATTGATCCGTTTTACACGATTCTTTTTCCTACGTGATCGTAATTTGATTCTCCATCATATGGAGTTAAAATCCGACATCCGGCTTAATAAATTTTGAGACTTTTATGCCTTCGGCTTATTACCTTTTTACAAAATTTTGACCCGTTTATCCATTTATCAAACAAACATATTTGTTTGATCATTATTTCACATGAACCTCTTCAATTCAATATTATCTACCATGCTAGGTTCTAATTGTGGGTTTCTTATATATTTTAACCCGTTTTCACATGTCTACTCATTGTGACCCGTTACGGGGTATTTAACACTTTTAAGCTTAAATCACGCTTCTTTTAGCTTACACCCTATCTCCGTTTTATACATATCCCAAGGACTCAATTTAACAAAACGCTTATTTCTAAACAACTTTTTAAGGTTGTTTTTCCCTATTTACCCCTCAAGGACTTTTTGGTCAATTTTAGTCCTTCATTTTGCGACGAAGGGCTTTCGCCAATAATTGACCATGATATCGCTTCTAACTACAAATACAAAATATGCGTACCTGGCTTGGATCAACATATTGACCCGTTTGATACCTTGCGTCCATAATATGCTAATTCATAGCACCGCTAAATCATAACCATTTTATCCTGTGCGCATAAGACTCGACAAGCACTTATTAGTCATTATTTGTCAAATGGTATCTACATTACCATTTGACCCGTTTGGTTTAAACGATTAAACACTTTGCGCGTCGGAAACCATATTCCGAATATTATCTTTATTGTATTCATAACTTAAGAATAAACACATATTCTATAAAAAGGTGTAAGTTTTACTTACCTTGCATCCGGTTATGCTCTTTTTCCGCGTACTCGAACCGTTTGACCCGCTTCTCTCTCAAGCCTTCATCTAGCTTGTCTAGAGTCAAACTATCATCATCACAATTCATAAGATGGTTAGATTAGTCATAATCATTTACGACTATTCCATCCTACGGGTTTTATGTCGAATTTATCATTCGATCATATCTTTGGTCATTTTGACTTTTTTTAGAAGTCAAAGTGCCTATTGACATATTCAAATGCACATTTGCTTCATTGAACTCACTTAGACATTTTCATCCGAACTCTTAACAATTCAAGTTTTTTGCACACAACTAGTAGTTAATATGATTTCTAGCATCCATAACATGGTTTTAATATCAACTTCTTCATATCATACAAAAACCCCTTTTTAAGTCATGTATGGACAATTACTCAAACTTACAATTTGTTCAAGTATCTTGATTTCATTATTCAATATGATGATTCTAAGCACAAATTTAACCTTAACTTCATCATATTATCAAAACCCACTTAGCTTGGTGTGGTAATTCTACCAAACACCTAAATCATAGCAATTTATTCTAAATCTTCACTTAGGGCTTGTTCCTAAGCAATCATACATCTCAAATTCAGCCATAACCTCTACGATTCATACATAGATTGCATCATGCAAAGTTAACAAATTTTCACAACTTCATGAATGTTAGAGATTCGACATACCTTACGATCCCCTTGAATTGGTGATCATTTATATGTATTCAATTTCGAGTTTGGCCTTCGATTGATCCTCCAATTTGAAGATTTTGTTGAGTTTTAGGGTTTGAGCCCCCATGGAACTCTCCTGGTCGATCTAGAACACGCACACACTTAGTGTCTGTGTGTTTTATTTTGTTTTTAATAAATAAACTTTTCCAATTATCTAACTTTGGTCCCTCATGTTTGGTTATTTATTAAGTAGGTTATAACCTACTTATTTCTAATCCATATTCCCTCTTATTAACCGGGTTAAACGTCCCTAGTTAACTTAGTGGTTCGGGGAAGTTGATGACTAGGTTTATTTGAAGCCCCGTTAATTCGGGCCCTTTATCCACTTTATTTTCCTCAAAAGGATTTGTTCAACTTTTATTTAATATTAGGCTTATTCATTTAAATCCTAGTTTTTATCGGGTTACTTTTACCACTTATGGTACTTTGCCCGTCTTTTAGTATTAACGTGGTTTGATTACCAAACCCGTTTTCGGGATGTTACAGAATGGTAAACCGACCGAATGGCCATCCGACCGGATGACCATCCGTCTGGATTACCATCCGTTCGGATGTCCCTTCGACACTCAGTCACTTCGCATCGTTTTACGCACTGTTTATCGCTTACGCTATCATTCTGTTCAGGCTAATCCCCCAGCGCTCCCTTCAATCCAAGAGAGTGTTTATTTACTAAACACAATCTGTGAGTATACTCGATCCCTTTTTGCTTTAAGCACTTTTGGTTTTTACATACGTTACTTATTCAAATCGCAATCGACACACAACGCAAACACTTTTATACGCAAACCGTTACTGCATGTTATACGTGTTACTCAATGAATGCTATGTTATGTTTACACAGTGATTGTTGCCTGACACCTTAGCAACGATAGTACTATAGTTTGGACTCAGCACCTGTCGTGGACATGGGTTGTTAAGGGGCTTTTCTCACATGTCACAGTGGTGATATGTGTTACGCATTCTACAAATCGCAGTCACATCTGTGCATATTTCATTGTCGATAACCTACCTGCTTCACATTATACATGTTACATGCTGGTTATGCGTAAATCGCTTTCACTACTATTATACTATCAAACTTGTATGCTCACCTTTACACTATGTGTATTGACTTTTATTTTAACGTACGCGACAGGTGTTTAGGATGCTTTTGCTTGTTAGCTGCCATGGAATCTAGCTAGGGGAGTCTAGAAACAAACTAAATAAAATCTGAGTTGTCGAAACAATTTATTTGTCTTTGAGATACTCTGCCTGTAATAACTGTTTTATTTTGATATGTTATGGTATGGGGCATAATGTTAAATATATGGTAATATAGTTATTATGGATTCTCCTGGATAATCTGTTTCGATCAGTGCCGCGCCCCGATATTTCCGCCATCGGTTGGGGTGTGACAGATTGGTATCAGAGCCATAACTATAGGGAATTAGGCAAGACTCGACCTAGTCCGGGTCGATGTCTTAGAAATGACCTAGTTTATAGTCTAAGTAGCAACATACCGACTTGTGCATACCCGTAGGGGTTTTGCACGAGCTTACTTGATACTTTCGCTCGAACTCGCTGTACACTACACTCTTGCGCGAACATCGCATACTACAGCTCCGCGCAAGATTAGCCTTTCCTAAGGCTGGCTACACATACAAACGGGGGATCTGGTTGAGATTAGGTGTGAAAACCGCAAACTCTCGACCAAATCGCTCATTCGACACGCTATTTTTACTATAAATAAGAGAATTTGCGTTGAATCAGGAGTGAAATCCATACTTCGACGCAAATTTCCTTATCCATCTCGTGATTCTGTCGCACAAATAGGAATGAAGTCGCTAAGGTAGGGGTGAAACCCAAATCTTGATGACTTGTTCCGCTCTACATTCTGGTTTTACAAAACTCTCACCAAAGTCTCGATGGATTCCAACGACTCGAGTTGAGCGAATAACCAAAAAGATGCGTGCCATTCACCGCATGTCGGTGATAGAGCACAGTCTATTAGGCCGAAGCGCGTACTTGACGTCCTTGAGAATAGTCGAACCACTTTGAGTAGTCAACGTTTATCAAGCCAATACAACCTCTCTTCGATTTTATGTGTTTCAATTCTGGAATTCATCGCCGCCGACTTTGAGACTTATCATTTTTATGTGAATTTTATGTGATATTATGTGTTTATATGCTTCGATTTTTGGTGATTTACTCGGTTTTTGCTGTTCGCTTTGATCAACACACACAACTCGCACTGCACATTTACCTCAAAACGCTAACAAATCGCTTGTGATCGCTACTCTCTATTCGCACTCGCAATACTCGATCGCTTTACGATGCTGTGAAAGATAGGTGAATACGTGCAATATGTGTAGGTCAATACGTGCAAAATATAGTGAATACGTGGACTATGTGCTTCCATGCTTACGTGGACTACGTGCTTATGTGATTATGTGCTTCTGTGGATTATGTGCCTACGTGATTGTGTGATTAGACGTGTTCCTGTGCTTTATATAAAGTAGCTTTTGGTGAAATCGCTAGACTATACTAGGGTTAATCGAAATTGTGTCTGAGTCCTGTGACGATGTCTGTTGCAGACAATGTCGTCATTTGGATCACACACTGCTCGCTCCGCCCACCGTAACCATGAGGACAAACGTATCGCTGCACTAGTCGCAAAGCAGATGGCGAAAGTCATTCCGCAAATTGTTAGCGAGCTGAACGAAAACGCTAGCAAGTCCTCTGAAGAATCCAGGACTGATTCTCCTAAAGCTACTTTTAGCTTCAAGCAAGTCAAAGCATGCGGTCCCAAAGAATTTACCGGAGAAGACGGGCCTACGACCATGTTTCAATGGTTTGATTCAATCGAAGTCACCCTGCGCCAAAGCGGCTGTCCGGAAAACCTTCGCACAGTTAACGCCACCGGCGTCTTCCAATCCAGGGCTCTGGATTGGTGGACTGCCGAAAGAAACAAACGAGGGAATGATGCAGCCTATGGGCTTACGTGGGATGAGTTGAAGGACATCATGATGAAGGAGTTCTGCCCTCCCCACGAGCTCCAAAAGCTGGAGGACGAGTTCTGGCACATCAAGCAGGATGGTGGCGACAACGCTGGTTTAACTGCTCGCTTCAAGCAGCTGAGTATCATCTGTCCGGGTCAAGTTACTACCTCCGAGATAACCATCAAGAAGTATATCCGTGCTCTGCCGGATTGTGTTGCTGACTTCGTCCAAGCTGCGAAGACGACGACTGTCAAGGAAACTTACCTGCTCGCTGTCGAGATCAACGACAAGCAAGTTAGGGCTTGTTACTTTGATAAAGCCTCCAAGAATCTTCACCAAGTTACCTCTACTTCCACCGCTGAAACCGCCGCATCGCAATCTTCAAGGTCCTCACGCCGCAAGAGAAAGAACAGCAACTCCAGCAACAAGAACTGTGCAGTAACTGCCGCTCCACTCCAAGCCGTGCCTGCCCAACCGCAACCTCAGAACCGCCAAGTAGTGGCTCCTGTGGCCAATGCACCGCCAACCAAGCGTGCATATACTGGCCCACACCCGCGCTGCTTTACTTGTACATATCATCACCCGGTTGGAAACGCATGCCGGTTTTGTGTTCACTGCAACCTGTACGGCCATTTCACCGCTAACTACCGTACCAGTCCTCGCCAAGCCCCAGCTCAAGCTCCTGCTCTACCAGCTCCGCAAGGGCAGCGAGCAGCTCCTGCTCACGCAAGAGCCTACTTTGCGTGTAGTGATCCCAACCACTTCGCAAACGTCTGCCCAAACTGTAACAACTTTCTCCAAAATTATTATTTCTTATTTTATTAATGTCCAATAGGAAACAATAATTGAGACCCCAAGTAATATAGCATGACCCATAAAATTTTCAGAACAATCGAAACTAGGATCAGGGCCCCCTAAAACTCAAGGGGGTAACCCTAATGGATAAATATCATCAAAACTCGTTGTAAATCAGGAAATTCGTCGAATGTTGACTCACCAGGGCTAAGTTAGACACGAGGCTACCCTAGCCTAAAAGTGGGGCCGTCGCGCCACGCTCCAGGACCAGGTAGGTCTAGCGCGCCACGTGACAGGGACCATTTTTCAGTATATATATCAGGGGTTTGGCACTTGCATGGTGGTGTTATTACGACGGAAAATTTCATTACGTACGTTTAGTTATACCAGTTTCTTTCAAAAACAATCAAGTCACGACCCTCTGCTGCAACAACAGGGTAATAACTCGATCACTGCTACGATACAATGTCCGATCGATTGAAACCGATCCGATGGATGTTTAAGTGCTGCCCGAATACGGGCTATACTTTGTCATTCGTCGTGAGGGTTTTGATTTCGTGAGCTTATCGTAAATGTTGTATTAAGTTACTGACCTAGTTTCGTGTGCATTGTTATTTACCTAGGTTACAAGATTTAATCAGTAGGCAAGGTTATGTCCAGTTAAACTTGCAATGTGAGTCATTCTCCTTTTTACCAAACTATTTAAACCCTATTTATTTTTAAAGTTAGAATTACAGGGATTAAGTCTTTGTAATCTTCAATTACTGCCGGTATATGGGGTTTTATATACATTACTTGATACCCGTCATCATTGGACAACGGGTTAGCCAATGGGTGATCTGACCATAGTCACAGATACTCACAGATACGGTCGAGTGACAAATACCGATTTGGGGTAATTGGTTGATAGAAACAATATAATCACCCTTAATACTGTATATTATAACAATGTGTCTTTTGTGCAAATTGAATGACTCGCCATTATTTCCCCGCTGATAAAATATTTTTAAACATGTTTCAGGTGATCTGCTGTGATCCAGGGAAAAGTGCCATGTAGCACTACAAGCTTGAAGAAGTGGCTCAATAAAATAAATAAATATGTTTTGTAAAACAGGGAATTTCCTCTTGAAATTTCCTTTACTGTAAAATTTTGGGGTTTGTCCCAAACTATGAAATAAAATAAATTGGGCATTTTCAAGTTTAAACGATCCTGTTAATATTTCCGCTGCCAAATTAAATACAAATACCACGGGTTTCTGTCCCGCGGCCTCTGGACCGGGTAACACCGGGCCGGGGGTCGTGACAGAAAAAGATGGTATCAGAGCCACTGATTTAAGCCAATTAAGTATTTAGAAATACTTAATTTTCTGGTTACCATTATGTGATTTTGTGAAAAGTTAATTTGCAATAAATAAAATTTTAACTTAGAATTGTGTGTGTTTCTTCATGTGTGCTAACAGCATGAATGAACTATCGGAGGCACTCCGAAACTTTACCATCCATAGCACTGATATGGATACCACCGGCACCGGCACCTTAGCTGGCTATCAGGCTGATACCGAAGAGCCAATAGTATTCCAGGCCCAGCCGCAAGAGAAACAAAAGCGGAAAAAGTGGAGTAGAATTTTGGACTGGAAACGTGGGCGTAGGAAGAAACCAGCTGCACAGAAGGTTAAAAAGACCGAGGATCCGAAGGATAAAGGGAAAGGAAAAGAGATCGGGGAAAGTTCTGGGCAAGCTCAGGAAATGCCACCGTGGGAGGAGCTGGATCGCAAACTGGCAAATTGTGATCTCATCAGACCTGCCGATTAAAACCTCTTCAATTACCCCGCTAAATCCCAACTCCCAGTTAAATTGGAACCCGCTATCCCAGATCCTATTGTCAACCCCCAACCTGTTATCGGCCAACTGGAAGAATTGTGGACAAGCGACTGGAAATTTCAAAACTTCATGAATAACCCCAATGCCTATTTTCCCCAGTTTGACCCTGAGCCTGCACCAAACCCACCTATGAGCACAGAAAACTTGGCTGAGCTCCGTCACTACGGCGAGGAACTGGTGGACGCAGGGAATCGAATCCGGGAAGTGGGAGAACAGATCTCCTGGAAGTACGACGAGAGGGAACGTCGTTTTTGAAAAGTCAGCTGACGGTGGTGTGGTTGTGTGACTGTGTGTTTGTATATTAATAATAATAATAATAATAATAATAATAATAAAATAATAATAATAAAAATATAATCATGTAAAATAACTTAAAAATAAAACTTTTGTAATAAAACTAGTGTGTATTGATGCATACTACTATATAAAATATAAACGTCGCAAAGTCGACAATTTTGGCTATACGTGTTGACATGGTTATGTGTGATTGCTTTATTACGTTGGTGGTTATTTATTTTGTACCAATAACTTATATATATATATATATATATATATATATATATATATTGTTAATTATCAGACGGAACATGCTGTTAATGAACCAGTTAACGAAGTTAACCAATCCCAGCAAAACAATGAGGATCACTTTCTTAATAGGCAAGATATAGAAAACATCGTTGCTCAGGGAATAGCCAATGCTATCCCGACAATCGTCGCTGCTGTTAAAAGTCCTGTTGAACCTTCCCAAGCCAACCCTAGTAAACGCACTCGCGACGATAATTTCAGTAACAGTGTTAACGGAGGCGGCAATAATGACAACGTGATTCAAGCCCCGATACTTAAGAAAATGAAAGTTGCAACACCTGGTTGCATTTATAAAGAATTTCTTGCCTGTAAACCTGTTGAATTTGCAGGCAATGAAGGGGCAACTGCAGCACTACGTTGGTTGGAGAAAACCGAAGCAGTAATTAAAATAAGTAAATGTGCCGAGGAGGATAAGGTCATGTATGCTTCTCACCTTTTTAAGGAAGAGGCATTAGAATGGTGGAACACGGTACTGCAAGCCAAAGGAAGTGACATGGCTTATGCCATGAGTTGGGAAGAATTTAAGCGTCTAGTAGAAAGGAAATTCTGCCCCGATTATGAGAAAGAACAAAAGGCAAATAAGTTCCTGAGCCACCGAATGGTGGATGTTGATTATCGAGGGTATACTTCGAAATTCTTCGAATATGCCAGAATTGTGCCAACTCTGGCCTCGCCAGAACCGGTACTTATTTCTCTCTACATTTGGGGTTTAATTAGCGAGATTCGGGATATCGTCAAGGCTGCGAGACCCCGCACAATTGACGATGCGGTAGAATTAGCTAACAGGACAGACGGACTGGTGCGTACGCGAGAAGAAAACAGAAAGAAGGAATTGGCTCAGAAAATTACCCAAGGATTTCGTGGGAGTAATACTAGTGGCAACTTCAAGAAAAGAGGAACTGGGCAATCTTCCACCCCGCCATTCTGCAGAAACTGTAAAAAGAAACATTTTGGAAAATGTAATGAAATCTGCAACTTCTGCAAAGCTTTGGGGCATCGAGATGAGGAATGCAGGAAGAAAACAAGGATCTGCTACAATTGTGGCGAAGCTGGACATTTGAGACCATAATGTCCTAAACTAGTCAAACCAGCTGACAACAAGGCCAAACCTGGGGAAGGAGCTACGAGGAAGAATGTAAGAGCCTTCCAGTTGACTACGCAGGAAGCAGATCTAATCCCTGATGTGATAGCTGGTACGTTCCTAGTTCACAACGTTTATGCGAAAGTATTGTTTGACTTTGGTGCAAACCAAAGTTTTATAAATACTTCGTTCTACCAAGCTCTTAACCTACCTTTAACTAAACTTAGGCAAATTTATACAGTAGAAACGGCAGATGGAAATTCTGTTAGCATAGATACAGTTTTGCAAAAAGGAAATATAGAACTTTCAGGTCATAAATTTTCTGCAAACCTGTTACCTATGAATTTAGCGGGATTCGATGTCGTATTAGGAATGGATTGGTTAGTAGCCAACCATGCTCAAATCCTCTGTGATAAGAATTCCATAGAAATTCGTGCACCTGCAGGAGAAGTAATTATGATTACAGGGGATAAGCCGTAAACCAATGAAGTTCATTTCCGTAATGAAAGTTGCTAGTTATGAACGAAAGCAAGGATTAGTGTATATGATTTCAGTAATCATTAACGCTAAAGGTAAGGAACTTAAGGAAATTCCTGTAGTATCAGAATACCCGGATGTATTCCCGGAAGAACTACCAGGATTGCCACCAGATAGGAAAGTAGAATTTAGAATTCATCTAATTCCTGAAACTACACCAATAGCTAAGGCACCTTATCGATTAGCACCCACTGAAATGTTAGAACTGAAAAAGCAGTTAGATGAATTGCTCAGTAAAGGATTTATTCAACCTAGTTCATCCCCTTGGGGAGCCCCGGTGCTATTTGTACAGAAGAAAGATGGTTCCATGCGAATGTGTATAGATTATAGGGAGCTGAATAAGGTTACAATTAAGAATCGATACCCATTACCTAGGATTGATGATCTTTTTGATCAACTTAAGGGGGCTAGATATTTTCCTAAGATAGATTTACGCTCCGGATACCATCAGTTGAAAGTACAAGAAGACATACCTAAAACCGCTTTCAGAACTAGGTATGGTCACTATGAGTTTACAGTTATGCCTTTTGGGCTAACAAATGCTCCTGCAGCATTTATGGACATGATGAATAGGATCTGTAAACCGTATTTGGATAAATTCGTAATTGTCTTCATTGACGATATACTTATTTATTCCAAAAGTCAGGACGAGCATTGTGAACATCTACATTCACTCTTAACCCTGTTAAGAAAGGAAAAGCTTTATGCCAAATTCTCAAAGTGTGAATTTTGGCTACAGGAGGTGTAATTCTTAGGTCACATGGTGAATCACGAAGGTATTCACGTAGATCCCTCCAAGATAGAAGTGATCACCCAATGGAAGGTCCCGCAATCAGCTATGGAAGTTAGAAGTTTTCTAGGGTTAGCTGGATACTATAGACGATTCATTAAGGATTTTTCCAAAATAGTAGTGCTATTAACTAAGTTAACCTGTAAAATAGTTAAGTTTGAATGAGGACCTAGGCAAGAAGAAGCCTTTAGGATTTTAAAGCAAAGGTTAACAAACGCCCTGATTCTTACCTTACCGGAAGGAACAGAAGATTTTGAAGTTTACTGTGACGCTTCTAAGCTAGGATTAGGATGTGTGCTAATGCAACGCAAAAAGGTAATTGCATATGCCTCAAGGAAATTGAAAAAGCACGAGGAAAATTATACGACACATGACTTAGAGCTAGGATCGATAATTTTTGCCCTTAAGATTTGGAGACACTATCTGTATGGAAGTAAGTTTACCATTTATACAGATCATAAAAGCTTAAAGTACATATTTGGGTAAAAATAATTGAATATGAGGCAAAGGAGATGGATGGAAATTCTAAGTGATTACGACTGTGATATTCAATACCACGAAGGAAAAGTAAATGTAGTCGCGGATGCCCTAAGTCGTAAGTATCATGAAAAGCAAAAACGAGTTCGTGCTCTTAGATTAAATCTAAAGTTAGATTTAATGGAACAACTGAAGAATGTTCAAGCAACAGCAATTGAGGATGATACTGAAGGAATGAAAGGAAGAATAAAGGAATTGGAGCAAGGAACTGATGGAATTTGGAAATTCCACAAGAAAAGGATTTGGGTACCTAAGCAAGGAGAGTTAAGAAATAAGATTTTAGAGGAAGCCCATAAATCTAGATATACCATGCACCCAGGAAATAATAAGATGTACCAAGACTTAAGAAATAATTTCTGGTGGACAGGAATGAAAAAGGACATAGCTAGATATGTATCTAAGTGTCTAACTTGTTCGCAAGTTAAAGCAGAACACCAGAAACCTGCAGGGTTACTCCAACAGTTAGAAATGCCTGTATGGAAATGGGAACTAATAACAATGGACTTTGTTACTAAGTTACCCAAAACCAGGAAAGGTAACGACGCGATTTGGGTAATTGTGGATCGATTAACCAAATCAGCTCATTTTCTACCCATGAAGGAAACTTTCAGTATGGAAAGATTAGCCAAGCTGTACGTAGACGAGGTAGTATCCTTACATGGAGTTCCACTCTCTATTGTATCAGATAGAGATAGTCGTTTCACTTCACATTTCTGGACAAGTTTTCAAGAAGCAATGGGGACACGTTTGAATTTAAGTACTGCATACCATCCCCAAACAGACGGGCAAAGTGAAAGGACGATTCAAACCCTGGATAATCACCTACCCTTAATTGAATTCTCCTATAACAATAGTTATCATTCAAGCATCGAAGTTGCCCCGTTCGAAGCACTGTATGGACGAAAGTGTAGAACTCCAGTTTGATGGGCAGAAATAGGAGAAAGCCAATTATCAGGTCCCGAAATTGTACAGGAAACCACTGATAAGATAACTCAAATCAAAGAAAGACTAAAGACGGCTCGAGATCGATAGAAAAGTTATGCAGACAATCGACGCAAGCCGCTGGAATTTCAAGTTGGAGATAAGGTACTCTTGAAAGTTTCTCCTTGGAAAGGGGTAGTTCGATTCGGAAAGAGAGGAAAGCTAGGTCCAAGGTACATAGGACCATTCCCAGTAATCCAGCGAATAGGACCAGTTGCCTATCGCTTACAACTACCAGAAGAGCTAGCCGGGGTACATGACGTATTTCATGTATCCAACCTCAAGAAATGTCTATCTGACGAATCCCTGGTAGTACCTCTCCAAGACATAGAGGTAAATGAAAAATTAAAATTTGTGGAAAAACCACTTCAGATAGAAGATAGAAAGGTCAAGTTTCTCAAGCACAAAAGACTAGTACTGGTCAAAGTCAAATGGGATTCAAAGAGAGGACCTGAGTACACTTGGGAACTGGAATCCGAGATGAAACGAAAATATCCCTACTTGTTCCAGTAAATCTCGAGGACGAGATTTTAAATAAGGTGGGGAGGATGTAACAACTCTCGCCAAAATTATTATTTCTTATTTTATTAATGTCCAATAGGAAACCCTAATTGAGACCCCCAAGTAATATAGCATGACCCATAAAATTTTTAGAACAATCGAAACTAGGATCAGGGCCCCCTAAAACTCAAGGGGGGCAACCCTAATGGATAATTATCATCAAAACTCGTTGTAAATCAGGAAATTCATCGAATGTTGACTCACCAGGGCTAAGTTAGACACGAGGCTACCCTAGCCTAAAAGTGGAGCCGTCGCGCCACGCGTCAGGACCAGGTGGGTCTGGCGCGCCACGCGACAGGGACCATTTTTCAGTATATATATCAGGGGTTTGGCACTTGCATGGTGGTGTTATTACGACGGAAAATTTCATTACGTACGTTTAGTTATACCCGTTTCTTTCAAAAACAATCAAGTCTCGACCCTCTGCTGTGACAACAGGGTAATAACTCGATCATTGCTACGATGCAATGTCCGATCGATTGAAACCGATCCGATGGATGTTTAAGTGCTGCCCGAATATGGGCTATACTTTGTCATTCGTCGTGAGGGTTTTGATTTCGTGAGCTTATCGTAAATGTTGTATTAAGTTACTGACCTAGTTCCGTGTGCATTGTTATTTACCTAGGTTACAAGATTTAATCAGTAGGCAAGGTTATGTCCAGTTAAACTTGCAATGTGAGTCATTCTCCTTTTTACCAAACTGTTTCCAAAACCCTATTTATTTTCAAAGTTATAATTACAGGGATTAAGTCTTTGTAATCTTCAATTACTGCCGGTATATGGGGTTTTGTATACATTACTTGATACCCGTCGCCATTGGACAAGGGGTTAGCCAATGGGTGATCTGACCATAGTCACAGATACGGTCGAGTGACAAATACCGATTTGGGGTAATTGGTTGATAGAAACAATATAATCACCCTTAATACTGTATATTATAACAATGTGTCTTTTGTGCAAATTGAATGACTCGCCAGTATTTCCCCGCTGATAAAATATTTTTAAAGATGTTTCAGGTGATCTGCTGTGATCCAGGGAAAAGTGCCATGTAGCACTACAAGCTTGAAGAAGTGGCTCAATAAAATAAATAAATATGTTTTGTAAAACAGGGAATTTCCTCTTGAAATTTCTTTTATTGTAAAATTTTGGGGTTTGTCCCAAACTATGAAATAAAATAAATTGGGCATTTTCAAGTTTAAACGATCCTGTTAATATTTCCGCTGCCAAATTAAATACAAATACCATGGGTTTCTGTCCCGCGGCCTCTGGACCGGGTAACACCGGGTCGGGGGTCGTGACAGAAACAGAGTGGTGAAGCAAGAGCTACAACAGCAGCAGCAACAGCCAGCACCGCAATAGCACGAATAGCAACAGCAGCAGTAGCCATCTCAGCAAGCAGCCTGTGGGCGAGTCTTCAACATCAACGCTCGTCAGGCTCAGGCGGACAACAACGTGGTTAATGGTACGTTTCTCATAAACGGTATATATGCTTCGTGTTTGTTTGATACTCGAGCCGATAACTGTTTTGTATCGTTCGAATTCGAAAGGCTCCTAAACCGTAAACGCGTTAACATCCCATCAACATTCAACGTAGAAGTTACCACTGGAAGAACCGTCACTGTTAGTTCCGTTCTGCATGATTGTACCCTCGAACTCAATAGTCACGTTTTCCCGATCAATCCCATCCCGATGCAGCTTGCTAGCTTTAATGTCATAGTAGGTATGGATTTCCTTCGGGAAAATTATGCTGAAATTGTTTGCTTCGATAAGATGATTCATTTCTCTCTCGCGAACGGTGATCAATTGTGTGTTTATGGCGAAGTCGCTTCGAAGAAATTACAACTCATGTCATGTGTCCAAGCTAGCAAGTATCTCCACAAGGAATACCAAGCTTTCTTGGCACACATTGTAGTAGCGGAGGAAAAGGAAGTTAAGGCAATAGACAAGGTGCCTGTGGTTCGTGATTTTCCTCGTGTTTTCCCCGACGACCTACCTGGTTTACCGCCCACTCGTGATATCGATTTTCGAATCGACCTCATTCCTGGAGCAAACCCTGTTGCTAGAGTGCCTTATCGTCTCGCCCCTTCTGAAATGCGCGAACTCTCGAGTCAATTCCAGGAACTGCTTGATAAAGGCTTCATTCACCCTAGCACCTCTCCTTGGGGCGCGCCTGTCCTTTTCGTTAAAAAGGACAGATCGTTCCAGATGTGCATTGACTACAGGGAATTGGATAAGCTTACTATCAAGAATTGCTATCCCTTGCCTCGAATCGATGATTTGTTTGACCAGTTACAAGGTGCTACATGTTTCTCGAAGATCGACCTACGTTTAGGCTATCACCAATTACGAATTAAGGAGGAAGATATACCCAAAACCGCTTTTCGAACCCGATACGGTCACTACGAGTTTGTTGTTATGCCATTTGGTTTGACCAATGCCCCCGCAGTTTTTATGGATCTAATGAATCGCGTGTGTAAACCCTTTCTCGACCACTTCGTCATTGTGTTTATCGATGATATCCTGATCTATTCCAAGACAAAAACCGAACACGCGCAACATCTACATTTGGTTCTTGAGTTACTCCAGGGAAACTGTCTCTATGCCAAGTTCTCCAAGTGTGAATTCTGGCTTGAGGAGGTTCAATTCCTCGGTCACATCGTCAATAATCAAGGAATTCATGTCGATCCTGTGAAGATCAAAGCTGTTAAGAGTTGGGTCACACCAAGGAACACGTCCGAAGTTCGTTCTTTTCTCGAATTGGCGGGTTACTATCGTCGATTCATCGCTGATTTCTCGAAAATCGCTGTACCGCTTACCTCGCTCACGCACAAGGACAAACTTTTTGTTTGGGGAACTGAACAAGAGGAAGCCTTTCAAACTCTCAAAGCTATGCTTTGCAATGCTCCTGTGCTCTTGCTACCTGATGGAAACGATGATTTCGTAGTCTACTGCGAAGCCTCTAACCTCGGTCTTGGTTGTGTTCTTATGCAACGGGACAAGGTTATCGCGTATGCTTCTCGACCGCTCAAGATCCACGAGAAGAACTATACAACCTCCGATCTCGAGCTTGGTGCAGTTGTTTTTGCGTTGAAGATTTCGCGACACTACCTTTACAGTACCAAGTGTAAGGTCTTCACCGACCATAAGAGCCTACAACACATCTTTAACCAGAAAGAGCTGAATATGCGACAACGCCGATGAGTTGAACTCCTCAACGATTACGACTGTGAGATTCGTTACCATCCAAGCGAAGAAAACGTCGTTGCTGATGCTCTCAGTCGACGAAGCTATTTGCATAGCGTTCGTAATACCCAAGCCCAGCACAATCTCGAAGTTCTTATCCGTGACGCCCAACATGCTTGTTTTACCGAACGCACTTTGAAGAAAGAAAGGATCATCAACAATGGCGAGCAACTTGTGAATAAATCGAATGTTATATTCCATTATCTAGACTGAATTTGGATTCCCAAGCGTACCAATTTGCGACAGATTCTGCTAGACGAAGCCCACAAATCCCGGTATTCCATTCATCCCGGTGCTGATAAAATGTATCAGGACATGCGCTACAAGTACTGGTGGCCAGGCATGAAAAGGGATATCGCTATCTACGTTTCGAAATGCCTGACTTGTTCGAAAGTCAAGGCTGAGCATCAATGCCCCTCTAGCTTACTTGTCCAACCCGAAATCCCTATGGGGAAATGGGAGAGTATAGCTATGGATTTTATAAAGAAACTTCCACGCACGCCATCAGGTCACGACAGCATCTGGGTTATTGTTGACCGCCTTACCAAATCCGCTCACTTTCTATCGATACAGGAAGACTATAAGGTAGAACGATTAGCTCGAATCTATACCGACGAAGTTATTTGTCGACACGGGACACCTCGTGACATCATCTATGACCGCGATGGTTGATTCACCTCGCGTCTTTGGGAAATGTTTCAATCTGCTCTCGGTACTACTCTCAATCTTTGTACTGCTTTCCATCCCCAGACCGACGGTTAGACTGAACGCAGGATTCGTACCCTCGAAGACATACTTCGCTCGTGTGTTATAGATTTCGGTGGTAATTGGGATTCGCATTTACCTTTAGTCGAATTCTCATACAGTAACAGTTATCACTCTAGCATCCAAATGGCACCATTTGAGGCATTATACGGAAGAAAATGTCAATCGCCTATTGTATGGCACGAGATCGGGGATGCGTAAATTACCGGTCCTGAGCTGTTGCAAGAAACGACTTACAAAATCCTCCAAATTCGAGACAATCTACTGAAAGCTCGGAGTCGTCAGAAAAGTTACGCCGATAGACGCCGCAAGCCCCTTGAATTTGAAGTTGGTGATCACGTACTCCTAAAGGTTGCACCTTGGAAGGGGGTAATCAGATTCGGTAAGAAAGGAAAGCTCGTGCCTCGATATGTTGGACCCTTAAAAATTCCGAAAAGGATTGGCAAAGTGGCCTACAGACTCGAACTACCGGAGGAACTTAGTAATGCCCACCCGACTTTCCATGTTTCGAACCTCAAAAAGTGTCTAGCCGACCAGGAATTACATGTCCCTCTTGAGGATCTACAAGTGAACGAAACATTACACTTCGTGGAGAAGCCTGTCGAGATCATGGGCCGAGAAACCAAGGTACTTCGACGCTCACGCATTCCCATTGTGAAGGTTCGCTGGGAAGGCAAACGCAACGCCGAGTTCACCTGGGAACTCGAAAGTGACATGAAGGCGAAGTATCCGCAACTGTTTGTTATGCCTGCTTCATAAATTTCGGGACGAAATTTCCAAAAGTAGGGGAGGCTATAACAACCCGACTTTTGAAAGTCAAAGTACAAGTCAAAGTCAAAGTCAAAGGAAGAAAAGATTGCTAATTGGAATCTGACATTCCTTGATTAATCATTGATTGTACTCTTTGACTCATAATCGACTCTCTAATTTAAGTTACTTTAGTTGTAATATGTGGAGTAGATGTTAATAATCACAGTTTAATCGCTAATCGACTTATCGCTAATCGCATCACTATCGCATCGCAACTTGAATGGTAGGTTATAGATATTGTTTTACGTGTGTGTGCTATTATATGTTACTTGTGCGTGTTATGTTTATGTTGAGGTGATTTATCGCAATCGCAACTCTATCGCAACGCAATCTCATCTCAAAATCGAGATTCAAGGATTGTATTTATGGTATTTAATAGTTAGGTTATTTGTATAACTAATGGGTAATACTATCGCATCGCTTACTTGAAACGCATCGCAAAACTTAACGCACAAAACGAAACGTCGAAAACTAACTCACACCGCCATCTGATCGAATGACCATTCGATCGAATGGTCATCCATTCAGATAACCATCCGATCGGATGGCCGTCCGATCGAACTGCCACTCGATTCACACACCTACACTGTTCATGATGTGACAGCTCTCTCATCCGACCAGCACGTTCCAGCCCTCTTTTCTCTCGATTTCTCGCGATTCTTGTACCCAAATCTTGGACATCTTTGATCTTCACACACTTCTTCATCTTTTTCACCATCAAATCTTCACTTTTAACCATGAAATCGGCTGATTTGGGGTGTTCTAGGATGATGTCATCATGGGGTTCTTAAGAACTTTAAGATTTGACCTCATTCCACCAAGAACAACTCAGATCTAAAGGATTTCAACATGTTTAAACACTGATTTCACAATAAAACTAAACACTTTCGAGAGTAGAAGGATTGAAAGATGTTTTCATAACTTTCTTTCAACTCTTTTACACTCATGCACTCAAAACTGATAGAATTAGAGCTCATTCAGGCCTTCCACTCATTCTCTAGTGATGTGTCAGTCTGACATCTGATTCCTATCAATGAGATGACTGACTAGCGGGTTGAACATGAACAACCGTCAAGAACAGTTAACTGGTCAGAATGGGGTGATTCCCGTCCGATCGGATAACTTGGACTTGAGGGATTTTCCGTTGTTTAACACGTTGTCATACCATCTCGATCAAACCACAAACGTTCAGACTTAACAAATTTCAAAACGAGCAAGTCGCTGAACGGACTGCCATCCGATCGAACGACAATCCGATCGGATGACATGTGGTCTTCAACACTTGAACTTTTCACAAATTTCCAAAGATTATCAAAACCAGCGAATGGCCATCCGATCGGATGAGCATCCGGTTGAATGACCATTTTGCTGTGAACTGGGTCTCTAAGAAATATCTCACTTGGAAGGGATCGCCATCCGAACGAAGGGCCATCCGACCGAACGACCTGAAAGGTAGAGATACTTCCTTGTTTTAAAAATGCTACAACGAAAACTTCAAAGCCATCATACATAAATACATCCATCCCAAGCGAATGGCAAACAGACCGAATGGCCATCCGACCGGATGACCATCCGTTCGGATGTCCCTTCGACACTCAGTCACTTCGCATCGTTTTACGCATTGTTTATCGCTTACGCTATCGTTCTGTTCAGGTTAATCCCCCAGCGATCCCTTCAATCCAAGAGAGTGTTTATTTACTAAACACAATCTGTGAGTATACTCGATCCCTTTTTGCTTTAAGCAGTTTTGGGTGTTACATACGTTACTTATTCAAATCGAAATCGACACACAACGCAAACACTTTTATACGCTAACCGTTACTGCATGTTATACGTGTTACTCAATGAATGCTGGTATGTTATGTTTACACACTGATTGTTGCTTGACACCTTAGCAACGATAGTACTATAGTTTGGACTCAGCACCAGTCGTGGACATGGGTTGTTAAGGGGCTTTTCTCACATGTCACAGTGGTGATATGTGTTGCGCATTCTACAACTCGCAGTCACGTCAGTGCATATTTCATTGTCGATAACCTACCTGCTTCACATTATACATGTTATGTCACATCCTGATATTTACACGTATTACCAGTGGGCCCGGTGGGGAGTATTGTGACGTAGTTGATATCATCATAGACAATTTACCCCAGTTTAATACACAGCGGAAGTCAAAAGATAAAAACATTACAACCCGAATAAAAGTAATATCAAAGTTTTACAACAGAATGTAAAAGATCCACAGGCGGATCAAGTTAAAAGGAACATTGTTCAACAGATTTACAACATCTAAGCTTGCAAGACTCTTTATTGATGCTAGGAGTAGCCAACCTATTCCGTTTAGTACCTGCACTTAGCCTTTTTGGAAAATACGTCAATTTACACTGGTAAATACAATTAACCGACTCATTTTGAAAATGTTTAAGAAAATTGATTTGAATGCACACGACACAAAATATCTTTTATAACTTGGGACAATTATTTAAAAATAATCTTGTATACAGATTTAAATGTTTGCCGTCTGTCAGGGCCGGTTAGAAGAGCCGGACGAGATTAACTGACACACCACAGGTATAATACCCACAAGCAATTTTCCTTATTGTGGGGTACCTTTTATACATACGCAACTGTCAGGTGTATGTCTACACCCCATGCTTAAGTCATGGCCATTTCAATGAATGAGCCGAGGATATCCAGGACATGGTCATTAACCCCCCAAAAGCCATATACCAAACAAAATAGATTAAAACGAGTTATGCAATTATATTAATCACAATCCGATTTAAAAAATTACATACCCGACCAAGCGGTATTATTATAATACCGTATCCCAAGCCCGTATAACGGAAAATAAGTTAAAAGTATTTACCTGAGCAAGTATAAATCTCAATTAGCGAGTGCAAGTATCTTTTACTGGTCTCCTAATCTGGAACGAAGGTTTTAATAACCAATTAGATTCCTAACGGGTCTTAATTAAGCCTAAACTTAGACCGGTTAGTTTTAAAAGAAGATATACGGTTCAAACGCACGATTAAGCGAAGACCGGATTAGAACGTGGTTTAGACCCGACAAGTTTGAAGACTTGTATAATGTGGGTAAACTAAACACATTCTGGATTTTGAGATTAAAATGATAAGGTTTGACCCGTTTCGGCTAATTTATGCAAACTAGTTGCCTGACACCTTAGCAACGATAGTACTATAGTTTGGACTCAGCACCTGTCGTGGACATGGGTTGTTAAGGGGATTTTCTCACATGTCATAGTGGTGATATGTGTTGCGCATTCTATAACTCGCAGTCACGTCAGTGCATATTTCATTGTCGATAACCTACCTGCTTCACATTATACATGTTATGTCACACCCCGATATTTACACGTATTACCGGTGGGCCTGGTGGGGAGTATTGTGACGTAGTTGATATCATCATAGACAATTTACCACCGTTTAATACACAGCGGAAGTCGAAAGATAAAAACATTACAACTCGAATAAAAGTAATATCAAAGTATTACAACGGAATGTAAAAGATCCACAGGTGGATCAAGTTAAAAGGAACATTGTTCAACAGATTTACAACATCTAAGCTTGCAAGACTCTTTATTGATGCTAGGAGTAGCCAGCCTATTCCGTTTAGTACCTGCACTTAGCCTTTTTGGAAAATACGTCAGTTTACACTGGTAAATACAATTAACCGACTCGTTTTCAAAATGTTTAAGAAAATTGATTTGAATGCACACGGCACAAAATATCTTTTATAACTTGGGACAATTATTTAAAAATAATCTTGTATACAGATTTAAATGTTTGCCGTCTGTCAGGGTCGGTTAGAAGAGCCAGACGAGATTAACTGACACACCACATGTATAATACCCACAAGGAATTTTCCTTATTGTGGGGTACCTTTTATACATACGCAACTGTCAGGTGTATGCCTACACCCCGTGCTTAAGTCGTGGCCATTTCAATGAATGAGCCGAGGATATCCAGGACATGGTCATTAACCCCCCAAAAGCCATATACCAAACAAAACAGATTAAAGCGAGTTATGCAATTATATTAATCACAATTCGATTTAAACATTTACATACCCGACCAAGCGGTATTATTATAATACCGTATCCCAAGCCCGTATAACGGAAAATAAGTTAAAAGTATTTACCTGAGCAAGTATAAATCTCAATTAGCGAGTGCAAGTATCTTTTACTGGTCTCCTAATCTGGAACGAAGGTTTTAATAACCTATTAGATTCCTAACGGGTCTTAATTAAGCCTAAACTTAGACCGGTTAGTTTTAAAAGAAGATATACGGTTCAAACGCACGATTAAGCGAAGACCGGATTAGAACATGGTTTAGACCCGACAAGTTTGAAGACTTGTATAATATGGGTAACTAAACACATTCTGGATTTTGAGATTAAAATAATAAGGTTTGACCCGTTTCGGCTAATTTATGCAAACTAGTTACATAAATCGTATCGTGCGCGAAAAATGCATAACGGCAAACAAGTGAGTGATGAACAGGTTTCCTAAGTTAATATGCCCTAAATATGTAGTGATATCAGTAGAATACCTTCCATTATGCCCAAAATGGATTTAAACTCAAATTATGCCCCGTAGGGGTATTTTGGTCATTTTAAAGCTTATAAAAGAGTTTAAATACTTAATCTGAGTTTCAGGTCTGATATAATCAGTAAAAATAATTATTTTTATAAGTCATAACAGTAGGGTATTGCATATATGTGAAATTTATCTTTTGTAACCAAACTATGCACCGTAGGGGCATTTTGGTAATTTCACATAAGCTTTAAATGTCAAAATTAGAATTCTCAGTTCAAAACTTTTGCTTACTATTTAATTATAAAAAATTACTTAAAACATCAGTAGGTATTAAGTTTTATATGCCGAAATTAGTTTTAACCCATACTATGCGCTTAAAGCGCGTAAAAGTCTGTTTTAAGCGATTTTCGGGTTTAAATAGGAAATCTGAGTTTTTGATCAGTTTATAAAGTTCAAAATGTTTTATTTATTATATAAAATCAGTATCAAAAAGTTTGGTGTCAAAATATTATGTAAAACTCTTTTTATTCAAGAAAAGGGTATAACCGACAATTACCGAATTATAGCAAGAACCCTATGTTATGCTCAGCTTAAAAATAAATAAAAATCTTCAAAAATCCCAAAACATTATATTACATTAGTGGGTAAAAAGTTTGGTGTCAAAATTTGGGTCTAGATAAGCTTTATGCTAATTACGCCGTTTAATTAATAAAAAGCTTCTTAATTACGATATTGAGCATAACTCCTAATCTAGACCTCAAACTGATGTCAAATTTTTGGGAAAAGTTTATAAATCAGTAATAAAGGTTTTTATCCTCTCACATTTTCAAAAATCTCGTTTTAAAGTCAAAAGGGCATAATGGTCAACATTTAGGCATATAACGGAAACATGCAAATGAATCTGATAACTAAGGAACCAAGTTGTATAACCTCAGAGGGTTACACTAACCTATAACCTGGTCCTAATAGAGCTCTAAGGCATTTCTAAAATATGCCACATTGGGTCAGAACTGAAAGTCAAAGCAAAAGTCTACTTTTGCGACTTTCGGTTCCGAACCGAGCCTAAACTGAAAATTATCGGGTTGAACATGTTTAGACATGTTCTTACATTAATTACCATGTTATACAAGTGATAAAACAAGTTTCATGGCTTCTACATTGTTAATTATGTGTTTATTCAAAAATTAGCTTTCTGTCGACTTTTTACAATAAAGTTTGACCCGACAATTGACCTAGTTAGAGTGGGAATTAGAGGGTGCCCTTTTAAGGGTTTATTACCCACATAATTACCAACTCAAAGCTACTTTCAATTCGAGAATTGACTGGACCATTAGTGATTAATCACTAAGTCAAACCTTAACTACGACGGTTTTGACCTTAGGCCATTAAACTAATAAAACACAATTAAAAGAGGTTAAGGATGCTTACTGAAGTACTTAGCACGACTAATGATCCTTAGGGAATGATCTTTAGCTCCAGGAGACTCCAGAAGTTAAGTTAGAATGGTTTTTGAAAGTGAGCATTTGAACTTGAGAACAAGAACTTCTTATATAGTGACTATGATGCAACAAGATCATCCCAAATGTCCCTATTGTTGCTACCAGATGATCACAGCTGCCCCTATTGCATGAAATCCCATTTGCACAGCCCCTGGTATCAGTTTCCATGCATATAAGTCGGTTAAACAGGCTGAACAGGCACCTGCCATGCATTTTCTGTCACTGGCAGTTTCAGGCGGCCCGCGTAAGACCTACACAAGGACTGCGCAGCCGGTATGGCTCCCAAATCCGGTCACCAAGTTTGACAGATTTGCAATTTAGGTCCCTGGTCCTTCTAATAGTTGTTTTAACTTATTTTATTGCACTTTTAACCCTCCAACTTGACTTTTAAGGACTCCAAATCATAAAAAAACTTTGTTAAGTCCCCGGTTAGTTTTACGATCACACGAAAGTCTTGAATTTCATCGTTGACGCTTTTAACCCCTCACTTACGAATGTTAGCGTATCTTTCTCATACGATATCGAAACCTTGTGAAATTTTTATCACTTATTCTAGTGAACATAATTAATCATTACAAAGCTTCGGGTTCGCTAAAAGGTCACTCAGAGGTATAAATTAAACATGTTGACACTTTTAACCCTTGCGGTTTGTAAACTTTCACTTTCTTCTACAAACAGCTTCATACGACTCATAATTCATTCGTTTAAGGGTATAAACATCGTGTAGGGTTGTTGAAAGGTATAATTATCCAATTGTTGACACCTTGAATCCTTTTATGCACATACATTCTTTGTTTGTCAACTTTAGTCCCTCATTTTCAATTCATTACACGTTTAGAGCTCATGACACGTGTCTTTATTATATTGGTCGTGATTTTCCGAGGTGTTACATTCTCACCCCCTTAAAAGAAATCTCGACCTCGAGATTTACTGAAATAAATGAGGGTACTTCTCTTTCATTGTGGACTCTACCTCCCACGTATACTCGGGACCTCTACGGGCATCCTATTTAACCTTTACAATCGGTACCTGCTTCCTTTAAAGCTTCTTAACTTGTCGATCCTCGATCGACAAAGGTTTCTTAACAAATTTCAAGCTCTCATCTATATGCACATCCGTATGTGGTATGACTAGTGATTCATCAGCTAGACATTTCTTCAGATTGCAGATGTGAAACACATTATGAATTCCACTGAGCTCTTCAGGCAGGTTTAACTTGTAGGCCACTGTTCCGACACATTCGATGATCTCGAATGGTCCTATGTATCTTGGGCTTAACTTGCCTTTCTTACCAAATCGCATGACCCCTTTCCAAGGTGATACCTTTAGTAACACTTTGTCACCAACCTCAAACTTTAGAGGTTTACGCCTTTTATCTGCGTAGCTTTTCTGCCTATCCCTGGCAGCTTTGAGACGATCTCGTATCTGTACAATCTTATATGTCGTCTCCAGGATTATTTTAGGTCCTGTTAGTTGGACATCTCCAACTTCTGCCCAACAAACGGGCGTTCTGCACTTTCTTCCATATAAAGCTTCAAAAGGTGCAGCTTGTATACTGGAATGATAACTATTATTGTATGAAAATTCGATTAATGGAAGATGATCATCCCAACTTCCACCTAGATCAATGACACAAGCCCTTAACATATCTTCCAGTGTTTGAATAGTACGCTCACTTTGACCATCCGTCTGAGGATGGTATGCCGTGCTGAAGTTCAATCGAGTGCCTAGGGATTGTTGAAAACTTTTCCAGAAATGAGATGTATACCTCGTATCCCTATCAGAGATGATAGATACTGGCACTCCATGGAGAGATACAATCTCATCCACATACAGCTGAGCTAACTTATCTGAGCTGTGTGTTTCCTTAATAGGTAGGAAGTGGGCTGACTTAGTCAGTCTATCCACTATCACCCAAATAGTATCATTTCCTCGCTTTGTCTTCGGTAACTTGGTGATAAAATCCATAGTCACCATTTCCCACTTCCAGGTGGGACGTTCAGGCTGTTGTAGCAAACCTGACGGCTTCTGGTGTTCTGCTTTAACTTGAGCACATATCAGACATTTGGCCACATAAGTGGCTATAGACTTCTTCAAGCCTATCCACCAATAATTCGCCTTCAAATCCTGGTACATTTTGTCACAGCCAGGATGAACAGAATACTTGGAACTATGGGCTTCCTGAAGGATCACTTCCCTATGTCCTCCATAGATTGGAACCCATATCCGTCCATTCAATCTTAGGATTCCATCCTTACCATATGATAACTGTTCTGCAGTGACTACCAGCTTTTCATTTGGATAGTTAGCTTCTAATACGGCTTCCTTCAGAGCGGCTAAAAATCTTTCATTCAAACTGTTCTTTAATTCAATGCTCTTGGCAATGATTCTTATGGGCTTCACCCTTTCCTTCCTACTTACGGCATCGGTGACCACATTCGCCTTGCCTGGATGGTATCGGATTTCACAATCATAATCATTTAAAGTCTCCATCCATCGACGCTGCCTCATGTTCAGATCCTTCTGATTGAACAGATGCTGAAGGCTCTTATGATCAGAATAGATCACACACTTGGTACCATATAAATAATGCCTCCAAAGTTTGAGTGCAAACACAACGGCACCCAACTCCAAATCGTGGGTGGTGTAATTCTTCTCGTGCACTTTTAGTTGTCTGGAAGCATAGGCAATGACCTTGCCTTTCTGCATGAGCACACACCCCATACCAGTGTGTGATACGTCGCAGTGAACCATAAATTCTTCAATCCCTTCAGGCAATGTCAACACAGGAGCATTGCTCAGTTTCTGCTTAAGTATATCAAATGATCCTTGTTGTTTAGGACCCCATTCAAATTTTATATTCTTCCTAGTCAACGAAGTTAGGGGTGCAGCAATCCTTGAGAAATTTTCAATAAAACGCCTGTAATATCCTGCCAGACCTAAGAAGCTGCGAATCTCTGTGGGCGTCTTCGGCTCTTGCCAATTCATGATAGCTTCAATCTTAGCGGGATCCACCTGGATACCACGCTCACTAACCACATGTCCAAGGAATTGGACTTCACGAAGCTAAAATTCACACTTTGAAAACTTGGCGTAGAGCTTCTCATGCTGAAGAAGTTTAAGAATACACCGAAGGTGCTTTTCATGGTCAACTTGATTCTTTGAATAAATGAGGATGTCATCAATGAAGACGATGACAAACTTGTCGAAGTAGGGTTTGCAAACGCGATTCATGAGGTCCATGAACGCTGCTGGTGCATTAATGAGCCCAAAAGGCATTACCAAGAACTCGTAGTGACCATAGCGAGTTCTAAATGCAGTCTTGTGCACATCTTCATCTCTAACTTTCAGTTGATGGTAACCAGACCTTAAATCAATCTTGGAGAAGTAACTTGCCCCTTGCAATTGATCGAACATATCGTCGATCCTGGGCAATGGATATATGTTCTTAATAGTAACCTTGTTAAGCTCGCGATAATCGATGCATAGACGCATCGATCCATCTTTCTTCTTTACAAACAGAATTGGTGCTCCCCAGGGAGATGAGCTAGGTCTAATAAATCCTTTTGCCAACAAATCATCCAACTGAGTTCTCAACTCCTTCATCTCAGTCGGGGCCAACCGGAAATGTGCTCTTGCAACAGGTGCTGCTCCAGGTATTATGTCGATTCTGAACTCCACTTGCCTATCTGGGGGTAAACCAGGCAGTTCTTCAGGGAATACTTCTGAATATTCAGATATGAAAGGGATGTCTTCGATCTTGGGCTTTGGTTCATCAATAGTCACCTGTGCCATATAAATGACACAACCCTTCTTCATACACCTTGACGTCTTAAGCACAGACACTTGCTTAGGCAACCCATACTGAGTATCTCCTTGTATGGTAAGTGGCTCACCATACGGAGTCTTGATCACCACTTGTTTCTTGTCACAAACAATCTGGGGCTTGGTTATGAGATAACCAATCCATGCCTATCACTATGTCGAAACCATCTAATTTCAAAGGAAGCAAGGATAATGGAAAGGAGTGGTTCCTAATGGATATAAAACATCCATCTAACACAGTTGTGGCAGTTTCTATGGTACCATCGGCCAACTCTACTTCATATTTCATGCTTAGGGTTTTAACAGGCAGATTTAGCAATTTAAAGAACTTATCATCGACAAATGACTTATCCGTACCCGAATCAAATAATACCCTTGCATAAACATCATTAATAAGGAAGGTACCTGTTATCACGTTATCATCCTGCACTGCTTCCCGTGCATTCATCTGAAAGACCCTGGCATTGGTCTTCTTGCCTTCTTCAGGCTTCTTCGCATACTTTGGGCAGTTGGTCTTGATGTGCCCTTTCTCATTGCAACCATAACAGGTCGCATCCTTCAACTTCTTGCAATCCAAAGTCTTGTGTTCTTTGGACTTGCAGATCCCATAACCAATCGGCTTTGACTGCGACTTTGATTCAAACCTGCATTTCCCGAAATGATGTTTCTGGCAGGTTTTGCATTTAGGCTTCTCATCCACTTGCTGGTTACCCCTGTTAGACCCAGAATTCTTCTTGTGGTCTAAGTTCCCCCTATGTTTCTTGTCAGAACGACGTGAGTTATCATCCTCACGTTTCCTTTTTCCTTCTTCAGAAATCTTAAGCGATCTCAGCCTGATCGCATCTTGAGTAAGGGATAATGACAAATCAGCTGCTGACCTAAAAGTAGTTGGTCGAGACACCTTCACACTAGCTTTGATCTCCGGGGCTAAACCCCCAATAAAACGAGCGATACGTTTTGGTTCCGGTGTAACCAAGTATGGAACCAATCGAGACATGGTATTGAAGCTGGTGAGGTAAGTCTGGCAGTCTAAGTTCTTCATGACTAAGGTCAAGAAGTTAGTCTCGATCTTCTCAACTTCATGTTGAGGACAATAATTTTCTTTGATTAGGGCAATGAACTGCACCCAAGACATGCTATACAAGTGGACCTTTCCTGTAGCTTGAATCAGTGACCTCCACCAAGCTAGAGCTTCTCCCTTAAATGATTGTGATACAAACTTCACAGCGTCTTGCTCTGCACAACCACTAATGTCAACCACTGTATCCATCTCATCAAGCCAGGTCATACAGTCAATGGCTCCTTTCTCCCCTGTAAAGTCTCTAGGCTTGCAGGAGACGAAATACATATAAGAACAACCCTTAACACGCGGCTCTCGATTGAGCACAACTTTCCTAGATGGAACACTCCTCTGATTTGATGAGTGATGAGAAGCACTCTTGCGAGCTGTATGAATCTTGTAGGGTGGTTTTGAATGAGGTACTGACTGAGTTCTAACGTGAGTTTCACTCGATTCATTAAATTGTCTGTTAAGAGCTCGGGTAACGACATTATCTATTAATGCCTGTAATTCCGCGCCTGCTACATTAACTCTGGAAGTGTCATGATTCTCCCTCGGGTGACTGTTGACTTCGTCCGACCCAGCCATGTAGCTTGTTTGCTACATAAAATATTGACAAGATTTATTCAAAAGTCCATTATGGAATTGTCTTTTATGGCAATTCATTAACCATGGTAATTATAAACCATACTTGGTTAATTTATTAAACGTATTCATTTAGGATTTTTATCATAATTTATCCTAATTATAAAGTATTAAGGGCATTATTAATGGCACATAAGGCCTAGTCACAAGGACAATTTAAATTATAAACCATGATTTCAGAGAATCGAGGTATTAAGGTTTGAACGTAGTTCATTACCTTTTATTGACAGTGAGTCGTAGACTTCAATCTGTCTTTTGTCTTATATGACAATGATTATGGCTCGTAGGCCCTACATCACAAATGGATGTTTTAAATAATAAAGAAGGAATTGGAAGAATCCAATATGAGGATGACATGTGTGACTTTTACGAATCACATCTGCCAGGAATGTTAACATGTTTTCAGATGTTAACAAGGATTTGAATCTTTTAAACAGGTTTTACCATTATGGCCAGGTCTTATAATGACATGCAGGCTAGGTTATACCTTTTTAGATTCTAATTTAATACTTAAAGGCAAATTTTATAAAAGGAATGACATATTTTGGGTTTATTTATTTCATATATATTATATTTATGCATAAAATGACAAAATGAAATTTAAAATATAACATGCCACTAAAATTTAAAAGAGTACATGAATGCCCTAAATGAGACTTTAACAGAAAAGACATGCCCACGCAGGGGCTAAACTGAAATACAAGTCCTCGCAGGGACTGAATACAGAAATAGATGTCCACGCAGGGACTTGATTGAAAATTAAAGAAATACAAAATAAACAAACAAGGAATTTAACGATCCCTTTTGCTCTTTCCCTTGATTAAGCTCGCCAGACCTTTAAGAAATCCCCGGTGGCTTCTACGTTCCTCTTGAACCTCCCGTTCCACCTGGCTCAACCTCTGTAGAATCTCCTGTTGCTGCTGGGGCGGTATCTGTGACAACCCTCAATTTACATGTATTCCGTATAATTTATTTAATAATAATTTAAGTGCTTGGTGACTGTGTTGAAATATTTAACTGCTCTCTGATTACTGAACTATACTTACATGAGCATGTTAACATACTGGTAGTATACAGAAAAGTCACTAAATGGTCCGGTATATTTTCCTATGTGCTAGGAATTTATTTCGTTACAAAAATATATAAATAAGACACTTTACGGTACAATTAAACACTTTAACGGAACAGTATCCGACGAACAACCGGACATTACCCGGGACACCAAATATTTGTCAAACACGTTATTTTATTATTCATGGCTAGTCATGATCCCCGTATGCCATAACACCCGCTAAAAATAAACAATCTAACATATACCATCCAACACTTGAGTTCTAACTTGTAGTTGCACTTTAGTTGAAATTTTGCAATTATACCCCCCCCCCCCCCCAACCGAAAATCAGCCATAGGTGGACCCACACCATCCCCAACATATCTTCCATAATATTTGTAACATACTTTGAAGTGATTGTTACTTGTGTAAGTATCTAAAAAATGCAAGAATGATTATAAAGGCATGGCACATGATCTACTCCATCATTCTCAAAGATTTCACTCAACTCATTTCACTCTCTCTCCCTCTTGATCGGCTGCCCAAACCAAACACACCATCACCACCTTAAACATCACCATCTTCTTCATTACATTGTCCATTCAAAGCCTAGAAATCATCCATGGAAGGTGCAACTTGAAGGGACTTCATAGGAGCTTGTTCTAGTCCTTCTCACCATCATTTTCTCTTCATTTTCACACAAGATTCTTCCCTAGCTAGAGGCTAGTAGTAAGTTCCTTGCACTTGATTGCATCTTGTTCGAAAATTAGGGCACATAACATGTTGTATTGTTGTTTAAACTACAAGATTACAAGAACACTAGAAAAATATGAAACATAAGTTATGAACATAAAATCTACATAAAAGTTTACTTGTGTATGATTTATGAAGTGGAATCTTGTGGGTTTGAGGGTTGGTTAAATCATACTTGATGTTTAAAAGTTGTTTCCTTGCTAAATCCATTGTTCGGACACTCGTTGATGCGATTTAGTAATGTTCAAGCCGCGAAACAACTTGCTGATGTACTTTTCCAGCCGCCTTCAACAGGCTGTAAACGGACTTTAAAAACTCGAAAAACGGAATTTCAAAAGCCTAAATCGTATCTTTTCGAAAAACGAAGAAAATGGCGCTGGAATCGTATTTTTCTGAGGTCGGTTACTATTTTAAAAATCTGTTTTCGTGACAGCAGCTAAGGCTGATGTTTACTGCAGAAAATTGGGCTGTGCGTTTTCGATCACAACTTAAAACCTGAACCGAACCAGCCCCTGAAACTTTTATCAAAAATGGTCACGGATGTATTTGTGACCCTCGAACTGGAATTTCGATAAACGGACTTACGAGGAATTTTTGACGAATTTTTCCGTAAACTGTGATCAGAATGTAACAAATCTGATCACAGTTCGGTAGACGATTTTCTATAAAATATTGGTAATGAACCGGACCCCGATATTTTTACACAATTAAGACATCCTGTAAAAATTTGGGAATTTTTGGAATAAGTTAAGTATTTTATTTAAATGTCCGAAAACAGCCGGTTTCGAATATAAATGCTGAATTGACATAAGTTGTGACTTGCGTGTTTAAATGTCGAGTATGCTATCGGTGAATGATCCAACATGTTATATGTGTTACGTGCAATATTGTATGTCTGTTTATGAGTGGGGAATGGATGGGAGGTTTATATGGGCATAAATCGTTAAAGTGTGTACCTGTTATGTGGACGAAGTAATGTGCAAATAAACCATACGTAGGATACGTGTTATGCATGAGAAACTGATTGTTATCTGTACCTTATTAGGACGTGATTGACCGACCTTGACTGTTAACTATATTTGAGAACCTAACCGAGCAAACCGAGGTGAGTTCACACTCTTTCTAAGGCATGGGATTCCCAGGGGTTGGGAATGGGATTGAATAACTACTTGTACTATCATTACTATTAAACTATTTTTTACGGTCCTCGGATTGAAGGGCACGTACGTAAAACCTACGTACACTCATACTTACTACTGTCCTCGGATTGAAGGGCACGTACGTAAAACCTACGTACACGATCATAAGACCATCAACTCTATCACTTTAAGTCCCTCAATTATCGACTTAATCGCCGAGGCCTATGGCGAGCGGGTCATTAGTTAATAGCGCTATTAGGTTTAACAAACCTCACACCGTGCCAGTCGGACGGGCGTGTACTAATGGACTATGGGCAAAAGGTCAATGCTGATAGACATTGACTTAGGGCACCTCTTATATTTTCGTAGCAGTCGATACGCGTGGTTTTGAAACACATGGGAAGCCCCCACTAATCATCGCACGCATGCCTGGACTGGCAGCAAGGATTAACGCGATACATGGTTTACAAAATGAACATATGATTTACGAAAGGAATGCTATAACTAAACAACCAAACGTGAACTCACTCAACTTTGTTGTTGACTCGTTGTTACATGCCTTACAGGTCGCTAAACGTTTGGAGCTTGCACGAGGAAGGAGTCGTTGTGGTGTGCGGACGGTTATGTCCAGTGTTTAATGTTTAAAACATTATGAACTTATTAAACCTATGTGTTGGACTTTAAACTTATGAACTGCGAACTTATGTTTTGAACCTTACGTTTATGCTTCCGCTGTCTAAATTAAAAACTTGGTTAGCTAGCTTTTGGTCACCAATCGTATTGTGGTTGTCTTTATTTACTTAAGTACGTTGTTCATTATGATTGGTGGCTCGATCCTGGTCATGTCACGCCTCCAAGCGGTGATACCCCGCATGGTGGATTTTGGGGGTGTGACAGATTGGTATCAGAGCCATTGGTTATAGTGAACTTGGTTTTAAAAAGGGAAAAGCTTTTTGATAAAACCAGACTATAACCTGTACAGTGCTCAACGATCCACAACGACGCTTCGCTCCACGTGCAAGACTCGACACCATGAGTGGTATGATTTATGTTATATTGTCGGTTAGATAGTTCTCACTGTGCATTAGATAATGTAATAATTGCTATTTGAACCATGTGTGATTACTCTCTACTATCGTCCCACACTTACGCACTTTCGCGACACTTTTCTCACCTACGTTGTTTCATTGTGAAGATCATGAGTGGACGCTTGAACCTAACTCAAGCCCAGCTAACGGCTTTGATCAACGAACGAGTTGTTGAGGCACTCGCAGCTGTCCCTGCAGGAGGTCAACATGCTCAGCCTCCTATGTGCACGTTCAAGACGTTCATGGACTGCCGACCTACCACTTTCAGTGGCACCGAAGGAGCAGTGGGCCTTCTTCACTGGTTTGAAAAGCTTGAGTCAGTTTTCGAAATGTGCGAATGCCCCGAAGACCGTAGGGTGAAATATGCTACCGGAACACTTGAAGGAGCTGCGTTAACCTGGTGGAAGGCGCAGGTTCAACTACTAGGACTGGCAGTTGCTAATGCCACACCCTGGAATGGTTTTAAAGAGCTGATCAAGGAGGAGTACTGTAGTCGGGATGACATCCACAAACTAGAAGTGGAATTTTACCATCTAAAGATGACGGGGTCTGAGATTGAAGCGTATACTAAGAGGTCAAACGAACTGGCCATCCTGTGTCCAACTATGGTGGACCCTCCCATCAAACGAATCGAGCTGTACCTCAATGGCCTTGTACCAGAGATTCAAAGTCACGTGACTTCAGCCAATCTGGGTACCATTCAGCAAATTATCAAGTTGGCTCATCGTCTCACCGACCAGGCGGTGGAGCAAAACAGGCTACCCAAACGTATCAGTGCCACAACTACTTCTGATGCACCTACCGACAACAAGCGAAAATGGGATGGAAACTCCAGTAAGGGTTCTGCTTCGGGTCAGTCTCAGCAGCGAAGGACTGACGACTACCAGAGTCCGGGTCAGCAATCCTCCGGTAATCAAGGACAGGGTGGGTATCGAGGAAACCACCCAAAGTGCAACAAATGTAACAGACACCATAGTGGTCAGTGCAACAAAGGTCGTTGTCAGAGATGTCATAAGTTGGGTCATGAAGCTAGGGATTGCAGGAGCCCGCGTCCTGCGAATCAGAATCGCCAACAACAACAAGCCCCACAGAACCACCAGCAGCAACATCAGCAGGGAAATAAAGGATGCTTTCAGTGTGGCGCTGAAGGCCACTTTAAGAAGAACTGTCCCCAGCTTAACCAGAATCAAAACAACAACAACAACCAGGGAAACGGGAATAACAATGGAGGCAACAACGGGGGTAACAACAATGGTAATGGAGCAAGGGGTCGTGCTTTCGTGATTGGTCAGGGAGAAGCAAGGAACGATCCCAACGTTGTGATGGGTAAGTTTCTTCTGGATGACTTCTTTGTTACTGTTTTATTCGATTCGGGTGCCGATACTAGTTATGTGTCCGTAAAAGTTAGCCAAATGCTTAAGCGCACTCCAACACTTTTGAACACCAAACACGCGGTAGAGCTAGCAAATGGTAAAAGTCTTGAAGCCACACACGTAGTTAAAGGTTGTAATCTCGTCTTAGCCGATCAGACTTTCTCTATCGATCTTATTCCTATCACACTGGGTAGTTTCGACGTCGTTATTGGGATGGATTGGCTATCTCATCATCAAGCGGAGATTGTTTGCAAGGAGAAAATCATCCGCATTCCTCGTTCTGGTGAAGAACCTCTCATGATTCGTGGCGACAAGAGTGGTGCTGTCGAAGGCATCATCTCTTTCCTTAAGGCCCAGAAGTGTTTGCGAAAGGGCCACACTGCCATTCTAGCACTCGTTACCGACACATCAACGGAAGAGAAGAGAATTGAAGACATACCTGTTGTACGCGATTTTTCTGAGGTATTCCCTGAGGAATTACCTGGTCTTCCTCCTCACCGCCAAGTTGAATTTCAAATCGAGCTAGCTCCTGGAGCAGCGCCAGTAGCTCGAGCACCATATCGTCTAGCTTCATCGGAACTCGAAGAACTGTCCACACAACTACAAGAGCTCTTGGAAAAGGGTTTTATACGTCCTAGCTCTTCGCCCTGGGGAGCTCCAGTCTTGTTCGTAAAGAAGAAAGATGGTACCTTCAGAATGTGTATTGACTACCGCGAACTCAACAAGGTGACTGTGAAGAATCGTTATCCTCTTCCACGTATTGATGACTTGTTCGACCAGTTGCAAGGGTCGAGCTATTACTCCAAGATTGACTTGAGATCGGGATACCATCAGCTGAGGGTCCGAGATGAGGACGTCTCCAAAACAGCATTCAGAA
This sequence comes from Helianthus tuberosus, assembly GCA_030545235.1. NCBI lineage: Eukaryota > Viridiplantae > Streptophyta > Magnoliopsida > Asterales > Asteraceae > Helianthus > Helianthus tuberosus. Next base: position 85,025,561 of record CM060367.1, read on the forward strand.
CTCGTTACGGCCATTACGAGTTTCTGGTTATGCCATTCGGGCTGACGAATGCACCAGCAGTCTTCATGGATCTCATGAACCGAGTATGCAAGCCTTACCTGGATAAGTTCGTTATTGTGTTCATCGACGATATCCTGATCTATTCTAAGAGTCAGGAGGAACACGAGCAGCATCTGCGACTTATGCTTGAACTTCTTCGAAAAGAGCAATTGTATGCCAAGTTTTCAAAATGTGACTTCTGGCTTCGCGAAGTCCACTTTCTAGGCCATGTGGTAAACAAGGATGGGATTCATGTTGATCCATCCAAGGTTGACTCAATCAAGAACTGGCCTGCACCCCGCACACCAAAAGAAATCCGCCAATTCTTGGGTTTGGCAGGATATTACAGAAGGTTTATCAAAGACTTCTCCAAGATTGCGCAACCTCTCACTTCACTAACTCAGAAGGGTGTCATCTATCGTTGGGGGGATGCACAAGAGTCCGCATTTCAACACCTAAAGGATAGACTTTGTAGCGCGCCTATCCTCTCATTGCCTGAGGGCACAGATGATTTCGTGGTTTATTGCGACGCTTCCATCCAAGGACTTGGTTGCGTGTTGATGCAACGTGACAAGGTCATTGCCTACGCATCACGCCAACTCAAGGTTCACGAAAGAAATTACACTACTCACGATCTGGAGCTGGGAGCAGTTGTTTTCGCGCTTAAGATATGGAGACATTACCTGTACGGTACCAAGTGCACCATTTACACCGATCACAGGAGTCTCGAGCATATCTTCAAGCAAAAGGAGTTAAACATGCGTCAACGCCGATGGGTCGAACTCTTGAACGATTTTGAATGCGCAATCAAGTACCATTCGGGCAAAGCCAATGTTGTGGCCGACGCCCTCAGTCGAAAGGATACCCTACCTAAGCGTGTACGTGCTTTACAGCTTACCATCCAATCCAACCTTCCCGCTCAAATTCGAGATGCCCAGGTCGAAGCATTGAAAGCAGAGAACATCAGGGTTGAATCCTTACGAGGATCAAGACAACGGCTAGAACAAAAGGAAGACGGCGCCTACTATGTAACAGGGCGTATTTGGGTTCCACTCTATGGCAACTTACGCGAGCTTGTGATGGATGAAGCACATAAGTCTCGTTATTCAGTACATCCTGGTTCGGATAAGATGTACCACGACTTAAAGACCACATACTGGTGGCCTGGCATGAGAGCCCACATAGCAACCTACGTCAGCAAGTGCTTGACTTGTGCGAGAGTTAAGTCTGAATATCAGAAACCATCAGGCCTACTTCAACAACCGGAGATCCCGAAATGGAAATGGGAGCAAATTTCCATGGATTTCGTTACCGGCCTGCCCAGATCTCAACGCGAAAACGATACCATTTGGGTGATCGTAGATCGACTAACCAAGTCTGCACATTTTCTGGCTATCAAAGAAACGGATAAGTTTTCTACTCTTGCAGACATTTACCTAAAGGAAGTGGTATCAAGGCACGGAGTGCCAACCTCTATTATATCTGATCGTGACGCACGCTTTACTTCTGAACTGTGGCAAGCAATGCACAAGTCCTTTGGCTCACGTTTAGATATGAGCACCGCTTATCACCCGCAGACGGATGGGCAATCTGAACGCACCATCCAAACCCTTGAAGACATGCTTAGGGCATGTGTAATCGATTTTGGTAATGGCTGGGAAAGGCACCTCCCGCTAGTGGAGTTTTCGTACAACAACAGCTACCACACCAGCATCCAAGCCGCTCCGTTTGAGGCATTGTACGGACGCAAATGCCGATCACCTCTCTGTTGGGCAGAAGTTGGTGACAGTCAAATCACTGGCCCAGAACTTGTGGTAGATACCACCGAGAAAATTGCTCAGATACGACAGTGAATGGCGGCAGCTCGTGACCGTCAGAAAAGCTATGCTGATAAGGGAAGAAAACCACTCGAGCTCCAGGTTGGGGATCGAGTGCTACTCAAAGTCTCACCTTGGAAAGGTGTAGTCCGCTTTGGCAAACGAGGCAAACTCAATCCGCGTTAGGTCGGACCATTCGAAGTCATTGAGAAAATTGGCAAAGTCGCCTACAGGTTGGATCTACCTGAAGAACTCAGCGGAGTTCACAATGTTTTCCATGTGTCGAATCTGAAGAAGTGTCTGTCAGATGAGACCCTCATAGTTCCTCTGAAGGAACTCACTATCGACGAACAGCTGTGATTCGTCGAGGAACCAGTAGAGATTACGGATCAAGATGTTAAGATCCTCAAGCATACCAGGATACCTCTGGTCCGAGTTCGTTGGAATGCTCGTCGTGGCCCAGAGTATACCTGGGAACGAGAAGACCAAATGAAACTCAAGTATCCCCAACTGTTTAAGAAAAACGCAACCACTACTGAGGCTGAAGCTACTGCAGAATTTCGGGACGAAATTCCAAATCAACGGGGGGATGATGTGACACCCCAGGAAAACAACGCAACTTAACTAGCTTCCTCAGTAACCACGCGCTAAATTTCGGGACGAAATTCTCTTAACAGGGGGAGAATGTGACAACCCTCAATTTACATGTATTCCGTACAATTTATATAATAATAATTTAAGTGCTTGGTGACTGTGTTGAAATATTTAACTGCTCTCTGATTACTGAACTATACTTACATGAGCATGTTAACATACTGGTAGTATACAGAAAAGTCACTAAATGGTCCGGTATATTTTCCTATGTGCTAGGAATTTATTTCGTTACAAAAATATATAAATAAGACACTTTACGGTACAATTAAACACTTTAACGGAACAGTATCCGACCGAACAACCGGACATTACCCGGGACACCAAATATTTGTCAAACACGTTATTTTATTATTCATGGCTAGTCATGATCCCCGTATGCCATAACACCCGCTAAAAATAAACAATCTAACATATACCATCCAACACTTGAGTTCTAACTTGTAGTTGCACTTTAGTTGAAATTTTGCAATTATACCCCCCCCCCCCCAACCGAAAATCAGCCATAGGTGGACCCACACCATCCCCAACATATCTTCCATAATATTTGTAACATACTTTGAAGTGATTGTTACTTGTGTAAGTATCTAAAAAATGCAAGAATGATTATAAAGGCATGGCACATGATCTACTCCATCATTCTCAAAGATTTCACTCAACTCATTTCACTCTCTCTCCCTCTTGATCGGCTGCCCAAACCAAACACACCATCACCACCTTAAACATCACCATCTTCTTCATTACATTGTCCATTCAAAGCCTAGAAATCATCCATGGAAGGTGCAACTTGAAGGGACTTCATAGGAGCTTGTTCTAGTCCTTCTCACCATCATTTTCTCTTCATTTTCACACAAGATTCTTCCCTAGCTAGAGGCTAGTAGTAAGTTCCTTGCACTTGATTGCATCTTGTTCGAAAATTAGGGCACATAACATGTTGTATTGTTGTTTAAACTACAAGATTACAAGAACACTAGAAAAATATGAAACATAAGTTATGAACATAAAATCTACATAAAAGTTTACTTGTGTATGATTTATGAAGTGGAATCTTGTGGGTTTGAGGGTTGGTTAAATCATACTTGATGTTTAAAAGTTGTTTCCTTGCTAAATCCATTGTTCGGACACTCGTTGATGCGATTTAGTAATGTTCAAGCCGCGAAACAACTTGCTGATGTACTTTTCCAGCCGCCTTCAACAGGCTGTAAACGGACTTTAAAAACTCGAAAAACGGAATTTCAAAAGCCTAAATCGTATCTTTTCGAAAAACGAAGAAAATGGCGCTGGAATCGTATTTTTCTGAGGTCGGTTACTATTTTAAAAATCTGTTTTCGTGACAGCAGCTAAGGCTGATGTTTACTGCAGAAAATTGGGCTGTGCGTTTTCGATCACAACTTAAAACCTGAACCGAACCAGCCCCTGAAACTTTTATCAAAAATGGTCACGGATGTATTTGTGACCCTCGAACTGGAATTTCGATAAACGGACTTACGAGGAATTTTTGACGAATTTTTCCGTAAACTGTGATCAGAATGTAACAAATCTGATCACAGTTCGGTAGACGATTTTCTATAAAATATTGGTAATGAACCGGACCCCGATATTTTTACACAATTAAGACATCCTGTAAAAATTTGGGAATTTTTGGAATAAGTTAAGTATTTTATTTAAATGTCCGAAAACAGCCGGTTTCGAATATAAATGCTGAATTGACATAAGTTGTGACTTGCGTGTTTAAATGTCGAGTATGCTATCGGTGAATGATCCAACATGTTATATGTGTTACGTGCAATATGGTATGTCTGTTTATGAGTGGGGAATGGATGGGAGGTTTATATGGGCATAAATCGTTAAAGTGTGTACCTGTTATGTGGACGAAGTAATGTGCAAATAAACCATACGTAGGATACGTGTTATGCATGAGAAACTGATTGTTATCTGTACCTTATTAGGACGTGATTGACCGACCTTGACTGTTAACTATATTTGAGAACCTAACCGAGCAAACCGAGGTGAGTTCACACTCTTTCTAAGGCATGGGATTCCCAGGGGTTGGGAATGGGATTGAATAACTACTTGTACTATCATTACTATTAAACTATTTTTTACGGTCCTCGGATTGAAGGGCACGTACGTAAAACCTACGTACACTCATACTTACTACTGTCCTCGGATTGAAGGGCACGTACGTAAAACCTACGTACACGATCATAAGACCATCAACTCTATCACTTTAAGTCCCTCAATTATCGACTTAATCGCCGAGGCCTATGGCGAGCGGGTCATTAGTTAATAGCGCTATTAGGTTTAACAAACCTCACACCGTGCCAGTCGGACGGGCGTGTACTAATGGACTATGGGCAAAAGGTCAATGCTGATAGACATTGACTTAGGGCACCTCTTATATTTTCGTAGCAGTCGATACGCGTGGTTTTGAAACACATGGGAAGCCCCCACTAATCATCGCACGCATGCCTGGACTGGCAGCAAGGATTAACGCGATACATGGTTTACAAAATGAACATATGATTTACGAAACGAATGCTATAACTAAACAACCAAACGTGAACTCACTCAACTTTGTTGTTGACTCGTTGTTACATGCCTTACAGGTCGCTAAACGTTTGGAGCTTGCACGAGGAAGGAGTCGTTGTGGTGTGCGGACGGTTATGTCCAGTGTTTAATGTTTAAAACATTATGAACTTATTAAACCTATGTGTTGGACTTTAAACTTATGAACTGCGAACTTATGTTTTGAACCTTACGTTTATGCTTCCGCTGTCTAAATTAAAAACTTGGTTAGCTAGCTTTTGGTCACCAATCGTATTGTGGTTGTCTTTATTTACTTAAGTACGTTGTTCATTATGATTGGTGGCTCGATCCTGGTCATGTCACGCCTCCAAGCGGTGATACCCCGCATGGTGGATTTTGGGGGTGTGACAGATTGGTATCAGAGCCATTGGTTATAGTGAACTTGGTTTTAAAAAGGGAAAAGCTTTTTGATAAAACCAGACTATAACCTGTACAGTGCTCAACGATCCACAACGACGCTTCGCTCCACGTGCAAGACTCGACACCATGAGTGGTATGATTTATGTTATATTGTCGGTTAGATAGTTCTCACTGTGCATTAGATAATGTAATAATTGCTATTTGAACCATGTGTGATTACTCTCTACTATCGTCCCACACTTACGCACTTTCGCGACACTTTTCTCACCTACGTTGTTTCATTGTGAAGATCATGAGTGGACGCTTGAACCTAACTCAAGCCCAGCTAACGGCTTTGATCAACGAACGAGTTGTTGAGGCACTCGCAGCTGTCCCTGCAGGAGGTCAACATGCTCAGCCTCCTATGTGCACGTTCAAGACGTTCATGGACTGCCGACCTACCACTTTCAGTGGCACCGAAGGAGCAGTGGGCCTTCTTCACTGGTTTGAAAAGCTTGAGTCAGTTTTCGAAATGTGCGAATGCCCCGAAGACCGTAGGGTGAAATATGCTACCGGAACACTTGAAGGAGCTGCGTTAACCTGGTGGAAGGCGCAGGTTCAACTACTAGGACTGGCAGTTGCTAATGCCACACCCTGGAATGGTTTTAAAGAGCTGATCAAGGAGGAGTACTGTAGTCGGGATGACATCCACAAACTAGAAGTGGAATTTTACCATCTAAAGATGACGGGGTCTGAGATTGAAGCGTATACTAAGAGGTCAAACGAACTGGCCATCCTGTGTCCAACTATGGTGGACCCTCCCATCAAACGAATCGAGCTGTACCTCAATGGCCTTGTACCAGAGATTCAAAGTCACGTGACTTCAGCCAATCTGGGTACCATTCAGCAAATTATCAAGTTGGCTCATCGTCTCACCGACCAGGCGGTGGAGCAAAACAGGCTACCCAAACGTATCAGTGCCACAACTACTTCTGATGCACCTACCGACAACAAGCGAAAATGGGATGGAAACTCCAGTAAGGGTTCTGCTTCGGGTCAGTCTCAGCAGCGAAGGACTGACGACTACCAGAGTCCGGGTCAGCAATCCTCCGGTAATCAAGGACAGGGTGGGTATCGAGGAAACCACCCAAAGTGCAACAAATGTAACAGACACCATAGTGGTCAGTGCAACAAAGGTCGTTGTCAGAGATGTCATAAGTTGGGTCATGAAGCTAGGGATTGCAGGAGCCCGCGTCCTGCGAATCAGAATCGCCAACAACAACAAGCCCCACAGAACCACCAGCAGCAACATCAGCAGGGAAATAAAGGATGCTTTCAGTGTGGCGGTGAAGGCCACTTTAAGAAGAACTGTCCCCAGCTTAACCAGAATCAAAACAACAACAACAACCAGGGAAACGGGAATAACAATGGAGGCAACAACGGGGGTAACAACAATGGTAATGGAGCAAGGGGTCGTGCTTTCGTGATTGGTCAGGGAGAAGCAAGGAACGATCCCAACGTTGTGATGGGTAAGTTTCTTCTGGATGACTTCTTTGTTACTGTTTTATTCGATTCGGGTGCCGATACTAGTTATGTGTCCGTAAAAGTTAGCCAAATGCTTAAGCGCACTCCAACACTTTTGAACACCAAACACGCGGTAGAGCTAGCAAATGGTAAAAGTCTTGAAGCCACACACGTAGTTAAAGGTTGTAATCTCGTCTTAGCCGATCAGACTTTCTCTATCGATCTTATTCCTATCACACTGGGTAGTTTCGACGTCGTTATTGGGATGGATTGGCTATCTCATCATCAAGCGGAGATTGTTTGCAAGGAGAAAATCATCCGCATTCCTCGTTCTGGTGAAGAACCTCTCATGATTCGTGGCGACAAGAGTGGTGCTGTCGAAGGCATCATCTCTTTCCTTAAGGCCCAGAAGTGTTTGCGAAAGGGCCACACTGCCATTCTAGCACTCGTTACCGACACATCAACGGAAGAGAAGAGAATTGAAGACATACCTGTTGTACGCGATTTTTCTGAGGTATTCCCTGAGGAATTACCTGGTCTTCCTCCTCACCGCCAAGTTGAATTTCAAATCGAGCTAGCTCCTGGAGCAGCGCCAGTAGCTCGAGCACCATATCGTCTAGCTTCATCGGAACTCGAAGAACTGTCCACACAACTACAAGAGCTCTTGGAAAAGGGTTTTATACGTCCTAGCTCTTCGCCCTGGGGAGCTCCAGTCTTGTTCGTAAAGAAGAAAGATGGTACCTTCAGAATGTGTATTGACTACCGCGAACTCAACAAGGTGACTGTGAAGAATCGTTATCCTCTTCCACGTATTGATGACTTGTTCGACCAGTTGCAAGGGTCGAGCTATTACTCCAAGATTGACTTGAGATCGGGATACCATCAGCTGAGGGTCCGAGATGAGGACGTCTCCAAAACAGCATTCAGAACTCGTTACGGCCATTACGAGTTTCTGGTTATGCCATTCGGGCTGACGAATGCACCAGCAGTCTTCATGGATCTCATGAACCGAGTATGCAAGCCTTACCTGGATAAGTTCGTTATTGTGTTCATCGACGATATCCTGATCTATTCTAAGAGTCAGGAGGAACACGAGCAGCATCTGCGACTTATGCTTGAACTTCTTCGAAAAGAGCAATTGTATGCCAAGTTTTCAAAATGTGACTTCTGGCTTCGCGAAGTCCACTTTCTAGGCCATGTGGTAAACAAGGATGGGATTCATGTTGATCCATCCAAGGTTGACTCAATCAAGAACTGGCCTGCACCCCGCACACCAAAAGAAATCCGCCAATTCTTGGGTTTGGCAGGATATTACAGAAGGTTTATCAAAGACTTCTCCAAGATTGCGCAACCTCTCACTTCACTAACTCAGAAGGGTGTCATCTATCGTTGGGGGGATGCACAAGAGTCCGCATTTCAACACCTAAAGGATAGACTTTGTAGCGCGCCTATCCTCTCATTGCCTGAGGGCACAGATGATTTCGTGGTTTATTGCGACGCTTCCATCCAAGGACTTGGTTGCGTGTTGATGCAACGTGACAAGGTCATTGCCTACGCATCACGCCAACTCAAGGTTCACGAAAGAAATTACACTACTCACGATCTGGAGCTGGGAGCAGTTGTTTTCGCGCTTAAGATATGGAGACATTACCTGTACGGTACCAAGTGCACCATTTACACCGATCACAGGAGTCTCGAGCATATCTTCAAGCAAAAGGAGTTAAACATGCGTCAACGCCGATGGGTCGAACTCTTGAACGATTATGAATGCGCAATCAAGTACCATTCGGGCAAAGCCAATGTTGTGGCCGACGCCCTCAGTCGAAAGGATACCCTACCTAAGCGTGTACGTGCTTTACAGCTTACCATCCAATCCAACCTTCCCGCTCAAATTCGAGATGCCCAGGTCGAAGCATTGAAAGCAGAGAACATCAGGGCTGAATCCGTACGAGGATCGAGACAACGGCTAGAACAAAAGGAAGACGGCGCCTACTATGTAACAGGGCGTATTTGGGTTCCACTCTATGGCAACTTACGCGAGCTTGTGATGGATGAAGCACATAAGTCTCGTTATTCAGTACATCCTGGTTCGGATAAGATGTACCACGACTTAAAGACCACATACTGGTGGCCTGGCATGAGAGCCCACATAGCAACCTACGTCAGCAAGTGCTTGACTTGTGCGAGAGTTAAGTCTGAATATCAGAAACCATCAGGCCTACTTCAACAACCGGAGATCCCGAAATGGAAATGGGAGCAAATTTCCATGGATTTCGTTACCGGCCTGCCCAGATCTCAACGCGAAAACGATACCATTTGGGTGATCGTAGATCGACTAACCAAGTCTGCACATTTTCTGGCTATCAAAGAAACGGATAAGTTTTCTACTCTTGCAGACATTTACCTAAAGGAAGTGGTATCAAGGCACGGAGTGCCAACCTCTATTATATCTGATCGTGACGCACGCTTTACTTCTGAACTGTGGCAAGCAATGCACAAGTCCTTTGGCTCACGTTTAGATATGAGCACCGCTTATCACCCGCAGACGGATGGGCAATCTGAACGCACCATCCAAACCCTTGAAGACATGCTTAGGGCATGTGTAATCGATTTTGGTAATGGCTGGGAAAGGCACCTCCCGCTAGTGGAGTTTTCGTACAACAACAGCTACCACACCAGCATCCAAGCCGCTCCGTTTGAGGCATTGTACGGACGCAAATGCCGATCACCTCTCTGTTGGGCAGAAGTTGGTGACAGTCAAATCACTGGCCCAGAACTTGTGGTAGATACCACCGAGAAAATTGCTCAGATACGACAGTGAATGGCGGCAGCTCGTGACCGTCAGAAAAGCTATGCTGATAAGGGAAGAAAACCACTCGAGCTCCAGGTTGGGGATCGAGTGCTACTCAAAGTCTCACCTTGGAAAGGTGTAGTCCGCTTTGGCAAACGAGGCAAACTCAATCCGCGTTAGGTCGGACCATTCGAAGTCATTGAGAAAATTGGCAAAGTCGCCTACAGGTTGGATCTACCTGAAGAACTCAGCGGAGTTCACAATGTTTTCCATGTGTCGAATCTGAAGAAGTGTCTGTCAGATGAGACCCTCATAGTTCCTCTGAAGGAACTCACTATCGACGAACAGCTGTGATTCGTCGAGGAACCAGTAGAGATTACGGATCAAGATGTTAAGATCCTCAAGCATACCAGGATACCTCTGGTCCGAGTTCGTTGGAATGCTCGTCGTGGCCCAGAGTATACCTGGGAACGAGAAGACCAAATGAAACTCAAGTATCCCCAACTGTTTAAGAAAAACGCAACCACTACTGAGGCTGAAGCTACTGCAGAATTTCGGGACGAAATTCCAAATCAACGGGGGGATGATGTGACACCCCAGGAAAACAACGCAACTTAACTAGCTTCCTCAGTAACCACGCGCTAAATTTCGGGACGAAATTCTCTTAACAGGGGGAGAATGTGACAACCCTCAATTTACATGTATTCCGTACAATTTATATAATAATAATTTAAGTGCTTGGTGACTGTGTTGAAATATTTAACTGCTCTCTGATTACTGAACTATACTTACATGAGCATGTTAACATACTGGTAGTATACAGAAAAGTCACTAAATGGTCCGGTATATTTTCCTATGTGCTAGGAATTTATTTCGTTACAAAAATATATAAATAAGACACTTTACGGTACAATTAAACACTTTAACGGAACAGTATCCGACCGAACAACCGGACATTACCCGGGACACCAAATATTTGTCAAACACGTTATTTTATTATTCATGGCTAGTCATGATCCCCGTATGCCATAACACCCGCTAAAAATAAACAATCTAACATATACCATCCAACACTTGAGTTCTAACTTGTAGTTGCACTTTAGTTGAAATTTTGCAATTATACCCCCCCCCCCCCCCAACCGAAAATCAGCCATAGGTGGACCCACACCATCCCCAACATATCTTCCATAATATTTGTAACAGACTTTGAAGTGATTGTTACTTGTGTAAGTATCTAAAAAATGCAAGAATGATTATAAAGGCATGGCACATGATCTACTCCATCATTCTCAAAGATTTCACTCAACTCATTTCACTCTCTCTCCCTCTTGATCGGCTGCCCAAACCAAACACACCATCACCACCTTAAACATCACCATCTTCTTCATTACATTGTCCATTCAAAGCCTAGAAATCATCCATGGAAGGTGCAACTTGAAGGGACTTCATAGGAGCTTGTTCTAGTCCTTCTCACCATCATTTTCTCTTCATTTTCACACAAGATTCTTCCCTAGCTAGAGGCTAGTAGTAAGTTCCTTGCACTTGATTGCATCTTGTTCGAAAATTAGGGCACATAACATGTTGTATTGTTGTTTAAACTACAAGATTACAAGAACACTAGAAAAATATGAAACATAAGTTATGAACATAAAATCTACATAAAAGTTTACTTGTGTATGATTTATGAAGTGGAATCTTGTGGGTTTGAGGGTTGGTTAAATCATACTTGATGTTTAAAAGTTGTTTCCTTGCTAAATCCATTGTTCGGACACTCGTTGATGCGATTTAGTAATGTTCAAGCCGCGAAACAACTTGCTGATGTACTTTTCCAGCCGCCTTCAACAGGCTGTAAACGGACTTTAAAAACTCGAAAAACGGAATTTCAAAAGCCTAAATCGTATCTTTTCGAAAAACGAAGAAAATGGCGCTGGAATCGTATTTTTCTGAGGTCGGTTACTATTTTAAAAATCTGTTTTCGTGACAGCAGCTAAGGCTGATGTTTACTGCAGAAAATTGGGCTGTGCGTTTTCGATCACAACTTAAAACCTGAACCGAACCAGCCCCTGAAACTTTTATCAAAAATGGTCACGGATGTATTTGTGACCCTCGAACTGGAATTTCGATAAACGGACTTACGAGGAATTTTTGACGAATTTTTCCGTAAACTGTGATCAGAATGTAACAAATCTGATCACAGTTCGGTAGACGATTTTCTATAAAATATTGGTAATGAACCGGACCCCGATATTTTTACACAATTAAGACATCCTGTAAAAATTTGGGAATTTTTGGAATAAGTTAAGTATTTTATTTAAATGTCCGAAAACAGCCGGTTTCGAATATAAATGCTGAATTGACATAAGTTGTGACTTGCGTGTTTAAATGTCGAGTATGCTATCGGTGAATGATCCAACATGTTATATGTGTTACGTGCAATATTGTATGTCTGTTTATGAGTGGGGAATGGATGGGAGGTTTATATGGGCATAAATCGTTAAAGTGTGTACCTGTTATGTGGACGAAGTAATGTGCAAATAAACCATACGTAGGATACGTGTTATGCATGAGAAACTGATTGTTATCTGTACCTTATTAGGACGTGATTGACCGACCTTGACTGTTAACTATATTTGAGAACCTAACCGAGCAAACCGAGGTGAGTTCACACTCTTTCTAAGGCATGGGATTCCCAGGGGTTGGGAATGGGATTGAATAACTACTTGTACTATCATTACTATTAAACTATTTTTTACGGTCCTCGGATTGAAGGGCACGTACGTAAAACCTACGTACACTCATACTTACTACTGTCCTCGGATTGAAGGGCACGTACGTAAAACCTACGTACACGATCATAAGACCATCAACTCTATCACTTTAAGTCCCTCAATTATCGACTTAATCGCCGAGGCCTATGGCGAGCGGGTCATTAGTTAATAGCGCTATTAGGTTTAACAAACCTCACACCGTGCCAGTCGGACGGGCGTGTACTAATGGACTATGGGCAAAAGGTCAATGCTGATAGACATTGACTTAGGGCACCTCTTATATTTTCGTAGCAGTCGATACGCGTGGTTTTGAAACACATGGGAAGCCCCCACTAATCATCGCACGCATGCCTGGACTGGCAGCAAGGATTAACGCGATACATGGTTTACAAAATGAACATATGATTTACGAAACGAATGCTATAACTAAACAACCAAACGTGAACTCACTCAACTTTGTTGTTGACTCGTTGTTACATGCCTTACAGGTCGCTAAACGTTTGGAGCTTGCATGAGGAAGGAGTCGTTGTGGTGTGCGGACGGTTATGTCCAGTGTTTAATGTTTAAAACATTATGAACTTATTAAACCTATGTGTTGGACTTTAAACTTATGAACTGTGAACTTATGTTTTGAACCTTACGTTTATGCTTCCGCTGTCTAAATTAAAAACTTGGTTAGCTAGATTTTGGTCACCAATCGTATTGTGGTTGTCTTTATTTACTTAAGTACGTTGTTCAGTATGATTGGTGGCTCGATCCTGGTCATGTCACGCCTCCAAGCGGTGATACCCCGCATGGTGGATTTTGGGGGTGTGACAGTATCAGTGGTAGCTGCGGTGGCTGCTGATGCTGCGGAGGTTGAGGAGGTGGCGGGTATTGGTACCCATAGGGTGGGTACCTAGTCTGATATGGGACTCCATAGGGCCCCTCGGGATGAAGAGCATTGTAGTTTGCCGCCACAAGGTATGGGTCAACTTCAGCGTAGTTGTAGTTGGTATGGGCCGGCTGCTCAAATGGGTTGTATGCCGCTGAACCGGCATATGCAGGAATCGGGTTATCATAACCCATTGGTGGTGGTGCGACTGGCGCAGACTCCACTTCAGAAACAGGGTTCGAAGGCCCACCCATCTGTGGGTCTTCATATAGTGGCGGGTAATGACTGCCACTTGAATGCTGAGGGGTGCTGATACGGACTCCCCCTCGCACGGACATCCATGCGGTTGTTCTTCTCCGCCTCGGTGGTTCCGGAAGCGGCTGCTGTACTGGTGGTGGTGGCGGTGGAGTAACCGCTACAAAACGCGAATCCTCCGAGGGATCCTACTGTTGTTGCTGCTGTTGCTGCTGCGAGTGGTAACTGGGAGTAAACACCCAGTCGTATTGGGCAAACCTTGCCTCATAACTGTCTGGACCACGATAAGGTGATCCATGATATGACGACCCATCCGAAATCTCGACGGGGTGAATAGGTGTTCCATTCGGCGGCTGGGCAGGTTCCGGATCCTCTTCCATGTCCATGGAGAAGTGGTCCTCCGGTCCCAACGGGTTATAACCCATTGGCTCTTCAATTTGGTTTGCCGAGTTGAGCCGGCTTTGAAAGTAGGGTGTTGGGTCGTTGAAGGAATGGTGTGAGTTGGGGCGTTGAAGGGGTATGAAAGAGTGATGTGAGTTGTGGGGCTCGTTCTCCGATTGAGACCCGAAAGAGTTGAGGTAGGAAGGTGAGGAGCTCAGCGAGACTGAACGCCTCGCGGGTTCTAAAGAGGTCCTCCATTCTTCTTGAGGACTGGTACTCAGGGTAGCAGATGGGGTTCGCCGGTGGGAAGGTCCGGCCTCGTGATCGTTGGGGGCGATGAATGGCCCCTTGCCTCTTCCTCTTCCTCGGAATCTCGGTGGCATTTTTGTTGTTCCTGTCAAAACAAACAAAATAAAACTATAAAGGACAAAATAAAATAAGTCAGAATTAGTCCTAAGTTCTTTGTCTAGACTCGAAAGTCGAGGAATGTGCATACTGTGTCATTGAGATTAAACACAAAAGGCTAGTGTTTAATTCACTCAATGTTGGCTTTGATACCAACCCACCCCGATATTTACACGTATTACCGGTGGGCCCGGTGGGGAGTATTGTGACGTAGTTGATATCATCATAGACAATTTACCACAGTTTAATACACAGCGGAAGTCGAAAGATAAAAACATTACAACCCGAATAAAAGTAATATCAAAGTATTACAACGGAATGTAAAAGATCCACAAGCGGATCAAGTTAAAAGGAACATTGTTCAACATATTTACAACATCTAAGCTTGCAAGACTCTTTATTGATGCTAGGAGTAGCCAGCCTATTCCGTTTAGTACCTGCACTTAGCCTTTTTGGAAAATACGTCAGTTTACACTAGTAAATACAATTAACCGACTCATTTTGAAAATGTTTAAGAAAATTGATTTGAATGCACACGGCACAAAATATCTTTTATAACTTGGGACAATTATTTAAAAATAATCTTGTATACAGATTTAAATGTTTGCCGTCTGTCAAGGCCGGTTAGAAGAGCCGGACGAGATTAACTGACACACCACAGGTATAATACCCACAAGGAATTTTCCTTATTGTGGGGTACCTTTTATACATACGCAACTGTCAGGTGTATGCCTACACCCCGTGCTTAAGTCGTGGCCATTTCAATGAATGAGCCGAGGATATCCAGGACATGGTCATTAACCCCCCAAAAGCCATATACCAAACAAAACAGATTAAAACGAGTTATGCAATTATATTAATCACAATCCGGTTTAAACAATTACATACCCGACCAAGCGGTATTATTATAATACCGTATCTCAAGCCCGTATAATGGAAAATAAGTTAAAAGTATTTACCAGAGCAAGTATAAATCTCAATTAGCGAGTGCAAGTATCTTTTACTGGTTTCCTTATCTGGAACGAAGGTTTTAATAACCTATTAGATTCCTAACGGGTCTTAATTAAGCCTAAACTTAGACCGGTTAGTTTTAAAAGAAGATATACGGTTCAAACGCACAATTAAGCGAAGACCGGATTAGAACGCGGTTTAGACCCGACAAGTTTGAAGACTTGTATAATATGGGTAAACTAAACACATTCTGGATTTTGAGATTAAAATGATAAGTTTTGACCCATTTCGGCTAATTTATGCAAACTAGTTACATAAATCGTACCGAGCGCGAAAAATGCATAACGGCAAACAAGTGAGTCATGAACATGTTTCCTAAGTTAATATGCCCTAAATATGTTGTGATATCAGTAGGATACCTTCTATTATGCCCAAAATGGATTTAAACTCAAATTATGCCCCGTAGGGGTATTTTGGTCATTTTAAAGCTTATAAAAGAGTTTAAATATTTAATCTGAGTTTCAGGTCTGATATAATCAGTAAAAATATTTATTTTTATAAGTCATAACAGTAGGGTATTGCATATATGTGAAATTTATCTTTTATAACCAAACTATGCACCGTAGGGGCATTTTGGAACTTTCACATAAGCTTTAAAGGTCAAAATTAGAATTCTGAGTTCAAAACTTTTGCTTACTGTTTAATTATAAAAATATACTTAAAACATTAGTAGGTATTAAGTTTTATATGCCGAAATTAGTTTTAACCCATACTATGCGCTTAAAGCGCGTAAAAGTCGATTTTAAGCGATTTTTGGGTTTAAATAGGAAATCTGAGTTTTTGATCAGTTTATAAAGTTCAAAATGTTTTATTTATTATATAAAATCAGTAGCAAAAAGTTAGGTTTCAAAATATTATGTAAAACTCTTTTTATTCAAGAAAAAGGGTATAACTGACAATTACCGAATTATAGCAAGAACTCTATGTTATGCCCAGCTTAAAAATAAATAAAAATCTTCAAAAATCTCAAAATATTATATTACATCAGTGGGTAAAAAGTTTGGTGTCAAAATTTGGGTTTAGATAGGCTTTATTCTAATTACGATGTTTAATTAATAAAAAGCTTCTTAATTACGATATTGAGCATAACTCCTAATCTAGACCTCAAACTGATGTCAAATTTTTAGGACAAGTTTATAAATCAGTAATAAAAGTTTTTGTCCTCTCACATTTTCAAAAATCTCGTTTTAAAGTCAAAAGGGTATAATGGTCAACATTTAGGCATATAACGGAAACATGCAAATGAATCGGATAACTAAGGAACCAAGTTGTATAACCTCAGAGGGTTACACTAACCAATAACCTGGTCCTAATAGAGCTCTAAGGCATTTCTAAAATATGCTATATTGGGTCAGAACTGAAAGTCAAAGCAAAAGTCTACTTTTGCGACTTTCGGTTCCGAACCGAGCCTAAACTGAAAATTGTCGGGTTGAACATGTTTAGACATGTTCTTACATTAATTACCAAGTTATACAAGTGATAAAACAGGTTTCATGGCTTCTACATTGTTAATTATGTGTTTATTCGAAAATTAGCTTTCTGTTGACTTTTTACAATTAAGTTTGACCCGACAATTGACCTAGCTTACTGAAGTACTTAGCACGACTAATGATCCTTAGGGAATGATCTTGAGCTCCAGGAGACTCCAGAAGTTAAGTTAGAATGGTTTTTGAAGGTGAGCATTTGAACTTGAGAACAAGAACTTCTTATATAGTGACTATGATGCAACAAGATCATCCCAAATGTCCCTATTGTTGCTACCAAATGATCACAGCTGCCCCTATTGCATGAAATCCCATTTGCACAGCCCCTGGTATCAGTTTCCATGCATATAAGTCGGTTAAACAGGCTGAACAGGCACCTGCCATGCATTTTCTGTCGCTGGCAGTTTCAGGCGGCCCGCGTAAGACCTACACAAGGTCTACGCGGCCGGTATGGCTCCCAAATACGGTCACCAAGTTTGACAGATTTGCAATTTAGGTCCCTGGTCCTTCTAATAGTTGTTTTAACTTATTTTATTGCACTTTTAACCCTCCAACTTGACTTTTAAGGACTCCAAATCATAAACAAACTTTGTTAAGTCCCTGGTTAGTTTTACGATCACCTGAAAGTCTTGAATTGCATCGTTGACGCTTTTAACCCCTCACTTACGAATGTTAGCGTATCTTTCTCATACGATATCGAAACCTTGTGAAATTTTTATCAGTTATTCTAGTGAACATAATTAATCATTACAAAGCTTTGGGTTCGCTAAAAGGTCACTCAGAGGTATAAATTAAACATGTTGACACTTTTAACCCTTGCGGTTTGTAAACTTTCACTTTCTTCTACAAACGGCTTCATACGATTCATAATTCATTCGTTTAAGGGCATAAACATCGTGTAGGGTTGTTGAAAGGTATAATTATCCAATTGTTGACACCTTGAATCCTTTTATGCACATACATTCTTTGTTTGTCAACTTTAGTCCCTCATATTCAATTCGTTACACGTTTAGAGCTCATGACAAGTGTCTTTATTATATTGGTCGTGATTTTCCGAGGTGTTACATGTTACATGCTGGTTATGCATAAATCGCTTTCGGTACTATTATACTATCAAACTTGTATACTCACCTTTACACTATGTGTATTGACTTTTATTTTAACGTATGTGACAGGTGTTTAGGATGCTTTTGCTTGTTAGCTGCCATGGAATCGAGCTAGGGGAGTCTAGAAACAAACTAAATAAAATCTGAGTTGTCAAAACAATTTATTTGTCTTTGAGATTCTCTGTCTGTAATAACTGTTTTATTTTGATATGTTATGGTAAGGGACATAATGTTAAATATCTGGTAATATAGTTGTTATGGATTCTCCTGGACAATCTGTTTCGCTCAGTGCCGCGCCCTGATGTTTTCGCCATCGGTTGGTGTGTGACATTAAACCCGTAGGATGTAAATGGGTCTTCAAAACAAAACTAATTTCAGATGGAAGCGTTGAATTATATAAAGCAAGATTGGTTGCAAAGGGCTACACTCAGAAAGAGGGAATCGGTTATCAAGAGACCTTTTCACCTGTCTCTCGAAAAGATTCCTTAAGGATCGTCTTGGCCCTAGTAGCTCATTTTGATTTAGAGTTTCATCAAATGGATGTCAAAACTGCTTTCCTCAATGGAGACTTGTATGAAGACATGTTCATGAAGCAACCTGAAGGGTTCAAACCTGAAGGTCAAGAACATCTTATCTGCAAGTTGAAGAAATCCATACACGGTTTGAAGCAAGCATCACGTCAATGGTACCTTAAGTTTGATGAAGTCATAAAGACGCAAGGCTTTATGAAGAACCAAGTGGATCAATGCACCTACCTCAAGATGAGTGGGAGCAATTTTGCTATACTTGTCCTTTACGTAGATGATATTCTATTGGCAAGTAATAGCTTAGATATGTTGCATGAATCGAAGTGCTTACTCTCGTATAACTTTGAAATGAAAGATCTAGGGGAGGCTTCTTACGTTATTGGCA
The DNA here is from genome assembly GCA_030545235.1 of Helianthus tuberosus. Lineage (NCBI taxonomy): Eukaryota > Viridiplantae > Streptophyta > Magnoliopsida > Asterales > Asteraceae > Helianthus > Helianthus tuberosus. The sequence goes on from CM060367.1 coordinate 85,044,507, forward strand.
TCGAAATACACCGAGATAGAAAAAATGGAATTTTGGGCTTATCACAAAAGGCTTACATTGATCATGTCCTTAGTCTATATAACATGCAACACAGCTCTCCCTCTGTAGCTCCAGTAGTTAAAGGAGATGTTTTCGGTTCTTTTCAATGTCCGAAAACTGAGGATGAAAAGGCGCAAATGAGAATGATACCTTATGCCTCAGTAGTTGGGAGCCTCATGTATGCTCAAGTCTGCACTCGTCCAGATATCGATTACGTTACAGGGATGCTAGGCCGTTATCTGTCTAATCCTGGCCTTGATCACTGGAAAGCAGCGAAGAAAGTACTTTGATATCTTCAGGGGACGAAAGACTATAAACTGACATATGGAAGAAGTGACATTTTGGAAGTGGTTGGTTATTCTAATTCTGACTTTGCTAAATGCAAATATGACAAGAAATCCACTTCAGGTTATATCTTTATGTTAACCGGCGGACCTATTTCATGGAGGAGTCATAAACAACAGCTAACTTCAACATCCACTATGATGGCAGAATACATTGTTGTATATAACGCTACCTGTCATGGAATGTTGCTAAAGAATCTGATTACTGGATTCAAAGTTGTTAATTCCATATCTAGACCATTGAAGCTGTACTGTGATAACTCAGCTGCCGTTAACTTCTCGAACAGTAACAGTTCGACCGGAGCTGGATTATATTTTGATACAAAGTATTTGTTCGTACGTGAACGTGTTGAGGAAAATAAGCTTTGTATTGAGTATATAAGTACGAAAAATATGCTTGCGGATCCGATGACTAAAGGTCTCCCACCTAAAGTATTCGAAGAACATGTTTTGAAGATGAGCTTTTGTAAAGACCTTATTTAAATGCATATTGTACTTACTTACGTTTTAATGATAAAAATTTCCTTATTGATTTGTTTGTCTCTAACTACGTTTCGCTAGCCTAATGACGTAAAGACTATTATTATACAAATCATCGTTTAAGGGCTTACTTGTAAAGTGATCCTTACTTTGCTTAGGTTTTAATTTGAGATTGTAGTCTGATTAATGGGGGTCCTGAGTTGAATAACTGACTCAAAGACTGTATTTTTCTGCTACAATTTTGGTTTTAAAACTAAAATGAGTATTAACTTCTGATCAGGCTTATCTAATACTCATAAATGATCACTCGGCTAAGTGGGAGAATGTTAGCATAAATTATTATTAAATAATTTATGGTGCCCTTATGACTATTTATCTAATAACCAGATGAATATTTACATTAATATCCCTATAAAATTAACTGGACTTTATTTGATGGACATAAAGGCCCGTACTAGTTAATTAGGGTTTCCCATTGGGCGAAACATATAAATACAGGTTATTGGGGAACCCTAAAGACACACCATAATGTTTACGACCCCCCTCACTACAATCTGTTATCATCCCTCTCCATCCTAACTGCTCACCCTAAACGGGAATCGATCAAGATGGCTTCTTCTTCATCTCTAACCACTACTGGATTATCAGGTATATCAAGATCCCTAAAGTATTTTTCTAGTAGATATTAAAAGAACTGATTAACAGCCCCACGTCCCCGAGCCGCCACCCCCACCCCTCTAGCACCTCTCTTTTACAAGCCCACGCAAACACATAACTTAAATGATTTTAAAATCATCAAAGACATTTAGAACGAAAAGAGAGCCGAGTACAGTCTATCTACAATCTTCATTAATAGTCATCAAATTAGTACTCTAAGAACCCATAACTCTTAAGTCATAAGTTTTTTGAATACTTTTTATTTTTTAGGTTTTATAATTTGTATTTAAAGGTTGGTCCTAGGCACTAGCTTTTCTTGATTGTCTTATCTTACTCTCTCTATCAATAATAAATTAACGTATTAATAAAAGCTTTTCAAACATTTTATTTTTTAGATCGGTTTATATCCATATAATTATTTTTACTATGTACCAATAGATAATTATACCTCTTAGATTTTAAATTTAATCGGATTTTGCTGATTGTGATCAGAATAGATTATGAAGATGATAATAAAAGAAAACTGACCGCGAGCTATATTTTTTCTATAAAAGATTAAGAAGCTACATTTTTTTTCAATAAAAGATTAAAAACTGTTGTATGAATAAAAATATCGTATAAACGTCGATAACATGCGGCATTAACTATCGGCACTTCCATCTTGAATTTTTTTTTGTTTTTTGAACAGTGAGAATCTTTAATTGTAATATCAATTTAGTATCTTGATATTAAATAATATTAAAAAATGTATTTAATTTGGTAATAATCCCTCGTTAAATTCATTTGGCGGCCCAAGTTAAGGGATACTTCAAAGGCGTAAATAGTAAACTTTTATAGTGCGAGGGGCAGAAAAAAGTTCAGAAAATCTTTAGTTAAGAGGCTAAAATCAACTATTTGTATAATAAATGTTGTAAAAAATAGATTTGGGAAAAAAAATTCCGTTGCCGGGACTTGAACCCGGGTCTTTCGGGTGAGAGCCGAATATCCTGACCAACTAGACTACAACGGATGTGTGACTATCTGATCACTTATTGTATATTTCTTTGTTGATTTCTATATTTCTTCATTTTCTAATACCTTGAATCATTAATTGGCATTTGGCACTTGAAGTAATGAGTTTATTCTTTAAATTTATTGGAATACTTGGACGCATTTAAAACCTTTTATCTAATAGTGAAACATGTTAAGTAAATTTGTCAATTAGCTCAAAAGTGGTTGATAAAAATAATTCTTAAAAACAAAGTTTTAAAAAACGAAGTTCTTTAAATGAAGCATTATTATATAGAGTGAATGTTTATCCAATGAGAAGTCACATTAGTGTAAGACTTGTGACATATCTAAACCTGAAAAACAAAAGTTAAGTGAAGCATTATTATATAGAGTGAATGTTTATCAAATGAGAAGTCACGTTAGTGTAATACATATGTGCTAAAATCAATTATCTTGATTAATTTTCATGTGCTAATATAATTCAAAAGTGTTACTTTGATGTATGTATTGTTTTAGTATGTGCTAATTTAACTTTTTTAAGTGCTAGGATCTGTTCTTACGGTTTGTAGGATAAATATGGTTTGTACCGGAACCAACCCCACATATCTAAACCTGCTAAGAAGAAACATTATTAAAAAAAAAACCTAATCCTGTTATAAACCAGACATTTTAGGCCCAACCCATTACTTATGGGTTTTAGGGTTTATAGTTATGTTTATCTATATATTGTAATGTTGAATAGAATGAAGAGGAGAATTCAGTTTATTTTATTTCTCTTTGGTTTTTATCACATTATCAGCATACCGTGCTGTAAACATGTCTCCCGTCATTGGTTCTAAATATTTAATTATAGACGAGGAGTTAAAACCAATATAGATACCCAGTCTTCTTTGGGGTCCCATTGTAGTACGTTGTGGTGGCGGTATTGGTACATATACCGCACAACCAAAAATTCTAAGGTGGGACAAACTTGGTTCTCGTCCGCTGACCAGTTGCAATGGGGAGTATTCGTGATCAGCAGTTGGTCTTAATCTAATCAGTGCAACGGCATGCAAAATAGCATGACCCCATGCAGGAGATGGTAATTTACATCTCATTAAGAGTGGTCTAGCGATTATTTGTAATCGTTTAATCAGAGATTCAGCTAAACCGTTTTGTGTGTGAACATGAGGTACTGAATGTTCAACATTGATCTTGATGGACATACAATAGTCATTAAAAGCTTGAGATGTGAACTCTCCCGCATTATCCATCCGGATGTTTCTAATTTGATTATCGGGGAAATTGGCAATTGTATGATTTGAGCTAAAAGTCGAGCAAATGCTACATTTCGAGTAGCTAAAAGGCTCACATGTGACCACCTTGAGGATGCGTCTATTAAGACCAAGAAATAGCAGAATGGTCCACGCGGAGGATGAATAGGCCCACAAATATCCCCTTGGATTCTTTCTAAAAATGATGGGGTTTCATGGATCAATCTAGTTTGTGATGGCCGAGTTATAAGTTTTCCCAGAGAGCATGCTGGACATGATAAGTCTTGTGGTAGCAAAACTTTTAAGTTTTTGAGAGGGTGCCCGGTTGCACTTTTTATTATTCGTCTCATCATTATGCTACCAGGATGACCTACACGATCATGCCATATATTGAATGTATCTTTATCTAACAACTTTTGGTTACTCACCATGTATGATTCGATATGATTGATATTAGTACAATATAATCTAGAGGATAAGGCTTCTAATTGTTCAACAATTCTTTCTTTGCCATTTTTGTTTGAAGTAATTTGAAGATATTCAATATTATTTTCAGATATTGTTTTTAGGTGGTAACCGTTTTTTCGAATATCTTTAAAGCTGAGAAAATTTCTTCTGGATTTACTAGAATACAATGCATTATCGATAGTTAATTGGGTACCCGAAGATAATGTTATGTGTGCTCTGCCGGAGCCTTCGATAAGGTTATTGACACCAGATATAGTACTAATCGGTGTCTCTGCCGGAGACAACTCAGAGAAAAATTTCATATCTTTGAGAATAGTGTTACTACTACATCTATCTACCAGACATTCATCACCAATAATAGCTCTACTGGAGCTAGTATACATATTTCTTCTGGAAATAATAAAACACGTTAAGTATAAGAAATTTCATGTTTGAGTATGATAAAAACATTATGCAACTATAAATCAAACATCACTAGGTTTTAAATGAAACCATAACAATAGTTCAAAACATAAAATACCGCTAGAGTTGAAATAAAATCCAAACCATAACAAGTGCAGTGAATTCAAGTTTTGATAAATTCGACATTTTATCTATAAATGAAAGAATCAAGGATTTAAACTTAAGCCGCAATATAAAAAATATATATATATTGTAGGAGAACTTCAGGTTCTCTATAGATGGAACTTCTGGTTCAATACGTTAGGCTGTTGTTATGTAATAGTAACATTAATTTGATAATTTAATTTTCTAATATAATTATTTTTGTAGAGCACACCTGGTTAAGAGAACACCAAACACACTAAATTTGTTGATATTATATTTTTAATATAATACCATTAATATGTTAATATAATATTATTAATATACTATTAATATTCACATAACAGTTTTGATATGAGACAGATGTAACGTAGAACAAATTTGTATATGGATATAATATTATTCTCAAACATAATAGTATGTTAATATCATCTTTAAAAAAAAAAATTCCCCATTTAATTAAATTTTTTTTTGTGGGTTACAACTGTATCCCATTTCATCTTGTTATACACACTTTACCCATTTAATTTTACAGTTAGAGTAACACCAGCCACCGAATACGATCTAATCCATGATGTTGCTCGCCTTCACACAAATAGACTTGTAACATCCGGAAAATTCACCAAGTAATATTTAGACGAAACAACTGCCCGGATTTATACCATGTGGATCGGTCAACAGGTTTTGATGCGAAAGATTTTATTTAATGGATTTAAAGGATCTCGTGAATAACTTTAAAAAGTAGTTTTAATACGGAACGTATGATGTGAAAAACTCTAGCGACCAGACTGTTATGGGAATCGGATTTTAGTAGCTTTAGAAAAAAAAATTGCATCCACTAAATACATTGAGGGAGCTTAATGTAAATAATCCATTTAATCATTTTTCTAAAAAAAACCCACCTACATGTTATATATGTTTTGTTTTCAAAACATTTTTTTTAAGGATTAAAACCTATTATCTGCTAGGGCTTGCAAATGCCCTAAACTACTGCCGCTATACGAATGAGAAAAACAAACGAAATGCGACGGTCCAAGTTCGTTCTTGGGTTCTAGTCACAGTTAAGGTAATCTTCCAATCTGTGTGTTATGGTTGTTGCTTATTTGTGGTTTTTAGAGTCACCGGTTCGAAACGGGCGTATCACGGAACCGGTTGAGAATATCCGAACGGATTGGACAATAGTTGTTGATCCGCGACTCATCATCTTCGTTGATAATGGTTGAAGAATATGTCGTCCTTTGATCGAATCCAGCGAGTTCGAGATGATTAATAGACACGCGTTTGGGTGCGATATGAATACCGATTCGATCGACTGAATTGAGCGTTTGTTGAACGAGTTTGATGAAAATATCCACGTCATGAAGAACCGGATCTTGCAACTAGATGTTTCGTTTTTCTTGTGGAAAGAAATCGTTGGATGTGTTTTGTTCAGTTGTGTTTTGTTCGGTTGCTTGTGGCGGCAGTGACCGCCGCTACAGAAAATTGACCGGAAAAAAAAACTACAAAGTTTGAGATTCAGGCGAATATTCCTGTAGAAACCGCCGTTAACCGGCGCCGGAGAAAAGTTTTCAAGTCGGGTTTTTTTTTGGTTGTTTATTTTTCTGCTTGTTGTACGGGAAGTTCATGTATTTGGGCGGCAGAGACCGCTTTGAAATAATTATTTTGTTTCTATCCTAATTTACCAAAACAGGGCAGTCCTAGTTTGTTCTAAAGTTCAAAATAAAATTGTAGAAAAATTGATAGTGTACCCGGATTTGATGAACGACAATTATCTGAATCCAAGCTGGTAAATTCCCTGATGAATAAAATTGTATGCTGACTGTCATTTTAATGAAACAATGTTCCCAGTCTTAGGGGGAGATAAGGATAAAGAAAGACTGGTAACACAAGAAATAACGTGGAATGCATCATCGCTATCAAATCTCGACCCCCGAAGTGGTCAATGTGAATATGAAGTCCAAAAGATCATACATTTGCAAAGAATAGCGAATGAATTACCAGATGCATTCACAGACACGAATAGAGTGACAAAGTCACATGTACCAGCATCAAATGCACTTGCTCGAATTGAAGTAATCCCAGAAGCGATTACTATACAACGAAAGCGTGGGAGACCAATCGGTTCCAAAGACAAAAACCCACGGAAACGAAAAGAGCAAAGTAACGCAGTTGGTGAAAACTCACAAAAGATTATAAATGAAACCCCGGTAGAGGTAAATGTCCCAGAAGAGACAACTATGAATCCAGAGGAAAATGAAGTTTCAGAAGAAACACCGGTACCAAATGAAAATGAGATCTCTATTAATTATGTACAAGATAGTACAATGTGGAACCGGAATAAAACACGTGTTGATGATATATTCGCATATGCTATAGCAACGGATGTAATCAATGAAAATGATTACGTACCAAAAACTTTAGAAGAGTGCATGCACAGAAATGATTGGCCAAGATGGCAAGAAGCCATAAACACCGAATTGAATTCGCTCGAAAAGCGACATGTTTTCGGACCTGTAGTCCAAACGCCCATAGACGTCAAACCAGTAGGTTATAAATGGGTGTTTGCAATAAGGAGAAATGAAAAGAACGAGATTGTAAGATATAAGGCTCGACTTGTAGCACAAGGGTTTTCCCAAATCCCAGGAGTTGATTATGAGGAAACGTATTCCCCTGTAGTGGATGCGATAACCCTTAGGTTCCTAATCGGCCTCACAATCTCTGAAGGACTTCATATGAGACTAATGGATGTCATCACCGCATACTTATACGGGACACTTGAAAATGACATCTACATGAAAATCCCTAAAGGATTAAAATTGCCTGAAGCATTAAAATCAACACCTCGAGAAATGTGTTCTATAAAGCTCCAGAGATCTTTATATGGTCTCAAACAATCTGGTCGTATGTGGTACAATCGACTTAGTGAATATCTCGAAAAGGAAGGATACAAGTCTGATGTAATCAGTCCATGTGTCTTTATAAAACGATCACTCTCAAATTTCACTATAATAGCAGTCTATGTTGACGATATCAACATCATCGGATCTCCTGAAGAGATAGAGAAAGCTGCTTAGTTGTTAAAGAAGGAATTTGAAATGAAAGATCTTGGTATGACGAAATTATGCATCAGACTACAATTTGAGTATCTGTGCAATGGCACATTTGTCCATCAATCAAACTACATCCAAAAGATGTTAGTACGGTTCAATATGGATAAAGCACATCCGTTTAGCGTACCTATGGTTGTCCGACCGCTAGATCCACACAAGGATCCTTATCGCCCTCAAGAAGAAGGCGAAGAAGTACTTGGTCCAGAAGTACCATACATAAGCGCGATCGGTGCCCTTATGTATCTCGGAAATAACACAAGACCTGACATTGCATTTGTAGTACATGTACTAGCGAGATACAGTTCAAATCCAACACGTAGACACTGGAATGGTGTAAAACATATATTCCGGTATATTTGCGGGACACAAGACTTAGGTCTTTTCTATCAGAAAAATCAAAAGTCCCAGCTTGTTGGGTATGCGGATGCCGGATATCTATCAGATCCCCACAAAGCAAAATCTCAGACAGGTTATGTATTCACATACGGTGGCACAACAATTTCATGGAAGTCAACTAAGCAAACACTTACAACAACATCATCAAATCATGCCGAATTAATAGCACTATATGATGCTGGTCGAGAATGCATGTGGTTGAGATCAATGATTAATCACATACAAGAAGTATGCGGATTAGAACAAATCAAGAAGGAGCCGACAATTATTTATGAAGACAATGCTGCTTGTATAGCTCAGATCAGAGAAGGTTATATCAAGGGTGATCGAACAAAGCACATCTCACCAAAATTTTTCTCAACATATGACTTGCAAAAGGAAGGGGAAATTGATGTTCGCCAGATTAAGTCAAGTGAAAATCTAGCTGACCTGTTCACGAAATCTTTACCTAGAAGCAGTTTCGAGCAGCTATCACACAAGATCGGTCTTCGTAGATTGAAAGATGTTTGTTGAATTCAGGGGGAGAATTATAAACGCTGTACTCTTTTTCCCTTAACTAAGCTTTGTCCCACTGGGTTTTCTTAGTAAGGTTTTTAGTGAGGCAGCACAGCTGATCCAGTAGTATCAGTTTATTTATTCAGGTCCTGAAGTACCTATTTAACATCATCCTGAAGTATGTTGTTAAACTGTGTATAATTATAAATGTCTGAGGGGGAGTGTTATAAACCAGACATTTTAGGCCCAACCCATTACTTATGGGCTTTAGGGTTTATAGTTATGTTTATCTATATATTGTAATGTTGAATAGAATGAAGAGGAGAATTCAGTTTATTTTATTTCTCTTTGGTTTTTATCAAATCCAAAATAATAAAGTGAACAGTTAAGTAGCCCTACTCAAATCAATCACTTTTGTGAAAGAGCGAGAAAGAAATAGAGAGATAGATAGACAAAAACCTGAAAAGATTTGTATACATAAAATGAGACACTAGGGAGGCTGGGGAATCACTCGACGGTACCCTCCCACCAGCATAGATCGAAAACCAATATAAATACCCTTTTCAATAACTATGGATACCGATAACCATTGTTTTCGTAACCGGACCGAGCATCGAACTGGATGTGTTACTGATCCACTACTCGGACCAGTCAGAAAGGATTTAAGAATATATTGATCCTAGAAATTTACGAAAATGGCCAGGAATATTGTTGACTTACAAAAATGGCCATCTCATGCGTCTTTGGAGAAGCGCATCACCGATTACGAGACACCTTTTGCGTCTGCAGGGCTCTTTAATGCGTCCGCCAATGCCAAAGTGACACGTGTCTCATCCCATCATCCCATGCGTCCGTGACTCATCCCATGCGTCCGTGTCTCGTATCGGGATGCGTCTAAAAGTGTCGGGATGCGTCTGAAAGTACCTGGATGCGTCTGAAAGTTGCAGTCATCTCCGGCGAGTTGCGTACACCTCCGGCTCCATCTCCGGCGAGTTGCAGACACCTCCGGCAACCATGGCGGCAGTTGGGATTTGGGGGTGGAGATCTGTTGATCGTTTTCACATCTAAACTTTTTCCATTTCATGTAGGTTGCTAGTGAAGCCAGGTTTTCAGTTGAAGAAATCCAGAATCCTGTACAACAAATCATAAGTTTTGTGCATGCAAATACAAGTACTTGATGCAGAAGCTTTCATGGCCATCAATATCCTATTCTGGGGATAATTATGTACGTCTGGATCTAGGGGTTGAGATTTGGGGGTGTTGGGGCTAGGGTGGTAGATGGCATTGTCCTTTCCAAGATATAATTTAATTAGTAGGGTCCCACATGTTTCACTTAATTTGGCTGGATCCATACACGTGTACATTTAAGAAAGAAGGACGCATAAGAGGGCTGATGCCCTGTTCCAATGAGGCATAAGCTGGCTATTTTGGAAAATGATATTGGTCAATGGCTATTTTCGTAAATAGCTCTATATTTATTGTTATGGTCAAAATCATTCATCGAGAATATAGAAAACTTTCTGCAAATCGGTAGGAGATGAAACAGTTCCGATGCCTTGAAACACATCCAAACACACCAATAAAACTTGAATGATGAAAACAAAGCCGGCGGATAGGACAATTGATCACGACACACAAACAAAACGTCAAAATGTTCGATAGTCGATGAAAAAACTCATTTCCAATCACAACTTGAGATATATAATTGGTTAGATTCTACGAGATATACAACAATCGTGTGTTAGATTATTCATAATTTGAAGTTAGTGAGAAATAGTGGTGGAAATTTGAAAGATTATGAGGTTATAAGGAAGAGGTGGTAGCGGCATGATACGACCCAACCCGTGAAGACCCACTCGAACTCCATGTTTAAGTTACAACATGTATTTAGTCATATTGAAACCCACGTAGTTAATTAACTTCCCTAGTTGGTAGTTTTAGCCATAATGCATGTTTCCACGTTAGCCATGTTTCTCTGCATCTTTCAATTCCATGTTTTGTATTTAAACACATTAATTTGTGAAATGAAAGGAAAGAAGAAAAATTAGCAAAGTCTTATTTCTATCTCTAATTCTTGGAGTCTAACCCGCTTAAGGGTCTATCATTTTGGGAGATTGACCATCTCGAATCGGCCACTATCACGGCATTAGAAAACAGGGGGTGACTATAGATAGGATTTGTTGTTTTATCGAGAGAAAGATGTATAGGGAAGAAGTTGAGTCATCTGGCGATCACTATTTTGACACCTCTTCATTATGTATGTAAGTCTAGTGGGTTATGCCATCCGTTAAGGCGGTTCAAAAGAGTTCTATTAAAACCAAAATCCAAATAAATGAATACCTCGACACATGATTTATATCGATCGAAAACCATAAAATGAATGTTAATACCATTTTCAATAATTACCGATACCAGTAACCAATGTTGTCATAACTGGACCGGGCATCGAACAGGACGTGTTACTTGTCCACTGGTCGGACCATTCAGACCGGTGGAACCTGATTTAAGAATCTTTTGGTGCTATACAACTCATGTTATGGTCCAAATCAATCATCGAGAATACGAAAAACTTTCTACAAGTCGGTAGGAGATGAAACTTTTCTGACTCCTTTAAACACATCCTAACATGACAAATACAACATCTACAACGAAAATGGAGCCCCAGATAAGACAATCGATCACAACACACAAAATGTTAAAACATTCGATACTCGATCAAAAACCTTATATCCAATCATAACTTAAGATATATAATTAGTTATATTCTACGAGATATAGAATAAATTGTGTGTTATGCTGTTAAAATTCGAAGTTAGTGAAAAACGTTGGTGAAAAATTGAAAGACCATGAGGTTATAACTTATAAGGAGGAGGTGGTGGCGGCACTGGAAAACCAGGGGTGGCTATAGATAGGGTTTGTTGTTTTAGCAAGAGAAAGATGTAATATGACGATCACTATTTCGATACTTCTACATTCTATATGTAAGTCTAGTGGGTTATGTCGCGTGTTGTGGTGGTTTAGCAGACTCGTGTTAAAACAAAAAAAATGAATACTAAAGGATATTGACACAAGATTTATATCGATCGAAAACCATAAAAACGAATCTTAATACAATTTTTGACAATTACCGATACTCATAACCTATGTTTTCATAATCGGGCCGGGAATCAAACTAGGTTTGTTCCTGGTCCAATGGTCGGACTGGTTGAACCCGATTTAAGAATCGTTTGATGCTATATAATTTATATTATGGTCCAAATCACTAACCGAGAATACAGAAAACTTTCTGCAAGTCGGTAGGAGACGGAACTGTTCAGACGCTTTTAAACACACCCAAGACAAACACAACCTCTGCAACGAAAACGAAGCTAACAGATTAGACAATTGATCACAACACACAAACAAAACATCAAAATATTTAGTATTCGATCAAAAACCTCAGATCCGAACATAGCTTAAGATACACAATCGGTTAGATTCTACAAGATGTACAGCAGATTGTGTGTTAGGTTGTTAAAATTTCAAAGTTAGTGAGAAATGGTGGTGGAGTGTTAAAGATGATGAGATTATAAGGAAGTGGTTGTGGGGGCATTGGAAAATTGGGTCGTCCATGGATAGGATTTGGTATTTTAGCGACAGAAAGATGTGGAGGGAGGAAATTGACTCATATGCTGACCACTGTTTGTTACTTCTACATTTTGTATGCAAGTCATGGGTTATGCCACGTGTTGCGAGGGTTCAAATGACTCGTATTGAAACCAAGGAGTATGTTGTATAATTGGTCTAGAACAAGTGATTTCAAAGAAATTAACAAACTTGGAACCCGGGTTGAAATTGCAAAGTTTTGTGATTGAAACCTGGATTAATCTCTGAATCGTATGAGAACTATCAGATAAACCTATTTGCGGGTTACACGCAATGATTTATCGGATTAGACAGAGACCACTCTTATTGGAATTGGATTTGATGAAACTATGATATCAAGAGAACAAAATTGTAACCGTGCCTGTTTCTTTTCGTGCGTATGTCATATCTGAACGATCGAAAACTAATTTCCCAGTCTAAAAGAGACTTCATGGGGCCTTCTATATTTTTGCCATCATCAGCCAAAATCCACTCAAAATAATGGACTAAGACTTTATTGGACTTCACCATCCAATTAAAATATATAATATAGTCTTTTTAATTTAGAACTCATCCATCATCAGCCCATATAATAACGTAAAATAAAAACAAATTGTAGTGGGCATTCTATTTTATAAACAAAGCAATTTTTATCTAAAATATTTTAATGGGCTTTAGCAAAACAGTAATAATAATATTATAATAAGTTCAAACAATAATTACAAAGTAACTATTAATGACAAGGCCCATGTAAGTTATTTACATGATAGACTCAAATAATATTAGGATTAAATCGAGCCCGCACTCCCGCGTCACCTAACTCGTTTAATCTCTAACATTATTTCCTCGATCAACAAGTTAATCCAATACCCTAAAATCCGTTGATAACACTAAAATTACCAACATTCCTCCCCCAATTTTAGTGGTATCCATGATTAACTTAACTGTCCTCACAGAAAGACAAATGCATGCATAATGAAAATGTCCTGAGGATTGAATTTTCACTTAGTATATTACACGTTACAAATATTAGAATAACAGGGTGTCTCTATGGATTGAACCCATGTTATCCATTTAAATACATGTAGGTAATATACACAAACGTTTAGAAATCCAAATTCCACTTGACACAATATTTTACTAGCCTGTGTCCTAATCCTTCAAAGAATATATCAAAGCTCAAGTCCAAAGCTTCTTGAAGCAGCTAAACTTCATATTCTTATAGGTAGTTCGTTACTCTTGCACCTGCACTGCAATTTATCAATGAACTATTAAGAAGTTCAACTTCAACCTACTTTATCTTGCAGTCTGAACACATACCTTGGGATGATTTGCTAATGTGTTCCAATATCGTTATGACAAGCTTTCCGCATTGAATTCTGCATCTAACGTTGTATTAGATGGGAATTGGGTGTCTTGACATAAGATATTTAAAGTGGACTTTAAACCCATCCCTTTTGCTGATTTCTTCACGAGATCTCTTCCTAACCCTTTGGTTAGATGATCAGCTAAATTAAGCTCAGATCTAACAAACTCAACGGATATCACACCATTCATGATTAATTCTCTAATCATACTGTGTCTAACACCTAAGTGTCTAGACTTCCCATTGTACACTTGACTATATGCCTTAGCCAATGTAGCTGCACTATCGCACCTGATAGAGATTGGTGATATCGGTTTCGACCATAATGGAATCTCATAGATTAAATTTCTGATCCACTCCGCTTCTTTACCAGCTGGAGCTAAAGCCACAAACTCAGATTCCATAGTTGAGTCAGTGATGCAAGTTTGTTTCTTTGAAGCCCAGGAGATAGCACCTCCACCAAGTAAGAACACCCATCCACTTGTGGAGGAATGATCTTCCTTATTGTTTATCCAACTTGCATCAGAGTACCCTTCTATAACTGAAGGAAAGCCTGAATAGCATAAACCAAAGTGCATGGTTCCTTTTAGGTACTTAAGCAGTCTGTTCACTGCTTGCCAGTGTTGAGCACTAGGATTACTAGTAAATCTGCTCAACTTACCCACAACATAAGCTATGTCAGGCCTTGTGCTAATCATAGTATACATCAAGCATCCAATGACCTTGGAATACTCTAATTGTGAAACTGAATCACCAGAATTGGGCATTAACCGGATGCTAGGATCTAGAGGAGTGCTAACAGGAGAACAATTATAATGATTGAATTTCTTCAACACTTTCTCAATGTAATGAGACTGTGTCATGGTTATACCATTGTTACTCCTTTTAATTCTTATTCCAAGGATGACATCCGCCTCCCCCATATCCTTCATTTCAAAACTAGAAGACAAAAATTTCTTTGTCTTATCAACCTGATCTTGGTCAGTGCCAAAGATCAACATATCATCTACATATAGATAATAATCACTCCTTTACCAGAGGATTCAAATCTACTGTAGACACACTTATCAGCCTGGTTTAGAAGAAAACCATGAGATAAGATCACCTCATCAAATTTTTGATGCCATTGCTTAGGTGCTTGTTTCAAACCATATAATGATTTGACGAGTTTACACACCTTGTGTTCTCCAGGTAATACAAAACCCTCAGGTTGTTTCATGTATACCTCTTCATCCAATTCACCATTCAAGAACGTGGTCTTGACATCCATTTGGTGAATTACCAAGTTATGAATTGAAGCAAGAGCTAAAAGAAGCCTTATGGTGGAAATTCTTGCAACAGGAGCATAGGTATCAAAGAAATCTATTCCTTCCTTTTGTCTAAAGCCTTGGATAACCAACCTGGTTTTAAACTTATCTATGCTACCATCAACTTTCATCTTTCTTTTAAAGATCCATTTGCAACCCAAAGGTTTGCAACCATGAGGCAAATCAGTCAATTTCCATGTATTATTATGCATGATAGAATCCATCTCATCTTGGATGGCTTCTTTCCAGAAAGAAACATCCCTAGATGCCATTGCCTGACTGTACGTCTTAGGATCCTCATCAATATTGAAACAATATTGATACTGATGTTCAACCTCATTCCTGGTTCCTTCCACCAAATAAAGATGAAAGTCAGAGCCAAAAGACTTGGCTTTCCTGACCCTAGTACCTTTCCTGGGTTCAGTACTAGAAGATGGTACATCTTTGGTACCAGCAGAGTTACTACCAAACTCAGTTACAGCTGATGTTTTCAAACTATAAGGCATGTCCTTTAGTCTAGGCACAGAAGAAAATCTATCCTCATTGCCAAAATCAGCAGTTCTTGATTCAATCACAGTGTGAACAGAAACGTAGTCATTTGGTTCTGTGACATAGAACCTATGAACAGGGGAATGCTCACCATACCCAATAAAGATGCAATCAGTGACTCTTTCACCTATGTTTCTCAATTTTGGCTCAGTAAGCTTTACAACAGCTCTACAACCCCAAACTCTAAGATGACTTAAGTTTGGTGCCTTTTTGTACCAGATTTCATGTGGGGTTACTTTAGAATTTTTATTAGGAACTCTATTAAACAAATAGCAGGCTGTTAACATAGCCTCACCCCAGAATCCTTCACTTAACCCAGAATAGGATAACATGGAATTAACCATTTCTTTCAAAGTCCTATTCTTCCTCTCTGATACACCATTTTGCTGTGGTGTATAAGGAGCTGTGGTTTGATGTATTATACCAGTAGACTGAAAGTAATCTGGATCATAATACTCTCCACCTCTATCAGTGCGAAGGTTCTTTATCAGACAACTTTGATGTCGCTCTACCTCTTGTTTATAAATTTTGAATTTATCAAGAGCTTCATCTTTTGAATGCAACAAATACACATAACAAAACCTAGAGGCATCATCAATAAAAGTAACTACATACTCTTTATTTCCAAGTGAGGGCGTACTATGAAAGTCACATAAATCAGAATGAATTAATTCTAATACCTTAGAATCCCTTTTAACATCTTTAAACGGTTTCTTAGTAATTTTAGTCAACTTGCAAGTATGACATTTACTACAGTTTTGCATGTCAAAGGCAGGTATTAGGCTCATTTTAGACATATCTTTCATCCTATAATAATTAACATGACCTAATCTAGCGTGCCATAGACGTGAATCATTCTCAACATTACTAGAGGATGTAGATGCCATACAAACAGATTCAACAGCAAACGAGACATTAATATTAAGCATGAACATGCCATTACATAAATATCCAAATCCAACAAAGGTTCCATGTCGAGACAAGATAAACTTATTCGACTCAGTGACTTGTTTATAACCACAATTGTTTAATACAATTCCAGATAAGAGATTTT
The DNA here is from genome assembly GCA_030545235.1 of Helianthus tuberosus. NCBI lineage: Eukaryota > Viridiplantae > Streptophyta > Magnoliopsida > Asterales > Asteraceae > Helianthus > Helianthus tuberosus. The sequence goes on from CM060367.1 coordinate 85,061,182, forward strand.
TTCGAATCCCTGGTACATACAACACATTATCTAATAATAGATGTTTTCCAGAAGTAAATACAAGTCTAACTTTTCCAACTCCTTTTATGGGCTCGGTTGCAACATTTCCCATCCTTAGTACAGATCCATCTTCAATTGGTTCGAATTCCTCAAACCATTTGAGATCCTTGCACACGTGACTCGTAGCACCCGAGTCTACCCACCATGCAAGCATATCATCTTGTACATAAAAGGATTCAGAAATAAATGATACATAATTCTCAACCGAATTATGTTTATCAATGATTAGACTTTTTGAGTCCAATAACAAACCCGAAGACCGGGTTTCATTTATTTCATACCTCAGTGGGATTTTTCCGACTTGTACACTTCTTATGTTTGTACCATCACAGCTAGTATGCTGCATCTTTGTATTGAATTTGTTTGATTCAAAAATGTTACTTTTTATTTGTTTATTTTTCAAATCACAAAATAAATTTTGTTTCTTTGAATCAAATCCAATTTTTTGTGTTTTGTAAATAATTAACATGTCCCGAATGACTAATTGAATCAACTACAAAACTCATAGGTTTTGTCAAACTTAAAGTGGAATCAGTAAGCGTACCTTGTGGAGCATTTGGTTTTGACCCACTTGGACCGGATATGTTAGCTTTGTTTCCATCCGCAGGCTTTACGCGACAATCTTTCTTGAAATGGCCCGGTTTGCCACATCTCCAACAACTCCCTTTTGGTTTCTTATCGGAATCATTATTATCCGGGTCAAACTTTCTCTTATTGCCCATTTAAATCCCAAATTCACTCCACAAAAATTAATTGGTTAATCTTTGTAAAAGAAAGATATGATAATGAACAACTGAGATCGACCAAACATAAAATTCGAAAATGATATATAGAATTAAATCTACTAACCCACTGATATATGCCAATTAAATAATTGAAATATGTTTTTCAATTAGAAATCCAATATGTCAGTGATCAACAAGAAACCAAAATATATTGTACTAGCAATTGATTGTTTGATCACCAATTATTTTGTAGAACCAATAAATTAAACACCAATTTAAATTCCAATCGTATTCAGCGAATTCCCAAATAATACTTTTCAATTTCAACTCTGCAAATTAACCGTTCAACCAAGAAAATTCTTAACTTGAAATGAATTTCCAAGTTCATTCACCCCAAAACAACTAATAATTTATTTATTAAGAGTCAAACTTTGCAAACTGGGTTCCCAGAAAACACAGACTAAAATTCACAACTAGAAAATAAAAAATTATGAAACTATAGTTCTAAAATTAAAATTTGTGAAATCAAGATAAACAAACCCAAATTAATCACTAGAACATGTGAATTAGGGTTAATTCACAAACTACAAAACAGGAAAATATTCACTGTACAATATTTTTCAAACTTGAAATCACAACCAAAGACCAAATTGAACCCTAAAATAGGTTTATCTTTGTTGTATAATTGGTCTAGAACAAGTGATTTCGAAGAAATTAACAAACCTGGAACCCGGGTTGAAATTGCAAAGTTTTGTGATTGAAACCTGGATTAATCTCTGAATCGTATGAGAACTATCAGATAAACCTATTTGCGGGTTACACACAATGATTTATCGGATTAGACAGAGACCACTCTTATTGGAATTGGATTTGATGAAACTGTGATATCAAAGAGAACAAAATTGTAACCGTGTCTGTTTCTTTTCATGCGTATGTCATATCTGAACGATCGAAAACTAATTTCCCAGTCTAAAAGAGACTTCATGGGGCCTTCTATATTTTTGCCACCATCAGCCAAAGCCCAAAATCCACTCAAAATAATGGACTAAGACTTTATTGGACTTCATCATCCAATTAAAATATATAATGGTCTTTTTTAATTTAGAACTCATCCATCATCAGCCCATATAATAATGTAAAATGAAAACAAATTGTAATGGGCATTCTATTTTATAAACAAAGCAATTTTTATCTAAAATATTTTAATGGGCTTTAGCAAAACAGTAATAATAATATTATAATAAGTTCAAACAATAATTACAAAGTAACTATTAATGACAAGGCCCATGTAAGTTATTTACATGATAGACTCAAATAATATTAGGATTAAATCGAGTCCGCCTCCCGCGTCACCTAACTCGTTTAATCTCTAACGTTATTTCCTCGATCAACAAGTTAATCCAATCCCCTAAAATCCGTTGATAACATTAAAATTACCAAGATTAGGATCAAATACAAACTACATTTTGTATACAAACTGTAAGAACCATTTAAAAAGTGTCATATGTCACCCAACAAATTATAAAGAAATGGTAAAATACTAACCTAAACAATATCAATTATATTGAATTCACTATAATTATGCTAACAAGCAATTAATTCTTTATTTGGATCTTCTTTTTGTTTCAATGTGCTGATATGATTATTCATAAAGAAAAGTGCTGATATCATTCACATATGTGCTAAAATCAATTATCTTGATTAATTTTCATGTGCTAATATAGTTCAAAAGTGCTATGTTTATGTATGTATCGTTTTAGCATGTGTTAATTTAACTTTTTTTAAGTGCTAGAATCTGTTCTCACGGTTTGTAAGATAAATATGGTTTGTACCGTAACCAACTCCAACAAAACCAATAACCATAAAAATGAATACCAATGGATATTGACACAATGTTTACCTCGATCGAAAACCATGAAAACAAATATCAATACCATTTTTGATGAATATCAATACTAGTATCCATTGTGTTCATAATCGAAACATGCATCGAACCGGATATGTCAAAAGATCCTTCCCACACACACCCCATTGGCTTTCCATTTATAATTCCACTTTTGGGCCTTAAACCTCATCATTCATAAGGTCTAATTATGAAAATAAACCAACTTTCTATAAAAATTTGGGGGTGCTACAATAATGTTCAACAAATTTGAAATTACGTTTAACAAATTGTAGAACAACACAATTAGTAATACATGTATGGGCCAAGTTGTAGGTTGGAGAAGCCCAACAAGCAAACACACGTGAGACTGAGAGAATCCAAAAAAGAAGAAACAAATCGGCCAAGGGGGTGGCCTAGGGAGACCAACATAGCGTTTTTAATGATTTATTAAAAAAAACTTGAGAAACGTGGCCTAATTTAGTATGAACAAACCGAATATTTAATTAATCAGTTTCAATGAAAGATTTAACACCGAGAGTATTTCAATTTCTATGTTATTATAATTGGGTAAATTTAGTTGTGATCCCAACCGGATGTAAGGTTAGTATATGTTTTCAATCTGACTTTCAATTTTTTACGCTAGACACAAGTTTGCTTTAGTAATTTTAAGTACTTTATAACTCAAGTGTATGTATGTATAATTGTATATGGTATACTTGTTTGTTGAAAAGGCAAACTATTTATCATGTCATTGCATCGTTTTCATTATTCGATTTAAAATCACTTCTGAACAAGGTGTGTTTGATTTCCCGCGTTAGATAGTGAGTTGATAATGAGCTATGACTCCATCATACATAGCCGTTAGCCAGCAACGGTCTCAACTTAAAAAATAACCAGTAGTGGTCCCATTTTTTCACATATTGTAAACCATTGTACCCTTATTAACAGAAAAGGAAAAGGGGACAAAAAAAAAAAAAAATTAAAGGTCCATTGGTATAAAATATGTGAAAAGGTGGGACCACCACTGATTATTTTTAAAGTAGGGACCATTGCCAGCCAACAACTAATAGTTGATATTAGGGGTGTTCATGAGCCGATCCGATCCGATCGAGGGTCTGCTCATGCTCGGATTGAATTACAACTGATCCGATCCGAGCGGATCAAATTTGTAAAACCGAGCGCAAAAGTGATGCTCATGCTCGGATTGAATTTGAATCGATCTGCTCGGTTTCGCTCGGTTTTTATCAAATCCAAAAAAAAAAAAAATCAAGCGGATCGTTTTCGCTCGATTGAATGATAAGGCTTCGTTCAACAAAAACAAATTCTAACTTAATTAAAACATGTCATTTAGTGCGATGTGTGTTATTGTCCGATGAATCAATGATATTTAAACTGAATCGATGAATCGACGATGTGTGCTGATTGTCCGTCAGATGACCTGTTGCAGAATGAACACAGGAGCGGCTCACTTGTTCGATTGTCCAATGAATCGATGATGTGTTTGAGTGTGACTGTGGACCAGAGAGGGAGAGTGAGAGTAGGAGACACTTAGCGGCGATATGAATTTGAAGATGATACGACTGATGAGTGATGACTGAATTCTGTTTTAGAAAATAGATTTAGAGTTAGATTTTTATATTAAATATTAAGTTGGGCTAATATTATTTGGGCTTTTAATTTTTTTGGGTTTTTAATCTATAAAATCTAATATATATATATATATATATATATATATATTAATTATTAATAAAAATAATTCGAGCGAAACCGAGCGATCGACGAGCAAGCGGAGCTTTGCTCATGCTCGGATTGAATTTGAATCGAACCGATCCGATCGGCTCATTTACAAACTGAGCGGGAATCGAACGAGCATTTTTCGAGCGATCTTCGATCGTCGAGCAGTTTGGACAGCCCTAGTTGAGATTATTAAAATCCATTATTCCTTAATTATTTGGTTTAATATGGTTAAAAGATTTGTTGTATGATTGAAGTGTAAAAAAATGTGAACTCAATGTTTTTATAAATAGACTCTTGAAAGGATTCTCAAAACAATAATCACAACAAAAACCAAATACAACAAATCCTTAATGAATGAAACGAACAAAGTAAACCTTAGATTTTTTATCAACGCGAGGATGACTAAACAAAACAATTCAATCAATCACAATACTAACAATCTCTTCTAACTAAACAATTGAATCAATCACAGTCTAATGACAAAGAACAAATTATCACTAAAGCGAATGATACGTGAAGATCACAAACACTCTTTTACAACATGGAGAAAACGAGAAAGACCAAGACAATTCACAATTGTGTATGATTTGGCAAGATCCAAACTACGAGAGAAACAAACAATCTGGCACTAAGAAGATAGACGGAAAGAATATGTATGTCTTTTGAACTTGATTGCTTCTTTTATTTTTCACAATCAAATGAAACGTGCAATACTAACCACATGTTTCACATGAATATAATATCATACTTATCCTACCTACCAGGTTAATTGAGTTTTTGAATGGATTAATATCGGTTTCAAGTCCCTATTCAATATAAGGTGGTTTGTTTATTAAGTAATGTTTTAAAATGTATTTAATTTGTTATAAATCCAGTTTACGCCTCAAGTTAAGGGGTAATGAGAAGGGTGAATAGTATAATTACTAGTGTAAGGGGCTGACGAGAAATAAGAAAACTTAAGGGGCTGAAAGTGACAGTTTGTAGATATGTTGTGGAAATTTAAATATCATAAAAAGAAAAAAGTATTCCGTTGCCGGGACTTGAACCCGGGTCTTTCGGGTGAGAGCCGAATATCCTGACCAACTAGACTACAACGGATTTACTGAATTGCCGATTTAAAAAAGAATTAAGAACATAAAATAGCTATACAAATTCAGATTTTTAGTATACAGTATTAAGAACTGAAATATATTATATAACAACTTTGGAATTAGTATACAGTATTAAGAACTGAAATAAAGTCAATATATTATATAACAACTTTGGAATGCTTGATAATTAGTAGATAATCACATCTTCAAATATGCCGAGTGTAATAGAATTTATTAAATAAATATCACTTAAGTCTAAGTTCATATTTGAGTTTATTATTGTTTTCGTCCATGTGGTTTGTCAAAAATCATATTTCAGACCATTAGTTTAAAAATTGCGATTTCAGTCCCTGTGGTTTTACTTTCGTAACCATTTCAGTCCAGTCTCCTAACACCATCTATTTTACCGTTAAGTGTTTAATGAAAGACCTAAATTACCTTGTGTTAATTAAATAAAAAAACCATCGAAATTTAAAAGATTATATTCTAGGACCCACTTGTTAAAACACAACCCCATGCTACCCCACCCCACTTCATCCATGCTCTCATTTCTGGCAAAAGTTTCCGGTCATCTTCTCCAGGATCACAACCCCGCACTCTTAATGTCCGGTGACCCATTACCCCACCCCAATTAATATCTTTCTAGCAGCATCGATTAACATAATAACTTTAAAAATAATGCTTACCTGGACATTTTCTCATTCTAAAATCCAAAATTAAAATTTTGGAATCATATATGTAAAAATAGTGCCAGACTTCTACTTCTACTAAAGCCATGGTGGGTCAAACCCTACTATCCAATTTAAGTCCATATGTCATACAACAATAAAATCATATAAATCCAACAATAAAATCATATAAGTCCATATTTAATTAACAAGAGGGTAATTTAGCTATTTCTTTAAAAACTTAACGGTAAAATAGACGATGTTAGGAGACTGAACTGAAATAGTTACGAAAATGAAACCACAGGGACTGTAATTGCAATTTTTAAACTAATGGACTGAAATAATGATTTTTGACAAACCACATGGACGAAAACAGTAATTAACTCTTCATATTTATAGGAAGAAGTCCCGAGCGTTATTTTATTATTATTTTTTTGAACGGCAAATTTAGATTACTGACGGACCACTGAATTATTATTAGCGGAACCACCCAACCATCTCCACTAGGCATAATGTCTATACACCAATTCAGGAGGAAACCTAATAAATATGGGAAAAACCCACTTGTGAGAATTAAACCCAGGACCTGTTGGTCCCAAAGCCTTATCCCATCCTTAAGATGCTAGTAGGCTATAAAGCCATGGACAAGTCTCAAGTGTTCTAAATGCAATTTTGATTATTGCATGATTATTAGGCCACCCGGGGTGGCAGCGTGATGAATGAAGTTCACGCGTGGAAGAACCTGAAACACCACCGCCACCCCTCCCCATAACGCGTTGAATTTAAATCGCATCATATTTTTGACGCGTTGTTCTTTCAAAATTCTGACCCTTGGCACATGTTTGACCGTTTTTTAACGTTACTTTAATAAAAAAAACCAATAAACAATCTATATATACTTTACAATTTTATACTATTTCACCCACACCAAAACACAAACACATATCACACATTCTACAATTTTTATACCGTTTCACAAATGGATTTTCCTACGAATTCGACGTTTCCGATGGACAGCGATAGCGATAGCCAGTCGTCTTCCGACAATGAGACGCTTAAATTTTTCGTGTCGGTGTATAACGATCTTGAAGGAAGTTCGAACCACCCAAAGAAGAAAATGGTGGATCGTGATCGGGTACAAGCCAACGAAGTGTTAATGAACGATTATTTTGTGGAGAATCCGGTCAACAATACCGAAACGTTTAGAGATCGGTTTCGTTTACCAAAAGAATTATTTTTAAAGATTGTTGGAGACATCGAAACAACTGAAGAATGGTTTCAAGAAAGTTATGACGCGAGGGGCAAACCAAGTTTCACGCCGATATAAAAATGCACGTCCGCCATTCGCCAACTAGCGACAGGTAACCCTCCCGATCAATTTGATGAATACCTAGCTATGTTGGACAGAACTTCGCGTGAATGTCTGCATTTTTTTTGTAACGTGGTCATTAAATTGTATGGTAAAGAGTTTTTACGTAAACCGACGAGACACGACATCTCACGTATTTACGCCGCACATGAGGCTAGATGGCATTTTCCTGGGATGCTCCGTAGCATCGATTGCACGCATATCGAGTGGAGAAATTGTCCAAGAGAGTTGCGAGGGGCGTATGTTAGGGGTGATGTCAAAAGACCAACCATCATACTTGAAGTGGTGGCGTCGAATGATTTATGGTTTTGGCATTCATATTTCGGTGTTCCAGGTTCAAACAACGACATCAATGTTTTGCACACGTCGCCATTGTTCCAAACCGTAACGGATGGTACCACGCCTTTCTGTCCATTCTATGTTAATGGACGATATTACAGACGGGGCCTTCTTCTTATGGATGGTATTTACCCATCATGGTCTGTTTTTGTGAAAGCTCCTTCGTTTCCTGTCGATGCTAAAGAAAAAGTGTTCAAAAAGTTGCAAGAATCGGTAAGAAAAGATGTTGAGAGGGCTTTTGATGTTTTAAAGGGTAGATGGGGCATTCTAAGCCGACCGGTTCGTGCGATGAATAAGAAATCAATACATAGCATAGTATATGCATGTATCATATTGCACAATATGTTAATCAAACAAGACGGACGTACAATATCTTCAGATTGGGTGCCGGATCCTCCTATACAAGTTCACGTTCCCAAAAATATCCAACAACAGTTGCGTGATGAAGAAACTCACTTTCGGTTGAGATACGATTTAATCGAACTAGTAGGTTCTTTAGGTTTGGAATTTCCTAATTCAGACGAGGAGTAGAGTTTCTTTATGTATGTTTTTTTTTAATTGTAGTCTAAAATATTGTAGTCTAAAATATTTCTAGTATGTTTAATTGAACTAGTATGTTTTAATTTAAATGAAATTTATAATTTATAATTTTAGTGTTTTATTGTTAATTTATAATTAAAAAAAAAGTTGTGAGTGATGGAATTCCATCACAAGTGATGACCATTTCCACTAAAAAAAGTTGTGAGTGATGAAATAATGATTGATGCATGACGGAACTTGATTGGATGTTATGAATGATGAAATTTTTACAACAAAAAAGACATAAGACATGATCAAAATTAACGATAAGATGCTTAGGTTGATTTTTTATACTCAATACAAAATAGCAACATCATTTTAATATAATCTGACATTTAGTTGAAGATAAGCTTTTTAAAACTATTTATTGGCTTTTTTCAAAAAGCTAATAAGTCATAATAATGTTTGAATAAATGAAAAAAACTTTTCAAATAACTTTTTGGCTAACGTGGAAAGGTAATTTTAAAAAGCTAGAATATTCTGACTTTTCAAAACTTTTTGGCCTAAATTTAAACACTTTTTTAAAAACTACTTTTCAAAAAGTTACAAGTCAATAAATATTTTTAACAAAAAGTCCTTTTTAAGTTAAATAAGGTTAGTCAAACTTGCCCATATATAATTTATCATGTATAATATGAATATGCCGATTTTTGTCACCAAGTATTTAGCATCTAGTGTTCACAGGTTTAATCAATATTTGCACTATAATATCCCCCAAATATCAATATTATTCATCTTGTTTAGTTATCATCTTGGTTTTCATCCTACATATAGTGTTTTTTTTAGTTGCTCAAATATGTCATACATTTTTTGTTTGCTCAAAATGTCACACCTACAATAAACTTAGTGATGATGTTAGTTATGAAAATATGTAATTTGATTTCTATTAAGTTGTTAAGAACCATTGCAGCTATGATGGTGACGGCTAGCAAAGAGAAATAAACTATGTGAGAGGAGAAGCAAGACATGGTCGGGATACTGTGGGGACTAAAAACATTGTGAAGAGCATGCTTTTGCTACTTCAATTGTTGAATGTTACAAGGTCAATTGAAGGATGAAGATGATGATGATGCATGAAGAGTCTAGTATTTAATAATATGTCAAATGTTTACAAAAACAAACCTTTGTATAAAAATATTGTGAAAGATATGAATACTGAATAATATGGTTATAATGAATAAACATGTGTGTGATTATTGTTTTAATGGTAAACTGTAATTTGTGTCTGTGAAGAAAGCGTCCGGTGCCCCAAATTGAAAATTTTGCTTCTGAGCCCTGAAGGGGTATGGTCCTAAAAAACCGCGCAGACCAATCAGGTCGCGTGTAGGACCATACTCCTAATATAAGAATCTGACTAATCTATAGACCTCGCGCGGCCTACTCAGGCACAGCCTAAGCCGCACGCGAGGCCTAAGCAAGGATTAAGCTCATATTCTACACTTAGCATCCTGAGTGAAGAGCCCTCGAGCCTTAGACCTCGCGCCGGCTGATTGAATACACACCAAAGGCCGCGCGAGGATAGCGACGCAGGTTCATTTAAGGAAGCATGGAAGGTATGAGTGGCAGAGAAGTAAGCCAATGAGTGTCCAACAAGCTGCATTCTATCTTGCTCCACGATCAACAATCGTGCAGGAGACAGAGAGTATACAAGGACGCCTACGTGGCACCAATCAGAGGGCGGCGACAACTGCCCCATGATCTCCACTCACCTTCTGATGTCAGAGAGACAACAAGGACGACAACCCGGACACGTGGCTCCAATCAAGGTGCTCCAGCACCGAAGATCTTCTAGAGGACACTAACGATTGCCACAGAAGAGACAAGTCGGATATTCCTTGTTGTCGCCCTGGGGCCCAAGGCCCATCAGCCCATCTCCTTCTACACTACTCCGGCTATAAATAAGATCCTTCATACACAGGTTAAACCATTCTGCTCTCTACTCTCTCACTCTTAACACACACTTATTTCCTCAAAAGTACTTATTCTCACGCCAGAGAGTGGTTAAGAGGGAAACCCCCATATTCCCCTCTTAACGAGCTTAACGAGGTGTTGATTGTTTTGCAGGAAGGATCATAGCTCAGCTCAGAAAGGATTAAGAAGATTAACCTCTATGGATGAAACATAAACCAAACTAATTAACCCTAAAATCAGTTCTGTGTTTCTTCATTGGTGCCCACCGATTTTTACAATCATCTCATTTTCTTTTTCTGAGCTTTTTTCTGTTCTCTTGATCATGGCTGGTCAGGGAATACCTAATTTCGGTTTCGGTACACACTCTCAAGTGGGAACGGGGGATGACAACTCGCACGTCCAACTCCTTCCCACTGACGAGTTAGCTGAGGGAAAAGTAACAAACGTTGGGGGACCCCGAGCGAGCATCACTCACATCACTCAAACGGCTACCCCAACAAGCAACATTGCTGGTCCGTCAAACCCAGCACTTCCAAACATATCAGCGTTGTTAGGTCTACCGGAGGGTGAAACTCTAGCCTCTTGGTATGCCAAGCAGCAAGCCACGTTATATGCTGTTTATCAGTCACTAAGCGCGCAACAAGCAGTGTAGCAAGCGGAACCATCTTTGGTGGCAACCCCTGCCCCATCACAGGGGGCGCGCTAGACAACTCCTCAACAGAACATACAAAGGCAGTATGAGAGACCTCATCACAGAAGACAAAGCACGCACGACACATGTGACACCTATGGGGAGACAGACAACCACTATGATCAACCGTCCAATGAGCACCTAAGGCGTCCGTTACACAGCCGGCTCGGGCCGCGCAACATGAACGATGAATGGGGAAATACGGATGAGGATGAACCCACCTGGCAAGAGGAGGTAAGTTCTTCAGTTTTCAACCGCTTGCAGAGAAATCATGAGTCGTACAGACTGAGGTCGCGCACCGTTTATAACGAAGCAGCAGAACACGATTTCAGTCTTGTTTACAGACCAGCGGAAGAAGCCGAACACTCAAATTTTATTTGAAGCATCGTTCTAGCACCGCTGGAAAAAGCTAAGCTACCACAAACTGTGGGAAAGTTCAATGGTCTTACTAACCCCGACGATCATATACGAGTCTTCACGAGTGTTGGTATTTTGGGACAATGGACCATGCCAATGTGGTGCCATCTTTTTGTCTAAACTTTCACGGGAGCTGCTCACGCGTGGTTCGACAGCCTCCCCGCTGGAAGAATCAAATCATGGACTGATTTCAGAAATCAATTCATCACGCACTTCAGCCAACAGAGACCAGCGCGATATGTCCGAAGTCACAGACATCTAGCGCAGACAAAATGATGGGTTGGAAAACTTCATTACCCGTTTTAACAAGGAATGTTTAGAGATTGGAGGTGTGAGCAAAGATTTAATGCGAGCCCACTTCAAAAAGGCCATCCGTTGTGACAGTCTGATCAGGACTATCACAGGTAAAGACAGCATACCTAAGTAATGGGACAAACTCTTGGCAGCAGCGAAGATATTCGTGCAAATAGAAGAATCATTGGCAGGTGGCAAGAATACTTATTCTGACGATCGTTATTCAAGAAGCAACACGCGCGACTCTAGCAGGCGCAACACAAACAAGAGCCCTGGCTGGAAAGTAAGTCAGTCCAGCAGTTATAAAGACATGCCTCGCTTCAAGAGGATGTGTGTGATACAATCGATCGAATTGGTTATCGCAAAGCCATCAAGAATGAGAATCGAGAAAAACATTGGACTCCGCTCATCAAAACGCCCAAGGAGGTACCCATGATGGAGAATCATGATTTTAAGGCGCCAAAACCAATGTTAAACAAGAAGGGCCAGGACCCTAATCTCTATTGTGATTTTCATAAGGATACAGGCCATCTGACTGATGACTGTATCAGTCTGAGGCAAGAGATCGAGAAGGCCTTGAAAAGTGGTAAGCTGAGCCATCTAGTGAAGAACGTGTATAAAGAGACGCGCCAGATCCAGAGAAATGATGACGGAGGCCAGAAGAAAGTTAGGCGCCTCGAAACTCACATGGTCGATGGACTGAGATACAGCGCGAAAGGCAAGGGCAAGCGCCCATTTGAGCCAAGCTTGGCAAGAGCAACAAGTTATCTTCCCAGTAGTACGCTGGGGCCCACGCACTACGCGCCCTGTCGTAATCACTGGCATCATAGGCCATTATGAAACAAATTACGTTTTCATCGATCCTGGGAGCACTGCCGATATAATCTATGAACAATGTTTCAATCAGTTTGACCCAGAAGATAAAGCGCGGCTCGAGCTAGTTGGCTATCCACTGTCGGGATTTTGTAATGAAACAGTCTTCCCGTTGGGCCAGATCAGCTTCCCCATCACGCTATCTGATGGGAAGCACTCGAGAACAACGAACGCCAATTTCATGGTGATGCCGGTAAAGTTGAAACACAACGTTCTGATCGGAATAGAAATCCAAGGAGAGATGAACATGGTAACCTCCACACCCCATTCAGCCATTGGCTTCCCAACTGAAACGGGGGTGGCGATTATTATTCAAGGAAAGAAGTAATGGCGGCAGAAGATGTGCGCCCAGTTAAGCAAGATCTCACCAACTGAACCAGAGAAATGGGTTTTGAACCGCAAATGCCCTGAACAACGGTGACGATTGGCCACGTAATTTCCCCAACAATCAAAACGCACCTAAAGCAACTCCTGTTCAGAAACATGGACATATTCGCATTGACACTGTCTGACATGACGGGCGTCCCGCTTGACGTCACAGAGCATTGTTTGAACACATATCCATCGATTGAGCCTAAGGTCCAAAGGAAGCACAGCCTAGGGACTGACAAAACAAAGGCTATGAATGAACAAGTTTGTGAGCTGCTCAAGGCAGGAATATTGCGAAAAGTAATGGTCGAGAAGTCTACAGGTGGATGGCGCATGTGTGTTGACTACACAGATCTCAATAAGGCATGTCCCAAATATTATTACTCATTGCCTGAGATCGATAAGAAGATAGACTATCTCGCGCCATTTAGGTGGAAGTATTTTCTAGATTGCTATAAAGGATATCACCAAGTCCAGATGAAGCTGGAATATGAAGACAAAACGGCTTTCTAAACTGACATCATTATTTTTTGCTACACAAAGATGCCCTTTGGGCTCAAGAATCCTGGCGTAACTTACCAGCGATTAATGGACAAAACGTTTGGTGATGACATTGGAAAGCATATCGAAGTGTACATTGACGATCTTGTGATCAAGAGTCCTGAAGAGGACCAAATGTTGAAAGACATCAAGAAGACGTTCAATTCTTTACGAAGCGTGAACATGAAGCTTAATCTAGCGAAATGTGCTTTTGGAATGGAGGAAGGCAAATTTCTGGGTTTCGTGGTTACAAACGGCGATTTTAAAGTCAACCCCGAAAAAGTCCAAGCCATTGAGAGAATGTCGTCGCTGCGCACAATTAAAGAGATGCAAAGATTAGCCGGCCCCCTGGCCCCGCTCAATCGTTTTCTATCAAATCACACGACAAAATCTTATCCTTTCATCAGTACATTGCGCAACTGCGTGAAAAAGCAAGAATTTAAATGGACACCAGAAGCAGATGCAACCTTCCAACAGATGAAAGAATGCTTGATCAAACTCCCTACCCTAACAACTCCTTTCGAGAAAGAACCGCTCATACTGTACTTGTCTTCTTCGGTCAAAACAGTGGGGTCGGTGTTACTAGTAGAAAGGGAGGGAATTCAAACTCCAATTTATTATATCAATAGGATGCTTACTGACCCCGAAACACGCTATTCGATGTTGGAGAAATTAGTCCTCGCGCTGCTACACGCCTCTAGAAGGTTGCGCAGATACTTCACCGGTCATGTCATCACGGTACTCACCAATTTTCACATTGGCACAATCTTACAAAAGCCGGAAGCATCAGGTAGTTTAGCGAAATGAGCAATCGAACTCGGGGGCCATAACATTTTATACAGGCCGCGCCCAACAATCAAAGGCCAAGTCTTAGCTGATTTCATCACGTAAGTCCTAGAAGATAAAATCTGCAAGAGGGAATTCTCCAAGAAAACAAGGCCAAGGCAAGGAAAATCCAAGAGGGAATTCTCCCAGAAAACAAGGCCAAGGCAAGGAAAATCCGAAACAAAGCACTGGTTTATGAGATGAATGGGGGCATTCTTTACAGGAGATCCTTTCGGGCCCACTATTACGCTGCGTGAACTTACAAGATGCAAGCTACTTAATCAGAGAAATTCACGAAGGCATTGATGGAATACATGCGGGCCCCCGCATAGTCGTGGCAAAGATCATGAATGCAGGCTATTATTGGCCAGGGATGCACGTCGATGCTTTGAAAGAGCTGTGTAAATGTGATGCCTGTCAAAGGCACACGCTGAAGACCCTTCGCCCAAAAAATGATCAGATTCCAGTATCCACAGCCTGGCCCTTCCAGCAGTGGGGGATCGACATGGCGGGACCCTTTCCGGAAGCCCATGCGCGGTTAAGTTCATAATTGTTGTTGTTGATTACTTCACTAAGTGGGTGGAGGCAAAGGCCCTCGCTTCAACCTCAGCAATGATAGTATGGAAATTCATTTGGGAGCATATCATTTGTAGATTTGGCCTCCCACTCAAAATAGTGACTGATAATGGCACCAATTTTGCTTCCGAAGACCTTCAAAAATGGATGAAGGAATTGAACATTAAGCACACTTTCTCTTCCTTTGCACACCCCAAGGCAACGGTCAAGTGGAAAGTGTCAATAAAAGCATTGTTGAAGGAATCAAAGCCCGCCTGGGCACAAAGTAAAGAGGCTGGGTCGATGAGCTCCCCAGCATCTTATGGGCGTATCGTACCATGCCAAAAACGAGTAATGGCGAGACCCCCTTCAGCCTAGTATATGGCTCGAAGGCGGTTATCCCAACTGAAATAGGCCTCCCCTCGCCACGCTTAACAATAGTCAGTAAGATTGATAACGAGGCGGAGCGTCGCTTAGACTTGGACCTACTCGAAAAGAGACGCGAGATCGCGCACATCAAAGAGACCAAGTACAAGATCCAATTGGAGCGATACTACAATGTGAGGGTGCGCATTTGTACGTACACTCCAGGGGAATACGTGTTCAAGGAAAATGAAGCCTCTAATGCCGAGCGCCCTGGAAAACTAGCACCAAAATAGGAAGGCCCATACTTGGTTCATGAGGTGCTAGGAAAAGGGGCGTACAAACTACGCACTTTAGACGGCCACATCATCCCACGCATATGGAATGCGTAGCAACTACGCAAATGCTACATGTAACATCCCTTTATGTATGTTGGCCACACGCCTATTTCACTTTATCTAATGAAAACGTTGTCTATGTTTTATGATTATACATCCTATGTCTTCTAAGTTACAAATGCATGTTAAACTTTTGATTAGCACGAAAACACTTCAGTAAATTACGAGCTCTTGAGTTAAGCCTCTAAGGTTCTCCACGAACATAGCGTGAAGCCGGGCAACGACACTCATAACGAGCCACAATTACATTTATTCACGCTAACTTAACCAAAGTTTCTAACAACAATGCAATAATTGTAACAACAGAATTAAAGGCAAACATGGTTCCATTCATAAAAGCGCAACAGCGCAGTGTTTACACATTCAGAAACAACAAAAATTTACAAGGCACCAAAGCCCAAACATCCTACAACCTATTCATCACCGCCAACACCAGCCGCTTCCTCCTCATCCGACAACTCCACAGTTTCGGGAACAGTGAGGATGGACTTCAGTCGCGCGACATAGTCGTCATGTTTTAGCGCCTCCGTGACCAATTCCATAACCGGTTAGGATAGATTGTTATAAACCTCTTCAGCTTGAGCAAGCAAATCATCGGCTTTATCAGTCACGGAGCAATGACGAATCCCAAAGCGCTGACCAAGCGCCTCTTCAACATGTTGCGCGCACTCGAGATAGCCACCGCGATGCCCAACGGCATGCGCGACATCTGTGAGCGCCGCAACTGCTCGATCCAGCTCAATGGCGTTCAGTATGGAATTGGCAACCTATACAAGAGAAACAAAATCGTGAAAACAACTTAACAATCTATGATAACTTTTAAGGCAAAAAACAGACACATACAACAGCCACTCCATGATTGCGCATCCACTCCGATTCGGAAACAAGCGTGTCCATGATAGATTGAGCTTCAACCTAGTTGTTCTGCGTGCCGTTCAAAGCGAAGGCACTGATGTTGCGCGCCTCTTCGGCCAATTTTTGTGCCTCCTCGGCAGTTTCAGCTTTTCCTTTTTCAGCCTCCAAGTCTATATCCAGAGACTCATTCTTTTCATGTGCTTCGAACAACCTGCGCTTCAGCTCCGCGATTTCAGCATCCTTGCTAGCCAAATCTTTGGTCTTACTTAGGACCTGAGCATTGAAGTCAACCTACAAGTTAGCAAGAGAAGATACTTAGAATTTTCCAACAAGATAAATATATAACGGACAGAAAAGGTAAGTCTGAAGTACCTCAGCACGCTCCCTTTGAGACGTGGCTTCCTCAACCTTCCATTTCAAGGTGACAATTTCAGTTTCAAGGTTGGTAATCTTGGTACGTGCAGCATACATATGCTTATTATCATTATCGCATATCTTCTTCCACTCTGCGCGCTCCTTCACCGGAAGCTCTTCAGCGGCATGGAGTTTATTCTTCAATCCATCACTCCCCCACTCCTCAAACTTCTTCTGCTTCTCAAAGGAGGCCTTTTCTTCCAAAAACCTATTTTTCATCAGCTCAAACTCCCTCGCCTCAGCAGACAAGCGCTCCCTGTATTTTACCCAGCTAGGCACGCTCTCGGTGCATCTGGCGCCAGTCGCGCAAAATCTGGTGACCGGCGGCAGAAGTATTGGCCTCACCGATAACATAAGCACGGTATAAAGCTTCGGGAGTATGCGCCAGTTGCCGATTCACCACACCCGGAGGGAAAGTCCCTAAAAACCAATCTCTGCATACCCCATATTCAATGAAAGTATCCTTCTGTTTTAGGCCCCATTCCGGGACATGCTTTTCTTCACCACGTGCCTCAGTATAAGTCTTATAATAGATATCCCCCAATGTGTCCTCAGCACCAATAGGGGATCGTGGCCTTGGAATTTTCTTCCCATCATCCTTTTGGCTAGCCGTACTCGAACCACCAGCACCTGTACCAGCCGTACTGTCAGAACCATCACCAAGCGCCACCTGCGGCTGTACATTAAAAGCAAACCCCCAGCAGAAGTTTGTATTTATACAGAATGGGTAGGGGCGTCATGCTGCACGGCGGGACTAGCAGTAGCAACTTCTGGTTCTTTACTCTTCAAGGGGTGGTCAAGCCCTGTAACACTTACAACCTCCAGAACCTGCTCTTTATCATGGACAATTTTTGCAGCGGTCTCGGTTTCCAAACTCTCCTTCTCATGGGCAACGACTGCAGGCTCCTCAACCCTCTTTTCAGCCTCCTTCTCAGCGGTTGTCTTCAGAGGGATAATAACAAATTTGGTCTTCTTGGGCTCTGGCTCCTTAGCCTTTTCAGCTTAGGACCTTCAAACTTCTCCGCTGCCTTCTTCAGCGTTTTTGGGATAAAGGACAGTGTTAAAAATTTTTAAAGGGAGAAAAGCATAAAACACGGAAGTTACAACACCAACCTGGTGAGAACTTGTAAAGAGTCCGCAACCTACTTTGTTTCCCTATTGGCGGGGCCACAACAGTTTTTTGCGCCGGCTGAGCCCCTGCAGCGTTATCTTCACGAGACTTTTTTCTGGTCACCAGCTTGGGACCCTCTTCTTCAACCTCCTCTTCCTCAGGAATGGATGACGGAGTCGCGCCAGACTCAGGAGCCCTAGACCCAGCACTCCCTGAGCTCTTGGATGCAGCCGCACTGCTCTTCTTCTTCTCACCTATACGTGACAAACCCTCTAGTGAGTCACTGGCAACAACATAGTCTTAAAGGTTACTCTGTCGAAATTGAAGAGTACCTTTTTAAGGAACCGCAACAGTTGCGCGGCTTCTTCCCGCCTTCTTACTTGTTGCACCGGTTTCAACGGTTATTTTCTTCCTTGTCGTCTTCTTCTTCGCAGGGGCTTTCTTTGGTTTCTCCTCCAGATCTATCCCTAGGTCGCGCAGCACACCCACAAAGATGTTAGACCAGGAACTTAGCTCTCCATTCAACGAGCCTACAGACTCCTAGCTGGAAAGATAAAGAATTTCTTTCCCAGCGGAAGTCACGCCCCAAAAGGGCCTTGGGTTGGGAGGATGCGCACCTTCGGTTGCAGTAGGAGGATTGGCAAAGCTTCCACTTGGTAGATATAAGAAATTGCTTTTAATCTACTCGCACCAATACACTTCACCAGCTTCCAATGGACGCGCACCCATCGCCCCACCAAAAGTAGGGAATGCAGCTTGATAGAGCTGAGCAACTGCAGCAAGGAATAACAATCAGGCACAAGTACTACTAAAAGAAAGAGAACGAAAATGTCAAGGTATACCTTCATCATTAAACATCAAAATAGGAACTTCTTTACTGCGCTCTGGCCACTTATCACTCATGCCCGCCGCAACTAACACCTGTTCACCAAAAATCCTATTTGGTGTAGCCGTCAAGCGCATGTAGCAATCTTCTGGTTTTGGAACAGGAAGTTCCTCTTTCTCAATTTTGTCAGACTCCAGAAAGATCATCGCGATCGGCATAACCTCTTCCCGGATAAAGAAAAATTTCATCTTCCAATCATGGAAGCTCTTGGGCGGATTTATGAGAATTTTCTTTACGTTGCGAAGAGCAAAAGAGTAAAAACCCATATTCCTGATTAACTGGTAAAAAGGCTCTGAACTTCTCAATAGAGGGCTCCAGTGTAACAACTCTCACAAAATTTGTTATTTTCTATTCTAAATAAGCATATTAAGAAACCCTAATTAAAACCCCCAAGTGGTACCATGCGACCCTAAATTTGAAAAACGCCCAAAACCAGCAACAGGGCCTCCTAAAACTAAGGGGGGGGGGACCCCTAATTGATATTATCCGCCCAAAACAGATGTAAATCACGAAATTTCAAAGTTGGAGAACTCACCCAGGCTATACTTGACACCAGACTACCCTAGCCTAAACTGGTCGTCGTCGCGACACGCACCAGGGGCTAGGGGACCTCGCGTGACATGCGGGGGAGTAAAAAATTCAGTATAAATACATGGGCTTGGGACTTGAACTGTTTGCTTGTTTCGGCGTTAAAATTCGTTTTGTACGTTGAGTTACACTCTGTTTCTTTCAAAAACAATAACAATCCCGAACCTCTGCTACGATAACAAGGTAATAACTCGATCACTACTACGATACAATGTTCGATCGATTAAAACCGATCCGATGGATGTTTAAGTGCTGCCCAAATCTTGGGCTATACTTTGTCATTCGTCGTGAGGGTTTTGATCTCGTGAAATTATCGTAAATGTTGAATTAAGTTACTGACCTAGTTTCGTTTGCATTTTATATTTAACTAGGTTACCGGCTTAACCAATAGGCAGACTCTGACCGTTTAAACTTACAAAGTGAGTCATTCTCTTTTTACCAAAATGCTTTCAAAACCCTACATGCTTTCAAAGTTATAATTACAGTGATTAAGTCTTTGTAGTCTTCAATTACTGCCGGTATGTGGGGTTTTGTATACACTACTTGATAATCTTCACCATTGGACAACAGGTTAGCCAATGGGTGATATGACCATAGTCACAGATCCGGTCGAGTGACAAATACCGATTTGGGGTAAATGTTTCAGGTAATTTACCGTGAGCAAGGAAAAGTGCCGCATAGCACTCCAGCTTGAATGAAGTGGCTCAGTAAATAAATAAACATGTTTTCTGAAATCAGGGGATTTCCCAGTGAAATTCCTTTACTGTAAAATACGAGGTTTGTCCTGATATTAATAATATAATAATCAGGGGTTTTCCATTTTTAAACGGTCCTGTTAAAAGTTTCCGCAGCCAAATAAATACCAATACCATGGGTTTGGGGGCTTCCGAACCGGCAATCCGGGTCGAGGGTCGTGACAGAAAAAGGTGGTATCAGAGCCACTAGTTTAAGCCAATTAAGTATTTGAATAATACTTAAATATTAGACAGGAATTTTTGTGTTACTGTGAAAATTTATTTGCAATAATTTAAAATTTAATTTGGAAATTTTGTGTTTCCTTATATGTGACTAACAGCATGCGTGAGTTATCTGAGGCTCTCCAAAATCTCTCAATACATTGCACTGAAATGGAAGCTACTAGGAACCAGGCGGATACAGACGAGCCACTAGTGTTTCAATCCTAGGAAAAACCTAAACCCAAGAAAATAAGCAGGCTTTTAGACTGGAAAAGAGGAAGAAGTAAGAAACCTGAATCACAAAAAGTAAAGAAAACTGTTGATCCCAAGGGAAAAGAAAAAGAAGTGGGAGAGAGCTTTGGTCAAGCTCAAGAATTGCCACCCTGGGAGGAATTAGACAGAAAACTGGCAAGTTGCGACCTTTTCGGCCAGCTGATGAAACCCTTCTGAATTTTCCCACTCAATCGGAATTCCCTATCAACTTGGAACCTGCCATCCCTGAACCTATTATCAACCCCCAACCACTTTTAGATCAAATGGAAAAATGGTGGACCAGCGACTGGCACTTCCAAAACTTCATGAATAATCCCAATGTGTACTTCCCCCAGCCCGAACCAGCCGCTGCTACTTTTCCACCCATGAACCGAGAAAATGTTGCTGAACTACGCCGCTACGGCGAAGAGCTAATGGATGCAGGGAACCGGATTCGAGCTGTAGGAGAAAACCTCTCCTGGAAGTACGATGAACGGGAGTTTCGTTTCTGAAGATAGTTAACCGTAGTATAGATAATTTGTATAATAATAATATGTGAAATATATATATATATATATATATATATATATATAATAAAACATATATCGTAATAATAATAATAAAATAATGTATAATATTGTATAATAATACTAAAATAAAACATCTGTAAATATCTGGTTTGTATGGATGCATAAATATTATATATAAAAATATAAATGTCGCAATGTCGATGATTTTGGTTATATCTGCTGACTTAATTGTGGTTGTGATTACCCTATTATGTTTGGTTGCTATCTATTTTGTGAAAATAATCCGTGTATATTGTTAATAATTCAGATGGCAAACGCGGTAAACCAACCGGCAAATGAAGTTAATCAATCAGAACCAAATAATCAAGAAGGTTTTCTCAATAGAGAAGATATAGAAAATATAGTTGCTCAGGGTATAGCTAATGCTATCCCAGCAATCGTCGCCGCTGTTAAGAATCCCGCCGAACCTTCCAAAGCCGATCATAGAAAATGCAACCACGACGATAATTTTAGTTATAGCGTGAATGGAGGCGATAATAATAATAATGTAATTCAAGCCCCAGTACTTAAGAAAATGAAAGTGATGATGACTGGTTGCACTTACAAGGAATTCCTCGCTTGTAAGCCAGTCGAATTTGCAGGCAATGAAGGAGCAACTGCTGCACTTCGCTGGTTAGAAAAGACCGAAGCCATGATCAAAATAAGTAAGTGCGCAGAAGAAGACAGGGTGATGTATGCATCTCATCTCTTCAAAGAAGAAGCATTAGAATGGTGGAACACGGTGCTGCAAGCTAAGGGAAGTGACATGGCTTATGCCATGAGTTGGGAGGAGTTTAAAGAATTGGTAGAAAGAAAGTTTTGTCTTTCCTACGAAAAGGAACAGATGACAAACCAATTTCTGAACCACCGGATGGTGGATGTTAATTGTCGTGAGTATACTTCGAAATTCTTCGAGTATGCTAGAATCGTACCAACTCTGGCCTCGCCAGAACCCGTACTTATTTCTCGCTACATTTGGGGATTGATTAGTGAGATTCGTGACATAGTCAAGGCAACGAGACCTAGGACTATCGACGATGCAGTCGAATTGGCCAACGCCTTTACCGACGGATTGGTGCGCACGAGAGAAGAAAACCGGAAAAAGGAATTAGCTCACAAGATTACCCAAAGTTTCCGTGTGGGTAATAATAATATTAATAATAATAATAATAATAGTAACCTCAAGAAAAAGGGAACTAGACAGTCTTCCGCACCGCCATTTTGCAGAAACTGTAAAAGGAAACATTTTGTAAAATTTAAGGAAAACTGCAATTTCTGCAAGGCACCGGGGCACCGAGAGGAGGAGTGCCAGAAAAAATCAATGATATGCTACAACTGCGGAGAAGCAGGGCATTTTAAGCCAAATTGCCCTAAATTAGTCAAGACAGCTGACAGCAAAGCAAAAACGATCGATGGAACTACTAGGAAGAATGCTAGAGCCTTTTAGCTGACAACGCAAGAGGCGGATCTGATACCGGACGTGATACCTGGTACGTTTCTTGTACATGACGTTTACGCAAAAGTATTATTTGACTCTGGTGCAAACCAAAGTTTTATAAATACTTCGTTCTGCCAAGCTCTTAAGCAACCTTTAACCAAACTTAAGCAAGTTTATACGGTAGAAACGGCAGACGGAAACTCTGTCAGTATAGATAAAGTACTGCAAAAAGCACAAATAGAACTCTCATGTGACAACCCGAACTTTCAAGGTCAATGACGTTAATCTGTGCCGTTATGATTCCGTTAAACTTAAACTTAACGTATAATAACTCCGTTAAATGGCATACACCTATGTTTTTGGGCCGCCTTTATCCCTAAATACTTTGGCCTGGTTGCTTTTATCTTTGGGCCACCAACATATGTGAACCAATTTGGCCCAACTCGCATATTGTGATTAACTCGGCCAATCCTTCTCGTTTGCTTCTTATACGTAAACTAAGGGTGTTAAGATACAATCTAGTATTCCAAACCCTAAACAAACATCACCCCATCAATAAATTGCAAAGGCAGACCCCCTCCCCTTCGTCAAAGCCCTTTTCTCTTAGAGATCATCCTTGGTGCCTAGCCCTATACATAGCCTGGTTAGTTTATAGCATCTCGGTTTTCTTATGTGTGTATATTCATGTTGATTATTGATGTTGATCGTTTGCACACCTTGTTTAGAAGTGATAATACTTATAGATAGCAATGAATTATGTGCGAGAATCTGATATGTGATTAGTTGATGATTAGCGTATAATACACATGAACATGGCATTAAACTAAATAACATTATGCTAACTATTGAGCTATTTGACATGCGATTGTAGTCTGATATGTGATTAGATGATGATTAGAGTATGTGTATTTTTGAATAAGTGTTTTGTAATCATCAACTGCCATGAGAAACTTGTAAGATGATGGTGTGAAGTAAGATCTTTACACATATCTATATGCATGATAAGGGGTAGTGAAACAATGATTTGTTAAACCAAAAGGAAATAACAATTACGAATGGATGCTGTGATGATTTGATTATGTTCAAGGATCATATTAACAAGTCATGAGGAACTAGGAAATTGCTTAGAATATGCAAACTATTACAATTCATTAAGATGAAATATTCAAAGTGTTGGGCCGAAGGGTTCAAGGGCCGCTTAGCCTATCTCATATGCGACTGGGCTGTGTGACCCCGGGTCACCAGCCAAGTCCACACCACTGCCTTCATCAAGCCGATTAAATTAGACCTTGTCAAGTGGGCTATGTGTTGTAACTAATTAAATGGATTCAGTAACATATGGGCCGCACTCAGCTGGGCTCGTGGCAGGTTGGTTTGGGTTGCACAGGTCACAGCCCACTTGCATGACATATTGGGCTGTTAACAGATTGAGCAAGATGTGGTTGGGTCGGATTGTCATTTAAATGCACACGAATAAGCCGATGATTGTAGTACGTGGTGAACTAGAATGTATACTATGGTATGAAAAACTCTATGTGAGTAGTACGTGAATATTTGCAATGTGTTGAGGAATGTTCATGGTCTAGTACATGCAGTAGTTTAAATGACATGATCGAAAAATACTTTCGTGAGACATGGACAATGTTGAGAAACAGATACAACTTGTATAACTTGTTTGATGCTAGTGCACTATTTGTGTAGTATCTAAAAGAGTGTATGACTTATGTGATTATGTGATAACTGATACATTATATGCAATTTATTACATGCGTGGTTGATAGAATGAGATTCTAACTGTTAGAGGTAACCCCAATAGGGATTAATTGAGCAACTTGGAACACGTATCGTAACATACTATACCGAGCAATCTATGGTGAGTTCATCTCTTGAGCATGCGTCCCGGTGGTTGGGACAGTCAACTGGGTATTCCTGGGAGGAATGGGTCTTGGGTAAATCACTGGGTATTCCTGAGAGGAATACATCTCTTGGTTAAAATGGAAATGTTAGATAATACACTCTTTCCTATCATTTTAACTCCCATCTTATACCGAATAGTTACCTGAGAGGTAACGAGGTGTTAGTTGATAGAGCTATTAGGCTTGGCAACCTCACACCGTACCTGAGAGGACGGGCATGAACTAATGACCTTAAATCATGACCATTGCTTAGATAGGGGGCAATGGGGATGGGCAAAACAATCTGGTAGCCATCTTGTACGGTACTCGAGTTATTATCAACATTACAAACTATAAATTGAACTAAACACTTGGTAACTAACGTTTTCACAAACTATGAACTCACCAGCGTTGTCTGATACACTTGTTGCATGTTCGCAGGTCGTTAGATTACTTGGATTTGGAACTTGCTGTCTGAAGTAGCTAGAGTGGTCATGTGTCGAGCTGATTGGATACTCATGATGTGATTATTGATATTACATACTTGCTTTTAAACATTTAAACTTGATTTACTTATTGCTTCCGCTGAACTTGTTGGATTTCATTAAACTCATTGTTGGTACATTTCATTCATAATTGGCAGTTTCATTTTTAAACTTGTTATGAGTTCAACATGATTAGTGGCTCGTTATTGGTTTGTCACACGCCTAGCAGGGTTTTCCATGGGTGGTATTTTGGGGGTGTGACAGTTTGGTATCAGGGCCACTGGTTATAGTGAACTTGGTTTTAAAACATTTTTATAAAACCAGACTATAACCGAACAGTTCCGAAATCGACCATGACACTCAGCTCCAGACTGCAAGGTTCGTTTCTCGTTTACTATTGCATAGTATATCTAGTGTACCCTTATGTATGACATTACACGTGAATGCACACTTGGCACTGCAGTATGAGTCTTTATGTTACCAACCCCTGTTATGTGATCTAGTAATGTGACACTACCCTTCGACTAGTGTGATTCTTAATCGTGTAATGCCTTTTCGTTTGCTATTTGAAGGTGGGGAACCTTTTAGCGCGAGTTAAGAGGCACTGAGATAAGCATGCAAATTGCCTTATTATTATGGGTGCACACATAATAATAATGTGGGGTGCATGTGAGTCCCAGTGTGGCTTAACGAGTGTGAGAGGGGTTCCGCTCTGTTGTCTGATGTGAACTCAGTAGTCTGTAGAATTCATTAGGAGGTTTGAATCCTACCTTATTTTGACTCCTAACCTTTTCCTATCTTCTTATATAGAATTATGAGTGGACGTAACGGTGGACGTGGTGGTGGACGCGGCAACATTGCTATGACTTAGGTCGAATTAACCAACTTGATCAACACTCGTGTGGTTGAAGCCCTAGCGGTTTACCAGGCTGGTACGATATGTGCCAAATACTCTTTATCCTTGTGTCGTATACTCGAACCTTACTTGTGTATTGTACGTTCTTTCATTTTAGGTCAACCTACGAATCAAAACAATCCGCCTGCCTGCACGTTTAGGACGTTCATGGATTGTAAGCCACAGACGTACAATGGGACTGAAGGAGCTGTGGGACTCCTACGTTGGTTTGAGAAGGCAGAATCAGTCTTTGCTATGTGTAACTGTCCCGTGGGGGACCGGGTGAAGTATGCTACAAGAACGTTGGAGGATGGTGCCTTAACTTGGTGTAATACCCAGGTGCAAATGTTGGGCATCGAAATGGCTAACGTGACTGCATGGGATGATTTCAAGGAATTGATGCGAGAGGAGTACTGTCCTCGTGATGAGATTCAGAAACTGGAGAACGAGTACTACAATTTGAAGATGGAAGGGTCTGAGATTGAAGCGTATACGAAAAGGTCACATGAGCTTGCGAATATGTGTCCTAACTTATCACGACCACCACCACACAGGATCGAATTGTACATCAAGGGGTTAGCACCATCAGTCAAGAGTTTGGTCACTGCTGCAAATCTTGACGACCTGCCTTGAATCATACATCTAGCCCACAAGATCATGGATCAGGAGGAGGAGCGTGGCTCGCTACCACCGCGTGTTTCTGCTACTACTGCTACTACTGCCATAGCTACTGCTACCGCCACTGACAGCAAACGTAAATGGAATGATGTGGACGAGGAGTCCAATTCAGTACAGCCACAGAAGAAACCAGACACTGGTAGCAATCATAGTTTCAGTCAGTCATCTTCTGTGAATCAGAACCAGAGCAATAATTCGAGTCAGAGTACTTATGCGGGGAAGCATCCAAAGTGTAACAGTTGCAACTTTCATCATCGTGGGTCGTGTACCCGAATATTTCACAGGTGCAACAAAGTGGGTCACATGGCTAGAGATTGCAGGGCTCCACACCCGAGACAGCAGGAGCAGCAGCAACCCCCACAACAACAGCAGCCACAGCAAGATGATAGGCAGCAACCACAGCAGAATCAGGGTAATCGCAAGGGTTGTTTTCAGTGTGGTGACGAGGGCCATTTCAAGCGGGAGTGCCCTCAGCTGAATCAGAATGCGGGAAACAATAACAACACTGGGAATAATAACAATGGGGGAAACGGTGCGCATGGAAGGATGTTTACTATTGGTGCTGGGGAGGTTAGGAATGATGGCAACGTAGTGATTGGTACGTTTTCACTAAATGATCTATTTGCTTCTGTTTTATTCGACTCTGGTGCCGATTGGAGTTATGTATCCTTGGGGTTCAGTTATCAGTTAGGGTTGAGTCCTACATCTCTTGCACACAATCACGTAGTAGAACTAGCCGATGGTAAGTCGATTGAAGCTTCACATGTCCTCGTTGGGTGTAAACTTGATCTTATGGGCCAAGTGTTCGACATTGTGTTGGATCGTCGTGTGACCCTAACGAGTCAATCTGAGTAGTTCATCATCAAATACAAAGGTGGAATCAATGTAAAAGATGTCAACACAGCTTGTTCCTTTCTAATCTTTATCTATCACTGATTTCCCGAGCTTTTACAAGTTCAAATGACAGACGGACAGCACCTCGGCTTAGAGAACATGACCTAAATTCCGTATGAAATGAACATAGCACATGGGTATTTATAGATGGGTTAATTCCGTTTGAAAGTGGCATGGACATTTCAAGCGGAATTAAACTTGTTAATTTCGTTTGAAATGGTCATGTCACATTCAAACGAAATTACCAACTTTAACATCATCAAACCCTAATTTCAACCCTGTTGTATGCTCGGTTATCCTATCTAGACATAAGACTCGATTAAGACGAAGTTAACAGACACTAGTGCACCAACAGACTCCCCCTTGGATGTTGACGAAGTCTTCGGCGTCAAGTCTTTAGTCTTTGTCTCTTTCCAAATTGTTTTGACATTGTAAAAGCTTCCTTCAAATCTTCTCTTCTTCTATCAACAGCTAGCATGAATCACCTAATTTGAATTTTTAACAACCTTCAAGCTCCCCCTTGAATGTAGATTCAGGAACTGAATCTGACTTTAAATCTTCAGACTTCCCCTATCAGTAGGTTGGGATTTTGCTTAGCTGCTTTCTCAAATTCATACCTGTTACCTGCACAATCTCTGCCTAAATATAAGATATATAACAATAACAGACTTAATCCAAACTTACCATTCACCTTCATTTGATGGTTTTGTCAGAATTAGAAATCCACTTAAGTATTCAGGTCCAAATTAATGACACTGATTACTCAATTAGTCTACCAAGTCCAATTTAATGACCTTGGTTGATCAGAGATAATTCACACTGACTTTTTGTTCAAACAATTTCTGAAAATTTACAAGTTTCAAATTAATGAACTTGTTTTAACTTTTCAACTTTCACAAACTTATCATGTTAAGCTCCAAACTCATCCTCCAGCTCAGAAACTTCCTGCATCTGCTTCAATTCGAATCTGAAGATCAGCTTTCCACTTTGGTTTGTCGGAAAATAAAGCAGAAGTGTAAAATCTTTTTGGATTTTAAAAAAATTTCTAAACTAGAAATGAAATACATAAATAAAATGCAATAAAACTAAACTATTTACAAACATATTTTTGATGAGCATGTTAGGGAATCATATCAGCTATTCGACAAGTCATAACTACCGTTAAGCTTTAATTTCATACTCAGAATTAAACAATTCACTTAGATTGTCGATATACTGATCCACTTAAATTCTCACACAATTTTTCAATCTGTCCAGGATACGGATTAGTGTTTTAGAGACTTAAACTCATTCATGTGTCCCACCTCTTGAATATACTCCCGTATCCAGATCCCAATATTCAGTCTTACAGGTGAGTATACCACAGATGATATCTGTAAGGGGTTAAATTGCGAAACCGTGAGAGCTCAGGTCAGAACTTCCGTTCTGCAGAGAGATGACGGTTCGACTTTAGTGGGTCCCCTTTAGAGGATCTTTTTTACAACAGCATTGATTAGCAATTTTATTGTCTCATCATTTTATGCTGAGGGCGGCGCTATATTTCAAGCAAGCAGTAAAGTATTCTCCGGGGAATAGGCCATTGCTTCCGCAAAATTAGAAGTCCCGGGATAATACCCCAGATATCACTGAGTATAAAGACCTAGTATCTCAGAAAGAGGGATCTTTCAAACAAGATTTCAGGGGTTACTTATATATCCAAGTAGTGTTCCCCACAAAATAAGTAAGTAAAGATTTAGGTTTATATCCCGAACAAACCTACTAAATGTGTAAAAACCTATCGGCACATCATCAGCTAGATTGTTTAAAACTTTTTAAACATTACAAATCTTTAGCATACCGTAACTGTCAAGCCGATGTACTATCATTTTCCCTTTTTACACAAGCTCTTTTCTGGTTTTCTATTGTTTTTGGATTTTGAAAATATCAATATCTCATGTTTTTGTATTTTTGTCATTTTTTATTGTTTTTGTATTTTCTGAAAATATTACCCTATACTCTCCCCCTAAATACCAAAACAGGTAAAAAATCGACAAACCATTGCAGATTGCTTCTCAACATCATCTACAATGTCTCCTTCATCAACGCCAAGAATCTCCTCCAACACCGATAAAAGCTTCATACCGTTCAGTTTTAGCAAATATTGAAAACGTGTTTTATCAAATGCTTTGGTATGTAAATCAGCTTTTTGCTCATTAGTGTGGATTTTCTCAATTCGTATCAACTTCTTCTCGAAACAATCACGAATGAAGTGATGACGAATTTCAATGTGTTTAGTTTTAGCGTGATGAACATGATTTTTTGTTATGTTTATCGCTGCCTCATTATCAACAAAGATAGGGGTGTTTAGAAATTGCAAACCGTAGTCGTGCATCTGTTGCTGGATCCACAAGATCTGTGAACAGCAACTGCTTGTAGAATCATATTCAGATTCACATGTGGATAAAGCTACAGAGGTCTGCTTTTTGCATTGCCAGGTGACCAATCGTGGTCCGAAAAACTGGCACCCCGCTGTTGTTGACTTAGCGTTAACTTTGCAACATCCGAAATCAGAATCAGAATACGCTTAGAGCATGAAATCGCCTTCTCTTGGATACCACAACCCCAGTGATGGAGTTCCTTTTAGGTAGCGTAATATCCTTTTCACAATCACCATATTAGACTGAAACCGCGCTGCGAGGCAGGTTGGGTACATGATATCGGGTCTTGAAGCTGTCAAGTACATTAACGAACCGATCATAGAACGATACAACGTTTCATCTACCTTCTCTCCGGTGAGATCAGGGTTTATCCCATGGTTCGTCGCTAATGGGGTGGAAGCTGAAGTAGAACCTGACATCCCGAATTTCTCCAAGATATCATGAACGTACTTCGTTTGATGTATGAAAATTCCTTTGGGTAGTTGATCAACCTGCAATCCCAAAAAAGAATTTCATCTCACCAATCGATGACATTTCAAATTTCTGCTTCATAACTCTTTCAAAATCTTTGCACAGATTTTCATTCGTTGACCCAAATATGATGTCGTCCACATATATTTGAACTATCAGAAGATGACCGTCGACCTCTTTGGTGAAGAGAGTGGCATCCACTTTTCCACGGATGAAGCTGTTGGCTAGCAAGTGTTGAGACAATGTCTCGTACCAAGCTCTCGGGGCCTGGTGTAAACCATACAGTGCTTTGTCTAGCAAGTAGACCTTGTCTTTGTGGATTGGGTCGGTGAAGCCCGGTGGCTGTCCGACATATACCTCCTCTTTTACCTTCCCATAGAGAAACGCCGATTTAACATCTAGCTGATAAACCTTAAAATTTTTCCAAGATGCAAATGCCAGGAAGATTCTGATTGCTTCTAGTCGAGCAACTGGAGCATACACTTCGGTGAAATCTATACCCTCCTGCTGACTAAAGCCCTGGACTACGAGTCGAGCTTTGTTACGAACAACAACCCCTCTATTATCCCTCTTGCACTTGAACACCCACTTGGTGTTTATCTTCCTCTGACCATCAGGCAAGTCTACTAACTTCCACACACCTAACTTCTTGAATTGGCTCAGTTCCTCCTGCATCGCATTGACCCAAGAATCTTCAGTAAGCGCCTCTTTATAAGTCCTTGGTTCAATCTGCGATATAAAATAACTTAGTGAAAAGTCAGTTTGTAAAGGAGCAACTTTTGAATAAAAACACGTAAGCCCTTGATCAAGTTGTCTTCTAGTGCGGACGCCTGACTGCAATTCTCCAATGATCAACTCCTCTGGATGGTATGAAAGAGTTCTTGGCATCACCTCGCCTGGAACATCTACCTCGCCTTCCAAATTTGTGACATTCTGACTTGCACCTTGTTCACTGACTGGAATTGTTTGACTTGAAATCTGGATTTGCTCCCCCTCAGAATCTGAATCACCATGATCAAATACTGGTCCATTATCAAATTCTTGATTATCATTGACTGCCGTCTGATTGTCAAGAGATTGTTGAATATCATCATGTTCACCAGCATTACTTGGACCTGCTTCATCATCGTTCGAAGCTTGTCGTTGACGACTGAAAGTTTCTACTGGGAATCTTCCCTGCGATTCTTCATACTCTCTCAAAATATCCAGCTCGTTAAAGAAATCCGGTTCTTCTTCAATATCAAACGAATCCCATAAAGTATCGTAATTAAAACGCCATGAGTCAACGGGATTCTAAGGTGGCATAGTATACCCTTGACACTCAACATTTTGTGCTTCGATGATCCGCTTCAAGCTTGGATCAAAGACCCGTTTCAATGGACTTGAATAACCCACGAAAATTCCTTCAATGCTCTTTGCACCAAATTTTCCAAAAGGCTCTAGAACTGTACAGGGAGACCCAAACGGTTCTAAATACTTCAGGTTCGGTTTGCGGTTATTGATCAATTCAAAGCATGTCTTATTGAATTTCTTTACAGTGAGAACCCGGTTGAGTGTATAGCACGCGGCTGAGACTGCTTCTGCCCAAAAATTGACTGGTAGCTTTGAATCAGCAAGCATCGTCCTGGCCGTTTCGATTAGTGTCATGTTCTTTCTTTCTGCTACTCCATTTTGCTGCGGAGTGTAAGGAGCACTAAATTCTTGCAGTATACCTCTCTCATCACAATATTCTTCCATCCTGTTGTTCTTAAACTCGGTACCGTTATCACACCTGATTCTTCTGATACGGGTTTGGTACAAATTTTCAATTTTTCTGAACAACGCCATCAAGCTTTCAAACGTCTCATTTTTAGACTTCAAGAATGATACCCACGAAAATCTGGAATAATCATCAGTTACCACAAGATAGTAGAGATCCCCTGTAATACTTTTGACGTTTACTGGACCAAACAGATCCATATGGAGTCTCTCTAACGGTCTGGAAACTGAATTGAGTTTCTTTTGAGGATGTGATTTCTTCTTTTGCTTGCCTTTGATGCAGCTAATGCACTCCCCTTCCAGATGAAATCCTTTCACATGAACACCAGTAACTAAGTCATTATGCACTAGGCGATTCATTTTTCGTAAGTGAATATGGCCCATCTTTCGATGCCATAACTGTGATTCTTTTTCCGTTGCTCTTGACACAAAACAGTGAGCCTGACCCGTGGTTGTAGTTGCTACGCTCATGTCCAACACGTACAGATCATTCACTCTAGGTGCCCTCATGATAATCCACTCTTTGGGAACAACAAATCATGGTTTCAAGATCAAACATTCTTTGTCTGTGAAGTGCGTTGTATACATGCGATCACAAATATGAGAAATACTCAGAAGATTATTCTCAAGCTCAGCAATGTAGTTAACTCTTTCAAACGTGACAATCCCATTTAATAAAGTTCCTTCCCCAATTATCCTACCACCTTGATTTCCTGCGAATACCACGTAACCTCCATTAAACCCTCTAACATCATACAGCAGGGATG
This sequence comes from Helianthus tuberosus, assembly GCA_030545235.1. Classification (NCBI taxonomy): domain Eukaryota; kingdom Viridiplantae; phylum Streptophyta; class Magnoliopsida; order Asterales; family Asteraceae; genus Helianthus; species Helianthus tuberosus. The sequence continues at coordinate 85,094,200 of CM060367.1, forward strand.
TTTTCCCCATCATGTGCCGAGAAGCTCCACTATCCATAATCCAACGCGAAACGCATCTTGGAAGCTCCTGCACATATCACAAATATTTAGTTAGAAGTTGATGCCACCCCAGCCTCTTTTGACTCGGGTAACTTGACATTAAGATGAGTTTTAGCAATGTAAAGTGGCGGAAATTTTTTGTCATTCATCTTCAAGCTTTCCTCAGATCCAACCTCAACCTTTTTGTATAAGAAAAACTCATCTTTCTTAGGTTGACCGGTTGGTTGTTTTTTCTTTTGAACATTCTTCTTCTCTGGTAGAGTAGAAGATTGTTTCTCCAATTGTTCATAATAATCCAAAGGAACATCCATCTTTACCGGAGTGGTAGAAGACGATTGTTTTTCTGACTCTGAAACCTTTGGTTTTGGAACACTTGAATTCTTTTCAACCACTTTTGGCTTCCATGTTTGTTGAGACGATGAAACCCGTTTATAAAACTTGTCATTTTTAGTTACCATATTCTTAACAAGTTCAGTTTTGATCTTGGTGTTGTCATTTTTCAAAATCTTTTTCTCAACAACCATTGGAGCTTTTCCCTTCACATCATCTTTCTTTCTTGAATTCATTACAACTTCAGTCTTAGGCTTTAAGTTGGTACACTTTCATGCAATATGTCCAACTTGATTGCATTTGAAGCATGTTCGGGTGTCAAATACCCAACTTGTGCCTACAAACTGAGGCTGCGATGCTTTCTTCTCAAAGAACTCTTCATTCGACTTTGAAAAAATCTCAGACTCCTACTCGGAATGAGAACTCAAGCTCTTTACAAACACCTTTTTCTCAGCAAACTTCTTGTTTTGAACATTCTTTTTCTGATAATTCTTACCACCCTGATAACCACCCAACCATTTGTTTCGATTGTTGTTATAAAAACGCGGTGGAACAACAGGTTTCTTGTAGTAAGCTTTATCTTTTTCAAAATTCATTTGCCTCTTCGTCTGTTTTAGACCTTCAATCTCAGACTGATCAATTTCAACCAATTTGAACACATTTATCAATTTAGCAACATTAACATTCTCCAGTGGAAACTCAGAATCTGAATACAACTTATCCGATCCCGACATCTTGTACATGAAAAGAGTAGGTTCTTCATTTAAGTTGTTTTTGGATTTTGTTTTCGGAATGTAATTGTTCAGAAAACACTCTTCATCCTCAACTGAATCACTATCAGACTTCAAAACACTTTCAGCCATGCCTTTCACAATATCAGTTTGAACACTATCATCAGATGAAGAAAATGTAACATCAATTGACTCTGGAAGTTTTATTTCATTTGTTTCATCTTCATCATTAACCAACCCAGAATTTTTCTTTGAGAAATTGTTTAACACTGGCTGTGGAACCTGATGATACCCAACCCCAGTTCCATCCGAGTAAACATCTTCGCCTGCTTTGTTTTTCCCGATGGGTTTAGGAACAATGTGTTGTAAAACAAAGCTTGCGGAGTTGTAACTGGTTAATTTCATATTGATACGCTCATTCTCAACCTTAGCTTCTTCAAACTGAAGCTTCAATTTAGCAATCTCATCCAGTTGTTGGTTGATTTGCTCTTCTTTGTATCTAAGAACTACAGTTAAATGCTCATTTTCTTTATTGGTTTTACCGTTTCTTTCATCAGAATCTTTTACCGTTCGTTTTAGTTTGTCAAAATTTTCTGAAATTTGACGATTTTCAAGAATCAATTTTTCATTTTCTTTCTTAATTCTTTCTACTTCAATTTTATCATTCTCAATTTTCTCAGTTAAATTTTTAGCTCGATCATTTGAAGCTTTTAGCATTTTATCATGGTCTAGAATCTGATCTTCAACCTTTCTGACTCTTGTTGTCAGTTCTTCAACCCTTGTATTACTAAGGTAAGTGAGTGTACTACAAAACTTGCAGTTTTTCATGCAACTTTTGCAGTCACTATCACCTTTGACTTTCTTACCTGTCTCACTTGTTGAAATGTTTGAACTGACCTTGCTTTTAGACTCAGTTTCAGATTTAGAGTCTACCTCAAGTTCCTTTGCAGCAAGCACTTTGTCAGCCATCTTCCCCAAGTTTTCAGCAGTGAATTCTTGTGAAGTATCAATAATCCCATCATCAATCTTCTTAGACTGCGACACATTCTCTTTCTCTTTTTCTTTTTCTTTCTCTTCTCCACCTCCCCACCATTCTCTCTGTAAGGCTTCTTCTTCTTCAGCAAATTCCTCAATGAAAGCTTCAATACTAAGAGTTTTCGCATCAATAGCAATGTTTCCTTGAGGATCAAGTTAACATTCTTTATCAGCATCCCATCTCTTTGCTTTCCTGGCTTCACTGAACACCCTAGATAATCTCATCATCTTGAATTCTGCTCTACCCTTTCTACTGAGGTATTTTTCTTCTTCAGTTCTGGTGTCTTTGTAAGGAACAATCTTTTCTGCTACAAAAGCGTATCCTACTGCATCTTCCTCTGGTAGCAGTTCACTCCAATCAAAACCTTCGTCATCATGAATAACAGCAAGAGCTCTTGATTTTTCTTTGGGGGTATCCTCAAGCTGCTTCATTCTGGGCGGTTCTGATTTATTCTGATGATAGATCGCTCTTTTGTAGTAATCCTCGCAGAATGGATTTACAGTATCATCAGCAGGAGCGTTACGACATTCACGTTTGAAATGTCCTTTTTGTTTACACCTGAAGCACGTGACTTTTGATTTGTCAAAGCCAAGTTTTGTAGACGGGCCACCGATAGAATGTTTCCCAATAATCTCCATGAATCGTTGCGCTCTCCGAACTGCACCGGCCATACACCACCTGGTATCGATCAGTTCCATCTCTTCAGGATCTATTTGATCATAGTCCTCCTTAGTCAGGTTGGTGTTTCCAATCTTGCCCGCCACGAGGCTCTCGTACGATTCTAACACCGATGCTAAGAACACCATCTGTTGTTTTGCTGACTCTTCACTGAAATTTTGAGCGTTCTTCAGATCCACAACAATGTTACATTGGAACATATTCTTTGATGCAGATTGGCTTGGAGTTGTTGAAGAAGATCCACTATGAAAACCATTGTGAGGAATTTCTTGATTCACATTATTTGAACTCTCTGCAGAAAATGCTGTTCTTGGAGAACCAGTCTTTGGTAGATTTCCTCTGTAGTACAACTCCACATTCTTTTGATAAGATGAATTGTTGACTTTGCTAGATTTCTTGATCTCCAACTCGTGACTCTCCAGTCTTTCAATAAGCAGATCCACTGTCAACTCTTCAGACTTGATTGTATTCTTCAGCATTAATGCAAAGTACTACCAATCTTGTTCATTCGGCAGCGAGTCGAACAGTTTATCAACCAACTCTTCTTGAGTGTATACAATTTTGTGTCTTGCCAGATCCAATTTTAGATGCCCGAATCTCTCAATCATCTTGGAAACAGACTCGTTTTTTAAACAACCAAATAAATCAAACTCTTTTCTTAACAGTTTCTTTTTGTTTTTGACTATCTCAGCACTACCTACACATTTTACCCTCAGTTTCTCCCAAAGATCTTTTGAATTTTCATATTCAATCAACGAAATTGTATCATCTCTCACAGACTGATGAATCAACGCGATGCATTTTTGTTAAGCAACATATCTTTCAATCTCATCAGTATCTGTCAAACTTTCACCAAAACTTCCTCTAACATAACCATTCTTTAAACTTTTCCAGCTTAGATATGCAAAAGCTTGAAGCCACTCGTCAAATCTTGTAGCCCACCTATTGTAATCTTCTATCGCCAACAACTTTGGAGGTTTGTTATACGTTCCATAAGCACTCTCAACACTTAATGCATCTGAAAGAGTCTTTCTCGCACTCGAAGCTTTCTCATTTGTGCTGTTTGATGTGTCGTTTGAAGTATCATCTCCACCATTTCTAGCAAAAGCAAACACGTCACAGAATGGATTCATGAACTCATCCATTTTCAAGTATCTGAAACAATCAACAAACACTTAGAAAATTTTTTGAAATTTTGAAAATTGCAGTTTCAAACAGAATTAGTTGAAGCGAAATAGCTTCAAGCGGAATTATGACTTTTCAAACGGAATATCTGCTCAAACGAAATTACCAAACTGATTTTAATAACCACTTTCAAACGAAATCTCTAATTTCGTTTGAGACAACACCTCATTCAAACGGAATTACTGATCTTGTATGAACTTTCAAACGAAATTACAACAAGGTGCACTCTCAAGCGAAATCAACCAGACATTTCAAGCGAGATACCCGTTTCAAACGGAATTAACCAGACTCTTCAAACGAAATTAGATATAATGTGCACTTTTCAAACGAAATTATCAAGACATTTCAAACAAAATTATTTATGACGTCAGCATTTTTCGATCTGTTTCAAACAAAATTATGTATTTGATCAAGTTTTAAGCTGATTTTAGGTCCAAATCTTTCACGGATTAGTTAAAACTATGTTTCGCTTGATATGTGTGAGTTTTAAGCCATTTCAACTGTTAAATCTTGTTCAAATCAGAAAAGAATGAGTAGAAATGAGAAAATCCAATGATTTCAAGCTGAATTGGTATGAACTCCTCGTCCTGAGCTCTGATACCACTTGTTGGATCGTCGTGTGACCCTAACGATTCAATCTGAGTAGTTCATCATCAAATACAAAGGCGGAATCAATGTAAAAGATGTCAACACAGCTTGTTCCTTTCTAATCTTTATCTATTACTGATTTCCTGAGCTTTTACAAGTTCAAATGACAGACGGACAGCACCTCGGCTCAGAGAACATGACCTAAATTCCGTATGAAATGAACATAGCACATGGGTATTTATAGATGGGTTAATTCCGTTTGAAAGTGGCATGGCCATTTCAAGCGGAATTAAACTTGTTAATTTCGTTTGAAATGGTCATGTCACATTCAAACGAAATTACCAACTTTAACATCATCAAACCCTAATTTCAACCCTGTTGTGTGCTTGTTTATCCTATCTAGACATAAGACTCGATTAAGACGAAGTTAACAGACACTAGTGCACCAACAACACATTGACCTACTCCTTGTTACTCTTGGAAGTTTTGATGTGGTAGTTGGCATGGACTGGTTGTCTAAGCATCAGGCGGAAATTCTCTGTAAAGAGAAAATCGTGCGTATCCCTCTCCCTAGCGTAGAATCTTTATCGGTTTAGGGTCATCGAAGTGGTGTTATGGTTAGTATTATCTCAGCGATGAAGGCGCAGAAGTGTTTTAGTAAGGGCTACCCTGCTATTTTAGCTCTTGTTACTGATCCTCAACCTGATGAGAGGAGGATCGAAGACTTTCCAGTTGTTCGTGAGTTCCCTGATGTGTTTCCTAAAAAGCTCCGTGGTTTACCTCCACATCGTCAGGTGGAATTTCAGATTGACCTCACGCCAGGAGCAGCCCCGATTACTCGTGCTCCTTATCGTCTCGCGCCAGGAGAGTTGCAGGAGTTGTCAAATCAACTCCAAGAGCTGTTGGATAGAGGTTTTATCCGACCCAGCTCTTCACCTTGGGGAGCCCCAGTTCTGTTTGTGAAGAAGAAGGATGGGTCCTTTTGGATGTCTATAGATTATTGTGAACTCAATAAGGTGACCATCAAGAATCGTTATCCTTTACCATGTATCGACGATCTGTTTGACCAGTTGCAACGGTCAAGTTTTTATTCAAAGATCGACTTAAGATCGGGGTTTCATCAGGTGCGAGTCCGAGAGGAGGATGTTCCCAGAACGGCTTTTTGAACGCGGTATGGCCACTATGAGTTTTTGGTTATGCCATTTGGGTTGACTAACGCACCAGCGGTTTTCATGGATCTTATGAACCGCGTGTGCAAACCGTATCTCGACGATTTTGTTATTGTGTTCATCGACGACATCTTGATCTACTCTAAGAGCAAGGAAGACCACGAGCGACACTTACGTCTTATTTTGGAGCTCATGCGGAAGGAGCAACTCTAAGCGAAGTTCTCAAAGTGTGATTTCTGGATTCGGGAAGTACACTTTCTTGGTCATATTGTTAATGAAAAGGGGATACACGTGGATCCTGCTAAGATTGATGCTATTAGGAATTGGGTGGCACTGAAGAATCCTTCGGGGGTGCGACAATTTCTTGGTCTTGCGGGGTACTATCGTCGGTTTATTCAGGATTTCTCGAAGATCGCTCAACCTCTCATCTCCTTAACGCAGAAGAATGTTGTTTACTCTTGGGGAACAAAGCCGGAAGACGCGTTCCAACTCTTGAAACAGAAACTCTGCAGCGCACCGATCTTGTCTCTACCTGAAGGTACCGAGGATTTCGTGGTATATTGTGATGCTTCTATTTAGGGTCTCGGTTGCGTGTTGATGCAACGCGAGAAGGTGATAGCCTATGCTTCTCGACAGTTGAAGGTTCATGAGAAGAATTACACGACTTACGATTTGGAGTTAGGGGCTGTAATATTCGCGTTGAAGATTTGGAGGCATTATCTGTACGGTAACAAATGCACTATCTACACCGATCACAGGAGTCTCCAACATATCTTCGACTACAAGGAATTGAATATGCGACAGCGTCGTTGGATAGAACTGTTGAACGATTGCGAGTGTGCCATCAAGTATCACCCGGGTAAAGCTAACGTTGTAGCTGATGCACTTAGCCGAAAGGAGACGAAGCCTAAGCGTGTTCGCGCTCTACAGCTCACTATTCACTATGGTTTGCCTGATCAGATTCGTTCCGCTCAGATCGAGGCATTGAAGGAAGAGAACATCAAGGCTGAATACTTGCGGGGCATGGAAAAACGACTTGTGGAGAGATCTGACAGCCTTCATTATTTTATAGAGCGAGTATGGGTTCCTCTGTATGGTAATCTTTGAGAGCTTGTAATGGACGAAGCGCACAAGTCTCGGTATTCAGTTCACCCGGGCCCAGATAAAATGTACCAGGATATCAGGGTTATGTATTGGTGGCCTAAGATGAAGGCTCACATAGCGACGTACGTGAGTAAGTGCTTAATTTGTGCTAAAGTCAAAGTGGAGTATCAGAAACCCTCGGGTCTACTTCAGCAACCACAGATACCCATGTGGAAATAGGAGCAGATTGCTATGGATTTCGTTACAGGTTTACCAAGAACTCAGGGCGGAAATTATACTATTTGGGTGATCGTTGATCGTCTCACGAAGTCAGCGCATTTTCTAGCGATCAAGGAAACAGATAGGTTCTCACAGCTTGCAGCGGTTTATCTTAAGGAAGTGGTTTCTAGGCACGGGGTGCCAACTTCTACCATCTCAGATCGAGATCCGCGTTTCATTTCTGATTTATGGCAGTCGATGCATAAATCATTCAGTTCACGTCTCGATATGAGTACTGATTATCACCCACATACGGATGGTCAGAGTGAGCACACTATTCAGACACTTGAAGACATGCTGCTGGCATGTGTGATTGATTTTGGGAAAGGGTGGGAGAAACATTTACCATTGATAGAGTTCTCCTACAACAACAGCTACCACACTAGTATTCAGCCAGCTCCATTTGAGGCACTGTACGGACGAAAGTGCCGTTCTCCTCTCTGTTGGACTGAGGTGGGTAACAACCAGATCACGGGTCCTGAGCTTGTACTTGAAACTTTAGAAAATATTGTTCAGATCAGAAACCGTATGGCGGTAGCATGTGATCGTCAGAAAAGCTACGCTGACAAGCGTAGGAAACCGTTGGAGTTTGCGGTAGGTGATCGTGTTATGTTGAAAGTTTCGCCATGGAAGGGTGTTGTACGCTTTGGGAAGCACGGCAAGCTTAATCCGCGTTACGCTGGGCCATTTAAAATACCGGAGTGGATCGGTAAAGTGGCTTACAAGCTTGAGTTACCTGCTGAGTTGGGTAATGTTCACGATGTCTTTCATGTTTCGCAATTGAAGAAGTGTTTGTCTGATGAAACACTGATTGTGCCGCTCCAAGAGCTGAAGATTGATGACAAGTTGCAGTTTATCGAGGAACCTGTCGAGATCATGGACTGGGAGGTCAAGGTTCGTAAGCATAGTCGAATTCCGATTGTGAGAGTTCGTTAGAACTCAAGACGTGGACCAGAGTTCACGTGGGAGCGTGAGGATCAGATGAAGCTTAAGTATCCTCAACTTTTTCCTGATGACCAATCTAATTCTGGTGAAACTGGTGAATTTTGGGACGAATTTCCTCTTCAAGTTGGGGATGATGTGGCACCTGAGGAAAATCTGCAACAACATTGATTTATCACTTCATTTCTCTGTGCTTACTTATCAAATTTCGGGACGAAATTTCTTTCAAGTTGAGGATGATGTGACAACCCGAACTTTCAAGGTCAGTGGCATTAATCTGTGCCGTTATGATTCCGTTAAACTTAAACTTAACGTATAATAACTCCGTTAAATGGCATACACCTATGTTTTTGGGCCTCCTTTATCCCTAACTACTTTGGCCAGGTTGCTTTTATCTTTGGGCCGCCAACACATGTGAACCAATTTGGCCCAACTCGCATATTGTGATTAACTCGGCCTAATCCCTCCCTTTTGCTTCTTATATGTAAACTAAGGGTGTTAAGATATAATCTAGTATTGCAAACCCTAAACAAACATCACCCCATCAATAAATTGCTAAGGCAGACCTCCTCCCCTTCGCCGAAGCCCTTTTCTCTTAGAGATCATCCTTGGTGCCTAGCCCTATACATAGCCTGGTTAGTTTATAGCATCTCGGTTTTCTTATGTGTGTATATTCGTGTTGATTATTGATGTTGATCGTTTGCACACCTTGTTTAGAAGTGATAATACTTATAGATAACAATGAATTATGTGCAAGAATCTGATATGTGATTAGTTGATGATTAGCGTATAATACACATGAACATGGCATTAAACTAAGTAACATTATGCTAACTATTGAGCTATTAACATGCGATTGTAATCTGATATATGATTAGATGATGATTAGAGTATGTGTATATTTGAATAAGTGTTTTGTAATCATCAACTGCCATGAGAAACTTGTAAGATGATGGTGTGAAGTAAGATCTTTACACATATCTATATGCATGATAAGGGGTAGTGAAACAATGATTTGTTAAAATCAAAGGAAATAACAATTACGAATGGATGCTGTGATGATTTGATTATGTTCAAGGATCATATTAACAATTCATGAGGAACTAGGAAATTTCTTAGAATATGAAAACTATTACAATTCATTAAGATGAAATATTCAAAGTGTTGGGCCGAAGGGTTGAAGGGCCGCTTAGCCCATCTCGTATGCGACTGGGCTACGTGACCCCGGGTCACCAGCCAAGTCCACACCACTGCCTTCATCAAGCCGATTAAATTGGACCTTATCAAGTGGGCTATGCGTTGTAACTAATTAAATGGATTCAGTAACATATAGGCCGCACGCAGCTGGGCTCGTGCCAGGTTGGTTTGGGTTACACAGGTCACGGCCCACCTGCGTGACATATTGGGCTGTTAACAGATTGGGCCAGCTGTGGTTGGGTTGGATTGTCATTTAAATGCACACGAATAAGCCGTTGATTGTAGTACGTGGCGAACTAGAATGTATACTATGGTATGAAAAACTCTATGTGAGTAGTACGTGAATATTTGCAATGTGTTGAGGAATGTTCATGGTCTAGTACATGCAGTAGTTTAAATGACATGATCGAAAAATACTTTCGTGAGACATGGACAATGTTGAGAAACAGATACAACTTGTATAACTTGTTTGATGCTAGTGCACTATTTGTGTAGTATGTAAAAGAGTGTATGACTTATGTGATTATGTGATAACTGATACATTATATGCAATTTGTTACATGCGTGGTTGATAGAATGAGATTCTAATTGTTAGTGGTAACCCCAATAGGGATTAATTAAGCAACTTGGAACACGTATCGTAACATACTGAGCAATCTAAGGTGAGTTCATCTCTTGAGCATGCGTCCCGGTGGTTGGGACAGTCAACTGGGTATTCCTGGGAGGAATGGGTCTTGGGTAAATCACTGGGTATTCCTGAGAGGAATACATCTCTTGGTTAAAACGGAAATGTTAGATAATACACTCTTTTCTATCATTTTAACTCCCGTCTTATACCGAATAGTTACCTGAGAGGTAACGGGGTGTTAGTTGATAGCGCTATTAGGCTTGGCAACCTCACACCGTACCTGAGAGGACGGGCATGAACTAATGACCTTAAATCATGACCATTTCTTAGATAGGGGGCAGTGGGGATGGGCAAAACAATCTGGTAGCCATCTTGTACGGTACTCGAGTTATTATCAACATTACAAACTATGAATTGAACTAAACACTTGGTAACTAACGTTTTCACAAACTATGAACTCACCAGCGTTGTCTGATACACTTGTTGCATGCTCGTAGGTCGTTAGATTACTTGGATTTGGAACTTGCTATCTGAAGTAGCTGGAGTGGTCATGTGTTGAGCTGATTGGATACTCATGATGTGATTATTGATATTACATACTTGCTTTGAAACATTTAAACTTGATTTACTTATTGCTTCCGCTGGACTTGTTGGATTTCATTAAACTCATTGTTGGTACATTTCATTCATAATTAGCAGTTTCATTTTTAAACTTGTTATGAGTTTAACATGATTAGTGGCTCGTTATTGGTTTGTCACACGCGTAGCAGGGTTTTCCATGGGTGGTATTTTGGTGGTGTGACATCTCAGGTCATAAATTTGCAGCAAACCCTCTACCTATGAATTTAGCAGGATTCGATGTTGTGTTAGGAATGGATTGGTTAATAGCCAACCATGCTCAAATCCTATGTGATCAGAATTCCTTAGAAATTCGAACGCCAACAGGAGAAGTAATTTTGGTTACGGGAGATAAGCTACGCAAAGCAATGAAGTTCATTTCAGTAATGAAAGTGGCTAGTTATGAACGGAAACAAGGAATAGTGTATATGATTTCAGTAATCATTAACACTAAAAGAAAAGAACTTCAGGAAATTCCAGTAGTATCAGAATACCCTGATATATTCCCAGAAGATCTACCTGGATTACCGCCAGATAGGGAAGTAGAGTTTAGAATTCATCTAATACCTGGAACTGCTCCAATAGCTAAGGCACCCTATCGTTTAGCACCCACAAAAATGTTAGAATTGAAAAAGCAGTTAGATGAATTGTTAGGGAGATGATTCACACATCCCAGTTCATCCCCTTGGGGAGCACCGGTGTTGTTCATGAAAAAGAAGGACGATTCGATGCGAATGTGTATCGATTATAGAGAATTAAATAACGTTACTATTAAGAATCAATACCCATTACCTAGGATTGATGATCTTTTAGATCAACTTCAGGGAGCTAGGTATTTCTCTAAGATAGATTTGCGCTCCGGATACCATCAACTGAAGGTACAGGAAGAAGATATACCTAAAACTGATTTCAGAACTAGGTATGGTCACTACGAGTTCACAGTCATGCCATTTGGACTAACGAATGCTCTTGCAGCATTCATGGATATGATGAATAGAATCTGTAAGCCGTATTTAGATAAATTTGTAATTGTTTTCATCGACGATATACTTATTTATTCCAAAACCCAGGATGAACACTGTGAACACTTGTACGCACTTCTAACTCTGTTAAGAAAAGAAAAGCTTTACGCCAAATTTTCTAAGTGTGAATTTTGGTTACAAGAGGTGCAATTTTTGGGACACATATCACGAAGGTATTCACGTAGATCCTTCTAAGATAGAAGCTATCATAAGTTGGAAAGTTATGCAGTCAGCTACAGAAGTCAGAAGTTTTCTAGGATTAGCTGGATACTATAGGCATTTCATCCGAGACTTTTCCAAAATAGTTGTTCCATTAACTAAGTTAACCTGTAAAACTGTTAAGTTTGAATGGGGACCTAAGCAAGAAGAAGCCTTTAAAATTCTAAAGCAAAGGTTAACAAACGCCCCAATTCTTGCCTTACCAGAAGGAACAGAAGATTTTGAAGTCTACCGCGATGCTTCTAAGCTAGGATTAGGATGTGTGCTAATGCAACGTAAGATAGTGATTGCCTATGCATCAAGGCAATTGAAAAAGCACGAGGAAAATTATACAACTCATGACTTAGAATTAGGAGCAATAATTTTTGCCATGAAGATTGGAGACATTATCTGTATGGTAGTAAGTTTACTGTCTTTACAGATCATAAGAGTTTAAGATACATATTTGGGCAAAAAGAATTAAACATGAGGCAAAGAAGATGGATGGAAATTCTAAGTGATTATGACTGTGATATTCGATATCACGAAGGAAAAGCAAATGTAGTAGCCGATGCCTTAAGTCGTAAGTATCATGAGAACCAAAGGCGAGTTCGTGCTCTTAGATTAAATTTGCAGTTAGATTTAATGGAACAACTAAAAAGTGTTCAAGAAACAACAATCAAGAATGATGCTGAAGGAATGAAAGGAAGAATAAAGGAATTAGAGCAAGGAACCGATGGAATTTGGAGGTTCCATAAGAAAAGGATTTGGGTACCTAGACAAGGAAACCTAAGAGATAAGATATTAGAAGAAGCCCATAAATATGGGTATACAATGCATCCTGGTAATAAAAAGATGTATCAAGATTTGAGGAAAAATTTCTGGTGGATAGGAATGAAGGACATAGCTAGATACGTTTCTAAGTGTTTAACTTGTTCACAAGTTAAGGCAGAACACCAGAAACCTTCAGGCTTACTTCAACAGTTAGAAATGCCTGTATGGAAATGAGAATTAATAACAATGGATTTTGTTACTAAATTACACAAAACAAGAAAAGGTAACGACGCAATCTGGGTGATTGTAGATCGATTAACCAAATCATCTCATTTTCTACAAATGAAGGAAACTTTTAGCATGGAAAGATTAGCTAAGCTATATGTAGACGAAGTAGTATCACTACATGGAGTTCCACTCTCCATGGTATCGGATAGGGATAGTCGTTTCACTTCACATTTCTGGACGAGTTTCCAACAAGCAATGGGGACAAGCTTTAATTTAAGTACAACATACCATCCCCAGACAGATGGACAAAGTGAAAGGACGATCCAAACCCTGGAAGATATGTTAAGAGCATGTGTTATAGATTTCGGTGGAAATTGGGACGACCATTTACCATTAATCGAATTCTCCTATAACAATAGTTATCACACAAGCATCAATGCTGCTCCATTCGAAGCACTCTATGGACGAAAGTGCCGAACTCCACTATGCTGGGCAGAAAAAGGAGAAAGTCAGTTATCGGATCTCGAGATTGTGCAGGAAACCACCGACAAAATAACACAAATCAAGGAAAAACTGAAAACGGCTAGAGATCGCCAGAAGAGCTATGCCGATAATCGCAAAAAACCGTTAGAATTTCAAGTTGGAGACAAAGTGCTATTGAAAGTTTCTCCTTGGAAAGGAGTAGTTCGATTCGGTAAGAAAGGAAAACTGAGTCCAAGGTATGTAGGACCATTTACAGTTACCCAACAAATAGGACCAGTTGCATATCAATTACAATTACCAGAAGAATTAGTTGGTGTACATGATGTATTTTATGTATCCAATCTCAAGAAATGTTTAGCTGACGATTTACTAGTAGTACCTCTCCAAGATATAGAGGTAAATGAAAAATTAAAGTTTGTTGAGAAACCTGTAACACCTCGTAAAATCGTGTCCAATGATGTGTTGACACGTGTAATAAACCCTAATAAAGTCAAACGTTGACTATGAGGGACTAATTTCATCAAAATTGAAAACCTTGAATATAGAAGGACTGAAAATGTCAACATGCCAAAGTTAGGCCTCTGAGTGACCTTATACGGTGCCCGTATTCTCAAATGAGCCACTTGTTGGACGAGTGGATCCGTTTGCGTAATTACTTGAAAGTTTGCGTGACGAAGGGTTAAAAGTGTCAACATGTAAATTCTTACCTCTTAGGGACCTGTTAACAAACCAAGAGCTTCATGATGTTTGATCATACTCTCGAGAATGCTTAAGACCTTGACGTCGTAAACGATGTCACGCACCACTTTATGCGTTAAAAAGGACTAAAAACGACAACGTATGAAACTACGCTATTCAGTGACATTTTATACGAACCGGGAACTCCGTGATATTTGGTTATACTACCGGATGCGCCTGACACGGGCCATTAGAAGTTAAGTACCTTGGACTAACTTAACATAATGGATATATAAAGTTTTGGGCCTTTTATGTCATAATTGGAAGTTCAAAAGTGAATAAGAAAGCATAGGGACCAAATCTATCGAACTACCAAAGTTCTGTGGCTGGGCCAGATGCCCTGGCGGGCCACGAAGGCCTGGGTCGCCCTTCTACGCGGGCCGCGAGGACAGCAGCAACAGTAGACATAAAATTTTTGTTGTTTTGCTATTTCTTGGAGCCCAATCCATTCTAAACCATGTTTAATCGATTCTAGGGGCCATTAGATGGTTTTAAAACATGGTATACACTTGTTATGATCCTAGTAATTACTTGGAGAACACACTTACACATGGCAATCATCCATAAATCCTCAAAAACTATATATAGGCCATGAATCCATTCATACCATCTTGCACCATTTCATTCAAATCTTCTTCTTCTCTCAATTCTGGGATTCCTGACTATAAAGGAAGCTCATTCTAGTAGAAAAGATTGCTAGGACCCTTTGTAAGTGTCTTAGCCCCCTCTTTAGTTCAGTTTTCTTAAATAAAAACCGAAAAGTCAAAGTTACGTAAATTGGCTTTGACTCTCGGTTTAAACTCAAATGGTCCAGCCATTATTCGAGATGAATATGGTTATGTGACCATAATTAGGTAGGTGTTAATCCCTTAAAAGGGCACCTCCTAATTATTTCGTTTGCTTAGTTAATTGTCGGGTCAAATTATTTAATTAAAAAGTCAAACTTGACAGAATTGTGAATAATAATTAAAACCTATAATGTAGAGGTTATAAATTATATTTTATCACTCTAATAACTTAGTAATTATTATTATAACATGTTTAGGCATGTTCAACCCGACAATTATGAGTTTAGGGTCGGTTCGCAACTGAAAGTCGCAAAAGCTTGACTTTTGCTTTGACTTTCAGATCTGACCCGATTAAGCTTAAATCCTTTATGTTTTAATCTTCCAATAGGACCATATTATGTTGTAGTATAACCCTCTGAGGTTATATTACCTGGTCATTAGTATTCCGAATTATATGCTAGTTTTCGTTATTATGCTTATAAACGCTCGTAATGCCCATACGTTATATAAACGAGATTTTAGAAAATGTGAGAGGACAAAAAGCTTTATTACTGATGTATAAGTATGTCAAATAAATTTGACATCAGTTTCTGGTCTCAACCTAAAGTTATGCAAGATATCGTAAAATGAAACTTTTTTTTAATTAAATTACATTTTTAGCATAAATCATGTTTAAACCCAAATTTTGGCATCAAACCCATTACCTACTAGTTTGATATTATTTTTAGGGATTTTTGGAATTTTTGGTCAGATTATAAACTGACCATATCAATGAGTTCTCGTATGATTCGATAAATGACGATAATACCCTTTTTATTTATAAAATGAGATTAACACATGATTAACATGCCAAACCTTTTCCTACTGATGTTATATGTTAAATGAATTATTTTAAACCTTAAAGGCTGATCAAAATCTCAGATTTCCATAAACATCTCAAATATCATCAATTATCGACTTTTACGCAAATTAGGCGCATAGTATGGTTTAAAACCATATTTAACATCTAAGACTTGTTACCTACTGATTTTATAAGTGAATATTACTATTTTAACAGTAAGTATAAGTCTTGAACTCAGACTTCCAATTTTGTCCTTAAAACATATGTGAAATGACCAAAATGCCCCTACGGGACTTAAATTGGTCTTAAATACTTTTTGGGCATATATGTTAACATCCTACTGATGTATTAACATATTCTAAGCATAATAACATATGGGACTTGTATATGATTCATTTGGTTGCCCGTTGTGCACTTACGCGTTTGGATCGGTTTATGTAACTAGTTTACGGAAGTTTGCCGAAATGGGTTCAACCTTATCGTTTATACTTCAAAATCCAGAATGTACTTAGTTTACCCATATTATACAAGTCTTCGTACTTGTTGGGTCTAAATTACATTCTATTCCGGTCATCTCTTAATCTAGCATATCGTACTGTTTTAGATACTTTAAGCTAGCCGGTCTAAGTCTACGACTTAAATAAGACCGTTAGTATTCTGAATTGGTTATATATTACCATCACTCCAGACTAGAGCCACCCGGTAAAAGCTACCTGCATATAGTTAGATTGGATACGACTGAGTTATTTTGCTGTGAATCAAGTATTAGCTCAGGTAAATACTTTTAACTTATTTTCCTATACGGGCTTGGGATACGGTATAATAATAATACCGCTTAGTCGGGTATGAAATCATAGAGGGATCACGGAAATCAATCGGCACCTAATATAGGTAACTATATTAATAAACCGGACCTAAATCAGAAGATCGGATAGGATGAGGTTTCGTAAACCAAATGAGTATTGGAACTCATATGATATGGTTTAACAAAGCCTACATACTAAATCGAAACCTAACCTAGGTGCTTATGACCCATTACGACCCGTTTAGGTAGCTTACGCTACTTTAATGCGTCGTTCGCATAAAACGCGTTCGGACCGCCTAACTAGTCCTATGATAAGTATTATATGCCTTAACATGTCTAATAATGTTACCTAATCAGTTTAGATATAAAAAATTAGGTTACATATGCTTAAAATGAATTTATGAGTAAAAATGGCATTTTGGTCATTTTCCTAAGGCAAATAAATTACCTATCATACAACTAACTAAACAAAGTGACCATAAGGTATAACCTTGGAAGGTTATTCCCTATACAACTATGGTCACAAAATATGTTTGGTCGGATCCTAACGATCGACCAAACGGGTCGGGTTTGAAAGTCTAAGCGGTTGTTTAGACCGTTTATCTTACGACCCTATATAAGCACTAAACTAAAAGTGACGAGCTAAACATGTTAAAACATGTTTAACGAAGTTAGAAAACAAGTTTGATATCAAAACAAAGGGTTTTGATACCCAAGAATAGTTTGGTTGCAAAATATGCATAAACGCACATTTTGACCGAAACTATGATTCGTCACTATGCCTAATCAACGTGGTAATCAGTAGGTATAGTCACAAGGGACTATAACCATCGTGAAGAATGTCAGTTTTAGTCCTGAATGTCCAAAACTTGGTTTTCGATGCATTTTTGGCACGTTTAAGCCCCGTTAACCCCATTTCATGGCTCTAAAATGAAGTTAAAGTATAGGGAACTAAAAATGTGCTCAAAAACATTTTGGATGTCAGTTCGTTTGGTCGTACGGTTGCGTTGTTCGGTTAATTACGACGAAACACGAACGGACGAGAAAAACGATCCAAATTACGCGACGAATGGGATTTTAGCATGCCAATCACTAAAATAAAATATTTTAATGATTAGATAAATTTTTGGATGTCCGGATATATTCAGAACGTAATGTATGCGCGAAAATGTAAACTTATGCACTTTTTGACGCTTTTAGTCCCTGTTTGACCAAAAAGTTTATTTTAACACACCGAACCCCTCAAAGCCTATTTCTAAGCTATGCAAAGGATATTTATGATATGTTTAACTTATGGTCAAGTTCTGGAATGTTCGATACCATATGAATCAACAGACTTTTGTAGTTTGACGCAAATAGTCCCTACGATCGCATAAACTTGATTTCGACACACCAAACCCTCCAAAACTTATTTCTAAGTTATGTAAAGGTTATTTAAGGTATGTTAAGCCGATGTCACTATTCCGGAGTGTTTGTCGCGTTAAACTGATTACGTTTACGCATCGATTCGCGTATAACTTTCAAGAAAGCGATTTAGAGCTCGAAATCAAACGAGAATTGATATGTGCAAATGATACACATATTTATACAAATCCCAAGTATGAAACACAACATTTCATTGATTTGATATTCCTATGATGGCCGTGGAGGCACAGATGTCACAGTCTCCCCTACTTTAGGAAATTTCATCCCGAAATTTATTTAGAGGAAACTTGTGAGGCACAGATGTCACAGTCTCCCCTACTTTAGGAAATTTCATCCCGAAAGATAAGACAACACCAGTTAGGGTTCTGAACTTCAAGTAACTTTAAATAACATCATGCTTGCAACGTAAGAGGGACACTTATATACAAGTATATGAAGCGCCATTGGTGCGTCCACCGTACCTCCATTACATTGTTCACGTTTTGTTATTGTTGCCACTATTGGTTCTTACACATGATAAATCTTAATGTGGTTTTCGTGCACTGAATTTCATAATTATGTATGCATACATAATTACGTAATTCCTTGCATAGTCCGCACAATGCATTTTATAATGTGTAGGGGAAGAAAACCAAATGAACAACCCTGTGATGATTGTGACTAGATCACCATAGGGTCCTATTAATTAAATCAATAAATGATCTTTTAAAATAGACCACCAAGGAGTCTTTTCAGCTATATCATCACATGACATTCCTAACCAGAATTTCGAATCAATCTTTTTAACTAGGCCACCTAAAGGGTCTCTTTTGAATTATGGAATGGTACTTTATAATCCAAGGGTCTTAACTATTACGTAGAAGCCCATTAAGGATTTAAGGTAGTACCTTTGGATATCCTACCATGAATCCCTCAAATGGAGATATGGAAGATTCCACGAGGATTTGGATAACGAATATTCAGATCACATAAAAACACAAAACATAAAAGAAAACACATAACACATAATCACATAATTGTTTATCTTGGTTTTCAATTTGTTATCATTTTGTTAATTTGGTGATGAATTGAGCACATGAATTTAAAGCACACCAGGAATCCAATCTGTGGATTTCATTTGGCACTTTAAACATTTTCAAGAATCTAACTATCAAAATAGGAAGATTTTAATCGGAGTTCGGCTTTGTCCTTATTGAATCGTAATGTACGTATCAAGGCATACAAAGAATTCAATTAAGGGCTCCGATCTGAGCGATAATCATCCACAAGGATCTAATTGTGAGGATAAGAAGATCCTATAGGGATTTTGGGATTTGAATAGCGGGAGACGCTTCAAAACCTTGCACTAGAGGTGCTTAAGTTGATACACGAGGTAGAATGTCCATGAAGTTGAGGCGCTAGATATGCCATGGCGACATATGAAGCAGAATTTGAAGGTTGGGTACTACGTATGTTAAGTCAATCATACGAGCAGAATGCTTTTCGAAAACTATGCATGGGGTTCTTTAGAAATATGTTTAATGATTTTGAAACCTTACATAATACTTTTGAAATCATACGGTAGATGTATTAGGTAAATATGTTTATAAATTGTTTTAAAATCACGTGAGATAAATTTTGAAATTATGTATAAGGTTTTTTGAAAACATGGATGATGCTTTTGAAATCATGCACTTGATATATTAAGTAAATATACTGTGTTAAAATTGTTTTCAAACTATATGAAATATTTTGAAATCATGAAGGTTGTTTTTGAAAAACAAATACTATGTATGTTGTTAAGGAAAATAGAATGAAATGATATGGCTACGAGATTGAAAAATACCCTTAGTTATCTAACCAAGGATTTAAAGAGACATTTTGAATAATCGTCTAAAATTGTCACTTATATTTTGTACTTTGTTTCTTAGGATGAAACGAGTACTTAAATTTTTTGAGAAAATCATGACCGATCACATGAATGGGAGAACTACAAGAGTAGTTTGTAAGGAACATAGTTCTTTGGTGTAGGTATCGTAGGGGTATGCCATACACACATGTAACCACACTTGTACATCAGAATTGCGAACAACGATTTATTTATAAACAAAACAGGTTGTTTCAGAGTTCAAGAAAAACAAAAGAAACAAAAGCATAAGATTTAGATTATTCAAAGCAGCAGCATCTTCTAATCAGGCAAATACTCATCTGTGGGTCAGATTTGCATTGACAATCTTTGGTCATTTGTTCCTGAAATGACTCATCTCGCCATAGAAGTAGCAAGTACCAGGAGGAAAACGAGCTTGTGATGGATCTGCTTGAATTTGAACAGGGTTCTGAATAGCTTGGTTTAGCACAGTGACTGAACGACAAACTCTTGCCGTATGGCCAATAAGTCCACAGTGGAAACATGTTCGGCATTTGACACTGGCATGGTGATGGAAACATGTCCACCTAGCTAGGTTCTGCTTAATTTGGTGCAACGACTAGAGGATTCTTTGAAACTTTACGCTTCTTTGATTTTCGTGAAGGCTTGGCTTCTGTTTCCTTTGGTGATTCTTGGGTAGCTTCATCATTGAGATGAGACATGGCGACAGCCAATTCAGCAGTCTTCTAGATTACTACGCCTATTCATTGTGCAATTTTGGTTGCCTGCTCGTACATTTGAGTGTCGCTGCGATGAAGAGACATTCTAGAGGAAATGGAAGACATAGGGGGAAACAAGTGAAATGTTATCGGATAATTAAAACAGAATGACAATGCATAAAAAATTGTGATTATTTGTTTGTTAACTAAGGCAAACAAATGAGACAGTGACTAATCAAAGTAAGCGGGTCATATTAATGTATCGCGAAGACATGCTTTAGCCTATAAGTGGACACTCACCCCGAGAGTTCCCAGGTAAGAGTGACTGGTCCGATTATGTGGATTTGTACGAACACTCTAGCCTTAGACAGAAAACTCAGGATACAGGCATCCACTCTTCCAGATTGCACGTGTTCACATTATAAGACCCAAACCTTGACGAGATTTTGAAAACCTTGAAGGTTCAAAACCTTATAATAAATCATTCTAGAACAGATGATTAGTTTTCAAAGTGGATTTGAAATTTGTGTTCTTGTTGTGGTTGTCACCTAAGGATAAGTGACCGTATTGTTTTAAGATCTAAACACAAGAATCTTGTGTTAGGGTCCTAGGAAGGTTATAGACTAGGTCAAAGCATTACTAATAACCTAATTCCCTATAACCATGAGCTCTGATACCAACTCTTCTGTCACACTCTGACAATGTTAAAACAACGAAACCGCGGCGGAAACGTCGGGGAGTGTCATGGCAGAATCATTGTTTCATAACACATGGAAATTCAAGTTTTGTTTTAGTGAATTAAAAGAGATAACAATGTCTTAAAACAAAGAAACATAACATAATTGACTAGTCTTGCATCTTTTATTGTCACTAAGGCCCTCGTCCAATCCTATGTTTGTATCATAATCATCTAACAACACCTGAAACATATGTAAAAACAAAGTCAGCAAAGAAATGATGGCGAGCACATAGGTTTTATGAGAGTTCCGGATTCATGGCTAGTTTTCATGTGGCAATACCTCATTAGACTACAAGAGTCAAAAGTTAAAAACCTTGTTTTGAAAAGTGTACAGTATTGCAACATAGTTAACCAACTCAAATCAAGTTGGTTATAGTTTATAAAATCTCATAGCCATGACTCTTAACCTAAAACATTTGTTTAATTACACCAAATTGTAAATCATCTTGTTAATAAAACTCGTATGGTTTATATTATTTAGAAAAAACCTCGTTGTGTGACATCAATTTAAAATCGTTTGCCCAAGTGAACTAAATAATGCCACGGAATGTAATATGATAAAAACACTTATATATAAGAAGTACCAGCGGCGTATCTACCATGCTTTTATCATGTTACACCCGTCCCATTATCTAATCACAACCCAAAACCAATCACTTGTTCAATTTATTTAACTCGTTTAAATTGTTTCAAATCATTTAAATCATTCTTGTTTTAATTGTGAAACTACTTTTGGTCGCCTCGCTAATAACATCCAAACCTTCGCAACTCGCCTATTGCTAATCTCGCATTAACAAACCACCAAAGGGTAAGTTAATAAACCACCAATGAGTATTGGAACTCATATGATATGGTTTAACAAAGCCTACATACTAAATCAAAACCTAACCTAGGTGCTTATGACCCATTACGACCCGTTTAGGTAGCTTACGCTACTTTAACGCGTCGTTCGCGTAAAACGCGTTCGGACCGCCTAACTAGTCCTATGATAAGTATTATATGCCTTAACATGTCTAATAATGTTACCTAATCAGTTTAGATATAAAAATTTAGGTTACATATGCTTAAAATGAATTTATGAGTAAAAAGGGCATTTTGGTCATTTTCCTAAGGCATATAAATTACCTATCATACAACTAATTAAACGAAACGACCATAAGGTATAACCTTGGAAGGTTATTACCTATACAACTATGGTCACAAAATATGTTTAGTCGGATCCTAACGATCGACCAAACGGGTCGGGTTCGAAAGTCTAAGCAGTTGTTTAGACCGCTTATCTTACGACCCTATATAAGCACTAAACTAAAAGTGACGAGCTAAACATGTTAAAACATGTTTAACGAAGTTAGAAAACAAGTTTGATATCAAAACAAAGGGTTTTGATACCCAAGAATAGTTTGGTTGCAAAATACGCATAAACGCGCATTTTGACCGAAACTATGATTCGTCACTATGCCTAATCAACGTGGTAATCAGTAGGTATAGTCGCAAGGGACTATAACCATCGTGGTTACGCTCATGTTGCGAAGTTCAAACGAACTTCGTGTTGAACATTGACTGGTCAATGCAGAAAGTCAAACGCTGTTTGACTTTCGTGCTTAAAAACACATAAAAGATGAAAGAATACTTACAAAAGGTCCAAGCAATGGAGATTTGATTCAATTTGCTCAGGTATGAAGTGTGGAAACCCCAACTTAGAGCAGAAATGAATCAAGTGTGAAGAAACAAGTGAATTGAAGGTGGGTATTTATAGATTTTGGACAACTGTTAGGATCATTTCTCGGAATTTGAGCTTCAATCTTGGCCCTCCATGTGTACCAACTGTTTTAGCATACTATGGGTGCCCAAAACAAGCCCAAGGTTTGAAGGAAACCATGATTGAAAACCAGAAACCAGCAGCTGATTGAATAAACTGATTTTTGCAGGTCTGAGGAGCTCTCGCACCCCACGTAGACTCAGTAGGAGTCTTACGCGCCCCGCCTAAGACATCTTTGGCAGAATGTCAGTTTTAGTCCCTGAATGTCAAAAACTTGGTTTTCGATGCATTTTTGGCACGTTTAAGCCCCGTTAACCCCATTTCAAGGCTCTAAAATGAAGTTAAAGTATAGGGAACTTAAAATGTGCTCAAAAACATTTCGGATGTCGGTTCGTTTGGTCGTACGGTTGCGTTGTTCGGTTAATTACGACGAAACACGAACGGACTCGAAAAACGATCCAAATTACGCGACGAATGGGATTTTAGCATGCCAAGCACGAAAATAAAATATTTTAATGATTACATAAATTTTTGGATGTCCAGATATATTCAGAACGTAAGATATGCGCGAAAATGCAAACTTATGCACTTTTTGACGCTTTTAGTCCCTGTTTGACCAAAAAGTTTATTTTTGCACACCGAACCCCTCAAAGCCTATTTCTAAGCTATGAAAAGGATATTTATGGTATGTTTAACTTATGGTCAAGTTCTGGAATGTTTGATACCATATGAATCAGTAGACTTTTGCACTTTGACGCAAATAGTCCCTGCGATCGAATAAACTTGATTTCGACACACCAAACCCTCCAAAACTTATTTCTAAGTTATGTAAAGGTTATTTAAGGTAAGTTAAGCCCATGTCACTATTCCATAGTGTTTTTCGTGTTAAACTGATTACGTTTACGCATCGGTTCGCGTATAATTTTCAAGAAAGCGATTTAGAGCTCGAAATCGAACGAGAATTGATATGTGCAAATGATACACATATTTATACAAATCCCAAGTATGAAACAAAATATTTCATTCATTTGATATTCCTATGATGGCCATGGAGGCACATATGTCATACAACTTGATCGTTCCTCACTTGGTTTCTACCCCTAAGCGCATGATAACCAAGTACATCAATGGATTACCTCCTTCTATGGGAGATTCGATTGAAGTAGCTCGGCTTGAGACAATTGAAGAAGTTTATCTTCTGGCTGCAAGTTTGAATAACAATCGCATACGTGAAAAACAGTTCAGAAACTCCGCCCCTTCGAAAACGGCAAATCAAGTTACCCAGCAGCCTAGTGGTAGCAAGAACAAGAGGCGAAAGTCTTAGGGTTCAGGATTCAATGCTATTGTTCCTGCTGCAAACCCTACTGCTAAGCCTACTCCAACTGTTGCTGTTTAGAACCCTACTGTTCTTGAAGTAAAGAGGCAGTACACTGGGCCTCACCCCAAGTGTACAACTTGTAACTTTCATCATCCTGCTAACTCTGCATGTCATTTGTGTACCAACTGCAATCATTATGGTCACATGACTCCCTATTGTTGTCAAGCTAACCCAGCTCAACAAGCTCAGTAAGCCCCAGCTCAGGCAGCTCTCCCAGTTCCCCCGCAGAATCTGAGGCCAGTCAACGTTGTTCATGCATGCTATAAATGTGGAGATACTACTCACCTCTGCAACCAGTGTCCTCAGCTGAACCAGGACCAACAGCCAGCCGCTCGTGGATGGGCGTTCAATCTTAGTGCTAATCAGGCTTGTAACAACAATGACGTCGTTAATGGTACGTTTCTTGTGAATAAACTTTACGCTTCGATACTATTTGATCCTGGTGCCGACCGAAGCTTTGTGTCCGTAGAATTTTAATCCTTGTTAAACTGTGCACGCTCAATGTTACCTAAGTCGTTTTCGGTGGAGATTGCCGATGGGAAGTCTATTCTAGTTGATTCTATTCTAAGTGGTTGTTCCTTATTCTTAACGATCACGTGTTTACTATTGATCTAATACCCATGCAATTGGGTAGTTTTGATGTCATAATCGGCATGGATTGGTTGTGTAAGAACCATACCGAGATTTCCTGTCACGAGAAGTTTGTTCGTTTACCTCTTCCGTCTGGTGATACCTTGCATGTCTATGGAGACCAGCCTTTGAGAGGACTAAAGTTGATGTCATGCATTCAGGCGAGCAGATGCTTACGAAAACAGAACCTTGCCTTCTTGGCCCACGTGGTGGAATAAAAGGGCAAGGGGAAGAACATAAGTGATGTTCCAGTAGTGTGTGATTTCGCTGACGTCTTTCCTGAAGATCTACCTGGTCTTCCTCCTCCTAGATCCGTTGATTTTCGTATCGATCTCATACCTGGCGCGACTCCTGTCGCCAAGGCTCCTTATCAACTTGCACCTTCCGAGATGCAAGAACTATCCAGTCAACTTCAAGAAATGCTCAACAAGGGATTCATTCGTCCAAGTACCTCCACATAGGGTGCTCCCGTGTTATTCCTCAAGAAGAAAGATGGTTTGTTTCGTATGTGTATCGACTACCGTGAACTTAATAAGCTTACCGTTAAGAATCGCTACCCTCTCCCTCGTATCGATGATCTATTTGACCAACTACTAGGCGCATCATGTTTCTCGAAAATCGATCTTCGTTCTAGCTATCATCAGCTTCGTTTACTCGAGGATGATGTACCCAAGACCGTTTTTCGTACTCGTTATGGGCACTATGAGTTCGTGGTCATGCCTTTCAGATTGACCAACGCACCCACGGTGTTCATGGATCTCATGAATCGTGTTTGTAAACCTTATCTGGATCGTTTTGTGCTAGTCTTCATTGATGATATCCTCATTTATTCTAAAACTAGAGCTGACCATGCTCGTCATTTACGCTTGATGCTTGAACTCCTACGTGGTGAACGTTTGTATGCTAAATTTTCTAAGTGTGAGTTTTGGATTAATGAAGTGCAATTTCTTGGTCACGTCTTTAGTAAACAAGGTATCCATGTTGACCCATCTAAAATCGAAGCTGTGAAGAATTGGAGTATGCCTAAATCTGCATCTGAGATTCGTTCCTTCTTAGGATTGGCAGGCTATTACCGCCGATTCATCTCGGACTTCTCTAAGATCGATGTTCCTCTCACTTCGTTTACTCAGAAAGAGAGACCTTTTGCTTGGGGTCCCAAGCAAGAGGAATCTTTTCAGGCTCTTAAGACCCTTTTGTGTAATGCTCCTGTTCTTACTCTCCCTGATGGGAATGATGATTTCGTGGTATACTGTGATGCCTTGAACCGTGGTTTGGGTTGTGTGCTCATGCAGCTGGACAAGGTTATTGCTTATGCCTCTCGACAACTCAAAGTGCATGAGAAAAATTATACAACTCACTATCTGGAGCTTGGTGCAGTTGTGTTTGCGTTAAAGATCTGGCGACACTACCTATATAGTACTAAATGTGTGGTTTTCACCGACCAAAAGAGCCTTCAACATATCTTTGACCAATAGGAACTGAACATGCGACAGAGACGCTGGGTGGAATTGCTTAACGACTACGACTGCGAAATTCACTATCATCTTGGCAAGGCGAATGTAGTGGCCGAAGCTCTTAGTCGTAAAACTCATGTGAACGCTATTCGTATCTCTAGTGATCTTCATGCGTGTATTCGTGAAGCTTAGTATTCGTCAGCAAATGAAGGAAGTCTAGAAGTGGAAATCCAAGGCGCTAAAATTGATCAACTTGAAGCTAAACCTAATGGATTCCAATACTACCTCAATCGCATCTGGGTGCCGGATCGCGATAATCTCCATGAGCTCATTATGAATGAGGCTCACAAATCCCGTTACTTTATTCATCCAGGTACTGATAAGATGTATCATGATTTGCATATTACTTATTGGTGGCCTGGTATGAAGAAGGACATTGCTGCATATGTTTCTAAATGCCTTACTTGTACGAAGGTTAAGGCTGAACATCAACGTCCTTCTGGACTCTTAGAACAACCTGAAATCCCAGTTTGGAAATGGGATAGTATCGCTATGGATCTTATTACTAAGCTACCTCGAACACCTTCTGGTCACGATAGTATCTGGGTGATCGTTGATCGTTTGACCAAATCAGCCCACTTTCTTCCCATTCGCGAAGATTATAAAGTGGAGAAACTTGCTCAAATCTATACCGATGAGATTACATGCCGCCATGGCATACCTATTGACATAATCTCTGACCGTGATGGATGTTTTACTTGACGTCCTTGGCAAATCTTTCAATCTGCTATGGTTTCTCCTCTGAATCTTAGCACGACATTTCATCCTCAAACGGATGGACAGACCGGGTGTACTATTCAAACCCTAGAGGATATGCTCCGTTATTGTGTCATCGACTTTGGTGGTAACTGGGATGTACATTTACCATTGATTGAGTTATCGTACAACAACAACTATCATTCCAGTATTCAGATGGCTACTTTCGAAGCTTTGTATGGTCGCAAGTGCCGATCTCCTCTCAGCTGGCATGAGATTGGTGACAAGCAATTTACTGGCCCTGAAATCATTCAAGAGACAACGGATAAGATTCTTCAGATCCGTGATAACTTGATCAAGGCTAGGAGCAGACGAAAGAGCTATGATGATAAAAGGCGCAAGCCTCTGGAATTTGATGTTGGTGACCGAGTTCTTCTCAAGGTATCTCCCAGGAAGGGAATAGTTCGTTTTGGTAAGAAGGGAAAGCTCGCTCCTCGCTATGTGGGTCCTTTCATGATACTCGAAAGGATTGGTAAGGTGGTGTACATACTTGACCTGCCACAAGAACTAAACAATGTGCATCCAGTGTTCCACGTATCAAACCTACGTAAATGCTTAGCCAACGAGGAATTACAGGTTCCCCTTGAAGACTTGCAAATAAATGAAGCTGTTCACTTTGTGGAGAAACCGGTCGAGATCATGGATCAAGGTGTCAAGCGATTGAGGCGGAGCAAAATTCCCATAGTCAAGGTTCGATGGGAAGGAAAGCGCGGTGCCGAATTCACTTGGGAACTTAAAAGTGAGATGAAGACCAAGTATCCGCAGCTCTTCGAGTAGTCTTCTTCCTAGATTTCGGGGACGAAATCTCCTAAAGGAGGGGAGACTGTAACACCTGCATCCCTAGACTTTTAGCTATTGTTAATTTTAGTCCTTAAACTATGTGATACTTGACACTTTTGATACTTGTGATGCTTAAATCTAGATTCTTGATTCTTAATACTATGATATTTGACGCTATGAGACTTGATTCTTGATACTGGATACTTGGATGCTAGATTCTTGACTCTAGATACTTGATTCTTGGAAACTATGATTCTTGATACTTGATACTTTGGTGCTTGACTCTTGAGACTAGTGCAACTTGAGACTTGGTTGAACGAGAGACTGGAGACTTGTCACTGGCGGAATCTATGAAACTTGGAAACTAATGTGTTAATCTAGTTATGTGGTACTATTACCCAATAATATGCAACGCAACGCTTAATCTAACTCGCAAAATGAAACAAAGACAAGAACACGAAAAGGATGGGATTGACCGAATGGCAATCCGATCGGATGACCATCTGATTGGAGGGCCATTCGATCGAACTGCCATCCGATCCGTGCCACACCACCTTCACTCCTCTCACACACTATAAATAGGGCCTGTCACATCATTTCTCACTGATGTGACAGCCTCATTCGACCAAACACACGCACTCCTCTTTTCTCGGCGATTTCGGTTCGTTTTACACTAGATTCTTGTACTTCTTTGATCTCTACACTATTCTCTACGAGATTCTCCTTTGAAATCTCTGTGATTTGAGCTCTTGAGGGTGACGTCATCATGGCGGTTTGTATAAACTTTTGAGTGAAGATATCCCTTTTATTTCAGAGTTCACAGACGTTTTCCCCGAAGAGTTACCTGGTTTGCCTCCTGACAGACAAGTGGAATTCAGAATTGATATTATACCTGGAGCAGTACCAGTAGCACGAGCTCCTTATCATTTGGCACCGACAGAAATGAAGGAATTAAGGACCCAGTTGGATGAATTATTAAAGAAGGGTTTTATTCAACCAAGCTCGTCTCTTTGGGGAGCGCTGATTCTATTTGTGAAGAAGAAGGATGGCTCAATGCGTCTATGCATTGATTATTGTGACCTAAACAAAGTTACAATCAAGAATAAATATCCATTTCCCAGGATCGACGATCTATTCGATCAGCTACAAGGGGCAAGCTTCTTCTCAAAGATCGATCTGAGGTCGGGATACCATCAGTTGAAGGTCAGAACCGAAGATGTACACAAGACCGCCTTCAGAACAAGATACGGCCACTACGAGTTCTTAGTGGTGCCTTTCGAGCTCACTAATGCACCTGCAGCATTCATGGATCTCATGAATCGTGTCTGCAAACCGTATCTGGACAAGTTTGTCATAGTTTTCATTGATGACATTCTCATTTACTCCAGGAACCAAGCTGATAATGAGGAACATCTCCGATGCATCCTTAAACTTCTGCAACAAGAGAAGCTCTACGCAAAATTTTCCAAATGTGAGTTCTGGCTCCGTGAAGTCCAATTTCTTGGACACGTGGTAAGTGAGCATGGCATCCAGGTGGATCCCGCTAAGATTGAAGCAATTATGAATTGGCAAGCGCCTAAGACGCCCACTGAAATTCACTGCTTCTTAGGTTTGGCAGGTTACTACAGGCGTTTCATCGAAAATTTTCAAGAATTGCTGCACCTTTAACTTCGTTAACTCGCAAGAACATAAAGTTTGATTGGGGTCCCAAACAACAAGAATCCTTTGAGATTCTTAAGCAGAAACTAAGCAATGCTCCTGTGTTGACATTTCCAGAAGGGATAGAAGAGTTTGTGGTTTATTGCGATGCATCGCACACTGGTATGGGATGTGTGCTTATGCAAAGAGGTAAAGTCATTGCCTATGCTTCTCGTCAACTGAAGGTGCACGAGAAAAATTACACCACCCATGATTTGGAATTGGGTGCCATTGTATTTGCACTAAAGCTTTGGAGGCATTATCTATATGGAACCAAGTACGTGATTTATTCAGATCATAAAAGCCTTCAACATTTGTTTAACCAGAAAGATCTTAACATGAGACAACGACGTTGGATGGAAACATTGAACGACTATGATTGTGAAATTCGCTTTCACCCGGGTAAAGCTAATGTCGTCGCTGACGCACTAAGCAAGAAAGAAGGGATTAAACCTATCAGGATAAATGCTAAAAGCATTGAACTAAGGCACAACTTGAATGAAAAACTGTTAGCTGCTCAGAAGGAAGTTATATTGGAAACTAACTTTCCGAATGAGAAGTTAGGTGTAACTGCTGATCAATTGTCTTATGGCAAAGATGGAATCCTTAGATTGAATGGTCGAATCTGGGTTCCAATTCATGGATGACTTAGAGAGGTAATCCTCCAAGAAGCGCATAGTTCAAAATATTCAGTTCATCCGGGTAGTGATAAGATGTACCAGGATCTGAAGGCAAACTACTGGCGGATAGGTTTGAAGAAATCTATAGCCACATATGTGGCTAAATGTCTGACCTGCGCACAAGTTAAAGCCGAGCATCAAAAACCGTCAGGTTTACTACAACAGCCTGAACTTCCCATTTGGAAGTGGGAAATGGTAGCTATGGATTTCATAACCAAGTTACCAAGGACGAAACATGGGAATGATAAAATATGGGTTATAGTCGACATACTGACGAAGTTAGCTCATTTCATACCCATAAAGGAGACGCATAGCTCCGATAAACTATCCCAGCTATATGTGGATGAGATAGTATCTCTCCATGGAGTGCCAGTATCTATTATCTCTTATAGGGATACTAGATACACATCTCACTTTTGGAAAAGCTTTCAGCAATCTCTTGGTACTTGTTTGAATTTAAGTACTGCTTCTCATCCTCAGACGGATGGGCAAAGCGAGCGTACGATTCAAACGTTTGAGGACATGCTCAGGGCTTGTGTTATTGAATTGGGTGGAAGTTGGGATGACCATCTTCCTTTGATTGAATTTTCATACAATAATAGTTATCATTCGAGCATCCAAGCCGCGCCTTTTGAGGCCCTGTATGGAAGAAAGATCAGAACGCCAGTATGTTGGGCAGAAGTTGGGGAAACCCAACTA
This sequence comes from Helianthus tuberosus, assembly GCA_030545235.1. NCBI lineage: Eukaryota > Viridiplantae > Streptophyta > Magnoliopsida > Asterales > Asteraceae > Helianthus > Helianthus tuberosus. The sequence continues at coordinate 85,125,203 of CM060367.1, forward strand.
TCAGGACCGGAAATAGTCCTTGAGACGACGGATAAGATAGTCCAGATCCGTGACCGTCTGAAAGCTGCCAGGTATAGGCAGAAGAGCTATGCAGATAAGAGGCGCAAACCTCTAAAATTTGAAGTTGGTGATAAAGTATTGCTCAAGGTGTCACCTTGGAAAAGAGTGACGAGATTTGGTAAAAAGGGCAAGCTGAGCCCAAGATATATTGGACCATTCGAGATCATCGAATGTGTCGGGAGCGTGGCCTACAAGCTAGATCTATTTGAAGAGCTTAGTTGAATTCATAATGTGTTCCACATCTACAATTTAAAGAAATGTCTAGCCGATGAATCGCTAGCAATGTCTCATAAGGACGTGTAGACTGACGAAAGCTTGAAGTTTGTTGAAAAACCTTTGTCGATCGAGGATCAACAGGTTAAAAGGCTTCGAAGAAAGAATGTGCCAATTGTAAAAGTGAAATGGGATGCCCGTAGAGGCCCAGAATATATGTGGGAAGTTGAATCCAAGATGAAACAGAAATACCCTCATTTATTTCAGTAAATCTCGAGGTCGAGATTTCTTTTAAGGGGGTGAGGATGTAACACCTCGCAAAAATCATGTCCAATACAGTAACGACACTGTCACAAACCCTGATCATGTGAAAAGATAACTTTGAGGGACTAAAGTTGTCAAACAATGTAATGATGTATGAGGAAGGACCAAAAGTGTCAACATGCCAAACTTGTGCCTCTGATTGACCTCACACGATGTTCGTATTCTTTAATGAATAAATTATCGGATGCAAGAAGCCGTTTGTGCTTAAAATCAAAAGTTTATAAAGCGTAGGGGTTAAACGTGTCAACATGTTAATTCTTACCTCTGAGTGACCTTTTAATGATCCTGAGACTTTGTAATACTTCATTATACTCTCATGTATACCGGATAATGATTTTGTGGAGTTTCGATGCAAATAAGTGATTGAAGTTGTAATTTGCAAGAAGTAGGGATTAAATGCGTCAACAAGAGAATCTAGTACATTTCAGATGATCTCGTAACTAACCGGGAGCTTAACGATGTTTATTTTATGACCCAAGACACTCAAAAGTTAACTATGGGGGTTAATAGTGCAATAAACAAAAGTTATTTAAACTTAATAAGGACCAGGGACTGAAAATGCAAAGTTTACAAACTTTTTACCGGAATCAAAGATCCTCGCGGGGCGCGTAAGCTCCCTCTGATGTCTACGCGGGTCGCGACTGAGTCACCAGCGACCAAAAACTGGACAACTGCATGTTGCAGCCTGTCCACCGCCATTGCATGGCTTCTGAGCGATACCAGGGGCAGGTTAATGGTTTTTACTGCCATGGAGACACCTGTGATCATCTGGTTATCTCCATTAACAGCTGGAATGATCTTAGCAACCTTCAAATTCCTATAAATAGCTCTCATATTTGATCACTTGAACTTGCACTTCAATTTTTACTTCACTTCTTCACCTCTGGAGCAACCTGGACCTAAAGGAAGCTCTATAAGTTCAAGTTTTCATGCTAAGGACCTTTTTAAGTGTTCTTAGCCTCTGTAGATAAGTTTTATTTAGTTTAAGGACCGAAAGTCAAATATATCGTAATTATACTTTGACTTTTTGATTAATCATAAACGGTCTAGCCATTATTCGAATTGAAAGTGGCTATGTGTTGGTAATTAAGTAGGTGATAATCCCTCAAAAGGGCATCTCTTAATTATCATGTTTACTTAGTTAATTGTCGGGTCAAAGTAATTAAAATAAAAGTCAAACGGGGCAGTTTTTAAATAAAATTCATAACTGATAATGTAGAAGCTATAAACTCAGTTTTATCACTTTAATAACTTGATAAATATCATAAGAACATATTTAGACATGTTCAACCCAACAATTCTGAGTTTAGGCTCGGTTCGCAACCGAAAGTCGCAAAAGTTGACCTTTGCTTTGACTTTCAGTTCTGACCCGAATTAGCTTAGTTTAGTTATGCCTTAGGGTTCCTTTATGACCATGTTATATGTTAGAATAACCCTCTGAGGTTATACTACATGGTCCCTTAGAAATCATAGTTCATTTGCATGTTTCCGTTATTTGCTTAAATTTGACTATTATGCCCTTATGATATAAAAATGAGATTTTTGAATATATGAGAGGACAAATGGCTTTATTATTGATATATAAGTATGTCAAATAAATTTGACATCAGTTTCTGGTCTCAAACTAAAGTTATGCAAGATATCGTAAAATGAAACTTTTTTATTAATTAAATTACATTTTTAGCATAAATCATGTTTAAACCCAAATTTTGGCACCAAACCCATTACCTACTCTTTTGATATTATTTTTAGGGATTTTTTTTGGAATTTTTGGTCAGATTATAAACTGACCATATCATTGAGTTCTCGTATGATTCGATAAATGACGATAATGCCCTTTTTATTTATAAAATGAGATTAACACATGATTAACATGCCAAACCTTTTCCTACTGATGTTATATGATAAATAAACTATTTTAAACATTAAAGGCTGATCAAAATCTCAGATTTTCATAAACATCTCAATTATCGTCAATTGTCGACTTTTACGCTAATTAGGCGCATAGTATGGTTTAAAACCACACTAAACACCTAAGACTTGTTACCTACTGATTTTATAAATAAATTTTGATACTTTAACAGTAAGTATAAGTCTTGAATTCAGATTTCCAATTTTGTCCTTAAAACATATGTGAAATTACCAAATTTCCCTACCGTGCGTAGTTTGGCCATAAATGGTAAACCTCACATATGTATGATATTTGATTTGTGTCGGTGTATATATATTTTTAGTTATATTTTAAGCCTTTTTTAACATTTTAGTCAAGTTTTAAATTTAGAAAACACGATATTTTACTAACACTAAACACACATATGGGCAAGTGCACCCATCTTGAGCGTAGTATAGCGTTGGTAAGATACCGAGGTCGTCCAAGGATACAAGAGCTTTTAGTACCGGTTTATCCTCAACGTCTAATCAAATCAAAATTTTTAGAAAAATGTTTAAACATGAAAATTAAAAACTAAAAATGCTGAAAATAAAAATAAAATAAAAACAGATAGACAAGATGAATCACTTGGATCCGACTCGTCTTTAGTGTAACCTTTGATGATTTCCTCACTTTTGCACTTTTTAAGAGATTATCTTAGTTATAGTAGTAGGCCCCTCTCTTGAAGGTGACGTTACCCTCAACCAATTAGTGTGAGTCAGCAAGGATACAATCCTAACGGGTCGGAATATTGAAAGATAATTAATTAAGTTATTAATGCGTAATGTGGTAGGCCCCTCTTTTGAAGGTGACGTTACCCTCGGCTAAGTGGTTTGAGTCAGCAGGGATACAATCCCAAGAAGCCGGGTTAATGTATTAATAGTAGTTTACATATGAGGGGATCAAGCCATTCGCACCCCCGCCATCCAATACTAGTGGGTATTGAAGGAGGTCCTAGTAAGCTTGACCCAGGTCCTTACAGGATCTATACACTGAACAAGGCAAGAACCTTACCAAACCATTCCCTTAACCCCCGACCAGGTAGGCAACATATCTCTATATTGTCGCAACCCCCGCCCCCTATCTGTCCCGGGAACGGGCGGCCGCAAACTCAGTGTCGGTGGTATCAGTTCTTATTAATTTGGCAGCGGAAATTACATCAGGACCGTAGTTAGGAAATATTTTATCAGGGTAAAACACCACATTTTATATAAATAAACATATTGGGATGAAACCCAAGTTTTCATTACAAATTGATTTATAGGGATAAATCCCATTTTATTGAAATAAAACGCCTTCTTTATTTAGGTAACTTTTATAACCACTTTTCCAAGCCTTAAGTGCTGTCCAGCTGGCTTCTAATTGGCTTTCACATTGTGTTACCTGAAATGCGTTTTAAAAACATTTGTCAGTGGGAAATACTGGTGAGTGAATCCCAGTTTAATCAAGAAATATTAATTTAATTTAAACAGTATTGAGAGCGATTACAATGTTTATATCTACCCAATTACTCATTTCCGGACTGTCAATCCTGACTGGTGGGTCATATTACACATTGGCTAACTCTTTGTCCAATGGTAACGTGTCTCACATTTTTCATACAAAACCCCAACATACCGGCAGTAATCATAGAATTACAAAGACTCAATCACTGCTAAATTGCATTGTAAAATATTTAAGGTTTTGTAAAAACTGTTTACAAAAAGGAGATTACTCACATTGCTGTGTTAGATTATCCTTTAGGGTTTCCTGGTGACAATCTATAATTTACACAAATGCACACGTGTTAGTATAATAACCCATTTTAACATTAGTAATACCCTCCCCGAGACGGCATTCCAACGACTACGTCGGGCAGAACCACGATAGCCGTTACGGAATCCTAGATCAATCGGGCAGAGTATCTAATACGTATCCAGGGGTTATGATACTTACAACGGAGCAGAACTTCGTTATTTAGGGGGGTATTATGCCCGAGTATAATGTATACTACGTGAAATTTAGAGAAAGAAAGAAAGTTTTGAGCGAATTCGACTGAAGGCCCGAGCTCCAGCTTTATAGGGGCTGAGTTCGGGTTTCTCGTGGCCCGCGTAAAGTTGAGACCAAGGCCTGCGCGGCCCGCGTAGTAGGTCGGGTAGGGTTTAGCTCATCCGGGTCATCGACTAGCCTTGCCACGATGATGACACGTGTCATCACCGGGTGTTGCCCCCTTTTCGATTGCTCGCGGCCCGCGTAAGACGTAGCCATGGGCTACGTGGCCGGCCACAAGGTGAATTTCTTTGTTTTTATTTTATTTTTAATGTTAGATCATAATTTGGGCTCGGTTTTCACATACGGGGTGTAATTTAAGACATATTGGGATAATTTAAAATATGTTAGGGTGTCAAAAATAATTCGAGGGTGTCGGTTTTCTTTAAGGTTGTTATATTCTCCCCACCTTATTTTAGAGCTCGTCCTCGAGATCTACTGGATTAAGTGTGGATATTTCCTTTGCATTTCCGATTCAAGTTCCCATGTGTATTCTGGTCCTCTTTTGGAGTCCCATTTTACTTTGACCAGAACTAATCTCTTGTGCTTAAGGTTCTTAAATTTCCTGTCTTCAATCTATAGAGGCTTCTCTACAAACTTAAGTTGTTCATTTACTTCTATATCCTTAAGAGGCACTACAAGTGATTCATCAGCTAGGCATTTCTTGAGATTAGATACATGAAATACATCATGTATTCCTGCCATTTCCTCTGGCAGTTGTAGCTGATAGGCTACAGGTCCTATTCTTCTAATAATCTCAAAAGGTCCAATATACCTGGGACTTAGCTTTCCTCTTTTGATGAATCTTACCACTTCTTTCCAAGGAGAGACTTTTAACAATACTTTATCTCGTACTTGAAATTCCAACGGTTTGCGTCGGTTATTTGCATAGCTCTTATGTCGATCACGTGCTGCTTTCAGTCGTTCCTTGACTTGAATGATTTTGTCAGTTGTTTCTTGTACTATCTCAGGTCTAGATAATTGCTTTTCCCCAATTTCTGCCCAACAAACTGGGGTTCGGCACTTTCGTCCATAAAGTGCTTCGAATGGTGCAGCATTGATACTTGTGTGATAACTGTTATTATAAGAAAATCCTATCAAAGGTAAGTGATCGTCCCAATTACCTCCGAAATCAATTACACAAGCTCTAAGCATGTCTTCCATCGTCTGAATTGTCCTTTCACTTTGTCCGTCTGTTTGAGGATGGTAAGTTGTGCTCAGATTCATCTTGGTTCCCATTGCCTTTTGGAAACTTGACCAAAAATGAGAGGTAAAACGGCTATCCCTATCAGAAACAATTGATAAAGGAATTCCATGTAGTGAAACTATTTCATTTACATATAATTTAGCTAACTGTTCCATACTGAAAGTTTCTTTCATTAGTAGGAAATGAGCTGACTTGGTTAGTCTATCTACAATCACCCAGATTGTATCATTGCCTTTCTTTGTTTTGGGTAATTTGGTAACAAAATCCATTGTTATTAATTCTCATTTCCACACTGGCATTTCTAGCTATTGCAACAAACCTGAGGGTTTCTGATGTTCAGCTTTGACTTGTGAACAGGTTAAACATTTAGAAACATAGGCTGCTATGTCCTTTTTCATTCCTATCCACCAAAAATTCTTTCTTAAATCCTGATACATCTTATCACTTCCAGGATGCATCGTATATTTGGATTTATAGGCTTCTTCTAATATACAATGACGCAGGTTCTCTAATTTAGGTATCCACATTCTCTTTTTATGAAATCTCCAAATTCCATCTGTTCCTTATTCTAATTCCTTAATCATTCCTTTTAATTTTTCAGTATCATCTTTGATTACTGATTCTTGTGCTTTTCTAATTTGATCATTTAAATCTATTTGTAGATTTAATTTAAGAGAACGTACCCTTTTTGGCTTTTCATGATACTTTCGACTTAAAGCATCAGCAACTATATTTGCTTTTCCTGCATGATACTGGATATCACAATCATAATCACTTAGTATCTCCATCCAGCGTCATTGTCTCATATTCAACTCCCTTTGCCCGAAAACATACCTTAAACTCTTATGATCAATGAATATGGTAAACTTACTATACCATAAAGGTAATGTCTCCAAATCTTAAGGGCAAAAATTATAGCTCCTAATTCTAGATCATGGGTTGAATAATTCTCTTCATGATTCTTAAGTTGTCTAGATGCGCAAGCTATAACCTTTTGACGTTGCATTAACACACATCCATAACCTAACTTAGAAGCGTCACAATAGACTATAAACTCTTCAGTTCCTTCTGGTAACGCTAGTATGGGTGCATGGGTTAATCTTTACTTAAGAATTCTAAATGCTTCTTCTTGTTTTGGTCCCCATTCAAATTTAATGGATTTACAGGTTAGCTTAGTTAAGGGAATGGCTATTCTAGAAAAATCTCGAATAAATCTCCTACAATATCCGGCCAATCCTAAGAAACTTCTAACATTGGTTGGTGATTCAGGGGTTTTCCATTTGGTAATTGCCTCGATTTTTGTGGGATCCACATGAATTCCTTCATGGTTGACTAAATGTCCAAGAAACTGTACCTGTTCTAGCCAAAACTCTCACTTTGAAAATTTAGCATAAAGCTTTTCCTTTCTTAATAGACTTAGAAGTGCGTGCAAATGCTTTGCATGAGCTTCCTTACTTTTAGAATAGATGAGAATATCATCAATAAAAACAATTATGAATTTATCCAAATATGGCTTACATATTCGGTTCATCATGTCCATAAATGCGGCTGGGGCATTGGTTAAACCAAATGGCATGATAGTAAATTCATAATGACCATACCTTGTTCTAAATGTGGTTTTAGGAATGTCCTCTTCATGTACCTTTAATTGATGATATCCTGATATTAAATTGATTTTTGAGAAAAATCGAGCTCCTTGCAATTGATCGAACAGATCATCGATTCTCGGTAATGGGTGCCGGTTCTTAATCGTGACCTTGTTCAATTCACGGTAGTCGATGCACATACGCATTGATCCGTCCTTCTTTTTGACGAATGAAATCGGCGCTCCCCATGGCGACGAACTTGGCTGTATGAATCCCTTCTCCAATAATTCGTCTAATTGTTTGTTTTGTTCCTGCATCTCTGCTGGTGCCAATCGGTAAGGTGCTTTGGCAATTGGTGTTGTTCCTGGTAGTAGATGGATTCTGAATTCGACTTCCCTGTCTGAAGGTAGTCCTGGTAATTCTTCTGGAAAGACATCTGAAAACTAAGACACTACTGGAATGTCTTTTAGTTCTTTTCCTTTAGTGTTAGTGATTATAGAAATCAAATACACTATAGACCCTTTTCTTATATAGCTTGCAGTTTTCATTACAGAGATGAATTTTGTGGATCTAAATAGTTTATTACCTTTAATTGTGATATTTTCACCTCTTGGTGAATTTACTTGAATTGACTTTTGATCACATAAAATACTGGCTTTATTGGCTATTAACCAATCCATTCCTAATACAATATCAAATCCTGCCAGATTCATGGGATAATGGTTTTCCATAAACTTTTGATTTAAAAATTCTATTCTTGCTCCCTGCAAGATTTTAGAAATCCTAACCGTTTCTCCATTCGCTGTCTCGACTAGACATTCTTGTGAGAGTTTAGTTAATGGTTGATTAAGAAATTTGCAAAATGAAGTATTAATAAAACTTTGGTTTGCACCAGAGTCAAATAATACTTTAGCAAAAACATCATTAACTAAAAACGTACCGGCTATGACGTCTGGAATCATTTTGGCTTCATCTGCAGTCAGAACGAATGCTCTAGCATTTTTAGTATTCTTATTGTTCGCAGCTGGAGCCAATTTCGGACAGTTCGGCTTGATGTGACCTTTTTCTCCAAAGTTGAAGCACAATCCATTACTGGATTTCCTCCTATAATCTTCTTCCTTGTGTCCTGGCATCTTGCAGAAATTGCAGTGAATGGAGCATTTTCCCGAATGCTTCTTCTTGCTGGCCTTGCAGTATGGTGCAGAGGTAGAACCTATATTCCTACGGTTGGAATTCCCAGAACGGAATTCTTGGGTAAGCCTCTGAGCTAGGTTTCTCCTTTGGTCTTCTTCTCTAGTACGGATTAATTCATATGTCAAGGTATTTGCTAGTTCAACAGCTTCTTCTATAGTTTGGGGTCTAGCTGCCTTGACTACATGTCTAATCTCTCCAATAAATCCCCAGATGTAACGGGAGATTAATATTGGTTCAGGTGATGCAAGGGTTGGTACTATTCTAGCATATTCAAAGAATGTGGTAGTATAACCCTTACTATCTACCCCGGTCATCCTAAGGTTCAGAAATTTATTCGCTATCTGTTCCTTTTCATTGGGAGGGAAAAACTTCCTTTCAACCATATTTTTAAATTCCTCCCATTCCATGTTGTAAACCTTATCACTTCCTCTTGACTGGAGGATAGTGTTCCACCATTCTAAGGCTGAGTTCTTAAACATATTAGAAACAAACATTATCTTGTCTTCTTCAGCACACTTGCTTATTTTTAAAACAGCCTCAGTCTTTTCTATCCAGCGTAGAGCTGCAATGGGTCCTTCATTGCCAGGGAATTCTATTGGTTTGCAGGACCAGAATTCTTTTTAAGAACAACCATAAGGCATGGTTCTTCTTCTTTTGGGAATGGGCACTTGAAGTACGGGTCCACTGTTTACGCTGTGTTCTGGTTCAGTTGGTCGCTTACTGCTATGCTTACTTTTATTATCTGCGTCCTTAATAGTTTGAATAATAAATGGCATTGCATCTATGATTCCTTGTGCCATTATGTGTTGGATGGCACTATTATCCACTTGGTTTCCATGGTTATTGTTGTTCGGATTCTCATTATTTAGATTATCGTTATTCGGGTGGTTATCACTCTGGTTTTCCTGGTTCACTTCGTTGTCCATCTGAATTTTAAACATTTACCACACATTAATAATCACAAAATAATATTTAATATAGTCAATCACATGACACGCACTTTGGTTAAAAGCGTCGATCATTGCGACTTTACTCTATTCATATAATATGCATCTATTACACACCAGTACTGAAATTTAAATTACAATACCGACTGAAATTTAAGGTTACACTACTAGTAATAGGCATCCGTAGTTTTTTTTTTCATACATATACACACATATTATATTATTTTATTATTATTATTACTATCGTCTCCACCATCACATTCATGGATATGGATTCATCCAGAAATCCATATTGTGCTCGTCGTACTTTTAGACGAGTCGCTCTCCCACCTGTCTCATTCTTTCACTAATCTCTAAAATTTCCTCACCAAATGTCCTAAGTTCTTGTACGTTTTCTGCACTCATTGGGGGTGCAGGTTCTAGGACTGGGTTCGGAATCTGGGGTGCGGGATCCTGGTATGGAGGTATAGGGGCCTGGTATGGGTAAGGATTTTCTAGAATCTCCCTAATGAATACATCATTATCGTAATAGGGATCTAGAGGGTCCAACCCTAGGTAGGCTCCTAGGTTCGGCATGGGTATGTCTTCGTGTATCGGGTAACGTTGCACGTAGTCCTTATTGTCATCCCACCACGGGTCATAATTTGGGTCTAAGGGGTTAGGTGCTGGTACCCTAGGTATTTCCTCCGGATTAAAATCATGCATTTCTACTTGATTTTCAGGGTTTTCTATTTCCATTGGTTGGTCAGGAATTGGTGGTTGTGGTTGGGGTGCTATCATTTGTTCCAGGTTAGGGTCAGCTGCAATGGTTGCTAGGATGTGGTTGTTGGCTATACCCCTATTAATTATTTCCTGGGCATAGGAATCGGTTTTTCTTTTGGCTGCTGCTAGTGCTCTCTGGTCTTGTAACTTTTTCATACGCTTCCTACGCTCATGTGCCCCTCGACTGAACCATCCTCTCTTCTTCTGAAGGAATGGCTCTTCAGACTGAGCCTTAAACACGAATATTCCTTCTTCTGTATCAGCAGAGTACCCTGAGAGGGCAGGCTGAGAAGAGGCACCTTCGCTTCTAGGCAAACCAGACAATTGACGGTACGCGTCAGATGGTCCTTGGTCGCTCATACTGTAAACTAACAAATAGTCAAATAACACATAACAATAAAATACAATTATGCACGTATTCCCGTAATTTATTTCCTAACAATTTGAATTTTGGTGTCAGCAGAACACTTCTGTGGCTGAATCAGTGGCTTAGCTCTGATACCACCTTCTGTCGCAACCCCCGTCCCCCTATGCATTTACAGGAACGGATGGTCACGGCCAGTTTCGGTGGTATCTAGTATTATCTAATTTTGGCAGCGGAATTTATCATCAGGACCGTAGTTAGGAAATATTTTATCAGAGTAAAACACGACATTTTATATAAATAAACATATTGGGATGAAACTGAAGTTTTCATTACAAATTGATTTATTGGGATAAATCTCAATTTATTGAAATAAAACGCCTTCTTTATTTAGGTAACTTTTATAGCCACTTTTCCAGGCCTTCAGTGCTGTCCAGCTGGCTTCTAATTGGTTTTCACATTGTGTTACCTGAAACGCGTTTTAAAAACATTTGTCAGTGGGAAATACTGGTGAGTGAATCCCAGTTTAATCAAGAAATATTAATTTAATTTAAACAGTATTGGGAGCGATTACAATGTTTATATCTACCCAATTACTCATTCAGTACTGTCAATTCTGACTGGTGGGTCATATTACACATTGGCTAACTCTTTGTCCAATGGTAACGTGTCTCAAATTTTGCATACAAAACCCCAACATACCGGCAGTAATCGTAGAATTACAAAGACTCAATCATTGCTAAATTGCATTGTAAAATATTTAAGGTTTTGAAAAAACTGTTTACAAAAAGGAGATTACTCACATTGTTGTCTTAGATTATCCTTTAGGGTTTCCTGGTGACAATCTATAATTTACACAAATGCACACATGTTAGTATAATAACCCATTTTAACATTAGTAATACCCTCCCCGAGACGGCATTCCAACGACTACGTCGGGCAGAGCCACAACAGCCATTACGGAATCCTAGATCAATCGGGTATAGTATCTAATACGTATCCAGGGGTTATGATACTTACAACGGAGCAGAACTTCGTTATTTAGGGGGGTATTATGCCCGAGTATAATGTATACTACGTGAAATTTAGAGAAAGAAAGAAAGTTTTGAGCGAATTCGACTGAAGGCCCGAGCTCCAGCTTTATAGGGGCTGAGTTTGGGTTTCTCGCGGCCCGCGTAAAGGTGAGACCAAGGCCTACGCGGCCCTCATAGTAGGTCGGGTAGGGTTTAGCTCATCCGGGTCATCTACTAGCCTTGCCACGATGATGACACGTGTCATCACCGGGTGTTGCCCCGTTCTCGATTGCTCGTGGGCCATGTAAGACGTAGCCATGGGCTACACGGCTCGCCACAACGTGAATTTCTTTGTTTTTATTTTATTTTTAAAGTTAGATCATAATTTAGGCTCGGTTTTCACATACGGGGTGTAATTTAAGACATATTGGGATAATTTAAAATATATTAGGGTGTCAAAAATAATTCGAGGGTGTCGGTTTTCTTTAGGGTTGTTATATATATAGACCGTAGAGATATGAATGGTGAAAATCTTTTATTTTATATAGACAGTAAAATAATGCCAAGACACCACGGACAAATGATAAGGAAGTTTCACCTTCAACATAAGAAACTAGTTATTAAAGTCATTAATACAAAACCAAATAAAAAGTGCGAAAAGATTAAAAATCAAAAGTATTACACTAAATGCTTGTCTTCACCAAGTGATGTAAAGACTTAGCCAAACATGGCCTTTGATTGTCAAGAACTCTTACTATCAATCTTGGATCCCGAGACTACTACACACACTCTATGATGGATGATGGATGATGGATGATGGTGGTGGATGTGGGTTGTAGTGGTGGTGGAGTGTGGGTGAAGTGGGAGAGAGGTGATTTGCCAAGGGATGCCTTTGAAGTGAACCAAGCACCTCTATTTATAGCCTGCACAGAAGCCCGGACATGGCCCCATGTCCATTGGGCACAGCCCCGTGTCCATCCACTTTCTCTTTCTTCATTAATTGCAGTTTGTCTGCATTAGCTCCACACACCCCCGTGTCCGCTGGGCACGGCCCCTTGAGCAGAATCTTATCTGTACTATCAAGATTTGCTTGGATTCTGCGAATCTTAGCGTTGACCACGGTCGTGTTAAGCTGGGCACGCCCTCGTGTCGGGAATAGAAGCTTCTATAACTTTGTCCTTTCTACAAACAACTGGCCACGCCCCCGTGTCCGCTGGGCACGGGGCCATGGTCAGACTTCTGTTCTCTTGTTTTTGCTTGGGAAGATGTTGTTGAGGGGTTGGGCATGCCACGTTTATTCCTTTTATTGGATTTATGTTAGATTTGGCTGCATTTTTGTTCCTTTCGTTCATTTAAGCTCATTTAATCCTGAAAATACAAAAGGAAGACAAAAGCACACTTTTTCCAACATTAGTACTAAAAAAGGGTTAGTTTTATGTCTCATTTGATGTAATTTATATGTTGCATTTTACACACATCAAATACCTCCACACTTAAATCTTTGCTTGTCCTCAAGCAAAACTCCTTATAATGTGGCTTACACTCCCAAATGGAATGGGTAGAAGAGAAGTTTTGGGCTTGTCTTGAGTGTCGGGAATCCAAGATCTTTATTTAGGCTTTATTTTTATGGCTATTTACAATCCTATTCGTTATGATTTATTTAGAACGTTTCATAAGAGAAATTACTTATTTGGGCATAACATGCCTTTTTAAAATTCTATTTATATACAAGTTCACATACCTCACAGGAGATCACTCAACACTCGGCCGAATATGTATTTTTGTGAAACACTCTAGACCGGCATGGAACTTACTTCTACCATATGCTTGCCAAGCAATCAATTCTCCTCCTTTTTAACTATAAACCTTTGTAAATATCAAGAGGACTTGGGGAAGGGTTAGGCTTGGGTTAAAGGTAGGTGGTTTTGGATTAGTGGTTAGTAGAAAGGGCGAAAGGCATAAAAAGTGCCGGTCGTCATAAAACTTTTTGTTTTTGTGACTTTTATTCAAATAAAGCATTTTCAAACAAAGCTTCTTTTGAGGAACTTGTTTGTTTATTGCTAGACTTCATTTTTTCTAAGGAATGTCACATGAAGACCAAGCTTTTTACTAAAATAAAGGGTTTAAAATAAAAAGGGGTTTTGGTGGGTAAAAGGGTGTTTGTTTTGTGGGTTTAGAAATGAAAAGGTTTAGGCTCAAAGGGGTTAACTAGGGGGATCTTGGGTAGGTGGTAAAAAAAATGAAAAATAATGATGTTGAAAATAAAAAGGGTTAGTCCTAATGCCTCCATCATTTACTTACTTGGGTTTAAGTTGGTAAGGACCGGGAATGTACCGTCATGGCAAGTTCTAGAGTCGTAAGAAACCAAGCGGCTATTCACTCAAGAAACGAAAAATGAGCATTTAGTTTAAAGATGTATATTTGTGTGCTCAATAAAGGCTCAAAATTCACTTTTTGTGGGAATGGGTTTATAATGTGATCAAGTATATATAATCAAATTTTAACTAGATTTATCATGCCGTTTCATAATTTTCTATTGTTGGTTCGTTTTATCACGACGCTATCGGTTGTAAATTTGTAAAAATATAACCTTTTTAGAACTTGTTATTCACAAATTAAACCAAGACAAGTAAAAAAAATGAAAAGTTTTTGAAAAAAATTGGGGTGATTAGCGGTTACAATAGAGTTTTGTGTAAGGCTTGTTATTAGGCCTTGCAAGATTCAAGGTTTTAGCATCCCCCCACACTTAAATTACACATTGTCCTCAATGTGTCCCAAAAATAAATTTTTAGGTTGATTGAATGCGTAAAAAGGTGTTTAAAAACAAAAATTTATGTTACTGGGCGTGTGGACACAGGACCGTGTTGACCGGGCACGACCCCGTGTTCAGATTGCCAGTATCATAATGTAACAGAAGGCTGGGCTCGGGGCATGTTCAGTGAACACGGCCCCGTGTCCAGTTACCTGAACTGGGCGTTTTCTGCAGATCCTTGAGCACGGGGTGTGTTGGCTGAGCACGGCCCCGTGCTGAACTTGCCATAATGAAGAAAAATTATCGGGAGGCTCTGTTTTTGTGCATGGGGTGTGGGTTTAAGTTTCCCTCAGTAACCTCCACCATTCCGAGTGTGTTTTATTCCTGAAAATTAAAACTAAACTAGAAAGCATAAAAGTTAATCTAAACTAAAACTAGGGATAGTTTCGCGGAATGCCTTCGTGGTGCGCCACATTTATAAGGGTCCTTGGCTAGACCCAAAGTCAGTCATATGATACCCAAGTGGGATGTTTTGCTTCCCATGTTGCACCGTCGGAGAGCATCATCCAAACTTGAGTCTATGACTTTCATGTAGTTGACCGGGTCGTCGTCTTCTACTCTTTTCCCAACCCCGAACTCTATCTCCTTGTCCCCAACCCTCAATGTTAATTTCCCACCATTCATATCCACCATTGCGTGGGCGGTGGCTAGGAATGGTCTTCCTAAGATAAGTGGTACCTCGGTATCTTCCTCCATATCTAGTATGACAAAGTAGGCCGGGAAGACAAAGTCTCTGACTTTTACCAATAGATTTTCGGCGACACCTTGTGGATACTTAATAGACCTATCGGCTAGTTGTATGCTCATCTTTGTGGGGCTTGTTTTCCCTAGTCCGAGTCGGTCGAACATTGATGCGGACATGAGGTTGATGCTAGCCCCAAGATCGGCTAGTGCATTGCATATGGGTGATCCCCCAATCGAACAATAGATGGTGAAGCTTCCGAGATCGATCTTCTTCTGTAGGAGTTTGTTGAGTAGCAAGGCGGAGCATTCTTCGCTTAAATTAACTAATTGCAATGATTCAATTTTTCTTTTATGGGTGAGAAAGTCCCTCATAAATTTTGAATATTTAGGCATTTGAGCGAAGACTTCTACAAATGGAATATTAACATGCAATTATTTTAGTAAGTTTATGAATTTTGTGAATTGCTCATTGGTCTTTTGGCGAAGTAACCGACCGGGGTAAGGTACCGGAGGATTCTTGGGCAGGCTCTAGATTTGGTGGAGGAGGAGTCTCTTTTTGGGGTGATGGCGAAGTTGCGGTTTGGTTAGACGAACTTTTTTTAGTTGGAGGTAGCGGAGCCTCTTAGGGACCTACGGTACGGTTTCTCAATGTGATGAGATGTACTTGCGCCTTTCGGTTTGTTTCGGTATTGCTGAGTAACGCGCCTTGTGGTCTCTTGGAGAAATTTTGAGCTAGTTGATTTAATTGTTTCTCAATGTTTTGAATACTAGCTTGTTGATTTCTAAAATTTGATTTTTTTTTGAAATCGATCCAAGTTTTTCTTTTCGGTGTCAGAGATGAGGCGTGAGACAGTGTCTTCAAGCCTCTCTCGCCCCCCTTGTTGTTGTTGAGATAAATTTTGTGACTCGTTTCTTGGTTGTTGAAAGTTTGTTCGTTGGTTTTGATTTTGTTGGTTACTACTATTGCCAGGTTCTCTCCAACCAAGGTTAGGGTGATTACGCCATCCTTGGTTGTAGGTACCTGTTGGAGGTCCTAACGGTCTAGGCCTATTATCAATGTAGTTTACCATTTCTGTTTGATTATCCATTTCTTTCATACAACTCCAATTTTCATGTGGTCCACCACACCCTTCACAAGCCATAACCGAAGCCGTTTTTGCCATTTCTAACGTTTTGATTTTCGAAGAAAGGGCCTCGATTTGGGCTTGTAAAGAAGTGCTTTCGTCAACCTTATGGGCACCCGGGGCAATAGATTTAGTGCCTCGGGGAGTGTGCCACTGAAAATTGTTTTGAGCAATTTCCTCAATTTGATTATAAATTTCATTTGGGCGACGATTACCTAGAAGTCCCCGGAGCTAGAGTCAAGTGTTTGTCTTGTGTGTAGCCACAACCCATTATAGAAGGTGGATACTTGTTGCCATACGACAAGACCATGATGAGGAACACTTTCTTAGTAGCTCGTTGAACCTTTCCCAAGTTTCATATAAGAATTCCCCGTCCTCTTATGAGTATGTATTAATTTCAATCATTAATTTAGCCGTTTTAGAAGGAGGGAAATACTTATACAAAAACTTTTGGGCTAGTTCATCCCAGGTGTTTACCGATCCAACTGGGAGGGTGTTAAGCCAAGCCTTAGCTAGGTCTTTTAGCGAAAATGAGATCATTCGGAGGCAGATGGCGTTGTTTGATGCTTCGTTGATCCGAAAAGTATCACATATTTCCAAAAAGTTGGTAATATGTAAATGGGGATCTTCGTCCACAAGCCCATGGAAGTTGCGGAGTTTTAGAGCATTTGGATCAAATACGGCCGAAGTTCGAAGTTATTGGCATCGACATTCGGTGCATTGATAGCGGCGCCGAGATTACCTACTGTAGGCCGTAGGTAATCCATTCGGGTACGTTGATCCGCCATTGGAATTGGGTCCCCTGGAACTTTCTCTTGGCTTTTAGCTTTAAGTCTTTTTCTTAGAAAGCGTTCGGGTTCGTCTAGAGGTTCTTTTATGTCTTTGCTGGAACTAGAACTCATGCACTACGTAAGAAGTTCAGGTGCAGCGCCTGGGTTCCAAGTCATGCGATAAAAACAAAAAGATTGTTAGTCAGAAGTTTCACCACGGCCCCGTGTTCAGCTGAACACTGCCCCGTGGTCGGAGTTACAGTGATTGTTTTCCGGATCCCTGTTACTGAAGAGTTCAACATGGCCTCGTGCTGCACCAACACGGCCTCGTGCTCAGCTCTCTGTAACTCGGAAAATAAAAACTGCCAGTAACGATGCTGGGCACGGCGCGTGTCAGACCAGGCACGGCCCAGTGCTGCAGTCTGCAGAAGCTGAAAAATCAAGAAAAATCCTAAAAAAACAGAAAAATAAGAAAAAACGATTAGGCCGTTGATTCCTAACTTTCTTAAAATCCTTGTGTCCCCGGCAGCGGCGCCAAAAGCTTGATGTGTGTCAGTGTATATATATTTTTAGTTATATTTTAAGCCCTTTTTAACAATTTAGTCAAGTTTTAAATTTATAAAACCCGATATTCTACTAACACTAAACACACATATGGGCAAGTGCACCCATTGTGAGCGTAGTATAGCGTTGGTAAGATACCGAGGTCGTCCAAGGACACAAGAGCTTTTAGTACCGGTTTATCCTCAACGTCTAATCAAATCAAAATTTAAAAAAAAAGGTTTAAACATGAAAATTAAAAGCTAAAAATGCTGAAAAAAAAATAAAATAAAAACAGATAGACATGATGAATCACTTGGTTCTGACTCGCCTTTAGTGTAACCTTTGATGATTTCCGCACTTTTGCACTTTTTAAGAGATTATCTTAGTTATAGTAGTAGGCCCCTCTTTTGAAGGTGACGTAACCTTCAACCCAGTAGTTTGAGTCAGCAAGGATACAATCCTAAAGGGTCGGGATATTGAAAGATAATTAATTAAGTTATTAATGCGTAATTTGGTAGGCCCCTCTTTTAAAGGTGACGTTACCCTCGGCTAAGTGGTTTGACTCAACAGGGATACAATCCCAAGTAGTCGGGTTAATGTATTAATAGTAGTTTACATATGAGGAGATCAAGCCATTCGCACCAGTGGGTATTGAAGGAGGTCCTAGTAAGCTTGACCCAGGTCCTTGCAGGATCTATACACTGAACAAGGCAAGAACCTTACCAAACCATTCCCTTAACCCCCGACTAGGTGCCAATATATCTCTATATAGACCGTAGAGATATGAAAGGTGAAAATCTTCTATTTTATATAGACAGTAAAATAATGCCAAGTCACCACGGACAAATGATAAGAAAATTTCACCTTCAACATAAGAAACTAGTTATTAAAGTCATTAATACAAAACCAAATAAAAAGTGCGAAAAGATTAAAAATCAAAAGTATTACACTAAATGCTTGTCTTCACCAAGTGATGTAAGAGACTTAGGCAAACATGGCCTTTATTTGTCAAGAACTCTTACTATCAATATTGGATCCCGAGACTACTACAAACACTCTATGATGGATGATGGATGATGGTGGTGGATGTGGGTTGTAGTGATGGTGGAGTGTGGGTGAAGTGGGAGAGAGGTGGTTTGCCAAGGGATGCCTTTGAAGTGAACCAAGCACCTCTATTTATAGCATGCACAGAAGCCCGGACACGGCCTGTGTCCATTGGGTACGGCCCCGTGTCCATCCACTTTCTCTTTCTTCATTAATTGCAGTTTCTCTGCATTAGCTCCACGCGCCCCCGTGTCCGCCTGGCACGGCCCCGTGTGAAGAAGTGTATCTGTACTATCAAGATTCGCTTGGATTCTGCGAATCTTAGCGTTGACCATGGCCGTGTTGAGCTGGGTACACCCCCGTGTTGGGAACAGAAGCTTCTATAGCTTTGTCTTTTCTGCAGACAACTGGCGAGGCCCCCGTGTCCGCTGGGCACAGGGCCATGGTCAGCCTTTTGTTCTCTTTTTTTTGCTTGGGAAGATGATGTCGAGGGGTCGGGCATGCCACATTTATTCCTTTTCTTGTATTTATGTTAGATTTGGCTGCATTTTTGTTCCTTTCGTTCATTTACGCTCATTTAATCCTGAAAATACAAAAGGAAGACAAAAGCACACTTTTTCCAACATTAGTACACACATCAATATCCTACTGTTATAACTTTATAAAATAAATGTTTTTACTGAATGTTTTAGACTAGAACCTCAGTTTACTATTAAACCTCTTTTATAAACTTTAAAATGACCAAAATACCCTTACGGGACCTAAATTGGTTTTAAATTCTTTTGGGGCATAATTGTTGATATCCTACTGATATCATATCATATTTAAAGCATATTAACTAATGGAACTTGTACATGACTCATCCGGTTATCAGTTGTGCCTATACGCGTTCGATGTGGTTTATGTAACTAGTTTGCATAAATTAGCCGAAACGGGTCAAACCTTATCATTTTTACTTCAAAATCCAGAATGTATTTAGTTTCCCCATTTTATACAAGTCTTCATACTTGTCGGGTCTAAATCACATTCCAATCTGGTCATCGCTTAATCTAGCGTTTCGTGTCGTAAACCTTTCCTTAAAACTAACCGGTCTAAGTTACAACTTAAATAAGACCCGTTAGGAATCTAATAGGTTAATAAAACCTTCGTTCCAGATTAAGAGCCCCGGTAGAAGTATTTGCACTTGTTTGAGTAGAATTTACTGCTGAGAATACTAAATTGCATTTTAAGCTCAGGTAAATACTTTTAACTTATTTTCCCTTATTCGGGCTTGGGATACGGTAAATTATTACCGCTTGGTCGGGTGTAGAAACCTTTTAATTGGATATGGTTAAATTGCATAATCCCATTTTAATCAGTATTGCTTGATAACAAATAACATTGGGGGTTAACGACCGTGTCCTGGATATCCTCAGCTCATTTAAAAATCGTAAATGGCCACGACTTAAGCACGGGGTGTAGGCATACACCTGTCAGTTGTGTATGTAAAAGATATACTCCTTTGCTGGGGAGACCCGCCGTGAGTTTATATTTGTGGTGTGTTGTTTAATCTTGTTCAGTTTATTTAATATCGGCCCTAAATGTTGGATAAACATGTAAATCTGATACAAGATTTTTATTAATATAATTGTCCCAAGTTATAAAAACATTTGTGCCTTGTGCATTTAAATCAATTTTCATAAATATTTTCAAAAGATTCGGTTAATTGTATTTATTAGTGTAAACTGATGTAATTTTTCAAAAAGACTAAGTGACAGGTACCGTACGTTATCGACTGGGAGCTCTGGGCACTAATTAAAAAATCTTGCAAGTTCCTAGTGCTTAAAGTCTGTCGAACAATAATTTGTTTACTGTTTTAGATCCGCCTGTGAATCCACTTACAATCGTTTGTATAATATTTAATTATACTTTGCGTTTTGGTTTGTATTAATATTTTCTTACAAGACTTCCGCTGTGCATTAAACTGTGATTTTTTACTATGATGATATCAACTACGTCACGATACTCCCCACCGAGCCCACCGGTAATACATGGAAAATATCGGGGTGTGACACCTTCTGTTGCATCCAGATTATATGCAGACCTAGACACAGTCAGGATATCTCAAAAGATCCCAAGAGGACAAAATCCCTAAGGAATCAAATCTCAAAATGAGAAAATTCCCAATGCTAAAAGAGCCAAATTCATACCAAAATGGTATTTTCCTCGCCCTCGTTGGATACAATCATTGGTCGCTCTACTGTACGAAAGTACTATGGTCTAACGTTGTAAATCAAAATGGATGACATCAGTATACTCACCTGTTATGATGAATCGTTGTGCTTACCTTGATCGCAGGGGTATGCCTTGGAATGGGACACACTGGTATAATAGTATAATATTACTTTAAGCATATCACGAAGTTGAAAAATTGAAAGTTGAGCGTTAAAGTTTAAGTGGACAAATATATTGGCAATCGCATAGACCAGTTTGATTAGGCTCGTACTGAAAAGTGTTCTTTAGTCTGTCTGAGAACGAATTTTGATCCCATTGCAATTTTAATTGTATATTATGATAGTTGTTTATATTTTGAGTTTTTATTTGTTTTTAGTTCTTAAGATGAAAATTAAAAAATAAAAAAAATCAAAAATAGAAAAATAGTTTTTCTATAAAACCAAAAATCCAAAAAATAGAGTGTTTATTTGTTATTTTTAAATTAAAAAATGTAACCGTTCTTGAAGATTTGACTGATCATCAAAAGTTGAAAGAATTTAAATTGTGAAATTCGAGTATAAGTACGTGGATGTACCTAGTGTTCATATGGTACTCTCCTAGTTGCATAAGAAATGTTTGTTTATGAATTTCTGAGCATGTGTAGAACTTGATTTCAATTAAGAACAGGGGTTGATGAAGACTGAGATGCTGTTAGTTGCTGAAGAAGCCTGAAGCATCACACCAACAAGATGTACCAGAGTCAGAAGAACCGGATACGAAACGCCGTCTGACAGTGAAAGTACATTTGAAGAAGTACCGTGAAACTGCTTGAAAGACGAAGATTGAAGAAGAAAAGAGTTGCTGAGAATCCTCCTCTCACATTTTTTTAACAAGATTTTCAAGCAAAGCTGATTGTGATCCTGATATGAAGCTAACCACAATAGCTGAAGAAAAGAGACCCAGTGCTGAAAGTTCAGAAGTCAAGAACTTCCACAACATCTGCAGCATAGAGACAACCATAGACTTCGTTGAAGATGTTGCTAAATTCATGTTATGAAGACAATTTGATGGCATCAGTCCAGGGGGAGATTGTTAGGCCCTAAAGTGTGAGACTGACGCATCAAATTAACACAACGGGCTATGGTTATGAACTGGGCCTTACCGGGTTAGTTTATATTAGGTTTTGAACCTTTACAGGTCACTTGGGCCAAGTTTAGGCCATGTGGGCCAAGCAGGCCCAAGGGAAGCCCATGTATAGAAATGGGCTTAGGTAAGTATATAAACAAGTTTTTAACTTGTTTTTAGGTTTGAACCTCTTGGAACCTCATTTGTTACGAAAAGTTATAGAGTCAGAGAGAGAGAGGCGATCTTGGTGTGTCATCTTGTACCATACATTTTGCTTGTTCAAGTAATAGAACGTGTGCAAGTTTGAAATGTCACACCCCAACCGATGGCGGAAACATCGGGGCGTGGCACTGAGCGAAACAGATTGTCCAGAAGTTTCCATAACAACTATATTTACCAAATATATAAGGCAACACGTCCCATACCATGTCATAAATGATAATACAATTATTACAGAAAAGATCTAGTCAAATTGTTCTCTCCGACAACTCATATTTTTTATTACAGACAATTGTTTATTGTTGACCTAGGTTTTTCCTAGCCTCGATTTCACAGCAAAGTAAGCAAATAAGCATCCTAAGCACCTGTCACATAAGTTAAAGTAAAAGTCAATACACATAGTGTAAAGGTGAGCATACAAGTTTGATAATAGCATATAGAGTTCGAAATCGTTACGCATAACCAGCACGTACACAGTGTAAAATGAGGCATGTTAGTTATCGACATGAACCTATCGATACCACTGACTGTGGGTTGACTGCCCAAGGCAGTTCGCGATACATTCTCACCACCATGAGCCATGTAAGTAATTGTCCTTAACAACCCCTGAGTGAACAGGTGCTGAGTCCAAACTAATAGTACTATCATTGCTAAGGCAGGTAGACATCATTCCATGTGTAAACATAACAAACAAGCATTCATTAAGTCACGTATACATGCGATAACGGTTAGCGTTTAAAGTATTGCCTAGTGTGTTCGATGTGATTTTGTATAAGTAACGCATGTAACACTCAAAAGTGCGTAAAGCAAAAAGGGATCGAGTATACTCACAGCGATTGGTGGATTGAAGGGAGCGCTAGAGAGTAGGGTTAGCCTGAACAGATTGATAGCATAACGATAAGAGACGCGTAAAACGATACAGAGTGCAAGTGGGTAGGACAATAGTTCGATCGGATGGTAGTCCGATCGGACAGCCGGTCATTCGATTGCCAGTCCGCTCAGACGGTCATCCGGTCGGGTGACCTTTCGAGTGGATTGTTTCTCCCTTTGTGAAGGGTGTGTTTGTGTATGATGGTTTGACTTTTGAAGTTTTCATTGTAGCATTTTGAAAACATAGAAGTATCTCTACCTTTTAGGTCGATCGATCGAACGACCGTTCGATCGGGCGACAGTCCGATAGGTTGGACACTTCAGCGAGAACAAGTTCACAGCAGGTTGTCACTCGATCGGACGGTTGTTCGATCGGGTGTCATCCCTTGTGCATTGACCATGTTGAAAATTGTTTAAGTGTTGAAGTTTTGAAACATCACGTAGTCGGATGGTCGGTCGATCGAGTGGTAACTCGATCGGACGGCAATCCGTTCGGTGTTCCCAAAATTCTTGAGGGTTGATTGAAAACTAAGGTGGGACCAAGGTGCATGTCGTTCGGATTGGCCGGTTGTTCGGGTGGCTGTCCAATCGGACAGCAGTTCTATCGGACGACACTCCGTCCTGGTCGACCTGTTCATCTTACACTTGGTTGTTTTGATGGTTTGTCAGTTTATCGAGACGTTTTTGATAACGTGTTAAGCAACAGAAACCTTGTCAATACTTGGTACCCCTGATCGGACAGGAATCACCCAAACCGACCAGTTAACTATTCAAGATGGTGTTCCATGTTTAACCCATAATCGGTAGTCTCGTGGATAGAATCCAGATCTTGAACCAACACAACCACAAGAATGAGTAGTAAGTCGGCACAAGCTCCGATTCTATCGGTTTTGAATGCATTGAGTGTAAAAGAGTTGAAAGAAAGTTGGAAAACCATCTTTCAATCCTTTTCATAGTGAATATGTGTAGATCTATGGAAGATTTTGTTTGTTTATGTGGAAATCGGTTAGATTTAAGTTGTTCTTGATGGATTGAGGCCAAAACATGAAGTTCTCAAGAACACATAATGACGTTATCCTAGAACACCTTTAATCTTGATGATTTCACGGTTAAACGTTAAGATTCAAAAGATAGAAAGGTGTAGGAGTGCGTATAAATTAAAGAAGTACAAGATTTAGGGCGAGATCTTACCAGAATCGCGAGAAATCTGAAGAAAAGTGGGGAAGATGAGCTGGTCGGGGGAGAGTTGCCAAAAGTGGAAAGTATGATGGTGAGAGGGGGTATTTATAGGGTTTCCCAAAGAGGAAAGGAATGGAGAGGGGCTGGTCGATCGGTTGGCAGCCCGATCGAACAGCTGGTCGATCAGCTGGTCGCCTGGTCGATCAGTCACCTTGTTCGAGTGTTCGGTGCGATGAATTTCGCCGTTTCGATTGCGATTGCAAGCGTTTCGATGAGATAGAATTTCCTAGTCAAATTACTTTTAATCCCAACTACTATATCAACATACAATCATCCTTATTTCATATTCGTTAAGCATTTGCGATTCGGTTGCGATTAATTTCGATTGCGTTTCAATTGATTACCACACACAACATAAATAAGCATGCACAAGTAACACATAAGGCACACACACAAGTATAACAATAACCAAAATGCGTGTTGCGAGTGCGATTGCGATAGCGATAAAGCGATTATTCATGCGATAAATAACGATTACTATACGATTATTAATAGATACTCCACATAATACAACTAAAGCGATAAAGAAATAAGCTAAATACAAGTCAAAGAAGTCAAAACAGGAATTGAACAAGGAGAGACAGATCGCAATTAGTAATCTTTTCTTCCTTTGACTTCCATCTTGACTTTGACTTCCGAAACACGGGGTGTTACAGCCTCCCCTAGTTGAGGGAATTTCGTCCCGAAATTAGGTTGAAGTCGTAACAAACAACTGTGGGTACTTCGCCTTCATGTCGCTTTCGAGTTCCCAAGTGAACTCTGTGCCTCATTTGCCTTCCCATCGGACTTTCACAATAGGAATGCGCGAGCGTCTGAGCTGCTTGGTTTGGCGATCCATGATTTTGACAAACTTCTCCACGAAGTGTAGTGTTTTGTTTACTTGGAGGTCATCAAGAGGTACAATTAAATCATGCTCAGCCAGGCACTTTCGGAGGTTTGACACATGGAAAGTCGGGTGGACATTACTAAGTTCCTCCAGCAGTTCGAGTCTGTAGGCGACTTTTCCGATCCTTTCCAGAATCTTAAAAGGTCCAACATATCGAGGCGCTAGTTTCCCTTTCTTGCCGAATCTGACCACACCCTTCCAAGGTGATACCTTTAGGAGTAGTAGTCGCCAACGTCAAATTCAATGGGCTTGCATCGTCTGTCGGTGTAACTTTTCTGTCGACTTCGAGCTTTCAACAAGTTGTCTCGAATTTGGAGGATTTTGTCAGTCGTTTCTTGCAGTAGCTCGGTACCGGTTAATTGCGAGTGACCGATCTCGTGCCATACAATTGGCGATCGACATTTTCTTCAATATAAAGCCTCGAATGGTGCCATTTGAATGCTGGAATGATAACTGTTGTTAAAAGAGAATTCGACCAATGGCAGGTAAGCATCCCAATTACCACCGAAATCTATGACACACGAACGGAGTATGTCTTCAAGAGTACGAATCGTTCTTTCAGTCTGACCGTCAGTTTGAGGGTGGAATGTGGTACTTAGGTTAACCGTAGTACCAAGAGCCGCTTGAAACGTTTCCCACAGTCGTGAAGTAAA
Organism: Helianthus tuberosus; assembly: GCA_030545235.1. Classification (NCBI taxonomy): domain Eukaryota; kingdom Viridiplantae; phylum Streptophyta; class Magnoliopsida; order Asterales; family Asteraceae; genus Helianthus; species Helianthus tuberosus. The sequence continues at coordinate 85,150,993 of CM060367.1, forward strand.
CCGAGCATCACGATCAGAGATGATGTCGCGAGGCGTCCCATGTCGACAAATGATCTCGTTGGTGTAGATTCGGGCTAGTCGTTCTACCTTGTAGTCTTCCCGTATGGGCAAAAAGTGGGCTGATTTGGTCAAACGGTCAACAATAACCCAAATGCTGTCGTGACCTGATGGCGTGCGCGGAAGCTTTGTTATGAAGTCCATTGCTATACTCTCCCATTTCCACATAGGGATCGGGGGTTGTTCGAGTAAGCCAGAGGGCCTTTGGTGTTCAGCCTTAACCTTCGAGCAAGTCAGGCACTTCCCAACTTAGAAATCAATATCCCTTTTCATGCCCGACCACCAGTATTTGTAGCAAAGGTCCTGGTACATTTTGTCGGCACCGGGATGAATAGAATACCAGGATTTGTGGGCTTCGTCCATCAGAGTCTGTCGCAAATTGGGACGTTTAGGGATCCAAATTCGGTCCAGGAAGTGGAATATCCCATTCGACTTATTCACAAGCTAAGCTCCATCGTGATAGATTCTTTCCTTCTTCAAGGTGCGTTCATTAAAACAAGCATGTTGGGCTTCGCGGATGAGGGTTTCGAGATCGTATCGGGCTTGGGTATTATGAATGCTGAGCAAATAGCTCCGTCTGCTGAGAGCATCGACAACGACATTTGCTTTGCCAGGATGACAGCGAATCTCACAGTCATAGTCGTTGAGAAGTTCTACCCATCGGCGTTGACGCATATTAAGTTCCTTCTAGTCAAAGATATGTTGTAGGCTCCTATGATCGGTGAAGATCGTACACTTGGTACCACACAGGTAGTGTCGCTAAATCTTTAAAGCAAAAACAACTGCGCCTAGCTCGAGATCATGGGTTGTATAGTTCTTTTCGTGGATTTTGAGCTGACGAGATGCGTAAGCAACGACCTTGTCCCGTTGCATGAGAACGCAACCAAGACCAAGGTTCGAGGCATCACAATAGACAATAAAGTCATCGTTTCCGTCGGGCAATGTGAGAACATGAGCATTGCAAAGCATGCGCTTGAGGGTTTGGAAAGCAGACTCTTGTTCGGTTCCCCAAACAAAAGGCTTGTCTTTATGGGTAAGAGCGGTAAGTGGCACAACTATCTTTGAGAATCCTTCAATAAATCGTCGATAATAGCCCGCTAGTCCGAGAAAAGAACGGACTTCAGAAGGGTTCTTGGGTGTAATCCAACTCTTGACTGCCTTAATTTTCGCGGGATCGACGTGAATACCTTGACTATTGACAATGTGACCCAGAAACTGAACCTCCTCTAGCCAGAATTCACACTTGGAGAATTTAGCATAGAGTTGATTCCCCTAGAGTAGCTCGAGAACCAAACATAGATGTTGCGCGTGTTCGGCCTTCGACTTGGAATAGATCAAGACATCGTCGATGAACACGATTACGAAACAGTTGAGATATGGTTTACACACACGATTCATCAGATCCATGAAAACCGCGGGTGCGTTGGTTAAACCAAAAGGCATAACAATGAATTCATAATGGCCATAATGGGTGCGAAACGCGGTTTTGGGTATATCCTCCTCTTGAATGCATAGCTGGTGATAGCCTGAACGTAGATCGATCTTCGAGAAACATGTAGCACCTTGCAGCTGATCAAACAAATCATCAATGCGAGGCAGGGGATAATGATTCTTGATAGTCAAGTTATTCAATACCCGATAGTCGATGCACATCCTGAACGACCCATCCTTCTTTTTAACGAAAAGGACTGGCGCGCCCCAAGGAGAGGTGCTCAGGCGAATGAAGCCTTTCTCAAGTAATTCTTGCAGTTGACTCGAGAGTTCACGCATTTCGGATGGAGCGAGTCGGTAAGGAGCTTTGGCAATAGGGTTGGCTCCTGGAATGAGGTCGATACGAAAGTCGATATCACGACTTGGCGGTAATCCGGGAAGGTCATCAGGGAACACATTAGGAAATTCACGAACCACAGGAACGTCTTTCACTTCTGTCTTTCCTTTCTCCACTACTACAATGTTAGCCAAGAAAGCTCTGTATTCCTTGCGGAGATACTTGCTAGCTTGGACACATGACACGAGTTTGAGGCCTTTCAAAGCAGTTTCACCATAGACACACAATAAATCACCATTCACGAGCGAGAATCGAATCATTTTATCGAAGCATACGACTTCAGCATGGTTTTCGCGAAGAAAGTCCATGCGTACTATGACGTCAAAACTTCCGAGTTGCATCGGAATAAGGTCGATTGGGAAGATGTGATTGTTGAGCTCAAGAGTACAATCACGAAGAACATAATTAACGGCGACATTTCTTCCGGTGGCGACTTCAACATCGAACGTCGAGGGGAGATGGGAGCGCTTATGACTAAGAAGCTTCTCGAATTCAAACGACACAAAGCAGTTATTGGCTCTAGTATCAAAAAAACATGAAGCATAAATACCATTCACAAGGAACGTACCATTGACCACGTTGTTGTCAGCCTGGGCTTGGCGCACATTGATGTTGAAAGTTCTGGCGTGTGCGGCTTGTTGCTGCTGTTGAGGCTGTTGCTTCTGGTGTTGCTAAGGCTCTTGCTTCACAACCCTATTTGGACACATGTTCGCAAAGTGGTTGGGATCACCACATGCGAAGCAGACTCGGGCGTTGACCACGGGTGCCTGAGCCGCTTGTTGGCCTTGTGGGGCTGGGAGCAGAGCTCGATGAGCAGTGGCTTGAGCTGGTGCTTGACGGGGACCAGTACGGCAGTTAGCAGTGAAGTGGTCGTACATATTGCAGTGAGCGCAGAAACGGCAGGAGAGACCCACCTGGTGATGATAAGTGCATGTTGGGCAGGCGGTGCATAGATTGCTGGAGCTGATCGGTGCTGTGACTGCTGCTGAGCCGGTACGGCTTGTAGTGGAGCAGCAGTGGTGGTGGCAGCACAGTTCTTGTTGCTGGAGCTGCTGCTGTTGTTCTTCTTCTTGCGGCGTGAGGACTTTGACGGTTGAGCGGTGGCGGTTTCGGCAGCTGGTGTGGCGGTGACTTGGTGTAGATTCTTCGAAGTTTTATCCCAAAAACCAGCTTTTACTCGCTTGTCGTTGATTTCGGCGGCAAGCAAGTATGTTTCTTCGATCGTTGCTGGCTTGGCGGCATGCACAAAATCTGCAACACAGTCGGGTAGAGCTCGAATGTACTTCTTGATCGTCATGTAGGGCTTCTTCACTTGATCGGGACAGATGATGCTGAGCTGCTTAAAGCGAGCAGTCAGGGCATCGTTGTCACCTTCTTTCTGCTTAATGTGCCAGAATTCGTCCTCCAGCTTTTGGCGTTCATGGGGAGGGCAGAATTCATCCATCATAATGGCCTTCAGCTCTTCCCACGTTAGCTCATAGGCTGCGTCATTTCCGTGTTTGTTTCTCTCAGCCGTCCACCAGTCTAATGCGTGGGACTGGAAGACGCCGGTAGCGTTTAGAGTGCGGAGATTTTCCAGACATCCACTCTGGCGCAGAGTGACTTTGACGGAATGGAACCATTGAAACATAGCTGTCGGGCCATCTTCTCCAGTGAATTCCTTTGGACCGCAAGCCTTGAACTGCTGGAAGCTGAAAGCAGTCTTGGGAGCAACTTTAGGAGCTTCGGTTCTGGACTCCTCAGATGATTTGCTAACATTCTCATAAATTTCACTCACGGTCTGAGGCACAACCTTTGCCACTTGTTTCGCGAGGATAGCAGTAAGGCATTTGTCTCTTTGTTCCTGGCGAGAGAGTCGTGGGTGACGGGGTCCAGATGATGGTCCAGTTGACATTGTTTGTAACAGACATCGTCATAGGTCTCAGACACGTCATAATCGAATCTCACCTCACACGTCTGATACTTACTAAAGCTCAGGAACACAGTCAAGTAATCATGTATGCACATAACCACAGATTCACATAAGCACAAAAGCACATAAGCATGTAGGACATAAAAACACATAAGCACATAAGCACGTAGTTCACTTAAAAGCACATGGGAGCATATGGAGACACGTAGAGCATTCTGACTGCCTCAGAATACAGGATCCTATCGTTCAAAATCGACGCTCGCAGGCTTTTTGTCACGAGGGTGGGCGTACAGCGATTATCATGGCGTATAGTATAGTATAATCGATTAACTTAGCAAACATTAGGGCGTAAGGTCGTTCCTCATACTAGTAGAGATTTGTCAGCGTTTTGAGGTATATATGCAATGCGGGTCGTGCATGTCGATCAAGTGAAAGAGAAAATCGGATAAGTCTCCAAAAATTAAAACACATAAGCAGGTAAATACACATACTAAAGCATAAAATCGACGAATCATCAGAGTCAGCAGTTGCGGGCTCAGAATTGAACACATAAAAATCGAGAAATAGATCGTCTGCGGCTATTAGACATTGACTATCCAAAGTGATTCGACTATTCTCAAAGACTTGTTGTACATACTTTGACCTTCTGGACTGTGCTTTTGCCTTGATTCCTGGGCGTTCGGCACGCATCCCTTTAGTCATACCGTGAGTTCAAGTCGTTGGAGTCCATTGAGACTTTGGTGAGAGTTTTGTAAAACCACGTAAAGGTCGGAATAAGTCATCAAGGTTAGGGTTTCACCCCTGGCTTAACAACTTCGTTCCTGTTTTGATAAAATAAAAGAGAATTATGCGTCAAAGTATGGATTTCACTCCTATTTCAACGCAATTTCTCGTGTTTATAGATAAAAATGTGGGTTGAACAAGCAATTTAGTAGAGAGTTTGCGGTTTTCACACCTAATCTCGACTTAATCGCTGATTCATATTTGAAAATTCGAGTGCAGTGATAGTGTAGCGTAGGTGAGAATAGCGAGAAATGTCAAGTATGCTCACACATAATCCCTTCTGGACATGCACGAGTCGGTCTGTTGGTTCCTAACTATAGACTAGGTCTCTAAGACATGGACCCGGACTAGGTTGAGTCTTTCCTAATTCCCTATAGTTATGGTGTTGGTGCATATGTCTGTTGACTTCGTCTTGTATCGAGTCTTGTAAATCGATAGGATAAACCAGAGCTCAGTAGTCAAGAATATAGGGTTGTTTGACCAGTCCACATGAAGTGGCAAAGCCAGTCCATGTGAAGTGGCAAAGCCAGTCCATGTGAAGTGGCAAAGCCAGTCCATGTGAAGTGGGAAAGTCAGTCCATGTGGAGTGGCCTGTCTATAAATAGGAGCTCATGTCATTTCATTTGTAACTTCTCCATTTTCCGGTAGCGAAGCTCTGCCGAGGTGTCTACAGGTCTATAAACGTGTCATATCAATAAACAAGACGGTTAAACTACTTCTATACGCAAATCAAGCTGATTCGATACCGAAACGTTTGTTTCCGCCTCTCGTTTTGGTCTAAAACTCATCTGAACGACTCGTATAGGTCGTATCTGGATCCTACAAGTGGTATCAGAGCTCAGGAGGAAGAGTTCTGCCGATTCAGCTTGTTTTTCATCAAAAAATTCTGTTTCTACTCCATTCTTCACGTTTTTTCAAAATTTAAACAAGATTTTCTGGATGAAATGGATTGATTTTGAAATATAACATGCGAAACAGTGGTTTAATCAATCTGTGAAAGTTTCAGATCTTAAAACAAAGTAAATCTTGATCAATTTTTCAAAAATTCGGCCAGTTCGTTTGAAAGTTTATACATCTCGTATGATCTGAATCTTCAAACTCAGATCTACGACGATTTAGTGGACGAAATTGAACGAAAAACATCTCATTATGATCGGAATGTGTTAAAGAACAATCCTAGAGTATCATTTTTACCAAAATCTGTCCGAAAGTTCATCATATAGGTCAGATCGTATGAAGTGATTACCCAGGTCATTTGAGATTTCCAAGTCGCATGAAACTATTGAGCACACGTGAATTCAGATTAAGCGGTCCAATGAAATTGATTTGAAAACTATTCTTGTCGGCCAGTTGCAAAAGGGTTTGCATGAGATTCTGGTGAATTGTTATAATAGGCCCAGTAGAATTGAGTTGAAATTAAAATGTGTCAGCCATTATTCACGTGACATCATCGGACTTTAAATGATAATTGCATGAGTTCAAGTTGTTTAGTGGAGCCCAATCACACTTCAACAGTAAACTGAAATCCTTAAAGTAAGTTAGTGTGGTTAACAAATCAAATCTCAGTTCACACGGAGTGAACTTCATCCAGGTCGTTTGACAGTTGATCCAGCTCATACGAGGTGAGAGGTTCCAGTTCATTTGAGAGATCAATCCGTTTGAAATTTATTCAACTCACACGAAGTGAGTTTATCCAGTCCGCTTGAATTTTTTTTTTATTACGGTTCACACGAAGTGAACTCATCAGTTCGTTTGAAAAGGGATAAGGCTCATCAGTTCGTTTGAACATTAGTTCGCATCAGTCATCCACTTCGCGTGTAATTGATTCATTTCACACGGAAACCATTCACTTCGGAACAATCTAGTTCGCACAAAGTGTTACTTGTTTGCACAAAATTTGATTAGGTTGTTTGCTGATTAACAAGTTTGTTTGATTTTGTCTACAGGTGATTACAGATATTTCACAAGGAAAACCAGTTCGCATCAAATCAGTTCGTTTCAAACTCAGCTTGATTGAAAAATCAGTTATTGTGAAAACGTTTACCGAAACATGGAAGAAGAATTTTACAATGCGTTTGCTACACCAGTTGCTCCTATTACAGCTACTGAAACTGTTTACAGTGAGAATGAGACGGGAACTTATCAGAAACCACCAAAGCTTATGTACATTGAAGATTTTAGAGGATGGCAAAATCGATTTGAGAATTGGGTGCAAGCTTATAAGTTTGACGCATGGTGTTCTTTAGTGAAAGATTACGAGAAACCGAAAAATGAACGTGGGATTGAAAAAGCTTTCTGTGACTATTCAGATGTTGAAAAATTGAAATATACAAGTGAAAAAATGATGATCAGTATTCTTCGACAAGCAGTTAAAGAAGATATCTTTGTAGCACTCCAACATGAGGGTACTGCTAGATCAATTTGGACAACATTAATTCAAAAGTTTAAAGAAAGTGCAGATATGATCAAGAACAAAAAGGCTTTACTGAAGAAATCATTTGATATGTTTATAGCTTTTGAAAATGAAACAACAAAAATGACTATTGATAGATATTGTCATCTAGTTGTGGAAATGGGAAGATTAGACATAAAGAAAGACGACGATGAATGGGTTAATAAACTAGCCGATGCATTACCACAGTAGAAATGGGGAATTTATTTGTTGATCCTAAAACACATGATGTAACACCTGTGCCTTCACGGCCATCAAACAAATACCAAACCAATGAAATATTATAATTCATACTTGGGATTTGTAAAAATATGTGTATCATTTGCACATATCAATTCTCGTACAATTTCAAACTCTAAATCGCTTTCTGGAAGGTTATACGCGCACCGATGCGTAAATATAACCAGTTTAATGCAACGAACACTCCGGAATAGTGAAATAGGCTTAACATACCTTAAATAACCTTTACATAACTTAGATATAAGTTTTGGAAGGTTTGGTGGGGTGAAATCAAAGTTTAATCGCTTACAGGGACTAAAGTTGACAAACTGCGAAAGTATGCCAATTTGAACTGTAACAGACCTTCCGGAACATGACCATAAGTTAAACATACCATAAATATCCTTTACACAGCTTAGAAATAGGCTTTGAGGTGTTCGGTATGCTAAAATAAACTTTTGTGTCATTCAGGGACTAAAAGTGTCAAAAAGTGCACAAGTTTGCATTTTCGCGCATAACTTACGTTCTGAATACATCCGGACATCCAAAAATTTATGTAAGCACTAAAATATTTTATTTTAGTGTTCGCCATAAGAAAAATCCATTCGTCACGTCAATTGGATCGTTTTTCGCGCTTGTGCGCATTCCGTCGTAATTAAGCGAACATCGCGTTCGTACGACCAAACGAACCAACATCCGGCATATTTTTGAGCATGTTTTGAGTTCCCTATACTTTAACTTCATTTTAGAGCCTTGAAATGAGGTTAACGGGGTTCAAACGCATCGAAAAAGGCCTTAAACACGTGCAGGGACCATTTCTGCCAATATTGAAACAATTCTGAAACATGGGGGCAGTGGCGTAGCGCGAGCCCTAAGGGCCTATGCAGTCGCGCTACGCGAGTGCCTTAACTGGACAGAAACATCAGTTTTGCATTCGGGACCTGATTCGATGTATTAGCCGTTGTTTAATTCACAACCACACATTCTAACTTGCTTAGTCAGCGGATAAGGATGGAATTTTAGGCACCATAACCTTCCAACACTTGTACGGATACGATTAAGGCACGATATTCGACAAGCGATCTTAACGGTTCGGGTATTCCTATAAATACCCCAACACCCCCATTGCTAAACTTACAAGAAACTTGATTTGAGAAACTCTAAGTTGAAACATTTGTTTCATACCTGAGATTTTTGAATCGAGTTTAGCATTCGGGGACCCTTCGTAAGTATTCTTTCGTTCTTTTCCTTATTTTACTGCTTTTCGAGTCAGAAAGTCAAACTTTGTTTGACTTTCAGCGTTGACCAGTAATGGTCAATGCGAAGTTCGTTTGAACTTCGCAACGTGAGTGTAATCACGTTGGTTATAGTCCCTTGGGGCTATGCCTACTGATTACCACGTTGTCTAGGGTCGTAGGGTAGGCGATCTGATAAATCGCCTATACCTCCGAACCCGACCCATTTGGTCGATCTTTAGGATCCGACCAAACACATTAGGTGACCATAGTAGGTAGGGAATAACCTTCCGAGGTTATACCCTATGGTCACATCGTTTAAGTAGTTGTATGATAGGTAGTTTATATGCCTTAGGTAAATTACCAGAATACCCTTTTCATGTATAATTGGTAATTAAGCATATGTAACCTAAACTTTTGTCACATAACTGATTATGTAACATGTTTAGGCATATAACACTTGTCATAGGACTAGTTAGGCGGTCCGAACGCGTTTCACGCGAACGACGCGTTAAAGTAGCATAAGCTACCTAAACGGGTCGTAATGGGTCGTAAACACTTAGGTTAAGTTTCATTTAGTATGTAGGCTTTGTTAAACCAAATGACACGAGTCTCTACACTCGTTTGGTTTACAAACCCTAATGCTACCCGATCTTCCGATTTAGGTCCGGTTTATTAATGTAGTTACCTATAGTAGGTGCCGTTTGATTTCCGTGATCTCTAGCTTTGCTTGGTGGTTATCCTAGGACTTCTGAGCAATCTCAAGTGAGTACATAGACCCCTCTTTTACTGTTTTCCAAACTGTTTTGGGGTGAAACACATGTGCCTACTTGTTACTTTCGTGCTTTCCTGTTTTCACATCATATACTTGTTATGTTCATTAGTACACTATTAGTACATGATTTACATTGCATCTCTGTTGCATATGTTCCAGTAACATATGGACACATTGTTTTACAGCTCTACCTTGTATGTTTACTCTAGCATACTAGGTACATTATCTTCATCACATGCTTACATTTTGGTATGACATTTGGTTTGTTTAAACTATACTATACATTCATTAACACCGATCATGCCGTTCGTTAGTAGGTAGTGGTACCATAGGACTTGACAAATCCCGTTCCGGACATCCCAGGGAAAGGGGATGAAAGGAATGACCGAATCCGAATACATATTCTCTTGATAACTCACTTTTACATAGTTATCCGTCTGTCTCAAGGCTTGGATGTATGAATTTTCACAATACCGCATAAATGTTCATATTCAGTATAGCATGCATATATCTTACAAAACATAACTTTGATTTAAACCAAGTTTTACTTCAATACTTTGTTTTGTACATTTTTACTTATGGTTTAAGTAGTCTAAATTTTACTTACCATACATATCATTTTGGTTATACATTACTTGACTACTTTTGGACTATAGACATTTGACATGGATATTTGACATAGACATTTGACATGGATATTTGACATAGACATTTGACATGGATATTTGACATAGACATTTGACATGGATATTTGACATAGACATTTGACATGGATAATTGACATAGACATTTTGACATGATTTACATCTTGACATGAACTTTTTACATTGTTTGGTTTGGTTTGATTAAGTGATTAAGTAACGATGCGTGTGTAATATGATACAAGCATGGTGGATACGCCGCTGGTACTTCCTATATATAAGTGTTTGTATGGTATTACATGTCGTAACGTTATTTGAATCATTTCAGTTTGAGACATAGAACATTTCATACAAATAACATACTTTTCACAAGACATTGATTTATAAACAACTTATCTTATGCAAACATATTTTACTTGGTTATTCATTTAACCTTACATTTATTTATACTTATCATCTGATCTTATCGTTTTTCAAATGATTTAAAAGACAAAGCAAATAACAAGGTTCATGACTAAACATTTTCTCAAACATAAGTCATGAAACCTATTTTCACAAAACCTATGTATCTCACAGGCATTTTTATGCTGACGTACCTATTTTCACATGTGTTTTTCAGGAGCTGTTGCATAAGATGATCAAGATACACATAGGCAGACTTGGGCTTTAGTGACAATAAAAGATGCAAGACTAGTTAATTATGTTGTATTTCCTTGTTTGATAAGACTTTGTAACACTTTTAATCAATAAAACGAAACTTCAATTGCCATGGATTTGAAACAATTAATTCTGTTACAACACTCCCCGACATTTCCGCCACGTTTTGTATGTTCTACGTGGTCGGGGTGTGACAGAAAAGATGGTATCAGAGCCAATGGTTATAGGGAATTAGGTTATTAGTAATGCTTTGACCTAGTCTATAACCTTCTTAGGACCCTAACGCGAGTTTACTTGCGTTTAGTCATAAAACAATACCGTCGCCTATCCTTAGGCGACGACCACAACAAGAACATAAATTTCAAAACCGTTTTGAAAACTAATCATCTGTTCTAGGATGATTGATTACTAGGTTTTGAACTCTCTATTATATGGTTTTGAACCCCTTTGAGTTTTCAAAACTTCGTCAAGGTTTTGGGTTTTAAATAATGTGAACACGTGCAAACTGGAAGGGTGAATGCCTGTATTCTGGGTTTTCTGTCTAGGCAAGCACTTCGTATACATCTCATCAGACGCGAGACCAGTTGTGCTTACCTGGGAATTCTTGGGATGAGTGTTCACTTATAGGCGAGCATGTCTTCGCGATACATTATTTTTGACCCATTTACTTTGATTAGTCACCATCTCATTTGTTTGCCTTAGGTAACAAACAAATGATCACAATTTTCATTCGTTACCATTCTGTATTGATTATCCAATAACCTTTCACTCGTTTCTTCCTCTGTCTTTCATTTTCTTCTAGAATGTCTATTCCTCTCAGCACTGGTCAAATGCCCGAGCGAACAGCCAAATTTGTCCAGCAAATTGGCGAAGTGATTCAGAGGACTGTGGATCTAGGCATTGCCATGGCTCGTCTCAACAATGAAGCCTCTCGTCTCGACAATGAAGCCACTCAAGAGCCACCAAAGGAAGCAGAAGTCAAGACTGCACAAAAGTCAAGGAAGCGTAAGGCTTCAAGGAAACCCGCAGCGGTTACACCTAATCAAGCAGGACCTAGCCATGTGGCAAGGCCACCAGCTAGGAGGCCGTACTTAGGAACTGCTCCTAGGTGCGAGCGATGTAACGGTCATCATTCAAACCTCATACCCTGCTCCAAATGCACCTACTGTGGACGGTTGGGACATTTGATTATCACATGCCGCTTTGCTATCCAGAACAAAGCTGTTGCAAATCTTGCTGCTACCCAACTCCAAGTCAACCCTACTCAAGCTCGTTTCCCACGAGGGCCTTGCTACAACTGTGGCGAGATGGGCCATTTCCAAAGGGATTGCTCAAAGCTTGCTAATTCAAATCCAACCCTTGGATGAGCATTCAGCTGAACAAAGGATGTTGCTGTCTTATGCCTTTGTTTCTTTTGTCACATAGTCACCAAGTAGCGTATCACATAATTCTCCTAGTCTTACTAGCCAATTCCATCCAGTCTACAAGACTGCTCTATCCTTCACTTAAACCAAACCTCGATCCTCCAGATCGATCCTATAACAAACCAACGTGCTCGACTACCTTGATCACCTCGATCCTCCAGACCGAGCCTATAATAAACAAACGTGCTCAACTACCTTGATCACCTCGATCCTCCAGATCGAGCCTATAATTAATAAAATGTGCTCAACATTTGTTTGTAAAAAGTTTTGGATCTGGACTTAAGTGGTATGCAGAAAAATGTTTTCGTGAGAGCCCTGGTGATCATAGTCTAGACTCGAGAAAGAATCCTAGTTCGCTATGATCAGAGCTCTGATACCAAGCTGTCACACCCTGGCTTTGCGGAAGCGTGGTTAATTTTGGTGTGACTTCTTAATACCATAGCTTAACCATAACAAGCTATATGAATTAAAAACATGCAAGATCATCCATTAAGTTTTGAAAACCAAATACAATACCATTGTTTTAACCAACAACCATAACCTTGTTCAACAACATTACAAACTGAAACATAACATAAACATGGTTTAAGGACTGTGTCTTGTCCAGGAAAGAGACACATCCCCTAAACCCCGGATGACCTCGGAAACTAGTGCAGCGGAAAACATGCCATACCGTGCCAGATCTCGTTAATTTCCTGAAATACATGTGAGTTGAAAAATCAACAATAATGTTGAGCGAGTTCATGTGTAAGTGAGTATGTAAAACACTTGTGAGTATAAAAATAGTTGTGGTATGTAGCAGTGTAAGAGGACTTGTGATCACCAATGGTTTGCAAGGCCACTGACATATGTGAAGTGCAAATAGGGAGACTCAAACCTAGCAGATTTCGCCACGGCAAAGTATGTGGACAAAGTCACCCCACGGTCCGTTTCTAGTTTGGCCGGGAGCTGGGCTCGCTACACCCAGATAGATCTACCGCTCCTGTCCCTCGGTCCCTCCATGAGGACTAATGGCCCCATGTTGTTCCTATCCACTCACATGATCGTATAACACCTCCTTACGTTAAACATACCGTTGTAAAGTACTCGTAAATCATAGTAACATGTATTTCACCCCCGCAGTTAAGTAAACTGAAAACAGTTAGAGAAAAGGGGGACATGAACTCACAGTGAATGCGCGTCTCTACCAAGTGTCTCCAATACAGTAAGCTGTGCAACGACCTACAAGTGCTAATTCTATTAGACGGACGGCCGTGCTTTAGCTTTGTAGTTTATGTCTTTGGGAAATAGTTAGACAACTATTTCGTGTTTATGTTCTGTATACACTTGGTAGTTATACTTCTTCCCAAGGATGGGGGATACAATACATGTGCGTAAGTTACGTTTTAACAATCTTGTGGTAATGTAATTACCGGTGTAACTTATATAATCATAGTGAAAGCGTTCGCAAAGTTTTGGAATCATTAACGCTTGTAAATATTATTTTACTCTAAAATAATATTTATGTATTTTCACAAAATAATCATAAACAGTGTTGTGACAAATATATTTATCACGTTAATCTTTGTGGAAATCCCACCTCCGGACATTTAGTAAAATATAGTGCTGGCGAAATTTATGTTTCGAAAATAGGTCCAAAAATAGTTCTAACACTTATTGTGTAAATTCTAAGTGTTAGGTTTTTAGGAAAATTTCGCCAGAGTTTCCTCTGTAACTGGAGGTGGCCACGCTTTCAAGCGTATCATTTTCTTTTAACAAATAATTTCAACAACTTCTTTATTCAATCAAACAATTTCCGACACATCAAACTAGTCGACAAGTATGTAAATTGCATAATCGTATGAACTTGTAATTTTTTTCCGCATCTATAATGTAAATCCCCTTTATATATGTAGATCTTTATATAAAGTAGTTTTAATCTTGTAAAAAACCTCGTGTTTAGAGAAATCCGACTTTACAACTTCTAGTAACAAGTGACAAAGCTAGTCCTTTGTCGGATCTGTTTGTTTCACAAGTGTTTACACACTTGTGGTTTATAAAATCATGTTTATTAGTGTAAGATCTACTTTAAAATACATGGTTTCTTAAATGTGTGGTTCTTCAAAAATACCACTTGCAGATACGTAGATCCGCTAGTTTTAAACACCATTGTACCGGTTAAATCACTTTTACACAAGTAAAATATTTCTACACAAGTTCATGTATCTTGTGTGGTAGAGTTTCGCCTTTTAACCCTTGTGGTAACCAAAAACGAGCTTATGTGAAGATCCATGATCTTACAAAGTCGGGTTAAACGGAGATCCGAGCTACCACATCATAGATCGGGTCTAGATAAACACAAATTCCAAATACTACCACTTTTACACAAGTTATGAGCTATTAACCACCACTTTTATAGTTTTTACTAGACTTTTGATCATCATCTTTCATTTTAACGAGATTCAACCGACATAATTTCTTTTAACCACTTTAGATAAGCTTAAAAACAAGTTTTAAGTGATATACCTCTAGCTCAAGGCTAGGGAAGATCTTTGGCGAAAAAGAGGTGGATAAAAGCTAACGGGAGTGGTCCTTCGCGTTCCGAGTGTACCAAAGCTCCTAATACGCGACCTGTGAAGTGTGTATGATGATGGAATGTAGAGATCAAGATCGAAAATGATGGGTAAGGGGGGTGGGGTGTTCGGCCGAGAGGTAGAGAGCAAGAGGGAGAGAGTTAAATGTGGTGTTAAGTAATGAAAGATTAGTGTGTTATTTATAAACAAATTATGTGTTATTACCCATTGGTCCATGTGTCTCATTGATATTAGACAATAATCCCCAAACAAATCAACCAAGTACTTGTGTGTTCCCCTAGTTATGGGGCCGGTTATGATGGGGGTGGGGGGTTGGTTCGATTTAAACTAGTTAGTTAGGGGGTTTAGTTTAGTTAATTAGGTTAACTAAGTATCTAACTTAGTTGTATGTTACACGTTATGGCGGGTGTTAGGGTAATCAGGGACCCTAACTGGCTCAGAAAAATATAAATAGTGAAAATAGTAATATTTTCATGTTCCGGGTAAAGTCCGGGTGTTCAGTTGGATAGTAATCCGTTAAAGCGTTACAAAAGCTTTAAAGTGTCGTTATTGTTACTTTTAGTGACACAATTTGTTTTCCCGACACTTTAGAAAGTGTCTAGTGTTATTTTCTCATATTCTGGCACTTTACTAGTCAGCTAGAAGCTGGATTAATTATTAAAGTGCTGTGTTTGGTACTTAAAGTACGTTTTAGGCACATCCGAATCAGTGTATCTTATTCCTAGAGACGCGGTACCACAACCCTTATATCCCTACACTCACTACCAGTGTAGCAAAAATATATGAGGCTCTTAACAGGCCTTAGAGGCAGTGTCTGCCTGATGCTGGTTATTTCAGCATGTTCACTGTGTATCCGTTTAGTGCTACTGTGCTTTTTGTGCATCATGTTTGTCACTAAGGTGCCGTATGTAAATAATGTAGTGACAGCATATAAAGTATGATGCAAGTAAGTGCATGTATCAGTATGCAGGTAGCAGTTCATCAGCTAGTTCAATCAAGCACAGTAATTAAGCAGTAATTAATCATTAATTAAGTTGTACGGATACCTGGTTTAGTGCGGGTTGTCACATTCTCCCCCCGTTAAATAAATTTCGTCCCGAAATTTAAGTTCTGCTTGTAGATGCAGAGTTCCTAGGAAATAAGTGGGGGTATTTCTCTTTCATCCGGTCCTCACGTTCCCAGGTAAATTCAGGACCATGTCTGGCATTCCAACGAACTTTGACGAGTTTGACACTGCTCCGGCGGGTCTTGTTAACTTTCCAATCCGTGACCTCAACAGGTTCTTCAACGAAGTGGAGCGTGTCGTCAATATGAATCTCGTCGATAGGAATGGCAACGTCAACTTGAGTTGGACTTTTCTTTAAATTGGATACATGAAATGTATCGTGAACACCATTCAGTTCAGCAGGTATGTCCAACTTGTATGCTACTGTCCCAATTCTTTCCAGAATTTTGAAAGGACCAATGTAGCGCGGATTTAACTTTCCACACTTCCCAAAGCGTGCCACCCCCTTCCAGGGTGGAACTTTCAATAACACCATTTCTCCGACTTGGAAGTCCACATGCTTCCGGTTTGGATCCGCGTAGGCCTTTTGTCTGTGGCGAGCGGCTTCGATGCGTTTAAGTATTTGCGCAATCTTGTCTGTCGTCTCTTGGACGATCTCGGGACCAGCAAGCTGCCTATCACCCGCGTCAGACCAACATAGTGGTGATCGGCACTTGCGTCCGTATAGGGCCTCAAATGGCGCGACACCAATACTGGTGTGGTAGCTGTTGTTGTATGAAAATTCGACCAAAGGTAAGTGTTTATCCCAGCTACCGCCCAAATCCATAACACATGCCCTCAGCATGTCTTCCAAAGTTTGTATCGTTCGCTCGCTCTGGCCATCAGTTTGCGGATGGAACGCAGTGCTCAGATTCAATTGTGAGCCAAAAGATTCTTGGAAGGATTGCCATATTCTTGACACAAACCTTCCGTCTCTATCAGAGATGATCGAGAGAGGTACTCCATGTCGTGCGACAATTTCTCTCATGTAAATTTCCGCAAGTTTACTAGTGCTGTCTTTCTCCTTGATTGGCAGAAAGTGTGCGGACTTTGTTAGGCGGTCAACAATCACCCAAATCATATCATGGCCTCTTGGCGTTCTTGGCAATTTTGTAACAAAATCCATTGAGATTTGTTCCCATTTCCACTTGGGAATCTCAGGTTGTTGCAGAAGTCCCGAAGGCTTCTGGTATTCCGCCTTGACCTTAGCGCATGTTAAACATTTGCTCACGTAAACAGCAACGTCGCCTTTCATCCTAGGCCACCAATAATAATCTTTGAGATCCTGGTACATCTTATCCGATCCAGGGTGGATAGAGTACCGTGACTTGTGCGCTTCGTCGAAAATAACTTCCTTTAATCCACCAAACAGAGGAACCCAAATCCTTTTCTCAAAACATAATGTTCCTTCCTCGTTTGGTACCAAAAGCTTTTCCATTCCACGGAGATATTCTTCCTCAAGGTTTCCCTCCTTGAGAGCTTCCTTCTGTGCAGCACGAATGCGCGAGGAAAGATCGGTTCGTATGATCATTTCCAAAGCTCTAACCCTTATGGGCTTGATTCTTTCTTTACGACTTAGGGCATCGGCGACTACATTCGCCTTCCCTGGATGATATTTTATCTCGCAGTCGTAGTCGTTTAGCAACTCAACCCATCGTTTTTGCCTCATATTCAACTCCTTCTGGTTGAATATATGCTGTAGGCTTTTGTGATCTGTGAAGATTGTGCACTTCGTACCATATAGGTAGTGTCTCCAGATCTTTAGTGCGAAAACCACTGCGCCAAGCTCCAAATCGTGGGTGGTATAGTTCTTTTCGTGTACCTTCAGTTGGCGCGATGCGTAAGCAATAACCTTTTGGCGTTGCATCAACACGCAACCCAATCCTTGACGCGATGCGTCGCAGCATACCACAAAATCGTCGGTACCTTCTGGTAGAGCTAAGATTGGCGCGTTACAAAGCTTATCCTTTAATATCTGAAATGCTTCATCCTGTTTGATTCCCCAATCAAACGTCTTGTCCTTCTGCGTGAGGAGCGTCAAAGGTTGAGCGATTTTCGAGAAATCCTCGATGAACCTTCGATAGTAGCCAGCCAAACCCAAGAATTGCCGAATCTCAGTTGGCGTTGTAGGCGTTTCCCAATTCTTGATTGCCTCGATCTTTGTGGGATCAACATGAATTCCATCCCCATTAACCACATCTCCAAGAAACTGGACTTCACGTAGCCAAAATTCGCACTTGGAGAATTTGGCGTACAGCTGTTCCTTCTTTAGCAGCTCCAATATGGTTCTAAGATGTTGTTCGTGTTCAGCCTTCGTCTTTGAGTAAATCAGGATGTCGTCGATGAATACAATCACGAACTTGTCTAAGTATGGCTTGCAAACCCTATTCATTAGGCCATAAATACCGCAGGTGCGTTCGTCAAACCAAATGGCATAACGAGGAACTCGTAGTGTCCATAACGAGTTCGGAAGGCTGTTTTCGGGATACTTTCCTCCTGTATCCTTAGTTGATGGTATCCAGATCGAAGATCGATCTTTGAATAATAGTTCGAGCCTTGCAGTTGATCAAACAGATCATCGATTCTTGGCAGAGGATACCTGTTCTTGATCGCCAGCTTGTTCAATTCTCTGTAGTTGATGTTTATTTGAAAATCATCATCCTCCTTTTTGATGGGTAACAATGGGATTACCCCAAAAAGGAATTTTTGGTCTGTTATCTTCCTTCTCCATCCGTTACCAACACTTCTCTGTCAATCCTTGCACCCCCGAAAATGTAAGTCGCTATGATGCATTGACTACGGGTGCAGTGCCTGGAATTGAATCGTCGTGAAACTCTACTTGCCTTAGAGGCGGTAATCCAGGCAAGTCTTCTGGGAAGACTTCTGGATACTCCCTTACGACAGGGATGTCTTCGATTCTTGGCTCAGCAGCCTTTTTATCCACGATGTGTGCTAGAAAAGCAACACATCCTTTCTGTAAACACTTCCTTGCTTTCAAGCAGCTGATAAATCTTAGCGGTGTGTCACGCTTCCCTCCGTGAACCACAATTGTCTCACCATCATCGGTTGGGATACGAACAACTTTCTCGTGACATACTATCTCAGCCTTGTTTCCGGATAACCAATCCATTCCTACCACCACGTCGAAGCTTCCCATTTGGACTGGTAGTAGATCCAAAGTAAACTCACGTTCTCCCAATTCTATCACACAACCTCTGATAACTTCGTTGGCTTCAACTAACTTTCCATTAGCTAACTTGATTGAGTAGGGATTATCTAACTTACTAGCGGTTAAACCAAGTATATTCTTAAATTCTAATGACACGAAGCTATATTCGGCACCAACATCAAACAAAAATAGATGCAAAAGTTTTGGTTGTTAGAGAACGTACCAGAAATCACACCTGGATCCTGGCATGCCTCACAAGCTCTGATGTTGGATTTTCTCTCACGGTCTTGTTTCAACTTCAGGCATTCCCTCTTAAAATGTCCAACTTCCTTACAATGGAAGCATCCTATCATTTGGCCATTTCCTTTCCCATTTCCACCTAGAGCGTTGTTACTGTTTTCTCCTTGTATGGAACTCTTCATCCCACAACCTTCCTTGTTGTGTCCTTTCCTCCCGTACCAAGGCTTCTGACATCCACCATCACGGTGACACTTGCACTCAGCACATCTTGGTTTGGTTTCTAAGTAAATCTTATCACTGGCCTGTTTGTTAGGGCAATCTTTCTTGAAATGCCCTTTGTCCCCGCAGTCAAAGCAACCTCGAATAGATCTTTGTTCATCGTTGTTCATTTGGGTATCTTCGGTAAGCTTCCTTTTGTTCTTTCCAGACGACTCTACCTGAGTTTTCTTGTCAGGGTTTGCAAGTTTTTCTAGTCTATTTGCTTCCGTAACGAGTGCCAAACCCATCTTACTTGCAACAATGGTTGTTGGTGGCGTAGATGCTGTCATCAAGCTCAAGACTTGAGGCGCCAGTTCCCAAATGAATTGTTCCAATTTCTTTAGTTCTGGTTTTACCAGGTATGGAACAATTTGTGACAGATCATGGAGTCGTTGCACGTACTCCAACACCTTCGGACCTTCCATCATTAGGCTCCGAAATTCATCTTCCCACTTCTGGGTTTCCGTGTGGGGGCAATACTTCTTATGCATCATTCCTTTCAACTCATCCCAAGTTAACGCGTATGCTGTAGTTAGGCCCATTATTCGAACCTGAAGATTCCACCATAATCGAGCTCCATCTTGAAACAACTCAGAAACGTATGGGACCTGTTGTTCTGGCGTACAGCCACTCATTCGAAAGATGGATTCCATACTTTCAATCCATTTTACAAAAGTTATGGCACCCCCAGTGCCGTCGAACTTCGGAGGCTTGTAGTTGAGGAAGTGCCAGTAGGAACAACCGTTATTTTCTGAGGTACCTTTGATTGGTTCGGAGCGTAGGGCCTCGTGCTGTGCTATAGCTGCAGCAATTATCTCTTTAAGTTCTGCCTCAGAGGTGGGCATGCGCATTTTGCGTCTTGGCGGCATCTTCTAAAAGATGTTTCACATAGGTTAGGTCATAGCAAGTGAAGTGTACGTATGCATTCAACAATACCAACACATAACATCTCATGTTATCAACAAGTCAATCACATAACCTCTTATGTTATAGGACATAAACAATTGATTGAACATCGCATGTGATGAGAATACTGCGATTGTATTGCCACAATTCGAGACCACAATGTAAAGCTTACAAGTACACCACTATATCATACTACATCAATGACTTAGTAGGGGACGACCCTAGACAAGTCGTGCGATCGCTGGACACGTTCAGGAGTCTCTGGTTCGTCCATTCAAATTTCAGGACTCCACGTCAAGTTTCTGAATTTCTGTTCTAAAACAACATTTCTTCTCAATCGTTTCCTTGAGCTCGTCCCAGCTCAGTGTATAAGCAGCGTCTGTGCCAAGGGTCTGAACCTGGAGGTTCCATTAAGAGAGTGTGCCATCTAGAAATATCCCTGAGATGTAGGTAACACTCTGTTGGGGCGAACAGTTACTCATTCTTAGAGTGGAGTCGGTCTTTTCGGACCAACGAACAATGCAACGGTGCCTCCGGTTCCAACAAAGTTCAAAGGCTTGCAGTTCAGGAACTGTTTATAGGTGCAGCCAGTTGGAGGGTTATCTCCAGTAATGCCATCATTGTACGTAGAGTGGAGGGCTTCATGTCGTGCATTTATCTGTGAGATGCGTTCTTGCAGCTCGTCTTCTGTCCTCAGTAACGTACCGGTGCTTGTGTCACGTCTGGGTGACATTCCCTTTTTGTCGAAATAGTGTGAAGCGGGTTGGACAATGTTTCAATTGTCTATGGGGTATATATAGCAACGTAAGCCATCATGTAATCACCCCATTTCACACGCAAATATACTCACTGTATAAGTGGGGAAATAAATTCCTGAGCCTTCACATAGGCTTGTCAATTTGGCTTGTTGCTTGTAATAGAATGAACTCGAGGCTACATCGCCTAGGTCATTTTGTGTTTAAGTTATTTCCTGCTGCATTGGTTATCATCAGCTTGACCTGCAGAGTCCACCAGGATTCCTGTGCACCACAAATCGTTATTACGTGGGCCCCCGTAATGATAAATTGTCTTGCACAGTTACCCCAAATTTTCTCTCATCCAAGCAGATGATCAATCAAGGAGCAACAGCCGGTGCATTGGCATGAACAGGGTCATACACCAATGCGGGGTCAGGAGCAATGCCTGGCTCAGGGGCCACGGCTAGCTCCGAATCAAAAACTCCATCTCAAAATCAGCTGGATCAACAATCACAGGGGTTACAGGATCCCCCAAGAGCTGGTCTAAGTGCATGAACTCAATGTCATGGTCTGGATCAACACCAGGCGGAAAAACAGAATTGTCCTCAAAATCGCGATCAAACTCAAAGCTGTGTGTGGGATCCGGTGCAGCTGATGATGCCATATCAGGGTCGGCGTCGTGTAAGTGGTGCTGCATTCCCTGTATGTGCGAAGACGCGGATGTCAGAGACTCAAATGAGTCTGGGATAGGGGAATGAGTTTCCCCTACAGGAGCGTCCGCATGCAGTAGTCTAATGCTAGCAGCGAGAGGGCCTTGCCCTCAAGTGGGTCCTCCTCTTAATAGTTCGACATCGTCTTCAGAGGCAATGTCGGGGGCATATCAACAACGAGATAAGCGGCAAGGGGCACAGGAGCAGGGATCACCTGCCAGTGGCAAATTCCCAACAAGATGGCCATCAGTAGGCTCTGCTACGACTTCAGGCAGTGCACAAAGGGCTGAAAGTCGTCATTGTCTGTGCCGGTAGTATCAGAAATGTACACCTCGTGCTTCGTTGAACTATGTCGTCTGATACTATGGTCATGGGGTTCGTAGTGCCCATCTTTCTAGTACTTGATGAAAGCATAACGTTTGTAACACAAACACATATACGTATAATAATCAATCATATAATCAGTTAATCACATAGTCACCAAGTAGCGTATCACATAATTCTCCTAGTCTTACTAGCCAATTCCATCCAGTCTACAAGACTGCTCTATCCTTCACTTAAACCAAACCTCGATCCTCCAGATCGATCCTATAACAAACCAACGTGCTCGACTACCTTGATCACCTCGATCCTCCAGACCGAGCCTATAATAAACAAACGTGCTCAACTACCTTGATCACCTCGATCCTCCAGATCGAGCCTATAATTAATAAAATGTGCTCAACATTTGTTTGTAAAAAGTTTTGGATCTAGACTTAAGTGGTATGCAGAAAAATGTTTTCGTGAGAGCCCTGGTGATCATAGTCTAGACTCGAGAAAGAATCCTAGTTCGCTATGATCAGAGCTCTGATACCAAGCTGTCACACCCTGGCTTTGCGGAAGCGTGGTTAATTTTGGTGTGACTTCTTAATACCATAGCTTAACCATAACAAGCTATATGAATTAAAAACATGCAAGATCATCCATTAAGTTTTGAAAACCAAATACAATACCATTGTTTTAACCAACAACCATAACCTTGTTCAACAACATTACAAACTGAAACATAACATAAACATGGTTTAAGGACTGTGTCTTGTCCAGGAAAGAGACACATCCCCTAAACCCCGGATGACCTCGGAAACTAGTGTAGCGGAAAACATGCCATACCGTGCCAGATCTCGTTAATTTCCTGAAATACATGTGAGTTGAAAAATCAACAATAATGTTGAGCGAGTTCATGTGTAAGTGAGTATGTAAAACACTTGTGAGTATAAAAATAGTTGTGGTATGTAGCAGTGTAAGAGGACTTGTGATCACCAATGGTTTGCAAGGCCACTGACATATGTGAAGTGCAAATAGGGAGACTCAAACCTAGCAGATTTCGCCACGGCAAAGTATGTGGACAAAGTCACCCCACGGTCCGTTTCTAGTTTGGCCGGGGGCTGGGCTCGCTACACCCAGATAGATCTACCGCTCCTGTCCCTCGGTCCCTCCATGAGGACTAATGGCCCCATGTTGTTCCTATCCACTCACATGATCGTATAACACCTCCTTACGTTAAACATACCGTTGTAAAGTACTCGTAAATCATAGTAACATGTATTTCACCCCCGCAGTTAAGTAAACTGAAAACAGTTAGAGAAAAGGGGGACATGAACTCACAGTGAATGCGCGTCTCTACCAAGTGTCTCCAATACAGTAAGCTGTGCAACGACCTACAAGTGCTAATTCTATTAGACGGACGGCCGTGCTTTAGCTTTGTAGTTTATGTCTTTGGGAAATAGTTAGACAACTATTTCGTGTTTATGTTCTGTATACACTTGGTAGTTATACTTCTTCCCAAGGATGGGGGATACAATACATGTGCGTAAGTTACGTTTTAACAATCTTGTGGTAATGTAATTACCGGTGTAACTTATATAATCATAGTGAAAGCGTTCGCAAAGTTTTGGAATCATTAACGCTTGTAAATATTATTTTACTCTAAAATAATATTTATGTATTTTCACAAAATAATCATAAACAGTGTTGTGACAAATATATTTATCACGTTAATCTTTGTGGAAATCCCACCTCCGGACATTTAGTAAAATATAGTGCTGGCGAAATTTATGTTTCGAAAATAGGTCCAAAAATAGTTCTAACACTTATTGTGTAAATTCTAAGTGTTAGGTTTTTAGGAAAATTTCGCCAGAGTTTCCTCTGTAACTGGAGGTGGCCACGCTTTCAAGCGTATCATTTTCTTTTAACAAATAATTTCAACAACTTCTTTATTCAATCAAACAATTTCCGACACATCAAACTAGTCGACAAGTATGTAAATTGCATAATCGTATGAACTTGTAATTTTTTTCCGCATCTATAATGTAAATCCCCTTTATATATGTAGATCTTTATATAAAGTAGTTTTAATCTTGTAAAAAACCTCGTGTTTAGAGAAATCCGACTTTACAACTTCTAGTAACAAGTGACAAAGCTAGTCCTTTGTCGGATCTGTTTGTTTCACAAGTGTTTACACACTTGTGGTTTATAAAATCATGTTTATTAGTGTAAGATCTACTTTAAAATACATGGTTTCTTAAATGTGTGGTTCTTCAAAAATACCACTTGCAGATACGTAGATCCGCTAGTTTTAAACACCATTGTACCGGTTAAATCACTTTTACACAAGTAAAATATTTCTACACAAGTTCATGTATCTTGTGTGGTAGAGTTTCGCCTTTTAACCCTTGTGGTAACCAAAAACGAGCTTATGTGAAGATCCATGATCTTACAAAGTCGGGTTAAACGGAGATCCGAGCTACCACATCATAGATCGGGTCTAGATAAACACAAATTCCAAATACTACCACTTTTACACAAGTTATGAGCTATTAACCACCACTTTTATAGTTTTTACTAGACTTTTGATCATCATCTTTCATTTTAACGAGATTCAACCGACATAATTTCTTTTAACCACTTTAGATAAGCTTAAAAACAAGTTTTAAGTGATATACCTCTAGCTCAAGGCTAGGGAAGATCTTTGGCGAAAAAGAGGTGGATAAAAGCTAACGGGAGTGGTCCTTCGCGTTCCGAGTGTACCAAAGCTCCTAATACGCGACTTGTGAAGTGTGTATGATGATGGAATGTAGAGATCAAGATCGAAAATGATGGGTAAGGGGGGTGGGGTGTTCGGCCGAGAGGTAGAGAGCAAGAGGGAGAGAGTTAAATGTGGTGTTAAGTAATGAAAGATTAGTGTGTTATTTATAAACAAATTATGTGTTATTACCCAATGGTCCATGTGTCTCATTGATATTAGACAATAATCCCCAAACAAATCAACCAAGTACTTGTGTGTTCCCCTAGTTATGGGGCCGGTTATGATGGGGGTGGGGGGTTGGTTCGATTTAAACTAGTTAGTTAGGGGGTTTAGTTTAGTTAATTAGGTTAACTAAGTATCTAACTTAGTTGTATGTTACACGTTATGGCGGGTGTTAGGGTAATCAGGGACCCTAACTGGCTCAGAAAAATACAAATAGTGAAAATAGTAATATTTTCATGTTCCGGGTAAAGTCCGGGTGTTCAGTTGGATAGTAATCCGTTAAAGCGTTACAAAAGCTTTAAAGTGTCGTTATTGTTACTTTTAGTGACACAATTTGTTTTCCCGACACTTTAGAAAGTGTCTAGTGTTATTTTCTCATATTCTGGCACTTTACTAGTCAGCTAGAAGCTGGATTAATTATTAAAGTGCTGTGTTTGGTACTTAAAGTACGTTTTAGGCACATCCGAATCAGTGTATCTTATTCCTAGAGACGCGGTACCACAACCCTTATATCCCTACACTCACTACCAGTGTAGCAAAAATATATGAGGCTCTTAACAGGCCTTAGAGGCAGTGTCTGCCTGATGCTGGTTATTTCAGCATGTTCACTGTGTATCCGTTTAGTGCTACTGTGCTTTTTGTGCATCATGTTTGTCACTAAGGTGCCGTATGTAAATAATGTAGTGACAGCATATAAAGTATGATGCAAGTAAGTGCATGTATCAGTATGCAGGTAGCAGTTCATCAGCTAGTTCAATCAAGCACAGTAATTAAGCAGTAATTAATCATTAATTAAGTTGTACGGATACCTGGTTTAGTGCGGGTTGTCACAATTGATGCTGAGGAACTTGAGTTGATGGATGTAAAGTGGTGTTTAGCCAGTGCTGTTCGAAGGGCAGAAAAGTTTCAACAAATCACCGGAAGAGATGAATTTGGTGAGATGTCTAAATCTCCGATAGGGTTTGACAAATCAAAGGTTACTTGTTTTCGTTGTCGAGAAAAAGGTCATTTTAAGCGTGTGTGCAAAAACAAAGAAGCAAATGGAAGACAAGATCAAACTGGAAAAAACAATTATTATCAAAAATCAATTTTTCATTAGATTACTCAACAACCACAAACTGCACATGCACGTGCCATTGAAGAAAAAAGAGAAAAGAGCTTGTTATGGTATAATTGACCAAGATGATGAAAAGGTTGCAGAGGGATTTAGCTGGGATAAATACATCCCACCCGGGCCAGGTCTTGTTGCCAGAATTCTGGAAGAAGAAAAAGTCAAATCCAGTTCGAAGAGAATACCGATTTTTCCAGATTTAGGAAGTGATATTGATACCGATGATGAAGAAGAATATCTTAATAAAGGTAGAAAAGGTCTAGATCCTGATAGTTTTAATTTGTTTTTTGCAGATAAAGTTGAGATGCTGAATGAGAAGAAGATTGCCAGATTGAAGAGAGAACTTGAAGTAAGAAGAATAGCTGATGAAAAGGCAAAGATGGAAGCTGAAGAAGCAAATGTTGAACCAATAATTGAGAATGTGATAGAAAAAATCGTTGAAGTGGAGAAAGTGGTAGAGAAAATTGTTAAGGTCGAAAAAATAGTCGAAGTTGAAAAACTCATCGAAGTTGAGAAAATCGTCGAGGTAGAAAAAATTGTTGAAGTTGAGAAGATTGTCGAGGTTGAAAAGATAGTTGAGGTCATTGAACCTTGTCTGAAATGTTTGGAATCTTGCAAAGATTGTGATGAGAAGGATAAGAAGATCGTTGAAATAGAAAAGATGAAAGAAAATTTATTGTCTGATGTGAAGTGTGTGAAGGAATCTTATGACGTGCTGAACAGAACAGTTGATAGTCTGAAAAAGACAAATTCAGAAGTTGATGCTGCTATGACAATGATGAGTTCCACTTTAATGACAAAGCAGAAAGTCATCAATGAATATATTGAAGACTGTGCAAAGCTAAAGCAAGATTTGGAACTTGAAAAGATTGAGAGTGAAAGAATCAAACGTTTGTTGTTGAGTTATACAACATGTGATTATTTGATTGATCGAGTTTATCCTACTGTTGCAGGTCTTGAAGCATTTCAAGATAAAAAGACAGAAGATACGGATACTGGTAAGAAACAAAGTGTCAAGTATAACAAGTGTCTGCCCCCGATTTGGAATAGTTATTCTCCCAGAAAGCCAAATGAGGAACGTTTAAATAAGGCTCTCAACATAAAGTTAAAGTCTGAAACCATTGATGAGTTACCAGACAATATTGATGTCACATTCACAGCGTCTGACACTGATCATGAGTCTTAATTATTAAAGAAAGTGGTCGATCAGGTGTTGGATATGGATGAAGAGTCAAAGTCGGAGTCTAAATTTGAAAGTTCGAGTTTATCAGACAAGGGTCTGAGTTCACCGGTTAAACGGGTTTACAATAAAGAATTCCTGTTATCAAAATCTAATTTGAATGACGAACCAATCAAAGTGGCATATACTTCGAATGATTTAGACAAATTATATTCTGATGAGGAATTTCCAATAAGAAGTGTTAAATATGAAATGATCAAACAGGTTTTCAAATTGACAGAAATTAATATTTCTGAAATAAAAGATATAAATCTTCATGAAAAAAAATACACTTCAAGAGTTCAACAGGGATTGAACAAGAAAAAAGGTTACAGTTCTGGTTCTGGTTTTCTCGATCGGACGGCTGGTCGCCTAGTCGACCAGTCACCTTTTTCGAGTGTTCGGTGCGACGAGTTTCGCCGTTTCGATTGCAATTGCAAGCGTTTCGATGCGATAGAATTTCCTAGTCAAATTACTTTTAATCCCAACTACTATATCAACATACAATCATCCTTATTTCGTATTCGTTTAGCGTTTGCGATTCGGTTGCGATTGAGTTCGATTGCGTTTCGATTGATTACCACACACAACATAAATAAGCATGCACAAGTAACACATAAGGCACACACACACGTATAACAATAACCAAAATGTGTGTTGCGAGTGCAATTGCGATAGCAATAAAGCGATTATTCATGCGATAAATAACAATTACTATACGATTATTAATAGATACTCCACATAATACAACTAAAGCGATAAAGAAATAAGCTAAATACAAGTCAAACAAGTCAAAACAGGAATTGAGCAAGGAGAGACAGATCGCAATTAGCAATCTTTTCTTCCTTTGACTTCCATCTTGACTTTAACTTTAACTTCCGAAACACGGGGTGTTACAGCAAAGGTGATTCGGTTTGTTCTTCGTTTTTCTTATTTTTTTGGTTTATCTTGAATCATCTTGTGTTTGGTTTCCGCACTCTCACAAGATTAGGTTTGATATCATTGAAAGATCCGTTTTACGGGACTTACAAATGTCTTTTTCACCTTTTACTAGTGAAGGGCACGTAAGGTATCGTATCCACGGGGAATCTGTGAAAGTATGAAAGCTAGTTGTTTATGACTAATATCTAAATTAAAACCTAATTGCTTTTTGCAGTTTGTGAGTTGTGAGATTAATTCTGAAAACGAATGTGAAATTGTAGTTGTAAAGAATAATGAGAGAAAGGACCAATATCCGGGTTTTCAGGTTATGCAGAAAATTAGATTACTTAGTTATCACTATTTGGAAATCACATAAACATGATTTGATAAAAACTTATTTTGATAAATAATTAACGGACAATATATTTTATTACAATGATCCACGATCGAAACCGAAAGATTGATGCAAATGAATAGTAATCCAGTTAAATACCAATTTCAGATTCCATAAACATTAACATATACAATGATTAAAGGTTTAAAACAATGACAACCTAGAATTTAATCCCGATTGTTGATGAACAAACCCAATAATTGATGAACAAGAATGATTACGATAATCAAATATTGTTTAATCGAAACAAAAACAATAGGAACGACTAACCGATGGTTTAACCGAATCCTAATCCAAAACAATCGTAACAATAAGTAAACCAATGTTTAAACACAAACCTTATTCCCGGAGACGATCACGGGACGACTAGCTGCTCATGACGCTTGTACGATCTTCAATAGCTTGGTAGAAAGTCGAATTCATGATCGAATCGGTATGTGATGATGATTAATGATGAATGATGATGCTATGAGAGCTCAAAAAATAGGTGTAATGGCTGCCAAAAAATCGATAATGAAGGAGTGTGATATTGATGATGTTAAGTCGTGATGCGTTTGAGCTCCAAATTTTGTAAAATGGCTCCTGATCTTCGTGAGTAATGGAGAGCCCAAAACTCAGAATTTATTTGTTGGGGGTGCGGATGAGGTGTTCAACCATATTTTCAAGGGGTGCGGTCGGGTTTTTTGCCTAAAATATACACTAAATTTTTTTTTCAAGGGGTGCGGCCGCCCACCCTGACCACTATGTAGGTCTGCCGCCCCTCTATCCTTTGCTGCCAATAATTCGTGAGTCAAGCCCAAAAATTGTTCGTGAGTGATTCAAGCACAAAAATTATAAATTATGGCTGCCTATATTTCGTGATAATGGAGAGGTAGTTTTTATTTAGGAGCTAATAATTATAATATATGGCTGCCAATTCCCATATTGTTGCTGCCAAACAAATCGATTCCCCCAAAAAGTCGTCCACGAAGTAGCTAGTGTTTTATTTTAATTAAATCCACCAAGCATTCACAACACGTGCAGCTTTCATGTTCCCACTGTCACCTACGGTTTCAAAACCGTAGGTTACGGTTTCGCATACCTCATAAACCCTTGTCAACCGTAGGCCCCAACAACAAATTGTAAACCTCATATTAAATTTGTTGTTTCTTTTTGTCATGCATGTGATAAAAACCGTAATTTACGGTCGTAATTCCGTAGGCCTGTTAAAAATATAGTATTCATCCAGTATAAATGTGCCTTCTTTGTATTTCCTTTTATTTATTTTTAATCATTTTATTTATCTTTGATTGTGAGGTTTGGGCTATGGAGTTTGGGTTGTTGGCTTTGGGTTTATTTTCATGATGGTTCGTTGGCTAGGGCTTATAGCCGTTATGTTCAGATGGGCTGATATCTTGGGCTCCTGTGTTGTCGCTTAGGGTTTGCCAGGATAAAAAGGAGGCTTGGTCCCTTGGCTTATTCATTCGAGCATTTCATTCTCTTGTTCGTCATTTCATTGTTCTCTGCTGAGTTTCCCTATCCTCACAAGTACATTCGTGAGTCTAGGGTTTTATCTTCACTCGTACAAGATCATCCGGCTGGAGATCTTCTTTGTTCTTTTGTTTGATTGTTAATCTGTGATGACAGATTTGCTTTGTCTTTGTATTTGATTCTATACTTCATAATAAAAGTGTTTGATTCTTGAGTTCTGACATGGTATCAGAGCCCCAAGGTTGAATTGGGCTCTGGTTCTTCATCCGCTGTGGGTCAAAGTTCTGACTGACCTTCTCTTGTCCGACCTAGGGTTTCTTCCTTTTACGGCATCCTGTGTTCTGGTCCCTGTTTCCGGAGTATTTCTGCTCAGTGGAGACGGTGTAGATCTGGAAGTGTGAAACCCTAAATTCTAGGGTTTGGGGTTTTTTGTTTCGTTTCTGGTTTCCGGTGACGGCGCTGCTGTGGAAACCCTAATTTGAGGTGTTTGCTTTTGTTGGAAGAGAAGATCCTCGTTGGTCCCGTTAGGGCAAACCAATAGGAATTGTTTCCGGTTTTCTGACTTGTGTCCTGTAACCCTAAGTGAAGGTTACAGACCTGGTCCACTTCTGCTGGCACCCACTGTGAGACCGTTCCTTCCTTCTCTCTTTATTTTTCTGTTTTGCATCACTGTGTCTTGAGTCTAGGCATTTTTTATACCGGGTTTTAGGCAAGACCGGTTTGAATATTAGGACACAGAGAGGGTTCACTCTGTTGCATTTGTGTCTGGTTTGGTCTGTTGTGTTGTGGCTCCCTGGTCATTGTCTGCAGAGGCACCTTGAGTGACGAACCTCTGATCGGACCTCTGACCAGGCTTCGCCGATGGCTGTTTGGTTCTCTATCTATTTGGTTGTTTTTTTATTTGTTTGCTTGATTGTTCTGTTCTGAGTTTGTTTTTTACTGCTCTATTCTGTGTTTTCTTATCTTGCTATTATGACTGATAAAACTGAATCTGCTGTGACTTTGGTTAGTAAGTTAGATGCTAGTGACCCATTATATCTTCATGCTAGTGACTCTAGTGGGCTCACAATAGTTAGCATAAAACCAAAAGGGACTGAGAATTATGTGGTCTGGTCTAATGCTATGAAACTTGCTCTAATGGCTAAAAATAAATTAGGCTTCATTGATGGAACTTGTAGTAAATCTAAAGACAATGATGTTCTTGCTAGTCAGTGGGATTGATGTAATTCTATTGTGCTTACCTGGATTCTGAACTCTGTTTCTGATGAATTATATGTTGGTCAAGTCTATTATAAACTTGCCTCAGAAGTGTGGGATGATTTAAAAGATACCTATGATAAACTTGATGGGTCGGTTGTGTTTAGCTTATATAAAAAAATCAACTCTGTTAGTCAAAATGACTCTAGTGTGTCTGAGTATTATCATAAAATCAACACTATCTGGAAACAGTTTGATGCTATGCTTCAACTGCCCTCTTGCACCTACAATGCTTGTTTAAAATGGATCCAAATATGTTTGATAGTAGATGTACCATTAGTGTGTTCAAAGGTGGTCGGTTGTGATGTTTTTAAATCTAGTGTGTTATATACACTATAACACATCATGAAGAACCTAATATTATGTTTGATAGTAGCTGTACCATTAGTGTGTTCAAAAGTAACCAACTATGATGTTTTTACTTCTGGTGTGTTATATACTCTATAACACATCATGAAGAACCTAATATTTATAAAACACAATCTCAAGAAAAAATACAAAAAAAAAACATGTCATTGTGAATCATAAACTGATATAACACATCGTGATGAAACCAATAATTGACAAAACACAACATCAATAATTATAAAGACACGTCCTTAAAACATAAACTACATGTTACTAATAAAACACAACGTGAAGAAATTGTTCATGAATGATCATATGACGTGTTGTGTGTGACTAATAAAACACAACGTGAAGAAATTATTCATGAATTGATCTTCGTAATTTAAAGTAATTGCAGGTCTTGAATTGATATGATATATCTTGTTTCCTTAAAAAAAATTGTTTATGATATAAATCTTCCATAAATAAAATAATTATTCAATTACCTTTATGCCCTTTAATAAAAAAAAACCCTATATGCCACATGTCACAATGAGATCGCTTCCTACACTTTGTAGGAAAAGTAGACTTTGTAGCCAACTCCTACCCTATATATACATACTAGTGTATTTCATCATCAAATCCTGACCATTGATTTACACACGTGTATGGTCAGGATTTGTTCACTCAGTTCGCAAATACACTAGTGTTCACTCAAGAACTCACCCTATATATATATATATATATATATGGTCAGGATTTAGAGAAAATGGTGAAAAGTGTGAGAACGGTTAGAACGGTTATGGATCGTCAGATTAAAACAATCTATGTACTAGATGATGCGGTGGCGTTTTCGTAAATAACATCACTTTTATTACTCTGGCGCACTTCATTAAGGGTAAAAAAGTCTTTTTTACTTCTCTACACAAAACGCCATATAACGAAATAAAACGCCATTAAAATTACTGCCTTAACCCTACAATAGCACACACCATCCTAAATCTAAAAACGCCATTAGATATAAAATGCTAAACTTAATGTCGATAGGGAAGACGTGATTGTTGAGTTCAAGCGTACAATCACATAGAACAGAATTGACAGCGATGGTTCTTCCGGTGGCAACTTCAACATCGAATGTCGAGGGGAGATGGGCGAGCTTACGATTAAGGAGCTTTTCGAATTCAAACGATACAAAACAGGTATCCGCTCTAGTATCAAATATTCACGAAGCATATATACCATTCACAAGGAACGTACCATTGACCACATTGTTGTCTGCTTGAGCCTGGCGGGCGTTGATGTTGAAAGCACGTCCGCGGGCTGCTGGTTGTTGCTGCTGCTGCTACTGTTGTTGTGGCTGCTGCTGGGGCTCCTGTTTCACTACTCTGTTGGGGCACCTGTTTGCAAAGTGGTTAGGATCACCACATGCAAAGCAAGCTCGAGCGTGAGCCGCGGGTGCAGGAGCTGCTTGATGGCCTTGGGGAGCAGGAAGTAGAGCTTGTGGTGCAGGAGCTTGACCTTGAGCTGGAGCTGGAATTTGGCGTGGACCAGTACGACAATTAGCGGTGAAGTGGTCGTACATGTTGCAGTGCACGCATTATCTGCAAGCGATTCCCACTGGATGGTGATAGGTAAAAGTAGGGCAAGCCGGGTGTGGTCTAGTGTATGCACACTTGGCAGGCGGTGCATTGACCACATGTGCTGCTACTTGCCGATGTTGAGATTGCGGTTGGGCAGGTACAGCTTGTAGAGGAGCGGCAGCTGTGACAGCGCAATTCTTGCTACTGTTGATATTGTTGTTCTTCCTCTTGCGACGTGAGAGCTTCGAAGATTGCGGCACGGCAGTGGATTCAGCGGTGGGAGCAGCGGTGACTTGATGCAAATTCTTGGAGGCTTTGTCGAAATAACCAGCCTTGACTCGCTTATCGTTGATCTCAGCGGCGAGCAGATAGGTTTCCTCAATTGTTATCATCTTTTCAGCCTGAACAAAGTCTGCAACACAATCCGGAAGAGCACGGATATACTTCTTGATTTTAATATTAGGGGTGGCAACTTGACCGGGACAGATAATACTCAACTGCTTGAAGCGAGCAGTTAAACCAGCGTTATCTTCGCCATCCTGCTTAATGTGCCAGAATTCATCCTCAAGCTTTTGGAGTTCATGGGGAGGGCAGAACTCTTGCATCATGATGTTCTTCAACTCGTCCCACGATAATCCGAAAGCTACGTCGTTTCCTCGTTTGTTGTAACACCCTTAAATTTTCACTTGATTTTAGTAATAGATTATACCGTTTCAATTAAAACATTGTTTAAGTGACATAACTTTCACCAAAGAAGTCCATACATAGCATCAACCTTAGTCAACTAACAACTAGGTTTAAAACGTTTCAAAAGTTGTTTAGAAATTTATTTACAACCCATACACAAAGTCTATCAAAGATTCAAATCATTGCGGAAGCTTCAAAATGAGTGTTCGGTTCTTTGACATTAGCTTGATCGCCATCCGGATAGTTCCCACTTTTACCTAAGGTCAAAACAACCCAAAATGTTAGTTTTGACCATGAATTGGATCATACAAACAAGTTCTAGCATCAAAACATGAAAAACAAAATAAATTTTTGAAAGTTAACCTGCCGCGTGTCGCGGCAGGTTTCGATCATTCTGTCGCGTGGCGCGGAGGGTACGGTTTTCTAGCAGGTGCAGGTTTTTGACCTGCAATTGCTGCCAGTTCCGGAAATCCTGATTTTTTACTTAAACAGCCATAACTTTCCGCTCGGTTGTCCGTTTTAAGTGATTCTTTTTGCTATACATCTGTAAATTCATTACCGACATAACTAATAAAATTTTGTTACCAAAAATTTAACTTACGGACCAAACCACTAAATGTCGCTATGCATTTATTCGACCCATTATAACTCTACTTGTTTTACTACCATTTGTCTAGTAACCTAAGGCACTTGTTACCCAACTTCCGGGCTTATAATCACCGGCACTTCATTACCAACACTATGGCTTCGTGCTCTTATGATCATTTTCGCCGTCTCTATCTACTTACAATATTATTACTACCATGTATCATTATTTGACCCGTTTGGTTCATCTACGGAAATTCTCCATTTTGATGACTACCAAACGACTACAACTAAATTCTTAACCTACGAATTAAGTAACGAACAAAGTCGCTACGATCAACACAACTTTTAATCCACAACGCATAGTTTAACAATAATTCATCAAATGTAACGGGTCAAGTTACATACCTTAGTGCACGCCCTTCAATCGTAAATCACCACCGGCTTGTCCACTTGACAATCCGGTATCCTTCCCTATAGAGTTCATTCATGATATATTTAGAACTCTCTTTTAAATCATAATTCGCATAATACACTGAAATACTATCATTATGCGTTTAAACGTGAAATTTCAGTTTTAAGCCTTCTTAGAGGCATTTCAACAAACACTTCAAGGGCAGATTTTTATATGATTAAACATCAAATCTCTAGTTTATCTCTTAGCCCTAATTTCACATAATTCAACCTTTTACATGGTTATTAACTTCTAAATTTCTGAAATTACTTCAAGATTGTCAAATTACACTAGATCAACAATCCATAACCTAGTGTTCATCAAATTTCACATAACCCACTAATCACCTACAATGGTGTTCATAGGTTTAGCTAAAATTTCATATGATTTCAACTTGTATTTGTCTAGGGTTTGTCCCTAGACACTATAGTTGTTCCTAAATCATCATAACACACATGCAACCATAATTTCAGATTTTTCCCAAATCATGAGAATTTCAAGTTGAGAGATTTATCAAAATATTACATACCTTGTAATCCCCTTGTGATGAGGATCAGTAATCTATGTTTGGATTTTGATTTGGAATAGAATTTGGCCTTCAATTTATTGATTTTGTGGAGGTTTGGAGTTTGAGAATGGGGTGTTGCCCGCTGCTTCTCCTTGATCGGCCAGACACCTCAATTTTGGGGTGTTTGGTTTATTTTTATTTGTTTTATTTAATTTAGTTTCAATTTTTACAACTAAGGCCCCTCTACTTTGTTCAACATATAGTTTAGTAGCTTTTAACCTTATTATAAGCTATTTCTAGACTTGTAACTAACTAGGTTAAAAATTTCTAGTGAGTAAATTCTCGTTTATTTATACTTTATAATTCTAATATAAAGTTTTATATTTTTCTGGGTGTTACAAGTCCACCCCCCTTAAAAAAGGTTTCGTCCCCGAAACCGAAGTACGTACCAAATAATGTAGGGTAGAGTTGTCGCATCTCTTCCTCGGACTCCCACGTAGTGTCCGAGCCTTTTCTATGCTCCCATTTGATTTTGACTTGGTCGATTTGTCTATTTCGTAAGTGTTTGACCTTTCGATCTAAAATCTCCACCAGTCTCACAGCATAATTCAGACTATTATCCACTTCGATATCATCGTAATGGATATAAGCTGTTTCATCCGCTAGGCACTTTCGTAATTGTGACACATGAAACGTGCTATGAATTCCACTTAGTTCCTCCGGTAGCTCAAGGCGGTAAGCTACCTTGCCGACCCTTTCGATGATTTTAAATGGCCCAATAAACCTCGGGCTTAGCTTCCCCCTTTTTCTGAATCTAATAACGCCCTTCCATGGGGAAACTTTTAGCATAACCATGTCGCCAACCTGGAATTCGATTGGCCTATTCCTTTTATCAGCGTACGCCTTTTGCCTGTCTTGAGCCGCCTTCAAATGTGCCCGAACCACATCGATCTTTTCATTAGTGGCTTGTACTATATCTTGGTGGGCAAGTTCACGTGGACCCACTTCACCCTAACATACCGGGGTTCGGCACTTTCTACCATAGAGCATTTCGTACGGTGCCATCTTAATACTAGATTGATAGCTATTATTATACGAAAATTCGACTAACGGTAGGTGAACATCCCAACTTCCTCCAAAGTCGATTATACACGCCCGTAGCATGTCCTCTAGTGTTTGTATTGTTCTTTCACTCTGTCCATCTGTTTGAGGATGGTACGCAGTGCTAATGAACAATTTGGTTCCCATTTGCTCTTGGAAATCTCGCCAGAAATTTGAAGTAAACCGGGTATCCCTATCCGACACGATGGATACCGGTACTCCATGACGTGCTATTATTTCATAAGTGTAAACTTCTGACATCTTTTCCAACGTGTAAGTCTCACGGATCGGAATGAAGTAAGCACTTTTCGTCAATCTATCCACCACTACCTATACGGCATCGAAACCACGATTCGTCTTAGGCAACTTGGTTAATAGGTCCATTGTAATATGTTCCCATTTCCAAACCGGAATTTCTAACGGTTGGAGTTTGCCGTATGGTTTCTGGTGCTCCGCCTTGACTTGTAAACATGTCAAGCATTTTTCCACATATTTCGCCACATCCCTCTTTATTCCAGGCCACCAATAATTTTGCTTCAGATCATTGTACATCTTGGTCGCACCCGGATGAATTGAATATCGGGATTTATGAGCTTCATCAAGTAGAAGCGCCTTCACCCCACAAGTATTTGGAACCCATATCCTTCCGGATCGAGTCTTCAACCCGTTATTCCCATCTGACAAATCTTTCAACTGACCGATTATTCTTTCTTTCTTCCAATTCTCTTCTTTCACGGCTTCTAATTGTGCCTCTCTAATACGTTCAAGTATACCCGAGGTCACCACGAGCTGCATCGACCTTACTCTTATTGGGATATAGTCCGCTTTTCTGCTCAGAGCATCCGCCACCACATTTGCCTTTTCGGGGTGGTAGTGTATTTCACAGTCAAAATCCTTCACCGTTTCTAGCCATCGCCTTTGTCGCATATTTAACTCCTTCTGATCGAAGAAGTATTTCAAACTCTTGTGGTCGGTGAATATGGTGCACTTTACCCCATACAAGTAGTGCCTCCATATTTTTAATGCAAATACCACCGCAGCCAGCTCGAGATTGTGCGTGGGATATTTCTTCTCGTGTATCTTCAATTGCCTCGAGGCATAGGCTATTACCTTGCCCCGTTGCATCAACACGCAACCGAGCCCCGATAGTGAAGCATCCGAATAAACCACCATGTCTTTGACTCCGTCCGGCAATGTCAGTACCGGAGCTTGAGTTAACCTTTCTTTTAGCGTTTGAAACGCTCTTTCTTGATCGATACCCCAAATGAACCTTTCTTTCTTCCGGGTTAGCTTTGTCAGTGGTGACGCAATCTTGGAGAAATCTTGAATGAATCTCCTATAGTATCCCGCGAGCCCCAAAAAGCTTCTAATCTCCGAAGGGTTCTTCGGGGGATTCCATTTTGACACAGCCTCAATCTTGGACGGATCCACCAATACTCCGTCGGCACTTATGACGTGGCCAAGAAATTGTACCTCTCGTAACCAAAAGGCACACTTAGAGAATTTCGCATACAGCCTTTCTCGTCTAAGTGTCTCTAACACATCTTGTAAGTGGTGTGCGTGTTCAGCTTCACTTTTCGAATACACCAAAATATCATCGATAAACACGATGACCGACTTATCCAACATTGGCTTGCAAACCCGGTTCATGAGGTCCATGAAAGCCGCGGGTGCATTTGTTAGCCCAAATGACATCACGAGGAATTCGTAATGTCCGTATATCGTGCAGAAAGCCGTCTTCGGTACATCTTCTTCTTTGACCTTTAGTTGGTGATACCCAGATCTAAGGTCAATTTTTGAAAACCAATTCGCACCTTGTAATTGGTCGAATAAATCATCTATCCTCGGAAGCGGGTATCGGTTCTTTACCGTGAGTTTGTTTAACTCCCGGTAATCGATACACATCCGCATGCTCCCGTCTTTCTTTCTCACGAACAGTACTGGTGCGCCCCAAGGAGACACACTCGGTCTTATAAATCCTTTGTCAAGTAGGTCTTGAATTTGGGACATCAACTCTTGTAATTCCGACGGCGCGAGTCGGTACGGTGCTTTAGCTACGGGTTTTGCGCCCGGAATCAAATCAATTCAATCCCGAACTCTACTTCCCGTTCAGGCAGTATCCCCGGTAAATCCTCCGGAAACACATCTCCATAATATCGTACTACCGGTACACCTTCAATCTTCCGCGATTCTTTCTTGGGCTCATTTGCGTATATCATGAATGCCTTGCATCCTCGCTTCATAAGCTTGTGAGCTTTCAACATTGAGCACACTATAGGGTTACCTCCTTTTTCGCCATAAATGGTGACATGTTTCCCGCTCGGAGATGTTAGTTTTATCTCTTTACGAAAACACACGACTTTTGCATGGTG
This sequence comes from Helianthus tuberosus, assembly GCA_030545235.1. Taxonomy (NCBI): domain Eukaryota; kingdom Viridiplantae; phylum Streptophyta; class Magnoliopsida; order Asterales; family Asteraceae; genus Helianthus; species Helianthus tuberosus. Next base: position 85,189,886 of record CM060367.1, read on the forward strand.
CTGGGCTAGCCAATCCATCCCAACGACTACTTGAAATTCACCCATTGACATCGGGATTAGGTCTATCAAGTATTCCTCATCGTCGATGCTTAATTTGCAGCCTCGACAAACATCACAAACTATAAAAATTTTGTTGTCCCCTATTTCAACTTCTAAGGGCACAGATAATTTCGTCAATACAAATGAAGGATGTCGAATAAATCCATGCGAAACGGAGGATTTATTCGCACCCGTATCAAACAATACACGTGCTGGAATTGAGTTAATTGTGAATATACCTGAGACCACATCGGGTTCTGTCTTTGCTTCAGCCGCGGTAAGTTGGAAGGACCTAGCCTTCGCTTTGGGAGCTTCTGTTGGAGACTCTTTTGTGTCTCTCTTTCCCACCAACTCAGGGCATTCAGATTTCTTGTGACCGGGTTGATAACACTTGTAACCAACAGAAACTTTCCTGGGACATAGTGATACGGCACTCGCCTTTGTGCCCTTGTGCCCTTTACCACACACTTTGCAACTTTCCTTGTGACAGGGCATTCAGATTTCTTTGAAGCGGCACTCGCCTTTGTGCCCTTTACCACACACTTTGCAACTCGGCGACCCGCCTTTAGCATCCACTTTCTTTCCCGATTCAGCAGTTCTAGCTTTCTTTGTAGGGCTTGGATTCACATCCTGTGCCCTTCGTTCACCTCTTTCCACTTGTTTCTTTAACTCGATTTCCCGCTCCCGGGCGGTGTTGATAATCTCCGTGAGGGTTTCGTATTTTGACGGAGTCATAAATTCCCGGTACTCGGCACTCAACATGTTGTAATAGTAATATATCTTTTGCTCTTCAGTGGTGACTAACTCGTCACAAAATCTCAGCTTATCCATGAAGATGCCCGTGATCTTATCAATTATTTCACCCTTTTGTCTCAGCTGGATGAATTCTTCTTTGATTCTGTTAATAACCGCTTTGGGACTGTGGTGTTTAAGGAATGGTACCTTAAACTCGTCCCAAGTCATAGCCCTCGCCGCTTCGGCTCCCATTTCATTCTTTTTGTTATCCCACCAATCCTTGGCTTGATTTCTCAATTGACCCGTTCCGTAAGCAACAAAGTCACCTACGTCACAATGGGTTCGTTCAAACACTCCTTCAACATCACTTATCCATCTTTGGCAAATTATCGGGTCAACCTCCCCATTATAGATTGGCGGTTTACATGCCATGAATTCTTTGTACGAACACCCTTTGCGTTCTCCCGTTTTCTCCTTCATAAGGTTGACAATATCCTCCAACCTTTTAACTCGCTCTTCAACAAGCGACAACACCGTGTTTTGAATTTTGTCTATAAACCCGGATAGACTTCCTTCAATTGTCTTCCCTACCTCTTCGGCAATTATCTCTTTCATTTGTTTGGTGCTTGTTTGCACCGGATTATCATCATTCCCATCAGACATCTTGAAGCTGAAATGTTTACATTTAAACGTTAAACATTTCACTTATACTATTGCTTCATTTGTTTCAGTTTAGCCAAGTTCCTAACTTGCTTTAACCGTTCACACTTAATGCACTTTCCGGGTTTGAGTGTGTTAACACACTCTTCCCATGCATCTCAATTTATTTTTCATACTTACATAAGGTATAATCTACTAACATAATAAGTTAATTCTTACCGGACGATCAATCAAGCTTGAACCGAACACTTTGTTGACAACCTTAAGCTCTGATTACCAACTTGTAACACCCTTAAATTTTCACTTGATTTTAGTAATAGATTATACCGTTTCAATTAAAACATTGTTTAAGTGACATAACTTTCACCAAAGAAGTCCATACATAGCATCAACCTTAGTCAACTAACAACTAGGTTTAAAACGTTTCAAAAGTTGTTCAGAAATTTGTTTACAACCCATACACAAAGTCTATCAAAGATTCAAATCATTGCGGAAGCTTCAAAATGAGTATTCGGTTCTTTGACATTAGCTTGATCGCCATCTGGATAGTTCCCACTTTTACCTAAGGTCAAAACAACCCAAAATGTTAGTTTTGACCATGAATTGGATCATACAAACAAGTTCTAGCATCAAAACATGAAAAACAAAATAAATTTTTGAAAGTTACCCTGCCGCGTGTCGCGGCAGGTTCCGATCATTCTGTCGCGTGGCGCGGCGGACGTCGCGTCTCGCGAAAGATTTAACGAATTCTTCCACGTGGCGCGAAGGGTACGGTTTTCCAGCAGGTGCAGGTTTTTGACCTGCAATTGCTGCCAGTTCCGGAAATCCTGATTTTTTACTTAAACAGCCATAACTTTCCGCTCGGTTGTCCGTTTTAAGTGATTCTTTTTGCTATACATATGTAAATTCATTACCGACATAACTAATAAAATTTTGTTACCGAAAATTTAACTTACGGACCAAACCACTAAATGTCGCTATGCATTTATTCGACCCATTATAACTCTACTTGTTTTACTACCATTTGTCTAGTAACCTAAGGCGCTTGTTACCCAACTTCCGGGCTTATAATCTCCGGCACTTCATTACCAACACTATGGCTTCATGCTCTTATGATCATTTTCGCCGTCTCTATCTACTTACATTATTATTACTACCATGTATCATTATTTGACCCGTTTGGTTCATCTACATAAATTCTCCATTTTGATGACTACCAAACGACTACAACTAAATTCTTAACCTACGAATTAAGTAACGAACAAAGTCGCTACGATCAACACAACTTTTAATCCACAACGCATAGTTTAACAATAATTCATCAAATGTAACGGGTCAAGTTACATCTTAGTGCACGCCCTTCAATCGCAAATCACCACCGGCTTGTCCACTTGACGATCCGGTATCCTTCCCTATAGAGTTCATTCATGATATGTTTAGAACTCTCTTTTAAATCATAATTCGCATAATACACCGAAATACTATCATTATGCGTTTAAACTTGAAATTTCAGTTTTAAGCCTTCTTAGAGGCATTTCAACAAACACTTCAAGGGCATATTTTTATATGATTAAACATCAAATCTCTAGTTTATCTCTTAGCCCTAATTTCACATAATTCAACCTTTTACACGGTTATTAACTTCTAAATTTCTGAAATTACTTCAAGATTGTCAAATTACACTAGATCAACAATCCATAACCTAGTGTTCATCAAATTTCACATAACCCACTAATCACCTACAATGGTGTTCATAGGTTTAGCTAAAATTTCATATGATTTCAACTTGTATTTGTCTAGGGTTTGTCCCTAGACACTATAGTTGTTCCTAAATCATCATAACACACACATGCAACCATAATTTCAGATTTTTCCCAAATCATGAGAATTTCAAGTTGAGAGATTTATCAAAATATTACATACCTTGTAATCCCCTTGTGATGAGGATCAGTAATCTATGTTTGGATTTTGATTTGGAACAGAATTTGGCCTTCAATTTATTGATTTTGTGGAGGTTTGGAGTTTGAGAATGGGGTGTCGCCCCCTGCTTCTCCTTGATCGACCAAACACCTCAATTTTGGGGTGTTTGGTTTATTTTTATTTGTTTTATTTAATTTAGTTTCAATTTTTACAACTAAGGCCCCTCTACTTTGTTTAACATATAGTTTAGTAGCTTTTAACCTTATTATAAGCTATTTCTAGACTTGTAACTAACTAGGTTAAAAATTTCTAGTTAGTAAATTCTCGTTTATTTATACTTTATAATTCTAATATAAAGTTTTATATTTTTTGGGGTGTTACATTTGTTCCTCTCGGTCGTCCACCAATCAAGAGCGCGGGATTGGAAGACGCCGGTAGCATTGACAGTGTGTAGGTTTTCTGGACAGCCACTCTGGCGCAGGGTGACTTCGATAGAATCAAACCATTGAAACATGGCCGTAGGACCATCTTCGCCGGTAAATTCCTTTGGTCCGCAGGCTTTGAACAGCTTGAAGCTAAAAGAGGCCTTAGGAGTATCGGTCCTGGACTCCTCCGAGGACTTGCTAGCATTCTCATTCAGCTCACAGATGATTTGTGGGATGACTTTTGCCATTTGCTTAGAGACGAGAGTGGCGATTCGTTTGTCATCATGGTTTCGGCGAGCGGCTCGGGAGTGGAATGATCCAAACCACGACATTGTCTGCAACAGACATCGCCATAGGACTCAAACACAATTTCGATTAACCCTAGTATAGTCTAGCGATTTCACCATAAAGCACAGGAACACAGCCATTCACAAAATTCACGTAGGCACATAAACACAGAAGTACATAGGCACATAAGTACGTATCGCACGTAAGCATAGTAGCACATAAGCACATAGCTATCCTAAACACATATTTTGCACGTATTCACCTATCCTTCATAGCAGTGTATAGCGATTGCGATTAGCGGGCAGCGATTGCGAATATCACAAGCGATTTGTTTGCGTTTTGAGGTAAATGTGCAGTGTGAGTGGTACGTATTGATCAAAGCGAATAGCGAGAGCGAGTAAATTACCAAAAATCGAAACACATAAACGCATAAAACCACATAAAGTTCACATAAAATCAATAATTCACAGAGTTAGTGGCTGCGGATTCCAGAATCGAAACACATAAAATCAAAGAGAGATTGTCTGGGGTGTTTTAGACGTCGACTACCCAAAGTGATTCGACTATTCACAAGGACCTTAAGCGCACACTTTGGCCTTCTGGACTGTGCTCTCACCTCAATTTAGGCGATCGGCACGCATCCTTCCAGTTACAGCGTGACCCAAGTCGTTGGAGTCAGTCGAGACTTTGGTGAGAGTTTTGTAAAACCAAAAGTATAGAGCAGAACTAGTCGTCAAGGTTCGGGTTTCACCCCTGACTTAATGACTACATCCCTGTTTGTATGATAAGATCATGAGATAGATGAGGAGATTTACGTCGAAGTATGGATTTCACTCCTGGTTTAACGCAAATTCTCTTGTTCATAGTAAAAACAGCGAGTCAAACGAGCGATTTGGTCGAGAGTTTGCGGCTTTCACACCTAATCTCAACCAGATCATCCGTTCGTGTGTGTATCCAGCCTTAGGAAAGGCTGATCTTGCGCGGAACTGTAGTATGTGATGTTCGCGCAAGAGTGTAGTGTACAGAGTTCGAGCGAGAAATTGCGAATAAGCTCGTGCAAAACCCATACCGGGTGTGCACAAGTCGGTATGTTGGTACTTAGACTATAGACTAGGTCGTTTCTAAGACATCGACCCGGACTAGGTCGAGTCTTGCCTAATTTCCTATAGTTATGGCTCTGATATCAATCTGTCACACCCCAACCAATGACGGAAACATCGGGGCATGGCACTGAGCGAAACAGATTGTCAAGAGAAATTCCATAACAACGAAATTACCAGATAGTTAATATTATGTCCCATACCATAACCCATCAAGTAACCAATTATTACAGACATGGATATCTCAAAACAAAACATGTTCCGACAACTCAGATTTAAATAAATAAATTGTTTGTTTGTTTCTAGACTCTCATTCCTACTTGATTCCACAAAGCAGGTAAAGCACAGCATCCTAAGCATTTAAACACCTGCCACATACGTTAAAATAGCGGTCAATACACATAGTGTAAAGGTGAGCATACAAGTTTAATAGTCATAATAGAGTTCGAAAGCGTTTACGCATAACCAGCATGTAACATGTTTAACGTGAAGCTAGTAGGTTATCGACAATGAAATATGCACAGACTAGACTGCGAGTTGTAGAATGCGCATCACATATCACCACTGTGACACGTGAAGAGGTAACCTTAACAACCCCTATCCACGACAGGTGCTGAGTCCAAACAAATAGTACTATCGTTGCTAAGGCGTCAGGCAACAATCACTGTGTTAACATAATATACAAGCATTCATCGAGTAACACGTATCATGCAATAAAGGTCAGTGTATAAATAGTGTTTGCATTGTGTAATTGATGTGATTTAGAATAAGTAACGTATGTAACACCCAAAAGTGCATAAAGCAGAAAGGGATCGAGTATACTCACAGCGATGGAAGTAATGGATTGAAGGGAGCGCTAGAGTAATTAGCCTGAACAGTTTACGATATCATAAGCGAATGAAAGGCGCGTAAAATGATGCAAAGTGAGCAAGTGTCGAATGGCAACCCGATCGGATGGCAATCCGATCGGATGGTCATCCGATCGGATGTCAATCCGTTCGGATGGTCATCCGATCGGATGGCCATCCGGTCGGATTGACATTCGTTTGGGAAGGATGTGTTTGTGTATGATGGCTTTGAAGTTTTCATTGTAGCATTTTGAAAACAGAGAAGTATCTCTACCCTTCAGGTCGATCGATCGAACGGTTGTTCGATCGGATAGCGATCTGATGGTAGGACACTTAGTGAGAACAAGTTCACAGCAGGATGGTCATCCGATCGGATGGAAACCCATTAGGAACTGATGTTCTTTGAAAATTTGGAAAAAAGTTAAGTGTTGGAGTTCAAGTGCAATTCGATCGGATTGCAGTTCGATCGGATGGCAATCCGATCGGACGGCAATCCGTCCCACAATCTGATCGTCTTGAAGCTTGACAAATTTGCTAAGTTTTGAAAAGTTTTGCGGTTTGCTCAAGATGGTAAGACAACGTGTCAAACAATGGAAACTCCATCACACCCAGGTTATCCGATCGAACGGGAATCACCCCAATCCGATCAGTTAACTGTTCGTGAAGGGTGGTTTCATGTTCAACCAGAAATTGTTATCTCGTTGATAGGATTCAGATCTCAAACCGGCACATCACTAGAGAAGAGTAGAAGGCATGAATGAGCTCCGATTCTATTGGTTTTGAGTGCATTGAGTGTAAAAGAGTTGAGAGAAAGTTGGAAAAGCATCTTTCAACCCTTTTAACTTTGGAAATATTTAGATCTATGCGAAATCGTTGTGAAATCATGTGGAAATCCTTCATATCTGAGTTGTTCTTGGTGGAATGAAGCCAAATCTTGAAGTTCATAAAAACTCCATGATGACATCATCCTAAAACACCTCAAATCCATTGATTTCACGGTTAAAAGTTAAGATTCAAAGGTGAAAATGATGAAGAAGTGCGTGTAGATCATAGAAGTAAAAGATTTGAGTTGAAAACTTACAAGAATTGCGAGAAATCAAGAGAAAGCAGGCTTGAGCGTGCTAGTCGAGTGAGAGAGCTGTCACATCACTTGTGATGTGACAGGAGGGGTATTTATAGGTTGCCAAAATAGAAAGGAGGGGCAAGGGTCGGATGGTGCACCGATCGGATGGCAATCCGATCGGACGGCCATTCGATCGACTAGCCATTCGATCGAAGTGGTCAGACGAGTTGAGTTTTGACGTTTCGTTTTCTATGTTGAGCGTTGCGATGCGTTTCGAGTGAGCGATGCGATAGTATTACCTATTAGTTACACAAATAACCTAGCTACTATATCTAACATACAATCACTATAAATAACTTGCGTTTAGCGTTTGCGATTGAAGGGTGATGCGATAGAATTGCGATTGCGATTAAACATCTCAACATAAACATAACATGCACAAGTAACACATAATAGCACACACACATAAAACAATATCCAGAACACATAATTCGAGTTGTGAATGCGATAGCGATGCGATAAATCGATTAGCGATTAAACAGGCGATTAAACCTCGATTATTAATAGATACTCTACATAATACAACTAAAGCAAATATGTCACACCCCAATATTTCCACGTATTACCGGTGGGCCCGGTGGGGAGTATCATGACGTAGTTGATATCATCATAGTCAAACAACACAAATTATAAATGCACAACGGAAGCAAAAGGTATGAATCACATTACAAACCGAATAAATAGTAATATCAAAGTATTACAACGAACTGTAAAAGAGTCACAGGTGGATCAAAAGATAAATAAGATCATAGTTCAACAGACTTTAACATCTTGAGCTTGCAAGACTTGATTATTGATGCCTGGAGTAGCCAGCCTATTTCGTATAGTACCTGCACTTAACCTTTTTGGAAAATACGTCAGTTTACACTGGTAAATACAATTAACTGACTCATTTTGAAAAGAGTTTAAGAAAATTGGTTTGAATGCACATGGCACAAAAATATCTTTTGTAACTTGGGATAATTATTTAAAAATAAACTTGCATACAGTTTTACATGTTTGTCGTCCATTTAGGACCCGGTTAGAAGAGCCGGTTTAACAAGATTAATAGACACACCACTTGGTATAATACCCACAAGAAGATACCCTTCTTGTGGACTACCTTTTTACATACGCAACTGTCAGGTGTATGCCTACACCCCGTGCTTAAGTCGTGGCCATTACTAATGAATGAGCCGAGGATATCCAGGACACGGTCATTAACCCCCCCCAAAGGCATTGCATCAAACAAGACAGAATAAAATGGGTTATGCATCTTTTTAATCAATATCTGATTGTACGACTTCATACCCGACCAAGCGGTATTATTATAATACCGTACCCCAAGCCCGTATAGGGAAAATAAGTTAAAAGTATTTACCTGAGCAAAGTATAAATCACAACAGCAAGTGCACGTAGCTTTTACTGGGCTCCTAATCTGTAATGAAGGTTTTAATAACCTATTAGATTCCTAACGGGTCTTAATTAAGCCTAAACTTAGACCGGTTCGTTTTAAAGAAAGGTATATGGTTCAAAACGCAAGATTAAGCGAAGACCGGATTAGAATGTGATTTAGTCCTGACAAGTTTGAAGACTTGTATAATATGGGTAAACTAAACACATTCTGGATTTTGAGGTGAAAATGATAGGGTTTGACCCGTTTCGGTCAATTTATGCAAACTAGTTACATAAACCGAACCGAACGCGAATAACGCATAACGGGTAACCAAATGAGTCACGAACAGGTTTCCTAAGTTAATATGCTTTAAATATGTTGTGATATCAGTAGGATACCTTCCATTATGCCCAAAACGAGTTTAATCTCAATTTAAGCCCCGTAGGGGTATTTTGGTCATTTTAAAGATTATAAAAGAGGTTAAATATAATTCTGAGATTCGGGACTGAATTAATCAGTAAAACTACTTAATTTAATAGGTTATATCAGTTGGTGATAAGTCTTATATGACAAGAATGGTTTTAACCCATACTATGTGTTTAATACGCGTAAAAGTCGTTTAAAGCGATTTCCGGGTTATAACAGGAAATCTGAGTTTTCTGATCAGGTTATGAGTTCAAATTACTTCATTTATCATATAAAATCAGTAGCAAAAGATTTGGTATCAAAATGTCGTGTAAAACTCAGTTTATAAACGAAAAGGGTATAATCGGTAATTACCGAATCAAGGTAATAACCCTATGTTATGATCAGTTTAAAAATAATTAAAAAACTTCAAATATCCCAAAATATTATATTACATTAGTGGGTAAAAGGTTTTGTGTCAAAAATTTGGTTTAGATAGGCTTTACGCTAATTATGCCGTTTAATTAATAAAAGGCCTTCTAGTTACGAGATTGAGCATAACTCCTAATCTAGACCTCCAACTGATGTGAAATTTTAGGGACATGTTTATAAATCAGAAACAAAGATTATTGTCCTCTCACATTTCCAAAAATCTCATTTTATGGTCAAAAGGGCATTATGGTAAACATTAAGCAATTAACGGAAACATCGGACAATCAACGAGTCAAGTAGTATAATCACAGAGGGTTATACTATCATACAAGCTGGTCCTAATGAAGCTCTAAGGCATTTCTAAATCATGCTTATATGGGTCAGAACTGAAAGTCAAGGCAATGGTCAATTTATGCGACTTTCGGTTCCGAACCGGTCCTAAACTGAAAATTGTCGGGTCGGACATGCTTAGACATGTTCTTGCATTGATTACCAAGTTATATGAGTGGTAAAAAAGGTTACACGTCTTCTACATTGCTAATTATGTGTTAATTCAAAAATTATGTTTCTGTTGACTTTTTATAACTAACTTTGACCCGACAAATGACTTAGTTAGAGCGGGAATCAGAGGGTGCCCTTTTAAGGGTTTAATGCCCACATAATTACCAACTTATAACTACTTTCAATTTGACTAATCACTGGACCATTAGTGATTAATCGTTAAGTCAAACATTAATTATGACGGTTTGACTTTAAGCTAATAAACTAAGTAAAACATGATTAAGGAAGGTTAAGGAAGCTTACCAAGGTCCTATGCACGACTAATAAAGCTTAGGAAGTGGTCTTGAGCTCTAGAAATCTTCAAGAGTTGAGATGGAATGAATGATCAAAAGTTGCAACAAGTGCTTCTTTATATAGTGATCTTTGATTGATCAAGATGATGCCAAACAAGTCTAGGATGGATCCCTGATCAATACAAGTGTCCCTAGAGCCTAAAAACTTGTTTGTGCAGCACATGGTATTGAAATCAAGCCATTTGAGTCGGTTAAACGGGCTGGACAGACACCTGTCAGGTTTTTCTGGTGCTGGGGAACTCAGGCGGCCCACGTAAAGGACCTGCCTGGTCTTACGCGCCCCGTGTGAGGCCTGGGTTCAGGTCAACAAGTTTTCAATTATTGCATTTTTGGTCCTTGGTCCTTCCAAAAGTTGTTTTAACCTTTCTTTTTGCACTTGGAGCCCTCTATATTGATTCCTAAGGACTCCAAGACATAACCAATCTTTGTGAAGTCCTCGGTCATCTTTATGGTCACCCGAAAAGCCCTAAATATCAATGTCGACGCTTTTAACCCCTCGCATACGAATGATAGCATAACTTCCTCATACGGAATCGAAACCTTGTGAAATTTTTACCACTTATTCTAGTGAGCATAATTAATCATTACAAAGCTTCGGGTTCGTTAAAAGGTCACTCAGAGGTATACTTTAAACATGTTGACACATTTAACCCATGTAGTTTGTAATCTCTCACTTTCTTCCACAATTAGTTTCGTATGATACATAATTCATTCGTTTAAGGGTATAAACATCGTGTAGGGTTATTGAAAGATATATTTATTCATTGTTGATACTTTGAGCCCTGTTATTCATGTACTTCCTCTGTTTGTCAACTTTAGTCCTTCTAAAGTAATCCTTTACACATTTAAAGTTCATGACACGTGTCGATATTACATTGGACATGAAATTACGAGGTGTTACATCCTCACCCCCTTAAAAGAAATCTCGAGCTCGATATTTACTAAAATAAATGAGTGTATTTTTCTTTCATTGTGGACTCTACCTCCCAAGTGTACTCGGGACCCCTACGGGCATCCCACTTAACCTTTACAATTGGCGCATGCTTCCTTCGAAGTTTCTTAACCTGTCGATCCTCAATTGACACAGGTTTTTCCACAAATTTCAAGCTCTCATCTATATGCACATCCGTATGTGGTATGACTAGTGATTCATCCGCTAGACATTTCTTTAGATTGCAGATGTGGAATACATTGTGAATACCACTGAGCTCTTCAGGTAAGTTTAACTTATAAACAATAGATCCGACACATTCAATGATCTCGAATGGTCCTATGTACCTCGGGCTTAACTTGCCTTTCTTACCAAATCGCATTACCCCTTTCCAGGGTGATACTTTAAGTAGAACTTTATCACCAACCTCAAACTTTAGAGGTTTACGCCTTAAGTCCGCGTAGCTTTTCTGCCTATCTCTGGCAGCTTTGAGATGACCGCGTATTTGCAAAATCTTATATGTTGTCTCCGGGACTATTTCAGGTCCTGTCAGTTGGACATCTCCAACTTCCGCCCAACATACGGGTGTTCTGCACTTTCTACCATACAATGCCTCAAAAGGCGCAGCCTTAATGCTTGTATGATAGCTATTGTTATAGGAGAACTCGATTAATGGCAGGTGGTTATCCCAACTGCCACCTAAGTCAATCACACATGCACGAAGCATGTCTTCCAAAATTTGAATTGTACACTCACTCTGCCCGTCCGTCTACGGATGTGTTGGTGCATTACGTCTGTCGACTTCGTCTTATATCGAGTCTAGTACTAGAATTGTTAGATCGGGGCACGTTGTTCGAGAAATAGGTTTTAGGTGTGTTTGAGCTAATTCCGCTTGAAATGGTCACTGCCACTTTCAAGCGGAATCACCTCCACTATATATAGGCTTCATGTCTAGTCATTTGTAACGGAATTAGATTGATATACCGAGGTGCTGCCGGTCTATCTTGTGATTGTAAAAAGTGTTAAATCAATATACAAGACGTTTAAAGTGTGAATCAAGCTGTTTCCAAGTCTATACGTCTGTTCCCGCCTTTCGTATAGATAAGAATTCTTCTGAATGACTCGTTTGGGTTACAAAACGATCCTACAAGTGGTATCAGAGCTCAGGAAGAAGAGTTCTTGCCAAAACAGCCATATTTTCTGACTTCTACACCTTCTTTTCAAAATTGAACAAGTTTTTACGGTTAAAATGGACTAATCTTTTGATATTACGTGTAAAATACCGTTTTAACAAACCATTGAAAGAATCAGACCTAAATTCGGACTAAATCTGATAAAAATGGGCCAAAAAGGTAATTCCGTTTGAACGAGACATCTAATTCCGTTTGAAACGTTGTGGTAATTTCAAACAAAATTTTCCTGATTCCGCTTGAAATCGCTATTCCGCTTGAAAAATCATCTGATTCCGCTTGAAATCGCTATTCCGCTTGAGAAATCATCTGATTCCGCTTGAAATTGTAATTCCGTTTGAAAAGTAGACCTAATTCCGCTTGAAACTGGTATTCCGCTTGCAAAGTGATTCCGCTTGAAAAGTGATTCTGCTTGAAATAACCACTGCCACTTTCAAGAAAAATTAGCAAATTTTCTGTATTTCGTGTGAAACTTGAACTTTTGAGAAACAATTTTTTGAAACATGGAAGAGGAATTCTACAATGCGTTTGCGACACCGATTGCTCCTGTTACAGCTGCCGAAACTTTGTACAGTGAGAATGAGACGGGAACTCACCAAAAACCACCAAAGCTTATGTACATTGAAGATTTTCAAGGATGAAAAAATTGATTCGAGAACTGGGTGCAAGCTTACAAATTTGACGCATGGTGTTCATTGGAGAAAGATTACAAAAAATAGAAAAATGAACGTGGGCTTGTAAAGGGATTCAGTGACTTTACATAGATTGATAAATTGAAGTATACAAGTGAAAAAATGATGATTAGTATTCTTCAACAAGCAATTAAAGAAGACATCTTTGTTTTGCTCCAACATGAGGGTACTGCTAGGTCTATTTGGACGGCATTGATTCAAAAGTTCAAAGGAAGCGCAGATATGATCAAAAACAAAAAGGCGTTATTGAAGAAATCATTTGATATGTTTGCAGCTTTTGATCATGAAATAACAAAGATGACCATTGATAGATATTGTTACCTGGTATTGGAAATGGGAAGATTGGACATTAAGAAAGATGATGATGAATGGGTTGATAAACTTGCTGATGCATTACCACAGCAAAAATGGGGAACTTATCTGTTGATTGTGAAACACATGAGAAAATCAGAAAATATGAATCTGGCACAGTTTATTCAAAAGATTGAAGAGCACGAGTTGGATATTCAGAAAACGGCAATCATGAAGAATCCAAATGCTCAACAAGATGTCAGTTTATATTACATAGGGAACAAGTTTGAGGCTAACCCCAGCCCTAGCCCAAAGATCCAAACTGGTTTTAGTGCTGACAGTTCATCTGGAACAAAGGGTAGTAATGTAACTCAGAGTGGTGGATCTTCGTCTTCGTATTCAAGCTTTGATCCAAATCATACAACACCAAGTCCTCAACAACAGAATTCTACAAATATGTAGTGCAATGTTACTTTGAACATTCAAAATGGTCAAAATCTTTCTCCAGAAATAGCAAAGCAACACATGGCATCACTTGTTGCTATGTTAGAATCGTATGAAGGTTTGATTGCTGGCAAAATTGGAAATCCGATGCTTACAAAAGAGGATTATGACCAGATTGATGCTGAAGAACTTGAGTTGATGGATGTCAAATGGTGTTTGGCTAGTGCTTGGAGGAGGGCAGAAAAGTTTCAACAAATTACTGGTAGAGATGAGTTTCGAGGAATGGCTACTTCTCTGTTAGGGTTTGACAAATCGAAAGTCACCTGTTTTCGTTGCAAAGGAAAGGGACATTTTAAACGAGAATGCAAAAACAAAGAAGCAACAGGAAGACAAGATGGAAAGAATGATTATTATCAAAAGTCAATTTTTCATCAGATCGATCAACAACCACAAATTGATAAACAACCACAAACTGCTCATGCTCGTACCATTCAAGAGAAAAGAGCTTTGTTTGGTATAATTGATCAAGATGATGAATTTGTTACAGAGGGATTTAGCTGGGATAAATACATTCCACCCGGTTCAGGCTTTGTTGCTATAATTCTGGGTGAAGATGAGGCTAGTCAGAAAAGAATCCCGATTTTTCCAGATCTTGGAAGTGATGTTGATACTGATGATGAAGAAGAATATCTTAATAAAGCTAGAAAATGCATAGATCCTGACAGTTTTAATTTGTTTTTTGCAGATAAAATGGAGATGCTGAATCAGAAGAAGATTGCCAGATTGAGGAGAGAGCTGAAAGCAGCAAGAATGCTAGTTGATGAAAAGGCAAAGACAGAAGCTGGTGAAGCAAATGTTGAATCAGTAACTGAGAAAGTTGTAGATAAAATTGTTGAAGTGGAGAAAGTGGTGGAGAAAATAGTTGAAATCGAAAAAATAGTTGAAGTCGAAAAATTAGTCGAAGTTGAGAAACTTGTCGAAGTAGAGAAAATCGTCGAGGTAGAAAAAAATTGTTGAAGTTGAAAAGACTGTTGAGATTGAGAAGATAATTGAAAAGGTGGTTGAAGTTGAAAAACCATGTTTGAAGTGTTTATAATCTTGCAAAGTTTGTGAGGAGAAAGATAAAAAGATTGCTGATTTGGAGAAGATTAAAGAAGATTTACTGTCTGATTTGAAGTATGTAAAAGAGTCATATGATGTTTTGAACAAGACAGTTGATGGTTTGAACAAAACAAATCGAGAAGTTGATGCTGCTATGACGATGATGAGTTCCACGTTAATGACAAAGCAGAGCGTCATCAATGAGTATATCGAAGACTGTGCTAAGCTGAAGCAAGAGTTAGAACTTGAAAAGTTTGAGAGTGAAAGGATTAAGCGTTTGTTGTTCAGTTATACAACATGTGATTATTTGATAGATCGTGTGTATCCTACTGTTGCAGGTCTTGAAGCGTTTAAAGATAAAGAAACGGAAGACATAGATGCTGGTAAGACACAAAGTGTCAAGTATAACAAGTGTCCGCCTCCAATCTATGAGAGTTATTCCCCCAGGAATCCTAACGAGGAGCGTCTAAAAAAGGCAGTCAACATCAAGTTAAAGTCTGAAATCATTGATGAATTACCAGACAATATTGATGTCACATTCACAGCGTCTGACACTGATCATGAGTCTGAGTTGTTAAAGAAAGTGGTCGATCAGGTGTTAGATATGGATGAAGAGTCAAAACCGGAGTCTAAGTCTGAGAGTTCGAGTTCGTCAGAAAAGAGTCCGAGTTCACCGGTTAAAAGGGTTTATAATAAAGAATTCATGTTATCAAAATCTAATTTGAATGACGGATCAATCAAAGTGGCTTATACTTTGAATGATTCAGAAAAATTATATTCTGATGAGGAATTTCCAATAAGAAGTGTCAAAACTGAAATAATCAAACAGGTTTTCAAATTAACAGAAATTAATATTTCTGAAATAAAAGATTTAAATCTTGTTGAAAAACCTAAAAAGTACACTTCAAGAGTTCAACAGAGATTGAACAAGAAAAAGGGTTACAGTTCTGGTTATGGTTTTCAAAAGAAACCAAACCATAACAGTAATTTCAAAAAGAAAGGTCTTGGTTTTAGTTCTTCAGAAAATTATAAAAATGAGAAAAATTATACACCAAAAACAACATTTGTTGCAGGAGGAAGTTCTGAAGATGAGCAGAAGAAACCATTCTGGAAACAGTCAAATCAAGAGTTTCTTGCTGAAGTAAAGAGAAATGTGAAGAAGTTTGCTCCAAGAGTTGATAGAAGAACCTGTTTCAAATGTCACAAGATGGGACACATTGCTTGGAACTGCAGGAAGTTTCTTCTAACTCTAAAAAGAGTAGGAAATGTGTTAATAAATCGACTTTGGAAGTTGGTGAAACTTCAAAATGTTTTTACAAAAGATATGTCGATTTGAACAAACAAAAATGGGTTGTAAAATCTGAAAGTAGTTCTGACAATGAATCTGATTCCATAAAATCAGAGGAGTCATTTGTTGAGAAAAAGGTTGAGAATTCCGTTCCAGAAGTGAACGATGAAAACTTTCCTAAATTGTCAAAGGAAAATTTGAAGTTAAAAATGGGTAAAACTAAAATTTCAGGTCAATTCTTTGCTGGTAAGAAAGAATTTGATGCTAAAAAAGTGTTTAATGGAAAGGTTAAACATATTTTTGGGAAGATGGTTGATGGGAAGGTTAAAAGTGCAAAAGATTTTTACAAATCAAAATGTTGGTGGGATAGATGTGTACCAGAATCTCCCAAGGCTGGTCAGGCTTGGGGGAAAGTATTTCCTAACTGAAAATCCTGACTTGCCGGAGCTCCCAGGTTGGTAAGCGTGGAGCAGGAATCGGCATCATTCTTGAAATGTTTGGTTGATAAATCTACAGGTAATATCTTTATATTGTTATATTTTGATTTACAAGTGGTTTGAGTTGGTAAGTAAACCTACAAGAGGTTGAAGAAGGTTTTCACTTTCAAAGTGGTAAATCAAGGACATTAAATTGTACTTGTCTTTACTACAAATGGTTGAGAAACAATGTGATGAACCCCTAATCTACAAGTGGTTTATAATATCAACGAAACTTATTTTTCGGAAAATCCATTTGATTAAAACAAACTTAAGTGTTTTGAAATCACAATGGGAAAATAGTTTGTTGAAAGGGGGAGTTCTGATTGTTTATGCCTAGTGGATGGCGATCTGAAGTGATTTGATATCAGTTGTCAATTTGCTTGTATAGTTTGTTTTCATATTTCCTAAAATGTGTTTGCATTTTAGGGGGAGTAAGAAAATTTCAGAAAATCCAAAAACATTAGAAATTTGAAAAATTATAAAACATGATAAAATTCAAAATGAGTTTTGTTGTGAAAAAGAGGAAATGATAGTACATAAGTGGACTATCACAGCATGCTAAAGAAATGGAAAGTCAAAATGTGATAAACGGTCTCACTGTTGATGTGCCAGTAGGTTTTTGCACATTTAGTAGATTGTGACGATATATAAACCTAAATTTCAAACTTGCTTATATCGTGGGTAACATCTCTCGGATATATGGGTAACCCCCGAAATCTTGTTTGAAGGACCCCTCTTTCTGAGATACTAGGTCTTTATGCTTAGTGATATCTGGGGTATTATCCGGGGACTTTTGATAATGATAAAACATTGCAAAATGCAAATCATATGCTGTTGTAAAAAAAGATCCTCTAAAGGGGACCCACCAAAAGTAGAACCATCATCTCTCTGCTGAACGGAAGTTCTGACCTGAGCTCTCACGGTCTCGCAATTTAACCCCTTACAGATATCATCCAGGTATACTCACCTGTAAGACTGAATATTGGGATCTGGATACGGGAGTATATTCTGAGGTGGGACACGCTATTAAGTTTAAGTCTCTAAAACATTAATCTCGTATCTCGAAACAGTTGAACTTTGTGTGAAAATTTAAGTGGATCAGTATACTGACAATCTAAGTGAATAGTTTAGAACTTAAAATGTTTAAAGCTTAACGGTGTTGGTGATTTGTCCCAAAAACTGATATGATCCTCTCACGCAATCTCACAAAAATATTGTATGTACATATTTCTTTAATTGCATTTCATGTCTTCTCTTTACAAAATCCAAAAAGATTTTCGGAGTGTTTGAGCATAAATTTTGAAAAATTCAAAAAGATTTTAGACAACTGATGTTGAAAAGCTGATTTTCAAAATTCCGAGTGCTGAACATGACGAACAGGTTTGGGAGTGTGTGTGGTGCTGAAAAATGATATTCATACAAGTGGTTCATCTGAGATCAACATGATTAAATCATTTTGTACGATACTTGAAAATGATGTACTCAGTTTGAGTTAATCTAGTGGTTAGAAGAATTTAAATTTGTGAAATTGTTAAATTTGTGAAATTTATTTTTGGGTAGAGAATGTGCAGGTTATGACTATGAGAGAGCCAGGATGCAATTCTTGAACCTGTGAACATGTGAGCAGAGTGAAAGCCAGACTACGATCCTAGCACAAGTTGAGGGGGAGTCTGTTAAAGAGAGAGAGTATGAAGATGCAAGAGCTATGAATTTGATCCTGAAGATGCCAGAGATTGATAGAGCATCATCCGAGGGGGAGAAGAGTCTGTGGATGCAAGAGCCAGAATCAGATTCTGAAGATAGAATGAGCCAGGTCGAGATCCTGGAAGCCCAAAGACTGATAAAGACTGAAGACGTTGAAGACTCGACACTTAAGACTCGTCAACATCCGAAGGGGAGTCTGTTGGTGCATTACGTCTGTCGACTTCGTCTTATATCGAGTCTAGTACTAGAATTGTTAGATCAGGGCACGTTGTTCGAGAAATAGGTTTTAGGTGTGTTTGAGCTAATTCCGCTTGAAAGTGTAATTCCGCTTGAAAGTGTAATTCCGCTTGAAAGTGTAATTCTGCTTGAAATGGTCACTGCCACTTTCAAGCGGAGTCACCTCCACTATATATAGGCTTCATGTCTAGTCATTTGTAACAGAATTAGATTGATATACCGAGGTGCTGCCGGTCTATCTAGTGATTGTAAACAGTGTTAAATCAATATACAAGACGTTTAAAGTGTGAATCAAGCTGTTTCCAAGTCTATACGTCTGTTTCCGCCTTTCGTATAAATAAGAATTCTTCTGAACGACTCGTTTGGGTCACAAAACGATCCTACAGGATGGTAAGCCGTACTAAAATTTAAGCGCGTGCCCAAAGATTGTTGGAAACTTTTCCAAAAATGTGATGTGTATCTAGTATCTTTGTCAGAGATAATAGACACTGGTACGCCATGCAGAGATACAATCTTATCTACGTACAATTGGGCTAACATGTCGGAGCTATAGGTCTCCTTAATGGGTAGGAAATGTGCTGACTTAGTCAGTCTATCTACTATCACCCATATAGTATCATTTCCTTTCCTTGTCTTTGGCAACTTGGTGATGAAATCCGTTGTTACCATTTCCCACTTCCACGTGGGAAGTTCAGGCTATTGTAGCAAACCTGACGGCTTCTGATGTTCAGCTTTGACTTACGCACACGTCAAACATTTAGCCACATAGGCAGCTATAGACTTCTTCAAGCCTATCCACCAGAAATTTGCTTTCAGATCCTGGTACATCTTGCCAGCTCCAGGATGAATGGAGTATTTAGAACTGTGGGCTTCCTGTAGGATAACATCCTGAAGTCCTCCATAAACTGGAACCCATATTCGTCCATTTAACCTCAGAATTCCGTCCTTGCCATAGGATAACTGTTCTTCAGTTACTCCTAGCTTTTCATCAGGATAGTTAGCTTCCAACACAGCTTCCTTCTGTGCAGCTAACAACCTTTCATTCAAACCATTCTTTATCTCAATGCTCTTGGCATTGATTCTTATAGGCTTCACTCTTTCCTTTCGACTTAAGGCATCGGCGACTACATTCGCCTTGCCAGGATGGTGTCTTATTTCACAATCATAATCATTCAAAGTTTCCATCCAACGTCGCTGCCTCATGTTCAAGTCCTTCTGATTGAATAGATGTTGAAGGCTCTTGTGATCAGAATAGATCACACACTTAGTTCCATACAAGTAGTGCCTCCAAAGTTTTAGTGCAAATACAACGGCACCCAACTCCAAGTCATGGGTGGTGTAGTTCTTTTCGTGCACCTTTAACTGTCGAGAAGCATAGGCAATAACCTTGCCTTTCTGCATAAGCACACACCCCATACCGGTGTGTGATGCATCACAGTATACCACGAATTCTTCAATCCCTTCAGGCAATGTCAACACTGGTGCATTGCTTAGCTTCTGCTTAAGGATATCAAAGGATTCTTGTTGCTTCGGTCCCCAGTCGAACTTAATATTCTTCCTAGTCAAAGAAGTTAGGGGTGCAGCAATCCTTGAAAATTTTTCAATGAAACTCCTGTAATATCCTGCCTATCCCAAGAAGCTGCGAATCTCTGTGGGTGTCTTCGGCTCTTGCCAATTCATGACAGCTTCAACCTTAGCGGGATCTACCAGGATTCCGCGTTCACTAACCACGTGTCCAAGAAATTGGACTTCACGAAGCCAAAATTCACACTTAGAGAATTTGGCGTAGAGATTTTCTCGATGAAGCAGTTTCAGAATGCAATGGAGGTGCTTCTCATGGTCAGCTTGACTCTTCGAGTAAATAAGGATATCATCGATGAAGACGATGACAAATTTATCCATGTAGGGCTTGCAGACGCGGTTCATGTAATCCATGAATGCGGCTGGTACATTAGTGAGTCCAAAAGGCATCACTAAGAATTCGTAGAGACCATAACGAGTCCTAAATGCAGTCTTATGTACATCTTCATCCTTGACCTTCAGTTGATGATATCCGACCTTAAGTCGATCTTGGAAAAGTAACTTGCTCTTTGAAGCTGATCGAACAAGTCGTCGATCCTGGGCAATGGATACCGATTCTTAATAGTAACTTTGTTAAGTTCCCGATAATCGATGCACAGACGCATCGACCCATCCTTTTTCTTCACAAACCGGATTGGCGCTCCCTAAGGAGATGAGCTAGGTCTAATAAATCCTTTGGCTAGCAAATCATCCAGTTGAGTTCTCAACTCTTTCATCTCCGTTGGTGCATATCTGTAAGGCGCTCTTGCAACAGGTGCTGCTCCAGGAATAATATCAATCATGAACTCCACTTGCCTATCTGGGGGTAAACCAGGTAGTTCTTCAGGGAATACTCTTGGATATTCAGAGATAATAGGTATGTCTTCGATCTTAGACTTTGGTTCATCAATAGTTACTTGCGCCATGTAGATAACACAACCCTTCATCAAATACCTTGATGCCTTGAGCATGGACACTTGCTCAGGCATTCCGTACTTAGTATCTCCTTAGATTATCAAAAGCTCGCCACGGGGAGTTCTGACAACTACTTGCTTCTTAGCACAAACGATCTGGGCTTGGTTGCGAGACAACCAATCCATGCCTATTACTATATCGAAACCAGCTAACTTCAAAGGAAGTAAGGATAACGGAAAAGAGTGGTTCCTAATGGATATGAAACATCCATCTAACACGGTTGAGGCGGTTTCTAAGGTACCATCAGCTAATTCCACTTCATATTTCACACTTAGGGTTTTAACAGGTAAATTCAGCAACTTACAAAACTTATTATCTACAAATGACTTATCCGCCCCTGAATCAAACAATACCCTCGCATAAACATCATTTATAAGAAAGGTACCTGTTATCACGTTATCATCCTGCACTGCCTCCTTAGCATCCATTCTGAAGACCCTAGCATTGGTCTTTTTACCTTCTTCTGGTTTCTTGGCATATTTTGGGCAGTTCGACTTAATGTGCCCTTTCTCGTTGCAGTTGTAGCAGGTCGCATCCTTCAACTTTTTTCAATCTAAGGTCTTGTGTTCCTTGGATTTGCAGATTCCACATCCAAAAGTCCTTGATTGTGTCTGCGAGTTCGATTCCAATCTACACTTTCCAAAGTGATGTTTCCGACAAACTTTGCATCTGGGTTTCTCGCCCGACTGTTGGTTACCTTTGTTGAACCCTGAACTCTTCTTGTTCTCATGGTTCCCTTTGTGTTTCTTGTCTGAACGACGTGGGTTATCATCCTCACGCTTTCTCTTACCTTCTTCAGAATTCTTTAGCGATCTCAACCTGACCGCATCTAAGGTAAGAGACAAAGATAGATCAGCTGTTGATCTAAAAGTAGCAGGTCTTGAAGCCTTAACACTGGCTTTGATTTCCGGGGCTAAACCCCCAATGAAGCGAGCAATCCTTTTGGGTTCTGGTGTCACAAGGTAAGGAACCAATCTTGACATCGTGTTGAAGCTTGTAAGATAAGCTTGGCAATCAAGGTTTTTCATAACCAACGATAAGAAATTTGACTCAATTCTTTCAACCTCATGCTGAGGGCAGTAATTCTCCTTAATAAGAGCAACAAACTAATCCCATGTCAGATTGTAGAGTGGGATCTTTCCAGCTGCTTAAATGAGAGACTTCCACCATGCTAATGCTTCTCCCTTGAATGATTGGGATACATACTTCACTACATCCCTTTCAGCACAACCGCTGATATCGACCACAGTGTCCATTTCATCTAACCAAGTCATACAGTCAATATCCCCCTTCTCCCCAGTGAAATCCCGGGGTTTGCAGGAAACAAAGTACTTATAAGTATAGGACTTGGTACGTGGTTTATCATCAAATAATATCCTCTTGGATGGAACACTGTTTTGGTTTGAGGAATGTAGATCATCATCTTTCTTTGGCTCATCTTTCTTAGAGGGCAGCTTGCTGTGAGCCTCTGAATGAGTCTTAGGCTTGGAATGCGGTGCGGATAGGGTCCTACTTCGAGTCCCGCTAGATTCATTATACTGCCGCTCTATAGCTTTTGTAACAGCATTGTCTATCAATGCTTGCAGTTCTGCACCCGCTATGTTAATTCGGGTATTATCATGATCCTCCCTTGGGTGACTGTTGATCTCATCCGAGTCAGCCATGTAGTTTGAACTGTTACATAAGATATTAATAATAATTTATTTGGGAGTTTATTATGGAATTGTCTTTTATGGCAATTCATTAAGCATGGTAAACACAGACCATATTTGGTTAATCATGTTTATTTAGGATTTTTATTATAACTTATCCTAATTATAAAACAATAACAATATTATTAGTGGCACAAAAGGCCTAGTCACAAGGACATTCTAAATCATAAGCCAGGATTTCAGAGAATCAAGGCATTAAGGTTTGAACATAGTTCTTTACCTTTTCTGACAGGGAGTCGTAGACTACAATTGTCTTTTGTCTTATTTAACATTTATTATGGCCCGTAGGCACTACATCACCAATGGATGTTTAATATGTGATCATCTTAATTGATGATTTAAACCCATGATTTATAGATCATCAGGTTAGGATAGGAATCTTTTGAAGAATCCTATTATAAGAATGACGTGTGTGATTTTAACGAATCACGTCTGCCAGGAGTGTTAACATGTTTTCAGATGTTAACTAGGATTTGAATCTTTTTTTTAACAGGTCTTACCATATTGGCCAAGTCTTATAATGACATGCAGGCTAGGTTATACCTTTAAGATTCTTATTTAATATTTATATAGGCAGATTATTTTAAGAGGAATGATTTATTTATTTCATGTATGATATATTTATGCATATAATGACAAAAATGAAATTTTTAAATTTAACATTCCATTAAACATTAAAAGGAGTACACATTGCCCTAAACGAGACTTTTAACAGAAATAACTTGCCCACGCAGTGGCTAAACTGATAATACAAGTCCTCGCAGGGACTGATTACTAAGATGGTGTCCACGCAGGGACTAAAAAGACAAGTCCACGCAGGGACTAAAGAAAGACAAGTCCACGCAGGGACTAAGTACATAGATAAATGTCCACGCAGGGACTTGATTGAAATATGGAAATACAACAATACATATAGGGATTTAATTAATCCTCTTCTTCTTTCCTTTTAACAAGCTTGCTAGGCCCTTGAGAAATCCCTGATTGTTCCTACGCTCTTCTTGAAATTCTCGTTCCACCCTGTTTAGCCTTTGGAGGATTTCCTCCTGTTCCGGTGGGGAAAACCATGGTGGCTGCGGCTGGCGCTGAAACGGTGGTCGAGCAGGTGTTTGATACCCATGAGCTGGGTATCCCACTCCCCATGGGGCTCCATATGGTCCTTCGGGATGAAGGGCGTTGTAGTTTGCTGCTACAAGGTATGGGTCGGCTTCAGCATAGTTGTAGTTAGTGTGAGCCAGCTGCTCAAATGGATTGTACGCTGTTGAACCGGCGTATGTAGGAATCGGGTTACCAAAACCCAATGGTGGCGGCGCAATAGGTGCAGAATCTACCTCTGAAACTGCATTTGAAGGCCCACCCATTTGTGGGTCTTCATGCAGTGGCGGATAGTAACTGCCACTTGAGTGTTGGGGGTGCTAGAGTGAAAACCCCTTTCTCACACGGACATTCGTGCGCCTGTTCTTCTACGCCTCGGTGGTTCTGGAGGTGCTTGCTGTACTGGCGGCGGTGGTGGCGGTGGCTTAATTGCCATGAAACGCGAATCCTCAGAGGGATCCTGTTGTTGCTGCTGGTGAGGCGATGAATGGTGAGAGGGTGTAAAGTACCACTCATACTAGTTAAATCTCGCCTGGTAGCTGTCTGGGCCACGGTAAGGTGATCCATGGAAGGATGACCCATCCGAAATCTCAATGGGGTGAGTAGGTGTCCCAGAAGGTGGTTCAACAGGATCCGTGTCTTCATCTATATCCATTCCATGAGCTTCAGGGAAATGGTCTTCAGGGCCCAATGGTTTAAAACCCACTGGTTCTTCAATGTAGTTTGTCGAGTTGAATCGGCCCTGGAAGACAGGAGTGGGGTCGCCAAAGGAATGGTGCGACATGGATCGCTGCAACGGCAAGAAGGAGTGGCGTGAGTCTTCAGGCTCGTTCTCTGATTGTGGCCCAAAGGAGTGACGATAAGGAGGCATTGAGCTAAACGAGGCAGATCGCCTAGCGGGCTCCGAATAGATCCTCCAGTCTCCTTGAGGACCGGTACTCATGGTTGCAGAAGGAGTTCGCCGGTGTGAAGGCCCGGCCTCGTGATCGTTGGGGGCGTGGATTGGCCCCTTGCCTCGTCCTCCTCTTCGGAACCTCGGTGGCATATTTCCTGTCAAACAAATGAAAGAAAACAACAAAGAAATATAAAGGACAAAGTTAGAATTAAAAACAATTTGGATTAGTCCTAAGTTCTTTGTCTAGACTCGAAAATTTAGGAATGTGCAACTGTGTAACTGAGATTAAACACAAAAAAGGCTAGTGTTTAATTCACTCAGTGTTGGCTCTGATACCAACCTGTCACACCTCGATATTTCCACATATTACCGGTGGGCCCGGTGGGGAGTATCGTGACGTAGTTGATATCATCATAGTCAAACAACACAAATTATAAATGCACAGCGGAAGCAAACGGTATGAATCACATTACAAACTGAATAAATAGTAATATCAAAGTATTACAACGGACTGTAAAAGATTCACAGGCGGATCAAAAGATAAATAAGATCATAGTTCAACAGACTTTAACATCTAGAGCTTGCAAGACTTGATTATTGATGCCTGGAGTAGCCAGACTATTTCGTATAGTACCTGCACTTAACCTTTTTCCAAAATACGTCAGTTTACACTGGTAAATACAATTAACTGACTCATTTTGAAAAGAGTTTAAGAAAATTGGTTTGAATGCACATGGCACAAAAATATCTTTTATAAAAAATAAACTTGCATACAGTTTTACATGTTTGTCATCCATTTAGGACCCGGTTAGAAGAGCCGATTTAACAAGATTAATAGACACCCCACTTGGTATAATACCCACAAGAAGATACCCTTCTTGTGTACTACCTTTTTACATACGCAACTGTCAGGTGTATGCCTACACCCCGTGCTTAAGTCGTGGCCATTACTAATGAATGAGCCGAGGATATCCAGGACACGGTCATTAACCCCCCCCCAAAGGCATTGCATTAAACAAGACAGAATAAAACGGGTTATGCATCTTTTTAATCAATATCTGATTGTACGACTTCATACCCGACCAAGCGGTATTATTATAATACCGTACCCCAAGCCCGTATAGGGAAAATAAGTTAAAAGTATTTACCTGAGCAAAGTATAAATCACAACAGCAAGTGCACGTAGCTTTTACAGGGCTCCTAATCTGGAACAAAGGTTTTAATAACCTATTAGATTCCTAACGGGTCTTAATTAAGCCTAAACTTAGACCGGTTAGTTTTAAAGAAAGGTATACGGTTCAAAACGCAAGATTAAGCGAAGACCGGATTAGAATGTGATTTAGTCCCTACAAGTTTGAAGACTTGTATAATATGGGTAAACTAAACACATTCTGGATTTTGAGGTGAAAATGATAGGGTTTGACCCGTTTCGGTCAATTTATGCAAACTAGTTACATAAACCGAACCAAACGCGAATAACGCATAACGGGTAACCAAATGAGTCACGAACAGGATTCCTAAGTTAATATGCTTTAAATATCTTGTGATATCAGTAGGATACCTTCCATTATGCCCAAAATGAGTTCAATCTCAATTTAAGCCCCGTAGGGGTATTTTGGTCATTTTAAAGTTTATAAAAGAGGTTAAATATAATTCTGAGATTCGGGTCTGAAGTAATCAGTAAAACTACTTAATTTAATAGGTTATATCAGTTGGTGATAAGTCTTATATGACAAGAATGGTTTTAACCCATACTATGTGTTTAATACGCGTAAAAGTCGTTTAAAGCGATTTCCGGGTTATAACAGGAAATCTGAGTTTTCTGATCAGGTTATAAGTTCAAATTACTTCATTTATCATATAAAATCAGTAGCAAAAGATTTGGTATCAAAATTCCGTGTAAAACTCATTTTATAAACGAAAAGAGTATAATCGGTAATTACCGAATCAAGGTAATAACCCTATGTTATGATCAGTTTAAAAATAATTAAAAATCTTCAAAAATCCCAAAATATTATATTACATCAGTGGGTAAAAGTTTTGGTGTCAAAAATTTGGTTTAGATAGGCTTTACGCTAATTATGCCGTTTAATTAATAAAAGGCCTTCTAATTACGCTATTGAGCATAACTCCTAATCTAGACCTCCAACTGATGTGAAATTTTAGGGACATGTTTATAAATCAGTAACAAAGATTATTGTCCTCTCACATTTCCAAAAATCTCATTTTATGGTCAAAAGGGCATTATGGTCAACATTAAGCAATTAACGGAAACATCGGACAATCAACGAGTCAAGTAGTATAATCGCAGAGGGTTATACTATCATACAAGCTGGTCCTAATGAAGCTCTAAGGCATATCTAAATCATGCAAATATGGGTCAGAACTAAAAGTCCTGGCAATGGTCAATTTATGCGACTTTCGATTCCGAACCGGTCCTAAATTGAAAATTGTCGGGTCGGACATGCTTAGACATGTTCTTGCATTGATTACCAAGTTATATGAGTGGTAAAACAGGTTACATGTCTTCTACATTGCTAATTATATGTTAATTCGAAAATTATGTTTCTGTTGACTTTTTATAACTAACTTTGACCCGACAAATGACTTAGTTAGAGCGGGAATCAGAGGGTGCCCTTTAAGGGTTTAATGCCCACATAATTACCAACTTATAACTACTTTCAATTTGACTAATCACTGGACCATTAGTGATTAATTGTTAAGTCAAACCTTAATTACGACGGTTTGACTTTAAGCTAATAAACTAAGTAAAACATGATTAAGGAAGGTTAAGGAAGCTTACCAAGGTCCTATGCACGACTAATGAAGCTTAGGAAGTGGTCTTGAGCTCCAGAAATCTTCAGGAGTTGAGATGGAATGAATGATCAAAAGTTGCAACAAGTGCTTCTTTATATAGTGATCTTTGATTGATCAAGATGATGCTAAACAAGTCTAGGATGGATCCGTGATCAATACAAGTGTCCCTAGAGCCTAAAAACTTGTTTGTGCAGCACATGGTATTGAAATCAAGCCATTTGAGTCGGTTAAACGGGCTGGGCAGACACCTGTCAGGTTTTTCTGGTGCTGGGGAACTCAGGTGGTCCGCGTAAAGGACCTTCCTGGTCTTATGCGCCCCGTGTGAGGCCTGGGTTCAGGTCAACAAGTTTTCAATTATTGCATTTTTGGTCCTTGGTCCTTCCAAAAGTTGTTTTAACCTTTCTTTTTGCACTTAGAGCCCTCTATATTGATTCCTAAGGACTCCAAGACATAACCAATCTTTGTGAAGTCCTCGGTCATCTTTATGGTCACCCGAAAAGCCCTAAATATCAATGTCGACGCTTTTAACCCCTCGCATACGAATGATAGCATAACTTCATCATACGGAATCGAAACCTTGTGAAATTTTTACCACTTATTCTAGTGAGCATAATTAATAATTACAAAGCTTCGGGTTGGTTAAAAGGTCACTCAGAGGTTTACTTTAAACATCTTGACACATTTAACCCCTGTAGTTTGTAATCTCTCACTTTCTTCCACAATTAGTTTCGTATGATACATAATTCATTCGTTTAAGGGTATAAACATCGTGTAGAGTTATTGAAAGATATATTTATTCATTGTTGACACTTTGAACCCTGTTATTCATGTACTTCCTCTGTTTGTCAACTTTAGTCCTTCTAAAGTAATCCTTTACACGTTTAAAGTTCATGACACGTGTCGATATTACATTGGACATGAAATTACGAGGTGTTACAAAATAAATAATAGAATTCGATTACATGTCAAGAAACACAATCTATTAGTCAAGAAAGGAGTGACAGATCATAATTAGCAATCTTTTCTTCCTTTGACTTGTACTTTGTCTTTCCAAAAAGCGGGTTGTTACAGCCTCCCTTACTTTAGGAAATTTCATCCCGAAATTTAAGGAGTAGGAGTTACAAACAGTTGCGGGTACTTCGCCTTCATGTCACTTTCGAGTTCCCAGGTTAACTCGATGCCGCGTTTGCCTTCCAGGCTAACCTTCACAATGGGAATGCGTGAGCGTCTGAGTACCTTGGTTTCTCGTCCCATGATCTCGACAGGCTTCTCCACGAAGTGTAATGTTTCGTCCACTTGTAAATCTTCAAGAGGGACATGTAATTTGATGTGTGTAAAATGCAACATATAAATTACATTAAATGAGGCATAAAACTAACCCTTTTTTAGTACTAATGTTGGAAAAAGTGTGCTTTTATCTTCCTTTTGTATTTTCAGGGTTAAATAAGCGTAAATGAACAAAAGAAGCAAAATACAGCTAAATCTAACACAAATACAAGAAAAGGAATAAACGTGGCATGCTCGACCCCTCGACAGCATCTTCCCAAGCAAAAACAGAACAACAGAAGGCAGAACACGCCCCGTGCCCAGCGGACACGGGGGCGTGCCCAAGTGTCTACAGAAAGGACAGAGTTGTAGTAGCTTCTATTTCCCAACACGGGGGCGTGCCCAGCTCCACACAGCTGTGGTCAACGCTAAGATTCGCAGAATCCAAGCAAATCTTGATAGTACAGATACGCTTCTGCACACAGGGCCGTGCCCAGCGGACACGTGGGTGTGGTTAACTAATACAGACAAACTGCATTAAAATGAAGAAAGAGAAAGAGGATAGACACGACCGTGTCCAGGCTTCTATGCAGGCTATAAATAGGGGTGCTTGGTTCATTGCAAAGGCATCCCTTGACAAACCACCTCTCTCCCACTTCACCCACACTCCACCACCATCACAACACCCACATCCACCACCATCATCCATCATAGAGTGTGTGTAGTAGTCTCGGGATCCAAGATTGATAATAAGAGTTCTTGACAATCAAAGGCCATGTTTGCCTAAGTCTCTTACATTACTTGGTGAAGACAAGCATTTAGTGTAATACTTTTGTTTTTTAATCTTTTCGCACTTTTTATTTGGTTTTGTATTAATGACTTTAATAACTAGTTTCTTATGATGAAGGTGAAACTTCCTTATCATTTGTCCGTGGTGTCTTGGCGTTATTTTACTGTCTATATAAAATAAAAGATTTACACCATTCGTATCTCCACGGTCTATATGAAGATATGTTGGCTACCTGGTAGGGGGTTAAGGGAATGGTTTGGTAAGGTTCTTGCCTTGTTCAGTGTATAGATCCTGCAAGGACCTGGGTCAAGCTTACTAGGACCTCCTTCAATACCCACTGGTATTGGATGGCGGGGGTGCGAATGGATTGATCCCCTCATATGTAAACTACTATTAATACATTAGTCCGGCTACTTGGGATTGTATCCCTGCTGACTCAAACCACTTAGCCGAGGGTAACGTCACCTTCAAAATATGGGCCTACCACATTACGCATTAATAACTTAATTAATTATCTTCCAATATTCCAACCCTTTAGGATTGTATCCTTGCTGACTCAAACTACTGGGTTGAGGGTAACGTCACCTTCAAAAGAGGGACCTACTACTATAACTAAGATAATCTCTTAAAAAGTGCAAAAGTGCGGAAAACATCAAAGGTTACACTAAAGGCGAGTCGGATCCAAGTGATTCATCTTGTCTATCTGTTTTACTTTTATTTTTATTTTCAGCATTTTTAGTTTTTTTTTTCTTTTCATATTTAAAAAAAAAACCTTTTTCTAACTTTTTGATTTGATTAGACGTTGAGGATAAACCGGTACTAAAAGCTCTTGTGTCCTTGGACGACCTCGGTATCTTACCAATGCTATACTACACTCACGATGGGTTCACTTGCCCATATGTGTGTTTAGTGTTAGGAAATATCGTGTTTTATAAATTTAAAACTTGACTAAAGTGTTAAAAAGGGCTAAAAATATACATAAATATATATAACACACCGCACACATCAAGTTTTTGTGCCGTTGCCGGGGACACAAGGATTTTAAGAAAGCTTAACATCGCCGGCCTAATCTTTTTTTCAAAACCTTTTTAAAACGTGCGCATTTTCCTGCATTTTAGTTAGTTTTGTTGGTGCATTCATCTGTCGTCTTCGTCTTATGTCGAGTCTCAGTTGCGTTGCGAATCTGATCAAGAGTGATGTCATCTGATACAATGATGACATCATAATATGACATCATCATTGCATCACTAAACAAGAAGACAAAATACATGGCAGATTCGCTTGAAATCAGAATTTTGTTTTTCATGTGTTTCGGTTAAAAGTCAACATATATATGAGAGTTTTGCTTAAACTGTATTAGATGGGTTTCGCTTGAACATGTATGTGGAGGTTCAAGCGAAAGCAGATTTACTATAAATAGGGGAGTGTTCATGTCATTTGTAACAGATTTCGTATTCCATACCGAGGTGCTGCTAGTGTGAAGACTGATTGTAAACGATATTATATCAATCAAATCAGTGTTTAAAGTGATATTCAAGCTGTTTCGACGTCGGTTTCTTAGTTTCCGCCTCTAAAACTGATAAAATCTTTTCTGAACGACTCATTCGGGTCGCAAACCGATCCTACAAGTGGTATCAGAGCTCAGGAGGAAGAGATCTTGCAAAAACAGCGTGTTTTCGTTACTTTTTCTGATTTCTACACCATTCTTTTCAAATTTGAAAATTTTTCACAGTTAAAAACGGCTCAAATTCACATATCTTGTACGTAATCATGTATTAATGAATCCTGGAAAGTTTCAGCATTAAAATCGAATTAAAACTGGTAAAAAGTCGTTTGTTCGCTTGAATTCTGTTCGTGTTTGCTGATGTCATCAACTGTTCAAGCGAACTTAACACGTTGTGTCCGCTTGAAACTGGTTGTCTGCTTGAAATTGACTGGCCTCTCGCTTGAATTTACATTGATTGATCGCTTGAAAAACGTCAACTGCTTGAAATAAATGACTGCATGAAAAGTATATCGTGTATCGTGAAAGTACATTGAATTCGAGGTGTCAGTTGGTTGGGATAAGATATCACATGCTTGTGTCGGTTTGCATTTGAA
This sequence comes from Helianthus tuberosus, assembly GCA_030545235.1. Taxonomy (NCBI): domain Eukaryota; kingdom Viridiplantae; phylum Streptophyta; class Magnoliopsida; order Asterales; family Asteraceae; genus Helianthus; species Helianthus tuberosus. The sequence goes on from CM060367.1 coordinate 85,221,654, forward strand.
AGATGATAAAGGTGTGTAAGTCGGTTTGCATGTGAAAGTTGGTAAATATGTGTAAGGTTTTTGCATGTGAATCTGATAAAGTGTTCCAACCCATGTGATGAGTCTCGGTTCAAGTAATCTTCATTGAAGTTGTCGGCTACTGTTTGCAATTCATGTGTTGATATTTTGATCAATGTGAATGTTCAGTAAAGGCCCAATGATATGTTGTTTAACTTGAAGGCCCAATCATAAATATCATCTCGTGACAGTTTAAAAAATAGGCCCAATCTTAATCGTAACAGTATAGTATAGAATTCGGCCCAAATCACTCTAAGGCCCAATTGAATCTTTTTCATTCCGATCAAGCATATTCATTCAGTGATCTCACTCCAACAAACTTGAAACGTGTTTCCGAATCATGGATATCAATTTCTTTAATATGAATAGTGAAACATTTAAGAGATTAAATGTACTAAAGAAAGAGTTTGACTCGTTTTCAGGTTGTCCAGGAGAAAGTACAAAGAGTATCATTGAGAGGTATAGCCATCTTGTTCGCTCAATGTCTGAGAAGGGTATTCAGAAAAGTCCAGATGAATGGGTTGATAAATTAGCTAATGCCATACCTCAACAAGAGTGGGGTACATATCTTTTGGATTTAAAAAGAACTAGAGAATACTCTAGATTGACAATTTGTCCATTCATTGAGAAACTTGAAGAACAGATGAAGAGGAATGCTGAGAAGAAGAAAAGTCAAAGTGGAAAATCAATATTAAAGAAGAGCAAGAGTAAAGGTGTTCAAGTGGGAGAGGAACAGACTGAAGAAATTTCAGTTTTGAAAGACGAGAAGAAAGCTGATAAGAAACAGATTTTTTATTTGCAGGAAAATTATGAGAGGTTGAAATCTGAAAATGACAAACTGTTAAATGATTTGAACAGTTTGACATTAGAAAACAAGATTTTGAAAGAGAAAGAAAAAGATTTTTAAAGCAAAAAGAAATCTTCAGAAGATGAAGATTTCTGGATAAAACTTGAGAACAAAAATTTGAAAGAAAATGAAACGAAATTTCAAGAACAGTTAAAAGTTTTGGAAAATGAAAAATCTGTTCTTGAAAACATTAAAATTGAAAACGAAAAAACAATCAAGTCTCATCTTGAACGAATATCTCAGTTTGAAAATGAAGCTGAGAATTCAAGGAACAAAATTGATGAGCTTGAAAAGAAATTGAAAGGTTTTGTGACTTTATCTGTGTTCCCTTGTCCAAAACCGATCAATTCTGTTCCAATAAGTGACAATGTCACAAACTTTGACAAAGTCAAGGTTGAGGATTGTGATGATAAAACTGATGATGAAAATGAGGAATTTTATTCAGCAGAAGAGTCTGAGTCAGAATCTGATGCTGAAAATGAGAAAAAGAAAATATTTTTGAAATTAAAAGAAAAATTTCAAGAAACTGTTCTGCAATCGACTGAAAAGGGTGAATGCTCTACGCAAAAACCTTTGAAGAAGAAAGTGGAACAGAAACAAAAAGTTAAAAAATCAGAAAATGTTTATAACAAGAATAAAAGCTCATCAGTTCAATCATCCAATCATTATAAAAAATCACAAAAATATGAAAAACAAAACTCAAAAACAGTTGGTAATGAGTGGTGCAGGTTTGACCACAGTGCTTCAAAGCCAAATCCAGTTTTCAAGAGGAGTGATGATCACTACAAAGCCAGACAATGCTATGATCTGAATGTTTGGACTGAAAATGGTGATTGGTACGATAACAGAGTGTGTTACACTTGTGGTATGAGAGGACACATTGCTGTTAACTGCCAAAATAAGTGGTTTGAGACGAGGAGATGCTTTGAATGCCATATCAAAGGTCATATTGCTAGAGATTGCTCAATGAGATCAATGAGAAGATCGAGGGCTGAATCTCAGAAGCAGATGAAGAAACCAGTCAATGTCAAGTCCAAAGAACAGAAGGTTCAAGAACCTAAAGTTCAAGAAAAGAAAGTGAAACTTTCTCAGGGACAAAAAGACAGACTGAGGAAGAAGAGGAAGAAGGCCAGAGAGTATCTGGAGAAGATTTTGTCCTCGGATACAACTGGTAAAACAGATAAAAGTTCTGATAAATCGTCTTGCTCACCAAAGAACAACAAATCAAGCAAAATGCATTCATCAGATACAAATCTGAGGACGAAAGAGGATAAGAAGAAGAAGAAAGTTGATGGTGATGAATTTGTTTCTTCGGAAACAAAGGAGCCACATGTCGGCGATGAATCTGGTTCATCAAAGTCAGACAAGCCACATTCAGGCAATGATTCTGGTTCTTCAAAGCCAGAGGAGCCAGTTGTTGAGGTAAAAGTTGAGAATTCTGGTCTAACAATGGATGATGCTAATTTTCCACCATTGTTGAACAAGAATTCAAAATCACCCAAGGACCGTCAGGCTTGGGTGAATCTGTTTAAATGAAAAAACCTGACTTGCCGGAGTTCCCAGGTTGGTAAGCGTGGAACATGAATCGGCACATTTCTTGAGAAATTCACGAAAGTGATATTTCGATTTAAAAGTGGTAAATCAGGGACATTAAATTGTACTTGATTTTCTACAAGTGATGTTTGTGGATTGATCTTACAAATGTTATTTTTTACAAATGGTTGAAGAAAACAAGGTGATGAAACCCCGAATTTGAGAAATGACTTACAAAACTAATTTTCCGGAAAAACCATTTTGATTAAAACAAACTTAAGTGTTTTGAAATCATCATGGGAAAATGTTTTGTCGTCAGGGGGAGTTCTGATTGTTCAAGTCAAGTGAATGGAGAATTGAAGTAATTCTCATCATGTTGTCACGTTTCTTGTACAGCTTGTTTTCAAATTTTCCGAGAAAATCAAAATTGAGACATATTTTGATTTTAGGGGGAGTAAAAATTTTAAAAAAATTAGAAAATTTGAAAATGTCAAAAACATTGAAAAATGAAAAAATGAGTTTTGTTGTGAAAAAGAGGAAATGATAGTAGATCAGTTAGACTGTCACAGCATGCTAAAGAAATGGAAAGTCAAAATGTGATAAACGATCTCACTAAAGATGTGACGGTAGGCTCAGCTAGACTAGTAGATTTGCGATAACGTTACAAACCTAAAATGAAAAAGCCTAGTTCTAGTGGGAAACATGGTCAAAAGCATAGTACTTAGTTTTGTCCTTCTTGATTGTGTACCTACTCATTAATCGCTGATTGTCGAAAGACATAAAACTACAACTTTGCTGTAAAGTCGCTGTGATTGTGCATTTCATTTTGCAAAGATTTAAACTTGTTTTATTTCTTTATTTTGTTTAAGCATTGGATATCCTCTGCGTATACGTGAGTATCGACCTGGAAGTTATTGCCTAAATGTTCTGCTTTATTTTCTTTGGTGTTTCGTTTAAGCTTTGGATCACCTCTGCGTATACGGGAGTATCGACCTGGTGGTTAAAGCCTAAACAACTTCAACTTGTTTTATTTTCTAATTTTGTTTAAACATTGGACTTTCTCTGCGTATACGGAAGTATCGACCTGATTGTTAATGTTTAAACATTCTGCTTTGTTTTCGCACAATTCACAGTTGATAAAAGTTTAAAGGCATTACTTGGGTCAGTGTATTGCATGATGAGGGGATATGCTGAGATCGTGGGGTCCATAAGAATTTAGTGCTATCTAAATATACCTAATCGTATCGGTAAGCATGTCGAAAGTTTTTAGATTGAGTTTAAGAGGATAACAATATAGTCAATCAACGTGAATTGTTTAGAACTTAAAATGTTAAAGCTTAATGGTGCTAGTGATTGGTCACAAAAACTGATCTGATCCTCTTACGCAAACTCACAAAAATAGTGTCTGTATATATTTTTTACTGCATTTCTGTTATAATAAAAAATCCAAAAAGATTTTAGTGTGTTTTAGCATAAATTTTGAAAATTTCAAAAAGATTTTCGACAACTGATGTTGAAGAGCTGATTTTCAAAATTTCAAGTGCTGAACATGATGATCAGGGTTGGGAGTGTGAGTTTAACAGAATAAATTTGTTTTGTGTAAGAAAAGTTTGATTAGTTAATCGAGGTCATTAATTTGAACTTGATATAACTATTTCTAGAAAGTTTTTCTTATTGTTTTAAGTAAAAACTTATGTGGTAGTGAGAAAATTTGTGCAGGAGATGAACTGAACAGAGTTAAAGCCAGGATGCAATCTCAAGGCGATAGCTAATTCCAGATGGCGATCCCATCATGATGAGAGGGGGAGTCTGATGAGGTTAGAGCCAAAGAGAAGATCCTGGTATATGCTAACAAAGAAAAGAGACTGATAAAGACTGAAGATTGAGAATACTCGACACTTAAGACTCGTCAACATCTGAGGGGGAGTCTGTTGGTGCATTCATCTGTCCTCTTCGTCTTATGTCGAGTCTCAGTTGCGTTACGAATCTGATCAAGAGTGATGTCATCTGATACAATGATGACATCATAATATGACATCATCATTGCATCACTAAACAAGAAGACAAAATACATGGCAGATTCGCTTGAAATCAGAATTTTGTTTTTCATGTGTTTCGCTTGAAAGTCAACATATATATGAGAGTTTCGCTTAAATTGTATTAGATGGGTTTCGCTTGAACATGTATGTGGAGGTTCAAGCGAAAGCAGATTTACTATAAATAGGGGAGTGTTCATGTCATTTGTAACAAATTTCGTATTCCATACCGAGGTGCTGCCGGTGTGAAGACTGATTGTAAACGATATTATATCAATCAAATCAGTGTTTAAAGTGATATTCAAGCTGTTTCGACGTCGGTTTCTTAGTTTCCGCCTCTGAAACTGATAAAATCTCTTCTGAACGACTCGTTCGGGTCGCAAACCGATCCTACAAGTTTCTGCATTTACAGTAGGGTGAACACTGGCCGTGTTCACTGAACACGGGGCCGTGTTGCATATTTTTAAAACAAACTCCCAGATACAGAGTCTGAACACGGGGTCGTGCTCACTGAACACGCCCCCGTGCTGCACAAAACCAGTCACTTTTATTAAAACGCCCAGATACAGAACCTGAACACGGGCCGTGCTCACTGAACACGGGGCCGTGTCCAGCCTCTGTTTCCGTTTTTATTTTTGTTTTCTGGTCTCGAGACTCTGTTGTGGTCTGCTGAGTGATTCTTATGGATCAATACTCATGAGATTACAACTACACCTACGAGGAGGATGATTATAGGGAAGACTATTGCACCATTTGTGGTAACCCTCACTCGGTACAATATTGCGAATTATTTCAACCGTCCACTTTATACACCTACTATGAGGAGCCCAGGTACGAGCCATCAACTTCATATACATCCTATGAAGACCCAGGGTATGAACCTTCTCCCTAATACTCATATTTTGATGAACCAAGGTATGAGCCTTCATACTCATACTTTGAGGAACCAAGATCACCACCTTCATATGCTTATTATGAGGAACCATGGCGTGAACAACCCACCTCATATGAGTATTATGAAGAACAAAGTTAAGACCCTTATCCATCATATACTTACAATGAGGAAGAATGGTGTGAACCATCTACTTCACATGAGTATTATGAGAAACCAAGGATCGAACATCCGGATTCGAGCTTTGAAGATCCAGATCCTTATTTTGTCACCCACATAGCCGATAAGATAATAGAACACATTAAAACTATCGAACACTGTATAAAAGAATCCCTCGCAAGGGAAGAGGAGTCCCGCTTAAGGGAAGAATTAACTAGTAATCAAGAAGAGATAGTTAAAAATGTAAAAATGGAAGAACAAGTAAGTGAAAAACCGACACATGAGTTAAACAACGAAAAAGGTGAGTCCGACAACGTTAAAATTCAAGAAGAGTCTAATTTTGAAAAAATTAATCTCTTGTCACCTTCTTTTGAAAATCATTGTTTAGTACCCACTCATGCTAAGTTTTTAAAAGAGTTAAACACTAACACTAAAATTGACGAAACGGTAAGCATTAAATTAACAAATGATCAAACTGCGCTAATAAAAGAAGATACATTTGAAATTAACATTACACCGGTTCCATGTTTTTTTCAAAATTCCTTTATTAGTAATATTACAATTAATAAAGATCTTTGTGTTAATATAATACCAAACTACATTTTCGAAAATTAAGTATTGGTGATTTTTATCCACTTCAAATACCCGTTTTTCTATCTAATCGGAAAATAATAAAATCAATAGGGGTAGTTGAGGATGTCTAGGTCCAAACAAATCAAATGGTAATCCCAACTGATTTTGTCATCCTTGATGACGCTCCTCTAGTGTTCGGACGACCTTTTGTAAAAACCCACGAAACCTTGAAAAACCGGAAGTACAACAACTTATCTATTCAATTAGGGGCATTTAAAAAGAGTGTCGATCTTAAGCGATCAATGAAATATCCATTCGGCAATAATGACCCCCTAATTGAAGATGAGGATGAACCACCCGATATAAGAGAAGAAATTGACCACTTTGTTGAAGAAGAGGTTGCCATTAAACAAACTTTTGTGGTTCTTGATCGAAATGAGCAACCAAATAAGGAGTCTCCTAAAGACCCACCTCTTGAGCTCAAAGAACTTCTGAAAGGTTTGGAATATGTTTTTCTAGACAAAGATGGTAAATCACCTGTAATTATTTCGTCATAATTAACTAGTATAGAAAAAGAAAAATTAATTACACTTTTGAAAAAACACAAAAATGCGATCGCTTGGAAGCTTGTAGATATTAAAGGCATAAATCCTTCCATGTGCACGCACAAAATTTTAATGAATGATGACTATAAATCGGTAATATAACTACAACGTAGAGTAAATCCAAATGTCCAAGAAGTGGTTAAAAACGAAGTCATCAAATTACTTGACGCCGGACTCATTTACCCAATTTCTGATAGTCCTTGGGTAAGTCCCGTACAAGTAGTTCCAAAGAAAGGAGGTATGACGGAAATAACTAATGAGAAAAATGAATTAATCCCAACGAGAATCGTCACAGGATGGAGAGTTTGTATAGATTATCGTCGATTAAATGAAGCAACAAGGAAGGATCACTTTCCTTTACCCTTCATTGATCAAATGTTAGAAAGATTGTCCGGTCATAAATTTTATTGTTTCTTGGATGGTTTTTCAGGTTACTTTCAATTTTCGATAGCACCCGAAGACCAAGAAAAGACAACATTCACATGTCCCTATGGAACTTTTGCTTATCGACGCATGCCATTTGGTCTATATAATGCCCCCGCAACCTTCCAACGTTGCATGGTGGCCATCTTCCATGACATGATAGAAAAGACAATGGAAGTCTTCATGGACGACTTTTCTATCTTTGGAGATTCATACGACCATTGCCTCGATAACCTTGAACAAATGCTATCCCGATGTGAGGAAACTAACCTTGCCCTTAACTGGGAAAAATGCCATTTCATGGTAACAGAGGGAATAGTACTCGGTCACAAAATCTCAAGCGAAGGAATGGAGGTAGATCGAGCAAAAATAGACACTATTTCTCGATTACCACCCCCATCCTCCGTTAGAGCTATCAGAAGTTTCCTAGTGCATGCCGGATTTTATAGACGATTTATCAAATACTTTTCCAAAATCTCAAGGCCTCTAACAAAATTACTAGAAAAAGATGCACCTTTCATCTTTGACAAGGATTGCAATCAAGCATTTCTAACCCTAAAAGAAATGCTAGTCAATGCACCTATCATGATAGCGCCTGATTGGAAATTACCTTTCGAAATCATGTGTGATGCAAGTGACTTTGCAGTTGGAGCCGTCTTGGGACAAAGAAAAGATAAGCATTTTCACCCAATTTATTACACTAGTAAAACACTTAATGATGCACAAGAAAATTATACAACAACAGAAAAGGAATTACTAGCCGTGGTATTTGCTTTTGATAAATTTCGTTCTTATCTTGTTCTTTCTAAAACGATAGTCTATACAGATTTATGCAGCCATTCGATATCTCTTCAAGAAACATGATGCTAAACCACGTTTGATTCAGTGGATTCTACTCCTCCGAGAATTCAACATTGAAATAAAAGACAAAAGAGGAGCCGAAAACACCGCAGCAGATCATCTTTCGCGCTTGGAAGACGCAGCTTTGGAGGCAACCAGGGACGAGCAAATCAATGAAAAATTTCCAACGGAGTCCCTTGAAACGGTGGAATACCGAGAAGAGCCATGGTACGCCGACTATGCTAACTACCTAGCTAGTGGTATAGTCGCAAAAGGATGGCCACATCATCAAAGAAAGAAATTCTTTGCCGATGTAAAGCATTATTTTTTGGAAGATCCTTATCTTTTCAAAATGTGTGCTGATCAACTTATCCGTCGATGCGTACATGGTAGTGAAGCAAGAAGAATTCTCCGCCATTGTTATGAAGGTCCATATGGAGGACATCATGGTGTCGCTAGTACAGCATGAAAGGTATTTGATTCAGGATTTTATTGGCCAACCATTTACAAAGACGCCCAAAGTCTTGTCAAGACATGTAACGCTTGCCAAAGAACAGGTCATATTTCTTCCAAAAACGAAATGCCACAAAATGGCATTCTTGTTTGTGAGATTTTTTATGTGTGGGGACTCGACTTTATGGGACCTTTCCCACCGTCAAAAGGAAACAAATATATACTTGTGGCGGTAGATTACTTGTTTAAATGGGCCGAGGCCGAGGCACTTCCAACCAACGATGGAAGAGTCGTGGTAAGATTTCTGAAAAGATTATTCTCTCGTTTTGGAACACCAAAAGCTTTAATAAGTGATAGAGGTACTCATTTTTGTAACCATCAACTTGAAAAAATCTTAACAAGGTATGGGGTATATCACCGGGTCTCAACGGCATATCACCCTCAAACAAAGGGACAAGCCGAAGTGACTAATAGAGGTTTAAAAAGAATACTTGAGAAAACCGTAGGGTTAAATAAAAGAGAATGGACAGATAAATTAGACGATGCTTTATGGGCTTTTCGAACAGGGTACAAAACAACAATAGGTACAACCCCATATAAGTTATTCTACGAAAAAAGTTGTCATTTGCCGGTAGAAATAGCACATAAGGCATACTGGGCAATTAAAAATGTAAACTTAGATTTAGAAATTGCAGGTAAAAATCGATTTTGCCAATTGAATGAATTAGACGAATTAGGGAATTATGCATACTCTAACTCCGAAATTTATAAGGAATGAATAAAAAATTTGCATGATAAACACATTAAACCTAATGAATTTCGGGTAGGAGATCAAATTCTATTGTTTAATTCACGACTTTGATTGTTTCCTGGTAAATTAAAGTCTAGGTGGTCAGGACCTTTTTCCATCGCCCATATCTTCCCACACGGTGCAGTCGAAATTAAATCTCGGAATGGAATTCCATTCAAAGTCAATGGCCAAAGGCTAAAGCTTTATCAAGGATTCATTGAGGATGAAGAGGAAGAAATCTCGCTTCAAACGTTCGAAGAATGAAACAAAGGTTCAAGCAGCAACATCATACCTGGTAAGTTACGAAAAATCGGGAAAACATCTGAACCGGTAAGATTTCTAGAACCAAGTTTTGGGAAAAAGGGCACTCACACGAGTACTTAAAAAATTAATTTTGCCCACCCACGGGGCCGTGTTCAGCGAACACGGGGCCGTGTCCGCGTAACTGTCGGGATAAAACCCCCTTTTTCATTCAGTTTCTTCATTCCACACGCCCCGTTTCCCCAAAAACTCTCTGGTTCCGGCAATTTTTTTCTGCTGATTTCGACGTTTCCCCTTCTTCTAACAACATCAAGGTATGATTCTATCCTTATAATTAGTTAGATTAAGTTCTTGAGTGTAGTTTAACATCAAAATTTGGGAAAAATCTAGGGTTCTTCAACTTGAACCGGATCGAACCTCAAATTTTTGCATAAATCTGTTAGCATTAGTTTAGATACATGTTATAGGAAGTAAATCAACTTGTATTGTTTGTAGATTTGCCCGATTTCTCACAAAAACCCCAAACCCTTGTTTTTGAACCGAAAAAAGATGAAATTAAAGGGGTAAACGGTTTGTTTTGAGAAAAAACGACACTTGGGGTTTCATTTTCAGGGAAAACCGACCCTACTGAACCAAAAATTTTCAAGTTTTCGGGACCGGGTCGAAAATTGGGAATTTGGAGAAACAGACGCCTGGACACGGGGTCGTGCTCAGCGAGCACGGGGTCATGTCCATCCAAATCCAGCTGAACATGGGGCGTGTCCCTTGAACACGGGGGCGTGTTCAGCCGACTGTTTTCAGTTTTCTTCGAAAATTTCACTGTTTCGTACTAATTGTTCGGTGTTTTCTTTCAGATGGCCAAGAAATTTACCAGATTCAACACAAGTGAGTTGGCTGCTCAGGCGCGATATGATGTATTAAGAACTAGGCCCGAAGAGAATCCCAGAGAAGTGTGCATGGACACTCTTGAGGCAGTGAACCAAATAGACCGCTTCAACAACATTGTCACCGGCCCACTACGAGTGGCTCTTTACACTCGGCTTCACTCCGTGCATGAATACAACATGGAATTTTACAGCACGTTTGTCCTTAAGCCAAGAGCGGACCCGTTTCACAACGATGGGGTAGAGTTCCGTTGTGGAGGGACCTTATACTCAATTTCAGTCACACAATTTGGGGCAATAGTCGGGTTGTACTCGGAAGAAGATGTTGGGGATGAAGAGAACACCAGAGGTCTACGCGAGATTCCGGAAAACCAACGCCAGGCTGCTTGGGCTCAAATCGGGGAGGGCAACTATAACCCGAGCCGAACTAAGATGTTGAGGGACCCTCTCTACCGTTACATCCACAGGGTCCTCAGTTACTCTCTCTGCCAGAGACACGACGGTGGTGGTGTTGTTGGGTTGCGTGATCTTCTAGTTCTCCATTGCATTCACAACCGTGTCAACCTCGATGTTCCATACCTGCTACTCCGAAACATGCACCTGAACCAGCTTGCTACTCCCCCGACTCCTATCCTATTTGGAGGGTGGATTTACCGCCTTTTCAAACACTTTGTGCGGATGCCGAGGTCCTTTCACAAGGGACCGTGGTCGGGAAAAGTGGACATGGTCATTTGCCGCTCCATGAACTTGATCTATGAAGCGGATGACGGGAAGGTCAGTTTTCAAACAGTTCAAGGGCATGCATGGAACCCGCAAGAAGCACTCGTCTTACACGCTCCACACATCCGTCCTCCTCCCCAGTACCACTACCAGCACCAGGGTGATCCGGGTCAATCCTCCTCTCAAGGAGGCGGTTTTCCTAACTTTCAAAGCTTACATGATTTATTGCAAGAAAACCTTATGTGCACTAGGAACACCTACAACATGGCCAGCAACACATACGCCCGGTCGGAGCGATAGAAAGAAACATCTCCGACATGCAGGATGACATCGGAAAAATCCGAGAGTATATGGCGGGCCACGGAGGGGATGAGGATGATGAGGACGAGGACATGGATTGAGCGGGAGGAGTCGGAGGTGGCATCACACGGTCAAAGGTCTAACAGGTTAACCCCCTTATCTCAAAAACAATTTCATGGCATGCGTGCCATTTGTTGAACAATTTACTTCCTTTAACACTTTTTAATTTCTGCATTTCTTTTTATTTTGTGACTTGGATGATGAAACTTTGGTAATTTAGGATGTTGGTTATTATTTGGTGTGGTATTTATTAGTAAAATAGGTACATACGAGTCTTAGAGCACTAAATATTAGTGCTACTAAAGCCGGGATAGCAGAACCACAAGAAGAAACCTGTTTTACATGTTTGCAGATTGTCCACACGGGGTCGTGCCCAGCCAAAATGCCCTCGTGCCCATCACCCAGACCTGCTGTTGTCTAAATTATGCAGACTTTTGTCCAACACAGGGTCGTGCTCCCCAGACACGCCCCCGTGTCCACCTTCTGTAAGTTATTGTTACTGGCAATCTGACCACGGGGCCGTACTCATCCGACACGGGCCCGTGTCCAGGTGCCCAGTAACATAAATTTTTTGTTTAACACACCTTTTTAAACATTCAATCAACCTAAAAACTTATTTTTGGGACACATTGAGGACAATGTGTAATTTAAGTGTGGGGGGGGGGGATGCTAAAACCTTGAATTTTGCAACTCCTAATTACAAGCCTTACACAAAACTCTATTGGAACCGCTAAACACCCCAAATTTTTTTCAAAAACTTTTCATTTTTTTTACTTATCTTGGTTTAAATTGGGAATAACAAGTTCTAAAAATGTTATATTTTTATAAATTTACAACCGATAGCGTCGTGATAAAAAGAACCAACATAAGAAAATTATGAAACGACATGACAAATCTAGTTAAAATTTGATTATATATACTTGATCACATTAAAAACCCATTCCCACAAAAAGTGAGTTTTGAGCCTTTAATTGAGCATACAAATACACATCTTTAAGCTAAATGCTCATTTTTCGTTTCTTGTGTGAATAGCCGCTTGGTTTCTTACAACTCTAGAACTTGCCATGACGATACATTCCCGGTCCTTACCAACTTAAACCCAAGTAAGTAAATGACGGAGGCATTAGGATTAACCCTTTTTATTTCAACACCATTATTTTCTTTTCTTTTTTTTTACCACCTACCCAAAAATCCCCCTAGTTAACCCCTTTGAGCCTAAACCTTTTCATTTCTAAACCCAAAACAAACACCCTTTACCCATCAAAACCTTTTTTTCATTTTAAACCCCTTATTTTAGTAAAAAGCTCGGTTTCCATTTGACATTACTTATAAAAAAAATGAAGTATAGCAATAAACAAACTAGTTCCTCAAAAGAAACCTTGTTTGAGAAATACTTCGGTTGAATAAAAAGTCACAAAAACAAATTTTTTTTACGAAAACCGACGCTTTTTACGCCTTTTAACCCTTTTCTACTAACCACTAACCCAAAAACCACCTACCTTTAACCCAAGCCTAACACTTCCCCAAAGTCCTCTTGATATTTACAAAGGTTTATAGTTAAATAGGAGGAGGATTGATTGCTTGGCAAGCATATGGTAGAAGTAAGTTCCATGCCGGCCTCGAGTGTTTCACAAAAATACATCTCCGGCCGAGTGTTGAGTGATCCCCCGTGAGTTATGTGAACTTGTATATAAATAGAATTTTAAAGAGACATGTTATGCCCAAATAAGTAAATTCTCTTATGAAATGTTCTAAATAAATCATAACGAATAGGATTGTAAATAATATAAAAATAAAACCTAATAAAGATCTTGGAATCCCGATACTCTAGACAAGCCCAAAAACTTCTCTTCTACCCATTCCATCTGGGTGTGTAAGGCACATAATAAAGAGTTTTGCTTGAGGACAAGCAAAGATTCAAGTGTGGGGGTATTTGATGTGTGTAAAATGAAACATATAAATTACATCAAATGAGGCATAAAACTAACCCTTTTTAGTACTAATGTTGGAAAAAGTGTGCTTTTGTCTTCCTTTTGTATTTTCAGGGTTAAATGAACAAAAGAAGCAAAAAATACAACTAAATCTAACACAAATACAAGAAAAGGAATAAACGTGGCATGTCCGGCCTCTCGACAGCATCTTCCCAAGCCAAAACAGAACAACAGAAGGCTGAACACGCCCCGTGCCCAGCGGACACGGGGGCGTGCCCAAGTGTCTGCAGAAAGGACAAAGTTGTAGAAGCTTCTATTTCCCAACACGGGGGGCGTCCCCTGCTCCACACGGCCGTGGTCAACGCTAAGATTCGTAGAATCCAAGCAAATATTGATAGTACAGATACGCTTCTGCACACGGGGTCGTGCCCAGCGGACACGGGGGCGTGGTCAACTAATACAGACAAACTGCATTAAATGAAGAAAGAGAAAGAGGATGGACACGGGGCCGTGTCCGGGCTTCTGTGCAGGCTATAAATATGGGTGCTTGGTTCATTGCAAAGGCATCCTTTGACAAACCACCTCTCTCCCACTTCACCCACACTCCACCACCATCACAACACCCACATCCACCACCATCATCCATCATAGAGTGTGTGTAGTAGTCTCGGGATCCAAGATTGATAGTAAGAGTTCTTGACAATTAAAAGCCATGTTTGCCTAAGTCTCTTACATCACTTGGTGAAGACAAGGATTTAGTGTAATACTTTTGTTTTTTAATCTTTTCGCACTTTTTATTTGGTTTTGTATTAATGACTTTAATAACTAATTTCTTATGTTGAAGGTGAAACTTCCTTATCATTTGTCCGTGGTGTCTTGGCGTTATTTTACTGTCTATATAAAATAAAAGATTTACACCAATCATATCTCCACGGTCTATATGGAGATATGTTGGCTACCTGGTCGGGGGTTAAGGGAATGGTTTGGTAAGGTTCTTGCCTTGTTCAGTGTATAGATCCTGCAAGGACCTGGGTCAAGCTTACTAGGACCTCCTTCAATACCCACTGGTATTGGATGGCGGGGGTGCGAATGGCTTGATCCCCTCATATGTAAACTACAATTAATACATTAACCCGGCTACTTGCGATTGTATCCTTGCTGACTCAAACCACTTAGCCGAGGGTAACGTCACCTTCAAAAGATGGGCCTACCACATTACGCATTAATAACTTAATTAATTATCTTCCAATATTCCAACCCTTAAGGATTGTATCCTTGCTGACTCAAACTACTGGGTTGAGGGTAACGTCACCTTCAAAAGAGGGGCCTACTACTATAACTAAGATAATCTCTTAAAAAGTGCAAAAGTGCGGAAAACATCAAAGGTTACACTAAAGGCGAGTCGGATCCAAGTGATTCATCTTGTCTATCTGTTTTATTTTTATTTTCAGCATTTTTAGTTTTTTTTTCATATTTAAAAAAACCTTTTTCTAACTTTTTGATTTGATTAGACGTTGAGGATAAACCGGTACTAAAAGCTCTTTTGTCCTTGGTCGACCTCGGTATCTTACCAACGCTATACTACGCTCACGATGGGTGCACTTTCCCATATGTGTGTTTAGTGTTAGTAGAATATCGTGTTTTATAAATTTAAAACTTGACTAAAGTGTTAAAAAGGGCTAAAATATACATAAATATATATAACACACCGCACACGTCATAATTCCTGGTCGGCCAAGCACTTTTTGAGGTTCGAAACGTGGAAAGTCGGGTGGACATTACTAAGTTCCTCCGGTAGTTCGAGTCTGTAGGCCACTTTTCCAATCTTTTTCAGAATCTTAAAGGGTCCAACATATCGAGGCAAGAGCTTTCCTTTCTTGCCGAATATGATCACCCCCTTCCAAGGTGCAACCTTTAGGAGTACGTGATCGCCAACGTCAAATTCAAGGGCCTTGCGGCGTCTATCGGCGTAGCTTTTCTGTCGGCTCTGAGCTTTCAACAGATTGTCTCGAATTTGGAGGATTTTATCAGTCGTTTCTTGCAACAGCTCAGGACCGGTAATTTGCGCGTCTCCAATCTCGTGCCATACAATAGGCGATCGACATTCCCTTCCATATAATGCCTCAAACGGTGCCATTTGGATGCTAGAATGATAATTGTTATTGTACAAAAATTCAACTAAAGGTAAGTGCGCGTCCCAATTACCACCGAAATCTATGACACACGAGCGAAGCATGTCTTCAAGGGTGCAAATCGTTCTTTCAGTCTGACCGTCGGTTTGGGGATGGAAAGCGGTACTTAGATTAAGAGTAGTACCGAGAGCAGATTGAAACGTTTCCCAAAGACGCAAGGTAAACCGGCCATCGCGGTCAGAGATGATGCCACGAGGCGTCCCGTGTCGACAAATGATCTCATCGGTGTAGATTCGGGCTAATTTTTCTACCTTAAAGTTTTCTCGTATCAGCAGGAAATGAGCTGATTTAGTCAAACGATCAACGACAACCAGATGCTATCGTGGCCTGATTGAGTACGTGGGAGTTTTGTTATGAAGTCCATAGATATACTCTCCCATTTCCACATCGGGATCTCGGGTTGTACGAGTAAGCCAGAGGGTCTTTGATGCTCATCCTTGACTTTGGAACAAGTCTGGCATTTCGAAACGTAAAGAGCGATATCCATCTTCATGCCCGGCCACCAGTATTTGTAGCGCATGTCCTGGTACATTTTGTCAGCACCGGGATGAATAAAATACCGAGATTTGTGGGCTTCGTCCATTAGTAGTTGTCGCAAGTTGGTACGCTTGGGAATCCAAATCCGGTCTAAGTAGTGAAAGATACCATTCGACTTATTTTCGAGTTGGGCGCCATCGTTGAGAATTCTTTCCTTCTTCAATGTACATTCGGTAAAACAAGCATGCTGAGCGTAGATCGAAAATAAGTGAGGATATATCCTCCTCGTAATGACCATAGCGGGTTCGAAAAGCGGTTTTAGGTATATCCTCCTCTTGAATGCGTAATTGGTGGTAGCCTGAGCGTATATCGATCTTCGAGAAACACGTAGCACCTTGTAACTGATCAAACAAATCATCTTGTCGAGGGAAAGGATAGCGATTCTTAATAGTCAGCTTATTCAACTCCCTATAGTCGATGCACATCCGGAACGATCCATCCTTCTTTTTGACGAAAAGGACAGGCGCGCCCCATGGAGAGGTGCTAGGGCAAATGAAGCCTTTTTCAAGTAGTTCCTGGAGCTAACTTGAGAGTTTGCGCATTTCAGAAGGAGCGAGGCGATAAGGCGCTTTAGCAACAGGGTTTGCTCCAGGAATGAGGTCGATTCGGAAGTCGATATCACGAGTGGGAGGTAAACCAGGTAAATCATCAGGAAATACGCTAGGGAATTCACAAACAACGGGAACGTCTTTCACTTCTGGGTTTTCTTTCTTTTCCTTCTCCGCTACTACAATGTTAGCCAAGAAAGCACTGTATTCCTTGCGGAGATACTTTCTTGCTTGGAGACATGACATGAGTTTAAGACCTTTCGAAGTAGTTTCGCCATACACACAAAGTTGATCACCATTAGCGAACGAGAAACGAATCATCTTATCAAAGCAAACAACTTCAGCACGATTCTCGCGAAGAAAATCCATGCCTACTATGATGTCAAAACTACCGAGCTGCATCGGAATAAGGTCGATAGGGAAGACGTGATTGTTGAGTTCAAGCGTACAATCAAGTAGAACAGAATTCACAGCTATGGTTCTTCCGGTGGCAACTTCAACATCGAACGTCGAGGGGAGATGGGCGCGCTTACGATTAAGGAGCTTTTCGAATTCAAACGATACAAAACAGTTATCCGCTCTAGTATCAAATAAACACGAAGCATATATACCATTCACAAGGAACGTACCATTGACCACATTGTTGTCTGCTTGAGCCTGGCGGGCGTTGATGTTGAAAGCATGTCCGCGGGCTGCTGGTTGTTCTTGCTGCTGAGGCTGTTGCTGCGGCTGCTGCTGGGGCTCCTGTTTCACTACTCTGTTGAGGCACCTGTTTGCAAAGTGGTTAGGATCACCACATGTAAAGCAAGCTTGAGCGTGAGCCGCGGGTGCAGGAGCTGCTTGATGGCCTTGGGGAGCAGGAAGTAGAGCTTGTGGTGCAAGAGCTTGACCTTGAGCTGGAGCTAGAGTTTGGCGTGGACCAGTACGGCAATTAGCGGTGAAGTGGTCGTACATGTTGCAGTGCACGCAGTATCTGCAAGCGATTCCCACGGATGGTGAAAGGTACAAGTAGGGCAAGCCGGGTGTGGTCCAGTATATGCACGCTTGGTAGGCTGTGCATTGACCACAGGTGCCGCTACTTTGCGGTGTTGAGATTGCGGTTGATCAGGTACAGCTTGTAGCGGAGCGGCAGCTGTGACAGCGCAATTCTTGCTACTGTTGTTGTTGTTGTTGATGTGCGTTAGGTGTGATAGGTTTTTAAGTATATTTTAAGCCCTTTTTAACACTTTAGCCAAGTTTTAAATTTATAAAACTTGATATTTACTAACACTAAACACACATATGGGCAAGTGCTCCCATTGTGAGCGTAGTATAGTGTTGGTAAGATACCGAGGTCGTCCAAGGACACAAGAGCTTTTAGTACCGGTTTATACTCAACGTCTAATCAAATCAAAAATTTAAGAAAAGGTTTTAAAAACAAGAAAATAAAACTAACTAAAAATGTTGAAAATAAAAATAAAAATAAAAACAGATAGACAAGATGAATCACTTGAATCCGACTCGCCTTTAGTGTAACCTTTGATTATTTTCGCACTTTTGCACTTTTTAAGAGATTATCTTAGTTATAGTAGTAGGCCCCTCTTTTGAAGGTGACGTTACCCTCAACCCGGTAGTTTGAGTCAGCAAGGATACAATCCTAAAGGGTTGGATTATTGAAAGATAATTAATTAAGTTATTAATGCGTAATGTGGTAGGACCCTCTTTTGAAGGTGACGTTACCCTCGGCTAAGTAGTTTGAGTCAGCAGGGATACAATCCTAAATAGCCGGGTTAAAGTTTTAATAGTAGTTTACATATGAGGGGGTTAAGTAGTTTGGACCCCCGCCATCCAATACCAGTGGGTATTGAAGGAGATCCTACTAAACTTGACCCAGGTCCTTTCAGGATCTATACACTAAACAAGGCAAGACTCTTACTAAACCATTCCCTTAACCCCCGACCAGGTAGCCAACATATCTCCATATAGACCGTGGAGATATGAATGGTGAAAATCTTTTATTTTATATAGACAGTAAAATAACGCCAAGACACCACAGACAAATGATAAGGAAGATTCACCTTCAACATAAGAAACTAGTTATTAAAGTCATTAATACATAACCAAATAAAAAGTGTGAAAAGATTAAAAATAAAAAGTATTACACTAAATGCTTGTCTTCACCAAGTGATGTAAGAGACTTAGGAAAACATGGCCTTTGATTGTCAAGAACTCTTACGATCAATCTTGGATCCCGAGACTACTCACACACTCTATGATAGATGATGGATGATGGTGGTGGATGTGGGTTGTGATGGTGGTGGTGGTGGTGGTGGTGGTGGGTGAAGTGTGAGAGAGGTGGTTTACCAAGGGATGGTTTGCAAGTGAGCCAAGCACCCATATTTATAGCATGCACAGAAGCCCGGACACGGCCCCGTGTCCACCCATCTTCTCTTTCTTCATTAATTGCAGTTTGTCTGCATTAGTTGACCATGCCCCCATGTCCACTGGGCACGACCCCGTGTGCAGAAGCGTATCTCTACTATCAATATTTGCCTAGATTATGCGAATCTTAGCGTTGACCACGGCCCCGTGTCCGCTGGCCACGCCCCCGTGTTGGGAAATAGAAGCTTCTACAGCTTTGTCTTTTCTGCAGACACTTGGGCACGCCCCCGTGTTCATTGAGCACGGGGCGTGTTCAGCCTTCTGATGTCTTGTTTTTGCTTGGGAAGATGCTGTCGAGGGGTCGGGCATGCCACGTTTATTCCTTTTCCTGTATTATTGTTAGATTTGGCTGCATTTTTTGCTTCTTTTGTTCCTTTAAGCTCATTTATCCCTGAAAATACAAAAGGAGGACAAAACACACTTTTTCCAACATTAGTACTAAATAAGGGTTAGTTTTATGCCACATTTGATGTAATTTATATGTTGCATTTTGCACACATCAAATACCCCCACACTTGAATCTTTGCTTGTCCTCAAGCAAAACTCTTTATTTTGTGGCTTACACACCCAAATGGTATGGGTAGAATAGAAGGTTTTTGGGCTTGTAATAGAGTGTCGGGATTCCAAGATTTTTTATTAGGTTTTATTTTTATTTTATTTACAATCCTATTCGTTATGATTTATTTTAAAACATTACATAAGAGAAATTATTTATTTGGGCATAACATGCCTCTTTAAAATTCCATTTATATACAAGTTCACATACCTCACAGGGGGTCACTCAACACTCGGCCGAAGATGTATTTTTTTGAAACACTCGAGAGAGGCATGGAACTTACTTCTACCATATGCTTGTCAAGCAATCAATCCTCCTCCTTCTTAACTATAAACCTTTGCAAGTATCAAGAGGACTTTGGGGAAGGGTTAGGCTTGGGTTAAAGGTAGGTGGTTGGGTTAGTGGTTAGTAGAAAAGGGCGAAAGGCGTAAAAAGCGTCGGTTTTCGTAAACATTTTGTTTTTTGTGAGCTAATGAAGCATTATTCAAACAAGCCTTCTTTTGATGAGCTTTGTTTGTTGATTGCTAACTTCATTTTTATTTTCTTCTCTATAATTTTTTTTTTTTTTAATATGGAAGTCACAAGAAAACCGAGCTTTGTTACTAAAATAAAGGGTTTAAAATGAAAAAGGGTTTTGGTGGGTAAAAGGATGTTTGTTTTGGGTTAAGAAATGAAAAGGTTTAGGCTCAAAGGGGTTAACTATGGGGATTTTGGGTAGGTGGTAAAAAAAAGAAAATAATGGTGTTGAAAGAAAAAGGGTCAGTCCTAATGCCTCCATCATTTACTTACTTGGGTTTAAGTTGGTAAGTACCGGGAATGTATCGTCGTGGCAAGTTCTAGAGTCGTAAGAAGCCAAGCGGTTATTCACACAAGAAATGAAAAATGAGCATTTAGTTTAAAGATGTGTATTTGTATGCTCAATAAAGGCTCAAAACTCACTTTTTGTGGGAATGGGTTTTTATATGATCAAGTATATATAATCAAATTTAACTAGATTTGTCATGTCGTTTCATAATTTTCTTATGTTGGTTCTTTTTATCACGACGCTATCGGTTGTAAATTTGTAAAAATATAACCTTTTTAGAACTTGTTATTCCCAAATCAAACCAAGACAAGTAAAAAAAAATGAAAAATTTTTGGAAAAAAAGTTGGGGTGTTTAGCGGTTCCAATAGAGTTTTGTGTAAGGCTTGTAATTAGGACTTGCAAAATTCAAGGTTTTAGCATCCCCCCACACTTAAATTACACATTGTCCTCAATGTGTCCCAAAAATATGTTTTTAGGCTGATTGAATGTGTAAAAAGTGTGTTAAAAACAAAATTTTATGTTACTGGGCATCTGGACACGGGCCCGTGGTGTCCGGGCACGGCCACGTGTTCAGGTTGCCAGTAACAGAAATTATCAGAAAGTAACAGAAGCCTGGGCACGGGGACGTGTTCAGCGAACACGACCCGTGTCCAGTTACCTGAACTGGGCATCTTTCTGCAGATCTTTCAGCACGGGGCCGTGTTGGCTGGGCACGGCCCGTTCCGAACTTGCTGTAACGAAGAAAAATTATCAGGAGGTTCTGTTTTTTGTGCATGGGGTGTTGGTTCAAGTTTCCCTTAGTATCCTTCACCATCCTGAGTGTGTTTTATTCCTGAAAATTAAAACTAAACTAGAAAGCATAAAAAATTAATCTAAACTAAACTAAGGATAGTTCCGCGGAATGCCTCCGTGGTGCGCCACGTTTATAAGGGTCCTTGGCCAGACCCAAAGCCAGTCATATGTTACCCAAGTGGGATGTTTTGCATCCCATGTTGCACCGTCGGAGAGCATCATCCAAACATTAGTCTATGACTTGCATGTAATTGACCGGGTCATCGTCTTCTACTCTCTTACCAACTCCGAACTTCATTTCCTTGTCCCCAACCCTCAATGTTAGTGTCCCGCCATTCATGTCCACCACTGTGTGGACCGTAGCTAAGAATGGCCTCCCCAAGATGAGTGGTACTTCGGTATCTTCCTCCATATCTAGTATGACAAAGTCGGCTGGGAAGACAAATTCTCTGACTTTTACTAGTAGATTTTCAGCGACACCTTGCGGGTATTTAACTGACCTATCGGCAAGTTGTATGCTCATTTTCGTAGGGCTCGTTTTTCCTAGGTTGAGTCAGTCGAACATTGATGCGGGCATGAGGTTAATACTAGCCCCGAGGTCGGCTAGTGCGTTACGAATGGGCGATTCCCCGATTGAACAAGGGATGGTGAAGCTTCCGGGATCGATCTTCTTTTGCGGGAGTTTGTTGAGTAGCAAGGCGGAGCATTCTTCACTTAAATTAACTAATTGCAATGATTCAATTTTCCTTTTGTGAGTGAGGAAGTCCCTCATAAATTTTGAATATTTAGGCATTTGGGTCAGGACGTCAACAAATGGAATATTAACATGCAATTGTTTTAGTAAATTTACGAATTTTGAGAATTGCTCATCGGTCTTTTCGCGAATTAACCGACCGGGGTATGGTACCGAAGGATTCTTGGTGGGCTCTTGATTTGGTGGAGGAGCCGTCTCTTGTTGGGGTGTTGGTGGAGTTGGGGATTGGCTAGATCGGCTCTTTTCAGTTGGAGGTAATGGAGCCTCCTCGGGGCCCACGGTACGGTTTCTCAATGTGATGAGATGCACTTGCGCCTTTGGGTTGGTTTCGGTATTGCTTGTAACGCGCCTTGTGGTCTCTCAGAGAAATTTTGAGCTAGTTAATTTACTTGTTTTTCAATGTTTTGAATACTAGCTTGTTGATTTCGAAAGTTCGATTCCAGTTGTTGAAATCGATCCGAGTTTTACTTTTTGGTGTCGGAGATGAGGCGAGATACGGTATCTTCAAACCTCTCCCGTCCCTCTTGTTGCTGTTGAGAGAAATTTTGTGACTCGTTTCTTGGTTGTTGAAAGTTTGTTCGTTGGTTTAGATTTTGTTGGTTACTACTATTGACGGGTTCTCTCCAACCAAGATTAGGGCGGTTACGCCATCCTTGGTTGTAGGTACCCGTTGGAGGACCCGAAGGCCTAGGTCTATTATCAATGTAGTTTATCGATTCTGTTTGATTATCCATTTCTTTCATACAACTCCAATTTTCATGTGGCCCACCACACCCCTCGCAAGCCATAACCGAGACCGTTTTTGCCATTTCTAACTTTTTTATTTTTGAAGAAAGGTCCTCGATTTGGGCTTGCAAGGAGGTACTCTCATCAACCTTATGGGCGCTCGGGGCAATAGATTTACTGCCTCGGGGAGTGTGCCACTGAAAATTGGTTTGAGCAATTTCCTCAATTTGATTATAAATTTCATTTGGGCGACGATTACCTAAAAGTCCCCCCGGAGCTAGAGTCAAGTGTTTGTCTTGTGTGTGGCAGCAACTCATTATAGAAAGTGGATACTTGTTGCCATATCGCAAGACCATGATGCGGACACTTTCTTAGTAGCTTCTTGAACCTTTCCCAAGTTTCATATAAGGATTTCCCGTCCTCTTGTGAATATGTGTTAATTTCAGTCATTAATTTAGCCGTTTTAGCAGGAGGGAAATACTTATATAAAAAACTTTTGGGCTAGTTCATCCCAAGTGTTTACCGAGCCAACTGGGAGGGTATTAAGCCAAGCCTTAGCTCGGTCTTTTAGTGAAAATGGAAACATTCAAAGGCGGATGGCGTCATTTGAAGCTCCATTGATCCGAAAAGTATCACATATTTCTAAGAAGTTAGTGATATGTAGATAGGGATCCTCGTTTGCAAGCTCATGGAAGGTTGCGGAGTTTTGGAGCATTTGTATCAAATGCAGCCGAAGTTCGAAGTTGTTGGCCTCGACATTCGGTGCATTGATAGCGGCGCCAAGATTACCCACGGTGGGTCGTAGATAATCCATGAGGGTACGTTGATCCGCCATTAGAAGTGGGCCCCCCGAAACTTTCTCTTAGTTTTTAGCTTTAAGTCTTTTTCTTAGAAAGCGTCCGGGTTCGTCTAGAGGTTCTTTTATGTCTCTACTAGAACTGGAGCTCATACACTGCGTAGAAAGTTCAGATGTGGCGTCTGGGTTCCAAGTCCTGCAATAAAAACAGAAAAGAACGTTGGTCAGAAGGTTCACCACGGCCCCGTGCTCAGGTGAACACGGCCCGTGGTCGGAGATACAGTAGTTGTTTTTCGGATCCCTGTTACTGGGGAGCTTGACACGGCCCCGTGCTGCACCGACATGGCCTCGTGCTCAACTCTCTGTAACTCGGAAAATAAAAACTGCCAGTAAAAATGCTGGGCACGGCCCGTGTTCGACCAGGCACGGCCCGTGCTGAGCTCTGCAGAAAATGAAAATTTAAGAAAAAATCCTAAAAATATAAAAAAAACGATTAGGCCGTTGATTCCTAACTTTCTAAAAATCCTTGTGTCCCCGGCAACGGCGCCAAAAACTTGATGTGCGTTAGGTGTGATAGGTTTTTAAGTACATTTTAAGCCCTTTTTAACACTTTGGCCAAGTTTTAAATTTATAAAACACGATATTTACTAACACTAAACACACATATGGGCAAGTGCACCCATCATGAGCGTAGTATAGTGCTGGTAAGATACCGAGGTCGTCCAAGGACACAAGAGCTTTTAGTACCGGTTTATCCCCAACGTCTAGTCAAATCAAAAATTTAAGAAAAGGTTTTAAAAACAAGAAAATAAAACTAACTAAAAATGCTGAAAATAAAAATAAAAATAAAAACAGATAGACAAGATGAATCACTTGGATCCGACTCGCCTTTAGTGTAACCTTTGATTATTTTCGCACTTTTGCACTTTTTAAGAGATTATCTTAGTTATAGTAGTAGGCCCCTCTTTTGAAGGTGACGTTACCCTCAACCCAGTAGTTTGAGTCAGCAAGGATACAATCCTAAAGGGTTGGATTATTGAAAGATAATTAATTAAGTTATTAATGCGTAATTTGGTAGGCCCCTCTTTTGAAGGTGACGTTACCCTCGGCTAAGTAGTTTGAGTCAGCAGGGATACAATCCTAAATAGTCGGGTTAAAGTTTTAATAGTAGTTTACAAGTGAGGGGGTCAAGGAGTTTGGACCCCCGCCATCCAATACCAGTGGGAATTGAAGGAGGTCCTACAAAACTTGACCCATGTCCTTGCAGGATCTATACACTGAACAAGGCAAGACTCTTACCAAACCATTCCCTTAACCCCCGACCAGGTAGCCAACATATCTCCATATAGACCATGGAGATATGAATGGTGAAAATCTTTTATTTTATATAGACAGTAAAATAACGCCAAGACTCCACGGACAAATGATATGGAAGATTCACCTTCAACATAAGAAACTAGTTATTAAATTCATTAATACATAACCAAATAAAAAGTGCGAAAAGATTATAAATAAAAAGTATTACACTAAATGCTTGTCTTCACCAAGTGATGTAAAAGACTTAGGCAAAGATGGCCTTTGGTTGTCAAGAACTCTTACGATCAATCTTGGATCCCGAGACTACTCACACACTCTATGATGGATGATGGTGGTGGATGTGGGTTGTGATGGTGGTGGTGGGTGGGTGAAGTGTGAGAGAGGTGGTTTGCCAAGGGATGGTTTGCAAGTGAGCCAAGCACCCCTATTTATAGCCTGCACAGAAGCCCGGGCACGGCCACGTGTCCACCCATCTTCTCTTTCTTCATTAATTTCAGTTTGTCTGTATTAGTTGACCACGCCCCCGTGTCCGCTGGGCACGACCCCGTGTGCAGAAGCGTATCTGTACTATCAAGATTTGCCTAGATTCTGCGAATCTTAGCGTTGACCACGGCCCCGTGTCCGCTGGCCACGCCCCCGTGTTGGGAAATAGAAGCTTCTACAGCTTTGTCTTTTCTGCAGACACTTGGGCACGCCCCCGTGTTCATTGAGCACGGGGCGTATTTAGCCTTCTTATGTCTTGTTTTTGCTTGGGAAGATGTTGTCGAGGGGTCAGGCATGCCACGTTTATTCCTTTTCTTGTATTATTGTTAGATTTGGCTGCATTTTTGCTTCTTTTGTTCCTTTAAGCTCATTTATCCCTGAAAATTCAAAAGGAAGACAAAAACACACTTTTTCCAACATTAGTACTAAAAAAGGGTTAGTTTTATGCCACATTTGATGTAATTTATATGTTGCATTTTGCACACATCATTGTTGTTCTTCCTCTTGCGACGTGAGAGCTTCAAAGATTGCGACACGGCGGTGGATTCAGCGGTGGGAGCAGCGGTGACTTGATGCAAATTCTTGGAGGCTTTGTCGAAATAACCAGCCCTGACTCGCTTATCGTTGAAATTAGCGGCGAGCAGGTAGGTTTCCTCAATTGTTGTCGTCTTTGCAGCCTGAACAAAGTCTGCAACACAATCCGGAAGAGCATGGATATACTTCTTGATTGTAATATCAGGGGTGGTAACTTGACCGGGACAGATAATGCTCAACTGCTTGAAGCGAGCAGTTAAACCAGCATTATCTCTGCCATCCTGTTTAATGTGCCAGAATTCATCCTCAAACTTTTGGAGTTCATGGGGAGGGCAGAACTCTTGCATCATCATGACAATCTGAAAGTTGCGTCGTTTCCTCGTTTGTTCCTCTCGGTCGTTCACCAATCAAGAGCGCGTGATTGGAAGACGCCGGTAGCATTGACAGTGTGTAGGTTTTCTGGACAGCCACTCTGGCACAGGGTGACTTTAATAGAATCAAACCATTGAAACATGGTCGTAGGACCATCTTCGCCGGTAAATTCCTTTGGTCCGCAGGCTTTGAACTGCTTGAAGCTAAAAGCAGCCTTAGGAGTATCGGTCCTGGACTCCTCCAAGGACTTGCTAGCATTCTCATTCAGCTCACTGATGATTTGTGGGATGACTTTTGCCATTTGCTTAGAGACAAGAGCGGCGATTCATTTGTCATCATGGTTTCGGTGAGCGGCTCGGGAGTGGAATGATCCAAACGACGACATTGTCTGCAACAGACATCGCCATAGGACTCAAACACAATTTTGATTAACCCTAGTATAGTCTAGCAATTTCACCATAAAGCTCAGGAACACAGCCATTCACAAAATTCACGTAGGCACATAAACACAGAAGCACATAGTCACATAAGTACGTATGGCATGTAAGCATAGTAGCACATAAGCACATAGCTATCCTAAACACATATTTTGCACGTATTCACCTATCCTTCATAGCAGCGCACAGCGATTAAGCATAGCGATTGCGATTAGCGGGCAGCGATTGCGAATATCACAAGCGATTTGTTTGCATTTTGAGGTAAATGTGCAGTGTGAGTGGTACGTATTTATCAAAGCGAATAGTGAGAGCGAGTAAATTACCAAAAATCGAAACATATAAACGCATAAAACCACATAAAGTTCACATAAAATCGATAATTCACAGAGTTAGCGGCTGCGGATTCCAGAATCGAAACACATAAAATCGAAGAGAGATTGTCTGGGGTGTTTTAGACGTCGAATACCCAAAGTGATTCGACTATTCAAAAGGACCTTAAGCGCACACTTTGGCCTTCTGGACTGTGCTCTCGCCTCAATTTGGGCGATCGACACGCATCCTTCCAGTTACAGCGTGAACCAAGTCGTTGGAGTCCGTCGAGACTTTGGTGAGATTTTTGTAAAACCAAAAGTGTAGAGCGGAACTAGTCGTCAAGGTTCAGGTTTCACCCCTGACTTAACGACTACATCCCTGTTTGTATGATAAGATCATGAGATAGATGAGTAGATTTGCATCGAAGTATGGATTTCACTCCTGGTTCAACGCAAATTCTCTTGTTCATAGTAAAAACAGCAAGTCGAACGAGCGATTTGGTCGAGAGTTTGCGGCTTTCACACCTAATCTCAACCAGATCATCTGTTCGTGTGTGTATCCAGCCTTAGGATTGCGCAGAACTGTAGTATGCGATGTTCGCGCAAGAGTGTAGTGTACAGCGAGTTTGAGCGAGAAATGGCGAATAAGCTCGTGCAAAACCCATACCGGGTATGCACAAGTCGGTATGTTGGTACTTAGACTATAGACTAGGTCGTTTCTAAGACATCGACCCGGACTAGGTCGAGTCTTGCCTAATTCCCTATAGTTATGGCTCTGATACCAATCTGTCACTGACGTGTGCGCGACTACACATATTTTTATAATGAAATTACACACGATTCGGTTTTAAATTTATAAAAGTGATTATTACTTTAACATCAAAACACACACGAAAGAGGCAAGTGTAACCCGTCATATATGTAGTAAAGTATCGGTAAGAACCAAGTATCGATCCAAGGAAATGGGCGGAGGAATAATACTAGACCTTTGTCACTAAACTACCGGTAAAAACATAAGTTGTTTGATTTTTTATAAACTAAAGTAAGCATAAACAACTACTTATAAAAACATAATAGATTTCAAATATGAAAATAGATAAATAGCCTTGCTTAATACACAACCAAAGCATGTCAACTAAGTCGGTTTTGGCACTAGAAGCATTTGATCAATTCTCCAATTTTGAGACAATTAGCATCCCTTTCGGGAATCCTAACATGACAATCATTCGGAAAGTTAAAACGATAAACACACTTTAACCACCTAAAATTGTTCTATAACGTGCAATTGATAAATGTCTATGAAAATCTCTTAAAAATAAGTTAGTCATCCGTTAGGAGTTTTCTAACCTCAATTAAACAAGGAAAGCGACACCGATAAACACAATGCAACCACCGAGACAAGCATAAACTAGATTAAATCACAACCGAGTTCATTTTACAAATCTTGCACATAAATTCACCAAGATAGCAATTTTGGCCTAAACTACTAACTAAGTTAACAAATCATGGCAAGAATTTATAACGACACCATTTAACCCGTTAAGGTCCTTACGTGACGGCAAGCTTTCTTGATTAACAATAATTACATTTTATTAAACCACTAACCATTTCTAGTATCATGGTGCACACATTTTAACCAAGCTAAACTAGTTAACCAAGTTTAAAGTTTACTAATACAAGATTAATTAAGCTTCATTTTTCAACTATCTTAACTAACCAAATACCAATCATCCAACAAAATTACTTATAATCAAGAAATCAATATCAATAACAAGGTTGCAAACTAATCATCAAAGATTAACATAGAAAATACTTCCAAGTGTCATTACAAACAAAGATTAACATACTAATGGTTATAATCAAGCAAGGGATTGTTGTGTTTTTGCCCAAAGGCTACAATAATACATAAACATTAATCTAAATGCTTGAAAGATTAACAAAATTATGGAAAGATTAGAAAACCAAACCATAAACAAGCACTAGATTAAGAATCCGGATAGTAATCGAGCTAAACGGGACAATGTCGCTTGAATCCGGGTGAAAGCTAACGCCTCCGGAGCCTGAAAATCGCCTGAATTGCTCTCCAAAATTCCAGAGTTACGAGCAGAATGTATCTGCAAGTTTTTATATAATTTCGATCTCGCACGGTCGTGCATCCTGTCGCACGACCGTTCACTTTATGAATTATTGGAGGTATGGTGCACCATACTACATGTCGTCATCAGATCTTGACCGGTCTTCGGTCTCGCACGACCGTTCTTCAGAGCGCACGATCGTACATTTGCGGGTTCTTGTTGCACGGACTGCTGCACTGGTGGTGCATTGTCGGGCTTTGGCTGATCATCGAATCCGCACGGGGTGCACTCAGACGCACGCCCGTGCATTACCGGAATATGCTTGCACGCCGGGTCGCACCCTCGTTCACTGCCGGACTGGACTGCATTTGTCGGAGATGCACGGTCGTTCACATGGTCGCACAACTGTTCCACTTGCCCAGGTCAGAATTCCAACAGAATGTTCGCAGCTTTGTCGTTTCGTCCAGAAAGTCCTCGTTTTCACTATCATCTTGTCTGGTATGCTGTTTTAGGCCTGTAAACAAAAGTATACATGATTAAGTATCCGAATGACGGTTTTACGGCCGAAAACGCCTAAAATGGGGATAAAATGGGGGACTAAAATATGTGTAAATTAGCGAATATCAAATCTCCCAACACTTGAACCTTGCTTGTCCTCAAGCAAGCTAAACTAAAATGCAATAAAAGATAGAATCAAACAAGAACGATAATTTACACACTTTTTATTGAAATAACTACAAACGGTTAGCCGGTTTTTCGAAACACAACATCAAATGAATCAAACCCAAACAAGCATATGCAAATATATGGTGATAACCAAAAAGCCGTGACTCACTTTCAATTGACTTAACATGTTAATCTTCACACAACTCACAATGTTCACACACACTCGGTTTTATTTATGAAACATACATAAAATGTGTATGTGCAAACACTCAATGTCTCGTCAATGAAATGTGTAATATCATAAGCTTGTCATCAGATCTCGTCTCCACCAACTAACATGCGAAAAAGTGTAAATCAAGAGGTCTTTACGGGGTGTAACGTTAGGCTTGGGCGAAGGGTATGGAAATGGATATTTAAAGTGGCGAAATGGTTAAAACTCGGTAGTTACGTTTAACAAGCGCAATACAACAAAGCTATACATACAAACGCCTTAAAAAGGCGACTTATGCGACAACGAGCTCATAAACAAGATTTCGTCATTTTATCATTCAAAATTGCTCGAATTTTGTCTATTTCACCCTATTTTAGGGTGTTTTATTTTCTGTTTTTTTTAAGTAAACTAATGGATTTATAAAATGAAATATAAACTATAACAAGCGCTAGTTAAACGATTATTTTGACCGAGTTTCAACACTAAAAGGTTTAAAACATAAAAAGGCTAAATTTGGCTAAGTGGGCGATTATGTTGGGTAGACAAAGGTAAACGGGAAGGCTCGACATGGTTAATCCTAAAGGGTAATGTAAGGTTTACGGGAAAACATAACACAAAGAACAAGGTTAACAACAAAGGGGTAATCTAAGTGCCTCTATCACTTCTACACAATTCCGCAAGTTTATGGTCTTAACAAGCATACTAGTGACAAGTTCTAAATTACACATGACATCCGGCTCACTCCTACTCCGAAATGAACAAATATATAACAATATCAAGGCTCAAATATGCTCACGTAACGGAAGGAATGGGTAAAAGTGTGAAAACTATCATGCAAGTCTTTCTTTGTTTGTCACGCTTTCCAGTTTTCGTTTCAAAATTTATTTTGCTTGTCGAGTTTTTATCAAGTCCGAAGCTTTCTAAAACACAACTAACCGGTTTATTTACTAAAATATATACAGAATACAGATATTTTTGAATGATTTTTCTGATTTTTTTAGAGGACAAACAAAGTTAACAAAGTTAACCCCCTCCCCACACTTGAACTTCGCATTGTCCCCAATGCAAAACCCGAAATATAGAGAAAAAGGATAATAGTACTCCCCTCAAGATGATTTCTGATGAAACGAGACTTCCAAGCTGTATCTGTCATGTGCTCCGGTCAAAGACTTGATAGCCAAAATCTGCATGTACGTCACAAGGTACAACAAAACAGAACAGAAATAAAATAAACACAAATAAACCATAATGTACATAAATAGAAGTACTAAAAATCCAAACAAAGACATGACAAACAAAGTAAAGTGTCTGAAAATAAAGAGTACATAACCGAGGGTGTTTGACAAAACAACCAAAATGAACACCCGAAATAAACAAAGTACGGAAATAATAAAACCACAAATGATCAACTCCACCGTCTCCTACTCGTCGTCACCAGCATCATCTCTCGTGAAGGACGGGCCCGCATCTCCATAACCAGGTGGGTTCCAGGGTGGGAACTATGGAGGATGCTGAAAGTACTCGGGATAGGCATGATGCATCTCCCCGAACAGGTATGAGAACCCAGCTTGCACTCCCTGGTACAAGCTGTCCTGGTTTGCCCTGATCTGATCCTGAGTAGCCCTGATCTGGTCCTGACTAGCCTTGATCTGGTCAATAGAAATCCCATGCTGCTCCTGGTTAACCTGCATTTGTTGGAACTGCTGGTAAAACTCAGGGTAAGAGGGAATGCCCTCGGGCCACTCCTGGTGGTGTTGTCCATGGTGCTGCGGTGAATGTGGTGGTGTCTGCGGTATGTGCTGCTCGTGCTGCTGCTCCTCATCATGCATCTCCTCATCCTCATCTTCCTCCTCAGCCGGAGGCAACGGGTCCCAGACCTCGTTGTTTAAACCCTTTAAACGATCCCCGTGATCCAACTCAGCAATCAACCCCATCGCCTTCAACGACCGAATATCAACATATACACCATTGGTCACTAAAGTAAGACCCTCAAGTACCTCATCAGTTATCAGCCCTAAATTGTAGGCAATTTCGGTCACATACTGACCGCCGTGAATCTGACTGTTGGGCTTTCTCCCTGAGCTTTTCACAAAATATTCCGCCATCCGCGCAGCTAGGTTGATGTGTACCCCATCAACCAGCGCATAAAGAAATATCAGATCTGGCATTGGACAGTTCCCCAAACTGTCCATACGGCAGCAGATGGTGTGGCTGAATATATGATGCATCACTCGAACCAAAGGGTCTCTCAATAGTGAAGCTTTAGACATTCTAGGATCGTAAGGGTCACCGACTGCATTTTGGGGCCCAAAACGCGGCCCGTGCTTCATCACTCGGGAATGTGAACACATCGGTGAAGAACTCGGAATCCATGTCTGCTTTCGTGTAAATCCCAAGTCTCCTACCCAATCTACCCACCGACCAATGGTGCCAACGCCCCCCCCCCCCCCCCCCAATCTGAAAGTGATCCTCTCTCTGTAGCGAAAGTCTGGATTTTGATATGCTTTCGGCTTTTCGTATGAATATGTGGAGAAGAATTCTATCGTTAGCTCATGATAGATGGGTCGGTCAATAGAGACAAGACTCGAAAGCGGAATAGTAAGCATGTTTTGTAGTCTTTCACTCTGATTTAGATCTCTCATCACATCCCAATCTAGCCTCCGGGGGATGCCAAACTGCCCCCGCCTATTCCATAATTCGTTAGGTTTTGGGATACAAAGGGCCTCTCTCTCGTTGTTTTCATTAAATTGCAAGAAAGGAAGATCCATCTGTAATGAGGAATGATATTAAGAACAGGAGAAACAGGAAAAATTTAATTTGGAACAGCAGAACACAAAGTTACGAAGATTCTGTTTTTTGATCTGGGCCTGTCGCACGGACGTGCGACGAGACGCGCGGTTGTGCGTCGCCAAGAACGAACAACGGTGGCCAACATATGTCGGATCTGCACGGTGTGCGACCAACGACACCACCATGCATCACCGGACCAACATAACATTATCGTGAACAGCCGGAAACGCACGGACGTGCACATGGGGAACGACCGTCCGACATGATTTTTCTGCAGATCCTAACCCCGGCATGAATAGCCTGATTTTTTCAAAAATCAACAAGTTTTTGTACAAATAGGGGTCAGAAAAACAACCGGATGCTCACGATACAAATGAATCTTGCAAGAATCGGATGAAGGGAACCCTAAAAAGCCTTAAAGAATCGGATGAATCTAACCTAAACAAAGACAAAACAGGAAATCTACAAGAAGGAACATACCGTGCGAAGAAGTGTGTGAAACCGTGCGAAGAAACCGTGCGATTTGAAGCGAAATCGCTCTGGAACGGCCGTCTACAGTTAGGGTTCACGAATGAGGGGAATGGAAGCAGGTGGGGGTTTTATAGTGTGCAAAAGACATAACTGCCCCTGCCTCACGCACGGTCGTGCGACAGCTCGCACGGTCGTGCATCACCGACAATTTTTAAACCCTGCACGCTGTTCTCGGAGATGCATCGGGGGTGCGACTCGTCGTGCCGGCCAGCCCGTAAACGCACGGTCGTGCGACGCATGGCACGGTCGTGCAACAGCTGCAGATCAGTTTTTTTCTGCAGAAGCCATTCCCAGCAACTGTTTTGGCCGTTTTTCGCCATTTTTTTCACACGCAAACTGTTTTAACCATATCGCAACATAGAACCTTCGCTCGGTACGTAAAAAAAAATTGTACAAACTAACGTAAACTACCAAACATACCTAAATTACGCTAAAACTACAAAAGCATAAAAGTGGACGATTTTACCCTTATAGCGCCAAAGACGCTCTTGCTACATTTTTAATCTGCGAGTCAGTAGCGTAGACTCAATCCTCCCCACACTTATGATGTGTGCGGGGTTTGGAGCTTGATGACCTCCACCGCCGACTCTATCGGCCCGGCAAGGTACAGCTTCAACCGATGTCCATTTACTTTGAATATAACGCCATCTGCGTTCTCTATTGCAACAGTACCATTCGAAAATACCTCTTTAACTGTGTATGGTCCTGTCCAACGTGAATGAAGCTTCCCTAGAAATAAGCGCAATCTTGAGTTGTAGAGAAGAACGAGGTCGCCCGCTTGGAATTCTTTGTGGTCCTTCAAGCGTTTATCGTGTAACCTCTTTGTGCGCTCTTTGTAGAGGACGGAGCTCTCATAAGCTTGTTGTCGCAGCTCCTCCAATTCATGGATCTGGAGAAACAGGGCTTCACCTCCGGTTTTCAAGTCCAGATTCGTGGTTTTCAAAGCCCACATAGCTTTATGCTCCAACTCTACCGGTAAATGGCATGCTTTTCCGTATACCAACCTAAAGGGAGTGGTCCCAATAGGGGTCTTATAAGCTGTACGGAATGCCCACAATGCCTCATCGAGTTTGTCTGACCATTCCTTGCGGTTTGCACCAACAGACCGCTCAAGGATGCGCTTTAGCCCACGGTTAGTGACTTCCACCTACCCGCTCGTCTGCGGATGATAGGGCGTGGACAAACGGTGATGCACACCGTAACGGGACAAAGCTTTTTCAAGCTGAGTATTACAGAAATGAGTCCCTCTGTCACTAATGAGCGCCTTCGGAGTGCCAAATTGGGCGAACAAACTTTTCAAGAATCTCACGACCACCCTGGCGTCGTTAGTGGGTAAGGCCTGTGCCTCCGCCCACTTTGATACATAGTCAACTGCGACCAGGATGTACATATTACCTCGTGAGGGGGGAAATGGTCCCATGAAGTCTATCCCCCAATTCTCGAAGACTTTACATACTTGTATCCAGTTCTGGGGCATTTCATCACGTGCCGATATATTCGTCGCCCTCTGACAGGCATCGCACGCTTTTACCCAACTCTGCGCGTCACGAAAAATAGTAGGCCAATAAAACCCTGAATCCAACACCTTCTTGGCAGTGAAATTGGCTCCATGGTGGCCTCCGGTAGGTCCCTCGTGACAATGGCGTAGAATATCGGTCGCCTCTTTCCCAGAAACACATCTTCTGATCACCTGATCAGCACCTACCCTGAATAAGAAAGGATCGTCCCAAATGTAGTACTTGACATCCGAAAATAATTTCCACTTTTGTTGGTGAGTCAACCCTTTTATCAGAATCCCGCAAGCAAGATAGTTCGCAAAGTCGGCGAACCAAGGTGACTCATCGCATATCTCAACACCCATCAACGACTCGTGTGGGAAATTGTCATTGATTGAATCCCAACGCGCGTCCTTGATGTCTCCATGCTCCAACCGAGATAGATGGTCAGCCGCTACATTCAACTCACCCTTTTTGTCTTGGATTTCGATATCAAACTCTTGCAGCAAGAAGGTCCATCTGATTAGACGCGGTTTAGCGTCCTGTTTGCTGAAAAGATATCTGATGGCTGCATGATCAGTATACACAACGGTTTTTGAAAGCACCAAATACGATCTAAATTTGTCAAATGTGAAAACAACTGCCAAGAGCTCTTTTTCAGTCGTGGTGTAGTGCTCCTGAGTGTGGTGAAGAGTTTTGCTCGCATAATAGATCGGGTGAAAGTGCTTTTCCTTCTTCTGTCCCAAAACGGCCCCTATGGCGTAATCGCTTGCGTCGCACATAATTTCAAATGGCATACTCCAGTCAGGTGCAACCAAAATAGGGGCCTCAATCAACTTTTGCTTGAGAAGGTCAAAAACTCTCAAGCAATCATCTCCAAATATGAACGGAGCGTCTTTCTCCAACAAATGGGTCATGGGTCTAGCGATTTTTGAGAAATCCTTGATGAATCGCCTGTAGAACCCCGCATGACCAAGAAAGCTCTGTATCGCTCTCACAGAGGTGGGAGGCGGAAGTCGTGAAATAACATCGACTTTAGCTGGATCGACTTCCATTCCAGCATGAGAAATCTTATGTCCTAGAACTATGCCCTCCTTCACCATAAAGTGGCATTTTTCCCAGTTTAGGACCAGATTCGTCTCTTCACACCTCTTCAACATCTTCTTCAAATTTTCCAAGCAATGATCGAAGGAATCCCCAAATACCGAAAAATCATCCATGAAAACCTCCATAGAATCCTCGATCATATCATGAAAAATTGCAACCATGCATCTCTGGAAGGTCGCTGGTGCATTACACAACCCAAAAGGCATACGCCTGTAGGTGAATGTGCCGAAAGGGCAGGTAATGGTAGTCTTCTCCTGATCCTCAGGAGCAATAGGAATTTGGAAGTACCCAGAGAACCCGTCCAGGAAACAGTAATACAACTTCCCCGACAGACGTTCCAACATCTGATCGATGAATGGAAGCGGGCAGTGATCCTTACGAGTAGCATCGTTGAGTTTGCGGTAGTCAATGCAAAGTCGCCACCCAGTGACGGTACGGGTATGAATTAGTTCATTCCTATCATTTGAGACTATAGTCATACCACCTTTCTTGGGTACAACCTGCACTGGACTCACCCACACAGAGTCAGATATAGGATAAATCATCCCGGCATCCAACAACTTAATCACTTCTTTCTTCACCACGTCCTGCATATTTGGATTTAAACGCCTCTGATGATGTGCACACGGCTTGTACTGGTCTTCCATCAGAATCTTGTGAGTACAAAAAGAAGGATTGATGCCTTTGATATCCATGATTTTCCATGCAATGCTCTCTTATGAAGTCTTAGAACCTCAAGAAGCTGATTCTTCTCATCCTTTTCCAATGCTGCCGAAATTATGACCGGTAAGTGACGCTCCTCGTCAAGAAATGCATACTCGAGATGTGGCGGGAGTTCTTTCAACTCCAAAGATGGTGGATCTTCAATCGAAGGTTTTGCTTTCTCTTCTTCTACATGGCCAATTTCTAGAAACCGCACCGGACTCTGGGAACCATCGTCACCAATCTGATAGACTGGTTGCTCGAAATCGTGGCCCTCCTGCGTAATGCTAATCAGGTCCCCACACGACAGACGTGTGTCCGAATCAATCTCTTCAACAGTGCCTTGAAAATGAGAGAACACACATGCATCGACAATGTCGACATAATAAAGCATGCCATCGTGACTTTGCGGATGCTGCATCGATCTTTTGATATCGAATGTCACGTGCTCGTCATTCACTCGGAGTGTGATTTGGCCAGCTGCTACATCAACAATCGTCCTCGCAGTATTGAGGAACGGGCGTCCAAGTATCAAAGGCACTCTTGAATCTTCGTCCATGTCAAGAATAACAAAATCCATGGGGAAAACAAATTTATCGATTTTAACAAGCATGTTTTCAACAAATCCACGCATTTACTTGATTGAACGGTCTGCCAACCGAATGCTCATCCTAGTAGGTGACGGCTCACCCAGATCCAGTTTAGTAAAAACCTTATAAGGTATAAGGTTGATACTCGCTCCCAAATCAGCCAATGCATGGCTAACAGACATGTTTCCAATCAAACAAGGAAGCGTAAAACTACCCGGATCTCCCATTTTCGTGGGCAGACGGTTTTGCAAAACGGCAGAACAAGTTTCATTCATCACCACACATGATATATCCTCGAGCTTCTGTTTATTCGAGAGGATGTCCTTAAGGAATTTTGCATACTTTGGCATCTGGGCCAAGGCTTCAACAAACGGTATATTAATGTGTAGTTGCTTAAACAACTCAAGGAACTTACCGTATTGTTCATCGTTCTTCTGCTTCTTCAGCCTGCCTGGATAAGGTACTGCGGGAATGTAATCTTTGACCGGCTCCTAGACTTGTGTTGTACTTGCTGGGCGTAGCCTGGCTTGCACCTCGTCCGGTGTGTCAGTCGGGACCGCTCAAGTGATCTGTGATGAGTCCGATATGACGGGCCCGGTAGTTTTTCCACTCCTGGTCATGATCGCATTCACATGCCCACCCGGGTTTGGTTCTGTATTTCCCGGAAGACCACCCGGGGGTCTTTTTGACATCATCTGCACCAGCTGACCAACCTGATTCTCGATATTTTGAATCGAGGCCTTGTGACTCCTCATTTCTCCCTCATGAGAAAGAAAACGATCCTCGCTCTGCTGGTATCGTTTTTCTGCCAACTGATTCGCACTCGAGGAGCTCGTAAGAAGCTGAGCCATCATATCCTCCAGCTTGGAACTAGACTGAGGGGCCTGCTGCTGGGAACTACTCCCAGTGCCCTGATTCTGATACTAATATGGACGCTGCTGGTAAGGTTGGTTGTATTGCTGGAACTGCTGACCCTGACCCTGACCCTGCTGTGGCGCTAGAGTGCGCTGAGTGAACCCCAATGGGTTTTGATTACCTGTATTCGCACTCCACCCAAAATTTGGGTGATTTCTCCATCTGGGATTATAGGTATTGTTGTACAGGTTGTTCTGCGGCCTCACCTGATTACTCACAAAATCCACTTCTTTGTGGCCCTCGTACACGACTCCCGGAAAGCATGCACCAGGCTCGTGTGACACTCCACACTGGTCACATCCCGAACCAGCTTGTGCGATCATCTGGGACTTATCGAATTTTGCTGCAAGAGCCGAGATTTGTGCAGTAATGGCCGTGTAATCGTCCACCGTGTGAACTCCTGCGCGAGGTGCTGATGATGATGATGTTGCCCGACTTCTATCTCCTTCGCGACGTGAGCTAGACTTTAATGCAGCTTTTTCAATGATATCATACGCTTCATTCGGCGTCTTCGTTCCTAGATCGCCTCCTGCATTCATGTCCAATCTCTCCTGCGTGTTGTAACTGAGACCTTGATAGAAAGTCAAGACCAGCTGTCTCTTTGAGAAACCATGATGTGGAACATCAATCAACAAATCTTTAAATCTCTCCCAGGTTGCGTGCAACGACTCTCCCTCGTCCTGGCGAAAAGAAACAATCTGGTTCCGTAGCTTGGTTGTTTTCTCGGGTGGAAAATATTTTTTTATAAACTGCTCCGCCAACCCATTCCAGGTCCTGATGGACCCAGCTGGAAGTGGCATAAGCCAAGTTCTAGCTTTGTCACGCAACGAGAAAGGAAACAACCTCAACCGAATTGCATCCTCCGACACACCCGTAATCCTAAATGTCGAACAAATAGCGAGAAAAGCAGCGATATGTCTCCCGGGATCCTCATGCTCACGCCCGTCAAACTGTACTGAATTATGCACCATGTTAATAATACTAGATCTAATTTCAAATGTAGGTGCATCTATAGTAGGTTGAAGGATACTCGGCTCCAGGCCTGTTGCTCCAGGCTGATTTGATTCATTCAAAGGTCACTCGTCGTCTGCCATGATTGCGTTTCTTGCTGCCCCTGAGCCCTCGGCTTCAGCGGGTACCACTTGCTCCTGCTCACCAGCTGCGAGCAGCAGCCCAACCGCACGCCCTCTCGCACGAAGACGTCTTCTCAGATCGCGCTCGGGTTCGTCTGACGGCTCAACAGGATCGGGAGCGGGTGTTGAGAACATCAACCTGCAAACGAAAATTTGACACAATGAATATTTTATTAATATAATAATGTTGTTTTTTTTTTTTTTTTTTTTTGCTGAAAAGAAACAGAATATTATTTTCAAAGGGCTGAAAATTTTATAAAAATCTGAAAATGGGCCCGAAAATTTATAAAAAAATACAACAATAAAAATAATCGAATCGGCTAGTATAAAAATGAATTTTCAAAGCCGAAAATTCAAATAATAAATAAATAAATAAATTCAAAACTAACGAATAAATAGAATAAAAATTTACAAGTGTACAAAAATAACTTGGAAAACGAATAAAGAAATAAAAGCAAGAAATATTAACAAATAAATAAACAAATAAATAATCACGAAAATATTCACAAATATTAACAAGTATATACACCGATAAAACAATGACTCGGGTCGTTCCTAAAGCTCGCCAGTTCCCCGGCAACGGCGCCAAAAATTTGACGTGTGCGCGACTACACATATTTTTATAATGAAATTACACACGATTCGGTTTTAAATTTATAAAAGTGATTATTACTTTAACATCAAAACACACACGAAAGAGGCAAGTGAACCCCGTCATATATGTAGTAAAGTATCGGTAAGAACCAAGTATCGATCCAAGGAAATGGGCGGAGGAATAATACTAGACCTTTGTCACTAAACTACCGGTAAAAACATAAGTTGTTTGTTTTTTTATAAACTAAAGTAAGCATAAACAACTACTTATAAAAACATAATAGATTTCAAATATGAAAATAGATAAATAGCCTTGCTTAATAAACAACCAAAGCATGTCAACTAAGTCGGTTTTGGCACTAGAAGCATTTGATCAATTCTCCAATTTTGAGACAATTAGTATCCCTTTCGGGAATCCTAACATGACAATCATTCGGAAAGTTAAAACGATAAACACACTTTAACCACCTAAAATTGTTCTTTAACGTGCAATTGATAAATGTCTATGAAAATCTCTTAAAAATAAGTT
Organism: Helianthus tuberosus; assembly: GCA_030545235.1. Lineage (NCBI taxonomy): Eukaryota > Viridiplantae > Streptophyta > Magnoliopsida > Asterales > Asteraceae > Helianthus > Helianthus tuberosus. The sequence continues at coordinate 85,261,938 of CM060367.1, forward strand.
AGTCGCCCGTTAGGAGTTTTCTAACCTCACTTAAACAAGGAAAGCGACACCGATAAACACAATGCAACCACCGAGACAAGCATAAACTATATTAAATCACAACCGAGTTCATTTTACAAATCTTGCACATAAATTCACCAAGATAGCAATTTTGGCCTAAACTACTAACTAAGCTAACAAATCATGGCAAAATTTATAACGACACCATTTAACCCGTTAAGGTCCTTACGTGACGGCAAGCTTTCTTGATTAACAATAATTACATTTTATTAAACCACTAACCATTTCTAGTATCATGGTGCACACATTTTAACCAAGCTAAACTAGTTAACCAAGTTTAAAGTTTACTAATACAAGATTAATTAAGCTTCATTTTTCAACTATCTTAACTAGCCAAATACCAATCATCCAACAAAATTACTTATAATCAAGAAATCAATATCAATAACAAGGTTGCAAACTAATCATCAAAGATTAACATAGAAAATACTTCCAAGTGTCATTACAAACAAAGATTAACATACTAATGGTTATAATCAAGCAAGGGATTGTTGTGTTTTTGCCCAAAGGCTACAATAATACATAAACATTAATCTAAATGCTTGAAAGATTAACAAAATTATGGAAAGATTAGAAAACCAAACCATAAACAAGCACTAGATTAAGAATCCGGATAGTAATCGAGCTAAACGGGACAATGTCGCTTGAATCCGGGTGAAAGCTAACGCCTCCGGAGCCTGAAAATCGCCTGAATTGCTCTCCAAAATTCCAGAGTTATTAACAGAATGTTTCTGCAAGTTTTTATATAATTTCGATCTCGCACGGTCGTGCATCCTGTCGCACGACCGTTCACTTAATGAATTATTGGAGGTATGGTGCACCATACTACATGACGTCATCAGATCTTGACCGGTCTTCGGTCTCGCACGACCGTTCTTCAGATCGCACGATCGTGCGTTTGCGGGTTCTTGTTGCACGGACTGCTGCACTGGTGGTGCATTGTCGGGCTTTGGCTGATCATCGAATCCGCACGGGGTGCAATCAGACGCACGCCTATGCATTACCGGAATATGCTTGCACGCCGGGTCGCACCCTCGTTCACTGCCGGACTGGACTGCATTTGTCGGAGATGCACGGTCGTTCACATGGTCGCACGACCGTTCCACTTGCCCAGGTCAGAATTCCAACAGAATGTTCGCAGCTTTGTCATTTCGTCCGGAAAGTCCTCGTTTTAACTATCATCTTGTCTGGTATGCTGTTTTAGGCCTGTAAACAAAAGTATACATGATTAAGTATCTGAATGACGGTTTTACGGCCGAAAACGCCTAAAATGGGGATAAAATAGGGGACTAAATTATGTGTAAATTAGCGAATAGCAGTCACACCCCAACCGATGAAGGAAACATCGAAGCATGGCACTGAGCGAAACAGATTGTCAAGAGAAATTCCATAACAACTAAATTTCCGGATAGTTAGTATTATGTCCCATACCATAACCTATCAAGTAACCAATTATTACAGACATAGATATCTCAAAACAAAACATGTTTCGACAACTCAGATTTAAATAAATAAATTGTTTGTTTGTTTCTAGACTCTCATTCCTACTTGATTCCACAAAGCAGGTAAAGCACAGCATCATAAGCATTCAAACACCTGCCACATACGTTAAAATAGCGGTCAATACACATAGTGTAAAGGTGAGCATACAAGTTTAATAGTAATAATAGAGTTCGAAAGCGTTTACGCATAACCAGCATGTAACATGTATAATGTGAAGCTAGTAGGTTATCGACAATGAAATATGCACAGACTAGAGTGCAAGTTGTAGAATGTGCAACACATATCACCACTATGACACGTGAAGAGGTAACCTTAACAACCCCTATCCACGACAGGTGCGGAGTCCAAACAAATAGTACTATCGTTGCTAAGGCGTCAGGCAACAATCACTGTGTTAATATAACATACAAGCATTCATCAAGTAACACGTATTATGCAATAAATAGTGTTTGCGTTGTGTGATTGATGTGATTTAGAATAAGTAACGTATGTAACACCCAAAAGTGCATAAAGCAAAAAAGGGATCGAATATACTCACAACAATGGAAGTAATGGATTGAAGGGAGGGCTAGAGTGATTAGCCTGAACAGTTTATGATAGCATAAGCGAATGAACGGCGTGTAAAACAGTGCAAAGTGAGCAAGTGTCGAATGGTAACTCGATCGGATGGCAATCCGATCGGATGGTCATTCGATCGGATGTCAATCCGTTCGGATGGCCATTTGGTCGGATTGACGTTCGTTTTGGAAGGGTGTGTTTGTGTATGATGGCTTTGAAGTTTTCGTTGTAGCATTTTGAAAACAGAGAAGTATCTCTACCCTTCAGGTCGATCGATCGAACAGTTGTTCGATCGGATAGCGATCCGATTGGTAGGACACTTAGAGAGAACAAGTTCACAGCAGGATAGTCATTCGATCGGATGGCAATCCGTTAGGAACTGATGTTCTTTGAAAATTTGGAAAAAAGTTAAGTGTTAAAGTTCAAGTGCAATCCGATCGGATTGCGGTTCGATCGGACGGCAATCCGATCGGACGGCAATCCATCCCACAATCTGATCGTCTTGAAGCTTGACAAATTTGCTAAGTTTTGAAAAAATTTGCAGTTTGCTCGAGACGGTAAGACAACGTGTCAAACAACGGAAACTCCATCAGACCCAGGTTATCCGATCGAACGGGAATCACCCCAATCCGATCAGTTAACTGTTCATGACGGGTGGTTTCATGTTCAACCAGAAATCTGTTGTCTCATTGATAGGATTCAGATCTCAAACCGGCACATCACTAGAGAAGAGTAGAAGGCATGAATGAGCTCCGATTCTATCGGTTTTGAGTGCATTGAGTGTAAAAGAGTTGAAAGAAAGTTGGAAAAGCATCTTTCAATCCTTTTAACTTTGGAAATATTTAGATCTATGCGAAATCGTTGTGAAATCTTGTGGAAATCCTTCAGATCTGAGTTGTTCTTGGTGGAATGAAGCCAAATCTTGAAGTTCATAAGAACTCCATGATGACGTCATCCTAAAACACCTCAAATCCATTGATTTCACGGTTAAAAGTTGAGATTCAAAGGAGAAAATGATGAAGAAGTGCGTGTAGATCATAGAAGTACAAGATTTGAGTTGAAAACTTATAAGAATCGCGAGAAATCGAGAGAAAGAAGGCTTGAGCGTGCTGGTCGAGTGAGAGAGTTGTCACATCACTTGTGATGTGACGGGAGGGGTATTTATAAGTTGCCAAAAATAGAAAGGAGGGGCAAGGGTCGGATGGTGCATCGATCCGATGGCAATCCGATCGGACGGCCATTCGATCGACTAGCCATTCGATCGAAGCGGTCCGACGAGTTGAGTTTTGGCGTTTCGTTTTGTGTGTTGAGCGTTGATATGCGTTTCGAGTGATTAATGCGATAGTATTACCCATTAGTTACACAAATAACCTACCTACTATATCTAACATACAATCACTATAAATAACTTGCGTTTAGCGTTCGCGATTGAATTGCGATGTGATAGAATTACGATTAAACATCTCAACATAAACATAACATGCACAAGTAACACATAATAGCACACACACGTAAAACAATATCCATAACACATAATTCGAGTTGCGAATGCGATAGCGATGCGATAAGTCGATTAGCGATTAAACAGGCGATTAAACCTCGATTATTAATAGATACTCCACATAATACAACTAAAGCAAATAAATAATAGAATTCGATTACAAGTCAAGAAGCACAATCTACTAGTCAAGCAAGGAGGGACAGATCGCAATTAGCAATGTTTTCTTCCTTTGACTTTGACTTGTACTTTGACTTTCCAAAAACCGGGTTGTTACAAAAGATACTGATGACAATCGTATGTCATTTTGTGTTCTTTGTTCTTGAAGAAGGCTTGGATGAGGAGAAAATATCAATGACACTGAAAAGTGGGATGATTATAAAGATGAAGATCAAGATGAAGAAAAAGCGAAAAACCCACCCACACATCATAGATCTATGTCCCCAAACATCCACAAAAAGCCACTTTAACAGACGAGCAGACTAAATAATCAAACCGATGGGTTTGTTAAGTTTTACATAAAACGCCATATATTTGGTGACAGTTCTTGTAGTATTAAAGAAGAGAGAGACTGATTACAGTGAAGATTGTGAAGAGAGATCCGATTAGGATTTTTAATTTATTTTCTTCGCTTCTATTTTTTTCCCTGTGGTTGTAATATAATTTTACAATTGTAAAACGCCAAGATACCACAAACGCCAAAATGTATATGAAAAATAATAGAACATTGGTCCACCTTGTCTAAAACACCTTGAAAAACGCCATTCAGAGAGATATTCTGACCCCTTGGGGTTCCAATGGCATACGATTTGAAAAACGCCATAAACGCCAAAATGTTAATACAATAAAACCATTAAAACGCCATTAATTATTAAATTTGGTTAACGCCAAAAATCTTAAACCCCAAAAATAAAACAATATTGTGAAAAGCGGAACTGGAAAAACAGAATATAAAATGACAAAAAAGCCCATACGCCCTGATTATATCGCGCGCCACGTGTTGGGCCAGGATGCATTCTCACCGTTCACACACTTTTGAGCGTTTTCTCCTGACCCCGTTTCTATATATATATATATATATATAGGACAAAGATCCGTTAGGAACCACCCTTTATTGCGAGAACCGCGAGAACCAATGTGAACACAACTAAAAATACCTAAAAATAGCTAAAAACACACACACAAAAAAAAAATTAATATTTTTTATAAAAAAAATCGCTACTTTTAGTAGCAAAAATTTTTTTTTTTTTTTTTTTAAACTGAAAGTATCGATTTTAACTTAAAAAATTTGTGTGTGTGTTTTTTTATTTTTTTAGGTTTAGGTTTTTTTGGGGTTTAGTTTTTAGCATTTTAGCTTTTGGGGGGGGGGGGTTAGGTTTTTTTTGGGGGGTGGGGGTTTAGGTTTTTGGGGGAGAGGTGGGGGTTAGGTTTTTTTAGCTATTTTAGGTTGTGTTCACATTGGTTCTCGCGGTTCTCGCAATAAAGGTGGTTCTCGCATGAACCTTACCATATATATATATATATATATATATATATAGGGGTTGGTTATCATACAATATTCCTTAACGTACGATGTGTATGAGATGACATTACGCCATGTTATAAAACTCAAAAACCCTAATCACGCATGTTGAAACCCATAATCACGCATGAACATAATCACGCATGTACAAAATCAGAAATTACGCATGGAGTAAAAACCCTAATCATGCATGTTATAAACTAATCATGCATGTTATATTTCAACAGCGTACGTTAACCCAGATTCTACAATACCCTTTCTCTCTCTATATATATAGGATGAATCAAAACTCATCTTTATGAGAAAACTAAATAACTCTCAAAAAAGCTTAAAATACACACCAACTATTTTTTGGCTGTAAATCTAGCATTTTCAAGATAAAAAAATAAAAAAAAAATAGTACTACAAATGTGCATTACTACGAAAAACGTTTTTTTTTAACGGCTAATTTCTTTAATCCCCTGTCGTCAGTGGCGGACCCAGGATTTTTTTTCAATGGGGTCCACTTTTTTCAGTGTTCAAATTTTTGACAAACAAAAGTTAAAATTTTCGGGTCGTCGTCGTTTGGGTCGGGTCGGGATGAGGAACATAATAAAATACAATACCATAACAAAATTATATAACCATTTGTCATTAGAAAACACACAGTAAACATACGATGTCTTTCGAAACAAAAAAAAAACATTACAAACTTTTAGAGTTGTTCCCGACGAGTTTTCATCTTTCGAAAACGATCCATTACATCGTCGACCGAAACATTGGCAAGAAGGTCTCTCTCGATATAACAAATGCAACAATTGTTCATATAATCATCACCCATTCGATTACGCAAATCCGTCTTCACATGTTTCATTGACGAAAAACACCTCTCAACACTTGTCGTTGCAACCGGTAGAATTAATGCTAACTTCAATAAACGATAGATCAACATATACCTCAAATGTTTCTTTGTTTCCACCATCCTCTTTGCAAGATTAGATATCCCATTCAAGTTAGCAAACATTCCATATTTTCTCATCATAATAATGTAGTTGCCTAGCTCAATCATAAGAGAATCTCTTTCTTCATAACTAAAATCAAACGGATAAAACTCGGCCAACCTTAAAATCTTTTGAACATTAAATGCACTAAAGTTATCATCCGGACTCAAACTACCAACACATGTAAGTAATTCGGTGGTTACCTCACTAAAACGGTTGTCAAGCTCTTGTAGTTGCATATCTAACACCGTGTTGAAGTTTTCAACCTCATAATAATGACGATTGGTGATGTTAGTCTTTTTTCTTTTATATTTTGGATTAACGTATTCATCTTCCATGTCAACAATTTCAATCTCATTTTTTTCACAAAAAGATGCCACATCTTTCAAAAGTGAATCAAATCCTTCAAGTCTATTTGTTTGAAGTTGTTGCTTCGTTGCATTAACCATTTGAATTGCATTCACTGTATCTTGGTCCTTTCTTTGAAGAGCTTGAGACAACAAATTAGTAATCCCCAAAATGTGCTTCATCAAATGTAAATAATATGCAAAATCATATGCCTTCATGTATGTCCAAATACCATTTGCTTGTCTTTGGTGAACATTATTGAAACCGGAATTCCGAATATATTGAAGCACTTCAATAATTGTCGGATATAACTGAACCAAACGCACAAGTGTCTTATGATGAGAACTCCAACGTGTATCCCCGGCTCTTGCAATAGATAGTTCTTGATTTAAACCACTACCGGTTTCAACTTCTTCACGGCCTATTGCTTCTTGTACTTTCTCCTTTTGCTTTTCTCGAATCATATCTATTCGTTTGCAAGATGCACAAACCACATTTGTCAAAGTCGACACCTTATCAAAAAATGTCCAAATGTCATCATGTTTGTTTGCAAGGGCCACAACAACTAGTTGAAGTTGGTGGGCAAAACAATGTATATAATATGCCGAAGAGTTATCTTTCAAAATTAAGGCTTTCAAACCATTAAACTCACCAGCCATATTGCTAGCACCACCGTATCCTTGACCTCTAACCCTTGTCAAACTTAAATTATATCGAGAAAATAAATCATCAATACCTGATTTCAGAAATAGTGCTATGTTTCCATGACATGAACAAGGCCAATAAATCGCTCTTTAATAACCCCATACTTATCAACATATCTCAAAACGACTGCCATTTGTTCTTTTTTAGATATATCACGAGACTCATCAACTAATATAGAAAACACATCATCAGCTAGTTCTTCAAAAATTTGTTTTAACACTTCTTGTGCAAAGCAATTACAAATATCTTTCTGAATTTTTGGAGACGTCATTTGGTTATTCCCCGGAGCATTTCCTAATATAACCTTACCAATGGACTCATTCAACTCTCCCAATAGTTTTAAAAATTCCAAGAAATGTCCTTTATAAATTGAACTCTCAGACTCATCATGACCGCGAAACGGTAATGCACCGTTCAATAAAGCTTTAGCAAGAATAACTTATGTGCTTAATCGGATTCTATACTCGATTTTGTGTTTTTGGCTAGGTTGATCATGCTTTTGAAAGGCACTACTGATAGATTGTTTTGGTTTACGCAAATCGTCACATTTTTGAAGTGCTTTATTTTGAAAACTATTCGGCTTACCACCTACATGAATAGGGGTGTAAACGAGCCGAACAGAGCCGGGCCAGTGTGGGCTCGGGCTCGAAGCTAAACGAGCCGGCTCGGGCTCGGTTCGATAATTATAGCGAGCCGGAAATACGGGCTCTAGTTCGGCTCGAAAAAAGTTCAAGCCAGTTCGCGGCTCGACGAGCCAGCTCGGTTTTAAAAAAAAATGTTCAAAAACTAACTTTCATACCTCGACGAGCCTGCCCTGTGTAGAAGAAGAATGATTATGAGTTAGAACTTAGAAGTTAGATCAATATATAATAGAGATTTGAAGATGAAAAGGTAAAAGGGAAGTGAATCGAAAAACAGTAGTGTAGAAAGGAGAGTGAAGATCGAAAAACAAATCCGGTAGACCGGCGGTGCAGTTGATGGGAGGAGAAAACTGAAAAGGAAAGTAGTGATGTATAGTAGGTAAATGGGGGTTGTACGGGCTCTTCTGGTTGTTTTCTAATAAAAAAAGTTAAATGGTGATGCATAGGTACAGCTAAGACATGATTAATATAGACTTTATTATTACTGAAAAGGCATCAACATGACAACCTTTTATTATTACGTTTCAAAAAAAAGATAGCCCTATATTATATTATTATTGAACATATGTTTAATAATTAATATAGACTTTATAATATATATATATATAATAATAATAATAATAATAATGATAACGAGCCGAACGAGCGAGCCAACGAGCCAACTATCGAGCGAGCCACGAACCGAACCTACCTTGGCTCGGGCTCGGCTCGTTTAGATCGAGCCAATTTCGAGCCGAGCCAATTTCGAGTCGAGCTTTTTTCGAGCCGAGCTTTTTTCGAACTTTTTTCGAGCGAACTGCGAGCCGCGAGTTTTTTGAACAGCCCTATACATGAATACCCAATCTATCTTTTTTGTTCCAACCATTGTATCCATCGGTCACAAATGCATCTTTTTGACCACTTTCTTTGAACAAGTAGCAAACCAAGCAAAATACGGCATCCAATTTTACACTATATTCTAACCAACATCCAAATTCCTTAAACCAATCGGGATTAACTTGTCTTAATCTACCACCAATATCTCGTTTTGGAAAAACATGACCTTGCGGTTGACATGGACCTTTATTCAAATACGCCCGTCTAATTTCATCTCTTTGGTTAACGTCATAAGACAATATTGGTTTTCGTTCGGCAGGATCCCATGGAAGGTCTTCCAAATCAATTCTCATACGATTATTACTTGAAGAAGATGAGACATGAAACTTTCTTTTTTCTTTTTAACGATTCTTGCATAATTTGGCCTATAATTCAAGTTTTAAGATGATAAGCAACTATATAAATAACAAAATTCAACTTACAAAACTTCTGAGACATGAACTTCTGTAACAGAGAAGTAAAAAAATTCATAGCAAACCCTAAGCAACTAGATATATACCAAAATTCCTTAAACAATTTGGCCTATAATTCAGATATAAACAAAGATTCATAGCAAAAAAAGGCCTTAAACAACTAGATATAAACCAAAATTCAAGTTAGAGAATTAAAAAAATTCTTACTAGTACTTCTGTAACAGAGAAGTAAAAAAAATTCATAGCAAACCCTAAACAACCAGATATATACCAAAATTTCTTAAACAATTTGGCCTATAATTCAGATATAAACAAAGATTCATAGCAAAAAATGCCTAAAACAACTAGATATAAACCAAAATTCAAGTTAGAGAATTAAAAAAAAATTCTTACCAGTGGAGGCAGATAGGGCGGCGGAGAGGGCGGAAGAAGGAGGAGCCGGCGGTGGGAGGTCGGAGGCCGGAGGAAGGTGGAGGGTTTCTTGAATAGGGGGATGGTGTGCACAGGTAATACAGAGCGTCTTTTGATCGCTGTGTGTCATCTATTCTCTTTTAATTGTTTTTGAAAGACTATTAGAATACCAATATTAAAATCAGATTAAAAAAAACAAAAAAAAAACGCAAGAAGCATATATCGAACCGGGATCTTTTGTACGTATAGAAGGGGTTTTACCAATACAACAAACTCAATCTCGTTGTTATGGGATCCAACTAAATTATTTTATTGGGTCCATAGAAAATTGTATATACCGCTTCTACTATTTTTTTTTTTAAGATTGGGGTCCGGGGACCCCGTTCCACTTAACGTGGGTCCGCCCCTGCCAACCTAGGTGTTTTAAAGGCTTTACATTTGCCAATAGATAACCACCCCATTGGTATTACTACGAAAAACTTACTCTCCAACCCCACCCTCAAAATTCAAACAAAGATAAATATGCAAACAACATCGGGGCACACACCAATAGATAAGACGATGAATGAAATTGCATGAAAACTAATTGTTTCAACAATAAACGATAAGACCCAAAATGTGGGATACACACGTATAGATAAGACGATAAATGAAATTGCATGGAAACTGATTGTTTCAACAATAAACAATAAGACCCAAAATGTAGGATTATTAGAATTAAAAGATTCATGGTAAGATCATTACTTTGATTTTTGTACATGATACAAAAACAACAATGTTTGTTTAATATATGATTTGTCATGTAAAATATGAAAATGCCGGATTTTGTTACTAAGTATTTAGCATCTAGTGTTCTAGGTTTAATCAATATTGGCACTATAAATATCCCTCATACATGAATATTTTCTATCATTGAATTCAAGATGGCAAAAAGCATGAAAGCCTACTCGTATTGTTTAGTTATTATCTTTGTTTTCATCCTACTAGTTCATCCAGGTTAGAAGAATGTATTTTACGCCAAACATATAATTTGATAGTTGCTCAAATATGTCATACATTTTTTGTTGCTTAAATTGTCACACCTGAAATATACTTAGTGATGAAAGTATATGATTTGATTTCTATCAAGTTAAAAACAATTGCAGGTATGGTGGTGACGGCTAAAAAAGATACAAATAAAGTATGCGAGAGGAGAAGCAAGACATGGTCGGGATACTGTGGGGACTCGAAGCATTGCGATCAACAATGTCGGGAATGGGAGGGGGCAGCTCACGGAGCTTGTCATCGTCAAGGAGTGGGAAGGGCATGCTTTTGCTACTTCAATTGTTAATCCATGGAAGAAGATGATGCAACGCAAGTCATATATTTAATAATAGTTATCAAATGTTTACATATAAGAATACGTGAAAGATTTGAATAATGTGGTTATAATGAATAAAATGTGTGTGATTATTGTTTTCAATATAAAGTATCCTTGTTGGAGATTGTTTTTCCTGTTATATTTCGTTTTTATATAGTTTATTAAACTAGGTTTATCACTATGGCCGCGTTGCGGCGAACTTCTTTTATCATTTAGTCTGTGTTTACATGTGTTTTAAAATCTCTACGAGCGCGTTACGCACAGAACCTCTGACAAGAATAAAAAGAAAATGTAGAAAAAAAAAACAGTATAAGATAACCGAAAAAAAATCAACAAAAAAAGTTTTATGGTAATGATGTTGTTCGTATGAAACCCGTGGTCAGAGATGAGCAAATGGTATTGGGTACCGGTACCGAATTTCCTGAACCGAAAGATTTTAAGTCAATTTGGTAGCAACCTTTTGCTTTCCTGGTACCGGTTTGCTACCAGTTTTTACCTTCATATACCTGTACCGTAACCGGTATTTTCGATACCAGTACCAATTTAGTATCGGTTGGCACCGAGCTCATCCCTAGCCCTTAAACTAAAAAAAGAAAACACTAAAAGTTGAAGAAAATCAATAAAAAAAGTTGCATGATACCGTTGGTGTTTGTACAGTACCCGTGATCAGGGATGAGCAAATGGTATAACCAAAAGAAAATCAACAAAAAAAGTTTTATGGTAATGATTTTGTTCGTATGAAACCCGTGGTCAGAGATGAGCAAATGATATTGGGTACCGGTACCAAATTTCCCGAACCGAAAGATTTTAAGTCAATTTGGTAGCAACTTTTGGCGTTCCTAGTACCGGTTTGCTACCAGTTTTTACCTTCATATACATGTACCGTAACCGGTATTTTCGGTACCAGTACCAATTTAGTATCGGTTGGCACCGAGCTCATCCCTAGCCCTTAAACTAAAAAAAACACTAAAGTTGAAGAAAATCAATAAAAAAAAGTTGTACGATACCGTTGGTGTTTGTACGGTACCCGTGATCAGGGATGAGCAAATGGTATTGGTTAGAAGTACCGAATTTCCTGAACTAAAAATTTTCAATATCAATTCGGTACCTACATTTGATGTTTTCTGTACCAAGCTGGTGCCGGTTTTTACCTTCATGTACAAAGACCGAACATGACCGTACCGGTATTTTTTATAAAAGATGGATAAATAGGAAAAAAAAATGGAGAAGGTACTATTCATTTTAAATGAAAAAAAAGGCTTGTCACGTGGCAAGCTTTAAATAGTGAAGGAACTATTCACAAGCTTGGTTTTTGAATATATAGGATAATAGTTTCTTTGTTCCAACAAAGTGTAGTATATAATATTACACATTAATTAATATTATTATATATTAATAAACAAATTGAAATGAACAATCCCTTGGCCTTCAAATCTGAACTCACTCGATGAGATTTTGGAAACCCAAAGGGGTTGCATGTCTTCTCGTAGGCTTTTTATATTTCAGATATACATCATTTATCCCTTTTTTTTCTTCATATTGCTTTTTTTACTTTGAAAGATAACCCTAACACTGTTTCTTTGCATTGAGATCATCCGATTTCGAAGGTTAGTGCTTTGTTTTCTTTCAAATTTTTGTATACTCATGGGTGCTAAGAATCACATGTCGATTCAGCTTTCGAACATGACCCAAGAAGAAATTGAATCTTTTTGCCTTGAACAGGGGGCTGGTTTGAAATTCAAACCCACCGCCCATATTTCTGACAAATTCGTTGATTAATGTCCAAATGGTTCAATTGCTCTATACTGATGTGTTACAAAACACAGTTATTTATCCATGTATTTTGTACATTATTTTAATAGTTTTTTTAGTTGTTTTTAGTCTTTATAAGCTTGTATTTTATTAGTTGGTATTGGGAGGTCTCAGTGTGAAAATGAAGCTTAAAACGAGCTAAAAAGGTTAATAAGCGAGCAATCTAGAGCTAACTAGAAGTAGAGGGGCCAGAATTGTCATTTTCTAAAAGTTGAAATGTCACACCCTGGCTTTGCGGAAGCGTGGTTAATTTGGTGTGACTTCTTAATACCATAGCTTAACCATAACAAAGCTATATGAAATAAAACCATGCAAGATCATCCATTCGATTAAGTTTTAAAAAACCAAATACAATAACATTGTCTTAATGGAAACACATCCTAACGACATAAACATTGTTCAACAAACACAACATAACATAAGCATAGTTTAAGGACTGTGACTTGTCCAGGAAAGAGTCACATTCCCTAAACCCGGATGACCTCGTAACTAGTGCAGCGGGAAAACGTGTCATACCGCGCCAGATCCTTTAATTCCCTGAAATACATGTAAGTTGAAAAATCAACAATAATGTTGAGCGAGTTCATGTGCAAGTGAGTAACTAAACCTTTGTAAGTATAAAAATCCTGGTATGTAGCAAATAAGGGAATTGAGATCACCAATGGTTTGCAAGGCCACTGATATGTGTGAAGTGCAAGTAGGGAGACTCAAACCTAGCGGATTTATGCGTTGGGCACGAAGTCACCCCGAGGTCCGTTTCTAGTTTGGCCTGGGGCTGGGCTCACTACACCCAGATAGATCTACCGCTCCTGTCCCTCGGTCCTACCATAAGGACTAATGGCCTCATGTTGCTCCTACCCACTCACATGATCTAAGTAGTAAACCTCCTTACGCTAACCATACCATGTATAAAGTACTTGTAATCAAAGTAACATGTATTTCACCCCCGTAGTTTAGAAAACTGAAAACAGTTAAGAGAAAAGGGGGACATGAACTCACCGTGGTGCGTCTCTACCAAGTATACCTCCAAATCAAGCAGCTGTGTGACGACCTACACGTACTAACTCTATTAGACGGACGGCCGTGCCTTAGCTTTAAGGTTTAAGTTTTCGGGAGATAGTTAGACAACTATTTCGTGTTTACATTCTGTATACTTGGTAATCATTTTCCTTCCCAAGGATGGGGGATTTAATACATGTGTGTTCGTATAATTTCGAAATATATTATTAAGTCTCACTTAAAATATATTTTATTTCTAATCCCAAATATAAATATTCTTCTCAAAAATATTATATTTTCTATTACACATAATTTTCCCAAAATATTACATTGACAAAAATACGCGTTAAGTCATATTTTCTTAAAATGCGTAAGTTACGTTTTAATGATCGAGTGGTAATAATAATTACCGGTGTAACTTATGTATTTATCGTAGAGACGTTCGTATTATTTTGGATTCGTTAACATTCGATAATATTATTTTCACCCTAAAAATAATATTTATACACTTCACAAAATAATTGATAAGTGACGTTGTGAAAAATAAATATATTTACTAAATATATATTTATCGCGTTTTATTTTGTGAAATCCCACCTCCGATATTTTGTAAATAAAGTCGTGGCGAAATCTATATTGTGAAAACAAGTCGAAAAGTATTTCTAACACTTATAGTGAAAATAATTCTAAGTGTTAGGTTTTTAGAAAAATTTTGTTAGAGTTTCCTCTGTAACTGGAGGTGGCCACGCTTTCAAGCATATCATTTTCTTTTATAAATCAAATCAACCATTTTTCTTATTTAACCAAAACAATATTCAACGCATCAAACTAGTTAATAAACATGTAATTCGCAAGAACCTCATGAACTTGTAGTTTTTCCCAACACTATGATGTAAATCCCAATACTTTTAGCGGATCTTTATATAAAGCAATCCGATTTCGTAAAAACCTCGTTTTTAGGGAAATTCCGTCTTTACAACTTCTCGTCATCTTTTACAAAAATAGTTATTTTGTCGAGACTTTGTGCTACACAAGTGTTTATACACTTGTGTGTTCTAAAAATCATTCGTGTTAGTGTAAGATCCGTCTTTAGAAAACATGATTTCTTTGATACTTGGTTCTTTGAAAATACCGCTTGTAGATCCGTAGATCTACTAGTTTTAAACACTATTTCACAAGCTAAATCGCTTTTACACAAGTTCATGATTCGCGTGTGGTAGAGTTTCATCCTTTAACCCTTGTTACTCTTAAACAAGCTTTATGTCATAATCCTTGATCATGACCAATCCGGGTTAAACGATGATCCGAGCTACCACAACATAGATCGGGTCCAAATAACTACACAAATCAAATACTACAAGTTTTACACAACATACAAGCTTTTAACCATCATTACAAGCATTTTTAGTAAACTTTTGTGTGTCATCTTGTATGTTTACGAGTTTTAACCGTTACAAATCATTTTAACCACTTCAAAATAGTTCGAGAGGGTGGTTATAGCAACTTACTACTAGCTCGAGGCTAGGGAAGAATCTAGACACAAAATGAGAGGATAAAAGCAATAGAGTGAGGTCCTTCGTCTTCCGAATGCACCAAGCCTCCTTATACGTGATCCTTAACACTTGAATGATCTTGGAATGGCTTGAACTAAACTCGAAAATTTGATGGTTCGTGTAGGGGTGTTCGGCCGAAGCTTCTTTAGAGAGAGAGAGAGTGTTTTTGAGTGGTGAAATGTGATAAAGAGAATGATATGTAAACTCTAGTTCTTATAGATAATTACAAGTTCTTTAACCATGAGTCCAAGTGTTCCCTTGATATTAAACAATAGTGATTAAATTAATCACAAAGGTACAAGGGTGTCCCCTAAGGGGACGGTTCGGTTAGAGAGGGGGGGGGGTCCCTAGTTCAAATCCAACCATCTAGTTAGATATAGTTAGGTTAATCTAGGTTAGTTAAGTGATTAACCCGGTTAGTAGTGTGTTGTGCATTACAGTGGGTGTTAGGGTATTCAGGGACCCTAACTGGCTCAGAAAAAGATAAATAATGTTATTAACAATATTTTCATGTTCCGGGTATAGTCCGGTTGTTCGGTTGGATAGTAATCCGTTAAAGCGTTAAACAAGCTTTAAAGTGTCGTTAATACCATTTTTAGTGACACAACTTATTCCTCCAAAGTGTCGGGAATATTTTCCTCATGTTTTGGCACTTTATTAGGTAGCTTAATGCTGAATTATTATGTAAAGTGCTGAATTTTGTACTTAGAGCACGTTTTAGGCACATCCAGTCATTGTAACTTATTCCTAGAGACGCAGTTCTACAACCCTTGTATCCCTACACTCACCACTAGTGTAGTAAAATATTTCTGGCTCATACAGGCCTTAGAGGCAGTGTCTGCCTGATGCTGGCTTTATCAGCATGTTCAATAGGTTATCCGTTTATAGTGCTACTATGCTTTTTGTGCATCATGTTTGTCACTAAGGTTCAGCATGTAAATAATGTAGTGTCGGTAAGTAAAGTATGATGCAGGTATATGCATGTATCAATATTCAAGTAGCAGTTTATCCACAAGATTAAGCAAGCACAGTAATTAAGCAGTAATTAATTATTAATTATGTCGTACGGATACCTGGTTTAGTGAGGGTTGTCACATGAAAAAGGTGACACAAATTTGTGAAAAAAAGAAAGCCGCATCTCGATGATGCTATGGTTTATTTATTTGTGAATTTCCATAAGTACCCTCACAGAGTTGCCATAATTACCAATACGCCATAGTTTTTTAAATTGCTTTTGGGTTTCATGAGATATGCAAGACATCGGCCCAGTATAATTTTTGTGGATCGTGCATAGCAAGCTAACAACCCAACCATGGAATATGGAATTGTAATCCAAAATTCCAAATACAATACATTAAACCATACTAGTGGGTTACCACCCACGCTTCGTGGCGGGTTCAAACTAGGGGTGACAACAAAAACCCAACCATGATATTTTGGGTTACTTTGGGACTCTTTAAAAAATTAAATAAGTCAGAATGGGCTGAGGATTTAGTCAAGATGGGTTAGGATGGGTTTTAAAATACTCATTTAAATTTTAACATGAGGCAGGATGGGTTTTTAACTATCTAACTATCTAAATTTAACCGCTTCAATATACCTTGTCCGAGGTCTTCTACTCACCTTTCTCTTATTCCCACTTGAGCCATCATCCCCGACTTTGTTAGTTGGAGTAATCAAAATATGCCGCGGTCTGGGATAAACTTGGACTACATCAGTCTATAGTTCTTCAGTAGGTGCTAAGTATTCATGTAGGTTTAAACATATAACTTCAAGTTCAGGAAAACTTTCAACCACTTCTTCATCTTCAACAACCAAAACTGGTATTTCTTGTGTTTCTTCAATAAATGCAGGAATGGATGTGGTATTATCCTTCACAACCTTCAATGTTGCAATTTGTTCGTCTATTCGATTTGATCGTTGGACCATGGCCTCAGTTCTCGACCTGCTCTCTTGTGCCATCTCCAGCATAATATCCATGATTTCATCAAGTTTAGAATTTTGGTGTTTACCTTCATTTTTACTTTCATAAGGGTGGAGGGTATAATGCTCGGTGATTGGTGCGGGGAGTGGGAGTCACCGATCGGTGACTATACCCACTTGATGAACATGATCAGTGAGTTGGAGAGAGGGTACCAAAATCGGTGAGAGTTTACCGAATGTGATTGAAGAGTGACGGAGGAGAGAGAGAGAGAGGAGAGAACAACCAATCAAAAGTGAGAATCACTCAAACACCCTAGGGTGATTAACCATACCCCCTGATTGAGTGCAAAATGGGGAGTGGAATGGGAAGTTGATATGGCATAATATTATTGGGTAGGATTTCACTCAATCACCCTAGAATGATTAACCACACCCTCCACCCTAATGCTGATTTGAACATATGTAAATTTAATTTCTATCATTGTATTCGAATAATCATAATGACAAATGTAAAAAAAATGAATTTGAATTGTTTTTGACCAAGTTTTCGTGGTTTTTTTATTCGTTCTTACGGTTCTCACAATATTTAGCGTTCTCATTTCCCCTATATATACTAGTGTTCATCATCAAATCCTGGCAATTGATTTACACACGTGTATGGTCAGGATTTGTTCACTTAGTTCGCAAATACACTAGTTTTTACTCTAGAACCCACCCTATATATACATAGGATGAATCAAAACTCATCTTTATGAGAAAACAAAATAACTCACAAAAAAGCTTAAAATACACATCAATTATTTTTTGAGTGTAAATCTAGCATTTTCAAGATAAAAAAAAAATAGTACTACAAATGTGCATTGCTATGAAAAAAAGTTAAACTCTCCAACCCCACCCTCAAAATGCAAACAAAGATAAATATGCAAACAACATCGGGGCACACACCAATAGATAAGACGATGAATGAAATTGCATGAAAACTAATTGTTTCAACAATAAACGATAAGACCCAAAATGTGGGATACACACGTATAGATAAGACGATAAATGAAATTGCATGGAAACTGATTGTTTCAACAATAAACAATAAGACCCAAAATGTAGGATTATTAGAATAAAAAAATTCATGGTAAGATCATTACTTTGATTTTTGTACATGATACAAAAACAACAATGTTTGTTTAATATATGATTTGTCATGTAAAATATGAAAATGCCGGATTTTGTTACCAAGTATTTAGCATCTAGTGTTCTAGGTTTAATCAATATTGGCAATATAAATATCCCTCATACATGAATATTTTCTATCATTTAATTCAAGATGGCAAAAAGCATGAAAGCCTACTCGTATTGTTTAGTTATTATCTTTGTTTTCATCCTACTAGTTCATCCAGGTTAGAAGAATGCATTTTACGCCAAACATATAATTTGATTGTTGCTCAAATATGTCATACATTTTTTGTTGCTTAAATTGTCACACCTGAAATATACTTAGTGATGAAAGTATATGATTTGATTTCTATCAAGTTAAAAACAATTGCAGGTATGGTGGTGACGGCTAAAAAAGATACAAATAAAGTATGCGAGAGGAGAAGCAAGACATGGTCGGGATACTGTGGGGACTCGAAGCATTGCGATCAACAATGTCGGGAATGGGAGGGGGCAGCTCACGGAGCTTGTCATCGTCAAGGAGTGGGAAGGGCATGCTTTTGCTACTTCAATTGTTAATCCATGGAAGAAGATGATGCAACGCAAGTCATATATTTAATAATAGTTATCAAATGTTTACATATAAGAATACGTGAAAGATTTGAATAATGTGGTTATAATGAATAAAATGTGTGTGATTATTGTTTTCAATATAAAGTATCCCTGTTAAAGATTGCTTTTTTTTTTACTTTGAAAGATAACCCTAACACTGTTTCTTTCTTTGCATTGAGTTCATCCGATTTCGAAGGTTAGTGCTTTGTTTTCTTCAAAATTTCTGTACAGTCATGGGTGCTACTGCTAAGAATGACATGTCGATCCAGTTTTCGAACATGACCCAAGAAGAAATTGAATCCTTTTGCCTTGAACAGGGGGCTGATTTGAAATTCAAACCCACTGCCCATATTTCTGACAAATTCGTTGATCAATATCCAGATGGTTCGATTGCTCTATACTGATGTGTATCATTGTTTATACAAACCGAATTCGCATACCCACTTCAAGCCGCCATGAGCAAAATAATCCATTTCAAAATTAAAATGACTCGCTTTAGTTTAAAACGTAAGAAAACGATTATTTTTCAAATAATCAAAAAAAGTTTCTTTTTACATAAAATAACGTTTTAAAAACATATACTAGTAATAATAATAATTAAAGATAAAAAAATGAAAGAAAAACAAAAGGGTTTGAATTATATAAACGTAAAAGTCGAAGGTGGGGGTGCATTCAGTAGAAAAGGGGGTACGTTTAGCAACACCCTTTTGTGGATCGTGCATAGCAAACTAACAACCCAATCATGGAACATGGAATTGTAATAACGGGTGTAATTTATGTCAAGTTATTTACTAGTGTGCCATCCCGTTCAATTGAAGGCCTAGGGTAGGTCAATCGTGTGGCTGAGATACTCGCATACGCAATGCACGATAACCAATGTTGTACGTTAACTGGCATCTATATATATATATATATATATATATATATATATATATATATATATATTTAATCAAGTGAATGTGGTTTGGTTATTCGTTTTGCTTGGAAAATTTTTAGACTATCTAAGGTATCTAACTATTTTTAGTCTCCAACTTAATATTATAATGAACTGTTTTAGATTTATTTGTGGTCAATGAATACCAAATTCATTATGTGTTAAAGATGAATAAAGTTTATTTGTCACTTTTTCAAACATTATGTTCCAAACAAATACTCAAGTAAGGCATGCTCCTAAGTTTGTTACGTTGGTATAGAGGCATTTTCTTCGTATATCAGTATATGTAAAATTTATATAAACAATTGTAAAGTGCTTCAAGTTTTGCTAAAGAGTTTTTGTAATCTGGCTCCATACTAGGCATATGATCACAAAAAGTAATCTGGCATTTTAAAGCTATTTAATGGGTTCATCATCATCATCATACTCAGTAAATCTCATCAATAGCAAAGCTAAGGTAGGGTCTGAGGAGGGTAAGATGTAGACAACCTTACCTCTACCCCGTAGGAATAGAGAGACTGTTTCTAGTGAGATCCCCAACTCGATTAATATTGTTAGATGACTTTCAAGATGTGCCCTTTTTAATTAAATAGATTGCATTAGAGATCAAACGTATCCCAAATCTAGCCATGCTCGCCAATTTAACCCATTTATAACAAAATATTGTATTGAATTGTGATTAAGAATTTGTTGTATGTTAATTCGATTTTATTCGGTTTTAGTTTTTTCTCCATTTAGCCTTTGTTCACCGTAACATGGATTAGCTTGAAAACTTATGAAATAGTTTTCTTTTAAGACCATGTGTTATCGTCGCGCCATGGTTGTATTTGAAGGATTGGTTACGGGGGTGTGTTTAATTGCTCGAAACAATGGTATTGTTTTGAAGATCAAAAATCAGAATATCGTAATGTTTTATGGAAGTTTGATTTTAAAAAGGAATGAAATTTAGTAATCTATTAAAGAAAAGTTCACTTCCTTGAGCAAGGTAGTTGCTCACTTGCTTGACTATAGTAGTTTTACCATTATGCATTTATTCTCAATAATGTGTTTTTTTTTTTTTTTGGATGATGTTAAATGATTCAGACTATTATTTTTTCTTTTTATTTATGTAAAAATCAGAATTAGAATTGGGTGCATGTATGATCCGAACATGTTTGTATGCATTTGGATGGTAGATGACATTAGCAAAATGGCAAATGGTTTAGGTGTTTTTAGACATCCCATGATGGGTTGTCCTGCTGCATGAACAAGAATTTTGTTTGAAATGTTTGTTGGTTCCTGGTTGCTCTTAGTTGTTTGTATCTAGGGATGTTTACGGTTAGGTTCTGCTGGTTTTGTTGAAATATTTGGGCCGAACTACTATGGTGTTGGAAAAAGAAAACTCAAAATAGCCTATTTTCGCAATTTCATGATTATAGCATAATTTGTATTCGGTTTTTAAATATGAAAAGGATTGTTCATGATTATACTATATGTATATATATACACACACACGTAACCTTTTTTTTCTAAAATGAAAATTACAAATAACAAATGTTTTCCAGTGATCACCCTATTGGTTGATGTGGTGTTATTGGTGAGATGTAGTTATCGTAATATCCTTGTAGTTGTTGGAAATTTAGTGAAAATGAGTTTTTCACTAAATATTTTGGACATTAATAATTATATTTATATATGTGTTGTATAAATAATAATTAGTGGGTTTGTGTTCTATGTGATGAGATGATCATAATAATTAATCAAAGTATGTCCAAAATAGAGCTAAGATGAATAGAATATCGATGCTCGAAGTTGAGTGATTGAAGTTAATATTTCTAAACTTTGGTGACTCTAGTATAAATTCATCTTTGTCATAAATTGGTGGTTTTATGACATTTAATCTCTATTCAAGAGTCATGGTGTAAGTTTATTATGTCTTATTATTTTATTTAATATGACATTAACATGAAATTAATCCTTTTTGACTCATAATGAATGTTTTTATTGTCATAAATGTCTTTAAACAATAGAAATTAAATATGGAGTTTTAGTTTTGAGTATAAAAGGAACTTATGACTCTTTGTTGGATGCAAGAAAGAAAATAGAGAAAAATAAGATGAAAGAAATATGCTAGAGAAAATTATGCACAAAGTTTTATAGAATTTAGAGAGGAGTACTCTCTAATTTTTCCACCATCACCAACTTATCTTTATTTTCCCACGTAAGTTAGAACACTATGATACCCGGTGCTATCTCGGGCGCGAGTGCCACCTCCGGCAGTACACATACTGTTCCGTTTGTTGTACCCTGGGAGACAGAACCGTCTGAGAGTAGGCGCGGAATCTGTTTTAAGGGAAGCGTGTTGAACACGTGCCTCAACCAAAACCGTCAATAATTTTGCTTATCTTGCAACGGAGTTTCGATCTCGTAGGTGCGGTTGAAGTTTTCAAAGACATTGGCTTTGAATCAAGATTGGTACAATTTAGTTGTATTTTATATTCGTTTATATAGTTTTGTAACCGGTATTGTACTAGTCGAATTTTCCACAAATAACGAGAGTCTCGTTATTATATTTATTTTATTAATATTTTTAATAAAACGTGAACCTAGTTCCTACAATCTTAAAACAAACTTTCGTGAAGATTGTTGCTACAATCTTAAATCCCTTCTCTACGAGGATTTAGGTTCACGAAAGTTAAAATATTTAATGAGATTTTTTTTATTAAAATCTTGCAAATATATTTTGGGGAAATATATATGTAGTACAAACGAGTCGGATTAATTTTATGTTTGGAGTACAATCTTTAATCCGAATGTCGTGTTACAAAAACGAACGTTTTGTTTCAAGTTTGGAGTTCATGACTTTTGTTCGTGTTTAGATAAACCGAACCATATACAAAATAATATGTATTTCAATATGTTTTGAAATGCTAAATTTTCTAATGAGCGTATTAGAAAAATTTATTTTGTAACCCCTTACAAAAGTGTTTGTAACGTTTAATTTCTTTTTAATAAGATTTTAGAAACCATAATTGATATATTAATGTTGGTTTTAAAAGTCTTGAAATATGTATATTTTCTAATGAGCATATTAGAAAATAATTATTTTATAAAATAACAAGTTTTAATATTTTTCTAACGAGCGCGGTTAGAAACGTTGATGTTGAAAGAATAACAAGTTTTAAAACATTTATGTATTCTAACAAGCGTGTTAGAAATAACTATTTTGTATAATAATAAGTTTTAAAACATCTATATGTTCTAACGAGCGTGTTAGGAACAATGTTTTAAAAACGGCTGGATGTTCTAACGAGCGTGTTAGAAACAATAGTTTAAAGGCGTTTAGATTTTCATGTTAAAAAAGATTATTATTACAAATAATTGTTAACGAGCGTGTTTGAAACAATTATTTTGGATAATAAGAAATCTTGAAACGGTTTCGTATTTTTTAATTTCTAATGAGCGTATTAGAAATAGTTTTTTTATAAACGTAAAAACAAAAATTGTAATAAGTTATTTATGACGAGCGTGTTAGAAATGATTTAACGACTTTGGCAATTTTTTTTCTAACAAGTGGGTTAGAAAACGTTTATTTTATATAGGCCAAAAACGGCTTATGGAAATAAATGATCGTTTAATTCTCTAATGAGTGTGTTAGAATTTTATAGACTAATAAGGTTTAATATCATCTATTATATCTAATGAGCGTGTTAGATACGATGATTTTGTAAACCTAACTACTTAAAAGACGATCAGATTTTCTAACGAGTGTGTTAGAAAAGATTATTGTTGCAAATAATTATTAACGAGTGAGTTGGAAACAATTTATGGATAATAATTAACCTGGTAACGGTTTTGTCTAAACCTTTAAATTTCTAACAAATAAGTTAGAAACGGTTTTTACATAAATGTTAAAACTGTTTTGTATTTGTTTATTTCTAATGAACGTATTAGAAATAGTTTTTTTTTCGATTACTTCTAATGAGCGTGTTAGAAACGATTTAAAGAGTTTGATAATTGTTTACTTTCTAAGGAGCGTCTTAGAAAATGTTTAATGTTTACTTCTAACGAGCGTGTTAGAAACGATTTAAAGAGTTTGACAAATGTTTACTTTCTAAGGAGCGTCTTAGAAAAGGTTTATGTTATTTCTAACGAGCGTGTTAGAAAATGTTCATTTAAATAAACCAAAATTGGCTTATGAGAATAAGTGTATTCGTTTTATTTCTAACGAGCGCGTTAGAAACGGTTTACTTTATAAAAACCGAATATTTTGAATGTTTGTCAAACGGTTAAATTCTAATTAGCGTATTAGAATTGATTGTCATACAAACCACTCATTTTAATGGTTGGTAATTGTTTATTATCTAACAGCGGGTTAGAAACGGTTTGAATATGATAAACTAATTATTAAAACGATGTGTATTCGTTTTATTTTAAAACGAGCGAGTTTGAAATTGTTTTATTAAATAAACTATTATGAGGTTTATGGTATTGATTTGTAATCAAAACATAAAAATGTATAGTTTAATTTTTAAAACACTTGTAAAAACGAGAAATGTTTTGAATGAATAAAACATGTCTTTGCGAATTATAAGTGATTCGATACTTCCAGGGGAAGTATAACGTCTTGAACCATATAATAGTCTTGGAAAGACTATTTTGTGAAGAACAACTCGATGTTGTTATAGATATAATAAGTTGCTCAACTACTTGCGAGTAGTTAATTGTAAACAACTTTATATTTTCCACAACTTGTGATTATTCAAGTTTAGAGTTTCAAGATGAGGGAGTACCTCAAAACATGACACCGAACGATATAATTGCGTTTATTTCGGTCAAAAGTGTTGAAGATAATAACACTTTCGCATTTGATGTGTATCCGTTTTATATTTGTCCACTTTTATTTTATTATAAATGGTAGACTACCGTTTGGGTTTATTTTACATAAACAAATGGATTAACATATAATAAAAGATAAATTTTTTTTTTTATTTTGGACTACTGATAATTTGTCAAAATGATACACATTTTGATACAAAGTGTAAAAAGTAATTTACACGAACACAATGAGCAGGTTATGATCATGACTTATGTAATAAGCCAAAAATCAAACATCAAACGTAGAACAACTTCGTGAAAAATGTGGTGAATGGTTTGAGATGAAATGCACGAAAACAAGATATGTCATTCAATGTTGAGAGCATCAACATGGAAATGCACATGTAAGTTTTCAAAGAATATAACATATGAAAGAAATATATGTTATTATTGTAAATGATTTTAATAAATTTAGCAAATTTATTAAGGGAAATTTACAATAGTGATGGACTTGTAGATGCTTCTACCACCATCAATGTTGTTTAATTAAACTATGTGGAGGGTTGGTCCTCAATTTGGGAGAGTATCCTAATACATGGTTTAAACGAAACAACAATGTAAATGTATATATCACTATAGGCATACGTGAATGTCTTGTTGTTGAGAGTCAATCTAATTGACTATATCTCAAGACTAGAGTGATTTTATACAAAGATCGTTCATCAAAGTGACTTGGATTAAGACTTATGTTTAAGTCCTTAGTAAGTCAATGGTGAAGCCTTGGAGATAAAAATGCAAATGAGTTATGATCCTAATGGATGGAGTTAACTATGGGTTTGAGACCTTCCTAAAACCGATGGTTTTGGAATGGCGAAATAAAATTTCATTATTGTGTCTAAACTAAGAAACCAATGTTCAGAAGAGATAGTGTGTTATCTCTTAAGGCTGTGAAGAATCGGAATGATGCATCTTCCGTTCACATGCTAGAGTATTGTGGTCTAAAGCATGCTAGACTAATACTTGTTAATTTATATGCTCGACGGAGATTAAATTAACTTTAAACATTCAAAATATGTGATGACATAATAACGAATTTTGTGCTAAAACAAAACTATAAATAACTTCATATGTGAAGAACTCATATAGCTCAGAAGCACTTATGAGCAATATTAATCTGAGTAGAGTAATATAATTGGATGACTACATTGACAAAAAGATATGGATAATTTTTATCCTATCACGCGGGTCTAAAAGTCATCAAAAATAATATTACTCAAGCTTAATTAAAATGCAAGCAATGTGGGGGGAGAAGCCATTTAAGAAACAAACCCTTAAGGGTATGTAGAAATGGTAGTTGAGAAGTTTTCTCAAACTCAAAATGAAAGGGGGAACCTTTCATCACCCCATTTGGATGCTATCCAATTATATTTAAATGTGGGGGGTGACTTGCATTTGAATATGGGAGGTTTGACAATAAGGATTTTAGCAATCCAAATAAATATT
Organism: Helianthus tuberosus; assembly: GCA_030545235.1. Lineage (NCBI taxonomy): Eukaryota > Viridiplantae > Streptophyta > Magnoliopsida > Asterales > Asteraceae > Helianthus > Helianthus tuberosus. The sequence goes on from CM060367.1 coordinate 85,288,095, forward strand.
GCAAACACATGACCATGTGGAGTACGCAATGGTTATATGGAGTCAATTGAGTTGATTAGACTTGAATGTCAATTGGTTTGATTGAAATCTAGTTAGACGTCAGTCATGACACACCAAAGGCATGATGAAAACCTGTCTAGCCATGAATTGAGTTTAATGTCATTCTAAAGACAAGGTACATAACTGGATCCAAGTTGAGATCACGAAGTCTTACTAATCGACAAAAAGGCAAAAGTGACTAGCGAGTCAAGAAAACGTTAGAACAACTGATCGCAATTTTAAATTATCATTGTTGACTTAGCGAAGTCAACAAATAATTTTGGATCTAACAAACCAGTGGGTTGATAAGAGATCAAGTTGTGGAATAAAACTAAAGCCCATGGAAAAGGGACATGAGGGAAACCTAACCTAGTTGACTGGAGATCCCAAGATCTAGGTTCAATAGGACAACTTAATCATGAACCGAAGGGTAGTCACTGTGGGGGCATAGCTAATATATATATTTATATATAAGCTAGTGTATATGTTCATATATCCCCCTGAAACTATAAAAGGGTGTTTAAATACGTCCTAGTCCATTCCTATAATATCCAGTGACAATCTTGTGAGGCTAAGCATAATATATGACTAATTGATTTGTGGAAATCATAGTAAGCCATAATGCTTTTAATGATTCAAAGGAGTCACCTATGTGAGAGAGAAATAGGATCGCTTCGAATGGCATTGTGGGGTGCGCAATCCTAGAGCTCTCGCAGAACCAGGCTAGTGTTCCAGGACCATAATAGGGCACGATAATGAGGGGATGGCCCGGCTAGGGAAAGTATTATGTGAATATATATTGTCGTTTACACAAATGGGGGGTTGTTCAAGGACATCACGTCTACAAAACCCTAGTAGACTAAGTGTGCTTCACAAAGGAAAGTTCAAAGGCAAAACCTACCTATCCTGCAATACTCGACTGTCGATATTTCATCGGGGAATTTTGTGTGTTTTAATCGATCTCCATTCATGTGGGGGATTGTTGGAAATTTAATGAAAATGAGTTTTTCACTAAATATTTTGGACATCAATAATTATATTTATATATGTGTTGTATAAATAATAATTAGTGGGTTTGTGTTCTATGTGATGAGATGATCATAATAATTAATCAAACTATGTCCAAAATAGAGCTAAGATGAATAGAATATCGATGCTCGAAATTGAGTGATTAAAGTTAATATTTCTAAACTTTGGTGACTCTAGTATAAATTCATCTTTGTCATAAATTGGTGGTTTTATGACATTTAATCTCTATTCAAGAGTCATGATGTAAGTTTATTATGTCTTATTGTTTTATTTAATATGACATTAACATGAAATTAATCCTTTTTTACTCATAATGAAGGTTTTTATTGTCATAAATGTCTTTAAACAATAGAAATTAAATATGGAGTTTTAGTTTTGAGTATAAAAGGAACTTATGACTCTTTGTTGGGTGTAAGAAAGAAAATAGAGAAAAATAAGATGAAAGAAATATGCTAGAGAAAATTATGCACAAAGTTTTATAGAATTTAGAGAGGAGTACTCTCTAATTTTTCCACCATCACCAACTTATCTTTATTTTCCCACGTAAATTAGAACACTATGATACCCGGTGCTATCTCGGGCGCGAGTGCCATCTCCGGCAGTACACATACTGTCGCAACCCCCGATCCCTTATTCCCGGGAACGGGCGGACGCGAGCTCAGAGTTTGGTGGTATCAGTTTGTTTAATCTCGCAGCGGAATTTGCATCAGGACCGTAGTTAGGAAATATTTATCAGAGTAAAACCACCTCATTTACTATTAATAATCACATGGGTAAAACCCAAGTTTCTTGTTACAATACATTTATAGGGACAAACCCTATTTTATTGAATTTAAAACATCGTTTATTAGGTAACTTTTATAGCCACATTTTCTCCAAGCCTTCAGTGCTCTCCAGCTGGCTTTCATTAATTGGCTGTTCACATTGTGTTACCTGTAACGCGTTTTAAAAACATTTATCAGTCGGAAATACTGGTGAGTGAATCCCAGTTTAATCAAGAAACATTTTATCAATTAAAACAGTATTGAGAGCGATCACATTGTTTATTTCTACACAATTACTCATTCAGTATTTGCCACTCGACCGGATCTATGGCTATGGTCAAATTACCCATTGGCTAACTCGTCGTCCAATGGTAATGAACTGTCATTCCTGACTTACTACTACTCGTAGTAATAAATTTTGTATACAAAACCCCATAATACCGGCAGTAATTGAAGAACTACAAAGACTCAATCACCGCTTAATCATATTGTAAAACAATTAAGGTTTTGTAAAACATTCCAAAAAGGTTAACAAAAAGAGGATAAACTCACATTGCTGTCTTAGGCTTTTCGTAAGGGTTTCCTGGGTATAATCTATAATTTTTACAAATGTACATTGGTTAGTACCATAACCCTTTGAAAATATTAATGATACCCTCCCCGAGACGGCATTCCAACAACTACGTCGGGCAGAACCACGACAGTTGTTACGGAACCCTAAATCAATCGGGCAGCGTAACTATTATGAAACTGGGGTTATAATACTTACCACGGAGCAGAACCTCGCTAATTAGGGGTATAGTACCCGACTATAATGTGCCTTCTACAGAAATTTAGATTGAGAATTGAGAAATGAACGAGTTCTGGTTGATCCCGGTGGCCTTCTTATATAGTTGCTGATTCTAGTCCTGTCGCGGCCCGCGTAAAGCACAGGCCAAGGTTACGCGGCCCGCGTAAAGCACAGGCCAAGGTTACGCGGCCCGCGTCAACCTTGGTCAACACCATAGCTTAGCTGGGTCAGCTATTAGACTCGCCACGATGTCGACACGTGTTGGCATCTGGTGTCTCCGCGTTGATGAGCTCTCGCGGCCCGCGTCAACTATTGAGAACTCTTACGCGGCCCGCTTTCTCAGGTAATTTCCCTCTCTGTTTTTCACTCATTTGTGCTTCACTCCTTTTGTTAGGACAGCAGCTAGCTACATGTCCCTTTATGTGACACTTGAAGCACGATCTCTTTTTCGAAGACTTCTTAGCTGGAGTCTCTGAGGTAGATCCCTTATCAGATGGTGATGATCCCTTGGATGAACCTTGTTTAGTTTGCTTGATTTCAGATTTTTCTATGCTCTTATTTTTAGCAAACTCTACATTTGATTCATTTTCAATAACAGTTGTTTCATTTTTCATATCACTACCTTGAACAAAATTAATCTTTTTAACAAAAGCTTGATTTTTATTCTTAGGCGGTGAATTTTTCCTTTTCAAATCATCACTCTCAGATCCATCACCTTGACTTGATGTGGATCCGAAACTACTTGGTGCAAATGCCATAACGTTTGCTAGCTCATCTTCACTAGGCAGGAATGAATAGTCATGACTAAGAGGAGGTGGAACTTCATTAAAGCCCTGGAAGCCCACACTGGTCTTGTCATTACTCTTCTTTAACCCACCCATCATGTGTTTCATTACAAAAGACGAATCTCTGAATTGACTCAATTTCTTTTCAAGTTCAACAATTTTAAGTTGTGCATCTGACAACTCATTGCATTTTTCAGAAATCTCTTTTGTTTTCTCAGCCATCATGTCATGAGCTAAGTCTATGACTTGAAGTTTTTCATTCAATTTGCAAGTTAAAGCTTCGATTTCAGCTTCATAACCTCTTATCTTCTTCAAGTATATAGATTCATTTCTTTTAGCAAAAAAGTTTGCTTCTTTTATGTTAGACATCTCACTTACCAGACTTTGGTTTTGTGTTCTCAACCTGTAAACCTCACCCTGTAGTTCACAACATCTTAAACACACAGAATTAGATTGTACCTTTTCCTCATGAACTTCTGAGTTTTCATCAACAACAACCTGTTCAGCTTCACTCTCTTTCTCTACTTCAGCATCTACTTTTGCTTCAGCATTCTCCACTTGAGCTTCAGCATTCTCCACTTGAGCTTCAGCATTTTTCACTTCAGATTTAGCATCACTCACAATAGTTTCAGCCTCATCAACTGGCACTATCTCTGCCATGAATGCCTGAGTGGCACTCTCATTTCCCTGACTTCGCTTTTGTAATGCATCCCACATATCCTTTGAATTATTGTACTTTGTGAAGGTATGCTTGATGCTATCAGGTAAAGACATCTTTATCGCAGCCAAGGCTCTCTTTTCAGCCTCATGCATCTTTTTATCATCCTCTTTCATGTTCACATAGTCTGTTCTTCGTGGTCTGCCCTCATAATCGTGTGTTGGGTTTATGTACCCATCTTCAATACATATCCACATATGTGCATCCTGAGATTCAATGAAGGATTTGAAGCTGTCCTTCCATGTAAGATAATTCTCCACCTTCATCATCTTAGGTGCATTCAATTTTGTCATGTTCGACATTTTAACGCAAACAGACTGGTAAAACCGTACAAAATATCTCCGAAAACAGTGGTTACCAAATTACACCTTTAGAATCGTCTCGAAAAGACAAATCCAATGGTATATAATGTCAAAAACCGTATTCGGGATTTCCCAGAGTTTTTTTTTTTTACCCTAAAAATGCAAGGAATGCAACGGTGCAGACGGTTTCTTCAGATGAGTTACGGATCAATTTCTATTTGCAAAACTGTGAAATTTTATCGACGCTTGCCAAACAAAATTCCACCACTTAATTCCTCTCTTAAATTCGCCGCTGGTTAATCACTTAATTTCGCTGGTCTGTTATGCTGAATCAATTTCGCTGGTTAGCTGCTAAATTCGCTGGTCAGTTGCTTGTTCAAATTCGCTGGTCAAAATTCGCTGTTAAGTTCGCTGGTTAATTTCGCGATTACGACGACTGGTAAAGTCGCCGAAAACCGTGGTAATTTCGCTGTGGACAATTACACGGTTACCAAAGTCACCTTTGGATTTTAATTTCGCCAACAACTTCGCAAGTCAGTTAAATTCGCTGGTCCAGTCTGCGAATTTGTTAATTTCGCCACCCAGAATATGGAAATTCAATCTTTTTCAAATTTCTGAGATTCTCCAGATTCTACCAACACCTTCCTGCAGAATCGAAACAGCAAAATAATCAGTAATTTTAGAAAATAATATGATGAACACGAAGAACAGTCTTCGAATTCCAGCCAAATACTCGTCAAAATCCAACATAAATCGTCCCGAAAACCTGCAAATCAGCAATCAAACAAAACAGAAGATCAAAACAGCCAACAAAAATCGAAAATTTTTATCAAACACACAAAAAAATTCAAAACCCTAATTGTCAGATTTCAAGAAATTTCGAAATCTCCCTGTTTTTGCCAAGAACAATTCTGAACCGAGCCTTCAAGAGCTTAATGCTCTGATACCAATTGTAGGTCCCCTTAATGTGTGGATCTTCACAGAATTGTCAATCCGATCAAGAGTGCGGAATCCTCTTGATCAGAATATAGCAGAATGAGTAGAAACAGAAATCAGCAATTCACTTTCAAACTGGGTTTCTATTGATTATCAATCAAACTGAATTACAATCAATCTAAACCCTAACAACCACAAATTCGTCCAAGACACTTGTCTCTCAGGAAAATACTCTCTCAAAGCTGTTTTGGCTGATTAACCTAAACCCTAAAGCCTAACCTTGTTTATATAACACAAGGTTGCAACTTTAGGCATGGGTTCCTACATGGGCTAGGCCCATTTCGTCCCCCATCACCCAATGTGGGTTTTGTTTAGCCCAAACTCTATTATCTCACTAATACAAAGCTAAACCCGCTAACCGTTTATCGTTTATCTAATTACAAGATATCCAAAGACCAAATCTAAGCTGTTGTCACAAACATGCACCAACAAACTCCCCCTTGACAATAGCTTCATAGTGTAACTTTGTCTTCAAACATCTTGTGTTCTTTTGGTCTTTCACTGTCTTTGGTCTTTGGATAGCTTCAGCTTCAATAGCTTCTGTCAGCAACAGACTCCTCCTAAGCTGATGCATCCAATCACCAAATCTTCAAAAACTTTAGCGTTTGAGTAAACTCCAGTTCAGCATATGTATAGCAATCTTCAAACTCTTCAACTTTGTCTGCAATGTAGAAAGGAGGTTCTACCATGCATCCAATCAAACTCTCATCTTCACAACAACTCATCACTTTAACGTCTCAACAACATACTGCTTCAATCTGTATACTATAAAACAAACATCTCGAGAAACCAGAAGAATTTTTCTACACAGTTAAATAATTATTATTATTCAAGAGATTGTATCACAGATTAAGCATCTTCAACTTATCACCAACACGCAAAACGTTTTAATCACACACCCTATAACCCGCATGATTTAAAATTTTGAACTCACTTTCTAACACCGTCTCCCCCTATCAGTAACAATTCCTCCAAGAATAACAATTTTCCGTACGTTAAGAATTTTAAACAGAAAAAGACACTATTTTTTATTTTTGTATTTTCTGAAAGCAGATAAATACGAAAAGCAATAAACACTCTATTTTTTGTGAGAATCACTGGTAAGAAGATCATATCAACAAAATCAAACTGTTTCACACTATTAGATAATTCTTTATTTAATTTTTCATGAAAAGCAATCCAAGACGATTACCAGTATGTTTGTCCTCTTAAACAAAATGCATGAACATTTCAAGTACCATTACCGTATGATACATTAAGGTAATATTAATTACTGAAATATTAGTGTGTCCCACTTCAGGATATACCCCCGCGATCAAGGTATGCACAAAGATTCATCGTAGTAGGTGAGTATACTGATGTCATCCTTTAAGATATCCTGACAGTGCCTAGGTCTGCATATAATCTGTTTTATCATGTTTTGATTGCTTAACTATGAACACCCAAATAAATACTAATCAAATCCTGGAAATATAAACAACACACTCTATCATGCAAGTATCTTCCCTACCACATATTTCACAAGTCCAATCCAGATTTCTGAAATCTTAACTGGGAATAGGTTGAGAAGAGAACAGAATAGATCTTTAGCAGAGATGGTATAATATACAGATCAAAGGAGTTTTTCTCAGTTTGATATAGGTTTCTTGGGTTTCTTTTGGGCACTTGAGGGCCTCTTTTGGGTGTATTAGATCTATAGCGGGACAACGTACAGCTAGGTCAGCATGTATCTGGATGCAGCAGAAGCTGTCGTTGCCTAGCACCTCCAGGTCAGCATATATCTGGATGCAGCAGAGGAGGTACACGACTTTTTTCAGAGAAGATTTCAGAATCAGATCAAAATTGTGTGTATCGGGACAACATACAGACATTCAAATAGAAATGAGCTAATTCCAAGTGACTTTCTTTCCTGGGGTCGTGTACAATTTTAGTTCTGAACAGAAGGACAACCAAGATATCCCCAGATGAAATAACAGTATAAAGACCCAAAACTTCAGATTTTGGCAATCTATCAACGCAAGATTTAAGGTCATTAAACCATACACCACTGATGTGTTCCCCACTCATATACAGTTCGTTTAGGTTTATATCACATTGGTAAGTTGATTATTTCATGCTTTTTGCCTACTGGTACATCGTATGATGAAGCTGCTATCACACTTAAGCAATTTAATTTCAGTTTCAGTGTGACAGTCTAACTTGCTGATGTACTATCATTTCTTCTTTTTCACACAGTGAACTCATTTTTTATTTTCTAATTTTTTTTTATGTTTTTGATTTTTCAATTTTTTATTTTTGATTTTTAAGAAAAGCAGTAAACTATTTACAAAAATTCTTATGAAAAACCAGTTATTCAGAATTCTTCATCCCGTTGAGTTCGACTAAATGTTCAAAGCGAGCCCTGTCAAAAGCTTTAGTATAAAGATCTGCCAGGTTATCTAGTGTGTCGACTCAGCACTTTGAACTTCAATTTAAATCAATCAATATAAATATATCAACAATCTCACATTCCCCTTCATGTGCCTAGAGCAGCTACTATCAACATAAGTTGATAATCCTCCTTAGCAGCTCCTGCACACACCAACTAAGAAATTAGTTAGATTGGGGGACCCAAGCCTTAATGGTCTTGGGTCGTCCAAATTCACCAACTACTGGAACATCCATCCAATATCCATTACTCCTAACTGGAGTCTTGGATCTCAGACCTGTTGATGGAATTTGATTTTGATTTCCACTAGGTCTTTGGTCCTGAGGGTTCCTATACGTGTTTGGACTATTTGACCTTTGAAAATTTTGATTTTGATATCTTGAATTTTGATTCCAAGAAGCATTATTGTTGTAATTTCTAAAGCCATTGTTATAAAAAGTTCGACCACCATCATTTTGGTATCGATTTTGATATTGACCTTGACTTCTGAAATTATTAGCATTAAAATTGTTCATTCTTGGTGAACTGCTTCTAGGTCTCTCAAATCTGCCTGGTGGAGATCTAGGCTGAAATCTTGGTTGATTTCTTTGAAAACGAGGAACTTGTGGAGTTCCTTTTTCAGCCTTATCTACACCAACAGCAACATTTTCCAAGCCCATTACAATAAATAAACTCCCTAACCAATAAGCTAAGCCCAATACAAAATATCCAAAGACTAAATAATCAAACTATTAAGCTCTGATACCAATTGTAGGTCCCCTTGATGTATATGGATCTTCACAGAATTGTCAATCTAAACAAGAGTGCGGAATCCTCTTGACCAGAATATAGCAGAATGAGTAGAAACAGAAATCACTTTCAAACTGGATCTTTATTGATTATCTATCAAAGTGATTACAATCAATCAAGATCCCTAACCACACTAATTTCGTCCAAGCCCTAAGCATTCTCACGAAATTCTCACACAAACTGTTTTGGCTGGTTTTGAGTTAATTTCGCTGGACAACTAGGTCAAGTTCGCTGCTCAACAGTGTTACTTAAATTCGCTGCTAATTATGCTGGTCAACTTCGCAGATTAAATTCGCTGCTTAATTTCGCGAATACGACGACTGATAAACTCGCTGAAAACCGTGATAATTTCGCTGAGGAAAATTATACGGTTACCAAAGTCGCCTTTGCATTTAACTTCGCCGGTCACCGAGATATTTAGTGTCAAGTTCACTGATCAGTTAATTATGCTAGACTAATCTGCGAAATTGTTAAAATCGCTGGTCTAGTAACTTTGGAAACTTGATCTGTTCGAAATTCTGAAGATTCTCCAACAAATCAGCAAGCTTTTTACGAAATTCTGCAAAATCAAAACAGCAAATCAGCAAGTTTTTTACGAAATTCTTATGAACTTAATGAAGAAAATCAAGAACAGTCTTCGAATTCCAGCCAAATTCTTCAAAGAATCCACCAGTACTATCTCCAAAACCTGCAAAAACAGCAAACAAACAAACAAACTGATCAAACACAAACAAAATCGCAGAAAGATTATCAGAACTCAAAAATTTCGAAACCCTAATTTCAGGTTTCAAAAATTTTGAAATTTTTCCACCCAAATCTGTCAAGCACAATTCTGAACCGAGCCTTCAAGAGCCTAATGCTCTGATACCAATTGTAGGTCCCCTTGATGTATGGATCTTTCACATAATTGTTTATCTAACCTAGAGTGCGGAATCCTCTAGATCAGATTTATTACAGAAACGAGTAGAAATAGAATTTCACAATCAAACGGGTCTTCTATTGATTATCCAACTTGCAGTTTACAATCAATTCAAGACCTCACAACCTCACAGCCTATCTCTGTGATCTTGCTACAAATCCTATTTCGAATTCTTACTCTCTCTCTACGTTTTCTCTCTCTAGAATTCTCTGCCTCCTAAAACCCTAAGCACAAAACATGTTTTTGGCTGATTAACCTAAACCCTAAAGCAAAGCCTTGTTTATATAACACAAGGTTTCTACCTGGGCCAAGGTTAAACATCATGGACTGCGAATTGGACAGACCCAATTCGCCCCCACACACCCAATTCGTTGGGTTTGGTTAGCCCAAACATTACAACTAACTATTACAAAGCTAAACCCGCTAAATGTTTATCGTTTAACTAATTACAAGATATCCAAAGACCAATTCTAAGCTGTTGTCACAAACATGCACCAACAATCCACCAGAAATTTTTCCTTAAATCCTGGTACATTTTATCACTTCCTGGATGCATCGTATACTTAGATTTATGGGCTTCTTCTAATATACGACGACGTAGATTTCCTAATTTAGGTATCCACATTCTCTTTTCATGGAATCTCCAAATTCCATTTGTTCCTTGTTCCAATTCTTTTAGCATACCTTTTAATTTTTCAGTATCATCCTTGATTACTGATTCTTGTGCTTCTCTTATCTGATCATTTAAATCTACTTGCAGATTTAATTTAAGAGAACGTACCCTTTTTGGCTTTTCATGATACTTTCGGCTTAAAGCATCTGCCACTATATTTGCTTTTCCTTCATGATACTGGATATCACAATCATAATCACTAAGAAATTCCATCCAACATCTTTGTCTCATATTTAACTCCTTTTGCTTGAAGATATACCTTAAACTATTATGATCAGTGAATATAGTAAACTTACTACCATAAAGGTAATGTCTCAAAATCTTAAGAGCAAAAATTATAGCTCCTAATTCTAAATCATGGGTTGAATAATTCTCTTCATGATTCTTAAGTTGTCTAGATGCGTAAGCTATAACCTTTTGATGTTGCATCAATACACATCCATAACCTAATTTAGAAGCATCACAATAAACTACGAAGTCTTCAGTTCCTTCTGGTAATGCTAGTATGGGTGTATGGGTTAATCTTTGCTTAAGGATTCTAAATGCTTCTTCTTGTTTAAATCCCCATTCAAACTTAACAGATTTACAAGTTAACACAGTTAAGGGAATGGCTATTCTAGAAAAATCTTTAATAAATCTTCTATAATAACCAGCCAATCCTAAGAAACTTCTAACCTCAGTTTGTGACTCAGGGGTTTTCCATTTAGTAATTGCCTCGATCTTTGTTGGATCTACATGAATTCCTTCATGGTTGACTAAGTGTCCAAGGAATTGTACCTGTTCTAACCAAAACTCGCACTTGGAAAACTTAGCATAAAGCTTTTCCTTTCTTAATAGGCTTAAAAGTGCGTGCAAATGCCTTGCATGATCCTCTTTACTCTTAGAGTAAATTAGAATATCATCTATAAAAACAATTATGAATTTATCCAAATATGGCTTACATATTCGGTTCATCATGTCCATAAATGCAGCTGGGGCATTGGTTAAACCAAATGGCATGACAGTAAATTCATAATGACCATACCTTGTTCTAAATGCGGTTTTAGGAATGTCCTCTTCCTGTACCTTTAATTGATGATATCCTGACCTTAATTCGATTTTAGAGAAAAATCGAGCTCCTTGCAATTGATCAAACAGATCATCGATTCTTGGTAATGGGTACCGATTCTTAATCGTGACCTTGTTTAATTCACGGTAATCAATGCACATACGCATCGATCCGTCCTTCTTTTTAACGAACAATATCGGCGCTCCCCATGGCGACAAACTTGGTTGTATGAATCCTTTTTCCAACAATTCATCCAATTGTTTTTTTAATTCTTGCATTTCTGCAGGTGCCAAACGGTAAGGTGCTTTGGCAATCGGTGATGTTCCTGGTATTAAGTGAATTCTGAATTCAACTTCTCTGTCTGGAGGTTGCCCTGGCAATTCTTCTGGAAATACCTCTGAAAACTGAGATACTACTGGAATATCTTTTAAATCCTTTCCTTTAGTGTTAATGATTATAGAAATCAAATACACTATAGAACCTTTTCTCATACAACTTGCAGTTTTCATCACAGAGATAAATTTATTGGACTTAGAGGTTTTATCTCCTTTAATTGTGATCATTTTACCTTTTGGTGAATTTACTTGAATTAACTTTTGATCACATAAAATACTAGCTTTATTGGCTATTAACCAATCCATTCCTAAAACAACATCAAATCCTACCAGATTTATGGGATATAGGTTTGCAATAAACTTTTGATTTAAAATTTCTATTCTTGCTCCCTGCAAGATTTCAGAAATTCTAACGGTTTCTCCATTAGCTGTTTCTACTACGCATTCTTGTGGTAGTTTAGTTAATGACTGATTTAGAAATTTGCAAAACGATGTATTAATAAAACTTTGGTTTGCACCAGAGTCAAATAAAACTTTAGCAAAGACATCATTAACTAAAAACGTACCAGCTATGACATCTGGAATCATCTTAGCTTCTTCTGCAGTCAGAACAAATGCTCTAGCATTTTTAGTATTCTTGTTGTCTGGAGCTGGAGCTAATTTTGGACAATTTAGCTTGATATGACCTGGTTCTCCGCAATTGTAACATACCTTGCTGTTAGCTTTCTTCCTGCAGTTTTCTTCCTTGTGTCCCGATATTTTGCAAAAGTTACAATATATGGAGCATCTTCCAGAATGCTTTCTTTTGCAATACCTACAGTAGGGTGCAGAGGTAGAACCTATATTTTTCCCACGGTTAGAATTTCCAGAACGAAATTCTTGAGTCAACTTCTGGGTTAGGTTCCTCCTTTGATCCTCTTCTATGGTACGGACTAACTCATCAGTCAAGGTATTGGCTAGTTCTACAGCTTCTTCTATAGTTTGAGGTCTAGCGGCCTTGACTACGTGTCTTATTTCCCCAATTAATCCCCTAATATAACGGGAGATTAACACTGGTTCTGGTGAAGCAAGAGTTGGCACTATTCTAGCATATTCAAAGAATATTTTAGTATATCCCTTACTATCCACACCAGTCATTCTAAGGTTTAGGAATTTGTTTGCTATCTGTTCTTTTTCATTGGGTGGGCAGAATTTCCTTTCTACCTTGTCCTTAAACTCTTCCCATTCCATATTATAGGTTCTATCACTTCCTTTTGTTTGGAGGATAGTGTTCCTCCATTCTAACATTCACGGATATGGATTCATCCAAAAATCCATATTGCGCTCATCGTATTTCCATACGAGATGCTCTCCCACCTGACGCATTCTCTCACTGCTTTCTAAAATTTCCTCCCCAAAAGTCCTAAGTTCTTGGACGTTTTCTGCACTCATTGGGGGTGCAGGTTCCTGATATGGGGGTAAAAGTGCCTGTAATCGGTAAGGATCTTCTAAGATTTCCCTGATGTAGTTATCATGGTAATAGGGATCTAAAGGGTCCATACCTGAATAGGCTCCTATAGGTGTGTCCTCCGGGATAGAATAACGTTGCACAAAGTCCCTATTTTCATCCCACCAGGGGTCGTAATTCGGGTCTAGGGAATTTGGTGCAGGTACCCTAAGGATTTCTTCTGGGTTAAAGTCATGCATCTCCACCTGATTTTCCTGGTTTTCTATTTCCATGGGTTGTTCTAGGTTTTGTGGTTGTGGGGCTACTAGTTGTTCCAGACTTGGGTCAGCAGCAGTTGTAGCTAGGATATGGAAATTAGCTAGGCTTCTATTAAGCATATCTTGAGTATGGGCATCTGTCTCCTGCTTAATAGCTGCTAAAGCCCTTTGCGGTTGCAACTTTCGCATTCTCTTCCTACGAGCAAAAGCTTCCTTACTGAACCATCCTTGTTTCTTATTAGGAAATGGTTCTTCAGATTGAGCTCTAAAAGCAAATATTCCGTCTTCCTGATCAGCAGTATACCCAGAGAGGGCAGGCTGTGATGATGTACCTTCACTCCTAGGTGAATCAGATAACTGACGATTCATATCTGATGGTTCTTGATCACTCATACTGAAAACTAACAGATAGTCAAATAACACATAATTACAGTTATGCATGTATTTCCGTAATTTATTTCCTAACACAAAATATAAAATTTAAGTGTAAGCAGAACACTTCTTTGGCTCAGACCAGTGGCTAGGCTCTGATACCACCTTCTGTCGCAACCCCCGATCCCTTATTCCCGGGAACGGGTGGACGCGAGCTCAGAGTTTGGTGGTATCAGTTTGTTTAATCTCGCAGCGGAATTTACATCAGGACCGTAGTTAGGAAATGTTTATCAGAGTAAAACCACCTCATTTACTATTAATAATCACATGGGTAAAACCCAAGTTTCTTGTTACAATACATTTATAGGGACAAACCCTATTTTATTGAATTTAAAACATCGTTTATTAGGTAACTTTTATAGCCACATTTTCCCCAAGCCTTCAGTGCTCTCCAGCTGGCTTTCATTAATTGGCTGTTCACATTGTGTTACCTGTAACGCGTTTTAAAAACATTTGTCAGTCGGAAATACTGGTGAGTGAATCCCAGTTTAATCAAGAAACATTTTATCAATTAAAACAGTATTGAGAGCGATCACATTGTTTATTTCTACACAATTACTCATTCAGTATTTGTCACTCGACCGGATATATGGCTATGGTCAAATTACCCATTGGCTAACTCGTCGTCCAATGGTAATGAACTGTCATTCCTGACTTACTACTACTCGTAGTAATAAATTTTGTATACAAAACCCCATAATACCGGCAGTAATTGAAGAACTACAAAGACTCAATCACCGCTTAATCATATTGTAAAACAATTAAGGTTTTGTAAAACATTCCAAAAAGGTTAACAAAAAGAGGATAAACTCACATTGCTGTCTTAGGCTTTTCATAAGGGTTTCCTGGGTATAATCTATAATTTTTACAAATGTACATTGGTTAGTACCATAACCCTTTGAAAATATTAATGATACCCACCCCGAGACGGCATTCCAACAACTACATCGGGCAGAACCACGACAGTTGTTACGGAACCCTAAATCAATCGGGCAGCGTAACTATTATGAAACTGGGGTTATAATACTTACAACGGAGCAGAACCTCACTAATTAGGGGTATAGTACCCGACTATAATGTGCCTTCTACAGAAATTTAGATTGAGAATTTAGAAATGAACGAGTTCTGGTTGATCCTGATGGCCTTCTTATATAGTTGCTGATTCTAGTCCTGTCGCGGCCAGCGTAAAGCACAGGCCAAGGTTACGCGGCTCGCGTCAACCTTGGTCAACACCATAGCTTACCTGGGTCAGCTATTAGACTCGCCACAATGTCGACACGTGTCGGCATCTGGTGTCTCCGCATTGATGAGCTCTCGCGGCCCGCGTCAACTATTGAGAACTCTTACGCGGCCCGCTTGAACTGGTTTTAACGATATCAGATTCAACCCTAATACCGCCCGCGTAAGATGTTGGGGTGGGTCTACGCGGCCCGCCTCAACTCCATTATTCTTATTTTTGATTTATTTTATATGTTATAATCTATTTAGGGCTCGGTTTTCACATACGGGGTGTAATAAAAGACATTTTGGGACATTTTATAATATATTAGAGGGTCGGAAATATTATGAGGGTGTTGGTTTTACCGAGGGTTGTTACACATACTGTTCCGGTTGTTGTACCTTGGGAGACAGAACCGTCTGAGAGGAGGCGCGGAATCTGTTTTAAGGGAAGCGTGTTGAACACGTGCCTCAACCAAAACAGTCAATAATTTTGCTTATCTTGCAATGGAGTTTCGATCTCGTAAGTGCGGTTGAAGTTTTCAAAGACATTGGCTTTGAATCAAGATTAGTACAATTTAGTTGTATTTTATATTCGTTTATTTAGTTTTGTAACCGGTATTGTACTTGTTGAATTTCCCACAAATAACGAGAGTTTCGTTATTATATTTATTTTATTAATATTTTTAATAAAACGTGAACCTAGTTCCTACAGTAGTACAACAGGTGGCAACCGTTAGTGATGACTTTAAGAAGTCCAACCTAGAGGGATCCGTTCTTCCATGGGGTGCCTCCCCATGCACAGACATTCCTAATCTAGCAGTTTGGTCCCTGGATGCCTCGTAGCCCAAGATGTGTGCGATGACCCAAATCTACCCGGGATCTGGGTCCATAACTCTTCACTCGCTTTGTTTATATGTTTTTTTTCTTCTGAATTTGTGTTTTGGTATAGAGAACCTTCTCCAACCCATACTCAATTATATAAGAGTGTCATTTTATACTAAAATCCTTGTAACGTTACTTGTTAGGAAGTTTATAATAATTTCAATTTAAAATTTAAATTGGATTTTTAAACATTTGTATATAAGGAAGTCTCTTATTAACTTACTTAAGATATATTTTTTTATGTGATATGACTTTTGAACTTGGTAAAACATTTGTTATTCTCCTATATATTAAAAACTAAACATAATGAACAGTAGAAGCCTATTTTTGTAATTTTTTTACCAGATCAGTTTCAAAGGTCAACCAGCCAGAAAATATGGTCGTCGGATTTAGAACCTTCTGGTTGAGAGAAACCTGTGTCAGACATAGATAGTGCTGAGAGACACACAGAGAGGCCGACGATGATTGTTCCGCCGGTGTTACAACCTTCTCGCCGGCGTCAATAACACTTAACGACGACGTTCTCATCATTGTGGTGGCGGCGAACATGGTTTGTACCGGAAAGCGACGAGGTATGTTCGATCAGTTGCTGTCATAGCTCTGAGAATGACAGCGATCAAGCGGTTAGGGTTTCGATCAACTTCCGATAAGCCCTTTTCTATTGCATGTTCACTATTTTTTTAGATCGGTTGTCACTGAACCTTAATCCGGCGACTAATGTTGATCTGATGAGTAAGTAACGTCTGCTGAGGTTCCGGTGAACGGCCAGGAGAAGATTTCAGTGAATGGGTAAGCACACAACCCTAATTATGCGTATTGCTTCAGTGTGACGGTGATGATGTTGTGACGGTGTGGCTGTTAGGGTTTGTTTGCCCTAATAAGTCGTTCTCAAACCCTAGGTGGAGATAAGAACTGATGGTGGACCAATGAAGATTGATTAGGTAACTTTAACTATTTTTTATTGGTTTAAAATATTAATTTGGCTGGAAAGTTGGTGGTTTTGAACTTTTGATGGGCCATAGGGTCAACCATTTAGAAATCCTCCACAATAGTAAACATCACCAGCATTTGTCCTTGCTTCGTTAAGCGCCCTTGTTGCAAGTGTGTGTGCAGAAATGGATGGAACAATGGCGCAGAGGAAAACTAAAACACACACAAATGAAAATGTTCCGCATGAATGAGTTGATGATACTCATGTTATCAATAGATCACATGTACTTTATCCCGCACGGTGTTTTTGTAATCCTAGCATCGACACCCCTATTTTTTTGTTGATATATATATTTTAATGTCGGGGGCTGCTATACGTACACACCTTACTTAAAATCTAATCCCACACCGTTTTCAAATGGGTGTTTGAGATCGTACCCAACGGCCATTTGATGGCTAGGGCTTGAGGTCAAACGACCTTTTGAAGGTTAAGGCTTGCGTCATAGCCCCCTACTATTAAAAGGTTGTTTAAGTTTTTTGTCGAACGTTTGTTTGAGTTTGGGGGTGGCATGTTTAAGCTTGGGGTTGAAATGGGATTATTAGGGCCTTTTATATTATATATAATGGTGTGAAGAAAGGGTTTACAGCTTACAATGGATGGTGCATCTCCTGCTTCGGCTAAGGTAAACCTCCAAACCCTTATCGAGTTCCCGGTGTAGTGTGGCTGAAGTATGTAAATAAACTTTTTTATATGCAACTACAAGTTTGTTACAGGATAAGGTTGGGATAGAGTTAAAAGCGTTGCGTGTTGGGAAGGGTGTTGCTGTTGTGACTGTAGAATTAAAGAACAAAAGAAGAGTTATATGTTTATATATCGATAAAGTACTTTTATGTTAAATATTATACTACAAGAATTATAGTTAACTGAGGTACTACCAATTGTGGGACAGAAAATCTGTGGCATTCTTGATGCATGTAATGATATTGCTAAGAGGTTTGTAGATTCTTATAGCAATTTTGAGTGTGGAAGCCAGTTGTGAGCACAAAGCCTGGGTTTTATAAATCGTCCACCATCACATTGCAGTAAGTTTGTTGTTCCAGTAGGACATATAAATGGGTTGATATTTTGGTTTATTTTATTTTAAACGGGTCAAATTAAAAGATTCTCATGAAGGGTAATGGGTCATATCAAAAAATTTGTGTTAACGGGCCAGATATCGAATCGAAAATCGTCTAAGAGGACAACGGGTCAAATTTATAGAAAGTTACATTTTTTTTCTAAATTGACTAGAAAGTGTTGAGTCAAACCCACACACCTACATGCTAAAATGACCTGTTTCAACCTGACTTACCCCAATCGACCTGTTTAACTTGCCATCCTTAAAAAAGAAATAAACATAATGCAAGCTGTGATTATAAAAAGATGTTAAAAACTATGATCTATGTTTTACAGATTACCTATTGTAGCAGGCAGACACAGTGTGTTGGGATTGAACCCTATCAGAGGAACAGATAATTAAAGCCAAAACTGGATCAGAGCAATGGATCCAGAATAAGCAGATGTTTACATACAAGTCTCTCCCCTTGAAAGTGATTTCAACATCTGATGACCTCCTATCTGCGGATCTTGCAAATTGCTGACCTACAACTGCTGCTCAAGTAAAGAACTTATGAAAGACTAAAGCCCTGCTGATTCAATCTACTGCCTTGAGTCAAGCACTGCTGATCCGGATAAGTACTGCTGGGTTCACAGTAGTGGAAGGTTGCAGCAGCTGATCTATAGTCTGTTTTGTAATGTAATGTAATAGCAGTAGTTAACATAGCAGTGTTTGTATAGATCAGAGGTTATAGTTTGTTAGGAGGTTAGATGTCACTTTCATGGTGACGTCAGCTAAGATGCTCAGTGGTTTGCAAGTGCCTATAAATAGTTCAGTACTTTGTACTGTTCTATTAGCTCTTTTTCATCATCGTCTTCTTTGCACGAACAAACAACTGAGCTCTGGCTGAGGGGGAGTTTGCATTCATTCATCAATCATTGTAATCGTTATTGAAATAAATTCAATCTTCCGATTCATTGTGAAAAGATGTTTGATTAAAGTATTACTCTCGTTTGATTGTATGCAAAGTTTGTTTTCATCATAATTCCGCTGCACATTCATCCATTTTCATTTTAATTACAAACACAAAATACAATCAGAAACAAACTCAGATCCAACAATTGGTATCAAAGCTTGGACAGTCAAATTTTATTTAACAATCATTTTGATGTAAATAGTTCAGCTCATAACAGTTGATACTGATCGTTTGTTCGTTGTTGAAAAACAGAGCAAGGATTAATCATCATTAAAGTTGATTTCTCAGTGTCTGTAAAACAACAAGAATGACGTCACAATCTCAGGATGATAAAAACAACATCGGTTCGCTTTTTAAACCACCTATGCTAAAAAGAAATGAGTACAACATCTGCAAGAGGAGGATGGGTCACATCCTCGCTCAACAAAGCACAGGTTGTTGGAGGTCTGTCATCTATTGTCCCCACGTTCCCACAGTGCCAAGTGCTGAAGATGCTAAAAAGTTCGTTCCAAAACCAGTTGAAAATTATACCGAAACCGACTATCAAAAGTTCGAACTAGATGCTAAAGCGTTTAGCATCATAGCATCAGCGCTGCCCAATGAGATATATGCTGGACTGTAACAGTGCCAAAGAGTTATGGGACGCGCTTAAGGAACAGTTTGGGGGGACCGAAGAAGTCATAGAAAACAATAGGGAAATCCTGAACCAACAGTACGAAACATTTTGTTACGTTAAAGGTGAATCACTAACGCAACAATTTGAGCGTTACAGTTGTCTCATCAGTGAACTGAGGCTTGTTAACACCACTTTTACAAACTCAACTCAAAATAGCAGGTTCCTCAGGTCACTGCCAGAAAAATGGGACACCATTGCTTTTGTCACCCGAAACTCACCTGAGTTCAAGGATCTGACCTTGACCCAACTTCACGGTCGACTCCTGACCTACGAAAGGGAGTTGAACCAGAAAAAGAGGTTGCAAGAGTCAGGAAAAGTTACTGATGATTACACTTTCGGTAACACTGCTCTTCTGGGTTAAGAAGAATCTGGGAGCAGTGGTAAGGATCAGGGTTATGATCACTTCATTGACATAACTGCTGGTGTAAATTTTAACAACCCTGATCCTCACGCTGCTAGTTATGCATTCACTGCAAACGAAAACCAGATGTCAGACAATTTAAGCTTTGAACTCAATGATTTGCAACATTTTGATCCCACTGACTTAGAAGAGATGGATATTCTGCACCAGTTGGCTTTGCTAAGTGTTAGAACTAGCAAATTCTATAAAAGAACAGGGAGAAAATTCCCAGGACTTCATGGGAATTTGAGGGTTGGGTTGGATAAATCGAAAATCAAGTGTTACAAGTGCAATAGGTTAGGGCACTTTGCTAGGGAATGCAGAAGTCAAAACAATGGACCAATAGTTACTCATCCTAGCTCTAACCCTAGACCACAAAGTCAAAACACTGTGCACTATACCCAATACACCCCTGCAGCTCAAGTGAACACTGCTCACTATGTTGCTGCCCCTGTGCCTGTGCACTATGTCCAAACTACTCTCCCACAAATTCAGTACGTTCAAACCCCTGCTCCACAGGTACAAGTGCAACCTATTGCACCTCAAACCACTGCTCCAGCAGCAGTACAACCAGATCAACAAAGTTTTTTTCACTCAAGGGTTTGTTGACTGGAGCAGTATGCCTGAAGACCTTAGTGATGAAAATTTTGCACTTTATGCTTCTAATGATTCTTCTCATAATGAATTTTTTTTTATGGCATTAGAGTCAATACAGGAGGGGGTTGAGACTGAAGAGGAACAGCTGAGTATTGAAACAGTGGATGAGGTGACTGAAGCAGTGGTTACTGTTGTGGCTGGTGAACTACTGTTGGGAAAAAGTTCAGGAACCCTGATTGAACCACTGACAGACCCATAGTCCGAAGAGAACAAGGAAGAAAAGAAAGAAGAAAAAGCAGGTGAGAAAGAAGAAAGAGCTGAAGATAAAGAAAATCCTCAATGTGATTGTGCAATGATGGCTGCTGCCAAGGTATCACCTCAAGTTCTTGAAAAACTGTGTTCTGACAATTGCATTATTGCTTTTGCTAACATCAAAGAGGTGAACGAAAACCTTCGGGATAAAATCTTAACTGATGAAGTCAAATTTGAAAGATCTCTAAAAGAACTTAAAAACAAATTGGCTGAAAAAGAAAAGGAGATTAGCAACATGAAAGAAGAGCAGAGCATAACCAAAACCCAACTCCAAACTATGGTAGAAAAATACCAAGTTTGCAAAAAGGAGTTAGAGTCCACCCATATCACATGTGAGAGATAGGTGGAATCATGCAAAGGGTATGAGGTTATGCTTGAAAAACAGATAAAAACCAATGTGAAATTTGGGGTTGGTTATAGAAAACATGATGATGAAAACACTACTTTTGGAAAATCTGTTCAAACCACTGATGTAACCACTGAGTTCATCCCCACAAACAAGAATGGCCAAGAAGTGAAAATCACTGACAAACTTGGTAACAAAATCACACTTGACAGACCAATGGGACCCTCTACTTTTGAGGAGCTTGAAGATTATCAGTTTAAACCAAAATGGTCTGATGAGTGTGATGTTCTTGAAAATTTCAAGCCAATGGACTTTACATCAACTGATGGTGTTAAAGCTCGAAAAGCTAAAGTCATTCCTCTCAAGGACATCCCAACAGAGGTTAAAACCTCTGCTGCAAAGGAGTCTGAAAAGAGAAAGAAGAAAGAAAAAATTGATAACTTGTTTTGTGAATTCTGTGAGAAAAGGAATCATCTAACAAAAGACTGCTTCCACTTAAAAGCTTATGATTTAAACAGAACAAGTGTCATTGTTTCAGCTGAAAGTTGCATTGTTTGTGGTAAAACAAACCACAAAACTCAAGCATGTGTGTATCTCAAAAACTTTGATGTGAAAAAGAATGAGTACATTGCTAAAACATCCTTGAGTCCATCATCATCATCATCTGTCAAATTCACCAAGAAACAACCACTGTTTGTGCCAGTTCAAACAGTTGTCACAAAACAGCTGAACCAAACATCTGTCAGAAGAGATGTTCAGGTTACTGATGCACCCCCTGCTAATCAATTCAGAAAAGGAAAGGAAAACCAGTCTTACCAAAGGATTCCACACATTTATGAGGCCTACAAAAGGCCCTCTAAACCCAGAGTGAACAGGCATCCTTTTGGTTACCAACAGGTGATTGGTCAGGACCCACAACAGTGGTTAGAGAAACACTGTCCTAAAAAAGTCCAAACCCCTGACCTAACCACTGTCCATTATTCTACATCCATCCCAGACACTGTTGAGACCCCATCCAAAGCCCTGCTGGCTTTGGAGACCCTAATGAACTAATCCTTTTACTTCATGTGCAGGGAGCTTCTGCATGCTTTGATAGTCTTTGGTATGTAGATAGTGGAGGCTCCAGGCACATGACAGGATGTAAAGCCCTCCTCAAAGACTTTAAAATCCATGGAGGGGGTGATATATCCTTTGGGAATAATAGTAAAGGGAAAGTTCTGGGGTCTGGTACAGTGCAGTCTGGAAATATAAAATTTGAAAATGTCAATCTGATAGACAATCTAAAATTCAACCTTCTGAGTGTATCACAAATGAGTGACAGAGGGTTTGGGTCATTCTTCACAAAAGATTGTTGTAGGATTGTTGGACCAGAAATGGTCAAAAAGATTGAAGCAATAATCAACACTGGTCAAACTAAACTTGTTGCTCAAAGAAGTGGCAATGTTTATGTTGTTGACATGTCAAAAGAGTGTCCCAGAGCTGATGTCTGCCTGTTCTCAGCTGCCTCTAACAAAGAGACAGAACTTTGGCACAGAAGGCTGGGGCACACAAATCTTAAGACAATCACTGAAATTTCAAAAAATGGTTGGTGAGAGGCCTACCACAAAAATTGTTTTCATGTCCTGAACACTGCATTTCCTGTTTAAAAGGAAAACAGCATAAAAGTTCTTTTAAGTCCATTGAAGAGTCCAAAACAACCCAGTGTTTGCAGATGCTACACATGGATTTGTTTGGCCCAGTTCAAGTCATGAGCCTCAAGAAGAAAAGATATTGTTTGGTTATTGTTGATGACTTTTCTAGGTTTACATGGACTCTCTTTTTACACTCAAAAGATGAGACTGCAGGCATTTTTGAAGACTTTGTGATACAGGTTGAAAAGCAATTTGACCTTCCAGTGAAGAGCTTCAGGAGTGACAATGGCACAGAATTTAAAAATAAGGAGTTGGATGCTTTCTGTGTGAAGAAAGGGATTGTAAGGCAGTACAGCATCCCTAGAACACCAGAGCAAAATGGGGTTGTTGAAAGAAAGAACAGAACTTTGATTGAGGCTGCCAGAACTATGCTTGCAGATTCAGGTTTGCCATTAACTTTCTGGGCAGAGGCAGTAAACACTGCTTGCTATGTCCAGAACAGAGTTTTAATAAACCCCAGGCACAAAAAGACTGCTTATGAAATTCTGTATAAAATCAAACCACTGATCTCATATTTCAAAGTGTTTGGCTGCCCATGCTTTATTTTGAACTTAAAAGATTCCATTTCAAAATTTGCAGCCAAAATTGATTGTGGTTATCATCTGAGATACTCAACCACTGCCAAGGCCTACAAAGTGTTCAATACACGGACCAAGGCAGTGGAGAAAACTTTGAATGTAAAGTTCAATGAACTTTCATCAATGAAAATCCCAGCAAATCATGCAGATCTGTTTGATCTTGAAAATTTTACTTTTGAAAATACTTCTGTCAAGACTAACAGTGCAGGTCCATCAGAGGATACAACACCAGACTATGGGTATGAAATCATCATCCCTCAAAGGTCTGCCACAAAGGGAAAAGCATCAGCTGTTCAAAACAGTTGTCAAAGCTCAACCACTGCTACCTCAATAGTTTTTGACCAAAGTAGCCCATCCACCACTGCTTCCACATCCTCAAACACTGCTGACAAAAGTCCTCAAACAGTGGATAAAAGTCAGCAGTTGTCCACTTCATTACCTCCTATTCCACCACCTTTTGAAGCCACTGCTGGGTCATCAAAGTCACCAGCAGTGGTTAGCTCAGATGATACACATTTGCAGCCTTCACCAACAAATGCCATCATACCATACCAAGGAGATTTAATCTTCTTGAGATCTCATCCACCTGATCAAATCATTGGCAACATAAATGAAGGGGTGCTCACAAGAAGCCAAACCCAAAACATTTGTCTTTTTGCTGGTTTTCTATCACTCCATCAGCCAGTCAAGTACCAAGAGGCACTGAAAGACAACAGCTGGGTAGAAGCCATGCAAGAGGAGCTCCAACAGTTCAAAAGACAACAAGTATGGGAGCTTGTACCACTGCCAGAAGAGGTTAGTCCCATTGGCACAAAGTGGGTCTTCAAGAACAAAACTGATGAAAGGGGCATTGTTGTCAAGAATAAAGCCAGGCTTGTGGTTCAAGGTTACAGACAGGAAGAGGGGATTAATTATGATGAAACATTCGCCCCTGTTGCAAGATTGGAAGCCATTAGACTGTTCCTGGCCTTTGCTGTCAACCACAATATGAAGGTGTTTCAAATGGATATCAAAAGTGCTTTCCTCTATGGTACAATTCAAGAAGAGGTGTATGTTTGTCAACCTCCAGGCTTTGAGGATCCATTTTATCCAGATCATGTCTACAGGCTAAACAAAGCCTTGTATGGCCTGAAACAAGCACCAAGGGCCTGGTTTTTCAGAAAGTGACTATGCTGGATGTCACACCACAAGGAAGTCCATTTCAGGAGGGTGCCAGTTTCTAGGTGATTGCTTGGTTTCTTGGCAAAGCAAAAAGCAAGCAGCAGTTTCAACATCCACTGCTGAAGCTAAATACATTGCTGCTGCAAGCTGTACAGCCCAACTCCTGTGGCTTCAAAATCAGTTACTGGATTTTGGTATCACTGCCTTAAAGACACCACTCATGTTGGACAGCCAGGCAGCAGAAAATATCATCAAAAATCCAGTTTCCCATTCAACCACCAAACACATCGACATCAGACATCACTTTGTGAGGGATTGCTATGAAAAAGGTTTGATTTCTCTGCATCATGTCCCAACTAAAGACCAGCTGGCAGATGTGCTCACTAAAGCACTTGATACAGCCACTTTTGAAAGCTTGGTCTCTAGGATTGGGATGCTGAACATGGAATAACAAGCAACATCTTGTTTTTCTATGAATAAAAGCAACAAAATGTTTTCAGAAAATCAAAAATCCATCCTTAAAAATAGCTAAAAATGAAATTTTCATTGAAATCCTTAAAAAGTCTGCCATAACCACTGATTGTTCAAAAGTCTGATCTACTTCAAAAGTCTGTCCACTGCTGAAAGACATCCTCTGCTTTCTCATTTCCTTGATAAACTCTGTTGTTAAAAAGCAGTGTCTTATCCACTGATAGTGAAAATCATCCACTGCTTCCATTTTACCGTTGTAACCACTGCCTTCATCAGTAGCTTTCACAAAAGTACTGTCCTTCATTTCATCAGAGTTTGGCATGTGGGCAGTACATAGTGGTCAGTACTTTTGTAACCGCTGCCACGTCAGCCTTCACTTTTTCCTCTATAAAACCCCCACTTCACATCAAAAACAGGGTTTTACTGTCGAATTGAATTCTTAAAAATTCTCTTCTCAAAGCAATTTCTCATCTCATCCTTCACAAATTTCTTCGATTATCATCTTCAAAATGACAAAATCGAAGCCATCTGCAAAACCCTCATCCAAATCCACATCGAAAACAGCCTCTCAAAAGGCAATCTCCACTGAAATCCCATATAAACCATCTCACAATCTCCTGGGTCTTCTCACAAAACCAGGAACCACCAATGTTTTCGATTCTATCATCGCCAAAATGGTAAAATCAAAGTACAAAACTTTGTTAACCGCCGATGCACCAATCTATTTGGCGACCCAAAGAGAGTTCTGGAAGAATGCAACCCTTGAAAAACAAGGAGACACTGCAACCACCATACACTCTTCTATAAAGGGTAAAGCTGTCCAAATCACGCCACAATCCATTTCAGAGGTCTTTCAACTCGGTGATCTGGAAGGTAAAACTTCTTTCACTAAAAACGAGTTACAAACTGACTTCATTGAAAGAGGGTATGAAGCCACAATGATGAAGAAACTTACCTTACAAAAGGGTTATTTTCCTTCTGCAACCAGATTTTTATTTCATACCCTCCTACTATGTGTTTCAAATAAAACCACTTCTTTCAATGAAATCCCTTTAAAGATTCAAAATCTGGGATATGTGATGTGTGTAAAATGCAACATATAAATTACATCAATTAAGGCATAAAACTAACCCTTTTTAAGTACTAATATTGGAAAAAGAGTGTTTTTGTCTTCCTTTTGTATTTTCAGGATTAAATGAGCTCAAAAACACAAAAGAAGCAAAAAGACAGCTAATTCCAACATAAATACAAGGAAAGGAACATTAGTGGACTGCCCGACCCCTCAACGGCACCTTCCAAAGCAAAATAGAGAAGACAGAAGACTGAACACGGCCCGTGCTCAGCCAGCACGGGGCCGTGCCCAAGAAGCAGCAGAAAAGACAAACCTATAGAAGCTTCTATTGCCCACCACGGGCCGTGCCCAGCGGACACGGGGGCGTGTCGAAAGTACAGCAGGCGCATTTATTGTAATTGCGAATTACAATTAATGAGGAGAGAGAGTGTCAAACAGGCACGGGGCCGTGCCCAGCGGACACGGGGCCGTGCCCAGCTCTCTGTTCAGCCTATAAATAGGAGTGCTTGGATTCATTTCATCTCATCCCTTGGCACACCACCTCTCTCACACTTCATCCACCACCCACCACCATCACAACACCATCATCCACCACCATCATCCACCACCATCGTAGAGTGTGTGAGTCGTCTCGGGATCCAAGATTGATCGTAAGAGTTCTTGACAATCAAGGCCATGTTTGCCTAAGTCTCTTACATCACTTGGTGAAGACAAAGTGTCTAGTATAATACTTTTTATTTCTAATCTTTTGCACTTTTTATTTGGTTTTGTATTAATGACTTTAATAACTAGTTACTTATGTTGAAGGTGATCTTTCCTTATCGTTTGTCCGTGGTGTCTTGGCATTATTTTACTGTCTATATAAAATAAAGGATTTTCACCATTCATATCTCCACGGTCTATATGGAGGTATGTTGGCTACCTGGTCGGGGGTTAAGGGAACGGTTTGGTAAAGGTCTTGCCATTGTTCAGCTTTTAGAGGTCCTGCAATGGACCTGGGTCAAATTTAGTAGGACCTCCTTCAATACTTCACGGTATTGGATGGCGGGGGTCCAAACTCTTTGACCCCCTCATAAGTTAACTACTATTAATACTATAACCCGGCTATTTAGGACTGTATCCCTGCTGACTCAGACTACTTAGCCGAGGGTAACGTCACCGCCAAAAGCGGGGCCTACCACAATACTGCATTAATAACTTAATTCATTATCTTCCAATAATCCACCATTTTAGGATTGTATCCTTGCTGACTCAAACTACTGGGGTGAGGGTAACATC
Source organism: Helianthus tuberosus (assembly GCA_030545235.1). NCBI lineage: Eukaryota > Viridiplantae > Streptophyta > Magnoliopsida > Asterales > Asteraceae > Helianthus > Helianthus tuberosus. The sequence goes on from CM060367.1 coordinate 85,315,534, forward strand.
ACCTTCAAAAGAGGGGCCTACTACAATAACTAAGATAATCTCTTAATTATGTGCAAAAGTGCGGAAATAATCAAAGGTTATACTAGATACGAGTCGGAACCAAGTGATTCATCTTGTCTATCTGTTTTTATTTTATTTTTATTTTCAGCATTTTAGTTAGTTTTTATTTTTCTTAGCTTAAAACATTTTTCTAAACTTTTTTTTTTTATTAGACGTTGAGGATAAACCGGTACTAAAAGCTCTTGTGTCCTTGGACGACCTCGGTATCTTACCAACGCTATACTACACTCAACGATGGGTGCACTTGCCCATATGTGTGTTTAGTGTTAGTGAAATATCGTGTTTTATAAATTTAAAACTTGGCTAAAATAAGTGTTAAAAAGGGCTTAAAATATACACCTAATATAAGTAACACTTTATCGCACATCAATATGCAATTCTTCAAGAAGAAAATTTTAACTATTCTCGGGAAATTTTTAAAGATTTGGTTAATAATGTTGAAACAAAATCATTCTTACTGTTTCCAAGGTTTTTAAGTTACTATTTTGAAAAGAAATTCAGTAAGAATGATTTAGCTGAAATAAACCAAGGTGATTCTACTCAAATAAACAGTTTAACAACTGAAACTTTTTCAAGAATGTTAACACCTTGCAAAACACAAGCAGAGGTGCCTGAGCAGAATTTAGCAGTTACAACTGCTCCTCAGGTATCTGCTGCTGAGCCCACTGCTCAAGGTGATCAAAGTGGCAGCACAACTGCTTTGAAACCCACACCTACAATCACCAAAAAGCCAAAAAGAAAAACTCAAAAACCCCCAAAACCCATCAAAAAGGCAACTCTGGAGGATGAGATACCAGAGCTACTGCCTGTGACAACACAAATGTCACAAGAAACCACTGCTGCTACTTCCTCACAGCAGTTGGTACTAATATCTCAACCCATGACCGAAACTCCTCCTGCTTCTTCACAAAAAGATCAGGTTGTACACATTGGGACACCACATCATGATGCTCTGGAAACACTCGTTTCCATCATCCACAGCTCAATTCCCGGAGCAAATCCTCTTTCTTCACCAAACATCACATCCACAATTTCCCCACCAACTAAACTGCTGTTGGATGCAATTGATTTGAACCAGGCACTAACCAGTCCTTCTCAATCACCTATCAATGAGAATATACTTCAACAACTGACTGGGTCTGATGTATCAATCTTTGCTAACCCACCAACACAACCTGAGGAGGTTAGACCCCTTGAGTTACAAGTAACTCTTGGTGGTAGTCCAAGTGAAGCAGCCACTACAACTGTTGAACCCATTGGTTTACAGTTGGACAGTGGTTACATTAATAAGACTTTCTTGGAGGCAATTCCTTACATAGCACCTCTGCCAACCACCAGTGGATTTATTTATCCTACTGGCAACATCAAAAGGTTGTCAAGTGTTGAAGGAAGAAGACCCCAGTACCAAGAAAAAGGGGCATCAGTGGTTAGTGTTTGGAGTACACTCCCTACCTCAACCACTGATAAAACCACTGCTAGTGGGAAATCAGATGATCCCATTAAATTGGGTGATGATTTAAAATATAAGGATTTGACGGAACGTGTTGAAAAATTGGATACATCTGTTGCAGATCTTAAAAACATGCTACAGCAGGTGTTGACAATACAAAAGATGCAATCCACTGTTGTTCCACCTCAAGCACCTGCTCCACCACAAGCTTTTGCTACAAATCAGCTCTGGAACCTTTTCCAACCTTTTCTCCAACAACAAAAAGAAATGGCTGATCAGCAACATGAATTTCATGTCCAAAAGCTGAGAAACATTATGGAGTCTAGGTACAAGAACACTCAAGCAGATATTAAGGCAATCAAGGCCCATTTATTGGAAACCACTGGCACTGCTCCTCCAACAGTACTTTTCATTGATCAACTCCCAGAAGATAATGCCAAAAAGGGGGAGAAAATTCAGGAGTGGAAGAAGAAAGGAATAGATGATGGTCTGTACATTGAACCTGAGAAGGATGCTATGACCAGAAAAATTCCATTGCCAGATGGTAGTAAAAAGGTTGATGCTACTCAAGAAGCACTTGATGAAGGAGTAGCAAGTGTTAAAAGAGATAGAATGGCAAAGGATATCTCAAGATGGAATGAGGAGAAAAGAGCTTTCATGGAACTGTATGAGCAAGGTTGTTCTGGATTAAAGGATACTAAAAATCCTAAGACAAAAAGGAAACCTAAGTCCATCCCATCCAGATTTCCAAAGCCTCCAAAACCACCATCCAAAAGCCATCTGCATCAAACCTCCACCCAAACAGCTGTTGTAACTCCTGTTGTATCAACTACTGCTGGTACTTCAGTGGTTTCAACATCTGTTCTCACTTCAACACACACCACAACCACTACTTTACCACCACCACTGTCACCACCAAAAATAATCTCACCACCATTTTCACCTGCTGACAAAAAGCAGAAGACAACAGGTGTTATAACATATGTTGTAAAGACAACAGTTGTTGAGACATCAGTTGTCTCAACAGCTGTTAGTCAAACACAAACCACTGCCATACAATCTACCACCACTGATCCACCCAAAACATCATCTGCCTCTCCTAAAACAAAAAGGAGAAGGATTTACATATCAGATGATGATTCACCTTCATCACCACCAACATCCTCAAAATCTCTGTCACTTGTCACAATTCCTAAACCCATACCTCTCTCTTCAGCTCAAATTTTAAAGCCATTACCTCCTGCTGGTGTCTCATTTCCTCTGGAACTCATTGCAGTCAGGGAAGAAATCAAATCCTTCTACTATGAGGATGACCCAGTTAAAAGGAGTTTGCCATCAGTTGCAGGATATCCCAGGCCTAACAATATTGAAGAATACTTGAAACTCAAGGCCAAGCAAGCAGAGGATATTGCAATCAAAAACAGAAAAGGGAAATCTGATAGAGAATTTCAGCAAAACTATCAGTTCTTACTCTCACAGGTCAATGCTATGGAGCGATTTGCTAAAAATGTATGTCAGCAAATTTCAGAAAGGGCAGATGAGTCCTTGAGAAAAGACTACATTGAGAATATCATGACCTACAAGAAATACAAGGGGGAGAAATACATGTACAAAAACTGGACCATTCCTGAGCTTGAAAAAGAAGCAGCCAGGATTCAAGAAATGATCAAAAATAAGGTCAAGCAGACTCCCCCTGAAAAATTCAAAAAATTTGAAGCTGAGAAGGCATTAATGTTGAAGAGAATGAAAGAGGAGCTGATAGCAGCTGATTATGGGTCGAAGAATTCTGTGTCAAAGTGGGGAGAAGATAGGGTCAGCGCTACCTACAAGAAGTTAGAGGAACTTATAAAGAAAGATCCAAAAGTTCCACAAAAGCCTGACTACTCTAAAGCAGAGGTTTCAAAAAGACCACCAAAGCTGCAAGCTAAAAGAACCACTGCTCCAGCTGGTGCTGCCATCTACAAAAGAAGGAGCCAAAACCAGTCGAGTACTGAAACAATTCAAGATCTAATAGCTGGTGATGCTATTGTAAAAGCAAGCATGAAATTAATGATAAAAGAAGATCTTGAATTGGAACAATCTGCAAGTGCTGCTGAGCCAGTCATGAATAGGCCAGCCTCACCAAATACCTCTGCAAATAAACATCTCCCAAGAAACCCACCAGGCTCAAAAATACAAAAGTGGGAAACTGACAAACAGACCTGCGTATTGACTTTGCTCAGGTCTGGTGGAGAAGTGGAGAAAATATCAAGGGAACAAGCTCTTGGCCTGAGTCTTGAAGATTTGCAGGATCTCCTTGATCTTCCACTTAGCAGGGATGATGAAGACACAGATGCCCTAGACTTTGAACTACAATTTAAAGGTCAGATAAGGGAACTGTTGATGAGGCAATAAATGTCCACAATAATGAAGAGTTTTGGCATTATCTGTTCCAGGGGGAGATTGTTGGGATTGAACCCTATCAGAGGAACAGATAATTAAAGCCAAAACTGGATCAGAGCAGTGGATCCAGAATAAGCAGATGTTTACATACAAGTATCTCCCCTTGAAAGTGATTTCAACATCTGCTGACCTCCTATCTGCTGATCTTGCAAATTGCTGACCTACAACTGTTGCTCAAGTAAAGAACTGATGAAAGACTAAAGCCCTGCTGATTCAATCTACTGCCTTGAGTCAAGCACTGCTGATCCGGACAAGTACTGCTGGGTTCACAGCAGTGGAAGGTTGCAGCAGCTGATCTATAGTCTGTTTTGTAATGTAATGTAATAGCAGTAGTGAACATAGCAGTGTTTGTATAGATCAGAGGTTAGAGTTTGTTAGGAGGTTAGATGTCACTTTCATGGTGACGTCAGCTAAGATGCTCAGTGGTTTGCAAGTGCCTATAAATAGTTCAGTACTTTGTACTGTTCTATTAGCTCTTTTGCATCATCGTCTTCTTTGCACGAACAAACAACTGAGCTCTGGCTGAGGGGGAGTTTGCATTCATTCATCAATCATTGTAATCGTTATTGAAATAAATTCAATCTTCCGATTCATTGTGAAAAGATGTTTGATTAAAGTATTACTCTCGTTTGATTGTATGCAAAGTTTGTTTTCATCATAATTCCGCTGCACATTCATCCATTTTCATTTTAATTACAAACACAAAATACAATCAGAAACAAACTCAAATCCAACACAGTGTTAGATGGATCACCGAGATACTCGAGAAAGAATCATCATCCATACAACTGGTCGTGTTCAGTAGGTATGATGTGGTAGAACTCGAAATGTTGATTCGTCCAGGTTCCTTTGTGGATGCTATCTTTTCTTTAGATCTTAGTGGCCAAGAAATTGATTGTTGATTCTAAGTGAAGAGTTTTGATATGTACCTCACACTATTAGTTAGATTATAATTTAATCTATCAAGTCTTTGCATTTTTACTTTGTAGTTAGATTACTTACCTTTTGATGCTTCTTTATGCAACATGTTATGCAACCATGATAACCTCATTACCTGCTCTGAGCCTTTTGATACAAAATAAATATTCCATCATTCCATGGCTGTGAATAGTGTTTTTTGCCACGTTGCAATTCATTATTTGCAGCATTTTGTTCCCTTTATACGATGTTGGTATTGTATATATAGGTTTGCTTTTAATAATCTGATGTGTTTGGTGCTTTGGTGTAAATCTCTCATCCCAGAGATGTGATGGGGATGTTTATGGCTGTTAGTGATCACTGTTGGCTTTGTTATGTGGCGATGATTGGGTTGTTCTGATCTGAGACCTGAAGGCAGTCGTTCGGCTCCATTTTTTGTAGCGTCGGCTGCCAAGTTTGTTTGATGGCTACAATGATTTGGGTACAAAAAATTAAGTGCATACCGAGTTTGTTTGCTGGTTATGATGAACTTGCTAAAAAAATAGGTTTGATGTTCCATAGCAAGGATGGCATGTACACAAATTGCTACTTGCAACCTGTTATGCAACCATGACAACCTCATTACCTATTATGAACCATTTAATACAAGTCGTTTTAAAAACCTAAACGAGTGCTGAGCCACAAGCAAGAAAGAAAAAAAACCACAGACTTAACACGGCGGGTAGTCTTTACGAAAATATTTGTATGCCTATTTGTGATTGCTTTACGGTGTAAGGGAAAGAACTCTTAAGAAACGTAACGCATGAATTTAATTGTTAAATCATTGACAACATGTGAATTGTTGAACCTTTGACAAAAAAAGTGAAGTGCGGCGAAACGAGCGCGGGGAAAACCCCTAGTTAATATTAAAAGGGTGGACGACAGCTTTGGTGGGGGGTCCAAAGACTAAAAAGGGGTTTCAACTTAGGATGCAGGGTACTGGGCAGCCCTTTGGCTGTCCTGCACGGTTCAAGGTGCACAACAAGCATGAGCGGCTAGACTCTCAGTGACTTTAGGCGTAGGATTCGTAGGGTTTAACACTTTTCTAATTTTATTTATGTTTGGATTTGTTTTTTATATTGACAACGTTTTATAAACAATTTGGTCAAAAAAATAGCAAGAAACCAGAAAGAAATTAAAGATTTAGAGATTAGATTCAATTGATATTTTTCATTCGTGCTTAAACTCAAACTCACAGAGCCATTTAGGAGCCCACTTCTGCCACTACAAGACTCTTGCGAATTAACTGCATAATTAAAATAACTAAACAAAAGAAAAATGCTAAAACTAAAGGGGTGTTAGCATGTCTACGTGGGTTAGAAGTCGGATGAGAGATTGGCACATATCAGACCATTGATAGCTGATGTGCGTGAGTGTTATTATATTTTAATGTATATTTTAAGCCCTTTTTACACGTTAGTCAAGTTTTAAATTCATAAAACATGATATTTACTAACACTAAACACACATATGGGCAAGTGCACCCATCGTGAGCGTAGTATAGTGTTGGTAAGATACCGAGGTCGTCCAAGGACACAAGAGCTTTTAGTATCGGTTTATCCTCAACGTCTAATCTAATCAAAAGTTAGAAAAAGGTTTTAAATAAGAAAAATAAAAACTAACTAAAATGCTGAAAAATAAAATAAAAATAAAAACAGATAGACAAGATGAATCACTTGACTCCGACTCGTGTTTAGTGTAACCTTTGATTATTTCCGCACTTTTGCACTATTTAAGAGATTATCTTAGTTATTGTAGTAGGCCCCTCTTTTGAAGGTGACGTTACCCTCAACCCAGTAGTTTGAGTCAGCAAGGATACAATCCTAAAGGGTCGGATTATTGAAAGATAATTAATTAAGTTATTAATGCATATTATGGTAGGCCCCTCTTTTGAAGGTGACGTTACCCTCGACTAAGTAGTCTGAGTCAGCAGGGATATAGTCCTATGTAGCCGGGTTAAAGTATTAATAGTAGCTTACATATGAGGGGATCAAAGAGTTTGGACCCCCGCCATCCAATACCGGTGGGTATTGAAGGAGGTCCTACTAAATTTGACCCAGGTCCTTGCAGGATCTATACACTTAACAAGGCAAGACTCTTACCAAACCGTTCCCTTAACCCCCAACCAGGTAGCCAACATACCTCCATATAGACCGTGGAGATATGAATGGTGAAAATCTTTTATTTTATATAGACAGTAAAATAATGCCAAGACACCACGGACAAACGATAAGGAAGAATCACCTTCAACATAAGAAACTAGTTATTAAAGTCATTAATACATAACCAAGTAAAAAGTGCGAAAAGATTAAAAATAAAAAGTATTACACTAGACACTTGTCTTCACCAAGTGATGTAAGAGACTTAGGCAAACATGGTCTTTGATTGTCAAGAACTCTTACGATCAATCTTGGATCCCGAGACGACTCACACACTCTATGATGGACAATGGATGATGGTGGTGGATGATGGTGTTGTGATGGTGGTGGGGGGTGGGTGAAGTGTGAGAGAGGTGGTGTGCCAAGGGATGGTTTGCAAATGAGCCAAGCACCCCTACTTATAGCCTGAACAGTAGCTCGGGCACGGCCTCGTGTCCAGTGGGCACGGCCCCGTGTCCATCCTCTTCTCTGTCTTCATTAATTGCAGTTTGTCTGCATTAGTTGACCACGCCCCCGTGTCCGCTGGGCACGCCCCCGTGTGCAGAAGCGTATCTGTACTATCAAGATTTGCCTGGATTCTGCGAATCTTATAGTTGACCACGGCCCCGTGTCCGCTGAGCACGGCCCCGTGGTGGGCGATAGAAGCTTCTATAGCTTTGTCTTTTATGCTGGCACTTGGGCACGCCCCCGTGTTCACTGAGCACGGGGCGTGTTCAGCCTTCTGTTCTCTTGTTTTGCTTGGGAAGATGCTGTCGGTGAGGTCGGGCATGCCACGTTTGTTCCTTTTCTTGTATTTATGTTAGATTTAGCTGCCTTTTTGCTTCTTTTGTTCATTTGAGCTCATTTAATCTAGAAAATACAAAAGGAAGATAAAAGCACACTTTTTCCAACATTAGTACTAAAAAAGGGTTAGTTTTATGCCACAATTGATGTAATTTATATGTTACATTTTGTGCACATCAATAGCCAATAAGATTCATGGATTTAAGCATTTTAATTTTCCCCATTTATAGGGTTCCTCCCCTTCTAGGAATCTGAAACGATCAGAAAGTTGTATGTTTTTTTAAACAGCAAATAACATTTTTATTCATCATCCAAAATTCGCAATTACAAAACTGGTTAGTAAGCTACTAAGCCAACCATCTATTACAATATCACCTTATGGAATCAATAATTTAGGATCTTAACACCATAAAAATATAAAAAGTAACAGACTCAATTTAAAAACTCAAAATTCACCCATTTCCTCCAATCCAATTTTTTTTGCTTTGTCTGTGTTTAATCCACAGGAAAGTATTCGTCTGCATTTCCCCAAAGATCCCATCAATACTCGCTCGCTTCCCATTGAGAATTCCACCGTTCCTTGCTTGCCATATGCTCCAACAAGTCGCCAATATTATGGTTTGAACATATTTTCTTTTTGGTTCTCTGATAGACTATGTTTTATAAAATTCCAACAAATCTTTCATAGAAAAAGCAAAAATCGGTTGGATATTGAAACGAACAGGCAACTGCTTCTTGCGCCATTTATAGTCATAAATCAATTCTATAAATCTTGAAACAAATTAACATGATGGAAACCATCTTTTTTTAAGAGCGTACGGTTAGGATTTCGCTAACCGGGTTAGTAGTTAGCATCACTAAGTTGGTATAAAATCCCCCTTTGGCTGGATTTGAACCCAGTACCTCCAAGAGAAGCAAAGCTTCCCACCTATCCCTTGAGCACTAGGCCAAGAGATCATTGGTATGACTGAAACCATCTTAATTCTGTGAAGTGCATAACACTATAAAACTATAGTTAAGATGATACATTCAATGTGAGTTCAAAGGGTGCTACTAGTTTCTTTAAGGCCTTCCTTGTTCCCACATCCCCTATATCTTATTTTCACACCCCCTAGTGTATACGGGCCGTATAGAATTATACGGCCCGTATAGAATGTTTTTGAATAAGAAAATGCGCAGAGAATGTTTTTTTTTATTTTATTATATACGGCCTGTAAATAGTTATACAGGCCGTATACAGCGGTATACGATTTGTAAAACGTATACGGCTCAATGGATTTATTTTGGGAGGATTTTGATGTTGCCACATTTATACGGGCCGTATAACTGTATTCGGGCCATATATAATGGTGTTTTTTCAAGTATCACATTTTTTCCAGTAAAAACACAATCATTCAAGGGTTTCTAAACTCTTCATCAACTTTAAAAATGTCGATAAACGTTGATCGGAACACGCCGCTTAAATCGGAGCACATGTAGAGTAACGTTACTATCACACCCCGACATTTCCACATATTACCGGTGGGGAGTATCGTGACGTAGTTGAGATCGTCATAGTCAAACAACACAATATATAAATGCACAGCGGAAGCAAAAGATAAATATATTACAATCCAAGTACAAAGTAATATCAAAGTATTACAACGGAAAGTAAAGGATCCACAGGCGGATCAAATAAAAGGAAAAACTGTTCAACAGACTTTGGACGCCTAGAACTTGCAAGATTCCTTATTAACGCCCTGAGCTTCCAGCCAATTACGTTCAGTACCTGTCACTTAACTTTTTTTGGAAAATACGTCAGTTTACACTGGTAAATACAATTAACCGACTCATTTGAAAACATTTATAAAAATTGATTTGAATGCACAAGGCAAAACATATCTTTTATAACTTGGGACAATTATATAAATAATCGTGTATACAGATTTACATGTTCGTTATACGTTCAGGGCCCGATGTAGAAACCGAGTCAAGATTAACAGACACGCCACAAGTATAGGCCCACCTGAGAGTGGGATACCGTTTCCCTTATGCAAACTGTCAGGTGTATGCCTACACCCCGTGCTTAAGACGTGGCCATTTTATAATATAATGATGTCAAGGATATCCGGGACATGGTCATTAACCCCTAAAGGCTTTTATTTCAAACAATACAGATTAAAGTGGGTTACCTCAATGATTTAATCACAATACGACTAAACATTCAATACCCGACCAAGCGGTATTATTATAATACCGTATCCCAAGCCCGTATAGGGAAAATAAGTTAAGAGTATTTACCTGAGCTAGCAATGCAATTTATACTCAGCCGTATATTCTAATCAGTAAGCACAAGTACTTCTACTGGGGCTTTTAATCTGGAACGAAGGTTTTATTAACCTATTAGATTCCTAACGGGTCTTATTTAAGTCGTAACTTAGACCGGTTAGTATTTAGGAAAGGTTCACGGTTCAAAACACATGATTAAGCGAAGACCGGAAATAGAATGTGATTTAGACCCGACAAGTTTGAAGACTTGTATAATATGGGTAATCTAAACACATTCTGGATTTTGAGATAAAAACGATAAGGTTTGACCCGTTTCGGCTAATTTATGCAAACTAGTTACATAACCCGAACCGAACGCGCAAGAAGCGTAACGGGTAACCATGAGAGTCATTTACAGGTTTCCTAAGTTAATATGCCTTAAATGGGTTGTGATATCAGTATGATACCTTCCATTATGCCCAAAACGAGTTTAACCTTAATTTAAGCCCCGTAGGGGTATTTTGGTCATTTTAAAGATTATAAAAGAGATTAAATGAAATTCTGAGATTCGGGTCTGAATAAATCAGTAAAACAACTTAACTTAATAGGTCATATTAGTTGGTGATAAGTTTTATATACCAAAATGGTTTTAAACCCATACTAGGTGTTTAATACGCGTAAAAAGCCATTTTAAGCGCTTTCCGAGTTATACAGGAAATATGAGTTTTCTGATCAGGTTATAAAGTTCAAAATACTTCATTTATTATATAAAATCAGTAGCAATTGGATTGGTGTCAAAATACTATGTAGAACTCATTTTAAAAACAAAAAGGGTAAAATCGGTATTTACCGAATCAACGCCATAACCGTAGGTTATGAGCAGGTTAAAAATAATTAAAAATCTTTAAAAATACCAAAATATTATATTACATCAGTGGGAAAAAGGTTTGGTGTCAAAAATTGGGTTTAGATAGGCTTTATGCTAATTGCGCCGTTTAATTAACAAAAAGCTTTTTAAGTGCGCTATTGAGCATAACTCCTAATCTAGACCTCTAACTGATATGAAATTTTAGAGACATGTTTATAATTCAGCAACAAAGATTATTGTCCTCTCACATATCCAAAATTCTCGTTTTATGGTCAAAAGGGCATTATAGTCAACATTTGGCAATTAAAGGAGACATGTAAACGAATCGGTCAAACAACGAACCAACCACAGAGGGTTATACTATCATGTAACCTGGTCCTAAGGAAGCTCTAAGGGATTTCCAAATCATACTAAATCGGGTCAGAACTGAATTCAAAGCAAAAGTCAAAGTTTTGCGACTTTCGGTTCCGAACCGGGTCTAAACAGAAAATTGTCGGATCAAACAAGCTTAGACCAGTTCTTATACTTATTACCAAGTTATATTAGGGATAAAATAGGTTACACATCTTCTATATTTCTAATTACGTGTTAATTTGCAAATTAAGTTTCTGTTGACTTTTTAATACAAACTTTGACCCGACAAATGATCTAGTTAGAGCGGGAATCAGAGGGTGCTCTTTTAAGGGTTTAATGCCCACATAATTACCAACTTATAACTACCTTTAATTTGACAAATCACTGGCCCATTAGTGATTAATCGATAAGTCAAACCTTAATTACGACAGTTTGACTTTAAGCTAATTAACTAAGTAAAACACGATTAAGGAAGGTTAAGGATACTTACCAAGGTCCTATGCACGACTCGTAATGCTTAGAGGAAGCTCTTGAGCTCCAGAAACGTTCAGAAGATGAGTTGTGAGTGAATGATCAAAGTTGCAACAAAGTGGGGCTTTATATAGTGCTTTTGGTTGCTCAAGATCATGACAAACAATGCTACAACTGATCATGGATCATTAACAAGTATCCCTAAGGTCTAAAACAAGCTTAGGCAGCCCTTGGTGTTGAGAAAAGGCATTATAAGTCGGTTACAATGGACATAGCAGACACCAGCCACATTTTTCGGCATCAGAAGGCCCCTCGCGTCACGCGTAGGTCCCCTAGGGTCCTTCGCGTCCCGCGACGCCCCCTCTTATTCAAATCCATTTTCAGATTTTGTTGTTTTGGTCCCTGGTCCATATAAAAGTTGTTTCAACATTTCTTTTTGCACTAAGAGCCCTCTAAATTGATTTCCAAGGACCCCAAGACATAACCAATCCTTGTGAAGCCCTTGTTTAACTTTTTTATCTCCCGAAAAGTCATAAACTTCATCGTTGACGCTTTTAACCCCTCGTATACGAATTTCATCATAACTTTCTCATACGATAGAATGGTGGAACACTATCCTCCAAACAAAAGGAAGTGATAGAAACACTGAACTCCATCTTCTACATTACAAACCCTAGACAAACATCTCCATCTCCCTCATCTCTCTCTCGCTCCTTCTCCGACGAAGCGCCCCCTTGAACCGTAACACACACACACACACACCCCAGAATCATGGAAAGGAGGGACGTCCGGCCACCACCATGGTTGCAGCGCACGACGGCGACGGTAGACGAAGAGACGTTGGAGAGAACCACAACCTTGCTTGAGTGGGAGTCTTGTCGGAGAAGCATCGAGTTCTTCGGGATTCGACTCTCGCCTTGTTATTTTGGTATAAAATCTCCTTAGTAATTCCTTTCTGATCTTGTCACTTTAATTGGATGATTATAAGGAAAACTTAAAGGAAATCTAACAAGAACTAAAGCATCATAGTGGGTTCATGGCTGTTATCGCCATTTTGTTTGCTTATTATACTTTGTATTTTTTTATATATATATTTTTCTTTCTTATATATATATATTAATTTGTTCAATTAATCCGCAACGTGTAATAATGGGTTTTGTTCGATGTGTATTATAAAGAGATAGCAAGGTTCAGTTTTGTTATTTCTGTTCGTTGAATTAAAAAGAAATCAAATGAAGTTTTGGAAAAGAGTAAATTGCCATTTTAGTCCCTGAGTTTTGTCCAAATTTGCCATTTTGATCCAAATAGTTTTTTTTTCGCATGTGGGTCCCTGACTTTTCCATTTTGTTGCCATTTTGATCATTTTGTCTAACTCCATCCAACTCCATCCAATTTTTTCTAACTCCATCCAAAAACCCAGTTTGTACATAGTCACTAATGTTTTCAGTTGCCATTTTGATCCAATTCCAAAAAATCAAAAAAATTCCAAAAAATCTAAAAATCAAAAAATCAAAAAAATTCAAAAAAATCATAAAAATTCTAAAAAATTCAAAAAAATCTAAAAATCAAAAAAATTCTAAAAAATCATAAAAATTCTAAAAAATCCAAAAAATCATTAAATGTTTCGGCACGAACCGTTTCGAACCGTACCGTTTCGAACCGAACCGTTTCGACCCGTACCGTATCGAACCGAACCGTTTCGACGCCGTACCGTATCGAACCGTACCGTTTCGAACCGTACCGTAACGAACCGAACCGTTTCGACCCGTACCGTATCGAACCGAACCGTTTCGACCCGTACCGTATCGAACCGAACCGTTTCGACGCCGTACCGTATCGAACCGTACCGTTTCGAACCGTACCGTAACGAACCGAACCGTTTCGACCCGTACCGTATCGAACCGAACCGTTTCGACCCGTACCGTATCGAACCGAACCGTTTCGACCCGTACCGTTTCGACCCGTACCGTTTCGACCCGTACCGTTTCGACCCGTACCGTATCGAACCGAACCGTTTCGACCCGTACCGTTTCGACCCGTACCGTTTCGACCCGTACCGTATCGACCCGTACCGTATCGAACCGAACCGTTTCGACCCGTACCGTTTCGACCCGTACCGTTTCGACCCGTACCGTATCGAACCGAACCGTTTCGACCCGTACCGTTTCGACCCGTACCGTATCGAACCGAACCGTTTCGACCCGTACCGTATCGAACCGAACCGTTTCGACCCGTACCGTATCGAACCGAATCGTTTCGACGCCGTACCGTTTCGACCCGAACCGTTTCGAACCGTACCGTTTCGACCCGTACCGTATCGAACCGAACCGTTTCGACCTGTACCGTATCGAACCGAACGGTACGGTTCGATACGGTACGGCGTCGAAACGGTTTGGTTCGATACGGTACGGGTCGAAACGGTTCGGTTTGAAACGGTACGGTTCGAAACGGTTCGTGCCGAAACATTTAATGATTTTTTGGATTTTTTAGAATTTTTATGATTTTTTAGAATTTTTTTTATTTTTAGATTTTTTTGAATTTTTTAGAATTTTTATGATTTTTTTGAATTTTTTTGATTTTTAGATTTTTTGGAATTTTTTTGATTTTTTGGAATTGGATCAAAATGGCAACTGAAAACATTAGTGACTATGTACAAACTGGGTTTTTGGATGGAGTTAGAAAAAATTGGATGGAGTTGGATGGAGTTAGACAAAATGATCAAAATGGCAACAAAATGGAAAAGTCAGGGACCCACAGACGAAAAAAAAACTATTTGGATTAAAATGGCAAATTTGGACAAAACTCAGGGACTAAAATGGCAATTTACTCTTTGGAAAAAGTAAAAGCTTGGCTATCAGTATTTGAAAGGTTCTGTTATATAATAAAGGAAGATGATTCAATAAACCATCTAAGGTTGGTAGTGGGCCATGTGATTCATGATACTACTGTTGATGTTAAAAAAAAAACTTTATATGTATATAATAATGATTATGGAATATTTTATATTATTAAAAACCAATACCAAATAATAGGTATATATTTAATTTTGTTTAGTAGATATTTCTTTTAGCAATACTATATACAGAAATTTATAACGATTCCATTTTATTTATAACACTATCCTCGTACCTTTATAAATAAACCTTTAAAATCAAATAAGTTATACTTGTTTTCTTTCTACATAAAACGTTAAAAAAATGAAATAATTTTAATAATTAATATATTCGTAAACCTCAAATATTAGAATCCTTATTTTTTTAACCAAATAAATAACAACGAGTTCGTTATTTGATATTTTAAATATCTAGGATAAACGCTCTCGTTAGTTCTCTTGGATTCCCAATCTTTCCTCGTACATTACTTACAAGAAATCGCATACGCAACCAATGTGAGTATACTCGATCCCTTTTTCCCCTTTACACTTTGGGATGCAACATGTATAATTATGCAAATACTTTTAAACTAAACATGCTCAATCCTTGAACGAAGCATGAAACTAATGTGACTTACTTGCTATTCTTGTATGCTCTATGAACGATTTGGAACGTTATATGCTCATTGACTTTGCTCGCCCACCTTAACAATTATAGCGCTATAGGATTAACGCCCCGCCCGCTATTCTATTGGGTATTGTTAAGTTACCACCCCGCTGAACTATTGGGATTAGGCTATTTTTATGCGTTGTGTTCTAGGGTTTGATCATATTGTACGCCAAAAATTGCATACTAGTAATCACATATTATGAATCATGTTGGATTTGAGTTTTTATTCTATTATGCTATGTAAACAAACTTGTATACTCGCTCATGCCTTTGCATTGAAACTCTATTTTAATACATGTTGCAGGTTGATTATTGAAGTATGGATGAATGATGAAACAAGTTTAGGGTGGACTAGATACACACCTTTAATCTATTTATCTTTTGCTGATTTGAATTCGAACAATGTTGTTATTTCCATTTTAAATGTTGTATGACAATTTAGTTCTTGCAATGAAATTTGAATTCAATTAAATATTGTCACATAGTGTTATGATGTTTTGAGCAATTTGTTCGTCTCATCCCGATGTTTCCGCCATCGGTTGGGGTGTGACAGATTGGTATCAGAGCCATAACTATAGGGAATTAGGAAAAGTAGGAATGCTTTAACCTAGTCTATAGTTTTAGAACTTTATTCTTATGTTTTGCTTGAAACTACTTGCATGCTACTTTATTTGCTTTTATTTATTCTCTTTTGATCTTTTAAGCATGATTTGTCACTTATGTGTTAACACTTGACATGCTATACTTGTTCTATTATGTGTTAATATTTGTTTCATTGTTCTCTCCTTTATGCGTTATTCATGACATACTTTTATGTGTTAGTAATTGTTTCATTATTCCATTCTTTATATGTTATTCTTGACTTGTTTATACTTGTTCGTCTAATCCTCAACATACACTTTTCCTCATACATTTTACTCGATTATTCTAAATTCGACAACACTCATATTGTACAAACGGGACGAGTTTACCAAAATAGGCGTGAAACCCACAATTTGGTAAACGACTCTCATCCCACTTGATTTTATTTTTGCACGAAATTCACCATTAAGTTAGGAGTGAAATCCACATCTTAATGGAAATTTCAAATTTAAATTCTAGTGGACCCTCGTCAACGTGTCGAAATTTGATTTTGACCCGACGAGCACCAACCACATTTAGGGTACAAAGTCGTCAAGTTAGGGGTGAAACCCGCATCTCGTCGACGAGTCTCACTCCTTGATTTTCATAAATCCCGCCAAGTCTCGAAATTTCGATTGAATTGTGGCATGTAGTAACCGGAAGGGTGAATACTGTTAACCGACTTGTCGGCGAGAGTATACCACCTATTAGGCCAAAGCATGCTTTTCAATTTCAAAAGACCTTTCGACCACTTTGGTTAGTCAACGTTCCGTTTTGGAACCATCCAAGTTTCTTTTTATCGAACTTACGCTTTATTATTTTCGATCTTTTATGATGAAACTCTCCCTTGTCGATTTTGAACCATTTTGAGATTTCATTTTGCGCACACATCATACTATTACTTTCATACAATTATACATTATTAGCATGCATAATTTCACGTAATTTTATTTACACTTTTGTAACAACGAGTGGAGACATATCATCAAGATAGGAGTGATTTACTTACCTTGACGATTAACCCCGCTTCTTTTCTCATCTTACAACGACCTCACCAACGGATTAGGGGCGATTCCCTTACCTAGGTGATCGTTTCCGATACTTTCTTTTAATAGACTATATTATGTAAACACGATCATGTTTATATCTAAATCGCTTATCATTAGTCAAATCTCTAATTATATCAAAATGCATTGATTACATAAACGAACTTCTTATCTTACGATCTATTTTCATATAGCTCACACACACAAAATTCGTAATTTTTCCGTAAACGCTTATTTCTCGACATTCAAAACTTTACGAAACGCTACTCACCAACTTAGTCGGTTTAATAAATCCATTGCCCACAAAATTTCGTATTCGACGTAATTACTAAAACGCACTCGTCTTGCATCATTATACTAAAGATTGTTATTTTTCAATTGATAATCAAACCAACTTTTCATACAAAATATTACAAATATTATCCGATCGTTTATCAAAACTCTTTCCAAGATCAACAAAAACATTTTATTAAGGACACCTTTCAGCAAACACTAAGTCCATATACCAAATTCTTTTGTTCTAAGGATCAACTTTTTCACGAGAATCCGTAAACTTCGAAACTTTCTAATACAAGGTTACTTAAAAAGATGTAAATTTATTAATCTCTAGAACTTTTCAAAACCTCACTCGATACGTCAGTTACATTCAAAACACGTGGGCAAGAAAGCTTCATAGGAACCAATAATTTTTAACTATATCAATTCTCCAGAAACCATAGTAGCATTTCCACTCTTTTACAAAGTACCTATTCGCATAACCAATAAACGTTTTATACTCTCTTTATATAACTAGAGTTTATATTTCGTGACAACTCAATCTATTTTAACTTCACGTTTTGCGCAAACAACTATATATGCATATCATTTTACACGTTTTAGTCAATATCTCCCAACAACCTCACGCGCGTCACTCGTTCCCTTTCTCTTTCATACTCAAACTTTTAATCTTTTACGTACATAAACTCATGCATTTCGATTTATACTATAAACAAAATCATTATTTCATACATCCATACTTATGCATTTTATGCTTTCACTTATGTTCACACTTACACATTTATGTTATACTCATGATTCAAAATGCATACGTTTTATGTTTAAATATACACTCACAATTATACATTTACGTTGTACTTACGTTCATGTTTATACTACATTCATATTCATGTTCAGACATTTTATGTTTTCATTTACACTTGTACAACTTTGACTACACTTATATTCATACACATATATATTATTCATACTTAAACGTTCATGTTTTACACCTATATTCACGTTCACATCTATGCTTATACATCTTATGTTCACACTGATACTTGTATTTATACTCATACGCTTTGTGTTTATGCTTATACTCACGTTTGTACTCACATTTATACTCATTTTTCATACACGTTATGCTTATACTTTTACTCTTACTCCTGACATGCGTTTTGTATTCATGCTCATGTGCGTGTTCATATTTAAACTTATACTATGCTCATGCTTTTTACTCAAAAGTTTATACACTCTCACCTGTACACGAGCGAAACCCGAGGGATTCGCTTACGTTGGTCTTATACTATTTGGAACGCGAAACATGCTTATATGTTACATTTTTATACGCGCACAATCTTATTTTCAAAATTTATGCATACCTTAATTCATACGCAACTAGTACAAGCTATGCGGACCATGCGACAATCAATATAATCGCGGGTGCACACGGGATTATAGTGACGGGCGTATGAGAAACCATAGAGTGTACTACTGTGTATGGTAAGACACGGGACGTAACATGACACCGAATACGAAACGGGCGTAACGTGGTCAAAACATGGTGGATACGCCGTTGATACTTCCTATATATAAGTGTTCTCATCATGTTACCAAACTTTCGTAAAACGTGCCGTGAGAAATTCAGTGTTTTGCAGACCTTTTGGACCCAATTCAAGCTTTAAGCAATTCACAAATGCGTTATATCCGATTATCCCCGACGAGACTTCATTCTTAACACGCTACCTTCGTCTATCCGATACTTAAGCTATTCTTATACTCGCATTCGTTCGTTCACCCTTATACCGCAATTATTCTCCGTTGTCTCAAACTCCAAAGCCTCAATTTAAAACAATCCTTTTCGGTTTACCAAAACCCTTTCGAGTCTTCCTCTTGAATAAATTTCGGGACGAAATTTTCTAAAGGAGGGGAGACTGTAACGCTCCGCGTTTTCATGACTTTCCTAATTTAAAAATCGAGTCTTAAAGATCTATTTTTAGAAGCTTGCCTCTTTCAAAATTATAATTCGTCGTATCGTCGGAAATCTTTTATCTCTATTCTAATTCGTTATAAATATGGGTAACTTTTCATTGTTTAATTACTTAAATTAATTAATTTTACAATTTAAAAAGCTTATTATTTTTTTTTTATAAACTAAGTTAGTCTCGTTAAATTTTTTTAAAGTAGTAAACTAACCTAGTTAGTTTAACAATGAAGTTGATTCTTTAAAATTATAACATAAACTTAGGTTAATTAAACCACAAGGACTGTTGGTGCCAATTTCTAAACTATTAGTTTTGTTACTACAAAATAAATAGGTTTGCCCTAATACCCTTTTTTTTATCAGCCGCATCACAAACACTGAACTCCATCTTCTACATTACAAACCCTAGACAAACACCCCCCCATCTCCATCTCCCTCATCTCTCTCTCGCTCCTTCTCCGACGAAGCGCCCCCCTTGAACCGTAACACACACACACACACCCCAGAATCATGGAAAGGAGGGACGTCCGGCCACCACCATGGTTGCAGCGCACGACGGCGACGGTAGACGAAGAGACGTTGGAGAGAACCACAACCTTGCTTGAGTGGGAGTCTTGTCGGAGAAGCATCGAGTTCTTCGGGATTCGACTCTCGCCTTGTTGTTTCGGTATAAAATCTCCTTAGTAATTCCTTTCTGATCTTGTCACTTTAATTGGATGATTATAAGGAAAACTTAAAGGAAATCTAACAAGAACTAAAGCATCATAGTGGGTTCATGGCTGTTATCGCCATTTTGTTTGCTTATTATACTTTGTATTTTTTTATATATATATTTTTCTTTCTTATATATATATTAATTTGTTCAATTAATCCGCAACGTGTAATAATGGGTTTTGTTCGATGTGTATTATAAAGAGATAGCAAGGTTCAGTTTTGTTATTTCTGTTCGTTGAATTAAAAAGAAATCAAATGAAGTTTTGGAAAAAGTAAAAGCTTGGCTATCAGTATTTGAAAGGTTCTGTTATATAATAAAGGAAGATGATTCAATAAACCATCTAAGGTTGGTAGTGGGCCATGTGATTCATGATACTACTGTTGATGTTAAAAAAAAACTTTATATGTATATAATAATGATTATGGAATATTTTATATTATTAAAAACCAATACCAAATGATAGGTATATATTTAATTTTGTTTAGTTGATATTTCTTTTAGCAATACTATATACAGAAATTTATAACGATTCCATTTTATTTATAACACTATCCTCGTACCTTTATAAATAAACCTTTAAAATCAAATAAGTTATACTTGTTTTCTTTCTACATAAAACGTTAAAAACTGAAATAATTTTAATAATTAATATATTCGTAAACCTCAAATATTAGAATCCTTATTTTTTTAACCAAATAAATAACGAGTTCGTTATTTGATATTTTAAATATCTAGGATAAACGCTCTCGTTAGTTCTCTTGGATTCCCAATCTTTCCTCGTACATTACTTACAAGAAATCGCATACGCAACCAATGTGAGTATACTCGATCCCTTTTTCCCCTTTACACTTTGGGATGCAACATGTATAATTATGCAAATACTTTTAAACTAAACATACTCAATCCTTGAACGAAGCATGAAACTAATGTGACTTACTTGCTATTCTTGTATGCTCTATGAACGATTTGGAACGTTATATGCTCATTGACTTTGCTCGCCCACCTTAACAATTATAGCGCTATAGGATTAACGCCCCGCCCGCTATTCTATTGGGTATTGTTAAGTTACCACCCCGCTGAACTATTGGGATTAGGCTATTTTTATGCGTTGTGTTCTAGGGTTTGATCATATTGTACGCCAAAAATTGCATACTAGTAATCACATATTATGAATCATGTTGGATTTGAGTTTTTATTCTATTATGCTATGTAAACAAACTTGTATACTCGCTCATGCCTTTGCATTAAAACTCTATTTTAATACATGTTGCAGGTTGATTATTGAAGTATGGATGAATGATGAAACAAGTTTAGGGTTGACTAGATACACACCTTTAATCTATTTATCTTTTGCTGATTTGAATTCGAACAATGTTGTTATTTCCATTTTAAATGTTGTATGACAATTTAGTTCTTGCAATGAAATTTGAATTCAATTAAATATTGTCACATAGTGTTATGATGTTTTGAGCAATTTGTTCGTCTCATCCCGATGTTTCCGCCATCGGTTGGGGTGTGACACACGTATACTCGGGACCTCTACGGGCATCCCATTTCACTTTTATGATCGGCACATGCTTCCTTCGAAGCTTCTTAACCTGTCGGTTCTTAGTCTATACCGATTTCTCGTCCAACCATAAAGTTTCATTAATCTACCTATTATTTTGATAATGGGTCTCAACTTATTGGTGAAACATACCCTTAAATCATCAGTGTGGGTTGCCTCATGAGCTCCACTAAACTCCTTATATAGGTTTTAGCTTATAGGCTATTGACATTTGTTGCATTTGATTTCCCGAATGTTCCTATATATCCAGGGCTTAACTTACCCGGAGAAATCGAAACTTAGCACACCCTTCTTAGGGCGATACCTTCGATTGAACCTTATCCCTTATTAAGGACTTAAGAAGGTTGCGACCTTTATAAATCCTAAATTTTCTGCCGTTTACTGGCAACTTCAAGATGATCACGAATTCGAATGATCTTATTTGTTATTCTCAATGCAACTTTCAGATCCTGATAATATAGCTTACCTATCTATTGTTCTAACAATAGATGTTTAGCATTCCATCTATACAAGGTCCCCAAAGGAGTAGCCTTCATATTTGCATAATAATTGTTATAGAAAAACTTATTTTATAGTGAGATGGTTATTCCAACCATTGCATAAAAGTAATCTTAAGGAATAGCTAATCCTTGTCGTTAGTCGAACGAATCGACGATCCTGGGCAGCTGATGGTGAATTCTTAACTGTTGCCTAATTTGGGTTGCGGTAATCAATGCATAAGCAAAATGAACCGTCTTTCTTATTTAACAATATCAAACTCTCGGAATATTGAGTTAGGCGATATGAATCCTCTATTTTAAAATCCACTTAATCAGGGTTCTGATTTTTCCAATGATGGTACCAGTTATCATGGAGATTTCACTATAATGCAGCTCTAAGCGGAATATTAATCTTATCTCTACTTGCCTCTTAGGAGGTAAACAGGGTAATCTTTGCAGAAGGTAATCAAGACACACGGAGATTACAGAGATTTTTCAAATCTCATGCTCCAGTTCATTTATCCGTGCCTGTGCCAGACAAGTGGCACATTTATGTTATGAGTCCATAGATTCCTTAATCAGAGACACTTACTTGGACAATTCCATTTTGGATATCTTCCTTGAATACCATTAGCTGACTTTAGTACTATATGATCATTGGGATATCTTTGTGGTTCCATGCATTAAACCTCCATACTGATCAGGCATGGAAGCAATCTATGGAACATATTAAGATACACCAATCCTCATATGGCGCTTTTGTCATACCATTTGGTATTCGTAATCAATAGAGATCAAAGAGATATCAATTTCATATGATGATGTACTTTATCTGAAGAGAGGGTACATTAGGACTTTATGATTGAAGATTTCTGACAGGAATGGAATAAATGGTTCCTATGAATTTTCTATCTGTAAGTTTACCTTACACTTGATGTCTAGGATTCTTGTGATAGATTTTTAAAAGTCTAATATACTTACAATTTATGAAGGGTTGATTGGTATCCGATTCGAAGCAGAATTCTTAGCGTTTTATTCTACTTCATATTTTGTGCTTAGGGTTTTTAACAGGCAGATTTAATAACTAACAAAATTTATTCCACAATGACTTATATGCACCTGAATCAAACAATACTCTTGCATATACATCATGGATGAGGACGTACCGGTTATAATATTGTCATCTTGTATGACCTCTTTTGCATCCATCTGAGAGACCTTAGCGTTGGTCTTCTTATCTCCTTTAAGCTTCTTAGCATATTTTGGGCAATTTGATTTGATATGCCCTTTCTCGTTGCAGTTGTAACAAGTCGCATCTCCTATCTCCTGGCATTCCAACGTTTTATGCTTACTAGATTTGTAGATCCCACAAGCCCTAGGCTGTGATTGGGATTTTGATTCGAACCTGCATTTCCCAAAATGGCGCTTCTTGCAGGTCTTGCATATTGGTTTCTGGTTGGACTTTTGTTTGTTCTTCTTCTTAGAGCTCTGGGAGTTATCTTCCTCCCTTTTTCCTTTTTAGCTCATCTTTTGCATTTGAGGCATGAACAAGATCCTCCTTATGAGTAAGGAAATGTGGTCCTAGATAAAATTTGGAGCGAGTAGCATGGGGGTCCTTGAACTTTTTCACAGCCTTCTTCACAGCCTTTCCAACAGCTGCGTCTATCATAGTCTGAAGAACCTATTTGGAAATTTTAAGGTTCACAATTGTAGTATCATTAACACGTGTCGCATCATCCATAACACGATCAACGGCTGTCTTATCCGAGTTTGTCATACTCGATATTTGGTTCCTAACACCAAATAAAATAATTAGTTGCAATCCAACAATCGCTATTCATCATCCTGATGACCTAATATACTAACCATGGTATCGTTAAACCATACAGGCTAATATAGTACGAACATTCTCTATGAATGTCCTGTAGATATGTATATATATATCAATTATACTTAGCCTAGGCCATAGAAGACCATTAATGGCAATTAAGGTTTGGACCTAGTCCATCACCTTTTTGATAGGGAATCAATTGTCACATCTGTCTTGATCATATTGATGATTTTGGATATCCTGAAAGCTTGACATTAGGATATCAGAAAAGAGTGATTCCTAATAAAATATCAATCTAAGATTTGTTGGAGCATTTCCTATAGTATCATCGGCCAATTTCTACCTCGCATTAAATGATCGGAGTCCTAATCAGGCGGAGACAACAGTTCTCAACATTTATCGTTCATTATAGAATCATATGTGCCAGCATCAAATAAATTTTCTGCATAAACTGTTTGATAAGGAAAGGTACCTGCTATATAGTTATCATTCTGCACCATCTCCTGGGCGTTCATCTGGAAGACTCATGCGTTTGTTTTATTGGCCTCTTCGGGCTTCTTCTGATTCCTAGGGCAGTTGGTCTTGATATGCCCCTTCTCGTTGCAACCATAACAGGTTGCGTCTTTCAACTTCTTGCAATCCAAGGTTTTATGTTCCTTAGACTTGCAAATCCCACAAGGTAGGGGCTGAGATTCAAATATGCATTTCCCTATGTGGTATTTTCGACAGGTTTTGCACCTGGTCTTCTCACCCGACTGCTGGCTTTCTACCCTAAACCCGGAACTCTCCTTATCCTCATAGTTCCTCCTTGTCTTCCTATCGGAGCGATGAGAATTCTCATCCTTCCTTTTACGCTTTCCATCTTCAGAGGCTTTGGCAGCCTTGTTTCTGACCAGATCGAGTGTGAGAGATAGTGACAGATCTGCCGCTGACCTGAATGTAGTAGGCCTCGATGCTTTCACACTTGCCTTTATTTCTGAGGCTAGACCCCCAATAAAGCGAGTTATTCGCTTTGGTTCCGGTGTGATCAAGTAAGGAACCAATCGAGACATGGTATTGAAACTTGTAAGGTATGCTTGACAATCTAAGTTCTCCATGACTAATGTCAAGAATTCAGTCTCAATTTTCTCGACTTCATGTTGAGGACAGTAATTTTCTTTGATAAGAGCAGCGAACTGATCCCAAGTCAAGTTGTACAAAGGGATCTTCCCTGTAGCTTGGATCAGTGACCTCCACCAAGCTAGGGCTTCTCCTTTAAAATATTGTGAAACAAACTTCACAATGTCTTGCTCTGCACATCCACTAATATCTACAACGGTGTCCATCTCATCGAGCCACGTCATGCAATCGATGGCTCCTTTTTCTCCTGTAAAGTCTCTGGGCTTGCAGGAGATAAAATATTTATATGAACAGGTCGTAACTGGTGCCTCTTGATGAAGCCCCACCTGTCTAGACGGAACACTCCTTTGATTTGACGAGTTACGAACATTGTCTTCCCTTGACTCATGCGATTTAGAAAGGGGCTTACTACGAGCCACAGATAGAGTCTTAGAGTGTGTATCACTTGATTCATCATACTGTCTGTCGAGAGCTCGTGTAACGGCATTATCTATTAATGCATGCAGTTCCGCACCAGTTATATTAACTCTGGTAGCATCATTATTCTCCCTCGGGTGGCTGTTGACCTCATCCGATCCAGCCATGTAGTTTGATGGCTACATAAATGTCACACCCCGACCGCGTAAAACAACAAATCGCGGCGGAAACATCGGGGCGTGTTGCGACAGAATTTAATTGTTTCATAACCATGGTACACAAAGTGTATTTTATTTATTTAACAAAGGTGTTACATTGTCTTGAACGGTAAACAAAAGAGTTTATAACATAATTAAACATAGTCTATCATCTTTTAAAGTCTCTAAGGCACAGGTCCGCCCTAGTATCATGATCAACATCCTATGGAAAAGCACCTGAAAACACATGTGAAAATAGGTACGTCAGCATAAAAATGCCTGTGAGATACATAGGTTTTTGAAAATAGGATTCATGACTTATGTTTAAGAAAAATGTTTAGTCATGAACCTTGTAATTTGCTTTGTCTTGTAAATCATTTGAAAACAATAAGATCAGATGATATGTATAAGTAAATGTCAGTTAAATAAATGACCATGTAAAAAGATGTGTTTGTATAAGATAAGTTGTTTTGTAAATCAATGTCTTGTGAAAAGTATGTTATTTGTATAAAATGTTCTATGTCTCAATATAGAAATGATTCAAATAACGTTACGACATGTAATACCATACAAACACTTATATATAGGAAGTACCAGCGGCGTATCCACCATGCTTGTATCATATTACACACGCATCGTTACTTAATCACTTAATCAAACCAAACCAATCAATGTAAGAAGTCTATGTTTAAACAAATTGTCAAATGTATTGAATAATATGTCAAAGTGTTTATGTCAAGATGTAAATCATGTCAAAATGTCTATGTCAAATATCCATGTCAAATGTCTATGTCAAATATCCATGTCAAATGTCTATGTCAAATATGTCATGTATGGCAAGTGAAATGTCTCAACTAAACCATATGCACAAAAACAAAGTATTGAAGTAAAACTTGGTTTAAATCAACGCTATGTTTTGTGTAAATGCATGCAACTATTTAATATGAACATTTATGCGGTATTGTGAAAATGCATACATCCAAGCCTTGTGACTGTGGTGATAAACCCTTTAAACAAATTAAAGGTCTATCTGTCTTATATCATCGAATTCGGTCATTCCTTTCTGTCCCCTTTCCCTGGGATGTCCGGAACGGGAGTTGTCAATTCCTATGGTACCACTACCTACTAACGAACGGCGTAGCTAATGTTAATGAATGTATTGTCCCATGTAAACAAACCAAATGTCATTACAAAATGTAAGCATGTGAAAACGATGCACTAAGTATGTAATCAAATGAACATACGTAGCGTGAAAAGTCATGTAAAACGATGTACTAAGTAATGCACACAATGGGCACACCTAGCATGAAATGTAATGTAAAACAATGTACTAAGTAATGCACACAATGGGCACACCTAGCATGAAATGTAATGTAAAACAATGTACTAAGTAATGCACACAATGGGCACACCTAGCATGAAATGTCATGTAAAACAATGTACTAAGTAATGCACACAATGGGCACACCTAGCATAAGATGAAATGAAATCATGTACTATTATGTACTAACGAACATAGCATGTATATGATGTGAAAACAGGAAAGCTTGAAAGTAACAAGTAGGCACATGTGTTCCACCCCAAAACAGTTTGGAAAACAGTAAAAGAGGGGTCTATGTACTCACTTGAGATTGCTCAGTCGTATAAAGATAATCACCAAGCAACGCTAGAGATCTCGGAATCAAACGGCACCTAGTATAGGTAACTATGTTAATAACCGGACCTATCTTGGAAGACTGGGTAGCATTAGGGTTTGTAAACCAAATGAGTGTCGGAACTCACGTGATATGGTTTAACAAAGCCTACATGCTAAATGAAACTTAACCTAAGTCTTATTGACCCATTATGATCCGTTTAGGTAGCTTATGCTACTTTAACGCATCGTGCGCGTGAAACGCGTTCGGACCGCCTAACTAGTCCTATGACAAGTATTATATGCCTAAACATGTTACAAAATCAGTTACGTGACAAAAGTTTAGGTTACATATGCTTAATTACCAATTATACATGAAAAGGGTATTCTGGTAATTTACCTAAGGCATATAAACTACCTATCATACAACTACTTAAACGATGTGACCATAGGGTATAACCTCGGAAGGTTATTCCCTACCTACTATGGTCACCTAATGTGTTTGGTCAGATCCTAATGATCGACCAAATGGGTCGGGTTCGAGGTATAAGCGATTTATTAGATCGCTTACCCTACGACCCTAGACAACGTGGTAATCAGTAGGCATAGTCCCAAGGGACTATGACCATCGTGATCACAATCACATTGCGAAGTTCAATCGAACTTCGCATTGACCATTACTGGTCAACGCTGAAAGTCAAACAAAGTTTGACTTTCTGACTCGAAAAGCAGTAAAAATAAGGAAAAGAACGAAAGAATACTTACGAAGGGTCCCCGAATGCTAATCTAGATCAATATAGTTCAGGTATGAAACAAGGTTTCAACTTAGAACACAACTAATCAGATTCTAGTGCCTTAAAACAATGAAAGGCATGGGGTATATATAGTTTTCGGTGAACCGTTGAGATCGTTTCATGGAAAACGTGCCTTAATCCCATCCGTACATGTGTTGAAATGTCATGGTGTTTAGGTGTTTAAATTCCATCCACACATGTGTTGAAATGTCATGGTGTTTAGGTGTTTAAATTCCATCCACACATGTGTTGAAATGTCATGGTGTTTAGGTGTTTAAATTCCATCCACACATGTGTTGAAATGTCATGGTGTTTAGGTGTTTAAATTCCATCCACACATGTGTTGAAATGTCATGGTGTTTAGGTGTTTAAATTCCATCCATACATGTGTTGACTAAGCATTGTTAGAATGTGTGGTTGTGAATTAAACAACGGCTAATACATCGAATCTGGTCCCGAAAGTGCAAAACTGATCCAAATGACGCGACGCATGGATTTTTCTTATGCCGAACACTAAAATAAAATGTTTTAGTGCTTACATAAATTTTTTGGATGTCCGGATGTATTCAGAACGTAAGTTATGCGCGAAAATGCAAACTTGTGCACTTTTTGACACTTTTAGTCCCTGAATGTCCCAAAAGTTTATTTTAGCACACCAAACCCCTCAAAGCCTATTTCTAAGCTATGTAAAGGATATTTAAGGTGTGTTTAACTTATGGTTATGTTCCGGAATGTTCGTTACAGTTCAAATTGACATACTTTCGCAGTTTGTCATATTTAGTCCCTGTAAGCGAATTAACTTATTTTTGCCATACCAAAGCCTTCAAAACTTATTTCTAAGTTATGTACAGGTTATTTAAGGTATGTTGAGTATATGTTGCTGTTCCGGAGTATTTCTCGCATTAAACTGAGTACGTTTTCGCACTAGTTTGCGTATAACTCTCCAGAAAGCGATGTAGAGTTTGAAATTGGATAAAAGTCAAAACATGAAAAAATGTAAAACATAACAAAACAAAAATTGGGATCAAATAACATTGTTTTATTGATAACAGAACTGTTCATAGTGATTACAAGCACAGTTGTTACAGTCTCCCCTACTTGTGGAAATTTCGTCCCGAAATTTATTTAGAGGAAACTCGTGGAAAAAGATGTGGATATTTCGCCTTCATTTGATCTTCGCGTTCCCAAGTAAACTCAGGTCCACGTTTAGCTTCCCAGCGAACTTTGACCAAAGGAATGCGCTTGCGTTTAAGCCACTTGACTTCACGTTCCATGATTTCCACTGGTTTCTCAACAAATTTCAGTGTTTTGCCAACACGAATTTCGTCAAGCGGTATGGAGTAGTTCTCATCAGCTGTACACTTCTTGAGATTTGATATGTGAAAAGTTGGATGAACATTTCCCAGTTCAGGAGGTAACTCAAGTTTGTAGGCTACCTTTCCGATTCTTTCGACGATCTTGAATGGTCCAACGTATCTAGGTGCAAGTTTTCCTTTCTTTCCAAATCTGATCACACCTTTCCAAGGTGAGACCTTAAGTAATACTCGATCACCGACTTGAAATTCCAAGGCTTTGCGTTTTGGGTCCGCGTAAATCTTCTGACGGCTTCTAGCTGCCTGAAGGTTATCACGAACTTTCTTGACCTTGTCAGTTGTCTCTAAAATGAGGGCAGGTCCAGTAAGTTGAGCCTCGCCAATCTCATTCCAGCAGACTGGTGAACGACATTTTCGACCATAGAGAGCTTCGAAAGGAGCCATTTTGATGCTAGTGTGATAACTGTTGTTGTAGGAGAATTCAATCAATTTAAGATGTGAATCCCAGCTACCACCAAAATCGATCACACAAGCTCTTAGCATATCCTCCAGAGTCTGGATTGTTCTCTCAGATTGACCATCCGTTTGCGGATGATAAGCTGTGCTCAGATTAAGTTGGGTCCCCATAGCAGATTGCATGGTTCTCCAAAAGTGAGAAGTGAAACGAGCATCTCTGTCAGAAATGATGTTCAAAGGAACACCATGTCGAGCTACAATTTCATCCACATAGATTTGAGCAAGTCTGTCAGTAGGAAAATCCTCGCGGATTGGCAAGAAATGCGCTGACTTTGTGAGACGATCAACGACTACCCAGATGGCATCATGACCTTTCTTGGTGCGTGGAAGTTTGGTAACAAGATCCATAGTAATGTTTTCCCATTTCCAAACTGGGATCTCTGGTTGCTCCAATAAACCAGAAGGACGCTGATGTTCAGCCTTAACCTTAAGACAAGTAAGGCATTTTGATACGTATAAGGCAATGTATTTCTTCATACCAGGCCACCAATAGTGAATACGAAGATCCTTATACATCTTATCTGAGCCCGGATGAATAGAATAACGAGACTTATGGGCTTCATCCATAAGCAAGGTACGAAGATCATCCTGGCTTGGGACCCACAAACGGTCCATGAAGTAATATGATCCATTGTCCTTCAGTTCAAGAGCAGGTGATATGTGATAGGGAAATTCCTTATCCATCAAACCCTGTGAAACACAAGATTGTTGAGCTTGAGAAATGCGGGCTTGAATATCAGATCGAGCTTGAATAACAGATTGAACACGTACACAATGAAGCTTAGTACGTTCCTTGCGACTCAATGCATCAGCTACGACATTCTCCTTACCAGGATGGTAGCGAATTTCGCAGTCGTAGTCGTTTAAAAGCTCAACCCAACGTCGCTGTCTCATGTTGAGTTCTTTCTGGTTGAAGATATGCTGAAGACTTTTGTGGTCAGTGAAAACCACACATTTTGTACCGTACAAATAGTGTCTCCAGATCTTGAGAGCAAAGACAACTGCACCCAACTCAAGATCATGAGTGGTGTAGTTCTTCTCATGTATCTTCAACTGCCTCGATGCATAGGCTATGACTTTGTTTCTTTGCATAAGAACACAGCCAAGACCCAATTTAGATGCATCACAATACACGACAAAATCATCATCACCCTCAGGCAATGATAGTACAGGCGCATCACAAAGCTTCTGCTTCAAGTGTTGAAAAGCTTCCTCTTGTTTGAATCCCCAGAAAAAAGGCATTTTCTTCTGAGTTAGAGCAGTTAGAGGAACTGCAATCTTAGAGAAGTTTTCAATGAAGCGGCGATAATAACCCGCTAGACCAAGAAATGAACGAACTTTAGTAGGAGTAGTAGGCGTATCCCAATCCTTAATCGCACTGATCTTGGAGGGATCTACATGAACACCTCGTTCGTTGATAATGTGTCCCAAAAATTGAACTTCTTTAAGCCAAAATTCGCATTTGGAGAATTTGGCGAAAAGTTGCTCTTTCTTCAGGAGTTCCAGAGTAAGACGAAGATGCTGCTCATGATCAGCTCGCGTCTTAGAGTAAATCAAGATGTCATCGATAAAAACAATGACGAACTGATCCAAATAAGGTTTACAGACCCTATTCATTAAGTCCATGAAAACAGCAGGAGCATTAGTCAAACCGAATGGCATGACTGTGAACTCGAAATGTCCATAACGAGTACGGAATGCTGTCTTCGGAATGTCTTCTTCTTGCACCCGAAGTTGATGATATCCAGATCGCAGATCAATCTTCGAAAAATAAGAAGCGCCTTGTAACTGATCAAAGAGGTCGTCGATGCGAGGTAGGGGATATCGATTCTTGATGGTAAGCTTGTTAAGCTCACGATAATCGATACACATCCTAAAGGATCCATCCTTCTTCTTGACAAAAAGAACTGGAGCACCCCAAGGTGAAAAGCTGGGACGGATAAAACCTTTGTCAGAGAGCTCCTGAAGCTGTTTAGACAACTCTTGCATCTCAGATGGTGCAAGACGATATGGAGCTCTGGCAATGGGATTTGCACCAGGTACGAGATCAATGCGGAACTCGACTTGGCGTGCTGGAGGTAGACCAGGTAAATCTTCAGGGAATACTTCAGAATAATCCCGAACGACAGGAATATCTGAAATAGACTTACCCTTGCCTTTATCTTCTGTAACATGTGCTAAGAAAGCCACATAGTTCTTCTGCAGATACTTCCGAGCTTTAAAACAAGACATGAGTTTGAGACCACCGGTGGGCTTCTCACCTTGAACCTGCAGAATCTCGCCTGTCGAAAGCGGCACACGAACAATCTTCTTAGAACAAACTATCTCTGCGTGATGCTTGGATAACCAATCCATTCCCACAATAACGTCGAAGCTTCCAAGTTGCATAGGCGCGAGGTCAATAGGAAAAAGATGGTCGTTAAGATTCAACTGGCAGTTGCGAAGAACAGAATCAAGAATAATGGGTTCACCATTAGCAACTTCTACTGTCAAAGATTTGCCTAGTTTCGTTCTAGACACGCGAAGCATTTGCTCAAAAGATAAAGACACGAAACTCTTATCGGCACCAGAATCGAAAAGAACAGATGCAGGCTGATTATTAATAAAGAACGTACCGTTCACCACATTATCGTCAGCTTGTGCCTCTTGGGCATTCATGTTAAAAACTCGGCCTCGAGCCGGAGCCTGATTCTGGTTCTGGTTCTGGTTCTGGTTCTGGTTCGCCAGTCTTGGGCACCGATTCCTATAGTGGGTCAGATCCCCACAATTGTAACAAGCACCCGGTGGGTATTGTGGTCGTGCAGCTTGACCCTGTTGCGGAGCAGGAGGCTGAGCAACTTGTTGAGCCGGGTTCTGAACCGCGGGATTCTGAGCAGACCGACAAACATTGGCAAGATGGCCTGATTTCCCACAGTTAGTACAGAAACGGCATGGAAGTTGCGGCTGGTGGTGACTGTTGCATCTATTGCACAAAGGTGCATTCCCTGTATAGGGTTTCTTTGCTGGAGGCTGTGCGGGTTGGTTGGGAGCTGCCAGATTAGCTTGGGCAGTGATAGCAAAATTTTGGGAAGCCTTACGCTTCCTTGACCTCTTCGAAGAACCAGAGTTCTTTCCATTCAAGTTTTGACCTTTCTTGCTATCTTCCTTGTCAGCCGACTGCTTCTTGCCCTTGTCACCCTTCCAGTTTGCACATGTTCACATTATTTAAAACCCAAAACTTTTGACGAGATTTTTGAAAATTTTGAAGGCACAAGGCCAAAAATCAATACTGAAAAAGGGTTCAAAACCATATAACAGAGGGTTCAAAACCTTACAATTGAGGGTTTAAAACCTTGTAAAAATTTATTCAAAAACAGATGATTGTTTTTCAAAAATCGTTTCGGAAAAATTTTGGTTCCTTGTTTTGTTAATCACCTAAGGATAGGTGATGTACATGTTTTAAGATCTAAACACAAGATAACTTGTGTTAGGTTCCTAGAAAAGTTATAGTCTAGGTCAAAGCATTACTAATAACCTAATTCCCTATAACCATTGGCTCTGATACCAACTCTTCTGTCACACCCCGACCGCGTAAAACAACAAATCGCGGCGGAAACATCGGGGCGTGTTGCGACAGAATTTAATTGTTTCATAACCATGGTACACAAAGTGTATTTTATTTATTTAACAAAGGTGTTACATTGTCTTGAACGGTAAACAAAAGAGTTTATAACATAATTAAACATAGTCTATCATCTTTTAAAGTCTCTAAGGCACAGGTCCGCCCTAGTATCATGATCAACATCCTATGGAAAAGCACCTGAAAACACATGTGAAAATAGGTACGTCAGCATAAAAATGCCTGTGAGATACATAGGTTTTTGAAAATAGGATTCATGACTTATGTTTAAGAAAAATGTTTAGTCATGAACCTTGTAATTTGCTTTGTCTTGTAAATCATTTGAAAACAATAAGATCAGATGATATGTATAAGTAAATGTCAGTTAAATAAATGACCATGTAAAAAGATGTGTTTGTATAAGATAAGTTGTTTTGTAAATCAATGTCTTGTGAAAAGTATGTTATTTGTATAAAATGTTCTATGTCTCAATATAGAAATGATTCAAATAACGTTACGACATGTAATACCATACAAACACTTATATATAGGAAGTACCAGCGGCGTATCCACCATGCTTGTATCATATTACACACGCATCGTTACTTAATCACTTAATCAAACCAAACCAATCAATGTAAGAAGTCTATGTTTAAACAAATTGTCAAATGTATTGAATAATATGTCAAAGTGTTTATGTCAAGATGTAAATCATGTCAAAATGTCTATGTCAAATATCCATGTCAAATGTCTATGTCAAATATCCATGTCAAATGTCTATGTCAAATATGTCATGTATGGCAAGTGAAATGTCTCAACTAAACCATATGCACAAAAACAAAGTATTGAAGTAAAACTTGGTTTAAATCAACGCTATGTTTTGTGTAAATGCATGCAACTATTTAATATGAACATTTATGCGGTATTGTGAAAATGCATACATCCAAGCCTTGTGACTGTGGTGATAAACCCTTTAAACAAATTAAAGGTCTATCTGTCTTATATCATCGAATTCGGTCATTCCTTTCTGTCCCCTTTCCCTGGGATGTCCGGAACGGGAGTTGTCAATTCCTATGGTACCACTACCTACTAACGAACGGCGTAGCTAATGTTAATGAATGTATTGTCCCATGTAAACAAACCAAATGTCATTACAAAATGTAAGCATGTGAAAACGATGCACTAAGTATGTAATCAAATGAACATACGTAGCGTGAAAAGTCATGTAAAACGATGTACTAAGTAATGCACACAATGGGCACACCTAGCATGAAATGTAATGTAAAACAATGTACTAAGTAATGCACACAATGGGCACACCTAGCATGAAATGTAATGTAAAACAATGTATTAAGTAATGCACACAATGGGCACACCTAGCATGAAATGTCATGTAAAACAATGTACTAAGTAATGCACACAATGGGCACACCTAGCATAAGATGAAATGAAATCATGTACTATTATGTACTAACGAACATAGCATGTATATGATGTGAAAACAGGAAAGCTTGAAAGTAACAAGTAGGCACATGTGTTCCACCCCAAAACAGTTTGGAAAACAGTAAAAGAGGGGTCTATGTACTCACTTGAGATTGCTCAGTCGTATAAAGATAATCACCAAGCAACGCTAGAGATCTCGGAATCAAACGGCACCTAGTATAGGTAACTATGTTAATAACCGGACCTATCTTGGAAGACTGGGTAGCATTAGGGTTTGTAAACCAAATGAGTGTCGGAACTCACGTGATATGGTTTAACAAAGCCTACATGCTAAATGAAACTTAACCTAAGTCTTATTGACCCATTATGATCCGTTTAGGTAGCTTATGCTACTTTAACGCATCGTGCGCGTGAAACGCGTTCGGACCGCCTAACTAGTCCTATGACAAGTATTATATGCCTAAACATGTTACAAAATCAGTTACGTGACAAAAGTTTAGGTTACATATGCTTAATTACCAATTATACATGAAAAGGGTATTCTGGTAATTTACCTAAGGCATATAAACTACCTATCATACAACTACTTAAACGATGTGACCATAGGGTATAACCTCGGAAGGTTATTCCCTACCTACTATGGTCACCTAATGTGTTTGGTCAGATCCTAATGATCGACCAAATGGGTCGGGTTCGAGGTATAAGCGATTTATTAGATCGCTTACCCTACGACCCTAGACAACGTGGTAATCAGTAGGCATAGTCCCAAGGGACTATGACCATCATGATCACAATCACGTTGCGAAGTTCAATCGAACTTCGCATTGACCATTACTGGTCAACGTTGAAAGTCAAACAAAGTTTGACTTTCTGACTCGAAAAGCAGTAAAAATAAGGAAAAGAACGAAAGAATACTTACGAAGGGTCCCCGAATGCTAATCTAGATCAATATAGTTCAGGTATGAAACAAGGTTTCAACTTAGAACACAACTAATCAGATTCTAGTGCCTTAAAACAATGAAAGGCATGGGGTATATATAGTTTTCGGTGAACCGTTGAGATCGTTTCATGGAAAACGTGCCTTAATCCCATCCGTACATGTGTTGAAATGTCATGGTGTTTAGGTGTTTAAATTCCATCCACACATGTGTTGAAATGTCATGGTGTTTAGGTGTTTAAATTCCATCCACACATGTGTTGAAATGTCATGGTGTTTAGGTGTTTAAATTCCATCCACACATGTGTTGAAATGTCATGGTGTTTAGGTGTTTAAATTCCATCCATACATGTGTTGACTAAGCATTGTTAGAATGTGTGGTTGTGAATTAAACAACAGCTAATACATCGAATCTGGTCCCGAAAGTGCAAAACTGATCCAAATGACGCGACGCATGGATTTTTCTTATGCCGAACACTAAAATAAAATGTTTTAGTGCTTACATAAATTTTTTGGATGTCCGGATGTATTCAGAACGTAAGTTATGCGCGAAAATGCAAACTTGTGCACTTTTTGACACTTTTAGTCCCTGAATGTCCCAAAAGTTTATTTTAGCACACCAAACCCCTCAAAGCCTATTTCTAAGCTATGTAAAGGATATTTAAGGTGTGTTTAACTTATGGTTATGTTCCGGAATGTTCGTTACAGTTCAAATTGACATACTTTCGCAGTTTGTCATATTTAGTCCCTGTAAGCGAATTAACTTATTTTTGCCATACCAAAGCCTTCAAAACTTATTTCTAAGTTATGTACAGGTTATTTAAGGTATGTTGAGTATATGTTGCTGTTCCGGAGTATTTCTCGCATTAAACTGAGTACGTTTTCGCACTAGTTTGCGTATAACTCTCCAGAAAGCGATGTAGAGTTTGAAATTGGATAAAAGTCAAAACATGAAAAAATGTAAAACATAACAAAACAAACATTGGGATCAAATAACATTGTTTTATTGATAACAGAACTGTTCATAGTGATTACAAGCACAGTTGTTACAATAAATATTGACAATGATTTATTCAGAGGGTATTATGGAATCATCATTTTTGACGATTCATCAACCATGGTAAAATAAACCATATTGGTTAATTTGTTAGTTATATTTAATTAGTATTATAATTTATCCTAGTTATAAAACATTAAGGATATTTAAAGTGGCGCAAAAGGCCTAGTCGCAAGGACAGTTTTAAATTTATAAGCCATGATTTTAGAGAATCGAGGCATTAAGGTTTGAACATATTTCATTACCTTTTCTTGACAGAGAGTCAAAGACTTCAACTGTCTTTTGTCCCTTAGGACAATAAGTATGGCCCGTAGGCATTTCATCACTTATGGATGTTTATAATATGATCATCTTCATTTGATGATATTAGTCAAGATCGCATTGATCATACCAACTATTATACTTGGGCGTAGTCCAACATATTTAGACGGGGGTCAAAGACCACCACTGACGTTGTCTTATCGGACAACAAGTTTGGCCCGTAGGCACTTCACCACTAATGGATGTTTATAATATGATCATCTTCATTTGATGATATTAGTCAAGATCGCATTGATCATACCAACTATTATGCTTGGACGTAGTCCAACATCTTTAGACGGGGGTCAAAGACCACCACTGACGTTGTCTTATCGGACAACAAGTTTGGCCCGTAGGCACTTCATCACTAATGGATGTTTATAATATGATCATCTTCATTTGATGATTTAAGCCATGATTCTAAATCACTAGGCTAGATAAGGGTTGGAATTTCTCAATATAAAGATGACAAGTGTGATTTTATCGCATCACTGTTGTCAGGAGTGTTAACATGTTTTCGGATGTTAACAAGAATCTGAATCTCTTTTAAACAGGCTTTGTTAGTGCACACATCTGTCGTCTTCGTCTTATATCGAGTCTTGGACTTGTTGCGGTTATGTTCGTGCATAAAGTCAAATATGTAGGTTTCTCTTGAAAGTGGAACTTGGAGGTTTCTGTTGAAAGTGGAACTTGGAGGTTTCTATTGAAAGTGGAACTTGTAGGTTTCTATTGAAAGGTTTCTATTGAAGCTGACATGTGTGTTTTCAATAGAAACCAGGAACACTATAAATAGGCATGAGAGCTATTCATTTGTAAGAATTCCAAATTTGATACCGAAGTGCTGCCGGTATTCCTTGTGATTGTAATTGCTATTAAATCAATACACAAGACGTTTAAAGTAATATTCAAGCTGTTTTTACATCCGTTTCTTAGTTTCCGCCTCTTAAACGGACTAGAGCTCTTCCGAACGACTCATTCAGGTCGTAATTCGATCCTACAAGTGGTATCAGAGCTCAGGACGAGGAGTTCTTGCCATATTCAGCTTGAAAATCTGTTTTCTACACCTTCTTTCTTCAATCGAACAGGATTTCACGGTCCGAATTGGTTCAAATTCACACATATTATGCGTAATCATGCTTTAACGAATTCTGGAAAGTTTCATCATCAAAATCGATCTAAAACTTGATTTTTTCGGAGGTTTATATTGAAATTCGTTCGACATTTGCTGACATCATCCAGCTTTCTTTTGAAAAAGTCAGGTTTCTATTGAAACTGGTCTAGGTTTCGTTTGAAATCAGAGGTTTCTATTGAAACTGGTCTAGGTTTCGTTTGAAATTATCAGAGCTTTCTATTGAAGAGCTTTCTCTTGAACAGAGCTTTCTATTGAACAGAGCTTTCTATTGAACAGAGCTTTCTTTTGAACAGAGCTTTCCTTTGAACAAAGCTTTCTCTTGAACAGTACATATAATACTGCTTTCACTTGAAGTGTTATATTGGGAATTCGTTTGAAAGTTGTTAATAAGAATCTTTGAATTTGAAAAATGAGTGAAGATTTCTACAACGCGTTTGCAACACCGTCGAGTTCATCTTCCATTGCTCAGAACATGAATTTGGAAAACGAGACAGGAACCACCCAAAAGCCCCCGAAATTGATGAGTATCGAAGAATACTACGGGTGGAAAGATAGATTCGAAAACTGGGTTCAAGCTAACCATCTTAGGTCATGGGAATGTATTTTGAAGAAATTTGTTTTGCCACAGACTGATTTGAAAGTTAATAAAAAAATACATGAATTTAGTAATGAAGAACGTGATATGTATAGATCTGAAAAGATGATGATTAGTCTACTTCAGCAAGCTATCAAAGAAGACATTTTCATACTGCTTCAGCATGACAAAACTTCAAAGTCAATATGGGATGCACTTAAAGTCAAATTTGAGGGTAGCGAAAAAATGATTAAAAGCAAGAAGGCACTGTTAAAGAAAGAGTTTGATCTGTTCAGCAGTCTACCAGGTGAAGACACAAAGAAGCTGATTGAAAGATACTGTCACCTTGTGCGATCTATGTCAATGCTTAGTATAGAAAAAGAGTCTGAAGAGTGGGTAGACAAATTAGCTGATGCGTTACCTCAAAAAGAGTGGGGAACTTATTTGATGATCCTGAAAAACACAGGGGTTTATGATGGGTTATCAATTAGTGAGTTTATTGAAAAGATTGAGGGTCAAGATTTGGAACAGCAGAAGATCGCAAGGATGAACAGTCCAAGTGGTCAACAGGATGTAAAGATGTACTACAAAGGTAGTGTTCTGGTTTCAGAAGCTGAGAGAAGTCCAAAAATCCAGACTGCGTATAGTGCTGGGGATTCTATAGAAAAGATTGATCAAAGTTCAAACAAAAGCAGCAGTAGTTTCTCATTATATCCAAGTGTCAATCCAAAGAGTTCATCAGAAAGCTTTCAGTCCCAAAGCACAAAAATAGGAAATGGTTATGTGATTCAGTGCAACATCGCTCTAAATCTTCCAGAAGGTCAAAGTTTTTCAGAAGACACTGCTAAAGACCACATGGCTCTACTTGGTTCTGTGTTGTTATCGTATGAAGGTCTAGTTGCAGGTCGGATCGGAAATCCTATGCTCACCAAAGAGGATTACGATCAGATAGACGCCGAAGAGATGGAACTGATGGACATCAAATGGTGTCTTGCTAGTGTTCTTAGACGTGCTGAAAAATTCAAAACGATTACCGGGAGAAATGACTTTCTTGATGCTCATGTATCTACTTTAGGTTTTGATAAATCTAAAGTTACTTGTTTTCGATGCAGGGAGAAAGGTCATTTCAAGCGGGAGTGCAAGAACAGAGAAGCTAGTGGAGCTCAGAATCCGTTCGGAAAAGACAATTACTACCGGAAAGCCATTTATCAGCAAGTTGGTCAGTCACAAGACTCACAAACGGCTCATGGTAGAAAGATTGAGGATTCAAAGAGAGGATGTTTGGTAGATTTCAACTGGAGCAACTATATATCTTCTGATAGCAAAGCTTGCATAGTCGATCAAGATGATGAGAGGCTACCTGAAGGTTTCAGTTGGGATATGTTTGTTGATGAAAAGGGTAATTTCAAAGCTTTCATTGCAAAGATTGTTAGAGAACCAGACATGTTCGCCACATGGATGGAATCTATTGGTGAGACAGTGAAAAGTGTGAAGGAACAGTCAGTTACATCTGAAGAAAGCTCAGAAAGTGTTGATGAAGATTCACTAAGTGCAGATGAGAGTGTGCAAAATGATGTTACTTCAGAAAAAGAAGTTGTATTTGATCAAACACCGTCTGAGTCTGGTGTATCAGATGCTGATTCTGAAAAATCTGTACAGTTTGATCAGTCACCAGTTGATAGTAGCAGTGATGATGAGGAAGAGAAACATATAAATGTTGCAAAATCTCATCTTTCTCCTGAAATTTTTCATTTCTATTTTGCAGATCGCTTGGAGAAGCTGAAAGAGAAACGAGCTGCAAAAGAACATAAGGATTTGAAGACTGAAAGAGATGCTGAAAAGAATGAAATTGTTCAAACTGAAGAAGTTAAAGTTGTTGCTGGAGAAAAGGTGACTGAAGCTGAGAAGGTGACTGAAGAAGAAAAAGTGGTTGAAGTGGTGAAAACAATAGAAGTTGAAAAGATTGTTGAAGTTGTAAAACCTTGCATGAAGTGTTTGGAAGCTTGCAAGGAATGTGCTGCAAAAGACGACATCATTGCTGAATATGAGAAGAAGAAAGAGCAGTTTTTGTTCAACCTCAACTATGTGAAAGAATCTTATGATGTCTTGAACAAAACAGTAACTGGTCTCCAAAAGACAAATTCAGAAAGAGAACAAGCACTAACGATGATGAATGCTGTGATGATGACAAAGCAGAAAGCCATCAATTTTTATATAGAAGAGAGTGCTAAATGGAAGCAAGAGTTGGAGACAGAAAAGATCGAGAATGAGAGAATTAGACGTTTATTACAAAGTTATTCTAGTTCTGATTATCTCATTGATCGTATTTACCCAACTGTTGCAGGTATGGAAGCTTTTCAAGATGAGAAGCCGAAGAAAAAGAAAGATTGTGGTAAGAAACCGACTGTTAGCTATAACAAGTGTCCGCCTCCAATTTGGGAAGGGTATTCTCCTAGAAAACCAAACGAGGAGCAACTTGAAAAAGCAGTCAATATAAAGCTAAAAACCGACACAACTGACGTTTTACCAGATAACATTGATGTCATGTTTACCTCGTCCGATACTGATCATGAGTCTGAGTTAATAAAAAAGGTGGTCGATCAGGTGTTGGATAATGAGGAGGAATCCGAGTCAAAGTCTGAGTCTGGAGGGTCAAATTCGTCAGTCAACAGTCCAAAGGCGTCTGTCAAACGGTCTTATAGTAAAGAATTTTTGTTATCAAAAGCAAATTTGGATGATGAAGCATTTGAAGTTGCATACACTTTAAATGATTCGGACAAATTATACTCTGACAAAGAGTTTCCAATAAGAAGTGTTCGTTTTGACATGATCAAAAAGGTTTTCAAAATGATAGAAATTAATATTTCTGAAATAAAAGATTTAAATCTTACTGAAAAACCTAAAAAGTACACTTCAAGAGTTCAACAACGGTTAAACAAGAAAAAGGGTTACAATTCTGGTTCTGGTTTTCAAAAGAAACAAAACCAAAATCGTAGCTACAAAAAGAGAGGTCTTGGATTTATTCCACCAGAAAATCATAAAAATTTGAAAAATTCTAAAACAAAAACAGAATTTGTGTCAGGTGGAAGTGCAGAAGAGGAACAGAAGAAACCATTCTGGAGACAGTCAAATCAAGAGTTTCTTACTGAAAAGAAGAAGAATGGAACTGAAGTGGTTTATCAAAGAGAGACTCGAACCTGTTACAAGTGCAATGAAGTTGGTCACATTGCATGGAATTGTCAGAAAAATGCCAAAACAAAACAGGGAGTTTCTCAGAAATTGAAAGAAAAGGTTGTTGATGTTGAACCACCAACCGACAGACTTAAA
Source organism: Helianthus tuberosus (assembly GCA_030545235.1). NCBI lineage: Eukaryota > Viridiplantae > Streptophyta > Magnoliopsida > Asterales > Asteraceae > Helianthus > Helianthus tuberosus. The sequence continues at coordinate 85,357,725 of CM060367.1, forward strand.
ATTTTTGAAAATTCAACTTATGAAGTTGGTGAGTGTTCTAAAAAGAATTTTTATAAAAAGAAAGAGAATGACAACCAAGTGTGGGTTGTTAAGAAAGTTGATGTGAATGTCGACGATGAATCTGGTTCCACAAAGCCAGAAGAGCCACAGGTTGAGATGAAAATTTCAGTGAATGATGATGAGTTTCCATCACTGAAATTTGAAGAAGTTAAACAGAAAGTTGGTAAGATTGATATCTCAAATCAGTTTTACAATGAGAATACAAAGTTTGATGTCGAGAAAACATTCAATGGAAGTGTTAAGAAAATTTTTGGGAAGATGTTAAATGGGAAAGTTAAGGGGGTTAAAGATTTTTATGCAACTAAAAAGGCAACTTACAACCCTACTGCGCAAGAACTGAAAGCCATCAAGTCTGAGAAGACTTGGATGGAAGTTTGTTTCCCTTGAAGTCTTAGGACTTTGCCGGAGATCTCAAGTTTGTAATCGTGGATCAGGAATCGGCATCTTTCTTGATAATTGAGTTTGTGAATGAATTTTATAATTGATAAATTTTGGCAATTCATACTGCAGGATGTGCTGGAGCTTTCAGGTTGGTAAGTGCGAAGCAGGAATCGGCATCTTGATTGGTAAAATGGTTTGTGTAGAGGTTTATTTCTACATAGGCTTATATGTTGTGAATATTTTTTGCAAAAGGTACAGAGGTTGCATACATGCAAGTGGTAAATCAGGGACATTAAGTTGTACTTGATCTGCTACAAGTGGTTAAAAGTAGACAATGTGATGAACCACACCCCGAACCTACAAGTGGTTAAATCAACAAAACTTATTTTCCGGAAAAATCATTTTGATTAAAACAAACTTAAGTGTTTTGAAATCATAATGAGAAAATAGTTTTGTGAGAGGGGGAGTTCTGATTGTTTAAGCCAAATGGATGGAGAATTGAGGCAATTCGATATCAGTTGTCAAGTTCTTGTATAGTTTGTTTTCAAATTTCCTAAAATGTGTTTGCATTTTAGGGGGAGTAAGAATTTTTAGAAAATCCAAAAACATTTAAAAATTTGAAAAGGCCAAAAACATGATAAAATGAAAAATGAGTTTTTGTTGCATAAAAGAGGAAATGATAGTACATCAGTGGACGATCACAGCATGCTAAAGAATTGGAAAGTAAAAATGTGATAAACGGTCTCACTGATGATGTGCCAGTAGGTTTTTGCACATTTAGTAGATTGTGACGAGATATAAACTTAAATTTCAAACTTGCTTATATCGTGGGGAAACATCTCTCGGATATATGGGTAACCCCCGAAATCTCATTTGAAAGGTCTCATAATCTGATATACTAGGTTTTTATACTCAATGATGTCTGGGGTATTATTCCGGGACTTCTGCTGAACGATGGTTCTGACCTAGTCCTCGAATAATACTTTCCGCAAATGCTTGAAACATAGCATTAACCCTCAGCATGCTGATGAAACAATAAAATTGATAGTCGTTGCTGTTGTAGCTAAAAGATCCTCTAAAGGGGACATACCGAAAAGTCGAAGCTGATATCTCTCTGCGTATACGGAAGTATCGACCTGAGATCCCTCGGCCCTCGCATTACCTAATTTATATACAGATATCATTGGTGTCATAATTACCTGTAAGACTGATTATTGGGATCTGGATACGGGAGTATATTCTGAGGTGGGACACGTGATTGAGTTTAAGTGCTTAAGACGTTAATCTCGTATCTCGAAGCAGTTGAAGTTTGTGTGAAAATTTAAGTGGACAAACATACTGACAATCTAAGTGAATCGTTTAAAACTTAAAATGAAATGAAGCTTAACGGTGTTAGTGATTTGTCTCATAAACTGATATGATCCTCTTGCACAAACTCACAAAAATATATTGTCTGTAAATATTTCTTTATTGCATTTCTTTACATTCAAAAATACAAAAAGATTTTCGTTGTGTTTTAGCATAAATTTTTAAAAAAAATCAAAAAGATTTTCGACAACTGATGTTGGAGAGCTGATTGTCAAAATTCCAAGTGCTAGACATGATGAACAAATGGTTTGGGAAAATGTGTTTTTGAAAAGAAAAATGATCAAATTTTAAAATGATTCATCATGTTTATTGAGTTATTTTTTAGAGAGAGTCAGTATTAGTGCATACGTTGAATTGTTAAATGTGTGAAATTTACTTTTAGGTAGAGTGAATTTGTGCAGGTTTAAGTATGAGCTGGATTGATGATCCTGAGCTGGATGAGAGCCAGGTTACGATCTTGGAACAACCTCAGAAAGAACTAGCCAGATTACGATCCTGAAGCAGATGATGCTGAAGAACTAACGGAATGCCAGCACATTGCAAGGGGGAGTCTGTTAATTTTGAGAAAAAGAATGAAGCTCAAAGACTGATCAAGACTGAAGATGCAAAGACTCGACACTTAAGACTCGTCAACATCTGAGGGGGAGTCTGTTAGTGCACACATCTGTCGTCTTCGTCTTATATCGAGTCTTGGACTTGTTGCGGTTATGTTCGTGCATAAAGTCAAATATGTAGGTTTCTCTTGAAAGTGGAACTTGGAGGTTTCTATTGAAAGTGGAACTTGGAGGTTTCTATTGAAAGTGGAACTTGTAGGTTTCTATTGAAGCTGACATGTGTGTTTTCAATAGAAACCAGGAACACTATAAATAGGCATGAGAGCTATTCATTTGTAAAAATTCCAAATTTGATACCGAAGTGCTGCCGGTATTCCTTGTGATTGTAATTGCTATTAAATCAATACACAAGACGTTTAAAGTAATATTCAAGCTGTTTTTACATCCGTTTCTTAGTTTCCGCCTCTGAAACGGACTAGAGCTCTTCCGAACGACTCATTCAGGTCGTAATTCGATCCTACAGGTTTTACCATCATAGCTAGGTCTTTAATGACATTCAAGCTAGGTTTTACCCTTTAAGATTCTTTCAATATATATACTGGTAGATCAATTATGAAAAGGAATAATAATTTGATTTATTTCATATATTATATTCATAAAAATGACAAAAATGGAATTTAGATAAAATATTCAAATGATTTTAAAAGGAGTATATAATTGCCCTAAACGGGACTTGAAAGGAATGACGTTGTCCATGAAGGGACTAAAAGATAAGTATGCCCTTATAAGGACTTATCGAGGAAACGAACTTCAGCAAAAAGGAGTTTTCTTCTTCGCTTTATTTCTGAATGCTTTCTCCTTGGTTGCACATTGCACCTTAGCCGCGGTACGAAGCTCGGCAATTCAAGGCTCCGGATGTGGAGAAATTCCATAACGGCTTCTTTGATTGGAGACATATTCAAAATATATAGATTCGGAAGCAATAGTTTTCAGATTAGGGTTGAGAGTATTCCTATGTTAAGTCTAGACTCAGAAGGTCAAGGAATGTGCTACTGTGTCATTGAGATTAAACACAAAAGGCTAGTGTTTAATTCACTCAATGTTGGCTCTGATACCAACATGTCACACCCCGATATTTCCACGTATTACCGGTGGGCCCGGTGGGGAGTATCGTGACGTACTTGAGATCGTCATAGTCAAACAACACAATATATAAATGCACAGCGGAAGCAAAAGATAAATATATTACAATCTGAGTACAAAGTAATATTAAAGTATTACAACGGAAAGTAAAGGATCCACAGGCGGATCAAATAAAAGGAAAAACTGTTCAACAGACTTTGGACGCCTAGAACTTGCAAGATTCCTTATTAACGCCCTGAGCTTCCAGCCAATTACGTTCAGTACCTGTCACTTAACCATTTTGGAAAATACGTTAGTTTACACTGGTAAATACAATTAACCGACTCATTTGAAAACATTTATAAAATTTGATTTGAATGCACAAGGCACAACATATCTTTTATAACTTGGGACAATTATATAAATAATCTTGTATACAGATTTACATGTTCGTTATACGTTCAGGGCCCGATGTAGAAACCGAGTCAAGATTAACAGACACGCCACAAGTATAGGCCCACCTGAGAGTGGGATACCGTTTCCCTTATGCAAACTGTCAGGTGTATACCAACACCCCGTGCTTAAGACGTGACCATTTTATAATATAATGATGTCAAGGATATCCCGGACATGTTCATTAACCCCTAAAGGCTTTTATTTCAAACAATACAGATTAAAGCGGGTTACCTCAATAATTTAATCACAATACGACTAAACATTTAATACCCGACCAAGCGGTATTATTATAATACCGTATCCCAAGCCGCCCGTATAGGGAAAATAAGTTAAGAGTATTTACCTGAGCTAGCAATGCAATTTATACTCAGCCGTATATTCTAATCAGCAAGCACAAGTACTTCTACCGGGGCTCTTAATCTGGAATGAAGGTTTTATTAACCTATTAGATTCCTAACGGGTCTTATTTAAGTCGTAACTTAGACCGATTAGTATTTAGGAAAGGTTCACGGTTCAAAACACATGATTAAGCGAAGACCGGAAATAGAATGTGATTTAGACCCGACAAGTTTGAAGACTTGTATAATATGGGTAATCTAAACACATTCTGGATTTTGAGATAAAAACGATAAGGTTTGACCCGTTTCGGCTAATTTATGCAAACTAGTTACATAACCCGAACCGAACGCGCAAGAAGCATAACGGGTAACCATGAGAGTCATTTACAGGTTTCCTAAGTTAATATGCCTTAAATGGGTTGTGATATCAGTAGGATACCTTCCATTATGCCCAAAACGAGTTTAACCTTAAATTAAGCCCCGTATGGGTATTTTGGTCATTTTAAAGATTATAAAAGAGATTAAATGAAATTCTGAGATTCGGGTCTGAATAAATCAGTAAAACAACTTAACTTAATAGGTCATATTAGTTGGTGATAAGTTTTATATACCAAAATGGTTTTAAACCCATATTAGGGGTTTAATACGCGTAAAAAGCCATTTTAAGCGATTTCCGGGTTATACAGGAAATCTGAGTTTTCTGATCAGGTTATAAAGTTCAAAATACTTCATTTATTATATAAAATCAGTATCAATTGGATTGGTGTCAAAATACTATGTAGAACTCATTTTAAAAAACAAAAAGGGTAAAATTGGTATTTACCGAATCAACGCCATAACCGTAGGTTATGAGCAGGTTAAAAATAATTAAAAATCTTTAAAAATACCAAAATATTATATTACATCGGTGGGCAAAAGGTTTGGTGTCGAAAATTGGTTTTAGATAGGCTTTATGCTAATTGCGCCGTTTAATTAACAAAAAGCTTTTTAAGTGCGCTATTGAGCATAACTCCTAATCTAGACCTCTAACTGATATGAAATTTTATAGACATGTTTATAATTCAGCAACAAAGATTATTGTCCTCTCACATATCCAAAATTCTCGTTTTATGGTCAAAAGGGCATTATGGTCAACATTAGGCAATTAACGGAGACATGTAAACGAATCGGTCAAACAACGAACCATCCACAGAGGGTTATACTATCATGTAACCTGGTCCTAAGGAAGCTCTAAGGAATTTCCAAATCATACTAAATCGGGTCAGAACTGAAGTCAAAGCAAAAGTCAAAGTTTTGCGACTTTCGGTTCCGAACCGGGTCTAAACAGAAAATTGTCGGATCAAACAAGCTTAGACCAGTTCTTATACTTATTACCAAGTTATATTAGGGATAAAATAGGTTACACGTCTTCTATATTGCTAATTACGTGTTAATTTGCAAATTAAGTTTCTGTTGACTTTTTAATACAAACTTTGACCCGACAAATGATCTAGTTAGAGCGGGAATCAGAGGGTGCCCTTTTAAGGGTTTAAAGCTCACATAATTACCAACTTATAACTACCTTTAATTTGACAAATCACTGGACCATTAGTGATTAATCGATAAGTCAAACCTTAATTACGACGGTTTAACTTTAAGCTAATTAACTAAGTAAAACACGATTAAGGAAGGTTAAGGATACTTACCAAGGTCCTATGCACGACTGGTAATGCTTAGAGGAAGCTCTTGAGCTCCATAAATGTTCAGAAGATGAGTTGTGAGTGAATGATCAAAGTTGCAACAAAGTGGGGCTTTATATAGTGCTTTTGGTTGCTCAAGATCATGACAAACAATGCTACAACTGATCATGGATCATTAACAAGTGTCCCTAAGGTCTAAAACAAGCTTAGGTAGCCCTTGGTGTTGAGAAAAGGCATTATAAGTCGGTTACAATGGACATAGCAGACACCAGCCACATTTTTCAGCATCAGAAGGCCCCTTGCGTCACGCGTAGGTCCCCTAGGGTCCTTCGCGTCGCGCGACGCCCCCTCTGATTCAAATCCATTTTCAGATTTTGCTGTTTTGGTCCCTGGTCCATATAAAAGTTGTTTCAACATTTCTTTTTGCACTAAGAGCCCACTAAATTGATTTCCAAGGACCCCAAGACATAACCAATCCTTGTGAAGCCCTTTTTTAACTTTGTTATCTCCCGAAAAGTCATAAACTTCATCGTTGACGCTTTTAACCCCTCGTATACGAATTTCATCATAAGTTTCTCATACAATAACGAAACTCGGTGAAATTTTTATCATGTATTCTAGTGAGTATAATTAATCGTTACAAAGCTTCGGGTTTGCTAAAAGGTCACTCAGAGGTACACTTTAAACATGTTGACACATTTAACCCGTGTAGTTTGTAATCTCTCACTTTCTTTCACAATGAGCTTCGTATGATCCACGATTCATTGGTTTAAGGGTATAAACATCATGTAGGGTTATTGTAAAGTATATTTATCCTTTTTTGACATTTTGAACCCTTATATTCACATACTTTCCTTGTTTGTCAACTTTAGTCCTTCTAAGGAAATCCTTTACACGTTTTAAGCCCGTGACACGTGTCGGTATAATATTGGACATGAAATTTCGAGGTGTCACAGTTACCGATCAGTCCGTTGATGGAAACCTTAGCGATCGCAGAGATCTTCGTCTTGGTTATTTATCGATTCCAAATAACTAGCAGAAGAACCCGACATAAACAAGTTCTCCACAGTTTGTTATTCAGATCTCTATTCGGTCATCTTTCCAAACTACAACACACGATAACTTTAAACTTTATATTGTGTGATTTGACCAAGAAATGATTAGAGGTGATTGCTACTTTTAATAAGCTGTCATAGTTGTCAAATTCGATTTCAACAAATCTTTTCATTTTCCTTCAATTTCTAGAACATTCTCCGTAACATGAGGACATGTCGGGTTCTTCTACTAGTGGTATTTTAATGAAGTATTGAAGATTGAATGTGCAAACCGCGTTTTTTTACTACGGAAAAGGTGGCTATGCGAAATACAAACCGCAACCATTTTTTACTACGGAAACGGTGGCTATGCGAAATACAAACAGCAATGTTTTGTGACTATGGGAAACACAAGTTTTCTTTTTGAGCTTGATGGATGTCCGTTATCTCAGTTGAGGCGTGCATTGTTTAAATCTGAATATAACTAGATGTTACGTGTAACTTCATTAAACCAAGAACAAAGCCTATTTCGAAACACATGTGTTCGTATCAGCGTTGTTTATCACCCTGTGTGAGCATTAGAAACCCGACAAACAGTCTTGACAACTGTGACAGCTTATCTATCTGTGTGTGTCACATCCATCCTGTTATAGAAATCGAGCTGGGAAGATTAAAATTGTTTTGAGTTTTGTCAGATAATACTTCATTTGTCAAGAAACCATACTATCAAGGAACTAACACTTTTTGGACCTTATGAATCAAAGAACATTTGGAATAAATTACCCAAATTTGTTTTCGCATTGCATCACTTAACGGACCTCTGTCTTTCTACTTTTCATATTGACCTTCCATCAATATTTAATGGCTTTAGTTGCCTTTGGAAGCTTATGCTTGATTTATGTAAAGGTCTCTACACAAACTCTTCTACATCTTTTAACCAATTGTCCATCACTTAAGACCTTGAAAGATTTGTTTAAATCGAAGAAAAGAGTAACTAGCAAAAGACGCGTCGGGTTCTTCTGCTAGTTATTCAGAATGTTTCGAATCATCACAGAAGATGTGTCGGGTTTGTATTTCCCATAGCCACTGTTTCCGTATACAAGAATACAACGTTCATGTATCACAAGGGTTTATTCTGTCAAATCACACACTATAAAGTGTAAACTTATCGTGTGTTGTAATTTTAATGAAGCAATGAAGATTGAATATTCCAAATGTCCGTTAAGTGATGAATGGTCTTAAAAGATTTGTTGAAATCGAAGACAGAATACAACTGAGATAAACCCTTGTTTCCATATACAAAACGGATGTGGTTTGCATATTCAATCTTCATTGCTTCATTAAAATTACAACACACGATAAGTTTACACTTTATAGTGTGTGATTTGACTGGTTGTCAAATTCGTTGCGTGCATTCATATTTTTGGATTTCTTGTTCCAAATGCAGCAGTAGGATCCGTACTTAAAGGTCTCTCTAAAATGCTTGAAAATTGCATCAACTCTCCTATGAATGACAACTTGAGGGGTCTAGTTAACTTTTAGTTGATTCTCTTGTTAAGTGAGACAACAAGTTCAGCAGAATGAAATTTTATTGATCGTTCTAAGAGATTAAAGAGAATAAACCACTAACAGACATGTCGTGCATTGTTTAAATCAGAATCAGGTTCTCAAAACAAGGATAGTTCTAATAGATTAAAGAGAATAAACCCTCGTTTCTTCATCTTCATCTTCAAGAACAATGATGAACAACGATAAGTTTACACTTTATAGTGTGTGATTTGACCGGTTGTCAAATTTGTTAAGACCCAACAGTGAAATTAGGGAATCTGGAAGTGATAATCATAACGTTAATAGATTAAAGAGAATAAACCATTTTTTTACCATTTGTTACCCATAGTATATGAGCCGTATAATATTATACGGCCCGTATACAAGCATCGTATACATTGTATACGATCTGGTAAATTTTTTTCACTTTATGTATACGGGTCGTATACTTGTATACTGCCCGTATTCATACGGTAAAAAATGGTTTATTCTCTTTAATCTATTAGAACGATCCAAAAAATGAAAGGGATTTCGAACAGTTGGTATTAAACCAATTATTTTTTGATGTATATAACAGAGTAACCCTCACTCTCAGTCATATCTATAGAGAGAGTTATTCGGAATATGTATTTTCAGTTATTTCTGTTGATCCACAAATTCAAACAAATTGTGTCTAATGCAAGGATCTTCGAATGTGGTGTGTACATTAAATACCGTTGTGTATCTAAATCAGGTTCTCAAACAAACACTACTAAAGATGAGTTGGTATTGAACCAACATTCCTTCAAACATTCTAAACCCTACCTGGAAACCGATGTATGTGCTTGTGTTGTAGTTAAACAGACTCTTTCACTCAAAGTTAAAATTCACTGTGGTAGACGATTTAAGTGTCGATTCACTTCGACAGGGACACAAAAGCACTCTAAGTGGCCGCACCCGCATCCGTAACAAATCTGACTCGGAACCTGCTGGATTTGACACGTAACTTGACCAAAAGAATGCATACACAAATAGTTCTAGTGGACGAAGCAAAGAGACCGTTGTGTATCTGAATCAGGTTATTCGAATGTAAGTGGATCGAGTGATACGCTTATCTATTCTGGTCAATGTGGGCATGGTTTGTTCGGGAGTAAATCACCACCCAAAGATCAACAACTTGTGAGTGGTAATATGGCTATGAAGAATAGTATGGATAAGAAATCACCGGTTCGGGTGATAAGGAAAGTTGCCTCATTCTAATAGATTAAAAGAAGGATCCTTCTAATAGATTAAAAGAAGGGGTTTACGATGCATGATAGAAGATACATATCGTCCGTTCAAGTTGAGCTTCCTGATACATATCGTCCGTTCAAGTTGAGCTTCCTGATACATATCGTCCGTTCAAGTTGAGCTTCCTGATACATATCGTCCGTTCAACTTGAGTATTTTTCTAACTTTATGCTTGCATCCACTGGTCAAATCACACACTATAAAGTGTAGACTTATCGTGTGTTGTAGTTTGGAAAGATGACCGAATAGAGATCTGAATCAGGCGTTGTTCTTGTTGTTGCATCGGGAACGAAGGAGGAGACTCAACTGTCGCTGCACTGTTCTCGTTGTATTCGACGTATACCAATGGTTCTGCGGAAAAAAAAACATCATCTGTTCATCATTGTTCTTGAAGATGAAGATGAAGAAACGAGGGTTTATTCTCTTTAATCTATTAGAGCGATCCTTGTTTTAAGAAGCTGATTCTGATTTAAACAATGCACGACATGTCTGTTAGTGGTTTCTGTAACCAATTGGGAACCACATATTTGCTTCAATATTTACGTCTGATGTCCAAGTTTGATCACATTTGACTTTGTTCTTCGTTTTTTGGATCGTTCTAATAGATTAAAGAGAAAAAACCATTTTTTACCCTAAGAATATGGGCCGTATACACCATGTGAAAAAAAAATTACCAGATCATTTTTTACCATGTTAATACGGGCCGTATACTATTATACGGCCGTATACAACAAGTGAAAAATTTAACCGATCGTATACATTGTATACAATGATTGTATACGGGCCGTATACAATCTATGCGGCCCGTATACTATGGTTAAAATTGGTAAAAAAAAATGGTTTATTCTCTTTAATCTCGATATGGTTGGTGTAAAAGCTCACATTTTACTACGTTGACCATGTTTTTTGACAAATCATCTGCTTCCTGAATCTGAATCTGAAAGTTAACTAGACCCCTCAAGTTGTCATTCATAACAACTAAGCGTCTGGAGAAGAGTATGTTGATATACGTATCAGGAAGCTCAAGTTGAACGGACGATATGTATCCATATGGAACCACATATAATGAACGGATTATTGGCCATTATTCGACCGAGTAATCAGTTGTATTTTTTTTAGTTGCTTTTCTTGTTAAGTTTCTAAACCAACCGAAATCCACAAATTCCAACATGAACGAATGATATGTATCTTCTATCATGCGACGGACCCAATTCCATCCATATATCTTGCAAGTTAAATCCACAATCAACGTATACAGGTGCAAGAGAATGGCGAGTTATTTCTGTTATTTCTGTTGATCCACAAATTCCATCAAATTGTGTTAGATAGAGAAAATGAGGGGGAGATAGTCTCATATAATCATTTTTTACCCATAGGATACGATCCGTATAAGTGTATGGACCAGACACATGTCACATAGTTTGTCAGTGAACAAAAGATATAGATGTAGGAATATAACTAGATGTTACGTGTAGCTTCATTAAACCAAGAACAAAACCTATTTCAAACCAAGATATAGATCTCTGCCTTAGATCGGTCATTCCTTGTGATACATGAACGTTGTATTCTTGTCTTTCAGAAGAGTTAGTATTGAACCAAGAATACTTCAAACATTCTAAACCCTACCTGGAAACAAACCAACAAAATCCTAATAGTGAAAACATCAGCAACAATTTTTTTCTTTTCCTTCAATTTCGAGAACATTCTCCCTGTGTATGTGCTTGTGCTGTAGAAACCGGTGGTGAATTTGCGTACACAACTGAAGGTTCAGTGCATGAAAAGTTTCTTACGAAATGTACGTGACAAAACGAGTATGTTGGGAATTAACCGCATGTACTTGACAAAACAAGGATCGTTCTAATAGATTAAAGAGAATAAACCGAGTACTAATCATCTGCTTTCTGAATCTGAATCTGAATGTTAACTTTGACTCGTAAACCCTTGAATCCCAACGCTTCTCTAAAAAAAATTGTTTCTTTCCTTTTCATGAGGTAAAATCGGTTTCAACATCAAGGGTTGTTTTTCACCCTGTGTGAGCATTGGAAGACTGGCAAACAGTCTTGCAATTACATCTTCAATGTAGACCGCATTGTTAATTTTAATGATGATTCGAAACATTCCGAATAACTAGCAGAAGAACCCGACATGTCTTCTATGATGATTCGAAACATTCACGAACCACAATGGACTCAGGCTCATACCACTCACCCTCCCCTGAGGAAAAGTTTTCCCGACGACTCAAGATAAAGTAGTTGGTTTGTGTTCATATCAGCGTTGTTTATCACCCTGTGTGAGCATTGGAAGCCCGACCACTAGCAGAAGATCCCGACACGTCTTCTATGATGATTCGAAACATTCACGAACGACAATGGACTCAGACTCATTGTTGCGAATTTGGTTTCTTCGGTACAGGCTGATGAAACCGAAGCTTTTATTTCGGTTGTTCAGTACTTTCGAGACGATTCAACGCTTCTCCTCACAACTCTCATCAAATGTCTCACCCTTCCTTTTATTCTGTAAATATTAAATAAAGAATAACACCATGCCCGTAATCCCGCGTTGATAGCTTCCGTTTTATTACAGTCATACAACACGTTTTTTTGTTCTTCAATCTTTGTTACTTGTTAATGTTCTATTTTTTTCTACTTTTAGAAAGGTTTGAGCACCTCACGACTGTAAAATGTCTCGTGTGATTGACACCTTAAATCCCTTAAATACTTTGAGAAAAATCTAATTTTCGAAGAATACGGGCCGTATAACAATATACGCCCCGTATACACGTTCGTATACATTGTATACGACCAGGCAAATTATTTACACATAGTGTATACGGGCCGTATAATGCCGTATAACATTATACGGCCCATATACACCATGTGTAAATAAGTTTTTACCATGTGTTAATATTACGACCCTTCTTTAAAACTTCTTATTATTGATGTGACGACAATACATCAACATATTCATGTCATGTTAGTATGTCATCTATTCAAATTATTTTTAATTTATTATTATTTTTTATGTTTCTAGTAAGTTATATCTTAGTTTGATATTTTTTATTTTTGTTTATTGTTATTATTATATATATGATAGCGAAATTGATATGGAACTAGCGGCTAACACCCACGCTTCGCGGTGAGGTGACCCAATTTTTAATAAATTTTGTAGGCAGGGTACGTGTACTTATGTGTATATCTCCAAGTCTCGTGTCTTATCACCTAATTGTGTATACGTCTAAAGTGCCGTGTGTCATGGCTAGTTGTCCAAGCCAATCAACTCATGTGTGTAAATATATTTATATGTATCCCATGTCACCTATGTCGCGTTTAGACATACATTCAATAATAATCATATCAGGTTTATGCATACCTTGAGTCCAAAGTAATATATTCAATTTTATGTGTTCGTATAAATATATCTAGTCCATTGGTTTTTGCTCCTTATGTCTCACACATGTATACGTCTAAAGTGCTGGAGAGACGACTTTTTGTGATTTTTTTTTCATGTATTGCTTCTAATTACTACTTATTCAAAATTATCAAAAATAATAATTTCTACAAAGATCTTAAATTGCCACAAAAGCAAAGGACATAATGCAAATCTTCCATCGAAAACAATCCAACAAACAAAATCTCACACTTCAGACTTGTATGTTTATAAAATCAACTCCACTATTGGCAATAATAATAGAACCTATAAACGCTTTAGTTCCTATTGTCAAAAGCAAGACAACCATCAAACTAACAGCATTGGTGTCTCCTTAATTTACACTAACTTAAGCGCCTAATTCTCACAAACTTTGATTAGTAAAACTTAAGCACCTCTCAGACCTCTGACTGCCACCTCCATTGCCATTGTCCAACATCAACCTCCACCATCCCTACACTAACATGTGTTACCAAACACTATCAACCATCTATCAACCATCACTGTTCACCGCTGGCCGGACTTCCCCAATAGTTAACTTTCCAAGCTTTTATTCCCAACTCCGATACTCTACCGCTAACAACAAACAATATCCAGCGACGTCCTTGCCGCTGGCGGTCATTACCGTCGTTGGAACCACACCACAACCCTTAACAAATAACAACTTAACGTCACTGACGGTCTCTCTTGCGTTTCTCTCTTTCTTGTGTGTCTCTTTCACTTTCTACTTTCTATCCTATACTATCTCTTGACACATAAACGCTAACAATCAGATTGGGGACTCATGAGTCTACTAACAGTGACTGATCATACGCAATCAGTAAAAGGCAATATCACAAAACTTTCTGCAATTCTTGATCAAATATAACCACAAAGATCATACACCCACTAAAATTGATCACAAGAACATAACAATTGCTAAAAAAAAAAATTAGGCTCATGAGTCAATTAACAGTAACTGATCATATGCAGTCAGTAAAAGCAATATCACAAAACTTCAGCAATTCTGATCAAATATAACCACAAAGATCATAAAAAATGAACAAATTAAATCCAAGATTTAAAGCATTTAAATACCCATTAAACTAATATCAAGAACATAACAATTCCTACAAAAAAGAATAATAAAAATCATACCTTTATGTTGTAAAGACAAAGGGAAATCAACCCAAAACTGAGGGCGAACAGAAACCTCTCGAACAAAATCAACAACATCATCAGTAACCCCCACAGCATCAACCGGATCAAGATCACCTTTTTTTATCAAACTGAAACAAATTGGAAGCCAATTTAGAAATCCCAGTGACAGCTTTCTTGGGCGATAACAGAGTCTTTAAACTATCCCCAATTTCAGCAAGATCGTTCTTAAACCCTTCGTACGATGACGGCGACACATCGGAGCGCAGTGGCAGCGGCGGCGTAGGGGAAGAGTAAGGTTGTTGTGGGGGTGGAGCAAGAAAGGAGGCGACGTTGTGGAGTTGACGGCCGATGGTTTGTGTGATGACGGAGGAGATGTCTTCATCGCAAAACCATCGCCGCGGCCGATAAACATCACCTTCACCATCATCATTATCGGACCACCGGTCACCTCATCATCGAAACCCACCTCTGTTTCCCCTTCCTCGAACAAAATCGATCATCGCAACTCTAACGCCGGCCTCCGTTGCTGTCGCATAAAGACATATCACCGTCTCGCAGGAATCCTTACCATCGTCTCCACAGAACAGAACGGCCGGCCGGAGAGCATGGCCGACCTTTCATCTCCGCCGATCTACTCTCTCTCTCTCTCTCTCTCTATCAGTTATCTATCTCACTCACTCTCTCTGTCTCTGCTGCTTCTAAAGCCAGAAAGTGAAGAAGTAAAGCATGTGACGCCGTTAATAATCAGCCGTTAATAATCAACTGTTCATCGGTTATGTTGTAAATTAATACATATATATGAATTTGAGGGTGTGCGAAATTCAACCATGAAGGCGTTCACATAGATAATGACGGTTATTTTAGACCATAAAAAATGGTGATCTAGTATTGCCTTACTTACTCTCTCTTCTACCCCAGTCACATATAAGGCTTATGACCATTAAGTCATGAGTTTGATTCAGATAAGGGGGTTTTCCCAGATTTATTGGGTTTCTTCCTGAATTTGTGTATAGGCATTATTGCCTAGTGGAGATGGATATGATTGAGTGGTTCCGCTAGTGGCACAATGATACTTTAGTGGTCCGTCAGTGATCCAAATTTGCCGTTAAAAAAATGAATTGTATACATGTATGGTGAATATAGTTGAAAAAGAGGTTATGTTTGTATATAACATGTAAAAAATGAGTTTTGCGTATGGATATAACATGTAAGAAATGAGCTTTACACAAAATGCACATGTTCACCTCAATGTGTTTTTTTATTAAATTGTTAATATTTTATATATAACAGTTTCATATTCACGTGCAAGAAAAAAAATGTTATGATAGAAAAAAATATTTGTTTACTTTTTATGTTAGCGTGATCTTAAATGTGAATTTGTTAGTTCTCGGAAAAAATTAGGTTATAACAAAACTTAGTTGAGATTTTTACCATAGAGAAATTGAACTTTTTTTGTTTATTTTCATTCCTTTTTTTGTTTATTTTCATTCCTTTTTTAATATGTCTATTAAAGTACTAATAATTAAATCCATTTCATAACATAAAAAAACTTCTTAAACCCACACAATTGTTTTATAATTTTTTAACTTTTTTTTTGTTAACTTGATAAAAACTTCTTAAAAATTAAATAAAATTAAAACATAAAACAACATAATTAAATCCATTTCATAACATAAAAAATTACATTTCCTAAAAATTAAAATTACTAATCCTAGAAACGGAAAACATAAAAGCGAAAAAAATAAATAAATAACGATACGACTAAAAAAATACGAAACAACCTACGACGTCCATTTTTTCTTAACTTCCTCTTTCATCCTCCGGAACCGGGTCGAGATCCAACCTCATAATCCTAAATTCCTCCGCTCGAGCATAGTCGGCCGACAAGTTTTTCTTATAACTATATTCGGGGACGACTTCTTCATCATCGTCAAGTGGAACCGGGGGGGATGTTGGCGGTTGCGATTGGAATTGCGCTTGAGATTCAAACGAGTTGCGTAGCATCATTTGTTGGAGTGTTTGGTAATGTTGCATTTGTTGAACTTGAGACATTTGTTTGAACGCGTTGGGTGATTGTTGGAAACCCGAAAACGTAAATTGCGGAGACACCCATGAAGGATCGATAGTCGGAGTGTAAGTGGGAGTCGAAAAAAAGTTAGCGCGGAGACACCCATGAAGGATCGATAGTCGGAGTGTAAGCGGAAGTCGAAAAAAAAGTTAGCTTGATTCAAGTTCGGGTTGGGATTGTTCGGGTTGGGATTGTTTGGGTTGAACGGATTCATAATTTTATAAAAAAGATGGAGTTTTTTTATAAAAAAAGGATGAGAGAAGGGAGAAGTTGGAGATTTTGGATATAAAAAATGGATTGAGGTGGGGTATTTATTTAAAGTGAAAAAACCTTTTTTTTTTTTTTTCACACAAGCACCTGCAAATCCACACTCCGCCATGAGGCGGCGGCCTAAATTCCCAATACAAATCTGATGGATCCTAACTTCCGAATCCTTTCAATTTTAACATGAATAGTTACTGCTAAACACAATTGTCTTGAGGCTAATGGTTGGTAGTGTGTCTCCATCTCTGATTACTTGATTTGTAGATACAGTGTCTAGTGTTGCACAAGATGACAGAAGCAAGAATAAGACGCATGAGAATAGTGGTATCATGGAACCAATCTCCATTAAGGTGGGTGTGAGATGTGGATGGTGGTGGCGATATATACAAAATTTGACTCATCTTTTGGTCAACACGTTTGAAAAATGCCCTCAGTTATGATGATAGAAAAGTCCTTGTTCACTTTGAAACAATATGTTTGACTTTGCTTTGATTAAATTTTCTCGAATCATAATGACACATTAGAGCATATCTTGATAAAAAAAAAATTACTGATTTATAACAAACAATGTACTCTTATTACAGCTTGACGAAAACCACCTCATGGCGGAGTGTGGATTTGCAGGTGCTTGTGTGGAAGGCGGAGACGATGGCTAGAGGCGGTGGCCGGAGAATTGTCGGAATTCACCGGAGATGGTGGCCGTTTGGAAGGAGGAAGATGATAGGGTGGGGTGGTATGTTGCAGGTGGTGTGTTTTGTGGATCGAAGATGTGAGGTTGAGGATTGAAGAAGATGTGAGCCTGAGGTTGAGGATGGGGCCCACCCATCTATTTCCTTAATTAAGGGTATTTTGGTCATTTCACATCCATTTAACAATAATAACTAACTCTCATGCGCGTCAGGGACTATCCGGGAACGAAATTGCAAAAGTTTGGGACTATAGCTGTAATTTTAGAAAGTTAGGGACTATCAGGGCATTTTTCTCTTATTTTTGAGTAAGTTAGACTACTGATAAAAGCTATTAACGGTCATGGTCTATTAGAGATTTAAAAGCTATTAATGGTCAAAAGCTAAACACAAACTAATGTTAACCAACATTAAGTTGTTTACGGTTTTGTTAGTGGCATGTTGGGCTATCTAAAAAGCGCGGAATAATCTTATTTTCAATAACAAAAAGGCGATCATGTCTTGCATTATGCAGGAGATCAAGGCGTAGAGTTATCTATGGGTTAAAAGTCGTTCAAAGCGTATGTCCCTAGATAAAGAGTGCTGGAGTAAATTTGAGTTTGGTTGGATAGGGATGTTGGCCTTGTTTCGCCTTCTTTTCTTGTTTGTTTGTTGGTTGATCTCGCTTCTTGCTAGTTCGTTTCTTTTGTTAATAAAATGACGCCTTTCAAAAAAAAAGCTTACGGTTTCTTAAAAGTTTAAGAATAAATGCAACTTATATTCTCTCAAACCAAATTCATTTGCTACAATATATCAAAAACGATCATTTGATATCCATCTAGATGATACACATGGGCGGATCTATTTATAGGTATTGGTGTCATGTGCTAGTAGTAAAAAAAGTTTCATGTTTTTATTTAACACAATATATTTTCAGGCCCAAAAGAGAGAAAACGTGAAGTTTTATAAAGGCATGAGTTGAATCAAAATATTGTTTGTAATTATTATTGTATGCATTTCTTGATCCTAAAATGTACACTATTATTGGGTTTATTGTTAATTTCGGTGACCTAATAACATAGGTAAAAAAAATTCTAGATCCATCACCGAACTTTTTAATCAATAATGGCTTTTGTAGCCCCACAACATATTCCCATCATTCCAATATAAAGATCAGTGATTTGCAACCAAAAGTTAACCTACTAGAATCCAAACATGATAATCTACCCAAACATAATGATACATGAGCTTCATTTCATACCATCAATGAAAACCATTATTTCTTTGTATTTTTTTGTTTGGAACATAAGATTTATAATTGTGTAAATCGATTATAATTTTTTCTTTTTATATGATTAGACGACTGAGCCTATATTGATAACTATTTTAAAGCATGGACCGAGTCGGATTTTTTTTTTCTCTAACCTTCTTTAAGATTTCGTATCGTGTTTGGTTTGGTCTAGTTGAGTTTAGAAACTGAACACAATTGGTTACAAAAAGTTATGATTTTTTTTTTAATTTCTGGTTTAATATACTTTTGTCACACTTGGATATTAGAATGTGTCTATTGTTATTAATAATAATATAATGAATTTTAATAATACATGTGAAAAGAGATACAAACATTTTCAATTGGTGGAGCTTTAAATTGTGTGGACAAAATCACAAGTTCCCAACCACCAGAAAGAAAGCAACATCTACATAAAACATTGATGACATTATAATGTGTGCGTTGAGATATACACGCACATTTATATTTTAATTTTTTTTAACAGCCAACAGAATCAATTCCGAGCACTCTCGGGACACCCACTGTACAAACGTAGTACTCCAAGAGTAACCCGAGTCCACCACCAAATCCGGGGAAAACCCGGTAACCCATCCGCCCGTAGGCACAACAGTTAAATTACCGGTAAAACCTGTTTGGCTCAAGAATCCAACCCAGGTTTCCCTGGGTCTAAAACGATCTTTTTATTGATGGGTTTTAACCAGCATAACATGTAGCACTTGAGTAAAGGTGTAATAAACGTATATGGAATTTTCTCATAAGGTACCGTAGTCATCTTCTCAGTCTACTTTTTTGTTTGGATGGTTGAAAGTCCTATCGGTCTACTGTTTTGTTTGAATGGTTGGAAAACTAATTGGGGTCATAAATCATTATAAACCTTAAAAATATATATGATTGATATAGAACAAAATAGGGAGCTATTTTATTTTCAGGTTTGGGTTTGTAATGTTAATAAAATATTAAGCTTCGAATTATTAAAATTTGAAGCATGAAGTAGTAAATGATAAGATCTTAAAAGATTTCTTTTTTAAATTGTATCCTACTGCTGATCCGGATCACTGGTCCAACCAGTTGACGTCATAACTGGCAAGCCTAAAATATGTACGCCTTCCAACACTATATTATCCGACTTTTTGTGACAACAGACTTGGTTTATGAAACTCTTATATAGTTACAAGAACCATAGTCCTAGTGGTGAACCCCATTTTTTTAAGAGGTAATCGGAGAGCTTAACAATTACAAGAACCATAGTCCTAGTGGTGAACCCAGTTTTTTTTAAGAGGTAATCGGAGAGCTTAACAAAAATTTTATGATAGGTGATCAGGAGTTCAACATATATATAACATTAAATATATTTTCATGAAGGGTGGTTGACCACTTGACCCATAGTTATACCATGGGTCCGCCCCTACATAGTCCAACTCCATAGAATTGTATGAAAACGTCGGGGGTTGGACCAGGGTCTCGAACCCAATGATATGTTTTAGTGACTTTCAGTAAAAACCTAACCTACTAGAATCAAAACATAATGATACATGAGCTTCATAACATCAATGAAAACCCATTTTTTTAATTTCTTGCCAATTTATAAACGAGTAAATCTTGCCAATTTATGGTTAGCTCACTTATTCTACACGATAACTACTCTTAGGGCTGGGTTGAGTCAGAATTTATTAAACATTTTTCAAGAT
This sequence comes from Helianthus tuberosus, assembly GCA_030545235.1. NCBI lineage: Eukaryota > Viridiplantae > Streptophyta > Magnoliopsida > Asterales > Asteraceae > Helianthus > Helianthus tuberosus. Next base: position 85,378,076 of record CM060367.1, read on the forward strand.
TTCGTCTTTAGTTCGGTCTAGTTTAGTGTGGAAGCTCAACACATCTGATTAAAAACAGTTTGATATTTGATTTGTTAGTAACATATTTCTGCCACATTTAGAATGTGTATATAATTATGTTGTTAATAATATGGTAAACTTTCAATAATATACGAGCAAAACCTCCAAAACGGAAAAAAACCAAATGGTTTGAATATTGGTGGGGCCTTAAATTGTCCACAGCCCCCACTGGCCACTAGAAAGGAACACATGTACATAACATTGATTACATTATGACCAATGTATATGCACATTTTTTTGTGAACCATAGATTTTTCAGAATTTTGATTGATTGGGTTTTGTAATGTAGTCATCCTGCTTCCAATCAATATGGAATAGTTTTCCTCTAGAGGTCTCATAATTTAGTTTTGTTTATCTAGAAGGAGAGCTAGTGGGAGATCATCTATCATTGAAGGGGTATAGCCTCAAATGTTTCGTATGTGATGCGCACGTAGAACCATACCCACACTTCATTTTCAAAACACTCAGCTTGTCCCAAGGTTCCTGCACAGGATCTACTAGCATACGCGTATCCTTGACAACTCATGAAAGTACATCCAGTACAAGTGGCAGCAGCCTATAGCGAATCAGCATGCGCGAGGCTTTGCCCAGCCAATTCCCACGATGAATAATCATGTAGGAGACAAACAGTACAAATGGATAGTGACATATAGCCAATCAATGTGCGCCATTCACTGCTTCATGATATCCACTCACAGCTAATGACAAACTCGACAACAAGTACACTCGACAGGCGACATGTCACCAATCATGGTGCGCCAACGTTCCTCCACCTCTACAAACACTACATGTCATGTCAGAGGGGACAAAGAGGATATTTAAAAGTTGGCAACGTCTGGTCCACGACCCATCAGCCTATAACCTTCTCCAAACCCTTTGGCTATAAATACAAACCTTCAACCACAGGTTTAGGGATCAGATTACTCACTCTCTCACTCTTAACACACACCCTTTTTATTCCCTTTAAAACAATTACATATTCTCACGTCGGAGGATGATTACGAGAAGACCGCCCACCTCTCCTTCTCGTAACGAGCTTGCAGTGTTTAGTTTTGCAGATCACTACAAGCTTTGTCAATCAAAGAAGAGATTAAGAGGATAACCCCCTCTTGAGACTACCATTTTAGTTCTATCCCCCACGAATAATGGATTACTCACAAAGAAACATGTTTAACTGACATGTATAGCTTTTGTTTCATCTACAACCAACGCACCCAAAAGTTGATGGTGTTTAGGACCGGATATTTCTTATAAATCCAACGCTTCTTGCGTTCACAAATGATATGAGATGTGTCCATTTCGTTACATATTATAAGAAACATAACATGTAGCACTTCACCAAATGTGTAACACACATACAAGACTCAACTTAAAACATATAACTTCTTACTTGTTTATAGTTATGAGTCACATAAAACATGAAAAAAAAATTGTGTTGCTAGGCCGGAACCTCAAACCCAAGTGGCCAAGTTCCTATCATGAAACCTATATCCCAACTTCAATATTTTTACCTAATTTGTGTGCGTTTATATAATTCAGTTTTTGAATAAATTTATGAATCACTAATCACTCATTTCCGTAAGTGGTTGCTAGTCTAGGAGACTACATTAATACCCTGCTAGCTAACGGAATCTATATAAATCATAGCTTGTACTGAGCATGTGACTTTCAAGAAGTTATGTTAGGAAACCAGTGAAAGCAAGATTCAAACATGAGACCTTTACTTTAGAGAATCAGACGTTTATCACCACCCCTTAAAGGTTTAGATTTAAGAATTTACAAGTGTTTCGATGGATAGTTTGTGCTAGGCATGTGGCATTCAAGGAGTTATGATAGGCAACCGCTGAAAGCAAGATCCAAACATAAGAACTCCGTTGTACGAGACTCAAACGCGTACCACCACACCACCCCTTAAACGTAAAGATTACGGATCTTACAAGTGTACGAACGTGTAAAACCAGTAAACGACACCCTTATATTGACACCTTCTCATCAGTCCACATCTATACTATAATTCCACATAAACTAGTAAAGGTACAGAGATATTTCTAGTTCCGAATTAGCGGTGAACATTCACTTAACTTATATACACATACATGCACAACACAAATGCAGACATCATGCCTGCAAACCTTCACCAGCTTTCTCGTGACAGAGCTCACAGGCCAATAAATCTACACCCTTCACCATCTTTCACGCATTTCCCACAAAGCTTTTTCCAAACCCCTTCTGCATAATCACTAATCACCCAATTGGGTACTCTAAACTTCAATCTTTTTCCTCATTCCACATCAAAACTAATAATAACCTCATTGTTTCATACATCCCCTGTTCAAGATTCTTCCAAAAGCTTTCTTGGAAACTTCAATTTGACCCCATTTAGTACAACAATTCATATAAAAATCTCAAGAGGTACCTTCTATTATGAGTAACATTTAACAAGTTAACCTCTTTGTGTGATCTATACTTTACTTGGTTACTTAGATTGTTGATTATACCATTTTAATATTCATGGGTTTGTGTAATTAGGGCTTTTTTAACCTCAGATCATCATAATATTTTGTGGGGTTGGTGAAAGTTTGTGTCTTGAAGATGGATTACTGTTGTACAATGATAAATAAGGGTACCCTTTTGCCAAAAATGTGTGGGGGTGATGGGGGTTTAAGAAGTGGAGATGAAGGGTTTTGGGGGGAGAAGATTAGAGGGAGGTTAAACGGTGCCGTTTGGGTTAATCATGTGCAAAAAAGGTTGGGTTTTCAGAAGCAAATTAGGAAGGTTACAAAACCTGGGGTTGCTTTCTCTGTCATCACATCAGATAGTGGCAAAGAGACCTTAGTTGAGGTTAGATTTCATCTTTTTTTATTAATTTCTTAAATTTTATCTTTTTTATCATTTATGGTATTTATGCAATTCAAAAGGGGGTGGCGGCGCAGCTTGTTGCCCGTCTACCAACCCATGATTTGTAATTTGCTCTAACCTTCTAATATATAGCAACATCATAAGCCTAAAAAAAAAATTATATTCTGAAAAAATATTTTGAATTTATTGTGATGAATGGTAGATGTAATTGTGATCAATCATCAAGATTCTTTGCCCTTTTAATGATTTCATTTTTTTATGATCATGGGAAAATATGTGCAAGATTTGTTGATTTTTATTTTTATTTGATATTCGAGTTTGATTTATATGTGTGCTTTTCGATTTATAGACACTGACAGCACCAAAGTTTGAGAGAAGAAGAATTGATCCAAAAAATGTGGCGGCGATCATACTCGGTGGTGGTGCAGGAACTCAACTCTTCCCTCTTACGAGCAAAGCCGCTACTCCAGCTGTAAGTATATGTCATTTGCAATTCGTACGAGTATATATCAAAATTTCAAGATTCTTGCTATTGTATTCTTGATATAGATACTTGAAGAACTCCTGTTGTTTATATCGATGTCAATATTCTTGTTATTATTTTCTTGAATCAAATACTTGAAGAAATTCTAGTCTTTATATTGATTTCGATATTCTTGTTATTATTTTTTGGAAAAAATCTGGTTCTTTATATCTTTATCAAGAATCATGATATCAATTTCTTAGATTACGAACCATCCCATGTAGGTTTTTATGTTTTTTTTTTTCTTGTTTGTGATTTTAATGATCGGTGTTGTACAGGTACCTGTAGGAGGATGCTATAGACTTATAGACATCCCAATGAGCAATTGTATAAACAGCAGTATAAACAAAATCTTTGTTCTAACTCAGTTCAATTCCGCTTCACTTAATCGTCACATTTCCCGTACTTATTTTGGCAACGGTGTGAACTTCGGGGACGGTTTCGTGGAGGTATGTTCTGGATTTTATAAATATTAAGTACAAATTTACATAAATTATTGTACTTTTTAAGAGATTTTTAAAAAAAGATGTGATTTTTATAGGTGTTGGCTGCTACTCAAACATCTGGCGAAACGGGAATGAACTGGTTCCAAGGAACTGCAGATGCCGTGAGGCAGTTTACATGGGTTTTCGAGGTTCGTTTGTGCGTTTATTTCATTTTATAGATCGAGTACACCCTAAAAAAATTCATTTTTATGTATCTATTAGCGCGCTATTCAATGTTTCTTCATGTTGACTTTTTCGGTCATTGCAGGATGCCAAGAACAAGGATATTGAGGATATACTAATCTTGTCGGGTGATCATCTTTACCGTATGGACTATCTTAACCTTCTGCAGGTACGCATTTCTTCATTTTCAAGCATCATGAAGTGAAAAACATTACATTTTTAGCTTAATTTCACTATATTTTTTAAATGTACAAACAGAATCACATCGACAGAGACGCTGATATCACCCTTTCTTGTGTGCCAGTTGGTGAAAGGTCTATTAATCTAAAACTCTATATTCTTTTATCTTTTTTTATTTATTGAATCTGAAACGGGTTGTTGTTTTTTTCAGTCGGGCATCTGATTTCGGACTATTAAAGTTTGATAATAAGGGTAAAGTCGTCCACTTTGCTGAAAAACCGAAAGGCGAAGATTTGCATGCAATGGTGAGCATACATCATGTAAACAAAACAAGTAACACTTATTATTTTAAAGTCGTTTTCTTGACGTTTTGTTCTGTTTTTTTGCAGCGGGTTGATACGACTTTACTTGGCTTATCACAACAAGAGGCGGAAGAATCACCGTATATTGCATCAATGGGTATTTATGTGTTCAAAAAAGATGTTTTGTTTAAACTGCTAAGATGGAGATACCCGACATCTAATGACTTCGGATCCGAAATTCTTCCTGCTGCCGTGATGGAACATAATGTGCAAGTAGGAAGCATAATCGATAATCCATTTTTGGATTTTAGTTTTTTTTTGTGATTTTTTCTTATGTGAGTTTGATGATCGTGGCAGGCGTATTTGTTTAGAGATTATTGGGAGGATATTGGAACGATTAAGTCTTTTTATGATGCGAATTTGGCTCTTACAGATGAGGTGATTCACGTGTATAAATATGACGTTTTGATTGTCGTTTGATATCGTTTAATGTCACTTTAAAGGTACCGAAGTTTCAGTTTTATGACCCGAAGACTCCGTTTTTCACTTCTCCAAGGTTCTTGCCACCATCCAAGATTGAAAAATGCAAGGTAAAGTCAAACTTGAAAGTCAAACTTTCTAAACAGATTTGACTCTTTGATGTTTTGATCTAACGGGTCCATCTGTTCCATGTTGACCTGCTTGACCCTCTGGTTTATGGTCCACCGGATCCAATGGGCCGGTCCGGTTTTCAAAGCATAGCATAGCATTGACTTATCGAATCGTTGCACCGTTTTTGCAGTTAAAGAATGCAATTATTTCACACGGTTGTTTCTTGAGAGAATGCAGCATTGAGCACTCGATAGTGGGCGAACGCTCACGAATCGACTCAGGGGTCGAACTCAAGGTGATAATGGGCTTCTTTATATTTACATTAATATATAACTATTGATCGTGATCCGATCTCTGAACAGAATAAAACATGTTCTTGACTAAAACTCATGACAGGACACCCTAATGTTGGGGGCAGATTATTATCAGACAGAATCCGAGATTGCGTCTTTGCTGGCTAATGGAAAGGTGCCAATCGGGGTCGGAAGTAACACAAAAATCAGGTAAAAAGATGTCGAGTTGGATAGCATGAAGCACCTTAAACCGTTTGTGGTCTTTAATGTCGTCATTTTTTGTTGCAGAAACTGCATTATAGACAAGAATGCAAAGATAGGAAGTGATGTGGTGATCATGAATAAAGATGTAAGCCAAGTTTCATCTCTGATTTCCATCAAGCAATTAAAAGTAGGGGTGTTCATAAACCGTTTAAACCGACCGGACCTCTCAAACCGAAGTAAGTCAGCCGGTTTGAGAGTAATACGGTTCGGATCACGGTTTAGTTTTGGCGGTTTAACAGTCCAGCCGGCGGTTTTGAACTCCGAACTGACCATGTATAAACCAAACCAACCGTTTAACCTTTTTTTTCAATAAATGGAATATCCAGTTGAGTATATGTATTGTTTAGAGTAAAGTACATAATGGTCCCTCTGGTTTACCAAAATTTTGGATTTGGTCCGTAGCCAACAAATCTAAAGGTTTTAGCATGTCTAAGGGACTAAATGCGTACTTTTGGAAACCTAGGGACCAAATCCAAAATTTTAGAAAACAACAGGGGCCATCCGTGTACTTTAATCATTATTTTACAAACCATTTTATTGTTTTGAAAATTTGAATACCAACTAACAATTTTGAAAGAAAAAAAAATTACACTGCAAAAAACTAACAATTAAACTGTCGAACCGATAAAACCAGCCGTCCCACCCAATCTTGTCGGTTTTGGATTTTCGTTACTAAACGGAATAATTGTGGGTTGGAATTTCGACAGGGTGTTGAAGAAGGTGATAGAGCAGATGAAGGATTCTACATAAGATCTGGGATTACAATCATATTGGAGAAAGCTACAATCAAAGATGGTGTTGTTATATGAAACATGAAGCTCTTTCTTTCTTGCTTTTGTGGTGGATGGATGGTAAAGTACAAGTGATGATGCAGAGAGTACTACATGTTTATCCTCCAAGTGACCAAGGTCAAGTGGGGTGCCCATGGGTGATGTTGGTTGGACCTTATGGTCAATGGTTGTAACCATACATAGGGCCACAACACATCATCCCTTTTTCTTGTAATAAATTTTACTATGTATTATATTTGTGAAAACTTTTGAAGCCACTTATTAGATATGGGAATGTTTTTATTTAGAGTTAAATGTCATTTTAGTATACGTGGTTTGGGTCATTTTGTCAGTTTAGTCTAAATGTTTCATTTTTCGCTTGTGGGCTCAAAAAAGTTTCACCGTTGCCATTTTAGTCCACTAGGTTAACTTAATCTGTTTTTTCTGTTAACGAGAAGGGCAATTCGGTCATTTTATGTGTAATTATGTTAACTAGAAGGGCAATTCAGCCATATAAAATGACCGAATCGCCCTTCTCGTTAAGAGAAAAAATAGATTAAGTTAACCCAGTGGACTAAAATGGCAACTGTGAAACTTTTTTGGACCCACAGACGAAAAATGAATCCTTTGTACTAAACCGTCAAAATGACGCAAACCACAAGGACTAAAATGGCATTAACTCTTTTATTTAACTCGTATTGATACCCCACGTGACACATCAATACTCTGCCAAACAATAAGATCGGTTAACCATAGCTTGTGTTGGGAAGTGATCTCAAAAGGGTTAAAGGTAGAACACCAGTAAAAGCTTGATTCGAAACAAATGAAGGATATTAGAATGTTGATATATTTATATTTAAAAGAATTGATTTATTATATAAAATTATAAAATGTAGATATTTATATATTATTGGATCTTGAAGTTGTTGGATCCAATGGGGTATAGAAGAGTGTGTAGATGGGGTTAAATTCCTAAATTGGATGAATATGTTCCAATATATGTGGACATAGAGAAATTCCCAAGGTGCATGGTTTCCTAACCAATGAACTTGTCTTTTCTATCTTGGGGGTTTCCTCTTAAAAAATAATTTTTATAGTAAAGCAACTTTTTTACAACAATTCAATTTATAGATTTTCTAGAATAAATACATCGATAACCATTTACTCATAGACTATGTTACTTAACCATCAAAATGTCCTTCGGGTACATAAACGCACTACATCAAAGAAAACATTATATTGTGGTGGGAGGTGTGACAAAGATATAAAGTTTGTGGTTTTATTAATGTGATCAACACAACAATCTACAATGTTTGGGTTCGTGTTATTTATGGGGTCACTTTTCGAGTTTGTTTGATTATTAAAGTTGGAATTCTTTTATAAAGCTGACTTAACTTTAAACACTTAAAACACGTTTGAATTTCCAAATTTGGATTTGGTAAAAATGGGTTTCCATATATTTGGATGATTTACTCTAAAATTCAAACCATAACCTAGAGATCATACACCCAACTTCAATTTTTTTTTACAATATATAGGAACTTAATTTGGGTATCAAATCGATTTAAAAACCAAAAACATTATTCAAGTAGGTTTATTCGGTCTGAATTTGGCTTGAAAAACTAGTTTTTAAGTTAGTATTTAAGTACCGAACACTCTACATTTTTTTGGAACAATGGGTATATTATTAATCACCGACCAGCAGGACGCTATATGGGCAAAGCGGGATTTTGTAACAAAGCACCTAGTGACTTTTTAACTTGCGATTCCAATTCAAAAACCACAAAAAAGAGTAATCAACTCGAAGCACTCGAGTCAATCCAATTAATATTGACCAACAAATTTAATAATATCACCCTCCAAGCCAATATATTAACTTTTTTCGGTAAAAATGTGTTCCGTGTAGCATACCAATTACCCGTGTTAAAAATGGTTATCAATAACCTTCTGAGAATAAACAGAGAAGCCATCATTACCTAATTTCCACTTCCAACAATCAATCTTAGAATAAAACTAAACTTGTTCGAGCATGGCCACCATTCTTCTTGCTTCAAGTGCACCCCTTAAAGTTTGGTTAAACCACTCATTCGCACCCCAGATAGTAATTCTTGGGTCCGCCACTGGTCTATTGAGCCGCAACCCAAGCTAAGTTTTCAACCTCTTGAAACTCAACCCCCAATCTAAAAAGACTAGACTTAAATTGATCTTCAATTTCGGTGCCAAATAAAAACAATGTAAGGCTCTAACAATATTTTTAATATCGTTAGAGGACCACTCACCAATCATAATAATATAGTACATAAAAATAAATGAGACAATTTATTATTTTCAAAAGATCCTTAACAAATTTAACTTTCCAGACGGACTTCGATTAACTAAAACAGACGACGTAGCTAATTAAAGACTATTGTCTCTTGGGAAGAAGACTAGGGTTCAAATCATGGCATGTTAGTAGATTAGGATTAATTTGGTGTAATTTAGAAGTATGGCTATCGTTACATCCGTCGTTCAAAAACAAAACTGAAGAAACACTCGAATCCAACTAAGCCATTTATGGCCAAAACCCATAAATGACGTATTTTTTCCCATGTATTCCCAAGAAAGCTCATAGGTCTTTTTAGAATCTATCTTCAGAAATAACAACTTTTTTGTGTTACCTTTTGAACCAATCCACCATCTCATTCAAAATACGAGGGTCCTCCGAAATCTAATAACCCTCAATGAACACCGACTAGTGCTTACTTACAACCGAGTCCATCACTTTAACCAATTTGTTCATCGATAACCTAGCATTAATCTTGTATTTCAGATTAACCAAAGTAATAGTCTAATACAACTTACTCATAAAAGCATATAAAATTTTATACGCCATATCATCTGATTTAATCAACCATGTTTCACTATTATACTAAAAGCTTAAATACATCTAATCTAAACAAGTATTATATAAATCTGTAAAGTAACTTAAAATCTGATACCTTAAAGAACGAACTCATATGTCATCTGATTTTGTTGAACGAAACAATCAGCAATCCGTTGTAGTCTAGTTGGTTAGGATATTCGGCTCTCACCCGAAAGACCCGGGTTCAAGTCCCGGCAACGGAAATTTATTTTTGTCCGATAGTTCTGTTCACATTTATACAAAGTGTTACTTTTGGTCCTTAGAGTTTTCTTAATTCTTCTCAGCCCCTCACACTAGGAATTATGCTATTATTCACTTGACTCCTGATCATATTTGGTTTTCTTTTCTTCTTCCTTTTATAAACATATACAAATCTTTGACAAGTTTACAGATAAATATATAAAAATTTCTTAGTTGTATCAGAAAAGTTAAATATGAATGTAGTTTATTAAGAAAAGAAAGATGAAAATAAGGAATAAGAGCACACAGAGTGGGAGCTGGGGAAAGGTTTCCCCGAATCAAGAACACCGTCCCCAGTCCCGGGGAAGGAATTTCAACTCATCGATCGGTGAGCATTCACCGATATACACCGAATCTGGTACTTGATTAGTTTGACCGTTGAACTGCGATTACCTTGAATTGCGATTGAAGACCAAAAATAAGATGGGGGTGGCATTTTGCGTTTGCTGACCAGCGGTAAGAACAAACAGCGGCGACAGCAGGATGGTGGTCTGTGACACCGATGAGAACAGGAATGATAGCGGGGACTGTGGCTTCTACAGCTACGATCGGTTCGACAGAAGTTGTGGTTGTTGGTGTTAGATGTAATACAGCATAAAACAGGAATGAAAAGATTAAAAAAAAAAAAATCCAGTGAAAACAAGCAGCTTTATAACGAGAAAACATAACCGTTACTTGATAGAACACCCACACACTGATTAAAGCCAAATCAAGTTATCAAAACTAACTAATTCTTGATTTTCTGGCAAAATACACTCCTAGATATCAACTAATCGAAAGCCTTGGTATTCCAAACAACAAACGATTCCTTTTTCTGCAACTTAAACTGTCTAAATCCAGTCATGGCCTTACCCATTAGAGCCATTGCAGCTATACTCGGAAACTGTTTTTTCTCAAGTTCCTCCATTTCCGATTTCGAATTATCCATCTGGCAAGTTCCCGAACTCTCAGGATTCTTCTGGTTCTGTTTATGACTCCACCTTCGAATCCAAAAATGCGAAAGCGTTATCTCCTTACAATCGCGTTTTGTCTCTGCTGAAGACGATTCACCCATCTCAAATTCTGAAACTTTACGGCCCGTCAAAGATTCTAGCATTTTACCATCCAACACGGGTTCTGGTTTACCTTCCATGACTCGGACTGTGGTGAAGAATCTGCTAAGTCTTCCATGTGAAGGTGTTTCGGTTAATTTAAGGCGTTTGATCCATCTGCTTCCGGGATCTGAACCCAGGTTGCTATTTGAGCATTCGTTTGAGTTTGAGTTTGAGTTGGTTGTTTGGTCAAGGTTCAAGTGTAGCGCGTTCATGTCTAGACTTTGAGTTCTTGAAGTGCCCGGCTCGGCTTTCTCGGTTGAGCTTGATGCAGCTGGTTGAGCAGAAACCTCTAAGTTTATATCGGGTAGTTCTATCTTACGCTTTCCGTGTTTATGTTTCTCTGTATTTGATTCCACAGTAATGTCCTGAAAATTAAGCAAGAAGTAGGGTAATGACTACATGTGGCAATTTGGATCCACAATACTTATGAATGGTCTAATTTGGGTTGTTTTTAATCTTAAACGGGTCAAAAGTCAAAACAACAAATTTAGCTAGTATGGGAATGGGCTGAACAGGTTGGAAGTCGCCCAAAGTCTATTTTTAATTCATACAACCTCCTTGATTGTTTATATTCAAACGGGTAAAATGTCATTTTCGTTCCTGAGGTTTGGCCAGTTTTGCGACTTTCGTCTAAAGGTTTGTGTTTCCGCATCTGGATCCAAAAGGTTTGTAATCTTGCCATTTTCATCCGGCTCGTTAACTCCGTCCATTTTTCTCTGTTAAGTCAGGGGTATTTCCGTCTTTTTACCAACTTTCTTTTGTTTTGAATACTTGTACATTATGCTAAATGCTTGCACATAAAGTGAAAAAGACCAGATTGTCCTTTAAGTTAACAAAAAAGACGAAAATACCCCTGACTTAACGGAGAAAATTGATGGAGTTAACGAGCCGGATGAAAATGGCAAGATTTCAAACCTTTTGGATCCAGATGTGGAAAAACAAACCTATGGACGAAAGTCGAAAAAGTGGCCAAACCTCAGGAACGAAATGGCATTTTACTCTATTCAAATGTACAAATTATTATTTTAGTAACTTTTTTCAATCACAAGTAAGCACATTAATACAAACAAATAAGGGTAAAGAGGATTAAAGGCACAGTAAGGGTACCTTATTTGGCGTCGACGATTGTACACCTGTAACAAAAGATCACAAAATAAATGCACATTAATTACCACTGGAAACTGAATGATACAGCATTTGCAACTAGAAGAAATTGAAAAAAAAAATGCATTAATAGCAACAAGTATGAACAACAATGTGCATCAACAAAAAATATTACCAGAAAGATGATTCTCCTTATAAGATTCCATATCCATGGTGTCGGTATCAGCTGAAGACTCGTTTTTCTGAACATCTCCAGAAGCTTCAACGTTTTCATGTGATTCATGATCAGATGAATCCAAAAGTTGAAGCTTTACGCCTTGTTGACTTTGACCAAAATGCGGATGGCTGCTTAGCTCCTTGAAAACTTCTCCTTTCAGTTGAGTGGATGCTCGAGATTCTCTAAAAAACTGGCTTTCTTGATACACTTTAACGTCAGTCTGTTTTGTGATCAATAAACTGTGAGTTGTTCGAGAAAAACTGTGGAGGCCACCTGGCATCCTAGTCATCTCTACGTCATGAACAAAATGGGGCCCATTTTGAAGTGAATATTGTGAGTTGCTATGTAGTGGGGAACCGGTTTGACGTGGAAAGAATCCCATTCCGATATGTTTTTGCATTCGTTTGTATTGTTCTTCGATAAGTGCTTGTGAATGGTGGCTGCTTGTAGAAGGGTCAGTTTTCAAGGCTGCGTTCTTGTGTCCTGAAAACGAGGGCATTTCTGACTTTTCGGTTTTTGGTTTGGATGCAAAAGCAGCCGACATGTGGCGGAAGTTTTCGGGTTCGTGAGATGTATGGTTGTCGAGCTTGTAGCTGCTTTCACCGAAAAACATGTGGTATTTCACCTGCTCTGTTGGTTGAAGATGGCTTTCTCTTGATGAAGTTTCGAGATTAAAACCGTGGGTCAACTTTTCGTCCGGAACTTGCGGTCCTAACGCTGGCGTTCCTTCCTTTAACTTCCCGGTTTCCTGACCGCGTTTGAAAAACGGAAAGGATTGAGTAGTTGGCTTCACTAAACTCAAGGTCAAATCCGCATCCTTGGAAAATCCGAAATTATCAGATGCTATTTCGACACCACTCGGGTTGTTCTTGAAATCATGATCGTGTAAATCGTTTCCTTCGCTTGTACTATTCTGAGTTAAATGATCGTGCTTGCTCGTTTCGGGTCTTGCTCTTGTCCAATGTGTCAACCATGCTGATTGGACGTTTTTCCCGCTGTTAACGAGATGTGCTTTTGCTCCACTTTCAGGCATGACGATTGTAACTAACTGTTTGCTATCACTAAAGTCAACTTCGCAGCAATGTTACTCTCAAATGGCACAATTCAGACTGTATCTGCCCAACATAAAATCATTCAAAAGAAGCCAAAAAGTTAACATCAAGATCCTAAAACCATAAACTTAAAACTAGTAAACATACTACAAATCAGCTTCATTTTTTGCATTCAAAATGCTCTCTATAATCTATTACGTAACACCTTAGCCAAATCTCACATCGTTCTGTTCTGTCCACAAGAGAGATACCGGGCCATAAGAAATTCCGCACCTCAAATATCACCAATGCGTTTTGAGCTTAACAGTAGCGGATGCCAGCAAAACTCAGTTAAGTGTGCTCAGGTGCGAGTAGTACCGGTGTCACTCAAGGCCTGATGTTACATACTAGTTCTAAACTACTCAATTCATCAAATTCCTCTACATATTATGCAAAATTACGCTAAATCCACATCAATATTGATCCAATTTCAACTCCAAAACCCTAGCTCACAATTATCCAACAATTTCAACTTACACAATCCAAAACCTAACTATAAACTTATCCGATCTCTAACAATAAACGCACAAAACTATAATTAACAACACACAATCTCCAAACTCATACAATTACGGTTTTATGTTACGAGTAAGGGAACAAATTGAGGATCGGAAGAAAACGTACCTGTGAAAATGACGGTTGAGAAGATATATAGAGAGAATTGAGGAGGTAGAGATGAATATTGAGGTGATCTATAAAAAGGAATGAGAAAAATCAGAGCCACAAGAAATTATTCGTTACAGTGAGAAGTTGTACGAAGAAGATAGACATAAAGAGAGATGTGTGATGGCAATTGTGATGCATATACATGGATGTACATACATACATGTGGATGGATGTATGTATGTATATGTATATATGTGAGACATAAAGGGGGTTTTTCTCAGATTTATTGGGTTTCCTCCTGAATTGGTGTATAGGCATTATTGTCTAGTGGAGATGGATATGATCGGGTGGTTCTGCTGGTGGCACGATGATACTCCAGTGGTCCGTCAGTGATCCAAATTTGCCGTTCAAAAAAAAAAAAAAAAAAACTGTTAAGGACAAAGCCGAGCTGCTCCAATCGCAAGCCGGCTTGTACTCAGCTGCTAAGTCAACCTTTACCGATTGTTGGTAGATAGCAATTCCAATTTTTGATTTGTATCACATCACTCTCACCCTCAACTTTCAACTTATTGGTCGATAGCATTCCCACAATAACCCGGGTTGCTGACATCAGTTGTCACGTCACCAAACTAGTGCCACATCATCAAAGAAGCCAAGTCAGATGCCACGTCAACCGGCATGACATCAAAAAGCCAAGTCACATGTCACATCAAATGTCACGTTCGCTCCCCACGTCATCAAAAATTTCACATTTGATGTCACGTCAACACACAAGTGGCACATCAGCAAAAACCTAACTGGGTTTGGGCTCAGTTAGTTTGGGAGTGTTATCGGCTAATAAGTTGAAAGTTGGGAGCTGTGTTGTACAAATCGAAAGTTAGGAGTGCTATTAGCCAATTGATAAAAGTTATGATTATGTAAATTCAACATCCCTTTTCTTTTTGGGATAATAAGCAAATAAAGAAAAAAGGTGTGTAAAATATAAATGAATACACACATGATATACTAATCCACACCATACTCAAGAACTAACATGTATACTGTATAGGAACTAGTAAGTGATCCTATGCATTTCGGCGGAAATTCGGTCGATATTAGTTTGGTTAATATGGTACCGGTACTCGCTCTACTACCTGAAAGAGAAAACCTAAAAACTAAAGTCGTGATATGCCTAAAAAGATATTGAAACTTGTGTGATGGCAATTGTGAGCTAGGGAGCCAAAGGTGTCGAATGCGAAGGTGACAAATGCATGTTGGTTATCAGCACATGCTTTAGCGTGCTTATCCACCTTTTTTTATTCCGCTTTCCTTATAGCTTGTCATGCTACAAACTCGCTTTCCCTTAAACCAGCTAAGGGGGAGACTCCTGTGAGATCCACACAAGCATGTTTCCTTCCCGCCCAGCCAAAGACGAGCAGATCCGTTGGTCTCATTGTAGATCTCCCTTCCATGGGATCTGTGAGGAAATTCACAGGGGCCTCCTTCTTGGCAGAAATCTCCGCTCTCCTCAAGATGTCCCCCAAAACATCTCTCACCCAGTCATGCCGATATTTGAAACCAGGGAGCTCCTTACAATGAACAGCATGCTCCCCGTATTTATCCATGCAGGCATTACGGCAGATTGGGCAGGTTTCGTCTTCTGGATACATAGGGATCATCAGCCGGTATTTGAGGATAGCTCTATACTCAACAGCCGACATGCATTGCCTCAGCCCCTCAATCGGGATAACAGTCAAAAAGTCTTGCGCATGGGGGCCTTTCAAGCACTCAATCACCGCCTTCTGGCGAGGAGACAAATCAAATGCTTCTCCCAGACTCCGAGCGATTTTGTCAAATAGGGCATTCGCCAAAGTTTTTTGTGGCTTGGGGGGGTGTCCATATTAGAGAAACCGCCAATATCAAAGTATGGAAGAGAGACACTTAAGTACTCAAGGGCTTGTTGGTAGTCTACGTCAAGCTTAACAACCCCACTGTTCCGAAGGATATGGTCTTGCAATACACACGACTGAGCTCTAGACGCTACAAAAGCATAAACTCCAACATCCGAGCTGAGAGGAGGCCCAAACCACCCAGGCGCATCGGCAAAGATGCCAAACGCCATTGAAGGTCACCGAAGTAGGACCCCCCGCAAACAACAATGTCTTCAATAGCCTCTCGGAGACCATCGTCAAAATATGATACCGCATTTGCCATCAAGTGGGGTTGGCATTGTTGTAAATAAAAATAAATGAGCGGTTCTTCATATATTGTAGTTGTATGCTATTTTTCAATTATAAGGTCATGGGGTGTACTCTAACATCTAGAGTGTTAACAATGACATGGCATGTTAACTAACATTGCAAACCACTCCCTCCTTGTGTTAAAGTGCATTAAATGAGTTATGTGTTAACATGTTAACCCAATGTTAAGAGATTTAATTAATTATTATTTTCTTTTTTAGACAAAAACTCAATGTTAAAGTGCATTAAATGAGTTATGTTAACATGTTAAACCATTTCCTTAGAGTGAGACATAGTGAAATGAGGAAAAAAAGTTGATGTGTCACTTAGGTAGAGTTAAGTTAGGTTAAAGTATACCCAAAGGCCTAACTACGAAAAGAACAACTTTCGTAGGCAATGTAAAAAAAACTGAAATATCACTATTGTTAATGATGTTCTAAATTAATACTAGTAATAGTAACTACTAATATAGTAATGACTAGGTTTTTTAACGTCGCGCGTTGCAACGCAACGGGGCAAATAATAATGTAAAACAAACGTTATTTGGAAAACTAAGCATGTTGTTTAAAAAGTTAAACCATCATAATCGCGATTTAGTTTATCATCATACCGTTTTACGATACAAAATAAATACTCTATTTTGGATACAACTTCATTTTTAACAAAATTTATACCAGAATGTTGAGAGGAAAAAAATTAAACACAACTACATACTTAACTTTTTAGAAAAAAAGTTATTGAACCTAAGTTATTAGAGAAATTTAAAATTATGTGACAAAGGATATATATGATCTAAAAAAATAAAAAGGAATTATTAAAAACAAAATAAATGATAAAAGAAATACGGTTTTGAAAAAGTAAAATAACAATAAAAACATGTTAAAACTTAAAAGTAAGAGTAAATTACAAGTTTTGTCCTTTATGTTTACACCACTTTGCAGGCAGTGTCATTTAGCGTAAAAGTTTGCAAGTTTTGTGCTTTACGTTTTAACCTTTAAGCCAAACCCAGTTACATTTCGAAGTTAAATATGGTCCATATGCCTTGCACATGAGACAATTCTTGTCATTTTACCTCCCTAGAGACTATTGAGTATATAACTTGATATTCAAGGGACTAATTGTGTAAGAAATAAGAGTAAATTACGTTTTTGGCCCCTGTGGTTATATCACTTTTACTATATTAGCCCAAAATAAGAATTTTTAACATATATGCCCCCATGGTCTCTATAACTAACCATTTTGGCCCCCAAGGGGCTAAAATGGTTAGTTATAGAGACCATGGGGGCCAAAATGGTTAGACTTAGGGACCAAAATAGTTAGTTATAGAGACCATGAGGGCAGATATGTTAAAAATTCTTATGTTGGGCTAATATAGTAAAAGTGATATAACCACAGGGACCAAAAACGTAATTTACTCAATAACAAATAAAGTATAAACATTAAAAACCCTGAATTCTCTCTCTGACTCTCTCTCCTTCTCTTCTCTCTCTCTCTCTCTCTCTCTCTCTTCACCCACTGCCACCACTAGGGGTGTTCAAAACCGGATATCCGAACATTTCGGATAGTAGATTTCACTATCCAAATCCGTATCCGAAATTTCGGATATCCGGAATTCGGATATCCGAAACTTCGGATACGGATTCGGATAGTGAAACGGATATCCGAAATTCTAAAATAGAATAAATTTCAAAATTAAAGTTTGTCCTTTTCCAACTTAGCAACTGAAACATCTGATTATAAAAAAAGAAATGAACATAATCCATTGTTCTAAAATTGCACATAACATTGTCTCATAGATAAACATATGATCTTCTAAATCAATTCATCTGATTCAATCCATCCTTCCAACTTCCATTGAAAAATCTGTAACAATGTAAAAAAAAAAAAAAAAAACCATAAACAACAAACCATGTTCAACATTAGAAAGTCAAAATTTGTTCAATGTTCAAACCTAATCGATGAAACAAGAAAAAAAAAATAGAATGAATCTATGAAACATAACATAATTGAAACAAAGCCACAATGATTTACATAGAAAAACTTATCAATCATACACATCAGTTGAAACTAATCTAATCCAGATCTAAATAATAAACTAATAACAAATCAAAATCAATGAATCTATGAACAAATCAACACAAAGTCGTATATGACAAATCAAAGAAAAACTTGGATCTTCAAACAAATCGAACAGAAACTTGGATCTTCAACAAAATCGAACAGGAACTTGGGTCTTCAAACGAATCAGATTCGTATGAAACAGAAACTTGGAAGTGGAAACAAACCTCGGATCTTCGATTTTCAGATCTCGACATGTTGGTGTTTTGATTATTTGATTCTTCGATGCTCACAGCCTAATAGATCTGGATATTTTTGAGTTCGTGGGGTGAGTTTTTGAGTGAATGAGAGGTGAGAGCGGCTGTGAGAAAAAGATAGATTAGGGTTAGGTTTTCTATAGTGGTATTTATATACAGGTACATTTAAAAAAATCGGATATCGGAATTCCGAAATATCCGAAACTTTCTGAAATCACTATCCGAATCCGAAAATTCGGATTATCCGAATTTCGGATATCCGAAAATTCGGATATCCGAATTTTCGGATAATTCGGATTCGGATAATCGGATAAATCGGATTCGGATTCGGATTCGGATGATTTTGAACACCCCTAGCCACCACCAACACCCACCGAAGCAACATCCTACCACTACCCTTCAGCCACCGCCACAACCTCCCACTACCAACCTTCAGCCGCCACATCCCATCTCCCACCACTACCACCACCTAACCACCACCGTCTCCATTGCTCATATCCGAACCACCACCACCGCAGCCAAAATTTTACATGGTCAAACACCAATATTTATCATAAAAATTAAAAAGGACAAAAGGTTGAATTTTTCAATCTTTTCAACAGATTAGTGAAATTAACTTGTTCAAGATTTCTAGGTTTTATCAACCTCTCAATTCTAATAATAGTTAATCAACTGTAAAAAAACTGAAAATTGGAATTAGGGTATTGTGATAGAAAGTTGAAACCTTAACGGTGAATTTATAGAGTGTTTTCTTGGGTTGGACGGCCATGGATGATTGATAGTGTTGAGTGTTGAAATGGGAAACAAGCAGATCAGATGTATATTATTATCGAATTTATTTGGCATTGGTGGCTCCAATTCAAAACGTGACAACAAGTAGGGAATATATTCCAAAAGGGACGTCGTATTGGTAATGGAGGTGGTGGTGGTTGGGTGTTGGTGGTGGTAGATGGGAGATGGGATGTGGCGGCTGAAGGTTGGTGGTGGGAGGTTGTGGTGGCGGCTGAAGGGTAGTAGTGGGAGGTTGCGGTGGTGGGTGTTGGTGGTGGGAGGTGGAGGTGGAAGATGGTTATAACAACCCTCGAAATCACCCCTAAACGCTCTTAAATATACCCCGTATGCGATAATAGGACCCGAATAACATTTATATTAATGAAAAACAAATAAAAACAAATATTAGGGCCGCTCGCGGGCCGCGACCCAGTCAAGGGGTGGGTTCGCGGGGCGCGACCCCATGTTACTTGCCGGACACTCTGATCGCCACGTGTCGGACACGTGTCAAGACTACATGCGTGACTCACCAACCCTAAAACCAACCTAAGGTTCCTCGCGGGCCACGAAGGAAAGAGAGTAGGCTCTCGCGGGGCGCGAGCCGCCCCTGTTCCAGCTATAAAAGGGGCCGAGATCTGCATTTCCAAATTGTTCAAATCCCAATTTTCTCTCTCAAATTCTGTAGACTAAGCTTTAGCCAAATACCCCCTAATAGGCGAAGCTCTGCCTCGTTGTAAGTATTATAACCCTATTTGTTACCTACACGATTGATCTAGGGCTCCGTAACGCATGTTAAGGCTCTGCCTGACTCAGTCGTTGGAGTTCTGTCTCGTGTTACACCCGATTGATCTAGGACTCCGTAATGCATGTCAAGGCTCTGCCTGACTCAGTCATTGGAATTTTGTCTCGAGTTGTAAGTTTAATGTGATTTGGGTTATTTTACTAACACGTGTGTATTGTTTAATTTTAATAAATAATAAACAGGAGAAACAACAGGAAGCTATAATATTACCAGGAAGCCTGTAGAAATACCTAAGTCTATAAATGTGAGTACATTCTCTTTTTGCAACCTTTTTGTAATTATATTTTTGTGAGTCAAAATGTTTTACCAAAACCTCAAATGTTTTAAATAACACTTAACAGCAACTGAGTATTTGTAATTCTACAATTACTGCCGGTATGTTGGGGTTTTGTATACAAAATTGGAAAGACGTTACCATTGGACAATGAGATAGCCAATGAGTAATATGACCCACAAGTCAGGTGTTGACACTACTGAATGAGTAATTGAGTAGATATAAGCAAATGTAATTGCGGACGCCCTCAATATTGTAAAGTGATAAAACTGTTTTGATTAAACTGGGATGCACTCGACAGTATTTCTTGCTGATAAAATTCTTTTAAAACGCGTTTCAGGTAACTTAGTGTGAAGCCAATAGAAGCCCGCTGGAGAGCACTGAGTGCTTGGAAAAGTGGCTATAAAAGTTACCTAAATAAAAATGAGACTTGGTTTTCAATAAATAGGGTTTATCCCTATAAATGTGTCGCAAATGAAACTTGGGTTTTATCCCACTTGTTTATTATAAAATATGGTGTTTTAAACTCTGATAAATATTTCCTAACTACGGTCCCGATGAAAGTTTTCCGCTGCATAATTAATAAACGTCGATACCATCTGATCTGACTGGCTCATGGCTCCCGCTCCCAGGGTGGGGTCGGGGGCTGTGACAGAAGGTGGTATCAGAGCTATGCCACTGGTTTAAGCCCTTTAGGTGTTCTTCCAATACTTAAACATTTATGTTAGGAAATTAATATCTTATGTGTTATTCTGTGAAAATAAAATCATAATATAAATATTAAGATAGTACAATTCATGTACGATACCTGAATGATTTTATTGCCATCCTAACCAATTTTGAATTCCTAATATATGTGTAACCAATATCTGTATCTTACAGTTATGCTATGTTTAACATTATATATATATATATATATATAGGGCCAGGATCATTTCAGAACCATAAATATTTACAGAACTCGTAGAACTCCTAATAAACAATCTTTTTATTTATATATTTTTATGTTTACGATAATTTTATCATTTATTATGTTTATTTTTACGATTACATACATGTTAAGAGTAATTTTATCATTTTTTATATGTAATTTTATAATTAAACATATGTAAACTAGTTTTTTTTGCATATATGTAACTAGTTATGACATATATATATAATTTTGGCAATTAAACATATGTAAACTACTTTTAACATGTATGTAATCAAAGAAATACATATAATAGATGATAAAAAGATCCCAAATACAAAAACTTATATATAAAATGATTGTTTATTAGGAGTTCTGAAAGTTCCGTAATTATTTAGAGTTCTGAAATGAACTCAACCCTATATATATATATAGGTGATATATAAATAATGATATGTCTTATTAATTTTTGTGATATATTATAAATGTCATACCCATATAATTATATGAATATAAGTCAATAAAAATTTTATAATATTATAATAATATTATGATACTGACATTAATATCTTAATCAAGATGTTAATATAAGATAACACAATTTCGGTATGATGCCTCTGAAATATCATAATATAAAATATTATTCGATGTAAGTAATATGTTTTATGGTTAATAATATAACCTAAATTTTTACTCGACTTGAATATATATATATATATATATATATATATATATATATATATATTTGTCAAAGTTTTGACGAAACATATAATTATATTAATTTTGTTAAAATATAATATTTTAGCATACTTAAAACATGTTTATTGTTTAATACAACAGTAAAACATGATTTCCATAATAACACTATGAAAATATTATATCACATATGCTTTTGTTATATCCATATAAGCACATGTATAATTACATATACATGGAAAGTATGTACAAAATATATAAAGTATTTGATATTTTATAACTTGTACTAAGGAAACAAATGATATTTCATACATGAAAAATATACAAAAAAAAACATATGTTACTGTATAGCTAGATGATTTAAAATATATATATATATATATATATATATAACACATATACATCGACAGAAATAGCTTAAGAATTTTACCATTTAATAGTTCAATTCATCTCTTAAACAACATTTGAGTTGTGTGTATATATATATATATATATATATATATATGGAGCCGCTAAAATAAAAACCACTCCCAGTTGTAAGAACTGCGAGAACCACTCTCCACCAATCAGACTTTGCCACGTATACAATATTATTTTATAACCTAAAGGGTATTATGGTCATTTACTCCATATGCCAAATCTCTCTTTCTCTCTCTGTCAACATTTAATATCACCAGACTTTTCATCACATCTCTCTCTCTTAAATTTTAAATTACTCATCTCACATCTCTCTCTTAAAAATCCTTCTCCCCTGATCTCTCTCTCTCTAACTAAACCCACCGGCCGACTAGTAGATAACCAGAGCATCATCATCCCAACAAGTCAACAATGGCAGTAGAATTCCTGGAGACTCTAGAACAATCCATAACAGCATACACCGGACTCTCTCCCAACATCTTCTTCACCGTAATCGTCGCCGGTATCGCCGTCTACTACATCTTCTCTGTTCTATTCGGAGGATCCTCCGATCACCACCAACACCGGCCAAGATCTTTCAAAGAAGACGTGCAGCCTTTTCCGCCACCGGTCCAGCTTGGCGAGATCTCCGAAGAGTACCTGAAAGCCTACGACGACACCAATCCCCAAAAACCCCTTCTTATGGCCATCAAAAGCCAGATCTATGATGTCTCACAAAGCAGGTGTTGTTTTGTATTACTTTTAGCCTTTTTGCAAATAAAATAAAACTATTTGTGAGTTGTGTAACACCCGTTCTTATAAATCAGGGTTTAGTGTATTATTTACGAAAACAATCATGTAATTTAGATTACATATACATCGGAAAAACGGGTTTACTAAAACTTTTACAGTTTAAAAGTTTGACAACACATTGTATATGAATTCGTCGTTTAAAAGGTACAACGAAACGTCGCGCGAAAGCTTGTATTTTATCGTGTTCGGTTCCTCATCGAGCTTGATCTTCATCCGGGCACTCAAGGCAATCACCTATGATCAAAACCAACTTAAAAGTTAGTTTTGATAGTCAAATATGTAGTTCAAACAAGCACAGGGGTTAAATATGAAGTTCAAACAAGTATAGGGCTTAAATATGACAAAAATAATATTTTTTGAGTTTGGAGGCGTCGCGTGACGCTAGGCCCTCTTTTCAGCAGACTGTTGCTGCATATTCCCAGCACGATCTGATTTCACGGAAACGGCCATAACTTCTTCGTTATTGATCCGTTTTACCCGATTCTTTTTCCTACGCGTCCGTAATTTAATTATCCATCTAATGGAGTTAAAACCCAACAACCTTCATAATAAAATTTCAGACTTTTAAGTCTTCGGCTTATCGCCATTTTTCCAAATTTTGACCCGTTCATGTTTTTATCAAACAAAACATGTTTGTTTGATCCTTATTCTCACGATAATCATAATTTCAATAATTCCTATCATATTAGGTTCAAGTCACGGGTTTCTTACGTATCTTAAACCCGTCTACGCTCATATGCGTAATTTGACCCGTTAAGGGTATTTAGGCATATTTTGAGCATGAAACGCTTTCATTCGTTTCTAGCGTTATTATACCACATTACTTATTATGTGATCTTCCACCACAACTAAATTTGTGGTGAACTTAATGAGATGATCTATATAATCCGAGTTTTTCTCGTCGGATTGCTAATTTACGACAAAGACTCATATTGAGTCTTTTGACCCAAGATTTACCCTTTTCATTCTCTATACTTATTCAAAGTATTTGCTTGATCATATAACTTGTTTTAAACGACTCTTAAGGTTCATTTACTCGATTTTGCTTACGAGGGCGTTTTGGTCATCTTAAACCCTTTCTTTACAACAAAGGACTTTTCATGTCGTAATTGACCAAAATTCCACTGTTTAAACTAGGATCTTGTTTAAATAGCCATCATGTTTTTAAAACACAATGACAATCACTTAAATCATTCGGTTTACTTAAAAGATAACCCAATGTCCATTTTAACTTGTTTAGCCCTCATTGAACTTCAAGTTCTAATGATGATTTGACCAATTATACATACCTGGCTCGAATCAATATATTGATTCGTTTTGATACCTTGCCTTAGTAGCCGCTAAGCGATAGCGATGTACATATCCATCCGATATTTATTTCTATGATCACATAGCTCAACAAACTATTAGTCGATATTGTCAAAGGGTGATAATTTCACCTTTTGACCCGTTTGGTCTAAAGGACCATGAAACTCTATGAGGTGGTATTTATTACCATCTTATCTATATGACTAACTTCGGTTTACACCGTATAGTCGTTCTACTTGTAAATCATCTATTGATTTCTTTGACCCATTATAACCCAAGCTATAAGGTGTCTTTCCCCAATTTAACGGTTGTTGTCCACAAATGACCAAAGTACCATTTTACCCTTATTATTTGCAATGGTTTACCTTATAAGGTAACCATTTAAAAACTCATTATCTTTTAGTCATTTCATGACTAATTAACCGCATTAGCTCCTTTTTATCCATTAAACATGATTTATGACCATTGTCTTTTGTTCCGGACCGCACTTGCCATGTCGGAACATCATAATTTAAAACAAGACTTAC
Organism: Helianthus tuberosus; assembly: GCA_030545235.1. Taxonomy (NCBI): domain Eukaryota; kingdom Viridiplantae; phylum Streptophyta; class Magnoliopsida; order Asterales; family Asteraceae; genus Helianthus; species Helianthus tuberosus. Next base: position 85,402,871 of record CM060367.1, read on the forward strand.
TATTCACGACCTATCGAACCAATAGGTATCAAATAACTAGAGTGTAAGCTTTACTTACCTTGTATCCGGATTATGCTTTCCTTTTCATTCTTGATTCGTTCGACCCGCTTTCTCCTCAAGCTTCACTTAGCTTGTTAAGTGCCAACTATCATTCATTATTCACAAGGTTGTTAGATTAGTCATTCCAAATCATGACTTTCACACCTTATGATTCTTTGACTACTTTTCTTATTAAACTCAATCATAAATCATTGAGTTTAATTCTTGTATCAAGACTCACTTCTAAACAATTATGAACTCTTAACAAAATCCTTATTTTGTTCAAGTAGTTCATTCGTACGAGTTACTACGGTGTTTATAAACACCCATACAACATTAATTTCATCAAATCAACTAAACCCATTTCATGGCAATTATGATCATATACTCAAACTTACAATTTGTTCAAGTATTTTGCTTCTACTATCAACTATGATGATTTTAAACATGTGTATATCATCATCTTCACTATATAATAAAAACCCACTTGTCTAAAAGTGGTAAATCACCAAATTACTCAAATCCTAGCAATTTTACTTCAAATTTCTACTTAGGGTTTGTTCCTAAGCAATCATACTTCATTAATTTGGCCATAGCCTCTATGATTCTTGCATAAATCGCATCATGCAAATTTAACAAATTTTCACAACTTCATGAATGTTAGAAATTCGACATACCTTACGATCCCCACGACTAGGTGATCGTTTCTATGTATTAAATTCCGAATTTGGCCTTCATTTGATCTTCCAATTTGAAGATTTTGTTGAAGAACTAGGGTTTGCTCCATGGAGCTCCCTCCTGGCTTCTCACGCACGCACACACACATATGTGTGTGTGTTTGTTTTATTTTTAAGTTTATAAAACCATTTGTAAGTTACCCGGCTTTGGTCCCTCGTGTTTGGTTAGTTATTAATTAGGTCACAACCTAATTATTTTCAACAATACTCTCACTTATTAACTAGGTTTAATATTCCTAGTTAACTTAGCGGGTTCGGGAATATTTATGACTAAGTTTATTTTAGGCCCCGTTAACTCGGGCCTTTTGTCCATTTTATTTCTTTAAAGCTTTTATTCATTTTTATTTATTATTATGATTAATTATTTAAATCCTAATATTCCACCGGGTAAATTTTACCACTAACGGTACTTTACCCGTCTTTTAGTATTAACGGGGTTTAATTACCAAACCTGTTTTCGGGGTGTTACAGTTGCTTTTGTGGAAAAGGTGAGATTTAGTGGTTTAGTTATGTTGATGAGTTAAAATTAGGGTTTTTGACTTGATTTTGGGTGAGTTTTGGTGTCTTATATTGTTCTGATACACTGTGAATTCATATATGTTGACTTGCTAAAGTCAAAATATTAATATTAGGGTTTTTAATTTATCTTTTTTTTTGGTTTGTGAAATATGTTTTTGTAGTTCAGTATTGGTTTTTAGGTTCGACATCAATTTTAATGTTTTGTATTAATTAATATTTTATCGCAAAACCGAACTTTGAATAACTTGTATTTATAAACATACGTAGTAGAATCATATGATTATATTTGTTTCGTTTATTGTGTATTGAATTTTGAAAATTATAACGACAACTTGCATTGTCGGGATCGTCCAAAATTAGAGGAAACTCTTCCCGTTTTATGTAAAAATCCGTGAAACTTTTTAATGTAAAAACGTAAAGTTTTTAACGTAAAACGTAAAAAGTTTAACGTAAAAACGAAAAACGTAAACTTTTTAACGTAAAACGTAAAACGTAAATTTTTTAACGTAGAACGTAAACTTTTTAACGTAAAACGTAAACGTTTTAATGTAAAAACGTAAATTTTTTTAACGTAAAACGTAAATTTTTTAACGTAAAACGTAAAAAGTTTTGACGTAAAACGTAAACCGTAAACCGTAAAACGTAATAATTTTAACGTAAAACGTAAAAAGTTTTACGTAAAACGTAAAAAGTTTAAAAAGTTTTAACGTAAAACGTAAAAATTTTAAGGTAAAACGTAAAAAGTTTTACGAAAAACGAAAAAAGTTTAACGTAAAACGTAAACTTTTTTAACGTAAAACGTAAAACTTTTTCTACGTAAGTTGTAAAACGCAAAAAACCGTGTAATAAAACGGCGCCTAAAACAAGGGGCGTGAATGCGGCCCATAAAAACGCCGCGAAAAAAAACGGGACTTAAAAAACGCCGCGGTAAAACGGGACGTAAAAACGGCGCGTTAAAAAACCGACGCTTGAAAAAGCCGAGCGTAAAAAACGGCATGCAAAAACTACCCGTTAAAAAACGATGCGTGAAAAAGCCGGGCGTAAAAACGGCGTGCAAAAACCGGAGCGCAAAAAAATTGTCTTGTTAAAAAAATATGAATTTAAAAATGTTTTTAATAATTTTTTTTTTTTAAATAAAAAGTAATTTAATAAAACAAAAAAGTAATTAAAAAATAATAAATACAAAAAGACAAAATAGAGTAATTTACTAAACTACCATTTTAGATTAAAATATTAAAGACATAATAAGACAAAATATATTTAATATTAATTTTAGTTACTTTCAATCTCATCCATCCATCTTCTTGATCTAATGGCTAGAAAGTGGTTCTCTCGGTTCTTACAATTGGAGGTGGTTTTCATTTTAGCGGTCCCCTATATATATATATATATATATATATATATGGGAGAGTATCATGAGAAAACTAGATATAAATGAGAAAACCAAAAAACTAACAAAAAAAAACACTAAAAGGGAGGGGGGAGACTTTTAATGAAGGAGGGGGGCTTTTAATGAAGGAGGGGTAAAATTGGAAAAAAAAAATATGTAACTTTTCAAATATTTCCCATTTCTCCATACGTTATTATTTTAAAACAAAAATGGCACCATAAGATCACAAATTTTTGTATCTTTCATTCAAGTATATTCGAGCATATTTTTTATGACATAAAAAAAAGATTTATGGTGTCGTCTTGTTTTAAATACTATTATTATAGTAGTGCACATGTGCAATATGACATGTACTACAATTGCATTACATGCTTAAAATTCATTTTTTGAGTCTAGTTTAGCTTTTAGGGTTAGTTTTTTTAGAGGTTTAGGATTAGGATTAGGTTTTTGGGTGGGGAGGGGGGTTAGGTTTTTGGGGGGTGGTGGTGGGGGGGTTTAGGTTTTTTCGGGTTTATGTTTAGGGTTTAGTTTTAGGTTTTCGGGAGGGTGGGGGTGGGGGGGTTAGGCTTTTGGTGGGAGGGTGAATTTAGGTTTTTTTTTTTTGGGGGGGGGGGGGGGTGGGGGGTTTAGGTTTTTGGGGGGTGTCGGTGGGGGGTGGGTTAAGTGGTTTAAGCTTTATGTATTAGTGCACATGTGCAGTACAACAAAAAAAAATATTTAAAAAAAAAAAAATTCCATACATAAAAAGTAGCGATTTTTCTAAAAAAAATAAAAAAATTTGGTATGTTTTTAGGTTTTTTTTGTTAGTTTTTTGGTTTTCTCATTTAAACTAGTTTTCTCATGATCCATCTCCTATATGTATATATATATATATATAGGGTAGAGATCCTAAGAGAAGTCCACCCTATTTGAGAAACTTGAGAAGCAATCTGGACCACACATTTTCCATAAGCAAAAAATGCAAAAAAAGGTGAAAAAAATGCAATTTTTTTTTTTTTTTTTTTTTTTGGAAAATCGCAGCCTTTTCTTTAAGGATTAATTTTTTTTTTAATTTTTTTTTTTTTGGATTTATACACATGTGTATATTGTTAATCTTTTAACTATACATATATGTATACTGTCAATTATACATATATGTATATACATGTTTAAAATTGAAAAAATATGTGTTATAAATCCTAAACCTTATACCATAAACACTAAAGCTAAACCTTAATGCTAAACCCTAAACCCTAAAGCTAAACCCTAAAGCTAAACCCTAATGCTAAACCCTAAAGCTAAACCCTAATTCTAAACCCTAAAGCTAAACCCTAATGCTAAACCCTAAACCCTAAAGCTAAACCCTTAATGCTAAACCCTAATGCAAAACCTAAAGATAAAGCTAAACCCAAAAGTTAAAGCTAAACCCTAATGCTAAACCCAAAAGCTAAACCCTAATGCTAAACCCTAAATACTATTACTAAACGCTAATGCTAAACCCTAAAGCTAAACCATAAAGCTAAACCTAAACCATAAATCTAAACCCTAAACCCTAATGCTAAACCCTAAATACTAATGCTAAACCCTAAATAACACTTATTTTTCAACTTTAAACATATATATACATATATGTATAATTGACAATATACATATATGTATAGTTAGAAGATTAACAATATACACATATGTATAAATCCCAAAAAAAAAAATTAAAAAAAAAATTAAATTCTTAAAGAAAAAGCTGCGATTTTTCCAAAAAAAAAAAATATTTGCATTTTTTTACATTTTTTTGCTTAGAGAAAATGTGTGGTCCAGAATGCTTCTCAAGTTTCTCAAATAGCCTACTACTTCTCACATGATCCTTATCCTATATATATGTATATATATATATATATATATGTGTGTATGTATGTATTCTAATATAGGAATACTACTTCACTATTTAAAATATTGAGAGTCAAATTTAGAAATGCAAAACTTTGTATTATCTACAGTAATAAATACGATAAATTCATAATTTAGTCTTAATATTTTACAATTAATATGATGTAACCCTCTGGTTAAAAATAAAATTTTTCTAATAAATCCAGAAAGTTTATATTTTGATTTCTTTTAGTGACTTACCCTTTTTATTCCGAAATATTCTGTTCAGTAAATTTAACAGAAATTTATATATATTATTATTATTGTTATTATAAAAGAACGAATAAAGTTATGGGAATAAACAGGATAATTAAAACAATCAGTTATATAATTGGATTTTTATAAAAGTAATTTAGTATTATATATTATACAGGAAATTTGAAATTTTTGTATACGTATGCATATACAGAACAAAATTTCTTGATAGTATACACAATATAATAATCAAATATCTTTGGTAGAAAAACAAGCTTTTATATAACGGAAGAAACAAACCTACATGTTTACCCATAACCTATCCATATAATTTCTTAACCCATACCTGCATCCAACCCAAAGGAAACCTCAAGGATATCAGTGCTGGCACCAAACCCAAAGGAACAATGATAGGACCAATGATGGGGAATCTCAGGATATCATACAAGACCCTTATTTACAGCCACAATCACAACCATAAATTTCCACCCTACATCCTGAATACCTATCCAGCCATGAGCTCTGAACATATAGATAAATTTAAGGCAATATGAAGAGAAGCTATTACAACAAGAAAGAAACAACACATAATATAATATATTTACTTTCCTCATATTTTGATAAAATATATAATGAAAGTAAATGTTAATATATATATATATATATATATATATATATATATATATATATATATTTATCAACGCATAATATTGATAGGTATGATTATAATTGCGCTAAAGTAATATAAGCAACAAAATGTGCCTGTATAATTGTTCAGTTTTGTGATAATTATATTTGAACATGTTTGCGATTCAGATGTTAAAGGAAATAATATGTAATCAAGAAATTCAGGCTAGTAATGGAAATTATTTGGATAAAAGTACTATAGAAAATATAATAGCTCAAGTAATATCTAATGTCATACCTTCGATCATTGAAGCTATTAAAATTTCTGTGCCTATAAACGAGAATCCTACTATACTTTGTAAGCATACCCATCACTTCAAACCTAACCCTAGTATCAATGGAGGCCGTGATATTTGTATCAAAACTCCATCTCCCAACCGAAAGAAAACCCCAACCTATGGCTATTCTTATAAGGAATTCTGCTCTGACAAATCCTATAAGAATAAAGGAATTGGACCAGCAATCGCGTAACCTTCCTGCAACATCTATAACAAAAAGCGTTCAGGAAGACGCCATTTTAGGAAAACACAACACTGTAACTTCTGCAAGACGACTGGGAATGCAGAGGAAGAATGTAGAAGGAAAACTAACATCTGTTTCAACTGCGGCGAACCAGGACATATCCGTCCCTACTGCCCAAAGCTATCTAAGGCACCCGACAAAAAGACTAGAACAACAGACGAAGCTAAGGAAAACACATAAATGTTTACAACACATGAGGCAACAGCAAATTCTAATATAAACACCCGTACGTTTTGTCTGTACTAAAGTATTAGTTGACTTTTGGTTCCAATTAAAATAAATGATCATTATATCGCCAGATTTCTTTCATAAAGCAAACACTCATTTGCCTCATCTCTTGCTAAATTCTGCACATGCATTGCTTGTTATGCATGTGATTTCACTTCAAAAGATTATTCACAAGACTGAATATTATTCCATTATACTCAACTTTTTTCTTGATAGACTACGTTATTGCAAAACGCTGACTTTTTGATAGCGAGTCAACAGATTTCTTGGAAAACTCCATTCCTTTTTAAAGTTACTTACCAGATTTTCATTGAAACCATTTCTTGTCAAATACATATATCCATAGTTGGAACATGTCCAAACCAAGCTCAATTGTTTGAACTTGTTCACAATATACATTCAATTCAAGATCTCATATGATGAATTGAGATCATCATATTCAAGGTAATCTCATTTGTTTGAATCATAGTATACTCGTTAAAAGCCTTCAACTCCAATAAATCATTTGTTTAATCACGACACCTTGGGGTGGCATTTTCTTTGAAACTTGGACTCATTTCATTTTCACATCTAAAGTACGGATTTATCTATCTTCTGTTGATTCCTTATCCTAAACCGATCTTAATGCAATTATGTGTTAGGATAAGGGTACATAAATTCATATTATATTCCAATGTACCTCCAACATATCTTTGATCAATTCTATGACATTCATTCCTTCACTTGAAAATACTATATTTTGAATGTCTAGATTCACTTCATTGAAACATTCAGTTAAATTTCGAAAACGGTGAATTCGTTCGGTCAACCGTAATCATTGGTCTCTTTCAATCATTACAACACCTTGCGGTGTCTGTATAAATTTGTAGCCAGAACCATACGTCTTTCATTCAAGTAGTCTTGATACAATTATGTGTTAGGACAATGATACACTAAACTCTATTGTATTTTCGGTGTATCCCTGCCATTCAAATAAATGTCACTGATTTCTGGTTTGATAATTGACAAATCATTTTTCATACTTTATTTTCATTCAACATTATTGATTCTGATTCTTCCTCAATTGACAATCCAAGTAAGTTCTCTTTTGACAATAAATCCTATTGTTTCTAACAATCATTCGATTTATATGTCTCTATTGATTTTAAGAAACTTAGTCACCTTGATGATTGTATCAGTTCATCTCATTCAGTTAACATTGATTCCTGAAACTAATTTTATGGAAACCATTGAGTTCCAATTATCATATAATATCTTTATATTCATCTTTTGATTCTGCCTCAGACACCTTGATATACTATTTTTACTAACTAAAAGACGTGACGTAACCCCAAGGAGATATCGTAGCCCAAATCTCGAGGACGAGATTTAAAACAAGGTGGGGAGGATATAACAACCCTCGAAAATCACCCCTAAACGCTCTTAAATATACCCCGTATGCGATAATAGGACCCGAATAACATTTATATTAATGAAAAACAAATATTAGGGCCGCTCGCGGGCCGCGACCCAGTCAAGGGGTGGGTTCGCGAGGCGCGACACCATGTTACTTGCCGGACACTCTGATCGCCACGTGTCGGACACGTGTCAACACTACATGCGTGACTCACCAACCCTAAAACCGACCTAAGGTTCCTCGTGGGCCGCGAATGAAAGAGAGTAGGCTCTCGCGGGGCACAAGCCGCCCCTATTCCAGCTATAAAAGGGGCAGAGATATGCATTTCCAAATCGTTCAAATCCCAATTTTCTCTCTCAAATTCTGTAGGCTAAGTTGTAGCCAAATACCCCCTAATAAGCGAAGCTCTGCCTCATTGTAAGTATCATAACCCTATTTGTTACCCTACACGATTCTATTTAGGGCTCCGTAACGCATGTCAAGGCTCTGCCTGACTCAGTCGTTGGAGTTATGTCTCGTGTTACACCCGATTGATCTAGGACTCCGTAATGCATGTCAAGGCTCTGCCTGACTCAGTCATTGGAGTTCTGTCTCGAGTTGTGGGTTAATGTGATTTGGGTTATTTTACTAACACGTGTGCATTGTTTAATTTTAATACATAATAACCAGGAGAAACAACAGGAAGCTATAATATTACCAGGAAGCCTGTAGAAATACCTAAGTCTACAAATGTGAGTACATTCTCTTTTTGCCACATTTTTGTAATTATATTTTTGTGAGTCAAAATGTTTTATCAAAACCTCAAATGTTTTAAATAACACTTAACAGTAATTGAGTATTTCTAATTCTACAATTACTGCCGGTATGTTGGGGTTTTGTATACAAAATGTGAAAGACGTTACCATTGGACAATGAGATAGCCAATGAGTACTATGACCCACAAGTTAGGTGTTGACAGTACTGAATGAGTAATTGAGTAGATATATGCAAATGTAATTGCGGACGCCCTCAATACTGTAAAGTGATAAAACTGTTTTGATTAAACTGGGATGCACTCGCCAATATTTCTTGCTGATAAAATCTTTTTAAAACGCGTTTCAGGTAACTTAGTGTGAAGCCAAAAGAAGCCCGCTGGAGAGCACTAAAGGCTTAGAAAAGTGGCTATAAAATTTACCTAAATAAAAATGAGACTTGGTTTTCAATAAATAGGGTTTATCCCTATAAATGTATCGCAAATGAAACTTGTGTTTTATCCCACTTGTTTATTATAAAATATGGTGTTTTAAACTCTGATAAATATTTCCTAACTACGGTCCTGATGAAAGTTTTCCGCTGCATAATTAATAAACACTGATACCATCTGATCTGACTGGCTCACTCTCCTAGGGTAGGGTCGGGGGCTGTGACAGTGGTGGTCGTGCGTGAAGAGAGAGAGAGAGAGAGAGAGAGAGAGGAGAATGTGTGATAGAGAGAGACAAGAGAGAGAGAGAGAGAGAGAGAAGAGAGAGGGAGAGGGAGAGAATTCAAGGTTTTTAATATTTGTACTTTATTTATTATTTCTTATACAATTAGTTCTTTGAATATCAGGTTATTTACTAATCATTCCCTAAGGAGGTAACATGATAAGAATGCCCTCCTGTGCAAGGCACATGACTATATTTAACTAATAAATCTAACTAGGTTTGCCTAAACGTTAAAACGTGCAAGATTTTGAAACAAGTTTCATGTTTGCACAAGTTTCAACTTAGTAACACAAGTTTCAAAGGTAAATAGGTTCATAGAAGGTAAGATTGATAGGTAATGTGTGGTCGCACGGGGTGTAATCACAGGTAAAGGAAACTACGAAAGTAGTTTAAGTTTGTAAAGAATCTTCAGGATCGGATATTGATATGTGGTACACATACGTGTTACATGTGGGTTTGAAAACTTGGAAATAAAAATGATAAGTTGGAAGTTTTGAGTTTTGAGTTTGTTTTATGGAGTAAGGAAGAAATTTTGAGATAAATATGTAACTTATAAAATAACTAAGGGGGGTTCAAACTTTCGGATAGTGAAAAAGGTAAGGGTTTAATATTTATGTGCTAGTCGTAAAAACACACTATAAGTTGGGTTTGTAAAAAGTTTAGAGCAAAAGTAAAAGGGTTTTCAATGGTATTTGTGCAAGGACAATAAAATACAAGCAAAGTCTAGGCACATAAGTTTTCGGATATTAGTTGGAATGAGGTGAACAAATGAGTCAAAATTTTTGTTTTCAGGTTTAGGAAAAATGGGATTGCAAACTTGTTTTTAAAGAAGGCATGTTTTATGGATAATCATTATGCGCTTTTACAAAATATTTATAAAATAATGTCTAATGAGGAGAAAAAATAGAAAGTAATGAATAAAAGGACATTAAGGAACATTAACCATTACACATTTTTAAATAGATTTTATGATACTGATATTCCAAAAAATATCTGTAGGTGACATTAACCATTAGGGATCACCTCAAACGATGGAGATTTCAAAGATTATTTTAGTTAGATATAGGCAAAACTATAAACATGCTTAGATTGAACTATAAAATAGTTCTAACTACTAGGTTATGGCTATCCGTTGGGGGCGGCTCAACCGACTCGTATTAAAACCAAAAAAAATACAAAAATGAATATCGGCAAAAAATAAAGTCATGATATCGACATGTGTTTTACATTGATCAAAACTATAAAGACGTATATCGAAATCGGTTCCAATATGGCGATAATACCAGTGTTGTTCACTCGGTGTCAATTAAGTTTGTTACAGCACCGATCGAAAACCATATAAATGAATACCAAAACTAGTTTGGATAACACTAGTACTACAATCGATTTTGTTTGGTCAGTGTCGGTTCGGTTCCTTGCGGTACATGCACTTTGGTGCAGTTTACGATACCAAAATATTTTGTGTTTCGAACACTATTTCATTTTCAATAAAATTTACATCAGAATGCCGATAAAAAAGAATTAAACGCGGCTTCGTATTTTGTAACAAACACAAGTTATTAGAAAAAAATCAAATTAGTAAAAAATTAATAGGTTAGAGACATATATTATACATACTATAAATGTTCATATTGAAATCTAAAAAACACTTAAGAAACAATATTTTTCAAATTGTTTTTTTATTATATATAAAAATAATAATATCATTTTAATGCTTCCAATAAATAAATAAATAAATAAATGTTTAATGATGCATTATACTCTTTTTATGCATGATTAGTTTGAATAAATTTCATGTAATAATTACAAGATGCATTATCCTCTTTTTTATGCATGATTAGTTTGAATAAATTTCATGTAGTAAATACAAAATTGACGAGTTTTAATCAATGTTTTAAAAATCAGTTTTTAAGTCATACCGTGTTGGACTCTTAAATGGTTCAACTGGTTGAACTGGGTTGTACCGGACGGTTAAATCGGGTTACTAATTAACCCTATAATTTCATAAAATACAAATTTATCTAAAAAAACACTTCAATCTCAATTAGGATTTATCTAACGGGTCATAGTTTTATCTAAAAACAACTATTTTATTGTATAATATTAAGTATTTTAAAAGTATTTTTATTAGTTATAAACAATATTGCATTATACGAGGTAGGTAGCAATTTCAACAACAATGAAATATTGGAATAGAAGGCACTAGCTTAATTACCAGAAATATGAAAGGTCATAATACCTTAATATTGAAATTTTAAATAAAATAAAATAATCAAATCTTAAGATAATGCAAACCGGTTCAACGGGCTGAACCGGTTCTACCGGATATACCGCCAATACATAAAATATAACGTATTCGGGTTTTACCGGCCTTTATCGTACCAGACCCGTGTCCGATATCCGGTTAACCGGTATAACCGGCCGATTCAAACCGGTATTTAAAACATGGTTTTAATACAAGTCAACTGAATTTGTGGTCCAAGTCACAAAAATTAATCTGATTAATGGCTTGGTTAGACGGCTAGAGCGAAGCCGAGACGGGCCATAGCCAATGAGAAACAACCACGCTGTTAATCCTTTACCACTCATTTGCAGTTTGGCAACCAATTGCCCACGTCTCCTTATTTAATATTTAATCTCGGCGCGAAAGATATTTTTTTTTAACGGCCAAAAGATATTTTCTTTAACACCAAAAAACTTCATTCATCATCAAAAAGTTTCACTACACAGATTACATAAAATTAAATGTTCGACACCTTGAAACGTCTCCAATTATTCTATTTCATGCTCCGCCCTTTTGCTCTGCATTTAATCTATAGGTATGTTGTTGCTTGCATCTCCCCAAAAATCGAGTCTATATTAGCTCTTTTCCCACCAAAGATACTTTCATTTCTCGTTTTCCATATCTCCCAACATGTTGCTATTATTACTATTATAAATTTCCTTTTCGTTTCTTCTATTGTCGCTTGTTTGTGAAATTCCAAAAGATCCTTCATTGTAAAAGAAAAAATTTGTCGTACTCCACACCATGCGCTAACTTTATGCAATAATACCGATGCTACGTAGCATCCCGTGAACAGGCGCCAAAGATATTATTAAATAAATTTAATTAGAGAATTGAATTGTTTATTTTTTTATGTCTTTAATTTCTTTCATGTATTTTTCAACCAACGATTATTTTACGCTTAAATAACACAGCTTTTCACTTCTAAAGATTTGAACTCATACATTTTTGTGAGATATAGACACTATACTACTAAAACATGAATTTCCTTTTTATCTAATAAAGGAAAAAAATATGTTAGATGACCAATGTTAATGATATTAAGGAAGGTTGGAAATTTTGCTAGTCGCTAGTCGGCCAATGAGGTGGGGACTAGCGACTACTCGGGATTAATCGCATCGGGTTTTTTATATGTAATTTTAAGTTTTATGTATACATATACATATTTTTATAGGTAAATATTTGAAGTTAGTTTTAACTCTTACTCAACTCATTTTTTAAGTATATAAGATTAATTGTTGGAATTCACATGGTTTGGTTGGAAATTGGCCGAAATTTAGAGGTTTTGGCCGGAATATACAAGTTTTTGCCGGAATCGCCGATTTTTGGCTGGCCGACTAGCGATTAATGGTCTGATTAACAAAAATGACTCAGTTACTGGCCGACTAGCGATTAATCGCCGACCAGTCGCTGCCTAGTCGTGACTTTTACAACACTGATATTAAGTTGAACACAGTTCAAGTGAGATTTTTAGTTTTTTTCGTGTAAATATAAATAATCATCGAACAACGGAAAATTGGAGGGGTTTTTTTTTTTTTTTTTTTTTGTATCCGTCATAAAACATGTATAGATCAAAACAAATACATTCTTTAATAGCATAAGACTTTAAATTCAATAAAAAAAATATAACAATATAGTTTTCAAAATAAAACTAGGTTTAAAGAAGTTCGCCGCGTTGCGGCGAATTTATTTTGTTATTTAGTTTGTGTTTATATGTGTTTTGAATTCACTACGAACATGTTGCGAACGAAACTGCAGACAAGAATAAAAAGAAAATGTAGAAAAAAACACTAAAAGATAACCGAAAGAAATCAACCAAAAAAGTTGTATGGTAACGATGTTGTTCGTATGAAACCCGTAGTCAGAGATGAGCAAATTGTTATGGGTACCGGTACCAAATTTGCCGAACCGAAAGATCTTAAGTACTAATTCGGTACCGACTTTTGGCGTTCCTGGTACCGGTTCACTACCGTTTTTTAACTTAATATACCGGTACCGTAACCGGTATTTTCGGTATCAGTACCGATTCTGTATCGGTTAGCACCGATATCGGTTGGCACCGAGCTCATCCCTACCCCTGAAACCAAAAAATGAAAAAATTAAAAGTTGAAGAAAATCAACAAAAAAAAGTTGTACGATACTGTTGTTCGTACGGTAACCGTGACCAGGGATGAGCAAATGGTACCAGGTAGCAGCACTGAATTTCCCGAACCAAAAGATTTCCAATATCAATTCGGCACCAACTTTTGGCGTTTTCTATATTAGTGCCGGTTTTTACCTTCATGTACTGATACCGAACAGGACCGTACCAGTATTTTCGATACCAGCACTGGTTCGATACCGGTTGACACCAAACTTATCCAAACCCCTGATATTAAAAAAATGATTAAAGTTAAAAAGTAAAGGAAATAACTATTATTATAATATTAAAATAATAAAAGTATTAAAAAACTATATATTATTATAATATTAAAATCATTATTCATTTCAATTCGTTTATTTGCTGACAAGAATAAAAAGAAAATATAAACAAAAAACACTAAAGGATAACCGAAAGAAATCAACCAAAAAAGTTGTATGGTAGCGATGTTGTTCGTATGAAACCCGTAGTCAGAGATGAGCAAATTGTTCTGGGTACCGGTACCAAATTTGCCGAACCGAAAGATCTTAAGTACCAATTCGGTACCGACTTTTGGTGTTCCTGGTACCGGTTCACTACCATTTTTTACCTTCATATACCGGTATCGTAACCGGTATTTTCGGTATCAGTACCGATTCTGTATCGGTTGGCACCGAGCTCATCCCTACCCTTGAAACTAAAAAATGAAAAAATTAAAAGTTGAAGAAAATCAACAAAAAAAAAAAAGTTGTACGATACTGTTGTTCGTACGGTAACCATAACCAGGGATGAGCAAATGGTACCGGGTAGCAGCACTGAATTTCCCGAACCAAAAGATTTCCAATATCAATTCGGCACCCACTTTTGGCGTTTTCTATATTAGTGTCGGTTTTTAGCTTCATGTACTGATATCGAACAGGACCGTACTGGTATTTTCGATACCAGTTGACACCAAGCTTATCCCAACCCCTGATATTAAAAAAAGGATTAAAGTTAAAAAGTAATGGAAATAACTATTATTATTATAATATTAAAATAATAAAAGTATTAAAAAAACTATATATCATTATAATATTAAAATCACTCTTCATTTCAATTCGTTTATTTGCTGACAAGAATAAAAAGAAAATATAGAAAAAAACACTAAAAGATAACCGAAAGAAATCAACCAAAAAAGTTGTATGGTAACGATGTTGTTCGTATGAAACCCGTAGTCAGAGATGAGCAAATTGTTCTGGGTACCGGTACCAAATTTGCCGAACCGAAAGATCTTAAGTACCAATTCGGTATCGAATTTTGGCGTTCCTGGTACCGGTTCACTACCGTTTTTTACCTTCATATACTGGTACCGTAACCGGTATTTTCGGTATCAGTACCGATTCTGTATCGGTTGGCACAGAGCTCATCCCTACCCCTGAAACTAAAAAATGAAAATAATAAAAGTTGAAGAAAATCAACAAAAAAAAAGTTGTACGATACTGTTGTTCGTACGGTAACCGTGACCAGGGATGAGCAAATGGTACCGGGTAGCAGCACTGAATTTCCCGAACCAAAAGATTTCCAATATCAATTCGGCACCAACTTTTGGCGTTTTCTGTATTAGTGCCGGTTTTTACCTTCATGTACTGATACCGAACAGGACCGTACCGGTATTTTCGATACCAGTACCGGTTCGATACCGGTTGACACCAAGCTTATCCCAACCTCTGATATTAAAAAAAGGATTAAAGTTAAAAAGTAAAGGAAATAACTATTATTATAATATTAAAATAATATTATATTTAAAATCACTATTCAATTTAATTTGTTAATTAATTTTTAATTATTAATTATTAATATAGTATAGTAATTTAGTATAGTCTATTACTACCTTATTAAGTAAACTTGGTTTTCTACCCTTACAGTAATTTTACACTGTGTACACATCTTCAAGCAACATGTACAAGAGGGCTAAGCTATTTTAGAGGGGCTAAACTTGTCCATTGTCCAAAAATTTAAGACACTTTAATGGTATTTTAGGGATTTTGACATTTTTGTAACCTATAATGTTAATGTTAATGTGACATGTGAAGAGTCTAACTTAATTGATTGTTGATTAAATTTATTATAAGTTCCACAAATTAAAATGAATGCACATAGATTAATAAGGAAATGATCAAATAGAAAGTTTATTTTGGATATGAAGTGTAAGAAACAATAGGATTAGGACATGTGCCAACATTTAAAATAAAGAAAAAGGGTATTTTAGTCAATCCAATACTTTCTTCTTCCTTTTCAAAACCCAGTAACTTCAAAACCCACCATTTTCAAAACCCATCATCTTCAACAATTTCTTCACTTTCTATCTCAATAATCACTACATTATAGTGCGATTTTCATCACCAATCAATTATTCAAACACCCGATCAACGTGTTCTTCAGCTTCTTTGAAGAAAACCCAGTTTAATTTCATACAAAATCACGTTTTTTCCGATGATTTTGAAGATAATCACTCGATCCGTTCAATTCGAGCGCTGATAATTGTTTCAATCATTCAAAATTCGTCAATTGTTAAAGAAATCACTTTGATCCATGTAAGAAATTCTTTAATTTCATTTTTACGATCTGAGTTTTTGATGTAGTCATTGCGTTTTACGATCTTGGCGGCCTGGTAGCGGGGTCTCAGGGGCGGCAGCCCCTGGCGGGGTCCAAGGGGCAGAGCCCCTGGCTGGGGTTGAGCTCGGAAATTAATTTTTTCGATTAAATTGCAGTAATAAAAATGCATCAGAAAAATGAATTTTCTGTAAATAGCCTCTGGAAACTGCATTCGTAAACTGCATTGGTTCAGACAGTTCACAGCACAAACAATTCATAGCACTGACAAAACTATTGTCATGGTTCAATGCGTTTTAGAGAGAACACTTTCTTTGGTGTTTTTAGGCAATTGCGTATTAGAACTAAAACATTTTTATGTGTTTTCTAGCCATTGCGTTTTAGAAAAACACATTCTTGAAGTGTTTTTGGTGCATTGCGTTTTAGGTAAAGCATTTTTTAGGTGTTTTCAGTCAATTGCGTTTTACAGAGAACACTTTCTTTTGTTTTTTAGGCAATTGGTTTTAGAATGAGTCATTTTTAAGTGTTTTCTGGCCATTGCGTTTTACAAATAAGACATTTCTTTGTGTTTTTGGTGCATTGCGTTTTAGGTAAAACACTTTTTATGTGTTTTCAGTCCATTGCGTTTTAGAAAACAGACATATTAAGTGTTTTCTGGCCATTGCGTTTTAGAAATAAGACATTTGTTTGTGTTTTTGGTGCATTGCGTTTTAGGTAAAACACATTTTTATGTGTTTTTAGTCCATTGCGTTTTAGAAAGTACATTTTCTTTTGAGTTTTTAGGCTATTGCGTTTTAGAAATAAGACATTTCTTTGTGTTTTCTGGCCATTGCGTTTTACAAATAAGACATTTCTTTGTGTTTTTTGTGCATTGCGTTTTAGAAAAATGTCTTTTTTAGGTTTTTTTTTCACTGCGTTTTACGTAACTGGGGGTTTTTCTATTGCGTTTTACGCAACTGGGTTTTTAATTTTTTTTTTGAAAATATAGCAATAGTATACTCGTGTTAAAGATAAAAAAACGCTCGTTTTTTTGGTGCAATTTTTATAAAAAAATAATGTCGTATGAAAGAGTTATTAACGTTTAAAAAATAAGGGGGAATTGGAGGAGAGAGAAACTATTGGCTTGAATTGACTAGAATGTCCCTAAACAAACTCACGCGCCTCTTTTCTTCCCTTCAATTTCGCTGATTTAATATTAGCCCTTGATTAACTAAATGGATGGTCAAGATCACTTCCTAGCCTTCTTAGTCAAATAAACTTCCTATTGTATATCCACCCTAGATTAATAATAATAATAACAACAACAATAATAATAATTATAACGTTAATGATTACATTAAATCCACTGTTTTTTCTTTATATGATGTGACGGTTTTCAATTATCGTTGTACCTGTTCATTTTGTTCAATATTTTTGGGATAAATTACACTTTTCGTCCTTTATGTTTGTAGCTAGTTGCAATGGATGACCTTTACCTTTAATAATTACAGCCACAGTCCTTTATTTTGAGAACTTGTTACATCTTTCGTCCTTTAGCACTAACTTGGTTAAAATTTTCAGTTAAATTTATTTACTTAAGGGCAGTTTAGTCTTTCTACTTAATTATTTATAGTATAAATAAAAAAAGAAAATCAAATATAAATACATTTTTTCTCTTTCACTCACTCTCTCTCTCTCTCTTTAAACACACTCTCTCTTCTAAACAAACAACACAGATATCTCTGTTGAATCCCAATAACCCTAGAACAACAATCCCAAAATTCGATTTCCGTAATCATAGTTAGACATTAAGATGTTGGGGCTTTTGATTAGAAGATGAAGACGAGTATGTTGGTCACAAATACTTACGGCGGATTCACGGCAGAGGTTCTATTTCCATGGTCCAGATGGTGTACGAGTTTCCTGTTCCGGTGGTGTTCTGACCAACAGTGTTTCTCATTCTCTCAAACACCACAATACAACCTTTTGTTAGGATGATATATGATGGTTCTATATCTCTCCCTCATCTAAAATTCAAACACCACAATACAGCCACATTTTGTTCTAAATCTTTTTCTCTCATCTAAAATCAAACACCATAAATCAAAATCAAAATCAAAATCTCTTATTTTTTAAAAGTCAAGACCCTTTTGGGTTCTGTGGTGTTAGAAAAGGAGAGAGTTGCAGAGGATCTTGTTGGACTTTGCCGCTGAGGATCTTGCTGGACTACCCTCGATTACGGCGACAGTTAGCCGCTGGATCTTGGTGGTTGAATAGATCTGAAAGATCTGAGGATCTTGGTGGTTGAATAGATCTGAAAGATTTAAAAAAACTGACCGGACATTGGAGGTGGAGGTGGTTGAACAAATCTGAAAGAAGGGCAGCTGATCGGTTGTTCGTGGCGGCGGCGGCGGCTTTGTGGTGGTGGTGGGTGTAGCACCCGACGATGGTGTGGCGGGGGTGCAGTGGTGAACCAGATCCGGTGGTGTTGTTTTGTGTTTAGCGAGAGCAGGCGATGGTGGTGGTGCTTTCGAAAGATGTGATGGTTGCTGGAGGTTGGAGATGGTAGACCGATGGTGGTCACTAAGTGGTGGCGGTGATTGGTTGTCAGCATAAAGAGAGAGATTGAAGGATTTAGGTTTAGAGAGAGTTATGTGGGAAAGAACATGTGTTAATATCTTTTATTTTTGATTTTATGTTTTATTTTCAATATTCTTTTTCAATATATAGGGAAAATGACTAAATTGCCCTCACATGAGTTGCATGTGACAGGACTTAACATTTAAAACAAACCAGGTTAGTGTTAAAGGACCTAAGGTGTAATGGTTTTAGCAAATAAATGACTGTGGCTGTAATTATTAAAGGCAAAGGTCATCCATTGCAACTAGCTACAAACATAAAGGACGAAAAGTGTAATTTATCCATATTTTTGGCATCTATTTTGGCGATGAATTGTTTGAAGGTTGACCGTGTGCTCTTTTGGTGATAAATTTGATGATTTACAAATCTTAGAGTTGTAGTTTTTGTTTTAAGATGTTTTACATTGATGCTTAGTTGAGTATGTATATTTTTTAAGATTTATGCACTGTGTTTGTATTTAACTATTTTTTTTTTTTCATTTTATATGTTTCAAGAAAGTTTTTGACATTAATGTGTTGCTTGTTTTGTAATTTTTGGACTTGGGCCGCTGTTAGTTGTGGGTTTCTAGACGCGTTATTCAATTTGGCTGACTTTTGGATTGGCTGGTCCAGGGAAGAAAGCATTAAACTAATTTTGTTGACAACATATTAAAAACAATTCAAAGAAATAAAGCTATATATAGTGAATTTGAAGTAACGTAAAAATAGTCTTAGTGAAGAAATTAAATACTTTTAAAATGAAAATTTATAGTGGTTTTAATTATGATATTAATTGATTATTGCAAGTGAGATGACAACATTTCAAATGATTCCAACAAGTATGTCCGTTATACTTGTATTAAACATTCATCATGGCCATTAATGGTCGTAAACTTCAAGCAACCACCACTTTATTTTCCGAACATGTTATTCTTGGTTCTACAACACATCTTCTCCTTCTAATCTCTGTAGTATTTATGGGTTCTGGCAACACTAGGACGAACCAAGCATTTGGCTATCACCCGAATCATGAATCGCTACGACCGTTGTGCTACGCCGCCGTACACCACCGCAACTACTTCGCCGCTGCCATTGACCTATTATGCATATTTTCTTTTGTCAGCGTATCTTCCGATCAGCCTCATTCAGCAATTAAGGTAACTAATCGAACCCTCTTTCGACTCGTATATTGATATACAAATTCTTGTTTTGTTTCAATTGTTCTGGAAGCTAAAACATCACTAATCTGGAGCTTATTTTATGAGCGAGAGAAAGATACTAATAGCATAATAAAAGTGAAAGTTCGGTTTGTTCGCTTCCTTGGGTCAGAACCTGATTCCGTAATACTTAATAGAAACCTTGAGTGGGTCTTCATTTAAAAGGCTAGGTGTGGGTCGATATATTAACGATTAGTTGGAATTGGATGATAAAGTCAATCAATCTAATGTTTAGTATACTAATTTGGATGCTTAACTTATAAAACACACACTAAAACTAATGGTCAGTTATGTTGCGGTTCATGTCTTCGAACACATTAAGTACAAGAGCATATTAGTAGCCCTACAAAAGAGGTTGGCTCATCTCTAAAACACCTGCATGCAATTAATAGTCTATCATAAGACATAAGCCATAGATGTGGTTTTTATTAATTAGCATCTAATGGTAAACGCTCATGTATATGTATATACATTTTGATTACTCTCAAAATATTGTTTTTATCCATTAAGTTAATTATTATCCTATATTATAACAATTTGAAGTTATAGTTTTTTCTTTTGCAGCAATGTGTGAATGGTTCCTGTGGGTTTTTTTTGTTAAAAATTAATTCATTTGATTATTTTAATAATTTAATTAATTTAGAGATATGATGTTTCTCTTTTAAACATAATGATTTACAAAATTTCAAGTATATTGTCTACGTTTCGATATAATTTGTATTCGACAATGAGTTATAAGAAGTATGTTGTGTTTAGCGATTTCTAAACTTATTGAAAAATACTAGGTTGAAATATAATAATCTTCGCCGCCGTACAATGAATGAGACACGAATTACGTAGCGATTTAATGTTAGTAAATTTAATAATGAAATTGTAGGTTGCCTACTCGTCGAAGACGATTTGTTTTTGCTTGCTTTCTTATAAGCCATCGCATAGGATACTTTTTGCTGATATTCGTGAACCCGTGTGGGAATCTCTAACAACGCAAACAAGGTGAGTAGATTCGAATTCTTTTTCCCCATTTTTGTCATTCAATCTTTTGGGGTGTATTTCGCGTTTACTTTAAATTTGTTTATTTCTATTTTTAACATGCAACTCGATGTGTCGCTACGTGTCACATGTTGCTATGTATCATTGTTTCTCAATATATGTATCTATGTGTTACTCGCTTTGTGTCATAGGTTTCGCGTGGATCCACCTGACTGACCGATTCCTCTACGGCCATTGTTAAGTTTTGGTCGGTTTTTATAGTTGGTACAGATTCTTATATTAGTTTAAAAAAACAATGTACGAGAAGAATACCAATAATTGGAACGAATTCCTTGTGCCTTTGTAATAGACTACCTCATCGGTTCCAAATATTTTCAAATTTGCTCAACTTAATAAAACATGATTTATACTATGATCATTATATCTTTATGTTTATTCTTACTCTACAAATTTACATTTTAATGGACATCTAGAAAGATATCTCATAAATCTAAAAATCAATATATTTGATATTGTGAGTTTTCTTCGATGAATGTCATATTATATGATAAATTAATGTGATATTATATGATAAATTAAATTTTTAGTGGGGGTAAAAGGTGTAATCCTTTTTTTTTCTGCATAAAAGGGTCTAATCTATTTTTATTGGATTAGAGTTATATATTAACTTTTTAATGAGGAAAGATGACGTATGCATAAAAAATATACTTTAAAAACTTCATGTTTTAACGTCAACATTTGTAATAAACATCATAATTGAATCTGATATAAATCGGGACACCCGCCGCAACGCGCGGGCATTCCCACTAGTAATATTATGCGGAAACTTGGGTCTTTCAAGTTTTATTTTTTGTTCAAGAGTAATGTTAATAATTCTCTCGTTCCAAAATTTTATAACTTTTGTATGTAAAGTTAACTAAAATTTGATAAAAATGTAGTACAATATAATGTTTAGATTGATGATTCAATTAACAGTCATTAATATGCACATATAATCAGAAAAATAGCGTAGACTAATACGGTAATAACATGAAAGTAAACTTATAGTGTAATGCCGAAGTACCAATGCCTTCGAACACAAATAATCATATAAACAAAGGGGTATTAACATAGTTAGCACGTGTGTTAATATGAGATATTATACGTGCGTTCACACTAAGAAAGATAAAATATGTCATAGCATTGATTCATACACCTTCTAACAAAAAGATCAATAGTGGCCAAATTGTACTCTGATAAATTTCATATCTAAAATTTTAAATTCTATTAATCCAATTTGTTATTTTGTAAGCCTAAAATATATACAACTGGATTATGTGTAGGGATCATCCCTTATGCGCAAATAACATATAGAACGAAGTGTGAAATCAAAATGTAAAAAAAAAAAAAAAACATATCTTTTTTTTAACAGTTACTTTCATTCAAACAACTAGCGCGACTTCGAACCGAAGACAAATCTAATTCAATGAGGATGTAAAGATATACGTGTCTTAACTCATAAGCAATGAGGATGTAAAGATATACGTGTCTTAACTCATAAGCAAAAGGAAAACAAATCTTTCATGCCCTAATTCGGTAAATTTAAATCACTGACGGATCACTGGAGTATCATCAGCGGAACCACCTGATCATATCCATCTCCACTAGGTATAATGCCTATACACCAATTCAAGGGAAACCCAATAAATATGGGAAAACCCCCCTTTGTGAGAATCGAACCCAAGACCTTTTGGTCCCAAAGCTTTATCCACCCCCAAGATGCCACTAGGTAGGGGTGTAAACAAGCCGGGCCGAGCCCGAGCTCGCCTGGGCTCGAGCTCGGCTCGTCATGTTTTTCTGAAGCTCGAGCTCGGCTCGGTTCGAGCCTACTTATTTGAGCTAGAGCTCGACTCGCGAGTAAAACCTAAAGCTCGAGCTCGGCTCGAGCTATTTTAAGAACAACCTTAGACGAGCTAAAAACTTGGCTCGAGCTCGCTTCAGTATCGATTAAACGAGCCAAAGCTCGGCTCGCCAATGTTATCATCATTATTATTATATTATATATAAAATAAATAAATTTTTGTTTGGGCTCGTTTAGACACGCGAGCCTAAACGAGCTTTGTATTTCAGGCTCGAGCTCGGACTCGATAACTAAACGAGCTCTATTTCAGGCTCGGGCTCGTTAAAGCTCGACTCATTCGAGCTTTTAACCGAGCCGATAATGAGTAGCTCTCGAGCCTCTAGGCTTGTTTACACCCCTACCACTAGGCTATAAAGACATGCGCTACATGTCCTAAAATTAATCACTATAACATGCAATGATGTTATATTTTAAACCAGATTTATAAATTGTATAATCGTATTTGTAATGTAATCTTTATCACAAATATTTTTTATTAACAAAGTAATATAAATTGTTCAAATCGTATTTGTAATATAATATATTTTTTTTTGTAAAGGGTTACCCAGGTGATTCTATTAAAACAACCGCAATTAAGTACAAGGAGTGAGAATGTGTTCCCCACTAGTTCATATACAGGACATGCCCCATATATGTAAACCAAACAACCTATGACACCCCATAACCTAGCATACTATACATCATGAAAAGATATCAAGTAGACACGACAAACCAAAACAAAATAAACCCTCATCCGCCATCATCAAAGATGAAGTTGCCACAAACTGTCAGCCCCTTCACACGAACCAAAAAGAGACTATCCATTGGAGACCTTTGTATTAGAGGTGCTTGCCCCTGGTTTTTCCGGCTTCCGAACGTCCAAAGTTTCATCATACACTACCTCAACTTCATCATCATCTGGATCTTCAATACTATGCTACCCCATTGTTCTGTTTGTTCCAAAGTTAAGCGCACTAAAGGGTTATGAGTCTGAATTGAACCTTTTCCACCCTTCATATTAGTAGAAGAAGATGTATTCCCAACCATTTTCCTGTAATTCAACGGTTTATATTCAAATTTTGGTTTTTGAGTATTAACCGGAACCCCACCTTTCCTACCCGCTTTCCTATTCGTAACCTCAATGTAACCATCCCCATCTACTATAGGTGCTTTAGGATGGGGTTTAGGAGTAGGATGGGGTTTTTGAGTAATATAATCTATATAACAAATATTTTTTATTAACAAAGTAATATATCCATTAAATTATTGTATATATTTTGTTTTTAAATGAGTGTTTTTTTTTTTTTTTTTCCAACTTTAACTATTTTAATTAAGCTTTTTTTTTTTAGCTTTTATTAATTAGATTAGTGTTTTTATTATATTTATTTGTAAATATAAGATTATGATTGAAACAAGAATACCAAACTTTTGAATTATAGGGCTAAACGTGTAATATCACGTTTGGGTGAACTATGACAAATTATGTAGTTGAATAACCAAGTAGGGTCGAACTATAAACTCAGTAAGGGAGCTCGTCATCTAGGTGAAACCAACGTGTCACACTTCTATTCATTCACAAAACTAGCCAAAGCAATGTGTGTGTTATAATAGACGGGCATAGAAAACCAAGGAAGAATCATCCAAGTTTCACAAAAATTAAAGCTTAAATCTTGATCATTGGCTCCAACCCCGACTCACTAGTTTTACGCAGATTAGTAACTCAGAGATAGGCATAAAATTCTCGAGATATCTTAATGATTACTTGTCTAGAGGCTTAGAGTCAACATTAATGATAGTTAAAAATCATATGGAGCTTTGAATCCAATTATAGGTTGCAAATGGGGTTATTTTTTTGATAAACTTGACGTTGCACCCTGATTTTTGGAGAGATGAATTGAAAAGGGTTTAAAATCACTAGTTAAGTTTGTTAGACGTAAAGAAATGAGTTAAAAAGGGAATACATAGTGATTTGGTTTGAAAGTATCATTTTAGGTCTAAAATGCTAAAGGGAAGTTTTGTTGAGTTTGGTTCCAATAGTTGAAATTACAAATTATCATATGTTTGGAGTGTTGGAGCTAGAAATTTTGGTAAACAAGTAAGTTATGTAAATTTAAGTTTCTAAACAAGTCAATGGATAAAAGAGATAAACCAAATGGTTCATATTCTTGGTTAAGTATCTACTTGAGAACAAATGAGTCTCAACATATAAATAAGCATAAAACGATAAGAATTGTCATATGATAAATGGTTATGCAATCATGTATGCTTATAGTTGCGTTGAGTTATAGGAAGTTAATAAGGTGTTATCAAGGATCACGAGGTAGGAAGTTTAATCGGGTGAGTTCATACTAATCTAGTCCTTGTATATGATGTTATGATTGTGATTTACAATTAGTTATGTTTACAAATTTTGATGATGGACCAAGCGCGCATTAGATATAGTTAGTGTCACACCCCGACCCGCAGCGGAAAGGTACGGGGCATGATGATTGCCCATAGCTCATGACAACTAATTATTGTTTCAGTATTTAAAGCATAGCCATTTAAATAGTCACATAACATATAATAATCAAAATTATTCACACACTGTTCAAAACAAACATATCAAGATTTCAATTTAATTTCCTAAGGCCCATGCTACGTGTCCACATCACTTGATCATCAACTTTGAAAACCTGCACCACGTTAGAAAAAAAAATAATTTTGGGTCAACAATTATGTTGGTGAATAATTTCCTCCTTTTATAGAAAACAGTTTTATATTTATTTAAAAAAAGAAATATTTTTAACATGCACCTCAAGGTTAGTATGAAATCGGTCTCATATCATAGTTAACATATCCAAATTCACCAAACAAGAGTACACAATCAAATAACAACACAAACAACCAAAATAAATAGACTCCTGACAATAGCGTGCATTAGGCTCAAGCCCCGAGAAGCGAGTCTAATACCGTTGGCGATACTAGGCTACAACCCATGGTCGTGGGGAACCTAGTCAGCCATGGATCCACTAGACACAATAGCTTGCAATAGACTTGACATCAGATAGCATATAGAATAATATAATACACATAAGACGTTCACATAATAACACTTGATCATAGCATGTTAAGTAAATAGAAAAGTGTAACATGATGCACCCCAAAATTTGAAAAGTTAAAAAGGGGAAAGTGGAAGAGATTACTGTAGGATCGTTTGCACGACCAAAACGAGTCGTTCAGAAGAGTTCTTGTCAATACGAGAGGCGGAAACTAACGTATCGACTTTGAAACAGCTTGATATTCACTCTAATTGTCTTTTTGATTGATATAACAGCGTTTTACAGCGAGTAGACACTTCAGCAGCACTTCGGCTCTGGAATCGAAAGTTACAAATGAAATGAACAAGGCAACTATATATAGGCAGTGCATTTCGTACGAAATGGGCAAAACTCATTTCGTGCGAAATGGACCATGTCCATTTCGTGTGAAATGGTCTTGTTCCATTTCGTGCGAAATGGTCACAAACACATTTTTCTCGAATTTCGTGCCCTGATCTTTCTAATCTAATACAAGACTCGATACAAGACGAAATCGACAGACATATGCACCAACAGACTCCCCCTTAGATGTCGACGAGTCTTCAGTACAAGTCTTCAGTATGTCGAGTCTTCAATCTTTATCAGTCTTCGTGCTTTTCCAAAGTATCTGACAGTGTAAAACATCCTTCAATCTCTAACTCTTCACCAGGATCTCAAACTGACTCTATATTCTCTTGATCAGATCTCTTGATTCCTTAAGTTCTTCAAACTCCCCCTTTCAATAAGCTGGGATCGCAGTTTGCATATCCTTTTTGCGGAAAATCTTCAGGTATCGGAACCTGGCTAACCTGCACATTCTCCACCTCAAAATAAATTTCACAAATTTAAAAAATTTGACAAATTTTATTCTTTGCTTACCATTTGTAAAAACAATCTCAAAAATGATTTAACATTTCTAATCTCTGATGACTACTTGTAGGAAAAAAAAACATCCAGATTTGACATTTTTATTAATGTCAACACCATTTAATCATTTCAAAATCTTTTCTAATTTCAAACAGATTTTCCCAAGCATTTGTTCATCATGTTTAGCACTTGGAATTTTGAAAATCAGCTCTCCAACATCAGTTGTCGAAAATCTTTTTGTATTTTCAAAAATTTATGCTAAAACACACTTAAACTCTTTTTGGATTTTTGTTTTTAAAGAAATGCAGTAAAGAAATATTTATAAACAATATTTTTGTGAGTTTGTGTAAGAGGATCATATCAGTTTATGAGACAAATCACTAACACCGTTAAGCTTTAAACATTTTAAGTTCTAAACGATTCACTTAGATTGTCAGTATACTGGTCCACTTAAATTTTCACACAAAGTTCAACTGTTCCGAGATACGAGATTAATGTTTTAAGCACTTAAACTTATTCGCGTATCCCACCTCAGAATATACTCCCGTATCCAGACTCCTATATTCAGTCTTACAGGTGAATGTACACTAGTGATATCTGTAAAGGGGTTAATTGCGAGACCATGAGAGCTCAGGCTATTGCTTCCGCAAAATCAGAGAGATGATGGTTCGCTTTTCGGTGGGTTTCCTTTAGAGAATCTTTTATTTACAACAGCACATGATTAGCATTTTTCAATGTTTCATCATTTTTTATGCTGAGGGCGGGCTTTAAGATTAAAGCAATGCAAAGTATTATACGAGGACTAGGCTATTGCTCCCGCAAAATCAGAAGTCCAGGTATAATACCCCAGATATCACCACGCACAAAGACCAAGTATGTCAGAAATAGAAAGCCCTTCAAACAAGATTTCAGGGGTTACCTATATATCTGAGAGATGTTCCCCACGAAATAAGCAAGTTTGATATTTAGGTTTATATCTCGACAACAATCTACTAAGCATGTAAAAACCTACTGGCATATCATCAGTGAGACCGTTTATCACATTTGACTTTCCACTTCTTTAGCATGCTGTGATTGTCCACTGATGTACTATCATTTCCTCTTTTTCACAACAAAACTCATTTTCATTTTTATCATGTTTTTGGATTTTCAAATTTTCGAAATTTCAAAAAAAAAATTATTCCCCCTAAAATCAAAAATATGTTTCAATTTTTGATTTTCAAGGAAAATTTGAAAACAAACTGTACAAATAAAGTGACAAACTTTTGTGAATTGCTTCAAATCGCCATCCACTTGGTATAAACAATCAAAACTCCCCCTGACAACAAACTATTTTCCCATTAAGATTTCAAAACACTTAAGTTTGTTTGAATCAAAATGGTTTTTCCGGAAAATTAGTTTTGTTGAATTCACAAACCACTTGTAGGTTAGGGTTTCATCACATTGTTTCCCAATTACCATATGAATAAAAGTTAAATCAAGTTCAACTTAACGACCTTGATTAACCACTTGTAGGTGAAAACCTCTTTTTCAACCACTTGTAGATACATACACTTGTATGTTTTCACCAATCAATACCACTTGTAAATATGACAATATTAAGAATACTACCACTTGTAGGTCGAAATATCATAAATGTGAATTTCTCAAGAAAGATGCCGATTCCTACTCCACAATTACCAACCTGGGAGTTCCGGCAAGTCAGAATTTTTACATATTAAAAACAGACACCCAAGACTGACTATCTTTGGGTGTAACCTTCTCAACTTCACTCGGGGTTTCAACATTTCTTTTTTATTCATAAAAATATTTTACCCCTTTGGCCTTACCTTCGACCATTTTCCCAAAAATATGTTTCACTTTTCCATTAAAAACTTTTTCGACACCAAATTCTTTATTTTCAGAATAGAATTGATTCGAGATCTCAACTTTACCGACTTTTTGTTTAAAATTTTCAGTCCTTAATGGTGGAAAGTTGACATCATCCATTGGTGGAACTGAATTACCATTTTTAACCTCAACTTGTGGCTCCTTTGACTTTGATGAGTCAGATTCATCGCCAAGTTTCACATCTGTTTTCTTAACAACCCACATTTGGTTGTCAAGATTTACCCTTCTTTTGTAAAACCTTTTCGAACATTCACCAACTTCATATGTCGAGTTTTTAAACACTTTGAATTTTTCTGTTGGTGGTTCGGTTTTATCAACAACTTTTTCTTTCAGTTTAGAAGAAACTCCCTGTTTTGTGTTGGTTGCTTTTGGACAATTCCATGCAATGTGACCAATTTCTTGACATCGATAACAAGTTCTTGTCTCCTTTCTCTGTTGAACTCCATTCTTCATTCCCTCTTGCTTCTTAGCAAGGAATTCTTTGTTCGATTGCTTCCAGAATGAGCTCTTTTCTTGTTCTTCCGAACTTGCTCCTGAAACAAATATAGTTTTTGTTTATAAATTTTCTCATTTTTATGATTTTTCGGTGGAATAAAACCCAATCCCTTCTTTTTGAAATTACCGTTATGGTTTGGTTTCTTTCGATAACCTGAACCAGAACTGTAACCCTTTTTCTTGCTTAACCTTTGTTGATCTCTTGAGGTGTAAGGTTTTGGTTTTTCAGAAAGATTTACATCTTTTATTTCAGAAATATTAATTTCTGTTAATTTGAAAACCTTTTTGATCATTTCAGTTTTAACACCTCTTATTGGAAATTCTTCATCAGAATATAATTTGTCTGAATCATTCAAAGTATATGCCACTTTGATTGGTTCGTCATTCAAATTAGATTTTGATAACAGAAATTCTTTATTGTAAACCCTTTTAACCGACGATTTTGGACTGTCAACTGATGAACTCGAACTCTCGGATTCGGACTTTGACTCTGACTCCTCATCTTTATCCAACACCTGATCGACCACTTTCTTTATTAACTCAGACTCATGATCAGTGTCAGACGATGTGAATGTGACGTCAATATTTTTTGGTAACTCATCAGTTGTTTCAGACTTCAATTTTATATTGACTGCCTTTTTTACTTGCTCCTCATTTGGTTTTCTGGGAGAATAACCTTCCCAGATCGGAGGCGGACACTTGTTATAATTTGCACTCTGTTTCTTACCAATATCCTTCTCTTCCGACTTCTTGTCCTGAAAGGCTTCAAAACCTGCAACAGTTAGATAAATCCTATCAATCAAATAATCAGAACTAGAATAACTTTGTAGCAATCGTCTGATTCTTTCATTTTCTATCTTTTCTGTCTCCAACTCCTGCTTTAACTTTGCACATTCTTCAATGTAGTGATTGATAGCCTTCTGCTTTGACATCATTACTGCATTCATCATGGTTAACGCATCTTCTCTTCCAGAATTTGTCTTTTGCAGACTACTCACCGTTCTATTCAACACATCATATGATTCTTTCACATAATTGACATCGAACAACAATTTTTCTTTCATCTTGTCCAACTCAGTATACATCTCATCCTTTTCGACTTCAACTATCTTTTCAACTTCAACACTCTTTTCAACTTCAACTTTTACTTCTTCACTCTTTTCAGGCTTCTCTTCCTGAGCAACATTTTTGCAATTTTTCTTTTTCTGTTCTTTTGCTGCTCGCCTCTCCTTAAGTTTCTCCAATCTATCTGCAAAATAAAATTTAAAACTTTCAGGAGATAATTGAGTTTTGCCAATGTTTATTTGTATTTCTTCTTCATCATCACTGCTATCAGATGATTGATCAAACATTTGTGTCTGTTCTAAACTGTCATCTGAAGAAACAGACTCTCCATCTTGATTCTTCTTATCATCAGCAAACACTTTCATCCATTCTTTCATCAAATCTGGCTCTTGAACTATTTGTGCAATGAATGCTCCTAATTTTGAATTAGGTGGAACGTATTTATCCCAGCTAAAACCTTCTGCCACTTTTTCATCATCTTGATCTATTATACCATAATAAGCTTTCTTTTTTGATTCTTCGATCGCCTTCTTAGCATGTGCAGTTTGTGGTTCTTGTTGTTGATACGGTTGTTGAGCAACTTGTTGATATATGGCTTTCCGATAATAATCATTATTTCCGAACGGATTCTGTGCTCCTCCTGCTTCTCGAT
This sequence comes from Helianthus tuberosus, assembly GCA_030545235.1. Classification (NCBI taxonomy): domain Eukaryota; kingdom Viridiplantae; phylum Streptophyta; class Magnoliopsida; order Asterales; family Asteraceae; genus Helianthus; species Helianthus tuberosus. Next base: position 85,433,655 of record CM060367.1, read on the forward strand.
TGGTACATTCCCTCTTGAAATGTCCGTTTTCCCTGCATCGAAAACAAGTAACTTTAGATTTATCAAAACCCAAAGTAGAAACATTAGCATCACGGAAGTCATCTCTTCCTGTAATCATCTTAAATTTCTCAGCTCTCCTCAACACACTTGCTAAGCACCACTTGATATCCATAAGCTCCATTTCCTCAGCATCGATCTGATCGTAATCCTCTTTTGTTAACATAGGATTTCTGATTCTTCCTGCAACCAAACCCTCATATGATTCTAACACTGTAGCTAGTAATGCCATATGACCTTTAGCGACCTCTTCAGAGAAATTTTGACCATTCTGAAGATGCAACGCGATGTTGCAGTGTAACACATGACCATTACTGTTGTTTGAGCTTTGGAACTGATGACTTGAGGTTGAGACCTCCGGATTAACACTCGAGTATGAAGAAAATCCACTACTGCTGTTTGGACTTTGATTGACAGATCCAGATGAATTTTCTGCACTAAAAGCAGTTTGAACCTTCGGACTTACTTCAACATCCTGAACACTTCCTTTGTAATACATCTTGATATCTTGTTGACCACTTGGATTGTTTATTCTAGCAATCTTTTGCTGTTCAAGATCTTGTCCTTCAATTTTTTCAATAAACTGAGAAATTGTCAATTTGTCATATTCTCCAGTGTTCTTTAAGATCATCAGATATGTACCCCATTCTTTCTGAGGTAAAGCATCAGCTAATTTGTCAACCCATTCTTCTCGATCTTTGTTGATATCCAAAAGAGACATTGATTTCACTAAATGACAATATCTTTCGATCAGTTTCTTTGAAGTTTCACCCGACAAACTCGTAAACAGATCAAATTCTTTCTTTAACAATGATTTCTTACTCCTGATCATCTTCTCACTTCCCTCAAACTTAATTCGAAGTGCTTCCCAAATCGAACGTGAAGTATTATCATGTTGAAGTAATATGAAGATGTCTTCTTTCACAGCTTGCTGAAATAGACTAATCATCATCTTTTCTGCTTTGTACATGTCTCGTTCTTTGTCCGACAATTCAGAAATAGTTTTAATAACACCCACATCTGTACGAGGTTTAACATACTTCTTCTCAATACATTCCCAAGACCTTAAATGATTTGCTTGAACCCAATTTTCAAATCTATCTTTCCAACCATAATATTCCTCAATGCCCATTAGCTTCGGGGGTTTTTGCAAAGTTCCTGTTTCATTTTCCATGTTCATGCTCTGAGCAATGGCAACAAGAGTAATCGGGGCAGTAGCAAACGCGTTGTAAAACTCTTCTTCCATGTTTCGGTTTTAAAATTTTCACAATCTTAGCTTTCAAACGAAATGACACAATTTCACACGAAATGAATTTGATGCGAAATGGACCTCTTCAGACGAAATGAATTCTTCACACGAAATGGATCCTTCAAGCGAAATGGACCCTCTCCAAACGAAATGACAGCTGGACAATTTCGTACGAAATGACTTGAACGAAATGGAAATTTTCACACGAAATGGATGATTTCGTGCGAAATAAGCCTAATCTCAAAGGAAATGATGATTTCGTGCGAAATGAAACAAATCTGAGTGATTTCGTGCGAAAAGAACCTGTATAAGCTATTCCGTGCGAAATGAAAAGTTCATTTCGTGCGAAATGCTGCTGATGTCATCAAATCGACCATGTTTTTGTCAAATTGAACAGGTTTTAGTCCGATTTTAGGTCTGATTCTTTCAAGGATTTGTTAAAACACTATTTCGCGTGTAATGTGTGAAACCTAGTCCATTTTAACCAAAATTTCACGGTTAATTTTGAAAAGAAGGTGTAGAAGTAAAAAATTATGATGAAATCAAGCTGATTTGGTAAGAACTCCTCCTCCTGAGCTCTGATACCACATGTAGGATCGTTTGCACGACCAAAACGAGTTGTTCAGAAGAGTTCTTGTCAATACGAGAGGCGGAAACTAACGTATCGACTTTGAAACAGCTTGATATTCACTCTAATTGTCTTTTTGATTGATATAACAGCGTTTTACAGCGAGTAGACACTTCAGCAGCACTTCGGCTCTGGAATCGAAAGTTACAAATGAAATGAACAAGGCAACTATATATAGGCAGTGCATTTCGTACGAAATGGGCAAAACTCATTTCGTGCGAAATGGTCACAAACATACTTTTCTCGAATTTCATGCCGTGATCTTTCTAATCTAATACTAGACTCGATACAAGACGAAGTCGACAGACATATGCACCAACAATTACTCACATGTTGCGAATAGTTAATCCACGAGAATGCACCGCATGGAAAGGAACGGTTTATATCTAAATAATAATCGCAATGCAAATATATGAAATTATAAGACAAAGAATAACCTATTGATTTTAGGAAATTGGGTTCTCCTATTTGGGGCTTAAATGATTATTCGATATAATAGATAAATCGATACTTATATAAGAAGTCATGATTAATTATATAGTAATAACAATTTAATATGTTATCATAATCGTTAAATGCTACCAATTTTGATTAATTAATAGAATTTATCTAACAAAATCATACCTTAGATTTCATGGTTATCACATGTCTTAACTTAAAATAATAAATTTTATAAAGAAATTTTATTTACTTAAAAGAAAATCCATTGATAAAATAACTATCTAAAATTATAGAAAATTTATATTAGAGTCTCAAAAAATTATAGAATCTATAAAAAAGTCAGTAAAAATATTTATAGAATTTATTTGTGATAACTTGTATTTTTGAATAACTAAAACATGTATAAGTCTAAATTATATTCATGAATTCCCAAAAATTAAGAAAAAATTATATAAATTCCCTAGTGTTTATATACTCTGAAATACCTAATAAAAATATTTATTGAATTTATTTAAAATTATCTCGTATTTTTATTTGATTTATCTAGTGATTAAAACATAAATAATTCACCAAAATTCCAGTTGATATCTAAAAATTCTCAAATTTTACATACAATACACTAGTATGAGATATAACAATATTATACTTTCAATTTTATCAAAACACAGTCTAAATCTAAAAGCCCCAAATTCTATGCATGAAGAACCCTAATTTCATCTAAAATTAAATTCGTATAAATTAGCCTTCTATCACTGAAATTGATAGAGGGATTTTGTAGAGCATGAAAAACTAAACAAGTTGGGCTTTGGAATCACCTGAAATGGTTGAGAATTGAAGGAGATATCGTCTACTCAAGTTACAAGCCCTAGAATGTTCTTCGATTAAATTCGCGATGCAGAGGTGATGAGATGATGAGTTCTCAGTGGGGTTTCGTATGGTTTTATCAGAGGTTTCTAATGGTATAAAAATTTTCAGTAAATTTCATGAATTTGATAAAACCCAAAAGCTTCTTGAAAAGCATCAATGGTGATTATGAAATATATAATTTGTTTTTATTACGAATTGAATACAAGTTATAAATATCGGTTGAATATATGAAACTACAATCTCCATCATTATGAATCGATTAAGACCGGTAAGAAGTCGTTTTGTTGCGTAATAAAGATTCTGGAGTCGAGTTGAGTTGAAGAGAGGAGACGGATCGCGCTGGTTGAGCTGGGTGAAGAAGATGGCTCGTGATCAGAAGACGTTTTAAACAAAGTGCGTGAGAGTCCATCACAAATGATCATGCAGCTCAATTGGTTCACGCTTAACATACCTCAGCGAGGGGGCTGGGTTTGAGTTCGCCTTGGAGCGTTTTTTTTTTCTTAATTTGATTTAAATGCCAAACTGATTTGTGTGCACAAAGAATCTTAGTTAACCACAAATGGGGTTAGTGGTCTGATGGGTTTCACGTTACTTGTTAAATGAGAGGATTTGGGTTCGAGTCCTAGCCTCTACATTCTTTATGATTTTTATCATTTTCAGCAATTTACACAAAGTCCCCTCATGTTTGCAAACATTGCAAAATCCGAATTTCTTTTAAAAAGGTAACTAAGTTCATATGATAAACTAACTAGGTTAATTAATTTTTTTTAACACTAACTAAGTAACTAACCTAGTTAGTTAACTTGTTTTACTTTATAGATTTCCTTAATTACAAAACAACCCCTCAACTTATAACTTTAATATTTTGACGGTTTTAATCCTTTTCAAGTTAAAAACTTGTTTTAACTACCAATTTTAATGTAGTTAACTATTTCCCTTATAACTATTAACCGAGTTAACTAAGTCTCGCTTACAAACCTCCACTTTTATTCCGGTTTTAATCTAACGCAAAACGTGATGATGGATTACATAATAAATAAAAAATAAATAAAATCCTTATTTTTATTTTATTGATAAAGGTCCGGTTTTACAATCCGGGTCGGATTTCGGAGGCCCGATTTTGAGGGATGTTACAGTTAGTAATCTTAACTTTTGTGTTAAGCATGAAACTTCAAGTATACATCGAAATGCAGTGGGTGATAAGATAAGTGATATATTAACTTAAATCCATTATTTTTTTCAAACCAAATGACCAGTAATGTTATTGTTGTCACAAATCCATTTTGAATGAAGTAGCAAAATATGACCCATCATGTTATAGTTATAGAAACTTATTTAACCATGAAATAGATCAACATATTGATACGTGCAAATATTTAGAGAGAAACAAAGAATGAATTAGGTTAATTGAACGATAGCTTCTCATTACGACTAACAGATCATGTATACAACTCAACTAACCGATGCTAACAGGTATTACATGATTACACGTTTAGTCCCCCTAGTTATTAAAAGTACACTTAAGTCCCCAGACTAATTGACACATAACAATAATCCTCCCTTTAAGACCTCCAAATTGGATCTAGAATTCAAGTAAACAAATCTGTATATCCTCCTCCAGATTGCTCAATGTAACTTTATGATTATAGAAATCATAAAGACCTGGTCAACAATACCAGCAATGGGTAATCCTCTTTTGGGTTCATGAATAACCAGAAATCCTTTTGTATGGTCCCTGTGGTTGACAAGTCTGGTTGCCCGTCTCCTGCATCCTTTTGCTAACTGTTTGTTTGCAATCTTATCAATATCCCATAACATTAGTCTCCTACCATCATAACTAAAAACCAACATCTTCTCATTGTGTAGGATCCACCCAATCTGAACTCCCTCCTCATTGTGGAGATTAAAGGTATGGAAAGGATAGGTAGATTTTCTTAGATCAAAGAATTTCATAGTCTTGTATGTGAACCTTGTTTTTGGACTGTATATCCGATTTCCAACAATTTCAGTTTCTGTGACAATCTCTGCAACTTTAGCTAGAAGATTTGTTATAAGATGATCTTCTATAGTAATGATTACTAGATAAGAAGAATTCACACAAGAATGCTCTTTACAATTTGATAACAAATATTTGGCACTCACCCCTTTAATAAAATCCAATTTGAACTATGAATTCCATCACCTTTAACCTGAAGCCATGGGATCATCCAAATATCACAACTGTCTGACAACAAAACTAGATTTTGTTACCTCTAGGTCTTAAATTTCATGGATAACTTATTAAAACAATGTTTATCATAATGGTTCTCCCATATTAGCATAATGTCTCCTTTTGTTTCTTTTTCAAGTATCTTCTTCAAACATGGCTTGCCAAACAACTGCCATAACCTTTTGACTTTCCATTTGTGCCAACTAATTCTTGACATTTGTTTGGTTGGATGATACATTAGCAATGTATTCCTGATACGACTTCTTTGCAATATTACTTCTGTACCATAAGGACTTTTAATTCAGCACTCATCTTCCCTACTTGTTGAGTCACATCGTCAAGCAAAGAAGCAACAAACTTGGAAATTTGTATCTCCTTAAGATGTTTGATCTTCCGTTTCCCCTTAACGAGCCAACTTGTTACAACTTCTTTATCATTTTCCTTCAACCCTTTTGTTGAATCATCACCCATATTTTCATTTATCTCATCATTAATATCTCTTTCATCTTCCATATCCTTTCTTTGGTATCATCAATCATTTCTTAAATATTACTCTCATTTTCATATACATTGATAGATTCATACCTATTTTCAAATTCATCAATGGGTTCTTAAATCTCATTTCCATTTTCAAAATCCTTAATCTCATTTTGACACGTATAAGGCAATTCATCAATTTCATCTTCTATTTTTCTAATTTCAGATGAAAGATCTGGTTCATTTTTAGATTCAACAGACATTTCATCAAATACCTTACGGGCAGATTTAAAATCTCTTAATATGGCAATCCAATCCAATTCTTCTATTGTATCGCTATTTTTTCTTACGTAAATCCTATTCCACTCCCAAACATCACCCTCAAGATAAGCAATAACGTACCTTCGTTTGAGATCTTCTGGTATCTCGTTCATAAAAAAGAATTGTTCATACAATTGTATCCATTGCTCAATATTTTCCCCATAGAAACAGGGTAATTCATCATTCACACTTAATGGCTTGTTTGATTTGGTTATGAATTCTTCTAGAGCTCTTGTCCACTCTTTAATTATCTTTACTTTGTTTGTATCCATAGTCCCCATACCTTTTAATGTTGTTTTTTCAATTCATACTATAAGTCTGTCATGTGATTTCAATAATTTTTTCCATTCTTGATCATCGATTTCTTCAATTTCTTGATCTATTGTTGCTTCATCCGTAGCCACTTCAACATTTTGTTGAATTGCCAAAATTTGGTGCTTCATCGGAGCTCCGATAGTGATCAATAGCTCTTACACCATTGACATGTGCAAATCATTAGAGAGAAAATAAAGAGAGAAACAAAGAATTAATTAGGTCAATTGAATGATAGCTTCTCATTACGACTAACATATTATGTATACAACTCAACTAACAGATGCTAACAACTATTACATGACTACAAGTTCAGTCCCCCTAGTTATCAAAAATACACTTAAGTCCCCAGACTAATTGACACGTTCACATATATACATGCTTAAAAGGATGCGAAAATACTTTTTGTTTAGATAAAATTTAAATGTATCTGTAGTTCTATACAGATGGATCAACTCAAATTATACGTTGGGAAGATAATTGTATGTACCGAGACTTGAAAATGGAGATGTATTGTATCTAAGATGAAATTGGACCAACAATGACCTATATGGTACATTGACCAATGCCAAATGTTGTTCTCCCACTTTCAACATCAAAGTGATTTCAACTCATTTTGGAACATGGTTTTAAGTTTTGAACATATATTTAAGTATAATAACTCACATTGCTAAAGGCCTAAAGCTAGTAAGGTTTACAATGAATATTAGCATGTAAGGGTTTTGCGGATTGACGTTAAGGTGCTCCCTATCTTGGAGTCGAAACAAAGGGCATTTTGAAAGTTAACCTTTAGTAATTATGGGTTATCCTGCTATATGTGTGTGTTGTACCAACCACAAACACCATACTTAATCAAGTTCTTTCAATGGTTCCAGTTTAAAGTATGGGCTTCGCTCGGTTCTTTATCGATAGAAATGTGATCGCCTGAATCTCCTCCATTACCTTCGCCAATTGACTATTTTTGTTGTTAAAAATATTATCATTCCGGGCCTTCCAAATGCACCAATTAGAGCCCACTAAATTGCTCTTATTAACTTCTTTATTTGCTTGGATATATTAAGGATTTGGGAAATCCCAAATCTCCAAAACCGAGCTCTCATTTCTTTTAGATATGTTGCACCATGCTCTAATTCAGTCCCATATACCTTTTATAAAGATGCATAACTCGACCAAACTCGTACAATCCGATCGATTAATGATTATTCCTCGCCAACTCTTCTTCCGTTGGTAACTTATTTATGGCTAGTTGCTCTCCATAAAAAATCTACTTTTTCTTCGGCATCTGAAGAGGTATGGTCCCAAATCAGTGCACCCGTGGCATAGGGACCACACCACTTTTTTCAGTTTGGCGCCTACATCAGCCGATTGCATCTAGAAGCTTCTGGAAGAAATCGCAGGTGACAAAGAAGATGCTCCTCCAGACATAAAGGACGACACGTGTCACCTATGGTTGGACGCCAACTAGACCTGCAAGATATTTGGAGGACAGACCGACAACCACTGCCAGAAAACGCCAAGCTGGACAAATAAGAGAGCGCCACATCATCACTACTCTGGCGACGGCAGAGGGGACAAGGAGGATATCTCCCTTGGTCGGACAACTGGCACCCACTGGCTAGCTGACAGGTCTCCTCCTCCTCCTTCATCATTCGGCTATAAATAGAGGACTCCTCCTTCAGGTTTAAGGATTCTGCTCTCTCACTATTTGCTCTTAACACACACTATTCTCCTCAGAACAGTACTTATTCTCACGCCGGAATGTGGTCACAAGGAGAACACCCCTATTCCGCTCCTTGTGGCGAGTCACCGGTGTTCTGTTTTGCAGGAAACCAGCTAACGGCGAGTGGAGGAAGAGATTGAACCGTATTAGACGGGACAGTTCAGCTAGGATAACCTCGTGTTAACCACTATTTCATCAGCATCCAACTAGACCTGGTATGAATGTATGATTGTAACTATTGAACCTAAACATTTTTTCCTCAATCAGTTTCATTATAGAACTAACCGGTGAAGTAGCCGGATGCATCCCCAACCCATGACCATATGTCCGTTGAGTTGGAGAAGTGTAAACATGAATTAGATTGCATTAGTTTTGAAGCTTTGCTACTTTTTTGGGTACAAACAAATTTTACTTCCAACACCATTTCTATGTAATGGAACTGTCTTCTTGTCTATGAATTGTATCATCCAGTTTACACGCTTTTGTTCGTATCTAACTTATATTATTTATATATAACTGGAAAAAGAGAGTTCAAAAGCCTTTGCTATGCCTTTCCATGGACTAGAGTTGGCCTGTTGTTTATATGCATCTCCGGCTATAATGAATATTTTTTATAGTATTCGTTGTTCATAAACTTGTCGTCTCGGCTTTGAAGAGAGCTTTTTTTTTCCAAATTCTCGGTTGGTTTCATATAGGTGTAAAATCACTTGAGAACTAAAACGCTCTGTATACATAACTTTCTCTTAAAAAGTCCTTATAGAGTTTGCAAGAGATAATTTGAGTTCTCATCTATTAACTAAGAGATTATTACAAACTAATTCTAAAATATAATTATGTAAGTATTTAATCAACATCAAAATAATTCTACACATGATTAATTAATAAGATCCAAATTTTATAGTTAATTTGATTTCACATATATATTTTAGATCTCTTTTATTAATTATCATCATATAATTTTAGATCTCTCTTATTAATTATAATTTAAAAAAATTAATTATCATATAAAATATATCTTCCATGATATTTCTATTTTAGTAACACCCGATACTATTAGTTTACTTCTATAATTGCTTATAGACTATAAAAACTATAATTGAAGAAACACGGAATCACCACCGGGATGATTGGACCGCTATCTCTATGAGGGTGAAGAATCACACATTGTTCTTCCTCTTGAACCTAGATCTGCAATGGAGAAGACAAGAAAGTGGAGCTGTAGAGATGACCGGTAGGGGAAAGAATCCCCTGTTTCCAGTAACAAAAGTGTGGCGACTCCATATCTTGTGCCTTAATAATGAGGTGAACACTTCTTTATATAGGAGATATGGGCCTTCCCTAACCTCAATGGGCCAGGCCCAGTTAGGGGTTATCTCTACAAGCCCACAACCTAGTGTAGTGTAAACTACAACGCGCTAGGCTTCGCGGGTTAGTACGCAATAACAATAAATATTATAATAAAAGGTGATAAGTAACAGATATGTCCGGTCGTTCGGGTTGGGTCTAATACCATACCCCATCATGTCCCCCAGTCTAGTGCTGCTCCCGCGTGCAAGCATGGGAGGAGTACTAGACTTGTTAGGAGTGCACGAAAGTAAAGATTGAGTTTTAGGCTTACCTGTCGCCCGGGTGCGGGAAAGTTGCTGGCCATGCTTGTTGCGTCTGTCTTCAGCTGTGAGTAGAGATAATGGAACAGTGAATATCCCACGATTGTTCATCATGGAAATTGGTTGGGCAAACCTGGCGCATGCTGATTGGTTGCAGTCAGTTGCCATTTGTACTGGCGCATTACCATGAGCTTGTTAAGGTTGCGTGTACGTGGTTAGGTCTTGTGCACGAGTCTTGGAACTGGCTGAGTTTTGATGGTTGAGTATGGTTAGTGCCCAACGTGCGTATGACTGATGCAGCATTTGGGACCATACCCCTTCAGGTCCCCCTAGTCCAGTGTTGCTTCCACGCGCGGATGGCAAGTGGGTGGAATTCTGGACTAGATGAGTGTCTTCCCTTCGGATGATTTTCAAGTGTGGCCCAGCGTTAGCGGTGCGCACACAGTCGTGTGGCTACTGTAAAATATTCACCCTTTGGTGTGACTTCTGTTGGTTAACGCAAGGCGCGCGCGTGTTTAACCTTATGGAATACGTATACTTGGTGTTTAAATCTTTGTAAACTGTTGTCTACAATATTTGCACGTGTTAATCCACTTTGAGTCAGGTTATCACGAATGAGAATTGGCATAAAGTTGCATCAGGATAATGAAGTGGAAATCCGAGCCTGCGCTAATCCTCCGTTGTGCCACAACAACAATGTGGCGTGAAGCAAGGAGATGTAGCTTGTCTTGAAGATTGTAGGTGTAAACGAAACTTTATTTTAGCCAATGTGTTTTTGCGTATACCCAAAGTGGTGCGTGCATTTGTAGCACAATTTACGTTTTGTAAGCGTTTTCATATATGGTTAAGCATGCACGCGCGGGCGACATACACACTCGTATGTAAAGGCAACAGGGCCGCATGGAGATTAGTATGCTTGCATGTGTAGCAGCAAGCTCGCCTGGGGACTGGCGTGCTCATATCTAAAGGAGCATGCGCTTATAGCGACTTACGTGCTCATGTGTGGAGCGTTAGGCTCGCATGGAGACTAAGATGATCGTATGTAGAACACCAGACTCGTATGGCGACCGACGTGCTGGTATGTAAAAGAGCTTGCGCGCATGGCGACTTACGTGCTCATAAGTAATGCGCGCGTGGCGACTTATGGGCTCGTATGTAGAGGAGCATGCGCGTATGGCGCATGTGTGCTTGCTCGTAAGTAAAGGAGCATGCGCGCGTGGCGACTTACGTGCTTGTATGTAGAGGAGCATGCGCGTATGGCGCATGTGTGCTCGCTCGTAAGTAAAGGAGCATGCACGCGTGGCGACTTACGTGCTCATATGTAATGCGTCACCAAACCTGCAAAATTCATTATCAAATGCTGGTGTATCATGAGATGCCCAGTCGTATATTAGTATTTCTCGAACTTAAAATAAGTTGACAAGATATATTGTAATAAAGAGTGACATATGGAGCACACTGTACCGAAACTTTGTCCTTAAGAGGAGTTCGTGTTATGCATCCATACTTCACAATATGTGAAAGCAACTTCGAACTTCGGAATGGTGTTGGGCTATGCTAGTCCTTTTGTTTATTGCAGCTACTAAAAATGTCAGTAGCATTGAACTTGAATAATAATAAGCAATGATACTAGTGTGCGCCGGAAATATCGCAAGGTTAATACTCGTTAAAACAATGAACTACTAGCCATGTCGTTGAATAATTTCATTTGCTAGACGTTAGCCGGTTTGTGTTATCGGGGAAAGCGTGTAACAATGCCTTACTAATACCGTACCCCATCAATAATTTTATTCATCAACATAAATTAATCCTTGAGAACTTGGCATCATTCTTGTCACGGCCCCCGTCCCGGTTTTACCCGGTCCAGGAGCCGCGGGACAGAAATCCGTGGTAATTATTATGCTGGCAGCGGAATTTTTAACAGGATCGTTTAAAACTTGAAAATGCCCGATTATCTTATTTCATTATTAGGGATAAACCCTGTAATTTACAATAAGGGAATTTCACTGGGAAACCCCTATTTTACAAAAACATGTTTCTTTATTTTATTGAGCCACTTCTTCAAGCTTGTAGTGCTACGCGGCACTTTTTCCTTGATCCCAGCAGATCACCTGAAACATGTTTAAAAAGGTTTTATCAGCAGGGAAATACTGGCGAGTCATTCAAGTTGCACAAAACGACACATTGTTATAATATACAGTATTAAGAGCGATTACAATGTTTATATATCAACCAATTACCCAACGGTATATGTCACTCGACTCATTTATGTGACTATGGTCATATCACCCATTGGCTAACACGATGTCCAACGGTGACGGTTATCTAGTATTGTATACAAAACCCCACATACCGGCTGTAATTGAAGACTAAAAAGACTTAATCCTTGTAATTATAACTTTGAAATAAATAGGGTTTTGGAAACAATTTGATAAAAAGAGAATGACTCACATTGCAGATTTAAACGGGCAGAGTTTTGCCTACTGATTAGCCTTGTAACCTAATGTAAATAACAATGCACACGTAAACTAGGTTAGTAACTTTAATCCAACTTTTACGACAACTCATGAGATCAAAACCTTCACAATGAATGACAAAGTACGATACTTAAACATCCATCGAATTCACGACAAATGACAAAGTATAACCCAAGTTTGAGCAGCACTTAAACATCCATTGGATTGGTTTCTATCGATCGGACATTAAATCGTAGCAGTGATCGAGTTATTACCCTGTTATCGCGGCAGCGTTTCGTGCTGTGTGTGTGTTTTGAACTGTTTAGACGATATCTCGGTGTACGAAATGAATTTTAACGTCGAACCAACGCCAAAATGCAAGTGCCAAACTCCCCTACTTATACCTGGAAAACGGCGCTGTCGCGTGGCGCGACGGCGCCCCTTTTAGCATAGGGTAGCCACGTCTGTTACTAGGCTGGGTGAGTCGACAGAACGATAAAATTCGAATTTTACAGCAAATTATGATGATAATCGTCAATGGGGAATACCCCCCCCCCCCCCCTGAGTTTTAGGGGCCCTGGTCCTGATTCTGTTTGTTCTGAAAATTTTAGGGGTTATGCAGGATTTCTTGGGGGTCTCAATTAGGGTTTCCTATTGGACAAATTAAGATAAGAATTAATACTTTTAATGAGAGTTGTTACATCCTCCCCACCTTAATAAAAATCTCGTCCTCGAGATTTACTGGAACAAGTAGGGATATTTTCGCTTCATCTCTGATTCCAGCTCCCAAGTGTACTTAGGTCCTCTCTTTGAATCCCACTTGACTTTGACCAGCACTAGTCTTTTGTTTTTGAGAAACTTGACCTTTCTGTCTTCTATCTGTAGTGGCTTCTCAACAAATTTTAACTTTTCATTTACCTCTACATCTTGAAGAGGTACTACCAGGGATTCGTCAGATAGACATTTCTTGAGATTGGATACATGAAATACGTCATGTAATCCCGCTAACTCTTCTGGTAGTTGTAAGCGATAGGCGACTGGTCCTATTCGCTGGATTATTGGGAATGGTCCTACGTATCTTGAACTTAGCTTTCCCTTCTTTCCGAACCGAACTACTCCTTTCCAAGGAGAAACTTTCAAGAGTACTTTATCTCCAACTTGAAATTCTAGCGGCTTGCGTCTATTGTCTGCATAACTTTAACACCCCGAAAACGGGTTTGGTAATCAAACTCCGTTAATACTAAAAGACGGGTAAAGTACCGTTAGTAGTAAAAATAACCCGGTAAATATTTGGATTTAAATAAGAAATCCTAATATTAAATACAAGCGGATCAAAGTTTTAAGGAATTGAGTTTATAAGAGCCCGAGTTAACGGGACTTAAAATAAAACGGACTATAACTCCTGGGACCCACCAAGTAACTAGGAATATTAACTTAGTTAGTTAGTGTCTTGACATAATAGAACAAATATGGTTAGAATACCCTTTAAATAACTTGTGTAAAGTTGAGGGACTAAACATGGGCAAATGTAATGAAGTTTAATTAAATAAATAAAAAAAAACACCCATACGTCTGTTGATGTCTGCGATTTCATCAGAGCCACAAGGAGCTCTCAAAACTCAACCCTAAACTTCAAGAAATTCATCAAATTGAAGGGGCAAATCAAGCCCGAATCGAAATCCAAGCATAGATTAGTGATCACCTCAGTAAAGGGATCATGAGGTATGCGAAATTTTACTATGTGGTTCCATCTTAAATTTTAGATGAACTTGTGAGATTCGAATCTGAGCTTGCATGTTCGTTGTTTGGATGAAATTAGGGATGAAACTATGTCTAGGAGTAAACCCTAGTCATTTAATTGTTGAATTGATGTTCATGGTTGTGAATTCATGATCATACACTCATGTGTCAAGTGGGTTTTGTAGAATTATGCTAAAGACTAGGATTATCTTTGTTAACTTAGTGTATTTGAGCTCCATGAAGAAAATCCAGAATTTTGATATAAAAATTTGACATGAACATGTGACATGATGCTTAAATCTTGGCTAAATAGTTAGTCAATAACTTGATTGTGAATTTTATGAAATCATGCTCATTAGGTGTTTGATATAATGCCTAAGAGAAAAGAAATGTTGAAAATTCGGACTAAAAATGCATATTTGATTTGAGTGGCAAATTGTGCGTTAAGACTTATAAAAAGGGTTCTAAACGGATTGTGAATTGAACTCTTTATTCGGTTATCTTTTAGGTAAACTGAATAAATTGAGTTATGATTATGGTGTTTTAGAAGTACATGGGTTTATAAACCAGATTATAGTTAAAAGGTCGAATTTTGGGTCAAACAAGTATTTAAAAGTTCCTTTGTAGTAAAGAAAGGATGAAAATTGACCAAATTGCCCTTGTAAGCTAATTCGAACGAACGACCCTTGCAAGAGGTTCGAAAACGAGTTTTATGATTAAATAAATGCTTAGAATAAGAAAAGATAGTGAAAGATTGTAAATTCTTGGGTCGAATGACTTTATATGAGTCTTTGCCGTAAAAAGATAATCCGATGGGTAAAATTTGGAGCATATAGATATCCACACTAAATCCAACACACATATAGTTGTGGTGGAAGATTACTTGAAAGAAATGTAGGAATAAGATGCTAGAAATGTATGAAAGCGAGTTCAAGTTCTAAAGTGCTTAAATACCCTTAACGGGTCAAAATAAGCATACGAGCGAAAACGTATTTAAATTGTGTGAGAAACCTGTTATTAGAACCTAACATGGTAGATAACATTAATTTGAAGAGGTGCATGTGAAATAAGGATTAAACAAATATGTTTGTTTGATAAAATGCATAAACGGGCTAAAATTCGGTAAAACGGCAAGGAGTCGAAGGCTTAGAAGTCTCAAAATTTATTATGTAGGATGTTGGATTTTAACTCCATTTGATGGAGGATCAAATTACAATCATGTAGGAAGAAACGGTAGGTCAAACGGACAAGCGGATTGAAAGATACGAAAGTTTTCGTGTAAAAAACGGCAAAATGGGAAGGTCTGATACAGGGGCCACCGTAAGTTACGGTGGGCACCGTAAGTTACGGTGGAGGCTGAAAGCATTACGGCAGTTACCTCCTGCCTTACGGCGGGGGTATTTTATACCAGGGGCCACCGTAACTTACGGTGCCCACCGTAAGTTACGGTGGAGGCCGGTTTCAAGTCTTTGTTTCCGGGATTAAGATATCAATGTTGGAATTTCCTGATTTCCTTATTTAATTCGATTATTCAACCCAATCTTCCTTGTTGTACTAGTTATTTAATTATCAAAACTGACTTTTAAGTTGGTTTTGATCACAGGTGAATGTCGAGAGTCCCGGATGAAGATCAAGCATCGAGCAAGAACCGAACACACGTTAAACGAAGCTTCCGCAATGTTGTTTCGTCGTTATTCTAAAACGGCGAATTAAACCACATTATGTCGTATCACTTTAAATTGTAAAAGTTTTTAATAAACCAGTATTTTAACATGAATGTATAAATATAAATACTCAGTAATTGTGATTATTTATGGAAAATCGCTAATTAAATTTATGGTTGTTACAATAACTTTTCTGACGATCACGAGCCGTTTTCAGTCTTTCCTTGATTTGAGTCACGAGCCGTTTCTTGTATGATTTCAGGACCTGATAATTGGCTTTCTCCTATTTTTGCGCAACAAACTGGAGTTCTGCACTTTCGTCCATATAGTGCTTCGAATGGGGCAGCTTCTATGCTTGCATGATAGCTATTATTATAGGAGAATTCAATTAAGGGTAGGTGGTCATCCCAGTTTCCACCAAAATCTATTACACATGCCCTGAGCATGTCTTCCAAGGTTTGGATCGTCCTTTCACTTTGTCCGTCTGTTTAGGGATGATATGCAGTGCTCAAGTTCAATTTAGTCCCCATGGCTTCTTGGAAACTTGTCCAAAAATGCGACGTGAAACGACTATCTCTATCCGATACAATGGAGAGTGGAACTCCATGTAGGGATACTATTTCGTCTACGTACAACTTTGCTAACCTTTCCATGCTAAAGGTTTCTTTCATGGGTAGAAAGTGAGCTGATTTGGTTAATCGATCCACAATTACCCAAATCGCATCATTACCTTTTCTGGTTTTGGGTAACTTAGTAACAAAATCCATGGTTATGAGTTCCCATTTCCAAACAGGCATTTCTAATTGTTGAAGTAACCCTGAAGGTTTCTGGTGTTCTGCCTTAACTTGTGAACAAGTTAGACAGTTAGATACATATCTAGCTATGTCCTTTTTCATACCTATCCACCAGAAATTATTTCTTAAATCTTGGTACATTTTATTGTTTCCCGGGTGCATGGTATACCTATATTTATGGGCTTCCTCTAAAATCTTATTTCTTAAATTTTCTTGCTTAGGTACCCAAATTCTTTTCTTATGGAATCTCCAAATTCCATCAGCTCCTTGTTCTAATTCCTTTATTCTTCCTTTCATTCTTTCAGCATCATCCTTGATTGCTGTTTCCTAAATCTTTTTCAGCTGTTCCATTAAGTCTAACTGTAGATTTAATCTAAGAGCACGAATTCGTTTTTGCTTTTCATGATACTTACGACTTAAGGCATCTGCTACTACGTTTGCTTTTCCTTCGTGATATTGAATATTACAGTCGTAGTCACTTAGGATCTCCATCCATCTCCTTTGCCTCATGTTCAATTCTTTTTGCCCAAATATATATCTTAAGCTCTTATGGTCTTTATAGACAGTAAATTTACTTCCATACAAATGGTGTCTCCAAATCTTAAGGGCAAAAATAATGGCTCCTAATTCTAAGTCATAAGTCGTATAATTTTCCTCGTGCTTTTTCAATTGCCTTGAGGCATACGCAATTACCTTCTTGCGTTGCATTAGCACACATCCTAATCCTAGCTTAGAAGCATCACAATAAACTTCAAAATCTTCTGTTCCTTCTGGTAACGCTAGAATTGGGGTGTTGGTTAACCTTTGTTTTAAAATCCTAAAAGCTTCTTCTTGCTTAGGTCCCCATTCAAACTTAACTGTTTTACAGGTTAGCTTAGTTAATGGCACTGCTATTTTGGAAAAATCCTTAATGAATCGTCTATAGTATCCAGCTAACCCTAGAAAGCTTCTAACTTCCATAGCTGATTGCGGGACCTTCCATTTGGTGATCGCTTCTATGTTAGTAGAATCTACGTGAATACCCTCGTGATTCACCATGTGTCCTAAAAATTGCACCTCTTGTAGCCAAAATTCACACTTCGAGAATTTGGCGTAAAGCTTTTCTTTTCTTAACAAAGTTAAGAGTGCATGCAGGTGCTCACAATGCTCTTCCTGGATTTTGGAATAAATAAGTATATCGTCGATGAAGACAATTACAAATTTATCCAAGTATGGTTTACAGATCCTATTCATCATGTCCATAAATGCTGTCGGAGCATTTGTTAGTCCAAAAGGCATAACTGTAAACTCGTAGTGACCATACCTAGTCCTGAAAGCAGTTTTAGGTATGTCTTCTTCTTGTACCTTCAATTGATGATATCCGAAGCGTAAATCTATCTTAGAAAAATATCTAGCTCCTTGCAATTTATCGAAAAGATCATCAATCCTAGGTAATGGGTATCGATTCTTAATTGTAACCTTATTCAGTTCCCTATAATCGATACACATTCGCATCGAACCATCTTTCTTCTTTACGAAGAACACTGGAGCTCCCCAAGGGGATGAACTAGGTTGTATGAATCCTTTACTGAGCAACTCATCTAATTGCTTTTTCAGTTCTAACATTTAAGTGGGTGCTAATCGGTAAGGTGCTTTAGCTACTGGTGTAGTACCAGGAATCAAATGGATTCTAAATTCTACCTCCCTATCTGGTGGTAATCCTGGTAGTTCTTCTGGGAATACATCCGAGTATTCTGATACTACCAGAATTTCCTTAAGTTCCTTACCCTTAATAGTAATGATTATTGAAATCATATATACTATACCTTGTTTTCGTTCATAACTAGCTACTTTCATTACTGAAATGAACTTCATTGGTTTACGCGGCTTATCCCCTGTAATTATAATTACTTCTCCTGTGGGTGCACAAATTTCTATGGAGTTCTTATCACAAAAGATTCGAGCATGGTTGGCTACTAACCAATCCATTCCTAATACGACATCGAATCCAGCTAAATTCATAGGTAATAGGTTTGTAGAAAATTTACGACCTGGAAGTTCTATATTTCCTTTTTGCAAAACCGTCTCTATGTTAACAGAGTTCCCGTCTGCCGTTTCTACTGTATAAATCTGCCTAAGTCTGGTTAAAGGTAGCTTAAGAGCTTGGCAGAATGAAGTATTTATAAAACTTTGGTTTGCACCAGAGTCAAATAATACTTTCGCATAAACGTTGTGTACCAGAAACGTACCAGCTATTACGTCAGGAATCAGTTCGGCTTCCTGCGTAGTCAATTGGAAGGCTCTTGCGTTTTTCTTGTTAGTTCCTTCAGCAGGTTTGGCTTTGTTATCTGCGGGTTTGACCAATTTAGGGCATTCTGGTCTAAAATGCCCAGCTTCTCCACAGTTGAAGCAGATATTTGTTTTCTTTTTGCAATCTTCTTCGCGATGTCCTACAGTTTTGCAGAAGTTGCAGGGTTCATTACATTTTCCAAAATGTTTCTTTCTACAGTTTCTGCAGAACGACGGAGTGGAAGATTGCCCAGTTCCTCTTTTCTTGAAATTGCTATTATTACCCACACGAAATCCTTGGGTAATTTTCTGAGCCAGTTCCTTCTTCTTATTTTCTTCTCGCGTACGCACCAGTCCGTCCGTCAAAGTGTTGGCTAGTTCCACCGCATCATCGATCGTGCGGGGTCTCGCAGCTTTGACAATGTCACGGATCTCGCTAATTAAACCCCAAATGTAGCGAGAGATAAGTACTGGTTCTGGCGAAGCCAGAGTAGGCACAATCCGAGCGTATTCGAAAAACTTCGAAGTATACCCTCGACAGTCAACATCCACCATCCGGTGGCTCAGAAATTTATTCACCATCTGCTCTTTTTCATATTCAGGGCAGAATTTTCTTTCCACCAGACGCTTAAACTCCTCCCAATTCATGGCATAGGCCATGTCGCTTCCTTTGGCTTACAACACCGTATTCCACCATTCTAATGCTTCTTCCTTGAAAAGGTGTGAAGCATACATGACTTTATCTCCCTCGGCACATTTACTTATTTTAATTACTGCCTCAGTTTTCTCCAACCAACGCAGTGCCGCAGTCGCCCCTTCATTGCCTGCAAATTCAACAGGTTTACAGGCAAGAAACTCCTTGTAAGTGCAACCAGGCGTTGCAGCTTTCATTCTTTTGAGAATTGGGGCTTGCAGTATATCGTTATTATTAATGTTACCGCCTCCATTCACACTATTACTGAAGTTTTCTTCATGAGTACGTTTGCTAGGAATAATTTGTTGAGGTTCAACTGGGTTTCGTGCAGCAGCAAGGATTGCTGGAATAGCATTGGCTATTCCTTGAGCAACGATATTCTCGATATCTTGCCTATTGAGGAAGTGATCCTCATTTTTTTGCTCCGATTGATTAACCTCGTTAACTGGGTTATTATCAACGTGTTCCATCTGGTAATTAATATATATAAGTGATTAGCATAAAATAATTAACAATCAAACAATTGCACATAATCACGCCAACACGTATGGCCAAAATTGTCGATTTTTCAACTTTCGTTTTTATATATTATAGTATGCTTCCGTACACACCCGTTATCTTATAAAAGTTTTATTTTTAAGTTATTTTACACGGTTATATATTTATTATTATATTATTATTAAACACGTATTCCCACAACCACACACGATCCCTTCAGCTGGCATTTCAGAAGCGACGTTCTCTCTCGTCGTACTTCCAGGATATCCTCTCCCCTACTTCCTGGATTCTATTCCCTGCGTCCACAACTCCTCACCATAGTGGTGGAGTTCCGCCAGGTTCTCGGTGCTCATAAGTGGGTGCAGTGGAGGCTCGGGGTCAAACTGGGGGAAAAAGGTATTTGGGTTATTTAAGAGGTTCTGAAATTGCCAGTCGGTGGTCCACCACTCTTCTAGTTCTGCTGGTAGAGGTTGGAGTGGATGATAGGATCTGGGATATAGGCTCTAAATCAACTGGAAGTTGTGCTTCCGCTGGGTAATTAAAGAGTTGTTCACCGGCAGGTCCGATGAGGTCACTAAGTGCCAGTTTATGATCCAGCTCCTCCCGGGATGTCATTTCCTGGTCTTGCCTGGAACTTTCCCCAATCTCTATTCCTTTACCTTTATCTCTTGGATCCTTCGTCTTTATAACTTTCCGTGTAGCTGGTTTCTTCCTGCGCACACGCCTCCAGCCCACGAATCTTCTTCTCTTCTTTGGCTTGGGTTTCTCCGGAGGTTGGGCTTGAAATTCCATAGGTTCATCAATGTCAGCACAGTAACTAGTAAAGTCTCTGGAAACTTCAACATTAACAGGATAGAGATTGAGATTCTGAAGAGCTTCAGACAACTCATTCATGCTGTTTAGCAGATATGAAGAAACACACAAAAATTCTAGGTTAAAATTTTGTAACTTGAATTTCCACATAATCACAGAATGGCAATCAGAAAAATTAAGTATTTCTAAATACTTAATCGGCTTAAATTAGTGGCTCTGATACCACCTTTTTCTGTCATGACCCCCGTCCTGGTTTTACCCGGTCCAGGAGCCGCGGGACAGAAATCCGTGGTAATTATTATGCTAGCAGCGGAATTTTTAACAAGATCGTTTAAAACTTGAAAATGCCCAATTATCTTATTTCATTATTAGGGATAAACCCTGTAATTTATAATAAGGGAATTTCACTGGGAAACCCCTATTTTACAAAAACATGTTTCTTTATTTTATTGAGACACTTCTTCAAGCTTGTAGTGCTACGCGGCACTTTTTCCTTGATCACAGCAGATCACCTGAAACATGTTTAAAAAGGTTTTATCAGCAGGGAAATACTGGCGAGTCATTCAAGTTGCACAAAACGACAAATTGTTATAATATACAGTATTAAGAGTGATTACAATGTTTATATATCAACCAATTACCCAACGGTATTTGTCACTCGACTTGTTTTTGTGACTATGGTCATATCACCCATTGGCTAACATGTTGTCCAATGGTGACGGTTATCAAGTATTGTATACAAAACCCCACATACCGGCTGTAATTGAAGACTACAAAGACTTAATCCCTGTAATTATAACTTTGAAATAAATAGGGTTTTGGAAACAATTTGATTAAAAGAGAATGACTCACATTGCAGATTTAAACGGGCAGAGTTTTGCCTACTGATTAGCCTTGTAACCTAATGTAAATAACAATGCACACGTAAACTAGGTTAGTAACTTTAATCCAACTTTTACGACAACTCAAGAGATCAAAACCTTCACAATGAATGACAAAGTGCGATACTTAAACATCCATCGAATTCACGATGAATGACAAAGTATAACCCAAGTTTGAGCAACACTTAAACATCCATTGGATTGGTTTCTATCGATCGGACATTAAATCGTAGCAGTGATCGAGTTATTACCCTGTTATCGAGGCAGCGTTTCGTGCTGTGTGTGTGTTTTGAACTGTTTAGACGATATCTCGGTGTACGAAATGAATTTTAACGTAGAACCAACGCCAAAATGCAAGTGCCAAACTCCCCTACTTATACCTGGAAAACGGCGCTGTCGCGTGGCACGACGGCGCCCCTTTTAGCATAGGGTAGCCACGTCTGTTACTAGGCTGGGTGAGTCGACAGAACGATAAAATTCAAATTTTACAGCAAATTATGATGATAATCGTCAATGGGGAATACCCCCCCCCTGAGTTTTAGGGGCCTGATCCTGATTCTGTTTGTTCTGAAAATTTTAGGGGTTATGCAGGATTTCTTGGGGGTCTCAATTAGGGTTTCCTATTGGACAAATTAAGATAAGAATTAATACTTTTAATGAGAGTTGTTACAATTCATATCCTTGTGTTAGTAGTGTGTGACCATTTTGTTTTTATGATTTTGGCATTTCAGAAACTTGATGAGTCATATGCACATTCCATGTGATTTGTAAATAACTATAAGGCAGGGATTGAATAAATTGTTTTTACTTACCTTTTTTTATATTTTTTTCTTTCTTATATTAGGCTATCGCACTCCTTAAATTGGAGAGTCCTGTTGCCCCACTCCGGCCAGACTATGTTGTCTTAACCGGACCCACGCTGCTTCAGAGCTTGGCTTGAGTGTTTCCCCGGGAAACCATATCGCCGACTGCCACTTGACAGTCGTTGTGCCACCACAAGAGCATAACTCTCTGGCGTAACACACGGTGGGATGAAAACCCGATTTAAAACAAGGTAAGCGTGTAAGGCCTTGGGTATACTTTATCGCTCCTTAACTACACCTAAGTGCCACGTCACACATTTTTCCTTATTTCACTCTACTTCAGTCCAAGGAAATGGTTTAATCCTGTTAATTCCATCTAACCCTATTTTTTTTAGTGGTTTTTTGGTTTAAAAAAGAAAAAAAATAATTAATTTAATCTCTTAACATCCGGTTAACATGTTAACAAGTAACTCCTTTAACGCTCCTTAACATAAGGAGGGAGTGGTGTGCAATGTCGGCTAACATGTCATGTGACCATTAATAACCCAAATGTTAGGGTACACCCCATGACCTAAGAAAAAAAAGAGAGAAATAGTGGTTCATGTGAATTTTAGCGAGTTCACGTTAAGTCACTTCTTAATCTTCAAAGAAAGTTTTTTCTCACAACAAATTTCTCACTAAGGGAACAATGATTATTGTCACAATGTCTCATTAATAATGTGGTAATCACCTCTAAGGCTTGATAATTGATGTGTGCAAAATGCAAAATATAAATTACATCAAATGTGGCATAAAACTAACCATTTTTAGTACTAATGTTGGAAAAAGTGTGTTTTTGTCTTCCTTTTGTATTTTCAGGATTAAATGAGCTCAAATGAACAAAAGAAGCAAAAAGGCAGCTAAATCTAACATAAATACAAGAAAAGGAATAAACATGGCATGCCCGACCCCTCGACAGCATCTCCCCAAGCAAAAACAAGAGAACAGAATGCTGAACACGCCCCGTGCTCACTGAGTACGAAGGCGTGCCCAAGTGTCTGCAGAAAATACAAAGTTGTAGAAGCTTCTATCACCCACCACGGGGGCGTGCCCAGCGGACACGGGGCCGTGGTCAACTCTAAGATTCTCAGAATCTAGGGAAATCTTGATAGTACGGATATGCTTCTGCACACAGGGTCGTGCCCAGCGGACACGGGGGCGTGGTCAACTAATGCAGACAAACTGCAATTAATGAAGAAAGAGAAGATGGGTGGACACGTGGCCATGCCCAATGGACACGGGGCCATGTCCGGGCCTCTGTGCCGGCTATAAATAGGGGTGCTTGGCTCATTTGCAAACCATCCCTTGATAAACCACCTCTCTCACACTTCACCCACCCACCACCACCATCACAACCCACATCCACCACCATCATCCATCATAGAGTGTGTGAGTAGTCTCGGGATCCAAGATTGATCGTAAAAGTTCTTGACAATCAAATGCCATGTTTGCCTAAGTCTCTTACATCACTTGGTGAAGACAAGTGTTTAGTGTAATACTTTTTATTTTTAATTTTTTCGCACTTTTTATTTGGTTTAGTATTAATGACTTTAATAACTAGTTTCTTATGTTGAAGGTGAGTCTTCCTTATCGTTTGTCCGTGGTGTCTTGGCATTATTTTACTGTCTATATAAAATAAAAGATTTTCATCATTCATATCTCCACGGTCTATATGGAGATATGTTGGCTACCTGGTCGGGGGTTAAGGGAACGGTTTGGTAAGAGTCTTGCCTTGTTCAGTGTATAGATCCTGCAAGGACCTGGGTCAACTTTAGTAGGACCTCTTTCAATACCCACTGGTATTGGATGGCGGGGGTCCGAACTCCTTTATCCCCTCATATGTAAACTACTATTAAAACTTTAACCCGGCTACTTAGGACTGTATCCCTGCTGACTCAGACTACTTAGCCGAAGGTAACGTCACCTCCAGAAGAGGGGCCTACCACAATATGCATTAATAACTTAATTAATTATCTTTCAATAATCAAACCCTTTAGGATTGTATCCTTGCTGACTCAAACTACTGGGTTTGGGGTAACGTCACCTTCAGAAGAGGGGCCTACTACAATAACTAAGATAATCTCTTAAAAAGTGCAAAAGTGCGGAAATAATCAAAGGTTACACTAAACACGAGTCGGATCCAAGTGATTCATCTTGTCTATCTGTTTTTATTTTATTTTTCAGCATTTTAGTTAGTTTTATTTATTTTTTCTAGTTTAAAACCTTTTTCTAAACTTTTGATTTGATTAGACGTTAAGGATAAACTGGAATTAAAAGCTCTTGTGTCCTTGGACGACCTCGGTATCTTACCAACACTATACTACGCTCACGATGGGTGCACTTGCCCATATGTGTGTTTAGTGTTAGTAAATATCGTGTTTTATAAATTTAAAACTTGGCTAAAAAGTGTTAAAGGGCTTAAAATATACATTAAAAACTATACGACACTTCACACGCATCAATAATCTTGATTTTGATCACCAACTCGTGTGACTAATCTTGTATGATCACCTAATCATATCACTAGTAAAAATATCACTAATGCAAATAAGTGTTTGTATTTTGTAATAATGTTTACAACCTCATTTATTCTCTTGCTTACATTTAATCTTGATCTTTGAATATGAAACACGCAAAGATGTAACCATCGCTTTTGATATTGTATGCTATTGCTTTTATATCGACTAAGAGTTGTTTAGATTTTAGATCTTAGAACATCTGCAGTGGTCTCGCGGTCCACCAAATCACATGTATAACACCACCACCTCTTCATGTTGTTTAGGTTTTTTTTGGCATGCCCTCATGGTTTAGGCCATGAGATGAAGATTGTGCATTACCAATCCCATTTTTTTTTCAATTTCAAATAATATATTTAACCCACAGATTTCACATACTTCACCACTACACTATTTTACTTAGTGAAACACCCATGCTGACGTGGACACTATATGATAAAAAAGATCATTTCACAAGGTTTACCATTACACATGGTCTTAAAAGAAGAGAGAGACAAAGACAAAAAGTTGTAGTACACACTAATTATTGATTTAGGATTATTGGTGTAATAGAGTAGGAGTAAACGTTGCCATTCAAAGGAAAATGAGAGCTCAATCCTGCCAATTTTGTTGATTTCACATGTATCTATTACTAATGCGGGATGGAAGGGGGAAAAAGAGTGGTTGTTTGTTTCAGCTCTTGATGAGATTTTAATTGTTTAGTCCTTTTACTAGTTTAGCACTTCATGGTTGAGACTGTTTGTTCGCGAGCAGATGTCTGAATGGTTCAGACATTTGCCTCTGAATAATTCAGTATTATAATGAGTTTGAATGGTTATGACCTCGTATCTTAATTGGTCAGACATTTGCCTCTGAATGATTAAATATTATACTGGTTTTTAATGGTTCAGACCTCTTACTAGTTCAGCATTTAATGGTTTAGACCTCTTACTGATTCAACACTTACTCATTTAGAAGTTGTCAAACAGCACCTAAGATAAGTTTTAGCAACGTTTATAAAAACCCAAATGAAAGAAATTTTGTTATAATATCAAAAGTTCTTTTTAAGCATTACAAATAATTCTTTATTTATAAGTAGAGTGGGGGTGGTCACTAGTGATAGAATTCCATCACTCACAAACATTCAATCAAGTTCTGTCATGTCATCAACCACTATTCTATCACACACAAGCCTTTTTTAGTGGCGGTGGTCATCATTAGTGATGGAATTCCATCACTCACAACTTTTTTTATTTTTTAAATTAAAAATTAACAATAAAACACTAAATTATAAATTTCATTAAAATTAAAAAATAAATTACATAGCAAAATAAAAAACAACTAAACATTGGAAAAAAAAACTTAAATTAAACGGGTGGCATCTCCCAACCCCACCTTTCGCAAATCTCGTGCTTTTGTTGAATTACAACCGCCTTAAATGGTTCGTCGAGATGGGTGTGCGGCTCACACAAGATTTTTAAATCATTTTGTCTTTCTACCGTTTTCAAGTGTCCCATGTACGCGTGCTCGCGTTCAACTTTTACGGATGATGTGGGGTAAAATACACATATTTGTCCCATGTAAAATGTATAATTATTGTATAGTTTTATTGCTTTTATTTAGTTTTTAGTTTTTAGTAATTTATTATATTATTTTGTGTTTTGCTAGGTCATGGTGCAAATGGAGCAAAAACGAGTAATAATTAAATGACCAGCCAGTTTGACAGAGTAGAACGCCAATGACGGAACTAAAATCACCACTATTTTCCTTGATTGGGTCGAGCCCATTTATCTCTATAGCATCAAGTTGGAAGATATGCTAGTGGGCCATGTTTAATCACAAAAGTATGATATATTAACCCTAAATATTTATATCATACTTCAAAGAAAATTAATGGGGAACATTAGTGATTTTACATGGACATGAAGTCCATATTGGGCCGCCAAACTCCAGCCATGCATAATTTCGAACATCATCAGATTGGGTGGAATTGGATTTGTGTTGGGCTTTTAAAAATGTTATGCATGGAAAAAAAACCCTAAGGTAGTGGTGCACAAAAAACCCGAACCCGGACCCGAAAATAAAACCTGAAACCGGTTATTATAAAATCCGGGTTTTTATACCCCGAACCCGACCCTACATCCGGGTTTTTATACCCCGAACCCGGAACCGAGTTTTTTTATACCCGTTTTCAACCCGGGTTTTACGAGTACCCGGTTTCAACCCGAACCCGGAACCGGGTTTTTTCAATACCCGGTCCGGGTTTCCCAATACCCTGTTCAGGTTTTTTCGTTTTTTTTTTGTGTTTTTTCGAGTTTTGTACCTTGGTAACGGCTATATAGCCGTTAGAAAGTGTATTATGATCATTTGTTTGGTTTACATTGTATCTCTATACCCTATAAAAGAGGTCTTTGATGACGAACAATAAACGAAGATGATCAAGTTATTCGAAGCTATCTATGTTTATCATCTTATTCGATCCGGTTCAATGATTATTTAGGTGTCATGTATTTCTATGTTTTATGAAATAAAAAGGTTTTGCATTTTATATTTCTATGATTTATCCAAAAGAAATGAATACTCGAGGCATACCCGAACCAAACCCAATCCATACCCGACCCTACCCGAACCCGAAAATAGGGTATTATAATACTCGGGTATTAGAAAACCCGATCCGAACCCTACCCGAACCCGGGTATATAGGGTATACATTTTTTATATAAAACCCTGACCCGGACCCGACCCGGGTATTGTCAATACCCGATTTTGTAGAACCCGATCGTACCCGAACCCGGTTCCATACCCGGAACCGGGTATTCAGAAAACCCGATTTGTGCACCACTACCCTAAGGCATTGTATTATATACACATAATTGGACGTGAAGGCGAGGGGGAACAAAAGAGTGGACGTGCAGGAGACAGAAGGCAACTTTAATAGAGATTTCGAAAAAAGTCAACAAGCATAGGCGGCTAGAAGCAACTTGGCGGCAATTGGGGGTGGAATTGATTCCTATTATTTTCTTTCGAGAAGACAGGAGTACGGCTGTTTTTGTTGGCGCACATCAATAAAGAAGAGTACGGCTGTTTTTGTTTGCGCAAGAAAGAGAAGAAATATTCGGTTCGTGGTTCGAGCATTGCGAGTTCGGTATCACACTTAATTTTTCTAATCTTTGCCATTGAACCATGTTTTGTTTAATTTTTAGAACCGAGTTTGAAACGCCCAAATTTTTCTCATTCGACTAATAACATAAAATTCTTACAATTTTACAAAATTTTGACATGACCCGTTTGTACTAAGGATTTTTCTCCCTGCTTTTAACAAAATCATTTTAATAGAATACTACGACACTTTTCAACATAACAAAAGTTAAGACTATGAAAGGTTCGCAGTGAACATTTTGTACAAACTACACAAAAGGTTTAGAATCCAAACTTCTTACTAACATACTAGACACTTACTAATTAACATTTACTACACAAAATGGTAAATTAACCCATTCAAAATAAACAACTTGGACCGGAAGCGCATAAAGTCAACGTTGCGTGTGTGTGTTATGTCCGAGCGCGCCACGTCAAAACTTGGGATTTACCTATCATTCATAACAACAAAACATTTGTTAGCCATAATACATAACAACTCGAACTCTTTAGTTACCTATCTTTATTCGACCCAATTACATGACATGTTTCTTTACAACATGTATTACATGACATGTTTCTTTACAACATGTTTACTTCCATTTGAAAACATCCAACATACTACTTTCCGACTCATTTTAAATGAGTCACTACATACCATTCAATTCAACACACTTACATCATTTGACCCGTTATGAACAAGTCAATACATAAACATTCTAAGAATCATTCCACTTATCATTTCAACCCATTTAGACGGGTCGTTCGTATTCACTACAACATTACTTTTAAAACCTTTTCAATATAAACTCTTGCATCTAATCAATCTAGTCCATAACGGAAATTTGCACGAATTCGTTATATCAAATAATATCATTCCTGAATCTACTAGTAGAGTAAATAAAGTTCATAAGAACTTACAGCGATCTTGAGATGCTTGTGGCTTCGAGTGACTTGCGCCTTCTTCTTTCTTCGTGCCTATATGTCATAATTTCATACTTTAGCTTTCATGACATTATTTTCACATTCCTTACTATACGATTTGGTGTCTACTAATCACATATGTCATTATCATAAAGGAGTTACATCGACTTATCAAGTATTCATGAAACAAAAAACATAACTAAACTCACTTAGGCATTTCATCGAGCACATTGTGTGTGTATCACTAGTTTAGCACAATGTACAAGCATCCTAAACACAATTTCCATAGTTCTCTCATTGATGAACTTCATCATCCTACTATTTTGAAATCTACCATTCAAATCATGAGCACATAGTTCTAAATCAGTTATTCCTAACAATTTCACCAACATCAACCTAATTAGCATGTAGAATTTCACAAATTCTTAACCATCTTTTGACATGCAAATGGGTTTTGCCCTAAACCATGCTCATATTCAAGATTTAGCATTTCTTGATGTTTTAACAATCATAGCAACCATTACTCATACCAATTTATGCATTACATTCACAAATTTTACTAAACCCACAAAATCAAACATCACCAAATCAAGAAATTATACTTACTTGAGGTTAAGAACACTTAGTACATCAAAATTCCTAGCTCAGGCATTCGATTCCTTGCTAATTTCACCTTTAATTGATGGAATTTTAGTGACTTAGGGTTTTGAGAGGAATGGAGTCCCCTGGCCCTTCTCTCGATCGCACACCAGACTCAAAGTCTGGTTTCTCTTTTTTTTTTATCAAGTTTTATAACATAATTACATATCTAGTCCCTCATATTTTAAAACATATCACTTTACCTCACATTTATATACTAACTTTGCTAAACCTTAATGCATATTAAGGTTCCCCCCCCCTTTTTTTTGTTAAATACTAAAATCTTAAAAATGGTAAAATTTCACGTTTACCCTTTTTTTTCGCTAAAGTTTTGCGATTAAACATTATAACGTGTCTTACGAAATTTAGGGTGTTACAAGTCTACCCCCTTAAAAATGGTTTCGTCCCCGAAACCAGAATACATACCGAATAACTCTGGGTAGTGCTTTAGCATATCATCCTCCGCTTCCCATGTGAGATCCGATCCCTTCCGATGTTGCCATTGAACCAACACTTGTCGAACGGATTTGTTGCGGAGTTGTTTTACTTTGAAATCTTTTATTGCGATAGGCCTTTCAACATAATTCAATTTTTCATCCACTTCAATATCATCCAAATGCACATATGCAGTCTCATCCGCGAGACACTTTCGCAACTACGACACATGAAAGGTGTTATGAATCCCATCCAACGCGGGTGGTAATTCTAACTGGTATGCCACCGCCCCGACCCGGGCGAGTATTTTGAATGGACCGATGTATCGAGGACCTAGCTTCCCGCTTTTACAAAAACGGATTATTCCTTTCCATGGAGAGACCTTTAGTAACACATGATCTCCCACTTGAAATTCAATTGGTCGCCTTCGTCGATCCGCATAAGACTTTTGTCTATCTTGCGCTGCTTTTATTCTTGATCTAACCATATTAATCTTTTCATTCATCTTGGCTACTACTTATTTTGACGTGAGTTCTCGTTGACCCACTCCCCCCCCCAACAAACCGGAGTCCTACATTTCCTTCCATAAAGCATTTCGTAGGGGGCCATTTTTATGCTGTTATGATAACTATTGATGCGCGTTTAAGTGTCGTATATTTTAGGTGTATATTTTAAGCCCTTTTAACACTTATTTTTAGCCAAGTTTTAAATTTATAAAACACGATATTTTACTAACACTAAACACACATATGGGCAAGTGCACCCATCGTGAGCGTAGTATAGCGTTGGTAAGATACCGAGGTCGTCCAAGGACACAAGAGCTTTTAGTACCGGTTTATCCTCAAC
This sequence comes from Helianthus tuberosus, assembly GCA_030545235.1. Taxonomy (NCBI): domain Eukaryota; kingdom Viridiplantae; phylum Streptophyta; class Magnoliopsida; order Asterales; family Asteraceae; genus Helianthus; species Helianthus tuberosus. Next base: position 85,464,670 of record CM060367.1, read on the forward strand.
GTCTAATCAAAATAAAAAGTTTAGAAAAAGGTTTTAAACTAAGAAAAATAAAAACTAACTAAAATGCTGAAAATAAAAATAAAAAAAAACAGATAGACAAGATGAATCACTTGGTTCCGACTCGTATCTAGTATAACCTTTGATTATTTCCGCACTTTTGCACATAATTAAGAGATTATCTTAGTTATTGTAGTAGGCCCCTCTTTTGAAGGTGACGTTACCCTCACCCCAGTAGTTTGAGTCAGCAAGGATACAATCCTAAAAGGGTGGATTATTGGAAGATAATGAATTAAGTTATTAATGCAGTATTATGGTAGGCCCCGCTTTTGGCGGTGACGTTACCCTCGACTAAGTAGTCTGAGTCAGCAGGGATACAGTCCTAAATAGCCGGGTTATAGTATTAATAGTAGTTAACTTATGAGGGGATCAAAGAGTTTGGACCCCCGCCATCCAATACCGTGAAGCATTGAAGGAGGTCCTACTAAATTTGACCCAGGTCCATTGCAGGACCTCTAAACGCTGAACAATGGCAAGACCTTTACCAAACCGTTCCCTTAACCCCCGACCAGGTAGCCAACATACCACCATATAGACCGTGGAGATATGAATGGTGAAAATCCTTTATTTTATATAGACAGTAAAATAATGCCAAGACACCACGGACAAACGATAAGGAAAGATCACCTTCAACATAAGTAACTAGTTATTAAAGTCATTAATACAAAACCAAATAAAAAGTGCAAAAGATTAGAAATAAAAAGTATTATACTAGACACTTTGTCTTCACCAAGTGATGTAAGAGACTTAGGCAAACATGGCCTTGATTGTCAAGAACTCTTACGATCAATCTTGGATCCCGAGACGACTCACACACTCTACGATGGACAATGGATGATGGTGGTGGATGATGGTGTTGTGATGGTGGTGGGTGGTGGATGAAGTGTGAGAGAGGTGGTGTGCCAAGGGATGAGTTGAAATGAAACCAAGCACTCCTATTTATAGGCTGAACAGAAGGCTGGGCACGGCCCCGTGTCCGCTGGACACGCCCCCGTGCCTGTCTGACACTCTCTCTCTTCATTAATTGTAATTCTCAATTACAACTAATGCGCCTGCTGTACTTTCGCCACGCCCCCGTGTTCACGGGACACGGCCCCGTGGTGGGCAATAGAAGCTTCTACATGTTTGTCTTTTGTGCCAGGGCTGACCATCCTGGACACGGCCCCGTGCTCGCTGAGCACGGCCCCGTGTTGAGCTGGACACGCCCCGTGTCGAGCTGGGCACGCCCCGTGTCGAGCTGGGCACAGCCCCATGCTCAGCTGGGCACAGCCCCATGCTCAGCTTTCTTCTTGTTTTTGCTTTGGGAGATGCTGTCGAGGTGTCGGGCATGCCACGTTTCTTCCTTTTCTTTGTATTTATGTTGGTTTTGGCTGTATATTTGTTCCTTTTGTTCAATTAAGCTCATTTGGTCCTGAAAATACAAAAGGAAGACAAAAGCACACTTTTTCCAACATTAGTACTAAAAAGGGGTTAGTTTTATGCCTCATTTGATGTAATTTATATGTTGCATTTTACACACATCAAATACCCCCACACTTAAATCTTTGCTTGTCCTCAAGCAAAACCCTTTATAATGTGGCTTTACACTCCCAAATGGAATGGGTAGAAAAGAAGGTTTTTGGGCTTGTCATAGAGTGTCGGGATTTCCAAGATTCTTTATTAAGATTTATTTTTATTTATTTACAATCCTATTCGTCATGATTTAAAACTTTTCATAAGATAAATTACTTATTAGGGCATAACATGCCTCTTTAAAATTCTATTTATATACGAGTTCACATACCTCATGGGGATCACTCAACACTCGGCCGAAGATGTATTTTAGTGAATCACTCGAGAGCGGCATGGAACTTACTCCTACCATAGGCTTGCCAAGCAATCAATCCTCCTCCTTTTTAACTATATACCTTTGTAAACATCAAGAGGACTTTTTGGGTGAAGGGTTAGGCTTGGGTTAAAGGTAGGTGGTTGGGTTAGTGGTTAGTGGTTAGTAGAAAGGGCGAAAAAGCGTAACAAGCGTCGGTTTTCGAAAGACTTTTTATTTTTTTTTTATCTTGATGAAGCCAGTATTCAAACAAAGTTATTTTTGATGAACTTGCTTGTTTATTTATTTTGCTTCATCATCAACACAAATTTTTTTTTTTTTTTGAAAAGTCATACGAAAAACCGAGCTTGTTACTAAAATAAAGGGTGAAAAATAAAAAGGGTTTAGGTGGGTGAAAAGGTGTTTGGTTTGGGTTAAGAAATGAAAAGGTTTAGGCTCAAAGGGGTTAACTAGGGGGATTTTGGGTAGGTGGTAAGGAAAAAAGAAAAATAATGGTGTAGAAATAAAAAGGGTTAGTCCTAATGCCTCCATCATTTACTTACTCGGGTTTAAGTTGGTCAGGACCGGGAATGTATCGTCGTGGCAAGTTCTAGAGTTGTAAGAACCAAGCGTCTATTCACACAAGAAACGAAAAATGAGCATTTAGTTTAATGATATGTATTTGTATGCTCAATAAAGGCTCAAAACTCACTTTTGTGGAAATGGGTTTTTATGTGATCAAGTATATATAATCAAATTTTAACTAAGCTTGTCATGCCTTTTCATAATTTTCTTATGTTGATTCTTTTTATCACGACGCTATCGGTTGTAAATTTGTAAAAATATGACCTTTTTAGAATTTGAAATTCCCAAGTTAAACCTAGACAAGTAAAAAAAATTGAATTTTTTTTTTTTTTTGAAAAATTTTTTGGGGTGATTAGCGGTTCCAATAGAGTTTTGTGTAAGGCTTGTATTTAGGACTTGCAAGATTCAAGGTTTTAGCATCCCCCCCACACTTAAATTACACATTGTCCTCAATGTGTCCCAAAAATAAGTTTTTCGGTTGATTAAAATGTGTAAAAGTGGGTTAAAAACAAGATTTTATGGTACTGGGTAGCTGAACACGGGGTGGTGTTGGCTGAGCACGACCCAGTGTCCAGACTGCCAGTACCAAAAGTAAACAGATGGCTGGGCACGGGGGCGTGTCCAGTGAGCACGACCCCGTGTCCAGGTACCTGAACTGGGCATTTTCTACAGAACCTTGGGCACGGGGCGTGTTGGGGTGAGCACGGCCCCGTGCTGAACTTGCTGTAATGAAGAAAAATCGTCGGGAGGCTCTGTTTTTGTGTATGGGGTGTTGGTTCAAGCTTCCCTTATCATCCTTCACCATCCCGAGTGTGTTTTATTCCTGAAAATTAAAAACTAAACTAGAAAACAAAAAGGTTAATCTAAACTAAACTACGGATAGTTCCGCGGAATGCCTCCGTGGTGCGCCACGTTTATAAGGGTCCTTGGCTAGACCCACTTTATCAGGTGGTTCTGGCTCATCTTCAATTAGGGGGTCGTCATTGCCGAATGGATATTTCATTGATCGCTCAAGATCGACACTCTTTTTAAATGCCCCTAATTGAAGAGGTAGATTGTTGAACTTCCGGTTTTTCAAAGCTTCGTGAGTTTTTACAAATGGTCGTCCCAACACTAGAGGAGCGTCATTGAGGATGACAAAGTCGGCCGGGATTACTATCTGATTTGTTTGAACCAAGACATCCTCAACTATACCGGTTGATTTTATTACTTTCCGATTGGATAGAAAAATGGGTATTTGAAGTGCAGAAAAATCACTAATACTTAATTTTTCGAAAATGTAGTTAGGCATTATGTTAACACAAAGATCTTTATCGATGGTGACATTACTAATAAACGAATTTTGAAAGAAACATGGAACCGGTGTAATGTTAATTTCAAATGGGTCTTCTTTTATTAGCGAGGTTTGATCATTAGTTAACTTAACACTTACCGTTTCGTCAATTTTAGTGTTAGTGTTTAACTCTTTTAAAAACTTAGCATGAGTGGGTACTAAACAATGATTTTCGAAAGAAGGTGACAAAAGGTTAATTTCTTCAAAATTAGACTCTTCTTGAATTTTAACGTTGTCGGACTCACCTATTTCGTTGTTTAACTCATGTGTCGGTTTTTGTTCTTCCATTTTTACAATTTCAGTTATCTCTTCATTTTTTAATTCTTCTCTTGCGCGGGACTCCTCTTCCCTTGCGCGAGATTCTCTTATACAGCGATCGATAACTCTTATTGTAACACCTCGAAAATTCACGTCCTATAATGTGTTGACACGTGTCATAAAGTCAAACGTGTGAAAGAAATATTATGGAAGGACTAAAGTTGACAAACATGGAAAGTATGTGAATATACGTATTCTAAGTGTCGACTGTGAATAAATATAATGTATATTAACCCTACACGATGCTCATACCTTCAAACGAATAAATCATGGATCATACGAAGCTAAAAGTGGGAGATTTCAAACTACAGGGACCAAATGTGTCAACATGTTTAAATTATACCTCTGAGTGACCTTTTGACAAACCCGAAGCTTTGTAAATATTAATTATGCTCACGAGAATGTACCATAAAAATTTCATAAAGTTTCGTTAACGTATGAGAAAGTTATGATCAAATTCGTGTGCGAAGCGTTAAAGCGTAAACGTCGAAAGTTAGGACTTTTCGGGTGACAATGAAGTTACCCGGGGACTTGGCAAAGTGGGTATATGTTTTAAGGCCTTATTAGATCAATTGTGAAGGTTTACCATGCAAGAAATCAGTACCTATTCGAGTTTTGAAGAGCCAAGGACTGAATCGCAAAAGAATAACAAAGTTGCTGATCTGCTGTCCTCGCGCCACGCGAGGGGTCCCTCGCGCCACGCGAGGGATGCCCAGAACCGCAAAACGGGGCTGTTGTCTCCTAAAGCCTATATGCGCGACCTTTACTCGATTTTTCACATCCCCTGGCCCCTAAAACACCCCCTAAGCCTCTAGGACACCTGTTGATCGATTGTGGGAGCTTGTAGACTTGTTTGTCAAGCACTTATGGTGAGTGATTCAACTATAAAAGGCCATGTAAGTGCAACATTCTTTCACACACCTTCTCCTGCATTTGTGGATCATTTCTGGAGCTATCAAGCAGCCTCAAGTGATCAATCTCGTGCATAGGACTCTTGTAAGTCTGCTAGTTCTTGTTTATTTGAGTTTAGCTTAGTTAATTAGCTAAAAGTCAAACCGTCGTAATTACGGTTTGACTTCGAGATTAGTCAATAATGGCTCAGTCATATCTCGAATTAAAAGTAGTTATGAGTTGGTATTTAAGTGGGTAATAAAACCTCAAAAGGGTTTCCCCTGATCACCACTCTAACCAGGTCTAATGTTGGGTCAAACTTTTAATTAAAAAGTCAACATAATGCTTAAAATGTCATTTATGCATAATTAGCTATCTAGAACATATATAACCTGTTTGATCATTGTTATAACTTAGTAATTAGTGTAAGAACATGTCCAAACATGTTCAACCCGACTATTTCCTGTTTAAACCCGGTTCGGAACCGAAAGTCACATAGTTTGACTTTCACTTTGACTTTCAGTTCTGACCCGTTTAGGCATATTTTAGAAATTCCCCAGAGCTTTAATTGGACTAGGTTACATGTTAGAACAACCCTCTGTGATTATACACCTTGGTTCACTAGTTATCCAATTAATATGCATGTTTCCGTTAATTGCTCATATGTTGACCGTTATGCCCTTATTGCCTTAAAACGTGATTTATGAAAATGTAAAAGCGTAGAAACCTTTGTTACTGATATATAGACTTGCATGCAAAGTTTGACATCAGTTTGACTTGTAGATTAAGAGTTATGCTCATTATCGCAAAACTAATGCTTTATGTTAATAAAATGGCGTAATTAGCGTATAGCCTAGTTAAACATACTTTTTGGTATCAAATCTTTTACCCACTGATGTAATATATTATTTTTGGATTTTTAAAGATTTTTAATTAATTTTAGGCTGAGCATAACTCGTAGTCGTAGGCTTAATTCGGAAATTGTCGGTTTTGCCCTTACGGGCCATAAAATGAGTTTTACACATCTAAACGACTCCAAACCTTTTGCTACTGATTAGTTATGATAAATAAATTATTTTAAGCCTTCTGGAAATATAAAAATATCAGATTTAAGTATCGAACCCGGTAATGGCCTTTAATCGCCTAAATTAGCGTTTTTAACGCATAGTATGTTTTAAAATCATGTTGGACATACCTGGGTTGATACCTACTGATATAAGAGGCAAATTATAATATTTTAACAGTAAGCAAAGGTTGATAAACTCAGACTTCAGTTTTGAGCCTTTCGGCTTATGTGAAATTACCAAAATACCCCTACGGGGCCTAGTTTGGTTAAAAATGATAAGTTTCACATACATGCTTAAACCTACTGATGTAACTTAGCAAATTGAGTGTATTTGCTGATTACATCAGACCTGTAACTCAGGTTGTCACTTAAACCCTTTTATAAACTTTTAAATGACCAAACTACATTTCGGGGCCTAGTTTGTGTTTAAACACATTTCGGGCATAACGAAAGACACCTTACTGATGTCACAACATATTTGAGACATAATTAACTTAGGAAACCTGTATATAGCTCTCATGACTACCCGTCACGCTTATTACGCGTACGGTTCGGTTTATGTAACAAGTTTACATAAACTAGCCGAAACGGGTCAAACCTTAACGGTTTTATCTCAAAATCCAGAATGTGAATAATAAAACCATATTAAACAAGTCTTCAAACTTGTCGGGCCTGAATCACATTCTATCCGGTCTTCGCTTAATCGTGCGTACGAACTGTATCTTGAAACTAGCCGGTCTAAGCTTAAGCTTAATAAAAGACCCGTTAGTATCCTAATAGGTTATATTAAACCTTCGTTCCAGATTAGGAGAAACAGTAAAAGCTACGTGCATTCTGCTTATTATGATTTATACTTGCATCAGGTAAATACTTTTAACTTATTTTCCCTATACGGGCTTGGGTTACGGTACATAGCGTACCGCTTGATCGGGCATCAAATCTCCACGCTTAGTGGGTAGTTGAATAATTTGATCGGCTTGTTTTAAACAGTCTTGTTTACTTTACAGCCTTTGGGGGGTTAATGACCATGTCCCGGATATCCCTGGCATCATCTTACGAGATGGCCACGACCTGAGCACGGGGTGTAGGCGTACTCCCGTGTATAACTCATTGAAGTGGTGTGTTTATTGATCTTTAACCCGGACTAGATTCGGGCTACTGAATGCATAAGTAACATGTAATTCGTTCACAAGATTATAATATTAAATAATTCTCCCAAGTTATAAAAATGTTTATGCCATGTGCATCCAAACAAATTTTCAATCATTTTCCAAAATGAGTCAGTTGAATGTATTTACCAGTGTAAACTGACGTATTTTCCCAAAAAGACTGAATGCAGGTACTAAGCGAAATTGGCTGGATTGTCTCCTAAGCATCATTAAAAAGTCTCGCAAGCTTAGGATGCCAGAAGTCTGTTGAACCGTTAAATGTTATTTTGTTTCGATCCTACTGTGGATAAACACCGGATATTGTGACTTTGATTACAATAAATAAATTCGGTTGTATCTTATTTTAAATTGCTTCCGCTGTGCATTATTTTATTGTGTTGTTTGACTATTACGTTGCCAACCACGTCACGATACTCCCCCACCGGGCCCACCGGTGACACGTGGAAATCGGGGTGTGACAGGTTGGTATCAGAGCCAACACTGAGTGAATTAAACACTAGCCTTTTGTGTTTAATCTCAGTTACACAATTGCACATATCTAAACCTTCGAGTCTAGACATATAACATAGGACAAATTCCACCTTATTCGGTTTTTGTTTGGTCCTTTAAATTTTATATTTGTTATTGTTATATTATGCCTTATTGACAGGAACATCAAAATGCCTCCGAGATTCTTCAGAACACGAGGACGAGGCAAGGGGCCGGTCACTGCCCCCAATGACCATGAAGCTGGACCGTCAAATGTACGAGCCCAACCTGCTACGGAGAGCGAAGGTCCACGACGGAACAGGAGAAACCTGTTCGAACCAGCGAGACGATCTGTTTCGCACAGCTCTACCCCTCCGGTCCACAATTCATATGGACCACATTCGGAAGACGAGCCCAACAACCCTCTGCCTTCCTATATACCGCTGCAGAGGTCTTTGTCCCACCATTCCTATGGAGACCCTACACCTGTTTTTCGGGGACAGTTTAACCCGGTAGGATTCATACCAGAGCCCGTGGGTTTTAACCCACTGGGTCCAGAGGACCACTTTTCAGGAGATCACGCAGATGATATGGACGAGGATACGGACCCCGTCATGCCGGCGAGTGGTACTCCAAACCATCCGATCGAGATCTCCGACGGATCGTCTTTTCACGGATCACCCTATGGTGGTCCAGACAGTTTCCAAGCATTGTTTAATCAGCACGAGTGGTACTATACTCCTTCTCACCACTCGTCGTCTCATGGGCAGCATCAGCAGCAGCAGTCTCAGCAGCAGCAGGAGCCACAGCCACAGCCGCATCATCAAGATTCATCCGAGGATCACCGGTTTGTGGCAGTTACGCCACCACCTCCACCGCCACCAGTTCAGCCGGCACCTCCTCAACCGCCAAGGCGTAGGAGAACCGGTGCCCGCATGTCGGTACGACCGGGGGGCTTCAATTTCAGTTCCCCACGGCAGTCAAGTGCTAGTCACTACCCGCCATACCAGGAGGACCCACAATTTGGTGGACCCTCCAACCCTGCTGTACTACAACCACCGCCGATGGGATTTGATAACCCAATCCCGGCGTATACGAGTGGCATGGGATACAACCCTTTTGAACCCCCAACGCATCACAACTATGGTTACGGGGAGGCTGATCCGTACATGATAGCAGCGAACTATAACACCCAAGGACCCTATGGGGACCCATGGGAGGTGAGTTACCCGACTCAGGGATACCCTATACCTCCTAGACCCATTATCAGGACGCAATCGCAGCCACCACGGTTTTCTCCCCCAGAAAGGGAGGAAATTCTTCATAGGTTGGAGCGAGTTGAACGGGAAGCTCACGAGGAACGTAGGGAAAGACAGACGTTCTTCCAAGGGTTGGTTAGTTTGATCAAGGGAAAGAACAAGAAGGATCGTTGAATCCTTCCACAGTTATTTTCTCCTGTATTTACTGTTGAGCCCCTGAGTGGGTGTATTTGGTATGTTGCTTTGAGCCCCTGCGTGGGCATGCTTGTTTGTTTGAACCCCTACGTGGGTGTATTGTTAGTGTGAGTCCCTGCGTGGACATGTGTGATATTTAGCCCCTGCGTGGGCATGTGTGTTGTTTAACCCCTGCGTGGGTATTCTGTTATTTGAAAAGACCTGTTTAGGGCAATATGTAACATATGTATAATTAATGGAATGTTTTTTTTATAAATTTCATGTTTGCCATTTTGTGCATAAATATTTATAAATGAAATAAATAAATTAAAATCATTCCTTTTTAAATTAATCTGCCTACGTAATTATTTAATTAAGGATCTTAAAGTGTGAAACCTAGCCTCGTGTCAAATATAAGACCGGGCCAAAATGGTAAGACCTGTTTAAAAGATTCACATCCCTGTTAGCATCTTAAAACATGTTAACACTCCTGGCAGAAGTGATTCGTTAAAATCACATGTCATTTGTAGGTATAAGGATTCTTTAGAAGGTTCCAAACCCAATTATATGATCTCTGAATCATGAGTTAAGATCATCAATTAAGATGATCATATTTTTGCCACACGTGGTAATATGATGCCTACGGGCCCAGCTCACTCCCATATGAGCCAAAAGGCAGTGGTAGCTATGACTCCCTGTCTGATAAGGGTAATGAACTAGGTTCAAACCTTAAAAGTCGTGATTCTCTGAAATCATAGCTTATAATTTAAATTGTCCATGTGACTAAGCCTTATGTGCTAATATATATAGTTATTGTCTATATTTAGGATAAATTTTAATTGCAATCCTAAATTAATACGATTAATAAGTTAACCAAATATGGTCTCTGTTTACCATGGTTAACGAGTTACCCTAAGGGGTAATTCCATAATAAACTCCCAAATAAAATATTGTCCTTGTTTTCTGCAACAGTTCAATTCAAATGGCTAACTCAAGTGAAATCAATAGCCATCCAGTGGAGCCAAATGTGAACGCCCAGATTACGTTAACGGGTGCCGAATTAAAAGCGATCATAGACGACGCTGTTACACAGGCTCTGGATAGGCAGTATGAGGAATACAGTGGTACTCGAAGTAGGACCCACTCTGCATCACATTCAAAGCCCAGGACATATTCAAAGGCTCATAGCAAGCCTCCTCCCAAAAAGAATGGACCCAAGAAAGATGGTGATGACCGTCAGTCCACCAACCATCAAAGTATCCCATCTCAGCATATAGTACTGCATCAAGAACCCAGTAACAAGGGTTGCTCCTATAAGTACTTCGTGTCTTGTAAGCCCAGGGATTTTACTGGGGAAAAAGGAGCCGTCGACTGTATGACTTGGCTGGACGAGATGGACACGGTGGTAGATATCAGCGGGTGCGCTGAAAGGGATATAGTTAAGTTTGTGTCACAGTCCTTCAAGGGTGAAGCGTTGGCATGGTGGAGATCTCTGATGGAGGCCTCCGGAAAGATCCCATTGTATAGTATGTCGTGGGATCAATTCATTGCCCTGATCAAGGATAATTTCTGCCCTCAACATGAGGTGGAGAAGATAGAATCTGACTTTCTATCGTTGGTGATGAAGAACCTCGACTGTCAAGCTTATCTGACAAGCTTCAATACGCTGTCCCGGTTGGTTCCCTACCTGGTAACCCCGGAGCCAAAAAGAATCGCTCGCTTTATTGGTGGTTTAGAACCCGAGATCAAGGCCAGTGTAAAAGCTTCTCGGCCAGTTACCTTCAGGTCTGTAACTGACCTTTCCTTATCCCTCACTCTGGATGCGGTCAGACAGAGATCGCTGAGGAATAAGGAGGCCGAGAAGAGGAAGCGTGAAGATGATGGTTTGCGAAGGTCGAATAAGAAACACCGTGGGAACGGTGATAACAAGAAGGGATCCGAGTCGAGGAAGGATGGGCATAAGTCTGATGAGAAGCCCAAGTGTAAAATTTGCAAGAAGCAGCACTATGGAAAGTGCAGACTGGAGTCGAGCTCTCAGACTCAGTCAAAATCCTTTGCTTGTGGAATTTGCAAGTCCACGGATCATAAAACCCTGGATTGCAAAAAGATAAAAGACGCAACGTGCTACCGTTGCAATGAGAAGGGGCACATCAAGACCAACTGCCCAAAATACAACAAGAAGCCTGAGGAGGCTAAGAAGACTAATGCCAGAGTCTTCAGAATGGACGCGAAAGAAGCTGTGCAAGACGATAATGTCATAACAGGTACTTTCCTTGTAAATGATGTCTTTGCAAGAGTACTTTTTGATTCAGGCGCAGATAAGTCTTTCGTAGATCATAAGTTTTGTAAATTGTTAAATTTACCTGTCAAAACCTTAAACGCAAACTATGAGGTAGAGTTAGCAGATGGTACCATAGAAACCGTCTCTACTGTGTTAGATGGATGTGTTATATCCATTAAGAACCATTCTTTTCCTCTGTCTCTACTTCCGTTTAAGCTAGCCGGTTTTGACATAGTTCTGGGTATGGACCGGTTATCTCATAACCAGGCCCAAATTGTCTGTAACATAAAGCAAGTAGTGATAAAGACTCCGTCTGGTGAGTCACTTACCATTCGGGGAGATACCCAGTATGGACTACCTGAGCACGTGACTATGCTCAAGGCTTCCAAGTGTTTGAAGAAGGGGTGTGTCATCTACATGGCACAGGTGATTATTGATGAGCCCAAACCGAAGTTAGAAGACATCCCTGTCATTTCTGATTACCCAGAAGTGTTTCCTGAAGATCTACCTGGTCTACCACCAGATAGACAAGTCGAATTCAGGATCGATATCATCCCCGGAGCGGCACCAATTGCTAGAGCACCATACAGATTGGCACCCACGGAAATGAAGGAGTTGCGGACGCAGCTAGATGAATTGCTGGCTAAAAGTTTCATTAGACCTAGTTCATCTCCTTGGGGAGCGCCAATCTTGTTTGTCAAGAAGAAGGATGGGTCGATGCGCCTGTGCATCGACTATCGCGAGCTTAATAAACTCACGATCAAGAACAGGTATCCGTTGCCCAGAATCAACGATTTGTTCGATCAGCTTCAAGGGGCAAGTTACTTCTCGAAGATTGATTTGAGGTCAGGCTACCACCAATTGAAGGTCAAAGATGAAGACGTGCACAAGACTGCATTTAGGACTCGTTACGGTCACTACGAGTTCCTAGTGATGCCTTTTGGGCTCACTAATGCACCGGCTGCGTTCATGGACCTCATGAATCGCGTTTGCAAGCCATACTTAGACAAATTTGTTATCGTCTTCATCGATGACATCCTTATTTATTCGAAGAACCAAGCCGACCACGAGAAACACCTTCGATGTATTCTCAAACTCCTACACCAGGAGAAGCTCTATGCCAAATTCTCCAAGTGTGAATTTTGGCTTCGAGAGGTCCAATTTCTTGGACACGTGGTCAGTGAGCGTGGTATCCAAGTGGATCCCGCTAAGGTTGAAGCTGTTATGAATTGGCAAGAGCCAAATACGCCTACGGAGATACGTAGCTTCCTGGGATTGGCAGGATATTACAGGCGTTTCATTGAAAACTTTTCAAGGATTGCTGCACCCCTAACCTCCTTAACTAAGAAGAAGGTTAAGTTTGTTTGGGGCCCTAAGCAGCAAGAATCCTTTGATATTCTGAAGCAAAAGTTGAGCAACGCCCCAGTACTGACACTGCCAGATGGAATAGAAGAATTTGTGGTTTATTGTGATGCTTCGCACACTGGCATGGGGTGTGTGCTTATGCAGAAAGGCAAGGTGATTGCCTACGCATCAAGACAACTGAAAGTGCATGAAAAGAATTACACCACCCATGACTTGGAACTGGGTGCCGTTGTATTCGCACTAAAGCTTTGGAGGCACTATCTTTATGGTGTCAAATGTGTGATTTATTCAGATCACAAGAGCCTCCAACATCTGTTTAATCAGAAGGAGTTAAACATGAGGCAACGCCGTTGGATTGAAACTTTGAATGATTATGATTGTGAGATCAAATACCATCCCGGCAAGGCGAATGTAGTCGCTGATGCCTTGAGTCGGAAGGAAAGGGTTAAGCCCATCCGAATTAACGCCAAGCGTATGGAGATAAAGAATAATTTGATGGAAAGGTTGTTAGCTGCACAGAAAGAAGCTGTGTTGGAAGCTAACTATCCTAATGAAAAGTTAGGAGTAACTGAGGAGCAGTTAACTCTTAGCAAGGACGGAATTTTACGGTTAAACGGACGAATATGGGTTCCAATACATGGAGGACTTCGAGATGTCATCCTCCAGGAAGCCCATAGTTCCAAATACTCCGTTCATCCTGGAGCTGATAAGATGTACCAGGATTTGAAGGCAAATTATTGGTGGATAGGCTTGAAAAAGTCTGTAGCCGCCCATGTAGCAAAATGCTTGACATGTGCGCAAGTCAAAGCCGAGCATCAGAAACCGTCAGGTTTGCTACAACAGCCTGAACTTCCTACGTGGAAGTGGGAAATGGTAACTATGGATTTTATTACCAAGTTACCCAAGACAAGGAAAGGCAACGATACAATATGGGTTATAGTTGACAGACTGACTAAGTCATCTCATTTCTTACCCATCAAGGAGACTTATAGCTCCGATATGTTAGCCCAGTTATATGTTGATAAGATTGTAGCCTTACATGGCATACCTGTAGCTATTATCTCTGATAGAGATACTAGGTACACGTCACATTTTTGGAAGAGCTTCCAGCAATCTTTGGGCACACGTTTGAACTTTAGTACGGCTTACCATCCTCAGACTGACGGTCAGAGTGAGCGTACTATTCAAACGTTGGAAGACATGCTACGTGCATGTGCGATCGATTTGGGAGGTAGCTGGGATAAGAACCTACCATTAATCGAATTCTCCTACAACAATAGCTACCATACCAGCATTAAGGCTGCGCCTTTTGAGGCATTATACGGTAGAAAGTGTAGATCGCCAGTTTGTTGGGCGGAAGTTGGAGAAGTCCAGTTATCAGGACCAGAGATTGTATTCGAAACGACTGACAAGATTGTCCAGATTCGTGACAATCTCAAAGCTGCCCGGGATAGGCAGAAGAGTTACGCTGATCCAAATCGCAAGGATTTTCACTTTGAAGTAGGTGACAAAGTCCTACTTAAAGTGTCACCCTGGAAAGGGGTGATGCGGTTTGGTAAGAAAGGCAAACTAAGCCCGAGATACATAGGACCTTTCGAGGTCATCGAACGTGTCGGGTCAGTTGCCTATAAGTTGAACTTACCGGAAGAGCTCAGTGGAATTCACAATGTGTTCCACATCTGCAATCTGAAGAAGTGTTTCGCTGACGAATCACTGGTTATACCACATGCAGATGTGCATATAGACGCGAGCTTAAAATTTGTTGAAAAACCTTTGTCGATTGAAGATCGACAGGTAAGGAAGCTTCGAAGGAAGCATATACCTTTTGTAAAGGTCAAATGGGATGCCCGTAGAGGTCCCGAATACACGTGGGAGGTTGAATCCACGATGAAAGAAAAGTACCCTTACTTATTTCAGTAAATCTCGGGTCGAGATTTATTTTAAGGGGGTGAGGATGTAACACCTCGAAAATTCACGTCCTATAATGTGTTGACACGTGTCATAAAGTCAAACGTGTGAAAGAAATATTATGGAAGGACTAAAGTTGACAAACATGGAAAGTATGTGAATATACGTATTCTAAGTGTCGACTGTGAATAAATATAATGTATATTAACCCTACACGATGCTCATACCTTCAAACGAATAAATCATGGATCATACGAAGCTAAAAGTGGGAGATTTCAAACTACAGGGACCAAATGTGTCAACATGTTTAAATTATACCTCTGAGTGACCTTTTGACAAACCCGAAGCTTTGTAAATATTAATTATGCTCACGAGAATGTACCATAAAAATTTCATAAAGTTTCGTTAACGTATGAGAAAGTTATGATCAAATTCGTGTGCGAAGCGTTAAAGCGTAAACGTCGAAAGTTAGGACTTTTCGGGTGACAATGAAGTTACCCGGGGACTTGGCAAAGTGGGTATATGTTTTAAGGCCTTATTAGATCAATTGTGAAGGTTTACCATGCAAGAAATCAGTACCTATTCGAGTTTTGAAGAGCCAAGGACTGAATCGCAAAAGAATAACAAAGTTGCTGATCTGCTGTCCTCGCGCCACGCGAGGGATGCCCAGAACCGCAAAACGGGGCTGTTGTCTCCTAAAGCCTATATGCGCGACCTTTACTCGATTTTTCACATCCCCTGGCCCCTAAAACACCCCCTAAGCCTCTAGGACACCTGTTGATCGATTGTGGGAGCTTGTAGACTTGTTTGTCAAGCACTTATGGTGAGTGATTCAACTATAAAAGGCCATGTAAGTGCAACATTCTTTCACACACCTTCTCCTGCATTTGTGGATCATTTCTGGAGCTATCAAGCAGCCTCAAGTGATCAATCTCGTGCATAGGACTCTTGTAAGTCTGCTAGTTCTTGTTTATTTGAGTTTAGCTTAGTTAATTAGCTAAAAGTCAAACCGTCGTAATTACGGTTTGACTTCGAGATTAGTCAATAATGGCTCAGTCATATCTCGAATTAAAAGTAGTTATGAGTTGGTATTTAAGTGGGTAATAAAACCTCAAAAGGGTTTCCCCTGATCACCACTCTAACCAGGTCTAATGTTGGGTCAAACTTTTAATTAAAAAGTCAACATAATGCTTAAAATGTCATTTATGCATAATTAGCTATCTAGAACATATATAACCTGTTTGATCATTGTTATAACTTAGTAATTAGTGTAAGAACATGTCCAAACATGTTCAACCCGACTATTTCCTGTTTAAACCCGGTTCGGAACCGAAAGTCACATAGTTTGACTTTCACTTTGACTTTCAGTTCTGACCCGTTTAGGCATATTTTAGAAATTCCCCAGAGCTTTAATTGGACTAGGTTACATGTTAGAACAACCCTCTGTGATTATACACCTTGGTTCACTAGTTATCCAATTAATATGCATGTTTCCGTTAATTGCTCATATGTTGACCGTTATGCCCTTATTGCCTTAAAACGTGATTTATGAAAATGTAAAAGCGTAGAAACCTTTGTTACTGATATATAGACTTGCATGCAAAGTTTGACATCAGTTTGACTTGTAGATTAAGAGTTATGCTCATTATCGCAAAACTAATGCTTTATGTTAATAAAATGGCGTAATTAGCGTATAGCCTAGTTAAACATACTTTTTGGTATCAAATCTTTTACCCACTGATGTAATATATTATTTTTGGATTTTTAAAGATTTTTAATTAATTTTAGGCTGAGCATAACTCGTAGTCGTAGGCTTAATTCGGAAATTGTCGGTTTTGCCCTTACGGGCCATAAAATGAGTTTTACACATCTAAACGACTCCAAACCTTTTGCTACTGATTAGTTATGATAAATAAATTATTTTAAGCCTTCTGGAAATATAAAAATATCAGATTTAAGTATCGAACCCGGTAATGGCCTTTAATCGCCTAAATTAGCGTTTTTAACGCATAGTATGTTTTAAAATCATGTTGGACATACCCGGGTTGATACCTACTGATATAAGAGGCAAATTATAATATTTTAACAGTAAGCAAAGGTTGATAAACTCAGACTTCAGTTTTGAGCCTTTCGGCTTATGTGAAATTACCAAAATACCCCTACGGGGCCTAGTTTGGTTAAAAATGATAAGTTTCACATACATGCTTAAACCTACTGATGTAACTTAGCAAATTGAGTGTATTTTCTGATTACATCAGACCTGTAACTCAGGTTGTCACTTAAACCCTTTTATAAACTTTTAAATGACCAAACTACCCCTACGGGGCCTAGTTTGTGTTTAAACACATTTCGGGCATAACGAAAGACACCTTACTGATGTCACAACATATTTGAGACATAATTAACTTAGGAAACCTGTATATATCTCTCATGACTACCCGTCACGCTTATTACGCGTACGGTTCGGTTTATGTAACAAGTTTACATAAACTAGCCGAAACGGGTCAAACCTTAACGGTTTTATCTCAAAATCCAGAATGTGAATAATAAAACCATATTAAACAAGTCTTCAAACTTGTCGGGCCTGAATCACATTCTATCCGGTCTTCGCTTAATCGTGCGTACGAACTGTATCTTGAAACTAGCCGGTCTAAGCTTAAGCTTAATAAAAGACCCGTTAGAATCCTAATAGGTTATATTAAACCTTCGTTCCAGATTAGGAGAAACAGTAAAAGCTACGTGCATTCTGCTTATTGTGATTTATACTTGCATCAGGTAAATACTTTTAACTTATTTTCCCTATACGGGCTTGGGTTACGGTACATAGCGTACCGCTTGATCGGGCATCAAATCTCCACGCTTAGTGGGTAGTTGAATAATTTGATCGGCTTGTTTTAAACAGTCTTGTTTACTTTACAGCCTTTGGGGGGTTAATGACCATGTCCCGGATATCCCTGGCATCATCTTACGAGATGGCCACGACCTGAGCACGGGGTGTAGGCGTACTCCCGTGTATAACTCATTGAAGTGGTGTGTTTATTGATCTTTAACCTGGACTAGATTCGGGCTACTGAACGCATAAGTAACATGTAATTCGTTCACAAGATTATAATATTAAATAATTCTCCCAAGTTATAAAAATGTTTATGCCATGTGCATCCAAACAAATTTTCAATCATTTTCCAAAATGAGTCAGTTGAATGTATTTACCAGTGTAAACTGACGTATTTTCCCAAAAAGACTGAATGCAGGTACTAAGCGAAATTGGTTGGATTGTCTCCTAAGCATCATTAAAAAGTCTCGCAAGCTTAGGATGCCAGAAGTCTGTTGAACCATTAAATGTTATTTTGTTTCGATCCTACTGTGGATAAACACCGGATATTGTGACTTTGATTACAATAAATAAATTCGGTTGTATCTTATTTTAAATTGCTTCCGCTGTGCATTATTTTATTGTGTTGTTTGACTATTACGTTGCCAACCACGTCACGATACTCCCCCACCGGGCCCACCGGTGACACGTGGAAATCGGGGTGTGACAGGTTGGTATCAGAGCCAACACTGAGTGAATTAAACACTAGCCTTTTGTGTTTAATCTCAGTTACACAATTGCACATATCTAAACCTTCGAGTCTAGACATATAACATAGGACAAATTCCACCTTATTCGGTTTTTGTTTTGTCCTTTAAATTTTATATTTGTTATTGTTATCTTATGCCTTATTGACAGGAACATCAAAATGCCTCCGAGATTCTTCAGAACACGAGGACGAGGCAAGGGACCGGTCACTGCCCCCAATGACCATGAAGCTGGACCGTCAAATGTACGAGCCCAACCTGCTACGGAGAGCGAAGGTCCACGACGGAACAGGAGAAACCTGTTCGAACCAGCGAGACGATCTGTTTCGCACAGCTCTACCCCTCCGGTCCACAATTCATATGGACCACATTCGGAAGACGAGCCCAACAACCCTCTGCCTTCCTATATACCGCTGCAGAGGTCTTTGTCCCACCATTCCTATGGAGACCCTACACCTGTTTTTCGGGGACAGTTTAACCCGGTAGGATTCATACCAGAGCCCGTGGGTTTTAACCCACTGGGTCCAGAGAACAAGAAGGATCGTTGAATCCTTCCACAGTTATTTTCTCCTGTATTTACTGTTGAGCCCCTGCGTGGGTGTATTTGGTATGTTGCTTTGAGCCCCTGCGTGGGCATGCTTGTTTGTTTGAACCCCTACGTGGGTGTATTGTTAGTGTGAGTCCCTGCGTGGGCATGTGTGATATTTAGCCCCTGCGTGGGCATGTGTGTTGTTTAACCCCTGTGTTGTTCAGCGAGCACGGCCCGTGTTCAACCTACTGTAAATGCAAAACTAAACTAAAATGCAGAAAAATGTGGGCCCGTTTTGAAAAGGTTTTGAAAAACTGATTAGGCCGTCGATTTTAAGCTTTCCTAAAATCCTTGTGTCCCCGGCAACGGCGCCAAAAACTTGATGCGCGTTTAAGTGTCGTATATTTTAGGTGTATATTTTAAGCCCTTTTAACACTTATTTTTAGCCAAGTTTTAAATTTATAAAACACGATATTTTACTAACACTAAACACACATATGGGCAAGTGCACCCATCGTGAGCGTAGTATAGCGTTGGTAAGATACCGAGGTCGTCCAAGGACACAAGAGCTTTTAGTACCGGTTTATCCTCAACGTCTAATCAAAATAAAAAGTTTAGAAAAAGGTTTTAAACTAAGAAAAATAAAAACTAACTAAAATGCTGAAAATAAAAATAAAAAAAACAGATAGACAAGATGAATCACTTGGTTCCGACTCGTATCTAGTATAACCTTTGATTATTTCCGCACTTTTGCACATAATTAAGAGATTATCTTAGTTATTGTAGTAGGCCCCTCTTTTGAAGGTGACGTTACCCTCACCCCAGTAGTTTGAGTCAGCAAGGATACAATCCTAAAAGGGTGGATTATTGGAAGATAATGAATTAAGTTATTAATGCAGTATTATGGTAGGCCCCGCTTTTGGCGGTGACGTTACCCTCGACTAAGTAGTATGAGTCAGCAGGGATACAGTCCTAAATAGCCGGGTTATAGTATTAATAGTAGTTAACTTATGAGGGGATCAAAGAGTTTGGACCCCCGCCATCCAATACCGTGAAGCATTGAAGGAGGTCCTACTAAATTTGACCCAGGTCCATTGCAGGACCTCTAAACGCTGAACAATGGCAAGACCTTTACCAAACCGTTCCCTTAACCCCCGACCAGGTAGCCAACATACCTCCATATAGACCGTGGAGATATGAATGGTGAAAATCCTTTATTTTATATAGACAGTAAAATAATGCCAAGACACCACGGACAAACGATAAGGAAAGATCACCTTCAACATAAGTAACTAGTTATTAAAGTCATTAATACAAAACCAAATAAAAAGTGCAAAAGATTAGAAATAAAAAGTATTATACTAGACACTTTGTCTTCACCAAGTGATGTAAGAGACTTAGGCAAACACGGCCTTGATTGTCAAGAACTCTTACGATCAATCTTGGATCCCGAGACGACTCACACACTCTACGATGAACAATGGATGATGGTGGTGGATGATGGTGTTGTGATGGTGGTGGGTGGTGGATGAAGTGTGAGAGAGGTGGTGTGCCAAGGGATGAGTTGAAATGAAACCAAGCACTCCTATTTATAGGCTGAACAGAAGGCTGGGCACGGCCCCGTGTCCGCTGGACACGCCCTCGTGCCTGTCTGACACTCTCTCTCTTCGTTAATTGTAATTCGCAATTACAATTAATGCGCCTGCTGTACTTTCGCCACGCCCCCGTGTTCACTGGACACGGCCCCGTGGTGGGCAATAGAAGCTTCTACATGTTTGTCTTTTGTGCCAGGGCTGACCATCCTGGACACGCCCCGTGTCGAGCTGGGCACGCCCTGTGTCGAGCTGGGCACAACCCCATGCTCAGCTGGGCACAGCCCCATGCTCAGCTTTCTTCTTGTTTTTGCTTTGGGAGATGCTGTCGAGGTGTCGGGCATGCCACGTTTCTTCCTTTTCTTTGTATTTATGTTGGTTTTGGCTGTATATTTGTTCCTTTTGTTCAATTAAGCTCATTTGGTCCTGAAAATACAAAAGGAAGACAAAAGCACACTTTTTCCAACATTAGTACTAAAAAGGGGTTAGTTTTATGCCTCATTTGATGTAATTTATATGTTGCATTTTACACACATCACTTTTATTATATGAAAACTCTACCAAGGGTAGATGGTCATCCCAGCTCCCCCCAAAATCCTTGGCACACGCCCTTAACATATCAACTAACGTTTGTATAGTTCGTTCCGATTGACCATCGGTTTGAGGATGGTAGGCGGTGCTAATATGTAACTGGGTTCCCAATTCTTCATGAAACTTCCTCCAGTAACGGGATGTGAACCGGGTGTCTCGGTCGGATACTATAGACACCGGAACCCCATGTCGAGATATGATCTCATTCGTATAAACTTCCGCCATCCTTTCTGAATTATAAGTTTCCTGAATGGGTAAGAAATGTGCACTTTTGGTTAGTCGGTCAACGACTACCCAAATAGCATCATGCCCCTTTCTTGTCTTAGGAAGTTTAGTCACCAGGTCCATTGTTACATGTTCCCACTTCCACACCGGTATCTCCAGCGGTTGCAACTTTCCATACGGCCTTTGGTGTTCGGCCTTTACTTGAGAACATGTCAAACACTTAGCGACATACTTGACAATGTCTCTTTTCATTCCTGGCCACCAATAATTCATCTTCAAGTCTCGATACATCTTTGTAGCTCCCGGATGAACGGAGTACCGAGACTTGTGAGCCTCATTCAATAGTAATTCTTTCACGTTACATTCCCGAGGTATCCAGATTTGGTTATACCTCGTTTTCATACCATTTGCATTTTCTTCCAATTCATGAATAAACCCTTTCGTCCTTTCTTTCTTTGAGTCGTCAGCATTTAAAGATTTTGTTTGAGCTTCTCGAATTTCATCAAGCAGTTTAGGAGTGACTACCATCTTCATAGATTTTACCCGAATCGGAGTCGGGTATTCCCTTCGACTTAGAGCGTCCGCCACAACATTAGCCTTTCCGGGATGATAATGAATGTCACAATCGTAATCCTTAATGAGTTACAACCACCTTCGTTGCCTCATATTAAGATCTTTCTGCTCGAAAAAATATTTGAGGCTTTTATGATCCGAGTAAATAGTACATTTCACCCCATATAGGTAGTGCCTCCATATCTTCAAGGCAAATACGACTGCTGCCAATTCTAGATCATGCGTTGGGTAATTGTTTTCATGCTGCTTGAGTTGTCTTGAAGCATATGCAACGACTTTGCCCCTTTGCATTAATACGCAACCTAATCCTTGGTGGGAGGCATCAGTATACACTACTAAATCATCCGTCCCATCCGGTAATGTCAACACTGGAGAATTTGAGAGCTTTTCCTTTAAGGTCTGAAACGCTTTTTCTTGTTCTTCGCCCTATTTAAACTTTTCACTCTTCTTTGTTAACTTCGTCATAGGTGAGGCTATCTTGGAGAAATCTTCTGTAGTACCCAGCTAAGCCTAGAAAACTTTTTATTTCGCTCGGGTTCTTCGGGGGTACCCAATTCATTACCGCATCTACTTTGGACGGGTCCACATGGATACCATCCACATCGATTATATGACCCAAAAACTGTACCTCTCTAAGCCAAAAGGCACACTTTGAGAATTTTGCGTATAACTTTTCCTTGCGAAGCGTTTCCAATACATCACGTAGGTGGGAAGCATGCTCTGCTTCACTTTGGGAGTATATTAGTATATCGTCAATAAAAACGATTACATACTTATCAAGCATAGGTCGGCACACCCGATTCATTAAATCCATAAACGCAGCTGGTGCGTTCGTTAGCCCAAAGGACGTTACTAAAAACTCGTAATGTCCGTACCGCGTTCGAAATGCAGTCTTCGGCATATCTTCTTCTCGTACACGCAGTTGGTGGTATCCCGACCGAGGATCAATTTTCGAAAACCAACTTGCCCCTTGAAGCTGGTCAAATAGGTCATCAATTCTGGGCAACGGGTAACGATTCTTCACCGTTAACTTGTTCAACTCCCGATAGTCGATGCACATTCGCATCGAACCATCTTTCTTCTTCACGAATAATACGGGCGCTCCCCACGGTGAAACACTGGGTTTAATAAAACCCTTATCGTGCAACTCTTGAAGTTGTGTCATAATTCTTTCATTTCGGTTGGGGCCAACCGATAAGGAGCTTTAGCTACCGGTTTTGCATCCGGGTTAAGCTCTATCTTGAATTCCACTTCTCGTTCGGGCGGAAGCCCCGGTAAATCTTCCGGAAATACATCCGGATATTCGTTCACTACATTCACATCTTCAAGCTTTGGAACACCTCGATTGGTGTCAATCACGTAAGATAGATACGCCTTACCTCCGTTCTTCACATGTTTGACAACTTTGATTATAGAACACAATTTCGACTTGATGACCCTATCTCCTTGAACACTTACCCGTTTCCCTCCCGAGGTTACTACATGAATGACTTTCTTTTCACATTGAATTTCAGCGTGGTTTTGGGCAAGCCAATCCATTCCTACAACTACTTTAAATTCCCCCATGTACATCGGGACAAGATCTATACTAAATTCCTCATCTTCGATTAAGATCTTACAGTTTCTACAAATGTCATATAACAAATAGCTTTTACTATCAGCAACTTCCACTTCTAAGGGTACTGACATCTTTTCAAGCTTAAACGATGGATGAACTAACAATTCATTAGAAATAAACGATCTACTAGCCCTGGAATCAAATAATACATTCATAGGCATAGAATTAACCAAGAATATACCTGAGCCTACATCCGGGCTAATCTTAGCTTCATCCGAGGTTAACTGGAACATCCTCCCACGAGCCTTGGAAGACTCATCCTTCTTTCCATCTTTCTTTGCCCCTTGTTGGAGTTTCAAACATTCCGCTTTAATGTGCCCTGTTTGGTTACAATTGTAACATGCTTTTGAGTTTTCGGGGCACCTATAATACGGATGTCCCTCTTGCCCACATTTATAGCATCCTTTCTTTCCCAACAAACATTCACCCGAATGATGCTTCCCACATGTCTTGCAAGTCGGAATCCCACTACTTGTCTTCCCTTTCCTGTTTTGATCTTGATATTTTGCCTTTTTCGATGGGTTTGTGTTGGTGGGCTTCTCCGCCACCCTTTTTTCTCCCCGTTCAACTTGTCTTCTTAACTCGATCTCCCTATCTCTTGCCCAGTCGATTAATTCATTCAACATTGCACACTTGGAGGGATTTACAAACTCCCGATATTCAGCCTTTAACATTGCATGATAACGTATGATTTTCAACCTTTCAGTCCCCGCTATCTCCCCACATAATTTCACCTTCTCGAGGAACTTATTCGTTATTTCCTCAATCGTTTCATCCTTTTGTCGAAGACGTAAGAAGTCTTCTTGAATCTTATCAAGTGCGGATTGTGGGCTATGATATTTCAGAAATGGCTCTTTGAACTCTTGCCATGTTAACGTTTGTACTTTGTCATCCCCCAATTCCTTCGAATGTGCGTCCCACCAATCCTTTGCTTGGAGTTGTAGGAGGCCCGTAGCAAACATCACTTGATCCTCCACTTCACATGTACTTCTTACAAACACTGCCTCGGTGCTTGAAATCCATCTTTGGCAAGCTATCGGGTCAATTTCCCCTTTGTACGGCAAGGGGTTACATGCCATGAATTCCTTGTACGTGGACCTTCGAGTACTTTTCTTTGTTTGTAGTTCATTAATCATCTCTTTTAGTTCTTCCACCTTGGACGTTACTAGAGTATCGATTACCCCCAATACTTTCCACCTCTTGAGCTAGTCGAGGAATACTAGCTTCAATCGCTTTCTCTACTTCTTCCACAATCATTGTTCTCATTTCATTTCGGCGTGCTTCATCGTCATCATTTACATTCACCACATCAGCCATCTACATAAAACATTCATTACATTCATTAAATTTCATTTCATACTTCCCACCATCATGTTTTAACATCATTTTATCATGACACATTCCATTCATCATTCATACTTCGTGCCTTATCGTCATTGACGATTGTATCGTATCATTCTTTATTTTATACATTCATTCATCCTTTCTATCATATAACCATGCTAGTAATACGTAGCTCTCATTCTTTCCAATACGTAAAAGAAATTACTCGCGACTAAATCATACTTAAACTTTCTTTGGAAACTCAACGTTTCCGACAACCAACATCCTAGTATTCTTTATCCCATATACCTTGGTATCACTTTTCTTATTCTTTAAAGTCTTAATATAACGTTTTTAATACTTCTCGTGTGATAAAAACATCAAACAGAACAACATATTCAAATTTGGCTGCAAATGGCCTCCACCGTAAGCTACGATGGCTACCGTAGCTTACAGTGGCCCCTTTTTCTTTACGCTACTAGGCTACTGCCTTACGGTGCCCTCTTTCTCGCAGGTGCTACCGTAAGCTACGGTACCACCGTAACTTACGGTGACGCCCAGCGTACCCTGATTGATTTTTTCATGTTTTACCCCATTTTTGACCCGTATTAACCCCCAAACTGATCCGATTCATCCCACATCTTTCCACAACATCCCATAACCATTCCATAACGTTCCGTAACTAATTATTCGTAATGCAAAAATTTCAACTTTTAAAACACTTACTTGCTTTGCGCCACGGATCGAACACACACTTCTCACGAGCTTTCAGTTTGAGTTCAAGCACTTGATGCTTAAATCCCTCAAACCTAGGCTCTGATACCAACTTGAAACGCCCAAATTTTTCTCATTCGACTAATAACATAAAATTCTTACAATTTTACAAAATTTTGACATGACCCGTTTGTACTAAGGACTTTTCTCCCTGCTTTTAACAAAATCATTTTAATAGAATACTACGACACTTTTCAACATAACAAAAGTTAAGACTATGAAAGGTTCGCAGTGAACATTTTGTACAAACTACACAAAAGGTTTAGAATCCAAACTTCTTACTAACATACTAGACACTTACTAATTAACATTTACTACACAAAATGGTAAATTAACCCATTCAAAATAAACAACTTGGACCGGAAGCGCATAAAGTCAACTTACTAATTAACTTTTTTACTATCAACTTTGACCCCTTATACTTTCATCTTTTAAATTTTTTTGTTTTATGTTTTGTTCTATTTGTTGTGAGTTAACATGGTCGCACCCTGCGAGTGTGGTTAAACGTTTTTACATTTCGTTCTAAATTTTGCGTGTTAACACGACGAAACATGCGTGTGTGGTTCAACGGTTTTACGTTTCGTTTTACTTCCGTTCTAAATTTTGCGAGTTAACACAACGCAATGTCCGTGTGTGATTTAACGCTATTACGTTTATTTTTCTCGTTTGACAAGTTCGTCGTAACACAAGGGTCATAGATCGACATAGTTATTCTTTTATATGTTTTACGTTTTGTTTAAAATTTTGCGAGTTAACACGGCGCAATATGCGTGTGTGCTTCAACGTTTTTACGTCAATTTTTCCTATTTGACAGGTTTATTGCAATACACAGGTCATAAATCGACTTAACTATCTTTTATATGTTTTACTTTTTGGTCTAATTTCTTCGCATTAATATGCTGCAACTTCAGTGTTTGTGCTCACTGGCGGTGGTGTTATATTGCATGGTTTTACGCCCCCGACACAACACGAGGGGGCTTAAAGGTTTACGTTTCGGTCTAATACTTTCGCATTAACACGACGCTGTTGGTGTGCATGGTTCAACGTACTTTTTATCTTGCTTTGTTTTTTTTTCGTTTTTTATTTTTTTGTTTTACATGCTTTTCCAATGTAGATAGTCCTTGACGACATTGATACTACTTGATATGATACGCCTCCATCACAACAACGGGGGGTTTAATACTAGTTACAATTTAACTAGTAAAACATCCTGCGAACCAAACACGGCTTTAATACCATTTTATAATAATACAATAGAGTTAATTGCCATTTTCGCCCCTGAGGTTTGGGCATATTTGCCATTTTCGTCCAAAATGAAGGTTTTGTACCATTTTGCCCCCAACGTTTCTAACTTTTTGCCATTTTCATCCAAATACCTAACCAAGTTAATTTAGACCATATTATGGGTTTTTTAACCTAACCAAGTTAGTTTATACATTATTATAGGGTATTTTTGAAATTTATCAATTATAAGGGTGTAATTTATAAATTAGATTCTAGTTATGAACTATCAGACTTATAACTCACCTACTTCTTTCATCAGAGATAAGAAACCTAAGAAACCCTAAATCGCTGAAGAACAAGAACGATACGCTGAAGAACAAGAAAAGATCGTTGAAGAATCATCAATGGCCCAATCGTCTAGTGATTTGGAGCCAGATAATTGGTGTATCAGAGGTGAAGACGCAAATTTCAATCCCGACATTACATATGGTATGTTCTATCCGCAAATTTCAATCCCGACATTACATGCGTTGATAACAGACGCAAATTTCAATCCCGACATTGCAGCAGTTGTTTTAAAAGGTTGTGCAGCAGTTTTAAACTGTACCCTGTACCAGTTTTAGGTTCATTGCAGCAGTTTTAAACTGCACCAGTTTTAACGCAGCAGTGATAAGCTTGCAGTAGTGATAAACTGCACCAGTTTTAACTCAGCAGTGATAAGCTTGCAGTAGTTTTAGGTTCATTTGTAATTTGCACCAGTTTTAAAAGCTTGAAAGTGTTTGGTCGAAATGCAAAAATTGGTCGAAATGCAAAAATGGGTCGAAATGCACAAATAAACATGATACCAACAGATGGATTCTTTACATTACAATAACGCTAACCAAAAGACAGGTTCTTTACGTTCAAATACACATGATACTAAAAGACGAATCATTACATTACCAAAAGACAGGTTCTTTACATTGTAACGCTAACCAAAAGACGGATCATTGCATTACGCTAACCAAAAGACGGATCCTTACATTACGCTACCCAACTACCCTTTTTATGACATTTTTTTCAATGACAAATGTAACACAACACCACAAATAACCAGGTGCAGCCTAGAAGTATTTTCATCACCCTGTTCTCTCGAGCCATTGTTCTTGCTTGTTGATCCCTTAAACTGATCTTATATGCCATCTCTCTTGCATTTTCTTCATGCCTTCTTATTGTGTCCAACAATGCAGGTATCATCACAGCAGGGTTTTGGTTCATTGGAGGTTCAGCCCAACTCACAAAACCACAAGTCCTACCCTGCAGTTCGTACAACATGAATAAAGATGAAGTTTGATTTTGCAACTAAACCCTAATTACACATATACATACCGCTCTGTTGCAGCAATGGAATCGACGAGCAGGATTTTGGGAGGTCCACGACGTTTTTATGATAGTCTGAGCACCGCAATTACATACAACCATGTCTTGATTCATAGAACGAGCTGAAGAAGAAAGGGGGGGGGGGGGGGCGATTTAGGGTTTTTTTTTTCTTCCCTGTGTAAAAGGGTAAAAGGTGTTTAGTGATGAATGTAAGGATAAAAGACATATATATATATATATGTGGTAAACTTATTTACAAATTACACCCTTATTAATGAGATATTTCAAAAATACCCATAATATGGTCTAAATTAACTTGGTTATGTATTTGGATGAAAATGGCAAAAAGTTAGAAACGTTGGGGGCAAAATGATACAAAACCTTCATTTTGGACGAAAATGGCAAATGTGCCCAAACCTCAGGGGCGAAAATGGCAATTAACTCTAATACAATACAATTAAGGGGCTGTTTGGTAGCCTCTGAATGGTCATTAAGAGGCTACCTCTTAATGGAACCATTAAGAATTTTACCAATGAGAAGGTAGAAGAATGTGACATGTGATGATTTACCATTCAGAGGTTACCTCTTAATCATTCAGACTTGAGGTTACCTCTTATTCATTCAGAGGTTTTAAACCATTAAGATGTAGCATCTGAATGGTCATTAAGAGGCTACCAAATAGCCCCTAAGTCGTTAAGCTTCGTAAAGCATATTCGTTTTAATGACGTAAGCGCCCGGACGATACGACTTATATTGCGATAAATCGGCGATTCCGTATTTCTCTAGGCAAACACGCAGATCCCGTTTTCTCATCCCACCGACTTCTTCTCCGGCCACTCTATCCGCCTCTTTCACCGTAATAGGAGGTAACTTCTGCTTCTTATTCTTCTCCGGCTTCAATATTCCGTTTTCAATTTCAACTACTTGCTTTATTCAACGCTTTCGTGCACAAACCCTAGGTTTTCGATGTGTATTATGACATCTGTGTGTAATTTAGTGGTTACGGTGCCTAAATATCGGTGAAACACTTCAGATCTGCTTTTTAGAAGTTGAATTCATGTTTTTATTGAAATTTGTTGTTGTAATGAACGCGATTAGGTCATTTGAAGCGAGAATACGTAGGTCGATTTGGATTAGTTGTAATGTTTTGTGAGAAATTGTTGAGGAGATTCGAATTTGAACTCGAACGAAGGATTAGTTACGGATAGTAGTAGAAAATGTTCATCATGTTGTTCTGTTGATGGTCAACTGCATTTCAACTACTTGCTTTATTGAAGGCGTTTGTTTGTAAAGTATAAACCCTAGGTTTCCGATGTGTATTGTGATATATGTCTGATTAGAGGTTACCGTGGCTAAATATTGGTGGAACACTTTACACTTCAGATTTGCTTTTTAGAAGTTGAATTCGTGTTTTTTTTTTATTTATTGAAAATTGTTGTTCTGATGAGCGCAATTAGGTTACCTGATGGTAGATTGTGTAGGTTGATTTTGGATTAGTTGGAATGCTGTGTAAGAAATTTGTTGAAGATATTCATATTTGAACTCGAAGTCTCGACCGGAGGATTGTTTATAAATAGCACTACAAACTGTTCATCATGTTGTTCTGTAGATGCATGCTGAGAGTCAACTACATTTCAACATCATTAGAGTTGGTTATGATAACTTACTGTTACATTTTGCTGTAGGTTTAGGATTTAAACTTGAGTGAAGATTAGGAAGTGTCGGTAAGAAGGAAAAATCAGCAACGAGAACAGGTATAAACTGCATTTTAGCATAATTCGAAATTTTTCGTACAGGTTTGATTCATTTGATTGATATTGCATTTTGGATCTGTAGGATTCTGAGGCTAAATTTCAATGGAGGGTGTTGGAGGTAGTAATAGTGCATCAGCTGCTACTTTGGATCAATGGAGGCAGTTTTCCATGCGTTTTCAGTTTTACTTGGATAAAACTACTCCACATGCGGTTTATAGGTGGATTGCCACGGCAGTTTTACTGGTTCTATATGCAGTTAGGGTTTATTATGTGCAAGGGTTCTACATTATCACCTATGGTCTGGGAATCTACATACTGAACTTGTTGATTGGGTTTCTGTCACCACTGGTTGACCCTGAACTGGAACCTTCTGATGGCCCCCTGCTACCTACTAAAGGCTCAGATGAGTTCAAGCCTTTCATCCGACGGCTGCCTGAGTTCAAGTTCTGGTAGTTGTTTCTCTGTCCTTACCATTTTACTTTTTTTTTTTTTGTGGTAGACTGGTAGTTGATTCCTATACCTTCGTTGAAATATGCTATGGTTGTCTGTTCATCTAGTGGCTAGATGCTTACTAGTTATTCTAATGTTTAGTATTGCCGGCTATGGTTAGAAATGCCATTTATGTAATTTAACTCTGTAGGCATCCTGCATTCACACATTATCAAACCTTTATCACTTGAGTGATAACTAAGCAACCGGTTAAATATTTGCTTTCAACATGAACTTTTTTCTTACTTTATAGTTTATACATTTTTGTTTTGTGCTCTCAGCATAGCTATCGTGTACATTGCTTTATTTAGACCATAGTTACCTAATTCGCGGTTCGCTCCGGTACGGGTACGTGGTTCGGGTACGCGATTCGCTAGAGGTGACGTTTTCGGTACGGAGGGGGGTAGGTTCATTTCGGTACGAACCGGTACAGTGTACCATGGAGTCCGGTTCGGTATACACAAAATAAAACAGAAATTTCAAATTACCAAATTCCAAAATTCAAATTACCAAACATAATGTAAACTAGTGAAGATAGAGGGGGTTAAATGTATAAATACACAAACTACTTTTATACTTTTTATGCAAAAAACTACAAGTTTTAGGGTTTAAATGTAAACTAGTAAAAATAGAGGGGTTAAATGTTGAAATAACTAAACTTCTTTAAACCCTAAAAAGCCCTGAAACACCTACGCAGCCGCTGTCTTCTTCTTCTTCTTCATGTTTCTGTCTTCTTCTTCTTCCCTTTCTTTCTTCCTGGTTTCCAGCTGAAAACAACACCAGCCGTCGGAATTCGTCATATGGAACGTCGAACCTTATCATTCTGGAACACCGAACCTTATCATTCTGGAACGCCGTACCTGAGCAACTCGGATCGCCGGACCTAATCAATTTGGATCGCCGTACCAGGACGTTCCGGATCGGTAGCGAATTGCGATTGGGTACACCACGATCCAATACGTGGATCGTGGGTACCCTAGCGATTTAGGTAACTATGATTTAGACATTAGAGATACATTGATAAATTTAATCCTTATTTTTTTCATTAAAAGATGTACTGTTATCTTCATTTTTGGCTGTTATGCTTCCAGGTACGCTATCACAAAGGCTTTCATCATATCATTCTTGATGACTTTCTTCTCTATGTTTGATGTCCCCGTCTTTTGGCCTATACTACTTTGTTACTGGTTTGTGCTATTTACCCTCACAATGAAACGCCAGATCATGCACATGATCAAATACAAATATGTCCCTTTCAATATCGGAAAACAGGTAATTGTGGCACTTTTAACATTTCTTTTTTTCTTTTTATCTCTTTTCAAGTCATCAAAAAAAAAGCAGCCTTTACACTAACAACTAAATTTAGGCTTGTAGCAATTGTAACTCAATTGCTTCGAAAATGGGTTGATTCGGGTAACTCCCAACGGGTCAAATTTCATACACTGGGATAAAATGAAAACGAGTCATATGGGTCCCGCAGGTTGAAAAGTTCTATTCAATTGTTTTAACGTTTCGATTTGTTAAAAAGAAACAAGTATTGACGAGTCTAGAGGACTAGAGGTCAGAGGTGCCTAGATGGGTTGATATAGGTAGACTCGTCAATACTTGTTTCGTTAAAACGAAATATTTTTGACCCATATGACAAAACGAAATATTTTCGACCCATAGTGGCATCTGTTGGCTATCTTTGTTGACCCTTGTACAAGATTTCTTTTACAATTGTTTTTTGGTGCAACAGAAATACGGTGGTAAGAAATCTTCAGCTGGGAGCAGCAGTGGCTCACGTGCAGATTGAAGCGGCTTGAGAGGGGGAAGGGGTTGTTCTTAATCTTTTCGGTTCCAAATGATGATATTGAAGAAACAAAAAAAAAGATAATGAATTCAGAACGTTTGAAATATTTGAAAACGGTAATAGATTTAGATTATAATATGATAGATTCGATTCATGTACAAACATGACGATGAATGTGTGTTACTACTACTACTTCGTTCACACATTTATTTTGGCTTGTTTTTCTTTTAAATGTTTTTAAACATTGTGCTATATTATCATCCACCAATTTGCTCTGTCGGTTAGGGATGGGAAATGATATATGTCCATAGTTACCTGCTTTCAGTTGTTGGACCAAAAATATGTGTATGATCTGGTGCTTCATAGCGGCAAATGCATGAGTTTTGCGTTGGATTTACTCGTTGAAGTTTACTGTTGAACACAGTAATTTTCTTTTCTGTAAACATATACTTCAAAACTCTTGAACTTGAAAATTTTGAGTAAGTTGCGTATAATTCGTGCTCGTGTGGTTTGTAGTAGTGATGAGCATTTGGTACCGGGTATCGGTACCGTACTGGTATCGAACCGTATCGGGTATATTCGGTACCGATACCCATTTTTCCCGTTTTCGTTACCGGTATTTACGGGTAAAACACTGGTAAATACTGGTATAGGTACCAATTTTCCCCATTTTTCGGTACCGGTACTGGTTCGGTATCGAACGGGTATCATGGTCATCCCTAGTTTATTGCTAGATGAATTTATCGTTAATATTAGCATTAACTTTGAATAAACATGGTAAGTTTGAATATGTAGGATAAATTTGAGTTTGTTCACTTGTAGTTATCAATATATATGTATCACTTCGTTTCAAGTAAGGTATATTGGTACGTCTTAATTTGTGTCATATATATTGAATGAATGTTCTCAAATGTTGAGGTGATTTTTACGCAATTACATGGAGTCTTCTCTCAGTCCTAATATTATATCACCACATTTTTGGCTCCCCTCTCCTCAAGTTCGTCATAGGGGTGTAAACGAGTCGGGTAGATTTTCAAACTCGAGCTTGACACGGGTTTGGCTTGTTTTTTAGTTAATAATGAATTTATAAACATTTTAATTATTTTTATATAGATATTTAATTACAAAATTTATACACAACATAATATAAAAGTCTTTAAGCATTGTGCTATATCATCCAACAATTTGCTTTGTCGAATTTTAGTAGCATCACTCTTTGTATTTATTTAATTAATCGATGTTACTTGAATGCCAGATTTGTATGACATAAAATACGGATGTCGGATGCTATATAATTTTTTACAGGTGTCATAGACTCATGCAAACTCTTACAATCAGACTAAAATTAGCTTGGTGAACGTAGATAGAATAAACATAAATGAATGAAGAAAATGAAGATGTTATTGTTCGTTTAGTCATCTAAGGCTTGGTTCTAATTAATTTGATAGGGGTGACGGGTCGATACATGATGGGCCGATTAGTATTACTATTAACGTTGTTTAACAATATTTTTTACAAATAAATACCACATGACCTTGCATTTGTAAGGATGTGAACCCATACCACTATTTTGTAGGGCAAATACCATACCACTAGACCACCAGGTCATGGGTAACACTAATAACTAATGTGTAAATTTTAAGAAATATGTAAACGAACATAAATGAATGTGAACGAATGAATGAGACATGTGTTCATGTTTGTTCGTTTAACTAGATAAACGATCATTTTTGTTCATGTCTGTTTTTAAGAAAAATAATACAATTTTTATTTTATGCCTTCGTTGAATGGTTCACGAATGATTTATCGAGCATTAAGATTTAAGTTAATATACAAACCAACAAAGGATAAAACCATGAATGGTTCTGGCTACATTAATCAGTATTTGATGGTGCACCATGGAGCTATATGTTTGTTTCACGGAATGGAATGGAATTTTGATGAAATTTCTTATTTTGTTGCTCGCTTACCTGCGATATTGATGTAAAGTGCATTTTGATGTGATCAAGAATTGAAATGGAAATCGATTTAGTTTAAAAAAAAGTTTCAAAAAAAAAAAAAAAAAAAAAAGAATTGTAATTGAACAACATAAGGAAGGAATCTACATTCCATTTTCATCAAGATTCCATTTCATTATGTGAAACGAACACACTTAAATTTCAAATCAAATTTCAGTTTCTATGCAAATTTCAGTTTAAATTCCATTATATTCAATGAAACGAACACTACCTTAAAAGGGCTTAAGGAAGGAATTGTTGCGGTCCAACAATTATTTACGACTTATTTGATTCTTAAAAAGGTCTTCGAATTATTTGGGTCCAAAAATGGGTTAATGCATGGGCTTTAAGGTTGTTTCAGCCCAATAATAACCACAGTGGAAATAACAACCCAATTTGAATAACTGACAATATAACCCACTAAGCCAAAAATGAATTAACTTCAAACATGATCCGAATTAAGTGAATTAGGATCATAAATTTATTCTTGACCCAACCCAGTGAACTGACCGACCTAAACGGGTCAACCGAAAACCAATTGCTACATATTGGTCCGGTTAGCGGTCTCAACATTTTGGAAGAAAAAGAAGACACCAATGACTATGCATTTTTATGATTTTAGAAAAAAAAAAAAAAAAAAAAAAACAGCACACACTCCAAAAATGGAGGAAAGATAAATAAGTTATCAAAAACAAAACATATGGAACATGCAAATTAGAAAAAAACACAAATCGAATACTGATTAGGATGAAATCGGTACGTGTACCAAAAGTACTGATCCCGAAAATCGCTAAAATTGGGTATCGGTAACGGTATGGGTACGGTATTTAAAGGTGAAATTGGTATGTGTACCAAAAGTACTGATCCCGAAAACGCCAAAAAATGGGTACTGAAAATCATTCGACACGGGAAAATCAGTACCGGTACCGGTTTTAGGATTTGGTACAATTTGCTCATCCCTAATAGTGACTTAATTTTGTCCGAAACCGAATTGCAGGATGAGCAAATGGTACCAAATCTATGTGTTTTAAAACATAAATCTATACAAACTTAATCCATTGTGAGGAACCAAATATGGATGATAGTTACTTATGAATATTAGATATCTGGATAGTCATAACTGACTATCATTCCGTATTTGGTTCCTCACAAAAGATTAAGGTAACGTTTGTTTCGTGGAATGTAACGTAATTGGAATTGGAATTACAATTTGTTTGGAATTTAGGTGTGTTCGTTTTACAAAATATAATGGAATCTAAATGAAATTGGAATATAGATTTCGTGGGTTAGGATATAATAGGAAGTTTATTTGGCTAGGAAGTCTAGGAAGTAATCTTGACCATCAATTAATTTAATCAAGGGCTAAGATTAAATGATGGAAATTGAGGGGAAGAAAAGAGGCGCGTGGGTTTGTGTAAGGGTATTGTAGTCAATCCAGGACAATAGTTTCTCTCTCCTCCAATACCCCCCCCCCCTCAATTTTTTAAACGTTAATAACTTTTCCATACGATATTATTTTTTATAAAAATTGCACCAAAAAACGAACGTTTTTTAATCTTTAAAACAAGTATACTATTGCTATATTTTCGAAAACCCAGTTGCATAAAACGCAATGGAAAAAAAAACTTAAAAATGACTTTTTTCAAACGCAATGCACAAAAAACACAAAGAAATATCTTATTTCTAAAACGCAATGGCCAGAAAACACAAAGAAATGTCTTATTTCTAAAACGCAATAGCCTAAAAACACAAAAAAATGTACTTTCTAAAACGCAATGGACTGAAAACACATAAAAATGTGTTTTACCTAAAACGCAATGCACCAAAAACACAAAAGAAATGTCTTATTTCTAAAACGCAATGGCTAGAAGTAATTAAAATGTGTCCTTCTAAAATGCAATGACCTAAAAACACATAAAAATGTGTTTTTACTTAAAACGCAATGCACAAAAAACACAAATAAATGTCTTATTTCTAAAACGCAATGGCCAGAAAACACTTAAAAATATCTTTTTCTAAAACGCAATGGACTAAAAACACTTCAAAAATGTGTTTTTCTAAAACGCAATTGCCAGAAAACACATAAAAATGTCTTATTTCTAAAACGAAATGACTTAAAAACACAAAAGAAAATGTTCTCTCTAAAACGCAATGACTTAAAAACACAAAAGAAAGTGTTCTCTCTAAAACGCAATGGACTGAAAACACATAAAAATGTGTTTTACCTAAAACGCAATGACTAAAAACACTTCAAAATTATGTTTTTATAAAACGCAATGGCCAGAAAACACTTAAAAATGGCTTATTTCTCTGCCCCAGGGACCCCGCCAGGGGTTGCTGCCCCTTGGACCCTGCTCCCAGGGGCGCTGCCCCCGGACCCCCGCTAAGATCATAAAACGCAATGACTCAATTCAAAAACCCGGATCGTAAAAATGCAATTCAAAAAATTCTTACATAGATCGAAGCCGATTTCTTCAGATTTCTTCACCGATTGACGAAATTTGAATGTTAGAAACACTTATCAGCGATCGAATCGAACGAATCGAGTGATTCGCTTCAAAATCACAGGGAAAAAAAATGAGATATTGTAAGAAATTAAACTGGGTTTCTTCAAAAAAGTTGAAGAACACGTTGATTGGGTGTTTGAATCATTGATTGGTGATGAAAATCGCACTATAATGTAGTGATTAGTGTGATAGAAAGTGAAGAAAATGTTGAAG
This sequence comes from Helianthus tuberosus, assembly GCA_030545235.1. Classification (NCBI taxonomy): domain Eukaryota; kingdom Viridiplantae; phylum Streptophyta; class Magnoliopsida; order Asterales; family Asteraceae; genus Helianthus; species Helianthus tuberosus. Next base: position 85,501,487 of record CM060367.1, read on the forward strand.
ATGGTGGGTTTCGAAGTTACAGAGAGAAGAAGAAGGGAGAAGATAGGGTAAAATTGACTAAAATACCCTTTCTCTTTATTTTAAATTTTGCCACATGTCACAATTCTATTGCTTCATATCCTTCCTAGCCAAAATAAACTTTCTATTTGATCATCTCTCTAGATTTCGTTTCTTATGTTATTATTCAATTCCAATTCATTCTTTTGTTAAAACGAACACCATAAGAAACGAATTTTACATTCCAATTCATCCAGATTCCATTTTATTATGTGAAATGAATACTACCTAAGTTTGTATATATTTATTTTTTAAAACAAAATACTTTCTTTTAAACATAAAATTGGCGTGTTCTATAACGGAACATGTATTGCCATACTTTACACATCTGTTAACAAATAAGCCATTAAAATCGGAACTAACAGTACGACCAAGGTGTGTTCTATAACGGAACATGTATTACTGTACTTTACACATCTGTTTAACAAATAAGCCATTAAAACCGGAACTAACAGTTTAACCAAAAACCCGATTTTGGTCATAGATCTTAATGGCGATCCTGATAACACGATTTCAATAGGCGATGGAGGTAGTTTGATGACCTGAAAGGGTATGGTTGTTGTTCATGTCTATATTGTATATCTATGATTATGAGTTATATTTTCATTTTATATTCATATACTATACATATATAAATTTATATATTAAACCAAACAATAAATAAAGTAAAGGGACATAAGTGTATTATAATAATAAACTAGTAGACTTCCCACGCGCGTTGCGGCGGGAAGTCGTTTGGTATCATCGTTCGATTCAATAAAGTATTGGTATCGTAATTGACATTTTATATAGCGATAGAAAGATAAACCCAAATAAATAAAGTCATGATATGCTCAAAAGGATATTGACACATGTTTTACATCGGTAAAACTATAAGAATGAATATCGATAAAGGTTTTAAAAGTAAATTGACATGGCACCGATGTTGTTTGGATGATATCAGTTTTGTTTATCACTGATACTCGCTATAGCTTATGATATAAAAGGTACTCTATACTGCTACCGAATGTGTTCGAACAATATCGATTTAGTTTGTCATGAAAAAGAACAAAAAAAAAAATATAACCGACTCGTTCAATTTTGAACAAAAACTTTTATTAAAACGCAGATAAAATAAGTATGTTACAACGATATATTGAGAGATTAATATAACATTGTACTATATTATTAGAATAACGAAATGTATAAAGCATTATATTATATTATATTATATTATTAGAATAACAAAAAACGGTAAACGGCGTCAATTTATAAAACATTGTATTTTATCTTAAGAGTTATTAAAGAAAAACAAAATATGTTTAAAATTAATTATAATAATAAAATAATAATAAAAACAATAATATAATTATAATTAATAAAAAAATTAGTTAATTAATTACCTAATTAAGTTAATGAGGATGTATAAAACCTTTTTGAAGGCTCGTTACAATTGCAAACCAAAATCACATTATTATTAGGAATAAATTATTGCTTTCTACAATGATGGTATAATATAAGAAAATCAAAATTTATATTACTGTTCATAAAGACTTAGAATTAATATGTATAGCGATTTTTCTCCGCGCTATGCGGCTGGAGCTCAGTTGGTATCGATTCATTTCTTTCTTGTACCAGCATTCGCTATAGCAGTTGAAAGAGAAAACTAAAAAGGCAAAGTTGTGATATGCCCGAAAGGATATCAACACGTGTTTTTTATCAATCGAAAACTATAAAAGAAGAATACCGGTTCCGATGCTACCGATATTGGTACCGATGTTCAGTTGAAATCGGCTCGATTCGTCACGTATCGATACTCATATAATTTGCGATTAAAAAATATGTTTTTAATATTGTTATCATCACTCGTACAGTTTACATAAAGAATAAATTACGATTCGTTTTTAGTTTTGATATGATTTGGTACGATAGTAGTACAATATACATACATTGTCAATAAAAACTAAATTTAGAAAAATCAAAATATATAATATTAAATGTTTAGATTTACTATTTCTATTAATATATACAAAAAAAAAAATATATAGCATACTTAAGAAAATAAAATTTGAGTACCGTTTACATAAAGAATAAATTACTATTTGTTTTTAGTTTTGATTCGATTTGGTACGATAGCAGTACAATATACATACATTGTCAATAAAAACTAAATTTAGAGAAAATCAAAATATATAATATTAAATGTTTAGATTTACTATTCCTATTAATATATACAAAATATAAAAAGATATAACATACTTAAGAAAATAAAATTTGAAAAATCAAAATATATATATATATATAGAGGCCGGTTATCATACAAATGCCCTTATCGTACATTACGTACGCTACAATCTCAGCCGTCAGATCATCTTCCGCATTTTAAAATCGCATGTTGTTTTTTTTATAACAATTTCGCATGTGATAATTTTTTATGAATTCGCATGTTTTTTTGTACCAATTTCGCATGTGATAATTTTGATGAAATAGCATGTTGTTTTTTTTTATAACAATTTCGCATGTGATAATTTTTGATGAATTCGCATGTTGTTTTTTATACCAATTTCGCATGTGTTAATTTTGATGAAATAGCATGTTGTTTTTTGTAACAATTTCGCATGTGGTACAAAAAACAACATGCGAATTCAATGCGGGAAGATGATCGGGCGGCTGAGATTGTAGCGTACGTAATGTACGATAAGGAGATTTGTACAGTACTCTTTACCTATATATATATATATATATATATAGGGTGAGAGTTGGCTACAAAGTCCATTTTTCCTACAAAGTGTACAAAGTCATAAAACACCACAATTTCAGCCATTAAACACACTAAAAACCCACAAATAATATAGTGGAGGTTACTTAAACACCATATTTGTGGCTTTTGTGTTGTGTTTTGAATGATAAGGCTTTGATTATCGAATGACTAACATTAGTGTGTTTTATGTTGATTATCATATTGTGTTTTATATTCATAGTTGTATGATGGTGTGTTTGAAGCTTTTAAGGAATGTTAGTGTTTGAATATTGTGTTTTAGTGATCCTCACTATGTTATTTGTGGGTTTTGAGTGTGTTTTATGGCTGAAATTGTGGTGTTTTAAGACTTTGTACACTTTGTAGGAAAAATGGACTTTGTAGCGGAACCTCACCCTATATATATATATATATATATATATATATAATATTGAAATTTACTGTTCATGGTGAGTTCGTATTAATATATATAATTATCTTATATCGCATTATATCACTACAAGAAATGTGAGCAATAGGGGCGACACTTTTAGCGGCGATGGGGTATTAGCGGCGATATGCACTTGGATCCGTGTGTTTGTGGCTGGGTTAATACTGGCCGTTGATATTTAGTGTGATCAATGGCTAAGGTTTTATCAGAAAAGGCGGGGTTTTTCCCTCCCTCCCCAGGGTCACTTTTGCTCAATCTCCCCCAAATTCACATTTACAGCAAACACTACCAACCTCCAAAATCACACTACGAGCTCCAATCTCACCACCGTACGAAACCCCACCGGACGAACCTCCACCGGATGAAACCCCACCGGACGACCACTGTACGACAACCAGACGAACCGAAGCATTTGTTCCCACCACCGGATGAACCCCCTTAAGGTTAGTTTAATTTTTCATCTTGTTTTTTAGCAACTGGAATTAGGTTGAAGTGTTTGATTTGTGTATTTGAAAGAAATATTAAGTTGCAGGTGAATAGGAAGTTGAAAAGTCATACTAATTGTTGGTCATTTATAATATAAACTAATTATTGGTCTGGATTTTCATGTGTAGTTAGATTTTTTACTTTTTATTTTTTGCAATTTCATTTCAGATCTTTGATTTTATTGAATCCTCTTCACCTAGATCCTTTTTAGATTTCGATTTTTGGTTTAGGGCTGTTAATTTGGGCGTCATACAAATCATGAAAATGGAATGTTTAAAAGTTGTAGATTTTGGCTTCTAAACTTGAAATTTCTGTAATTTCTAGAACCAGAATTAAGAGTGTGATACTCGATTCATTTAGGTGACCGGTTCAAAAGCAGAAATTGAACCATTAGGTTTATTTGTTGTTTTTAGGCTTATTTATTGTGTCCGAATTAATTTTACATGTGCATAAATGTCATCATCACTGTTAGTCTAGGGATTCTTTTTGGGATGGTAAAAAACAAAATGATATTTAAGCTGCATTTTATGTCTGTTACTGAGCTTATATGATGAATTTTTAGTTGAAGTGGCTGTTAGTTCATATTCAAGGAAGGAGCTTTGGATTTTAGATACGTTGATTCGATGACCATGGTGGGAGAATTGCAGATAGGATGCCACCTAGCCCTAATCCGCAACCTTTTTACGCGACGATGTTGATGATGGTACAGGTTGATGGTCAAGACCCTTGCGTGCAAAGCATGATAACAGTAATGATGGTGGGTTCACCTTCCCAGCACCAGATAGACAAAGCATTTCCAAAAAAGCTGACCATAATCAAAGAGGTCAAATGGTTGACCAAGTGATGAAAACTTGCGACTTTGGTGAGCAGAAAACTGGCCCACGAGCTGAGGATGCCAGCTAGAGTTGGTATTGTAATGCCTGATGCAAGCCCTGACGCTACTTTAAATACTTTAAATCCTTTACGAATATTTATTTTTTAAACCTACATTTTTTTCTTTCTTAGGGACTGATTCCAGAAGCCATACATCTCCTTGGAATTGTTCAGCTATTGCATCAGATTGTATCGTTCTTCATCAGGTAACAACTCCCTGCTGATAATTGTGTTGGCAAGGGATGTACGAGACATTAAAATCTTATTTTTATGTTAATCATAGTTGACATATGTTTTATAAATGTCCAGGTCTTGGTGTCGTTCATATGTTACAATTATTAGGGTATTAACATATATGTCCAGGTCCTTTTTGCTGAGAAAAGATGTGGTTATCTGGTTGTTCTCGAGCAAAAATTCATGATTTGTGGCAATTAACACATATCAACACATATTTTAAGTATTCGTAATGTATTAGTTATAGTTGTTTCGACTCAGTATGTCATTGCTAAGCTGGGTGATTATCCACATATTTTTGCAGATTAGGAGACCTTATGTCATTGCTAAGCGGGGTGATTATCCACAGTTTCGAGCAATAGCAATTGCTATTGAAAAATCCGGATTTAAGGTTTGTTTTAATAAACCATTTTGACCTGTTTAATGATAGTTTCAAATCCCGTTTTTATATGGTTGTCTGATATTGAGTGGTTTTCTTATATTGGCAGATCGTGCTGCTGCTTCGGTTTGTCCTGTTGCTTCCATTTAACATGATGAATTACCTTTTGTCTGTAACGCCAATTTCCATATGTGAGTATGTGATGGCTTCATGGTTGGGAATGATGGTATTATCACTTCACTAAACTTTTTATCTTTAAAAAAAGATCTCATTAATTTTTTTTGTGTTAATGCTTACAATTAACAATAGGATAAAATATTAAGATGGTTTTAGTCACAAAAGGAATGTGTTGATTACTAAAAGTATGAAATTTGATTATATCTTTGTTTTTGATGCATACATGATTATAATATGTGTAGTTAGTTATATGACTTGCTGAAATTTATTATCTTCGGCACAGCCAATTACCTTTGCGCTTGTATATTGTGGAACAACCTATCTGATGTTACTCATGGTTGGGTCCATTCTCAAAAACTCGTTGGGTAAATAGGCGGAGTTATTGCTTTTAACACGGGGCGTGTTCAATACACAACTAATTTTAACTAGGGCACTGTAAAAAAGCAAACCTATTGCTTTAATATAGGGGGCGTCCAATACGAAACTAATTTTAACACGAGAACCGCATAAACACTTGTACTTAGTGCATTGAAGATACCATGGGATAGAGAAAGAGAGGCGATTATGTAGTTAGGTAACTGCCTGAATGCATCAGAATTTAATAGGTGCATGTGTTTATGCGGTTACGCAGTTCTCTACTCAAAACTGGTTTTTTGCTTCTCCAAGTGATGAAATGTTAACTTTTTGTTTGACTTGTGGTTGTGAATCAAACAAAATCCTTTTCCGTTGGATGTTGACAGTTGCTATGTTTCTTTTTGGTTTATGCATGCATTTGTTATTCTAAGCTGTATGGTGTCATGTAAGTTGCTGCATAATCAATTCTGTTCCAAAACAATTGCATTTTTCGATTTCATGCATAAAAACACTTTTTAATTTGTTTCCAGTGATCCTAATGCTGATTGTTACCAAAGTTGCCAAGTCAGCGCTCGAGAAAGCTTTGGCTGAAGGCGTTGATATAGGTGGCAGTGGCGCTGAGAGCTCGTCTGCTGTGGAGGAAGCTCGGATAGATATCCATGACCCGCTACTCGTCAAAGGTTGATAAAAATGAACCCGGATGGTGACGTTCATGACGTTTTATATGTTAAGTAGTTTTATACGGATATGATGTAGAATTATGATGTTTTATATGTTAAGTAGTTTTATGGCGTGTTGTGAATAAAAATGAACCCGGATGGTGACGTTTGTGACGTTTATGCTTATGTAGATTGTGTTTATTTAGTTTTTTTTTTTGTGTTGTGAACCCGAAATTGGCAGGTTTAAATATGGTTTATTTAGTTTTTGTGTGCCGTGAACCCGAAATTGGCAGGTTTAAATATGAAAAAAATGAAAAAAAAAACACTTTTAGGGGCGACAAAAGTCGTCGCTATTGAGGTAGACCATTCGCGACGACATATTAGCAGCGACATCTCTCGCCGCTATTGAGTCAACCCTTTAGCGGCGACAGGTACCAATAGCGGCGACATGTGGGCCAATACCGGCCAACCTTTAGCGGCGACATAAAGGGTCTTTAGCGGCGACATCTGTCGCCCCTGTTGCCCCGTTTTCTTGTAGTGATAGCCTAGTGACATTTTGAGGATAGGATAAGGCTTAAGGACCTGCGTTCGATTCTTACAAGGGAGGTTTTCCCAGATTTATTGGGTTTCCTACGGAATTGTTGTATAAGCATTATAGCCTAGTGGAAACAGATATGATCGTGTAGTTTCGTTGGTGGCACGATGATACTCCAGTGGTCCGTCAGTAATCTAGATTTACCGTTCAAATAAATAAATAAATCAAAATTTCCATATTAATTGACATTTAATGTAACAACACTTTTTTTTTTTTTTTGATGATTTCTTCTAAACATACTTTACATCATTAGAAAGAAGTTATTTGTTTTGTTTACGTATGCATGTGTGGAAGAACACTAAATGTTCCGATTCCATATAGATCACTAAATAAATACCTTCCGAAACATGATTTTAGTTCATCTTAAATTTATAAATTAAATATTGTGCACCATCATTATTAATTATAACTTTAGGCAACAATTCCTTACATGACTCATACCACCCCATTTTTTTAACGGCTAACTGCTTTCCACGTGTAAACCCACCCTTTCGGAGCTATATCCAAAGGCCGACTACTTATAACAACCCTCCAAAATATTTTTAGACACCCTAATATATTTTAAAATACCCCTATATGTCCTAAAATACACTCCGTATGTGAAAACCTAGCCCAAAATATGAAATATCAATAAAAATAAAATAAAAACAAGAAAATAAGGCTGTCGCGGGGCGCGTAGCCTTTGGCTACTGCCTACGCGCCCCGCGAGCGATCAACAACGAGGCCTCACCCGGTGGCGACACGTGGCAACACGTGTTGAACCTATTCGTGACCCGGATCTCCTACGGCCTAGACCCCTCTACTACGCGGGCCGCGTAGACCCGAGGTCTAACCTTACGCGGGCCGCGAGAGACTCGGATTTCAGCCCTATAAATAGAGGGCATCGGGCCTTAAGTCAGTTCGCTCATTTCTTTTCTCTCTTAACGAATTTCTCACATAGTAGGCATAATCTCCGAGTATAATACCCCCTAATTAACGAAGTTCTGCTCCGTTGTAAGTATTATAACCTCAGTTACGTATTAGATACGCTGCCCGATTGATCCAGGGTTCCGTAATAACTGTCGTGGTTCTGCCCGACGTAGTTATTGAAATATTGTCTCGGGGAGGGTATCGTTAATATAAATAAAGGGTTATTATACTAACATATGTACATTTTTGTAAATTATAGATTAACACCAGGAAACCCTTAAACGAAGTCTAAGACAACAATGTGAGTTTATCCTCTTTTTGTAAACCTTTTTGTAACTATTTTACAAAACTTTAAATGTTTTACAATGTGATTAAGCAGTGATTGAGTATTTGTAGTTCTTCAATTACTGCCGGTATGTTGGGGTTCTGTATACAAAATGTGGAACACGTTAAAATTGGACAACGAGTTAGCCAATGTGTAATATGACCCACCAGTCAGGATTGACAGTACTGAATGAGTAATTGTGTAGAAATAAACATTGTGATCGCTCTCAATACTGTGTTAATTGATAAAACTCTTCTTGATTAAACTGGGATTCACTCACCAGTATTTTCCACTGACAAATGTTTTTAAAACGCGTTTCAGGTAACAAAATGTGAAAGCCAATTAGGAAAAAGCCAGATGGAGAGCACTGACGGCTTGGAAAATAATGTGATTATAAAAGTTACCTAAAAGACGATGTTTTAAATTCAATAAATATAGGGTTTATCCCTACAAACATGTTGTAATAAGAAACTTGGGTTTTACCCATGTGGTTATTAATATAAAATATGGTGGTTTTACTCTGATAAACATTTCCTAACTACGGTCCTGATGAAATTTTCCGCTGCCAAAATAATAAACAAAATGATACCACCAACACTGATGTTCACGGCCGCCCGTTCCCGGGACAGATAAGGGGGCGGGGGTTGCGACAGAAGGTGGTATCAGAGCTAAGCCACTGATTCAGCCACAGAAGTGTTCTGCTGACACCAATATATTTAATTTGTTAGGAAATTAATTATGAAAATACATGCATATATGTATTTTATTGTTATGTGTTATTTGAATATTTGTTAGTTTACAGTATGAGTGATCAAGGACCCTTAGACGTGTATCGTCAGTTGTCCGATTCACCTAGAAGTGAAGGTACCTCTTCCCAGCCTACCCTCTCTGGGTATTCAGCTGATCAGGAAGAAGGGATGTTTGCCTTTAAAGCTCAGTCTGAAGAGCCATTCCCTCAGAAAAAGAGAGGATGGTTCAGTAAGGGAGCATTCGAGCGTAGGAAAAGAATGCGAAAGTTGCAACAGCAAAGAGTCCTAGCAGCCGCTAAGCGAGAGTCAGATGCCCATACACAGGATATGCTTAATAGGAGCTTAGCCAATTTTCATATCCTAGCAACAACTGCTGCCGACCCAAATCTGGAACAACTAGTAGCCCCACAACCCTTACCTTTAATTTCCACTCAGTCGATGGAGGTAGAAATGCATGATTTCAACCCTGAGGAAATACCTAGGATACCAGCCCCTAATCCCTTAGACCCAAATTATGATCCATGGTTCGATGATCATAGGGATTATGTGCCACGCTACCACCTAAACGACGAAACCATGCCGAACTTAGCAGCCTATCCAGGTTTGGACCCTTTAGATCCCTACTATAACAACGATGAATACATTAGGGAGATTTTAGAGAATCCGTACCCTCAGGAGAATCCCATGCCACAGTACCCAGATCCAGTTCCAGCACCTGCACCCCCAATGAGTGCAGAAAATGTGCATGAGCTCCGAATTTTCGGAGAAGATATCTTAGAGAGTAGTGAGAGGATGAGGCAGGTAGGAGAGTGACTCGTATGGAAATACGACGAGCGCAATATGGATTACTGGATGAATCCAGACCAGTAAAGGTGATGATGGAGTTGGTAATAATAATAATAATAATAATAATAATAATAATATAATAATCTATAATATGTTTGTATGAATATATATATATATATATATATATATATAGGATTAGGTTCAAGAGTGAACACTAGTGTAGTTTGCGAACTGAGCGAACTAATTCTGGCCATACATATGTGTAGATCAATGGCCAGGATTTGATGATTAAATACACTAGTGTATTTTACGATTTGATGACGAAATCCTAGCCATCCACGTGTGTAAATCAATGGTCAAGATTTGTTCACTCAGTTCGCAAATACATTAGTGTTCACTCTAGAACCCCACCCTATATATATATATATATATATATATATATATATATATGCATGTAATAATAATAATATATGTTGTAGTATAGACCACTTTGTGGTTAATGATGCATAGTAGTATTGTAATTTTAATTCCAGTCTTAGTGTGTATTTGACGCATACTATAATAGAAAGAGTAAAGTCGCAATGCTCGACGCTTTTGACCAATATGTGTGTTGTGTGGTTATTGCCTAAATTATTTATTATTTTGTGATAGTAATAATTGGTAAATGTTTAAAATTCAGATGTCCGACCAAGTGAATCAGGAGAATCTGGATAATAACCCGGAAAACCAGAATGATAATAATCTGAATAACGATAATCCGAACAATGATAACAATGGAAACCAAGTAGACAACAGTGCCATCCAACACGCAGTGGCACAAGGAATAATAGATGCGATGCCACATTATTCAAACGGTTAGAGAAGCAGAAAATAAGAGTAAACATGATAGCAAGCAACCCTCTGAACCTGAACACAGCGTGAACAATGGACCTGTACTTCAAATGCCTATCCCCAAAAGAAGAAGAACCGTGTCTTACGGTTGTTCTTACAAAGAATTCTGGTCTTATAAACCGATGGAATTCTCGGGCAATGAAGGGGCCGTTGCATCTCTACGCTGGATAGAAAAGACTGAGGCAGTCTTAAGAATAAGCAAGTGTGCAGAGGAAGATAAGATAATGTTTGCTTCTAATCTGTTTAAGAATTCAGCCTTAGAATGGTGGAACACTATCCTCCAGTCTAGGGGAAGTAATAAGATTTACAATATGGAATGGGAGGAGTTTAAAAACATGGTAGAAAGAAAATTTTGCCCTCCTAATGAAAAAGAACAGATAGCAAACAAATTCTTAAACCTTAGGATGAATGGAGTGGATAGTAAGGGATACACTAAGTTATTCTTTGAATATGCTAGAATAGTGCCAACCCTTGCTTCACCTGAACCAATGTTAATCTCCCGTTACATCTGGGGATTAATCAGGGAGATTAGGCATGTAGTCAAGGTAGCTAGACCCCAAACCATAGAAGAAGTTGTAGAACTAGCCAACACCTTGACAACTGAATTAGTCCGTACACGAGAAGAGGATCAAAGAAGGAACCTAACCCAGAAGCTTACACAAGAATTCCTTTCTGGAAATTCTAATCGTGGGAAAAATGTAGGCTCTACTTCTACATCCTACTGTAAGTATTGCAAAAGGAAGCATTCAGGAAGATGCTCCATATACTGTAACTTCTGCAAAATATCGGGACACAAGGAGGAAGATTGCAGGAAAAAGATTGGTAATAGGATATGCTACAATTGTGGAGAACAAGGCCATATCAAGCCTAACTGTCCAAAGTTAGCTCCAGCTATGAACACCAAGAATAATAAAAATGCTAGGGCATTTATTCTGACTGCGAAAGAAGCAAAGATGATCCCGGATGTGATCACTGGTACGTTTTTAGTTAATGATGTTTTTGCTAAAGTATTATTTGACTCTGGTGCAAACCAAAGTTTTATTAATACTTCATGTTGCAAACTTCTTAATCAATCATTAACTAAACTTCCACAAGAATGTTTAGTAGAAACAACAAATGGAGAAACCATTAAGATTTCTGAGATCTTGCAGGGAGCAAGAATAGAAATTCTAAATCAGAAATTTATTGCAAACCTTTACCCCATGAATCTGGCAGGATTTGATGTTGTGTTAGGAATGGATTGGTTAATAGCCAATAAAGCCTGTATTTTGTGTGATCAAAAGTCAATACAAGTAAATTCACCAAAGGGTGAAAAGATCACAATTAAAGGAAATAAAACCTCTAGATCCACTAAATTCATCTCTGTGATGAAAACAACAAGTTATATAAGAAAAGGATCATTAGTGTATTTGATTTCTATAATCACTAACACTAAAGGAAAAGAATTAAAGGATATTCCAATAGTATCCCAGTTTTCAGATGTATTCCCAGAAGAGTTACCAGGGCAACCTCTAGATAGAGAAGTTGAATTCAGAATCCATTTAATACCAGGGACAACACCAATTGCCAAAACACCTTACCGTTTGGCACCTGCAGAAATGCAGGAACTAAAGAAACAATTAGACGAATTATTAGAAAAAAAGATTCATACAACCAAGTTCATCCCCATGGAGAGCGCCGATTTTATTCGTTAAAAAGAAGGACGGATCAATGCGTATGTGCATTGACTACCGTGAATTGAACAAGTTCACGATTAAGAATCGGTATCCATTACCAAGAATCGACGATTTGTTTGATCAATTGAAAGGAGCACGATTTTTCTCAAAAATCGATTTAAGGTCAGGATATCATCAATTAAAGGTACAGGAAGAGGACATTCCTAAGACCGCCTTCAGAACAAGGTATGACCATTATGAATTTACTGTCATGCCATTTGGTTTAACCAATGCCCCAGTTGCATTTATGGACATGATGAACCGAATATGTAAACCATATTTGGATAAATTCATAATTGTCTTTATAGATGATATTCTCATTTACTCTAAGAGTAAAGAGGAACATGCAAAGCATTTGCACGCACTTCTAAGTTTATTGAGAGAAGAAAAGCTTTATGCTAAGTTTTCGAAGTGTGAGTTTTGGTTAGAACAGGTACAATTTCTTGGACATCTAGTTAATCATGAAGGAATTCATGTGGATCCAACCAAGATCGAGGCGATAACCAAGTGGAAAACCCCTGAGTCACCAACCGAGGTTAGAAGTTTCTTAGGATTGGCTGGTTATTATAGAAGATTTATTCAAGATTTTTCTAGAATAGCCATTCTCTTAACTAAGTTAACCTGTAAATCTGTTAAGTTTGAATGGGGACCAAAACAAGAAGAAGCCTTTAGAATCCTTAAGCAAAGATTAACCCATGCACCCATACTAGCATTACCAGAAGGAACTGAAGATTTTGTAATCTATTGTGACGCTTCTAAATTAGGTTATGGATGTGTGTTGATGCAACGTCAAAAGGTTATAGCTTATGCATCCAGACAACTTAAGAATCATGAAGAGAATTATTCAACTCATGATTTAGAATTAGGAGCTATAATTTTCGCCCTTAAGATTTGGAGACATTACCTATACGGTAGTAAGTTTACTGTTTTCACCGATCATAAGAGTTGAAGGTATGTCTTCGGGCAAAACGAATTGAATATGAGAGAAAGACGCTGGATGGAGATGCTTAGTGATTATGATTGTGATATCCAGTATCATGCAGGAAAGGAAAATGTAGTTGCTGATACTTTAAGCCGAAAGTATCACGAACAGCCAAAAAGAGTACGTTCTCTTAAATTAAATCTGCAAGTAGATTTAAATGAACAGATTAAAAAAGCACAAGAATCAGTAATCAAGGATGATACTGAAAAGTTGAAAGGAATGATTAAGGAATTAGAACAAGGAATAGATGGAATTTGGAAATTCCATAAGAAAAGGATGTGGATACCTAAATTAGGAAACCTACATTACCGTATATTAGAAGAAGCCCATAAGTCTAAGTATACGATGCATCCTGGAAGTGATAAGATGTATCAAGACTTAAGAAAGAATTTCTGGTGGATATGAATGAAAAAAGGATATAGCAGCATATGTTGCAAAGTGTTTAACCTGTTCACAAGTCAAAGCTGAACACCAGAAACCATCAGGTTTATTACAACAGTTAGAAATACCTGTTTGGAAATGGGAATTAATAACAATGGTTTTTGTTACCAAATTACCCAAAACCAAGAAAGGTAATGATACAATCTGGGTGATTGTAGATAGACTAACTAAGTCAGCCCATTTCCTACCGATGAAGGAAACTTTCAGTATGGAACAATTAACTAAATTATATGTAAATAAAGTAGTTTCTTTACATAGAATTCCTTTATCAATTGTTTCTGACAGAGATAGTCGTTTTACCTCTCATTTTTGGACAAGTTTCCAAAAAGCAATGGGAACCAAGTTGAATCTAAGCACCGCTTATCATCCTCAAACGGACGGACAAAGCGAAAGGACAATTCAGACAATGGAAGACATGCTTAGAGCTTGTGTAATTGATTTTGGAGGTAATCGGGACGATCACTTACCATTGATAGAATTTTCTTATAATAATAGTTATCACACAAGTATTAATGCTGCACCATTCGAAGCACTTTATGGACGAAAGTGCTGAACCCCAGTCTGTTGGACAGAAATTGGAGAAAAGCAACTATCTGGACCTGAGATAGTACAAGAAACAACAGACAAAATCATTCAAATCAAGGAACGACTAAAAGCAGCACGTGATCGACAAAAGAGTTATGCTGATAACAGGCGAAAGCCGTATGAATTTTTAGGTAGGAGATAAAGTATTATTGAAAGTCTCTCCTTGGAAAGGAGTGGTAAGATTTATCAAAAGAGGAAAGTTAAGCCCCAGGTATGTTGGACCTTTTAAAATTATTAGAAGAATAGGACCTGTAGCCTATCAGCTACAACTGCCAGAGGAAATGGCAGGAATACATGATGTATTTCATGTATCTAATCTCAAGAAATGCTTAACCGATGAATCACTGATAGTACCTCTTAAGGATATAGAGGTAAATGAGCAGTTAAAATTTGTGGAAAGGCCTCTACAAATTAAAGACAGGAAAGTCAAGAACCTCAAGCACAAGAGATTAGTTCTGGTCAAAGTGAAGTGTGACTCCAAAAGAGGACCAGAATACACGTGGGAGCTTGAATCAGAAATGCAAAGGAAATATCCACACTTGTTCCAGTAGACCTCGAGGACAAGTTCTAAAACAAGGTGGGGAGGATATAACAACCTTCCAAAATATTTTTAGACACCCTAATATATTTTAAAATACCCCTATATGTCCTAAAATACACCCCATATGTGAAAACCGAGCCCAAAATATGAAATATCATTAAAAATAAAATGAAAACAAGAAAATAAGGCTGTCGCGGGGCGCGTAGCCTTTGGCTACTGCCTACGCGCCCCGCGAGCGATCAACAACGAGGCCTCACCCGGTGGCGACACGTGTTGAACCTATTCGTGACTCGGATCAGCTACGGCCTAGACCCCTCTACTACGCGGGCCGCGTAGACCCGAGGTCTAACCTTACGCGGGCCGCGAGAGACTCGGATTTCAGCCCTATAAATAGAGGGCATCGGGCCTTCAGTCAGTTCGCTCATTTCTTTTCTCTCTTAACGAATTTCTCACATAGTAGGCATAATCTCCGAGTATAATACCCCCTAATTAACGAAGTTCTGCTTCGTTGTAAGTATTATAACCCCAGTTATGTATTAGATACGCTGTCCGATTGATCCAGGGTTCCGTAATAACTGTCGTGGTTCTGCCCAACGTAGTTATTGGAATACCGTCTCGGGGAGGGTATCGTTAATATAAATAAAGGGTTATTATACTAACATATGTACATTTGTGTAAATTATAGATTAACACCAGGAAACCCTTAAACGAAGTCTAAGACAGCCATGTGAGTTTATCCTCTTTTTGTAAACCTTTTTGTAACTATTTTACAAAACCTTAAATGTTTTACAATGTGATTAAGCAGTGATTGAGTCTTTATAGTTCTTCAATTACTGCCGGTATGTTGGGGTTTTGTATACAAAATGTGGAACACGTTACAATTGGACAACGAGTTAGCCAATGTGTAATATGACCCACCAGTCAGGATTGACAGTACTGAATGAGTAATTGTGTAGAAATAAACATTGTGATCGCTCTCAATACTGTGTTAATTGATAAAACTCTTCTTGATTAAACTGGGATTCACTCACCAGTATTTCCCACTGACAAATGTTTTTAAAACGCGTTTCAGGTAACAAAATGTGAAAGCCAATTAGGAAAAAGCCAGATGGAGAGCACTGAGGACTTGAAAAATAATGTGGCTATAAAAGTTACCTAAAAGACGATATTTTAAATTCAATAAATATAGGGTTTATCCTTACAAACATGTTGTAATAAGAAACTTGGGTTTTACCCATGTGGTTATTAATATAAAATATGATGGTTTTACTCTGATAAACATTTTCTAACTACGGTCCTGATAAAATTTTCTGTTGCCAAAATATTAAACAAAATGATACCACCAACACTGATGTTCGCGGCCGCCCGTTCCCGGGACAGATAAGGGGGCGGCGGTTGCGACACTACTCGACCACCGCTAGAAAGCGTTGCACA
Organism: Helianthus tuberosus; assembly: GCA_030545235.1. NCBI lineage: Eukaryota > Viridiplantae > Streptophyta > Magnoliopsida > Asterales > Asteraceae > Helianthus > Helianthus tuberosus. Next base: position 85,517,826 of record CM060367.1, read on the forward strand.
CCCTTGATGCGCAGAAACCCCGTGGAATAGGTAAAACTGCGCCCCCTTGTAGTCGAACCCGGGTAAAACCCCTGGCCAAGCCTTCACCGAGATGGGAACAACCACTCCGCTGCAGTGGAATACCCATTCATACACCCCCATTAACACAGGAATCTGAATATCTGATACAATTAATATCCATAGTTATTTTGTTACTATATTTAGACTAGAAGGAGTGGTTAGGCCCATCCCCACGGGGATGAGCCTCCACGTAAGCGCCACGTAGGCGGCTCGTGGGGGATGGGCCTCCTTCATAATTGAGGGGGATGGAGGATGGGGCTACCCCACCTCATTATTTTATAATTTTCTAAGTTTTACTTTATTAACTTAATAAAAACTTTATAAAAACTAACAAATACAACATAAATAAATTCATTTCATAACATAAAAAAAAATTACATTTCCTAAAAAAAAAAAAAAAAATAGATTTCCGAAAAATAAAAAAAATATTACATTTCCTAAAAAAAAACTAAACTACTCGTCTTCGTCTTCGGCACCGTCCGCTACGTTAACGTTGTTCCAAATATGTTCTACCAAATCCTGTTGAAGGTTTATATGTGTGAAGTCGTTGGTTAGCGCGAACGAGTTTAAATCCTGTTGCGTCGGATCTACCGGGACAGTATTCCCGTAAGATGCATTCTCATCATACTCACAAATCGCCCGACCTTCGTCTTCAATAATCATGTTATGGAGCCCAAAGAAAGAATGCCAGATCCACAAATCTTGTGACGCCACGGCCTCAAGTATTAAGGTTGGATAGCTGTGATCACCTCGCGTGTATTGGCCTCGCCACCCAGTCGGGCAGTTATGCCACGCCCAATGCATACAATCAATGCTACCAAGCATTCCCGGAAACCCGTGCCTTGCTTCATGAGCTTGGTACAACTGTTGAACATCATACGCGTTTGGTTTCCGCAAATATTTTTTGCTATACAGTTTCACCACATTATGGCAAAACCGATACAAACATTCCCGCGCGGTTCTTGAGGACATCTGTAAGTACTCGTCCAACGCGTCGGCCACTGTCCCGTACGCCAGTTGGCGAATGGCCGCAGTAAACTTTTGTAACGTGGTGAACCCTTCATAATTCCGAGCATCGGGTCGTTGAGTGAAAAACGGGTCTAGCCCCGCCAAATCATCAGCAATCCGTGTGAATAAACGGCGACTCATTCGGAACCTTCGTTTGAAAGTGTCGGCGTTGTAAAGGGGTGCTTCCGAAAAATAATCGTTAACCAAGTTCTCGTGCGCTCCTTCGCGGTTTCTGTTAACATATATTCGTCTGGTAATAACGTTTTCAGACGAGTCCTCTTCCTCTTCCTCTTCCTCTTCCAAAAGAATCTGCGCCGCCTGTACCATAGCGCTTGCGAAAAACATCTCCTCTTCATCCGAAGAAGAGCCGGACCACCAAGGATTAGATGCCATTGTGGATGAAGAGATATTTTTTTATAAAAGATTGGTATAAAAATGGGAGTGTTTTTTTATAAAAATGGATGAGAATGGGAGAAGAATGGGTGAAATATTGAAGAAATGGTATAAAGAATGGGTATATATTTAAATTGAAAAAGGTTTTTTTTTTTTTTTTTTTTTTTTTTTTTTATAAAACTAGCCGTTATTAACGGCTATATCTTCAAAGGTGGCCCGGCAAGCCCGGCTTGGGTTTGCTGGTGAAGACGGGTGGGATGGAGGGGGGCGGTGTGGGGGACCGGCGCCGGTCCTAGCCGGGCCTCAGCCGGCCCCCACTCCTTCTAGTCTTATAGTGAAGTTTATTGTAAATAGAACAACCATGTCATTCTCTTGTTGTTAGGTATACTTTATAGTTATCATTTTCGATGCATTTATGGATGATGTAGATGTATATACATCGTTATTTTGTTACCATTTTCGATGCATTTATGGATGATATAGATGTATATACATCCTCTTGTTGTTAGGTATACTTTATAGTTATCATTTTCGATGCATTTTCAAAAAAAAGTTATCATTTTCGATGCATTTATGGATGATGTAGATGTATATACATCGTTATTTTGTTACCATTTTCGATGCATTTATGGATGATATAGATTTTTTTTGAATAGCGAACGAAATTTTATTCCTCATCAAAATCACATTCGGATCTACAGCAAGAGATTATAGAAACCGAAAGTTACAAGTTTCAGATACATTTTTAAAACAAAGATTTTTATTTACACCATGAGAAAAACTTCCATTCCTCCCACGATGCTATTTGCACCTTCGTTCTCTGCCTCATCCATTGGTACGACTCCTCCTTTATATCTTCCACTAGCTTGTAGACTTCATCACACCTATCTTTAAAGATCTTTGCGTTCCGATTCTTCCAAATAATCCAAGCTGTTAGGATGCATATTGCGTGAACGGCTTTCTTTTTGACTTTTGGCCACTGATAGCAACTTATATCCTCAATAACTTCCTTTAATGTCTCCGGTTTTCTTGTTCCACTAAGCTTCACCCAGTTTCTGATTTGTTCCCAAACCAAGTCCGCATAATAGCAAGATACGAGTAGATGGTCCGGCGATTCGTCTGCTAGGCCACATACTTTGCAAGTAACTGATGGAATTTGTATACCTCTCCCCCTTAGCTGCGTTGCCGTGGGAATTCGACCCTGTATTGCCCTCCAAACAAACATGCTACACTTATTTGCAGCCCACTTATTCCACTGGAAATCGTCCGCAACTTCATTCAGATTCAACTGATTAGCTAAAGAATTCCTCACGCCTCTTACCGTAAAGGTTTGTTCACCCTCGTTCCCCCAGATCCATAGATCAGATTCATCCGACAACTGTACTTGCAATAATCTTTCTTTTAAATCTGTCATTTGTTGTTTCTCCTCATCCGAGCATGGTACACTCGACCAGGCCCAGTCCCATATTCTGCCGCTACCATTTTGCTTGTAATAATTTTGAATTTTTGCTTTTTTATCCTTCACTAACTGGTAAATCAGAGGGAATTGTTCCCGTAAAGGTGTTTCACCTAGCCATACGTCGGTCCAGAACTTTGTTTTGTCCCCTTTGCCCACCTTGCTTGTCAACTTTTTTACCAAAGTTATTCCTCTTTTCTCCATGTCTTTGTCGACTTCAGCTATCGTTTTCCAAATATAGATGTATATACATCCTCTTGTTGTTAGGTATACTTTATAGTTATAATTTTCGATGCATTTATAGATGATATAGATGAAATGTGGGAAAGGTACGAACGCTTGGGTTGCTGGCTAGTCCGGGACTTTATCTGGGACGGACCCAACGGATAAGAAGGTGTACGTGCCTAGTCCTGTCTATTCGACGAAAGCATCACTGATTGAGAGCTGACGCCACTCTTCTAATGAGTCCAAAGCAGGACGAAACTAGTAACCTACACAAAGAAGAGGGATGGATTGACTTGTCCTCAGAGATTTGAGGAGATTTGAGGACGCTACAGGGGTCGAAAACTAACCCGTGACAATAGGCATATAACAATTGTTAGTGGGTAGCTTTGGGTCCACAATTCTTGTGGGCTACACACATGATAACTCAACAACTTTATTTTTTTTACCTAACTTTCATTTTTGTTAAAAATAAATTATATAAATAGACTAGGTGGCTTTATAAGTAGTTATAGATTTATTCATCAACATATGAATTTGACATTTTAATTTTAGCACTTGCAAGAAACAATCAAAACCACACGCTCTTTATTATTCACCACCATATGGTAAGTTCTAAAAAGTAGAAACCAACCCCATACAAACACACATATATAGTTGACACAAAACGAAACGAAACGAAACGGAACGCCATCCACGGTCACACGAAACGGTTGAGATACTCGTCCACCGTAGTGTATTTCACATCAGGATAAAGTGCAGACGCTTCCACCCCAAATGATGGCTTGATCTCAAAGTTTGTTTGATCTCCCTTCACAAGGATCGAATGAGAGATTGATAACACCACATTCAATGGAACCGGAGATTCTACATCATAAATAATCAACAAATAAATAAATAAATTACTTCACAAGTGGATATATATATATATATAGGTACCAATGTCAACTGGTATTATTATTACCTTGTATGTTCTTCAAAACTTGATCTTCAGTAAGATAAACCTTCTCCAATGTTTTTCCGATCTTTTTCTCCCACAACGATATGAGTTCATTGAACGAGTAGATGTTAGCAGGAGGCTTGATGTACACGATCTTGTTGAGTGTTCTTGGATCATCCACACTTTTAATGGTGTATGTTCCAATGTCATGTTCATCGTTGTAAACAGCTGCGATACAACTAGATGATTAGAACGATAAGTGCTAAACGTACCCCACCCCCTCTAATATTCTGTAAGGTGTCAAATCTCTAATATTTTATCTTTTCACACTGAGATACAAAAAATTCCCATTATTTGACGTTTTAAGGGTGGAATACGTTTAGTCAACCTTGTTAGGGAAATGGTACAACATCGCCATAATGCTCAAATACTTTGAAATCAAATTTTTTTTTCATACCTTTTGCGTTTCCATCACCTAAGATCACAACCTTATCCCTCGGTGGAGCAGTGACGCCTGGTTGCGCCAATGTTGGAAGGAAATAACCGGCGAAACAATTGGAAGAAACGTAGGTATGAGGGATATTTTCAGCTTCAATGGCACGACGAATCCCAGCCTTGGTTGCAAAAGCTGTTTTGGCCGGCTCCACGGCGTGTGTACGGTCCACATCATTTCCAAACTCTGACGGGTAGAATTTCTGAAATATATTGGAAATGGAATACATTAACATGAAAAAAATCCTCGACAGCTGTTTTTTATAATCATTAGAACTTGTCATCTTCAGAAAACTCATAGGACCCGCCAATACCTGAGTTTTTTACAAAACTAGGGGGTTTGAGCCCCCAAAGATTACCTTTAGGTGTACACCAAAAAAATAAGCAATCTTAGGTAACTTGCCATTCAAAACAGCGAAGTTCAATATCAATTCTGCCAAAAGTTTCAGTTTTCTGTGCATGAACAGGCAAGTACAAGAAGATCGCTGATTTGAATAGCCATCTTTGAAACTTCGCTGATCCAATAAGCCATCTTCATAAACTTCGCTGATTTGAACAACCATCTTCATAAACTTCGCTGATTTGAACAGCCATCTTCATAAACTTCGCTGATTTGAACAGCCATGTTGAAGAACCTAGCTGATCCAATAAACAATCCTGAAGAACCACACTGAAGTGAAGTGCAAACTTGAAGATATAGCTAGGTATTTCACAAACATTTAAGTAATTCTAAAATATTACAGTATTATTTGTATTAACGAACGGGGTTTTCTTGTTTATGTCCGTTCTTTAAAAATTAGTTATATGCTTACAATTTAGTCTAGTTTTATTAATACTTGTTGCTGGGTAATTTAAACATCATATTTGATTGTCTTCATTCGAAGGTGTTTCAATACCCACTACTAAAAATAGAACCATTTAAACTTTGCAGATGAAATCTGAAAATAGAACCATTTAAAATAGAACCATTTAAACTTTGCATATGAAATTAAAGGATGTTACCCTTTTAATTATAAACAAACATTTAAAATAGAACCATTTAAACTTTGCATATGAAATTGTTTTTCCATTTAAGTCTACTTTATTAATTCGAACATACCCACTACTAAAAATAGAACCAGTTAAACTTGCTGTGGGTGATGGAAGCCAGACAAAAATCTGAAAAGCATTCCATGTGAACCTGCAACACTTTCATAAAATAATCAGCAAATAACAACTATGCTCATGAAATCAACAAGGCTTCATAACTTTGCATATGAAAAAAGCGAGGTTCTTCAGGATTGTTTATTGGATCAGCGAGGTTCTTCAACATGGCTGTTCAAATCAGCGAAGTTTATGAAGATGGCTGTTCAAATCAGCGAAGTTTATGAAGATGGCTGTTCAAATCAGCGAAGTTTATGAAGATGGCTTATTGGATCAGCGAAGTTTTCAAAGATGGCTATTCAAATCAGCGATCTTCTTGTACTTGCCTGTTCATGCACAGAAAACTGAAACTTTTGGCAGAATTGATATTGAACTTCGCTGTTTTGAATGGCAAGTTACCTAAGATTGCTTATTTTTTTGGAGTACACCTAAAGGTAATCTTTGGGGGCTCAAACCCCCTAGTTTTGCAAAAAACTCCCAATACCTAGGCAGTTGGGAATAGATTAACAATACCTTGACGTTACCAGCTTCTTTGATCGCGGCAATAATATTACCTTGATCACCAAGTTGAAGGTGACCTACCGTCGAGATCACAACATCTACCTGCTTTATCGCCTTAACAAGACTCTCATGATCATACAAGTCACCCTGTAGCCAAAAACACACATAAATAATCAATATACAATTAAATCACAAACAAAAAAACTTAATTAACAATGATATACAAAGAATTGTGCTAGAACTTCCGTACTAGAGAAAAGGAAAAATTACATAAAAAAACAAAACAATAAATAGAGAAAACTAATATAAGTAGACTGATTATTAAATAGTTAATAGTGTATTATACTGGTTGAATAAAGAAAATAGAAAATAGAGTAAAATACATGGATGGTCTCTATGATTAACCAAAATTTTGGACATTGTCTCTAGCTTTCCAAAAGTACACGTATGGTCCCCGTGGTTTGCATTTTGTAACACATTAAGTCCTCAGCTAACAAATCTAAAGGTTTTAGCAAGTCTAAGTTAGGGACTAAATACGTTACAAGGTACAAACCATAACGACTATCCATGTACTTTTGGCAAAAGTTGGAGACTAAGTTCGTTACAAAATGCAAACAATAAGAACTATCTATAAAAAAAACCAGTCCGTGTACTTTTGGAACCGGTTATTCATAATTTTATTCAACTATAGGAATCATCCGTGTACTTGCTCAAGAAAATATTAAATAGTTAGTAATGAAAATTTAAGAATTGTTAATACGGGTGAAATAAAGCAAAAAAAAAAAAAAAAAAAAAAAAAATCTTAGGATCATATAAAAACCATAACACCTAACGCAATTAGTTACTTGTTAGAGAAAAACACAACAGTTAATAGTTATCACTCACAGTGACAAAATGAATGCCATATGCGAAAAAAAATCTTAGGGTCATATAAAAACCAGAGTAAACTTCTGTTTTGCTCCCTGTGTTTTGGTCACTTTAACGGTTTTGCCCCTAAACTTTTAAAAATAGTCATTTTCCTCCAATAGTTTGTTATGATTTTTCCATTTTGCTCCCTGCGGGGAGCAAAATAGAAAAACAGACAATTTGGATGGAGTTACAGACGGGGAGCAAAATGTAAAAACCATAGCAAACTATTGGAGGAAAATGACTATTTTTAAAGGTTTGGGGCAGAACCGTTAAAGTGACCAAACGCAGAGAGCAAAATGGAAGTTTAGTCTAAAAACCATAACACCTGACGCAACTAGTTACTCGTTAGAGAAAAACACAACAGTTATTAGTAATTATCACTCACAGTTACGAAATGAACGCCAGATTTCTTAAACGAATCGATGAGAGCGGATTTTGAAGGATCGGAGAGTGTTGATTCCCTGACTAGGAGGAAAGTAGGATGACCATATTTGGCGCTCGCCTCAACGATGAATTTTCCGATGTAACCGGTTCCTCCAATGATCAGAATCTTACTCTTCTCTGCCATTTTGTTTCTACGACGGTTTCCGGGTGGTCGATGTTTGTTAAAAAGAGTGCAACGGCCAAGGGCTTTAAGCATACAACAAGTGTGTAGCAACCAACGACTAGTGAGTAGTTATAGAGCAAGTGGTGGTGTGTCGCTTGCATTGCATATATAATTGGTGTGTCCCTATTTATTTGACTCTTGGTTAATTACCATTATGTTGACTAATTTCGAAATGACAAAAGTTTCATTATGCATCTATACTCATGAATATGTCCACATTCATCTTTGATTCCTCTTGTTTGTTCTCTTGTCTTTAGGTGGAGCATTTTGCCGTTAAAAAAAAAAGTGGAGCATTTTGCTTTTCAATTTCTTCTAGAAGTACAATGAAAAGTAGTAAATTTCTTTTATTTATTGTTTATGTTTATATTGTAACGCTTACGTCATAGATTGATCAACATAAGGAAAGAAAAGATTGATTATATGAACTAGTGTTGTTTGTCGTCGCGCGTATTACAATATGTTTTTGGCATTGTCAAATGTGATTATGGATGTTGTCATAATGCGCGTTTTTGCAAGAGGTGATATCATGTTGTAAATAATGTGTTGCTCCATTAAATGATGTTGTAGCTCTTTAAAAGTTGTGTTTGATTCTCACACATGATTTCTAAGACCAAGCAGGTTTGGTTTGTACATTGAAGAGTTGCAAAAATCTTGATTCTTGCTACTTGTAGTAAAAACAGCTACTTGTTTCTCAGTTTAAGATCCGTAAAGCGCTATTTTCATCATCTGTAAATAGTATACTTTTTAAACATAAAATTTAGATCAAGGAAATGTTGGAATTAATCTCCCATGCTAAATGCCGCCCTGTATAAACAGAATGGTTGTTAGATATTAGGCATAGAAATGCATCATCTTCACTCAAATTTATATTTATTTTTATCAACAAAAATAAAATCAAAAGTTTATACATGGAACTCTTTGTCCCTCACACATGAAAACCATATTATGCAAAAGACAGAACTAAAGTTAGGAAAATAAAGTCTCTTTTAACTTTATATTTTAAATTTACTTATTCATAGCTCCAAAGACCTGTAAACTACATATACTAAGCTACTCTAAAACAGTAATCAAATAAAAACTATAAAAGCTTGTAATATAACATTATGGTTCCAAGCTCAACTGATTTTAATGCCTGAAGATAACATATGTCCCATGGACTTGAACCAGACTTCAATTTTCGACCCGTAGCCATTAAAACCACAACCGCATTGAGCCAGGTTAGGTTCTTTTAAGATGGGATAATCAGCAGAACATATAATGAACATAAAACCACACCCTTCTGTAATAAAAGTCAGCTGAACTGCATAAATTGTTTATCGTGTATCGGATCACTTTCAAATTTCACATACTTGTTAGACAGACATTTCATCAAACAACTTGCATGCGGTTTTAAAGTAATATCAGACAAGCATCTAGAGAATAACCATCATTCAAGAATCACCACATATCATCACTAAATCTTTTATCTAATTTGAAAACCCCAACATGCATATGCTTGATGATCATTAACAATTAGGTATCATAGGTACATACCAGATAGCGGCGACAAGTGGAACTTGACATAATTTCTATGATCATTATGCTCCGATTCATATAATATCAGAAAAAAAATGCAATCAACATCTCCCTTATCAAAGGTTTTAGAAGAAAACTGTAGATTATTTGGGCTTGTGAACCATCGTAGGGATAAAAAGAAGCAATGAACAGATTTTGGAACCGGGAAACAAAAAGGAAACGACATATAACAGCCCAAAGGGAAAACACTTGCGGTGCTCAGGTAGCTTGCACAATGGTGGTCTATCAACGACTTCCGGCTGCTGCTTTGACTCGGTATAACCCGGCGTCACGGGGCAAACAGAAAATTCGCTATAGCCTGGGTTCTTCAGTTTCAAATTACATGTAGAATTAAGGTTTTATCTCAGTTGAATGGAGGTGATGTATGACACCAACAGTTAACGTGGCAAGCAGAGTGAAACTGAGAAGGTGAGCAAGCAGGTGAATCAGCAATGAGACACTATTCATTCCACTTCTCTATTATTAGATTTAGATTAGATTTTTTTTAACGGTGAACGAATTCTTTAAATGGGCTACTGATGAAATTCACCATATCGAGATACATTCGTCTTTGAACTGGGGAAAACCCTCACCTAGAGCAGAACCCGTGAACACTCGCCCAAAGGCATGACAGTGCGGTGAGATAAAACTCATTCAGTTCAAGGATCGAACTAGTGATTGCCGCCTACTCGCCTAGTCTCCCATCATCACAAAGTGCCGCTGAAAACTAACGGGGAGAAGCAGGAATTGAACTTGGATCTCTTGGAAACATAAGTCTCTCCCTTACTACTCCACCACAAGCTCATTCGCTATATGAATTAGATTTTAGGGTGTTGCTTTTGACACACTTACCTATAACTCCAACTCTATTATTAGTATAACTAGTAGTTTCAAACTGGCGCGTTGCGCCAAGGGCGATTGGTATCAATTCGGTTCGTAATGGTAAGTGAAAACCTTGCGCATCGTGGTGGTATAGGTACTCGTAAACTTGAAAAAATACGGACACGGTAAATGCTTAGTGAATCGCGCGTTTCCGCGCCGTTTTTACTCATTGAAGGGGCCTTTTTTACTTGGTGGTGAAGTGTAAGGAGCATTGTAATTTCGCAAGCTTAAATGTTTTTACTCATTGAAGGGGCCTTTTTTACCTGGTTCTAACTGAATCTCCACCTAACTGTCATTATGAATAGTTTTTTAACAACATACATAATAAAACTAAAAACCTGCCAAATAAAAAACTATAAAAGAATAGAAAAAATAAACAGCAAAACAAACTTGCATGCAATTCAAGTGGACTTCAATGACAAATATGGGAAAAATGAAACACTAAATCTTGTTATTCAAAGCTGCAACGAAAGATACTAAATTAAATACACAACCAATCAGTGATAGAATAATATGAAAATTTGGATAAAGCTTAATAACAAAATGTATTAATGCATGTCACATGGACCAACTTTATACGTTTATACATTTTGTTTAAGCCAGGCATCACATGGACTTACTTTATCGAACGCGTTATGCGAGCGCCAATTGTGTACTAAAAAGGGGTCAGAAACAAATTAAAAACATTACTTCCATGTATAAACATTGTGATGGACCTGCTTCATCGACTCATGGACCTAACCACAAGTTGAGACCTGCAATGTAACATCATTGCTTCCATGGTTTAGATTTAATCAATGCCGCAAACTTTGGTCAGAAACAAATTAAAAACATTTGTAAATAATCATCTTCATATCCAAAGTAAAAATATAAACATTATACCTCCAAAGCCATCTCAGTTTCAACTTCACTTCTAGCAGCATCCTCAATATTTATAGGAAGCATAGTTGCAGACCTGTTTACATAGTGAATCTTGCTCACTTAAGTGGGTGTTTGGCATTCCTTCTCAAAATGACTTATTAACTTATATAAGTCATAAGTGAGAAGTCAGAAATCCTGACTTCTCAAAAATGACTTCTCACACACACAAAATCCTCTAAAATAAGCTAACCCAAACACTCTAAAAACAACTTAGAGCACTCACATTCAATCCATCAAATAATGAGAGGAGAGGTTTTTATATTATAAAGGGTATAAAAAGTGGTTGTGAGTAGAGGAGAGAGAAAATGTTACTGTTCATCTGTATATTTGGGGGGACACTGTTCATCCAGTATAATTTTTTTAATATATATTGAAAGTGGTTGTGAGTGAAGGAGAGAGAAAAATGTAATGATAATATTATTTAATTGAAAGGAGAGAGAAAAAGTATTTGTTTTTAGTGGAAATATATTGATATAGGGGTTGTTTTTTAGTGGAATGTATGTATAATTTGATGGATTGAATGTGAATGCTCTTATTAACTTTTATAAGTTAATAAGTCATAAGTTGCTCCAAAATAAGCTAACCCAAACACCCCCTAAATGTCAACCTACAAATATTCCACAAAACATTCACTACTCAAATATCACAATCCAATTTCCAAACATTTTACTAAACCTACAAACACTAACTAAAATTAACATCACCACAGGCACAAAGCAACAAAAAACCAAAATAAATTTATAAATCCTATATCAAAACAACAAAATTTTCAACAAAATAATAAAAAACCATGATAATGCAATATGCAAATCTCACAATCTACTTTGTAAACACTTTAGTAAACCTACAAACCCTAATAAAAAAAATAACATAATCACCACACATAGCATCTACAAATCAACAAAAAAGCCATGATAATCTCAGAATCTACTTTGCAAACATTTTAGCTAATGTACCAACCCTAAATCAAAACAACAATGTCACCACACAGAGTACCTACAAATCCACAAAAAACCATAACGATCATATCAAACATTAAGTTCAAATGAAATTTACATGTTGGCTTAATAGCCTCAGAATGGAACCGAAACAACTCATTCAATATAAAAAAATGACTCCTTACTAACACGAGCAGCAAAGTTCACCATCTAAGCACTCACAACCTAACCACCACCAACATAATCATTTCAACAATAATAAAAAAAAAAAACGAAATCATCAACGCTAATTGACTCAGATCAAAAAAAGATCATCATCGTCGTTGAACCCGCACAGTGGCGCTACGGTTGCAACCGGAGTTGCCATACCAAGTAGCAAGCCACCATCATCGTTGGGTAGGCGAAAGGCTGAAACCTCGCAAGACCTCTAGCCGTCGTCGCCTAAAACGCCGGCTAGGGTTTTACGTTGAAACTGGTTGCCGCCAAAACGGCTGGACACAGCCGGTGGTGACCCTCCGATCACCGCCCCTCTCTCTTCTTAAAGAGGCGTACGATGTAAAGCTGGAGGACACGCATATCAAGATGGATGACCGCCCAAATAGGTCAATCGGGTCAAACCACAAACACAAACTCTGTTCATTTCCAGGCCGTCTAGAGAGAGAAATGGAGATTTGTAGAGAGAGGAAAAGAGGTGGTGCTATATAAAAAGAGCCCAGCAGTCGTATGTAAAAACCCACACAAAACAGAGACACCAGATGGCAACCGGCGTGTGGTGAGACGGTGGTGACACTCCGGTCACCGGCCCTCTCTCGTCTTTCTCCGGTCACCACCCCTTTCTTCTCTCTCTACAGAGGAAAAAACCCCAAAGAAAACAGAAACACCGGAGATGGTGACCGTCATGGTGGTGTGACGGCGGTGATTCTCCGGTCACCACCCCTTTCTTCTCTCTCCATTTTCCCTTTCTCTCTCTTCTGAAGCTTTTAAAGAAGGGGTAAGGTGGAAAGATGGAGAACACATGTCTCAAGGGGGGATTTAAGCCAATTAGAACAAACCAGACAAAAACCACTGTTCATTCCGTTTACTTATTATCATATTAAGATTATTACCTATGGGATTAAAATACTTATACCTAATTATAATTATTTACCAATACTATAATCTATTTTTTTAACAATTTCAGATTTTTTTTTCATGTTAACGTTAATATTCATTTAGAATATGTTGTTATATTTATTTTTACTCCTCATTTTTTCTATAAATTTTTATACAATAAATTTAAAAAAGAATATATATCCATAACATTAACACAAACAAAATGATATTTTATATAAATATCATTGATAACATAAAAATATAAGGTAAAAAATTAACTATCCTCAATATGTATAAAAGCGTTATCGCGATTACAAGGATTGAGTTGTTCATAAAGTTGTAGACGTTGCGTATACATATTTTGCCATCCAACTGTAGATGGGGCTCTGTGACGAATTCAATACGCGGAAATGTGAGGCATAGGGTACTCTTCTTCTAACTGTACCATCACATAATGGTTACCGTATACATGTGTAATTGTTATCGTCTTATGGTGCTGGAAATGTTCCGGGCCTTCCCAAATAGGAAAGCAAGTTATACAACCTTGATTGCTTAAGCAATTGAGGACCACACCAAATTTGTTGGCAATCAATTTACCAGTCTCAGCCATAACCATCCAATGCCGTCGTGATGCAGGTGATTGTGAGAATAACAATGAAAGATGTACTTCATTGATTCCACTAGTTAAAACCGTTTCGTAGCCAATGTATGCATCTAATAACTCGTGTAACAATTGTTCTTTAATGTAGAGCCACTGGTCTTCACCATACCCAAGACAAGCACCTATTGCTCAAAACCCACAATTTCCATCTCCTATAAAATCTTCTATATGTGTGACATAAGGGTGAAAGATTTTAGGAATATCTTCCGTTAATGGATGCATATAAAATGATTGAAAGCTTGAATATGGGATGTTGTCCATTGGCTCCTCATTCATGTCCCACATGTATGAATGAACTATGTCTTGCTCTAATGGCTCCTCCTTTATGTCCATTAAGAATGAACTATGTCTTGCTGGTTCTTGTTTTATGTCTTCAAAATTTAACCCGCCAAAATTTGAAAAGCTGTGTCTATGAGGAACTCGAGTCGTTAAAGCCAGGTCTCTATTCGTGACAATAACCCGAGGGCAAAAAGAATCATTAATAGTCAATTTCAGACGAGTTAATGCCCAAGTATAGTTATTTGCTTTTTCTTTGTTCATGAACGCGAATGCAATAGAAAATGTTTTATTGGTAGAAGTAACACCAACAATTTCAAGAAAATGCAAATTATATTTGCCTGCCATATAGTTAATGATGTTGGATGAACGAAGAATAATTCTTCCAACTCATTAGTAATGTCGTGTACACGATACTCAAAAACATACCCTTTACTTTGCAAAGTGTACATAAGATTTTGCATCGGGGTTCTACCTGCTTGCTCGGTCTTACAAAACCTGTAACGAGCATTGTATATTGTCTTTAGAGCAGACACGTTATTCTCATTTTGCTTCTTCAACGTTGACAGAATATCACGAGGTTTTACATTTAACCGTGTCAAATCTTGCACTAAACGATTAATGCATGTGGGTGATATTGTTCATCACGTACGACTTTTAACTTCCAAACATCATTCTTCTTTGAATACTTTCCCACCAATTCAAAGGACAATTAATTTTTCTGGTTCCAATATCTTTACCTAGATCTTTCTTCGAGATACACCACCCCGCTCACAACCAAGTACAATGTTAGAAATATAGCCCATAGGGCTTGTCCTTGATCGTATAGTAACAATAACGAAACCAAGAGAACGTGCCACGTTTTGCACCAAAGTTGTTAGATCTTCACAAGATCTAAACACCTTAAAGCGATAAGTAGATTATGTTAAAAAAGTAGATAAATAAACCAATTAACCGAATCTTGTTTATATAAGAATAAAACAAAATACTATACCTCATCGGTGGAAAATCTTGACGTACTAGTCATCCTTTCTGTGTTATAAAAACTAGATATTTACCTTAAAAAAACCCATATCACATAAATTATTAACTTGCATAATAAACATTAAAAAAAAACAAACTTACAGTAAAAAATTTAACTTGCATTAAAAAACATTTAAAAAAACAAGCTTACTGTAAAAAAAAAAAAAACCATTCAAGTAAACATAAATTATTAATATTAAGCTACTAATGAAATCATGTGAATAAAAAAAATTAGAATCAAATACTTACCATAAAATTCATGTCTTTAGTCTTTGTCCGTTTGCATAATGAAATCATGTGAATAAAAAAAATATCTTTGACTCTTCGTTCGTCCGATGCAAATTAAAAATAACTAGAAGATTCATCCGCGTGCGTTGCGTCGCGGCCAACGAAAATGGAGATGTTGTTGACCAGATTCACATTTACAATGTGTTAAAGATGTTTTTGTCGGTTAATAAACAAATAAGTAATTCACCAAATAAGCTCAATACAATTAATGGTATCATAATTACCACGTTACATGACTTGTATCTATACAAATAACCTATCGTATTAAGCTCCTCGCGTTGCGGCGGGGGCGTAAAACCGTAACAAATAGCACCAATGCCACACTATAGCCAACAACCACCAACATTGAAGTTGCGGCGTCTTAACGTGGAAAAATTAGACCGACATATAAAACATAGAAAATAATAACTTACTCGATTTAGGACTCGCGCGTTGTGATGAACTTATTAAACAGGAAAAAATAGACGACGTAAACACACTGAACCACACACGTACGTCACCCCATGTTAACTCGCAAAATTTAGAACGAAGCGTATAGCAAAACGTAAAATCGTTGAACCACACACACACATTGTGCCGTGTTAAGTCGCAAAATTCAACTTGTTGTAAATTTATATTATGTAAATATCAATGTACAATCACCTAGACTAACCATACAAACAACTAAAGCATAAAGCATCATTTAAGCAAGATGTACAACTCCTAGTTGCATACTTATGTTACAAAATAACACCACAAAACACATACAACCCAATAAGCACAAATTACAACAACTAATGCCTAAACATGTTGCAAATTTATATTATATAAATTAGAGATTCATATTAATATTAACTAGGGTGTTACACCCGCGCTTCGCGGCGGGGCGTCCCGATTTTTGATCCGATACAAAAGTATGTCGACACATGTCTTACATCAAGTGGGAAACTCGATTAGAAAAGTATTTACAAAGTAAAATGGTTGTCAGTGTGAATGCTAATCAACTTAAGTTTATAGCGACATGTAAATAAAAATAAAGACGTCAAAGTTGATTAAAAAGTATTTAGAAAGTTAGGAGGTTGTAAGAGTCAATGTTGAAAATTAAAGGTTGTAAGTAAAAAAACAAAACCACAAAAAAGAAAGAAAAAAATTGTGCAAGGGGTAAAAGCGTAAAGTTTAAACGTTGACGAAAACTGTAAATGGATGTGTCTATCTTTATAATTTAAAATAAGGTTGCTGGAAAGTATATATTTATATTTTTTTAAAGCAACAATACATTTAGAATTAGGTTGTTGAATGGTAAAAATTTTCACCTTCTTGATTATTTTTTGGTATGCACTTGATTAAAAGCATTGACTATTTTTGTTTAAGAAGAGAGAAAGTAAATATTATTGGCCATTTACTAGATAGGGTGTGAAAAGAAATCAGGCTACACGGTATAGGGGTCGGCCTTGTTCCGGCGCCGCCCCCAACACCCCCCTGTCGTCGTCCTATCCGTCTCCAAGGAGACGTTTGAGCCGGGCCAGAAAAGGACAAAAGTTGGGACCATTTGGCTTTTGACCGTTGTAAAAAAAAATTAAATGCCTAAATTAAAAAGTAACAACTATTAAAAAAAAAACTCCAAATTCATTAATCTAAATCTAATCTAAATCTATTAATAGAGCAAGGGAATGAACAGTAATTTAGAGATGATGGCAGTCTTCTATTGGACCGAGTTTTTAAAGGCCACGTGTATGACTTTATCAAGCCCCACGCATTCAACACCCCACTAAAAACCACTGCCCAATTCTTTATTCTTCCAGAAACCCACCACAGTCACACGCGACAGAAAGAGGGGGTTGAAGGAACAAGATCTGGTGGCCGCTGACGACGATGATAAACTCATCCATAGAGAAATATTGAAGGGCGGCCGGATTCTGCTTTCCGGTGACCTGCATGAGGAAACGACAGGCGATTGAGCGGTGTCTGGTGGTGACTGATCACAGCAGTAGTCACGGTGACGGATTAAGAGGCGAATCTGTCGGTGGTGGGTGCAATGGCGTTCTCGTATCGAGTTGAACCTCCGAAGAAATTAACCTAGGGTTCTAGTGAGGCTCAATTGATTAAGGCTTGCATGTTTCAGATCTGTGTTGATCGATGCCTCTCAGGCCACCTTGACAAGTTAGGTTGTAGTTTTGTTGATGATTCATATGGTTTTCGCTTTGCCTTTAGTTTTCACCAATTGTTGACACAGAAAAAAAAATTGAAATAGGAGTGAGTGGCAGAATAATTTTTTATTCTGGGTAACTTGAGAAGGAGACTAATTGAAAAATATTAGTGGTTTGTTATATTTGTGAGATTTTAGCCTATATGTGATTTGTTTAGGTTCGTGATGCCATAACGTTTGTACTACTTTTAGAAGATGAGAATTTGGTGCTTATATCATAAATTGAAAATTATATCATAAACTGTAGTGGTAGTGAAGCTAAAAGGGTCGTAGAGAGAGAGGAAAGCTGTGATGAAGGATAATTGGGTGAAGGTTATCTCGGGTTGCTGATGGTGGATTGGGGATGGACGGGGGAGTGGTTTGCCGATGGTGATGTTGGTTTCACGATGATGAAGACGACGGTGGTTTGACCAACCACCGCAGCTGTTAAGGTTTCCGACCACTCCGATTTCACTTGAGGTATGCTCATCTCTGTTTCTTTCTGTTGCATGTGATTTTTAGATTTAATTGATTCTGAATTCGAGCTTCCTTTTTGAAGTTTTGTCCCTTTTGCACCGCTTGTGGCTCGTGAAATATCGGCTTTGCGCCTTCTTTGTATATGTATACCTTGAGAGTCTTTTCCAATGCTTGAATCTTTGCAATAAAGACATATTATAAAGCGATATAATGATGAAGAACTGTTGTGTGAGTGTATGAGTTTTTGGAGATGTTGATAAAAATGAGAAGTTTGATCTGAAAAAGGCATATATAGTGATGTTTGAAGCCAGCCGGCGTATTTAATAAATAATACACGCTCTTTCACAAATACGCCGCTTTTGTAGTGTGATTTCTTTTTTGAAAAACGTATCGTACTTGCACCTTTTTGCAAATCTGTCTCAAAATTCTTGCCCCTTTTTGAATAAATTCAAATAAAATAAACTAAAATTAAATTAGAAAAAAAAACTTGGTAAATTTGGACGAAAAATTGAATTATTTAGAGAGCTGATATTTTTTTGGAATGGGTTCATGTGCTGAGTTGAGTGAGGGGTGTGCGAGTCCGCTCACTGGGTTCATGAGAGAATCCGAGTTCCTCCAGACTCTTCATTTCAACTCGCTGCGGTTGGGATACGGGTCAGTTGTTAATATGTCGGTTCCGATTGTGTTGTGTTGGATATTGATGATGCGAAGAAAGAGCGGATATATGGTTTGGGTTCGACGTCTGTTGTGACTATTGATGGTTCGGATAATCCGGTTGCTATTTTGATTAAGTAAGATGGTTTTCTGCATCTTTTTTTTGTTAATACGTGATTTGCTTATATGTCCAGGAGTTGTTCATCTTCATCTTCTGCGTTGTTAACACAGCCAAACAAGTCTTGTATGAAAGATTTGTTTTATATAATAAATTGATTTATATTTTGGATTTTTATGATACTAATAATTTGCTAAAACATCAAGAACTTTGTTGAATAATTTTTGTAGTTTGTCGGCACCTTTGATCAAGAACAACGAAAACTTACAAGGATTCTTGAAATTGTTTTTCGGCAGTCACCCTTTGGTAAGAACTTATTGTTCCATGTTCTGTTAGGGTATTTTGTTTTCTTTCCTGATCAGTTTCATCCTAAAACATGTGTGTAAATCCAAAATTTGATATTTGGATTACAACTCTGATGTGTTAGCATTACAAACTGAAATAATTTAGCATTTGACCTTTTGTCTGCAAGTTTTTTGTGTTTGATCTCAGGGGTTAAATAACAACCACCTTATTTCTCTATCTATTTATCTACAGGGGACCAAAACCACACCAACGGCCCCTAACTGATTTCATTTACCGTTCACGGATTATCCGGTGTCCGGTCGACTATGACAACGACAAATCAAGTGCGGCGATGGCGGCATGCTTTATCCTAATTCTCGCCATTTGATTCACTTTATATCGTCAAGGTTTTGTTTAATTTCAGTAATTAGGACTTTGTAATTGACTTTATTAGTTGTTATTCACTTTATTAGTTTATTGGTTCTGGATGATCGTCCAATCTCATTTGCAAAAGTGATAAAATAAAAAATGGATATCATATGATTCTCCGAGTTAACTAATTGTATAAACTGATAGTATATTTTTACATATTGTTTATTTGTTTCACATCGTGCATATAAACAAGTAAACAACATTATCAGATGGTTGGAAATCTTTTAAATATATAGTTGAACGTTAATACTAAGAATGATTTTACCGATGTCTATAGTGTATAATTTATATAGATATTTTCGAGAACTGTTAATTGACTTTTGTTAGCGTTTAGATTTATTGTTGATTTGGATTGTATTGTGTTTGTCAGGTGAATGAGAAACATGCAGCTGGCAAACCTGAGACAATGGTGGTATGTGTTTGATTTTGATGTGGTTTTTGAATAGATGTTTTTAATTAGAGAAGATTGATTGATTTTTTCTAAGTTTGTTGAATTAAGTTAGTTTTATTTGATCAAATTATATGCTTTTAAGCATTTATGCTATGTTTAGTTTAGAAATTCTAAAATACTAAGCATGATATGCTTTTTGACTTATCGTTGGAAGAATTAGTTTCTGAAGCAGATAAAAGTGAAAATGGTCTTGATTCAAAAAAGTCATAACAAATATCAAGTTTATATAATAAAACTTATATTTTCTTTTTACAGGTGTACAAAACGAAAAGAAGAACTCTTTATGTCTCAGCATGCTTTAAAGACTCTAATGCGAGTAAAAGAGGGGATTTATTTCACCTGTGGAGCAGAATGAACGGAACCAGTGCTTGTCTATTCTCCAAAACATATGCATATCAGCCCGGGCAGACTCAATAGGCGTGGACTATTGCATCAGATTCGGGGTCGGAAGATTATTGTAAAGAGTATGTTTGCCCAGTCGAATCAATGTTATACATGGTATAACTGGGTTCCGATTAAGGTAAGGTAGACTTTGGCTTCCCACTTTATTCAACTTGGCCAAAAGAGGTATTCCTATTCCATCCCCTCTTTATAAGCGATCAAGGAGTCGTAACTCATATCACGGGAGGGAACTTTGCGCAGAGTTCTATTACTATTAATGGGTGGCTCTGCGATTTCTCATGGGACCAGGCATCCCAGGTAATTCAGTAGTTTGTTTGGTAAAAAGGCACAATCGAATTTGCTTAAGGCTTTTTTTTCACTACCTTTTGTTGCATTTGGATAACAAGGAACAATTTGCTTAAGGATTTTTTTTACTACCTTTTGTTGCATTTGGAGAACAAGGAACAAGTCGCTTTTACAAAGAAGTCATCCGGGCATAAGATCAGTGGTTGAAGAAATAAAAATCTATCCTTTCTTTGGGTCAAAAATAGAAGAAAACTAGGATGGATAGATTAGGACATCTGGTGAAAATTTAGCATTATTGAAAAAATGTAAATTGGTTGGTGGAGTCTGTTGTAAATTGGTGTATGTTTTTTTTTGTCCTGCGATTTTTCCAGCTCTCGGCTGAGCCGCTCTCTTCATTAAATTAATGAAGTTTTTGCCTTCCCAAAAAAAGTACACTCCTAATCTCATAGCTCGAGTTTAACAAACAGGTACATTAGTTATTAATCCTTCGCAAGACAGGTTAGTTCCCGCCGCAACGCGCGGGTGGGAACAAACCTAGTTTTTTTATAAATACAACCCTTTTACATCATTTTTTACCCACTTCAACCCCATCTCTCTCTCAACTTCTATACTTTTATAAAAATTAGTCATGTCTTCATCTTCTTCATCATCATCTTCTTCTTTTTCAATTTGGTATTCGTCATCTTCGGGTGAGAACGAAGCATTTTTTGCAAACGTCATTATGTACGCGGCTCAGATGTTTATGGATGAGGATGAAGAGTCTGAAACGTCATCACAACGACATACTAGGAGAGCCGCCTTAAACCGAGACAAAGAAGGTATTTTAATTTTTTTAGAGTATGTTTATTTAAATTCAATAATGAATTTAATTTATTTTTCGTTTTTAATATATAGATGCCCATGATAAATTAGTGGCCGATTATTTTGCCGACGAACCTGTGTACACGGACGAGATGTTTCGACGTCGGTTCCGAATGAGTCGTCGATTTTTTTACGTATCGCAGACGACTTGGCCTAGTCTGATCCGTTTTTCACACTGCGATACGACGCTATGGGCCAAAGGGGATTCACTACTTTACAAAAATGTACGTCGGCCATTCGCCAACTGGCATATGGGTACGCACCCGATTCGTTGGACGAGTATTTAAGGATGTCCGAAAGAGCCGCACGTGAATGTGTGCACAGGTTTTGCGAATGGGTCGTGAAATTATATAGCAAGAAATACTTGCGGAAACCAAACGCAAACGACGTTCAAAAATTATATCAAGCACGCGAACAAAGACATGGTTTTCCAGGAATGCTCGGGAGCATTGATTGCATGCACTGGCTGTGGCAGAACTACCCTACTGCTTGGCAAGGTCAGTATACTCGGGGAGGTCATGGTCATCCAACTATAGTTCTAGAGGCTGTTGCGTCACAGGATCTCTGGATCTGGCTTGTTTTT
Source organism: Helianthus tuberosus (assembly GCA_030545235.1). Lineage (NCBI taxonomy): Eukaryota > Viridiplantae > Streptophyta > Magnoliopsida > Asterales > Asteraceae > Helianthus > Helianthus tuberosus. The sequence goes on from CM060367.1 coordinate 85,539,904, forward strand.
TTTTTGTCTACTTGGTTCACTTAATGACCTTAACATCATCTACCAGTCACATATATTTGACGATGTAGTGGCAAGAACAGGTCCAGACACCAGTTTTACGGTTTCGAGGGTGGCATGCAGGCGGGGTTACTACCTTGCGGATGAAATATTCCTAACGTACTCTACAATCGTTAAAACTATTCCGCACCCGACAGACGATAATAGAAAGAAATGTGCGAAGTTTCAAGAGGGTGCGAGAAAAGATATTGAACGGTGTTTTGGGGGGTGCTACAAAAAAAAGGTATATCATTGAACATCCAGCACGTTCTGCTACACCAAAGAGGTTGCGACACATTATGTACGCTTGTATCTTGCTGCATAACATGATCATCGAAGACGAAGGTAAAACGATTTGTTAGTACGATGAAAACGCGTCTAACGAGAATTTTGTTCCAGTTAGTTTAGAACAACAAGATTTAAACGGATTCTCTCTACGTAACGAGTACACACATCAAAACCTACAAGCGGACTTGGTGGAGTACATTTGGAACAACGCACAAAGCGAACCTAACGACCACATGCCGGATGAAGACTAGTAGTTTTTAATACTTTTTTTAGAATATGTTAGTTTTTTTTTATATTTAAGTTCTTAGGATTTTTATTTTTTAAGTTTATGTTTTTTTTTTAACTTATGTAATGTTTGGTTTTTTAATATTAATGAATTTATTTTTTCTAATTTATGTAATGTTTGATTTTTTTTTTAAAAAGTAGATAAATTTAAAAAAAAGTTAATATGGTGGGGTAGGATCATCCTCCATTTCCAGTGATTCTACCTTGGAGGGGCATCCACCAAGGGATTATGATGTGACGCCTACGTGACGGATCATCATTGAAGAAAGGACCATCACCATACCGCATAGCCTTAGATCAGAGTGTGATTAGAAAACCCCTAAATTTTATTACGTAAGCAGTTTTAAATCACTATATGTATGTGATGTTATGTCATTAGGGCTGCAAACAGTGGCGAAGCTTGACGTTTTCAACAGGGGGGTCGGAAAACGTATATACCCAAAATTTCTATAGAATCGGGGGGTCGAAAACGTATATACCAAAAAATTTCCAAACGAAACCTACATATATAACACTACTGAGCGAAAAGTTCGGGGGGTCGGGCGCCCCTCCCGGCCCCTTCAAAGCTTCGCCAATGGCTGCAAACGAACCAAACGTTCGGCGAACAGTTTGTGAACCGTTCGACAGAAAGTTCGTTTGTGTTCGTTTGTTTACTAAACAAACGAACACGGACAAGAAATTTCGTTTGTTTAATTAAATGAACAAACATGAACAGAGGTCGTGTTCGTTCGTTTATGTTTGTGAACGTTCGGTAACGTGTTCGTTTGTGTTCAATACTTCATTAGTGTTTTTAGTGTTTATATTTATTTAAATACTTCAAATTTCTGACAAATTAAATATCTAATAAGTGTTGGTGTATTATATATTCTGTTCATGAATGATTGTTTGTGTTCATTTGTTTCCATTTGTGTTCATGAACATTAGTTTGTGCTCATTTGTGTTCGTCAACGTTCGTTGTCTAAAATTAACGAACAAACACAAACGAACACGAACAAATTCAGTTCCTTAATAAACAAACACGAACATAAAATCTCGTTCGATAAGTGTTCTTGAACGGTTCACGAACACATATATTTCTTAACAAACGAACACGAACAAGGTCTTGTTCGTGTTCGTTTGATTCGTTTGCAGCCCTATATGTCATCATATGTCATGTTGTATATTGGACATTGAGATACAACAATTTTTTACTCACATAGGATTCAATATATGTAACCACATTTTATAACGTCTGGAGACACGCCACTATCCCAATAACACATGGATATACGTCATCTGGAAAATCATTGAGCTCGTGAATGTTATTGCCAAGACATTAGTTATCATGTTGTTTCCCACACCACGTTGAACATGAGTTATGGATGATTGCCAATCTCATATAATGTTTAGTGATTTATTCTCCAGTATTTAAATTGAATACGAAAATAAGAGAAACAAATTTTATATTTAACTACACAGTAGTACATACGTCTTTTGCGTCTCTTGTCATATAAGACAATTATCTTTGTAATTTCTTGGTTAAAAATTAAACAAAGTTGGCCGTTTGATATGTTTATTCCTCACACTCAGGGTCCAATATGTGTCATGTTACTAATATGTTTCTTAAGTCTATGACTACAAAGAGATTACAAATATATATTCCATATCTTAGGATACAAAGATAGGCAAAAGATCAAATACAAATAAACTTAACATACTAAACATACATATTGAAGGAAAAGTAAAAAAGACAAGGTGACATTTTTGTAATTACCACAAACTATCAAAGTTACTATACAAATGTGAACTCAACCAAAAATACCTAAAAAACACAATTTTTTTTTTAATATTTTTTATAAAAAAATCGCTACATTTTGTTACAAAAAAAAAAAAATTTGCTACTAAAAGTAGCGATTTTTTTTTATAAAAAATATTAAAAAAAAATATTTTGTGTGTTTTTTTATTTTTTTTTTAGATTTTTTTAGGTTTTTTAGGTTTTTTGTGGGTTTAGTTTTTAGCATTTTAGCTTGGGTGGGGGGGGGGGGGGAGAGGGGGTTAGGGTTTTTTTAGGTTTTTTAGATACATTTGTAGAGTAACTTTGTTAGTTATAGATAATTACAAAAATGTCACTTTGTCTTTTTTAGTATTCCTTCAATTTGTATGTTTAATATGTTAAGATTATTTCTACAAGAACTTTCCCCTACAAAGATATTACGATTCGTTGTCTACGTCTCTTATTTTTTGTTTTTTTTTTTCTTTTATTTCAATTGTAACCAACATTATTACCAAAGAGATTTTATAGTATATATATAGGGTATGTTGTTACCACTACGCCAAAAAAGGCTTACGACCACACAAAAAAAGAGTGACAATACGTCTTTTGTCACACTTTTTTTTTTTCCAACTCAAGTGTGACCAAAGGTCAAGTCATCATGGGTATCATACGGCCACATTCACGTTTAGTGGCCGTAGCAACTTTAAAGTGTGGCTAAAGAGTACCACTATCTCTTGCTGGAAATCAGACATTCTGTACAATAAGTGTGGCTAAAGGGTAACAACAGCCACGTGAATTTATTGTAAATGTGGTTGTTTCTATTATATAGTCACTTAAAAGTTTGTTTTAGCCACATCAATTAAAAAAATGTGGCAAAAAGAGTTGTTGTAATTAAGCATTCCATTTAATAAGTAAGACTAAATGGTAGTAACGGCCACATGAACTTACTGTAAGTGTGACCGTTTTATTATTTAGTCACATCTGTTTACTATAAGTGTGGCTAAAAAATTTTTCTAGACACTAAAAACAACTTTGTAATTTTATATGTGACTATTGTCTAACCTTTTGTCACACATAAAATTTTGTAATTTTAAGTGTGACTATTGTTTAACCTTTGGTCACACAGTTTTTTTTTCACATGACATATGTTATTATTCCGTCACACAAAAGTAATAAAGCGATGAGAGCGTGGCTAATGTTTGTGTAAAGCTACATGAAGTTTTGTGGTTTTAAGTGTGGCAATGGCTAACATTTGGTCACTTATAATTTACTTTTCTCATGATATTTGCTATCATTTCGTCACATAAAGTAAGGATAATGTGGCTAATGATTATGTAAAGCCACATAAAACTTTATGATTTTATGTGTGGCTATCATCTAACCTTTGGCCACACAAATTCATTTTGTGCATTACAGATGCTATCATTCTGTCACATAAAAAAATCAAAATAAGGATGGTGTGGCTAAAAGTTATGTAAAGCCACATGAAACTGTTTTTTCTTTCTAAGTGTGGCTATTGTGTAATCTTTAGTCACACATAATATTTTTTACACATGGTGTTTGCTGATATTTCGTCACACCAAAATAAACACAATGGCGATGGTGTGACTAATGATCAAGTAAAGCCATATGAAATTTTGTAATTTTGAATGTGACTATTGTCTAACCTTTGGTCACACATAATCTTTTTTACCCATGACAATTGCTAACATTTCGTCACGGAAAAATAAACAAAGTGACGATGATGTGACTAGTAATTATGTAAAGCCACATGAAAATTTGTAATTTTAATATGTGATTATTGTTTAATCTTTGGTCACACATAATTTGTTTTTACATAACGTTTACTATGATTTTGTGACACAAAAAGATAAAATGACAATGGCGTGGCTAATGTTTATGTAAAGCCACGTGAACTTTTGTGCTTTTAAGTGTAGCTTATGGCTAACCTTTAGCCACACATGTATATTGTGTTTCTGTGTAGCCATTTTCCTATAACTAGTTGTTTTGTTTTCAACTTTTTGTACAATAAAAAACAATAATAAACATGAGAAAACCTAAAACCAAATAATATTAAAATTAATAAACCAAAATCTGTGCACGATAATACCAAAAACTAAACTTCTAATAAAAAACTATCTACAAATGTTGCAAAAGGAAATGATTGTAAACATAAAATAAGTACTAGTTTAAAGTGTTTTTCTTGTTCTTCTTGCTCCCTATTTTTTGATGCCATCTAACGTTGTAAAACATATCTTTTGCTTTTTAACAACTTGAGTTGTAGTGTTTTGTGTTTGAATGCTTGATAGATTTGGTATCTGAAGCAAAAAACATGAAAACAAATATCAATAGCTAGAGTAATTAATCATATATTAATAAAGAACAAACCTTTTGGCTAGTTTTGACAAGGTGTTTTGGCCAAGCAACAAAAGTATTTAGTGCATCCCCAACTGTTTTGACCTCACATGATTCTACCGGTAAAAATGCTGCTTCTTTTACAACTTTATCAATAGAAACTCTATAGCAATTATCTTGTAGTGGAACTCCATGAATGCTTTGTTTTCCCGTTGACAAATGAATTGTACCATAAGCCACACAGTTGTTCATATTTATAGTATATAGAGTACACTTGATCTACAAAAATATATTTTATATTAACATCTTAAGGTTAAAATCAATATAAATATGTATTTCATAACACATACCTCTAGGACATTTGTTGAATGTGTATTATGTATATTTTCTTGTGATTCCAACTGCGATGATGTCCCAAGAAGTGAAGTCTCATGCGTAGACAAAACATCTTTTTTTCTAGTTTTCACATTTTCCTAAAAACATAATTAAGTTATAGAAAATCAACAATCACACATAAAAACTATAAAAAAATACGAAATTGTCAAACACTTACCGTTATCATTTCTTTTTGCACCATTGTAGAAGTGTTAGCATGAGAAGTGACTTCAGTTTACACTACTTTACTTGATATGTTAGATGTGGTAACATTAGTATTGTCATTTGATCAAGTACTATTGTTCATAGATTTTACCTACAATTCAATTAAATGTGTTATGAAATATCAATAATTACATGGGAAATTATAAAAAAAAAATGAAATTATCATACTTACCGTTGGTGCCATTTCTTTTTGCACTATTTTAGATGCGGTAGCATTGGCCTTATGCTTTGATCCGTCATGTTTATCCAAAGAATTTACCTACAAAATGTAACAAGGAAGCAATACAGATAATACGATTCGATAAAACGGGGAAAATTTCTGAAATTGTAATGCACATGGTAAATTTATATAAATAGGTTGCTATTTATGGTAGCTAATAATGGTTAACATTTGAAAACTATTAAGGTATTAATTTGCTAATAAAATAAGTCACTTACTTGTGTTTGTGACATTTTGTCTGCAGATAATGAACATATTTGTAATGTTTGTCCTTGTGCAGCCAGATGAGCTAAAACTTGATTAAGTGTGTTATTTGTTTCTGCCATCTGCATCGAAAGGGTCTTAATATGTTCATCTTTTTTCCCACGCTCAAGTCTCTCGTTATGTAGTTGAAACTCCAGTTGTGCAATTCGTTCTTTTGATGATCCTTTTGTTCGAGGACTCTGCCAATATCTACTAGAAGTCACTCCATAACCAACACCTTTTAAATACCCACCTTTTTCTTTGCCAAATACTAATGTGAGTGCATCCGTGCCCGGATCAAGGTTCACGGATCCATCTTTAATTTGCGTTTCAGTGTCAATCTGTAGAAATTGTTAACAAATAAACATGTATTATAGTAATTAAATGTCACACCCCAACCGATGGCGGAAACATCGGAGTGAGACGAAGAAAGATTGCTCATCACACATAACGCTAATTGTGACAATATAATTAAAGATAAATTGACTTCTTTCATAAATAAATGTTACAATACATGAAATTTGAAATACAACATGTTAAGTACAAGAAAAACAATACGACAACAAATATGACATTTATACAACGTATTTGACCTAAACGTCTATATGTGTATCTAGGTATCAACGCCACTTCATTTCATGGCATCATCATCCTCAACCTGTAACATGTTTAAAATAAAGTTCAATGCAAAAGCAAAAGCGAGTATACAAGTTTGGTACGTACATATCAAAAGATAAGTTTCGAACAATTCCTCATAGCAAGCATGTGATTCAAGATAAACATAAAAACATGGCATGTGTCTAACATATCAAACCAAAAGAGACGCAAAATGCTCATGACATAACCACAAGTTACGGGCGGCGGGTCGTCAATCCTATAGCGCTACATATGTCACGGTTAGGCTCGTACGAAGTTAATGATAAGTTCAACACATAAAGTTTCACCCAAGTTTAAAGTATCAAGCCATCACGTATACAAGCATGTTAATAGGAATGTTCATGTGTTTAAGCAAAATGTTCATGTGTAAGTTGTTGATAAGTAAACATGTTACACCCCAAAAGTGGTAAAAGTAAAAAGGGGGAAATACGAGTATACTCACAAAGTTGGCATATGCTTTTCCAATTATCCAATTATTGACGAGTTGATGAGGTTAAAAGATTGAATGCGTAAGGATTAAAGTTCAAGTATGCATAGAGACAAGATTCGGTATTTAAAACAACATAAAAATAAGATATGAGAATAACATGTGAAAATAATCATCTTCAACACCTAACACTTGTATGACACTTGGTAACCACAAGGGTTATGATAATGTTTTCATGAGTTGAACACCCATAAGAATCACAACAAGGTTTAGGTCTTAGATGATGTTCTACTACTTTAACATATAAACACAAGTTCAACATCAAAGGTTCGAATGCGTGTATATATATATCTAGGTTAAGTATTACATATTATTTAGTCCAATAATTCAAGTAGGAGGTAGAAGATTAGGATCTTCATTTAGGCACCTCGAGTTATCATAGATGTCAAGTATGGGGTAGGAAGAACTAGCTTCCGTTTAGGAACCCCTTGTATGTTCACCACTTCACTTGATGTAAAAACAACCAAGGAAGGTCACGAACTAGGATTAGTACAATAATATAAATAATCTAATCTATGAGAAATCATCAAATTATGTGAGGATTGTATGTAGGACAACCCTAGTTGTTCCATAACCACTCATTCATCAAGACCTAAGCTTGACACGATTTGTGGGTTAAATACCCTAGCAAAACAGAAAGTATTTGAGGTTTAATCCTCTGATTTCAAGTGTCTCAACCTTGTTTTTAAGCCTAATCAACCATAGGAGAGGTTGTAAGCATTGGGACATAGGTATGAGATGTGTTAGACACAAGTTGAATAAGTTTAAACAAGTTTGAAAGAACATAAGTCAAAACAGAAAGTTTTTGGATCATTTCAGGGGATTTCCAGGTCTGATTTCTCCAAGGAGAAGTCAAGGAATCATACCCTATGATTATCCAAGCAAGTAGGAAGAAGAATCGGGTGATTTCGTTAAGAAATGAGCAAGTTATGCTCAATTTTGTAAAAGTGCATGAATCTGTCCGAATTTCTGAAATATGCAAGAACTTGAGAGTGTTTGAGAGAGATTTGAGAGTGTTGAAAGTGTTCAAGTGCTTGGAGGACCTTGGGTACTTATAGGGGAGTGATTAGGGTTGTTTTGGGGGGATAATTAAGGCTAAAACCCGGTTTAAACAAGAAAATCCCGCTCAAACATGAATCTGGTCGCGACTGCACAAGGTTTCTAATCTGGACACCCTCAGGCGGCCCGCTTGAGGTATCAAGGTAAGTTGAGGCGGGCCGCCCGGGCTTTCTTATCCGGACATAAGTTTCAAAATTTACAATTTAGCCCCTGAAGTTATTATTTTAGTGTTTTTAGGTCTTTTAAGGACTATAAGTGCCACAAAAACATAGTTTAAGATAAATCCAAGTATGGGGAGTATAACCCAAGTATAATTAAGCGTATGAGTATCAAAATCAAGTGTCGTTCTCGTTCAAAACACGTTTTATGCATATGTTTAGATTAATTACAAGTTTAGCGCATAGTTTCCAAGAATAACGAATAAGTATCAATTGATTCACCGTTTCGAACATACGAGCATATATAAAGTACGTATATTATGTAATTAACCAAATACGAGTTTTATTCATGATCCAAGTCTCGGATTTTACATCGCTTTTTAATGAAAGAACGATTACAAGACCACGAAGTTTCCAAAAATAGTTTTTTTACAAACGATGGTTTCTAAATATAGAAGGTATGAAAACGCGGGGCGTTACATTAAAAATAAACCAAAAAAGTTTAAAGTTGAACTTACTATTTTATTAGCTATGTCTTTTACATCAACATTCTTGTATTCTCCGTTTTTGTTTTCCCTTGCTTTCCTCCACATTAAAGCACGAGAGGGGATCTCATCAACTGAAAGTTCGTTATTTTGTACCTTGTAATATATACAACAAAAATAACGGACACACACATCAAACATACAAACAAAAAATCATTATAAGCACAAAAAAAAAAAAACTTTAATTGAAGAAATGAAGTTACCAGTTTGTCTCTTAGATAAGCATATCCTCCTCGTCCCAAGTGATGATCATAAACGTATTTTGATCGTGCTCTTTTTGTCTTATTTGACACATCCTTACAACAAAATTTGTAATTATTTCATTAGAGTTTAAAATTATATTTAAAATCAAATAATGATGAACATTAGAATAAAAGATTAAAACCTTAAACTTGTCTGATTATGTATATGTTACAAACTTGTCCCAGTCTGTTTGCTCCACCATTGAACGATAACTCTTAGGAATTCGTGCAAGTTTCTTTGGTTTACCTAAGTTAGGTACTATGTATCCCGCATACACTTTTCTTCTAAAATTCGAAGCAGGTCACCAAGCCGAGTCATTACAAAACGCCTACGACATGCATCAATGTCATAAAAACGCTGCAATATATAATACAAGTTGTATGTTAGTCACATGAAAATGTAAAAATACATTTATAATTAAGAGAAAAGAATTAACCGTTATTTCCTCCCACAATTTATCCTTTACTTCTGTTGGCACTGTTTTCCATGCTAAAAACCTAAATCCGACATATTCTCTTACTAGGTCTCCCAAAAAACTTGAAAATTGTGATCTATATTCCCCAGAAAACTTCTCCAATTCATCAAATGTAACTTTGTGTTTTTTCCACCCGAGTTTGTAAATGTTGTTCGCATTTTTGGTAACCTGGTCAACCCCCTCTTTGGTGTTTTTGTTTTGTGTGTTGTCAAATCCATATCCGAGAAATCGCTTTCAGATTCACCTGTCAAATCCCTATCCGAGAAATCGTTTTCTTCTTCAACTTCCATGATGCTAGAAATGAGTTTGACAAAAGTTGTTATTATATACAATAAAGAGAATGAATAAATTTTCCAGAAATGAGAACTGGAACCGGACCGTTTAAAACTGGTTTGGAACCGGGTTAAATGGTTCTTGTTAGAACGGGTTGTCAACTAAATCTCAACTTAACTAATTTACACCCCTTTTCACTTCAACATTCAGGGCCGGCTCAACAGTTCTAGAGTCCCAGCCAACTTCAACATATTTCTACTCGAAAATGTTCAAAAATCTTTTTTTAAGATTTTCCCAATCTTCAAAATCTTTTGGAATGATAAATCATATGTATACAATTAGACTGTTACTAATGAAAATTTATGGCTAAGCTATCCCTCAAAACCAAAAAAAAAAAAAAAAAACACACACACAAAATATACTCTGCTGCTGTTCGCACTCAAATAAAAAACAAACAAAAAAGTAACCCAGAAAATCTAGACCTACTTTTTAACCATAAAAAACACCAAGACTTTACCAAAGCAACCGTTTCAACTATTTTTAAAACCTTGCTGACAACTAAGTTGTTATCGGAAGTACGACAAGTAAATGAAAATCCAACCCAAACAAGAAAATCACAAGGGAAGAAGAGAAAAATTGAACAAATGTTATATAGCCAGCATGGCTACTTAACGATAAGCAGTTCTGACTACTAACTTGATATCAAAATTCTAACCTAAACAAGGAACTCTTAGTGAAGAATAGAAGCATATTAATTAAACTAAACCAACAGTAGGTTAAAGGTGATTAACGATGACTCGATGAGTGCACATATAGTATTCGATAGTTAATATAAACTGAATATAAAACACCTCTAACGACGTCATAAAAGATTAACTAATCTAATTCCTTTACCACAACAGAACACAAGAATACTAACCTGAACAACTGATGCATCCCATAACTACTACTGTCAAACTTGTCTAAGACACAATATCAATGGATATATAATTAGATAGCATGCTTAAAAACAACGTATATCACCATTACTATCCAAAACAAACCAAAGCCATAACATAGGGTTACTCTTCTAAAATTGCCCCTCATCTAGCACTAATAATCAATCAAATAATATTCCGAAAGACTGAAACTTTTTTAATACGTTTACGCTCAGGCAAAAAAGCTTTAAATTATGCACTAAACATGGTTCAAAATGATTACAGAACAGCTTTCTAGAATGCAAACCATATCAAAGTAAATCCAAGAGCACAATCCCTAAATGGCCAGATGATATATCATATACAATCTCCAATTGCATAAGCAGAAAAATTTGACCAGAAAACAAAATAGAATTACTTTTGACTCATACAATTGATTAAACTCACCTTGCAACTACTTTTGACCCATACCACAGACAATTAACTCAAATACCAAAGGTCAAAATGATAGCTGACCTAGTTTGAACAGCATTAACCAATTTGATATGTCACCCGACCCCCCCCCCCCCCCCCCCGCGACCGGTTCATCATCCCACCTCTGGTAATAAAACCTAGTTTGAACAGCATTAAAATTCCATAGCTTTTACAATACAAGAAAAATCCATAAACCACGCCAAAAACCGAATAAAAATCCAAACTTTATTTAGACTATTGTCTTAACCTAGGTAGTTTATAAAATTTAGCCGCTAAACATGTCCAAAAGCATAATAATCAATGTAATCAGATCTGAATTCATCATAAAACAATTGAAAACAAACGAACAAAGAAGATAACGGGAAGAATAAACCCGAATGCTTCGATCCTGAGTGCTCCTGACCCGATGATTCCTAGCCTTCCGAATGCTTCCAGATGCTTCAACAGCCTTCAACCACCTTCAAGAACTCCAAAATTCGTAATTGTTCTGCTGTCTTCAGCTGATTCCGTGCGTCTAATGTTATATTATAGTTGCCGCCTCCAAGTTCGAATATATATCTCCCAAGTAAATGGGCTTCGGCCCAACAAGAAAAGTAGCCGTCCAAAAATAAACCTCCCTCCTTTGTTTCGTATGAGGTCCCCTTTCAGGGGCGGACCCACCACCATGCCAAGGTGGGCGGGCGCACCCCCGAGAAAAAAAAATTTAGTGTAATTTTCCGAATAAAATCCCCTCCGCACCCCTTGGAATTTTTCGTCCCCACCCCGTGGATTTTTCGGTCGCACCCCTTGGGTAAAAAAATATTATGGATTTATATTATAATTTTTTTTAGTAAAGTCTGATTTTTTATAAAAAAAAAACTACCTATATTAATACATTATACTACTTAAACCCAAACCAAAGCTTAACCCATTAGTCCATTAGTCCATATCCATTATCCAATACCCAACAATAAACAAAAAGCCCAATAGTCCATTAGTCAATTACCCAATACCCAACAATAAACATTAACAATTAGCCAAAAACCCCTTCAATATCCTCCCGCCCTTCTGTTTCTGTTCCACCACATCCTGCCCAGCGACTTCATCACCAAGCCAGCAGCAACAGCAGCCAGCGACAGTCAAAATTCCGGCCAGAAACTGACCGGAATCCGGCCAGGTAGCAGCAACACAGCAGCGACATCATCAAGGTTAGTTTTTTGGTTTTTTTTAATGATTTTACTTGATGATTTACTGCCATGGATGATTTTTATGATGGTTTTTTTGATGATTTTACGTGATGATTAGCCTTAGATGATTTTTTTGATGATTATGTTATTTAGATGATTTTTAGGGGTGATTAAACAAGTCTAGGGCTTGATGATTATGTTATTTAGATGATTTTTAGGGGTGATTTTTAGATGATTTTTGGAACGATGAATTTATGGTCATGGATGATGGATCAATATAATTGTGATAGGAACCATGAGTAGAGACGTTATGGCGCGATTTCTCAAGCGGAAAGTGGATACATCTTCCGACCCGACCCGATACAACCGATTTTTTGACTTACATGACCCGACCCGATACAACCGATTTTTTTACTTATGTACCTAGGGGCCTAAAATTTTTAAAAATCTTCCGCACCCCCATGGAAAAAATCCTGGGTCCGCCACTGTCCCCTTTGTCTTTTGTTTACGTGCTTTCTGTCTCCGATCTTGATTGGTTAATATCCTTCAATTGTTTATTATATGACAATATATTCTCCTTGTTTAAGATAGCCGCCTTCTCCTTTTTATAATACTAATTCAGCAACGGCAATCCTCAAAATATTAGTAGCCTCTGTGGTATTAATATATGGCAATAGGCATGTGCATATATCGATTAATAATGTCTGCCATCCACTAGGTTTTTAGTAACATAAATTTTATACTTTCAAAACCCAATATAACATGACTTTTGCGTAATCTGTTGCCCAATGTCACAATTCATGAATCTGCTATATTTTAGTCTTTGGCGGCCCATGTGGCAACAATAATTAAAAGGCAGTTTCTTTCGTGTGATTTGTATTTTAGCAGCCTAAACTTCATACGGTAGAAAATAGAGGCGAATTTCCTTCGGTCACTGGCGGTCTACTCTACTCAACTAGCTGGTTATTTAATTATTAATCATTTTCGCTCCATTTGCATCAGGACCTACCAAAACACAATATAATATAATATAATACTAAAACTAACTAAAAAGAATAAAAAACTATACAATAATTATACAATTTACACGGGACAAATATGTGTATTTTACCACTTATCAAGAGTCTTGTATCATCATCATCATACTCAGTAAATCCCACCAATAGGAAAGCTAAGGTAGGAAATCTATCACACCCCGACCCGCAGTGGACAAGGTGATCGAGGCATGATTGGTTGATACAAAGCTCACGACATACTATGTAATAGTCCAATATTTATTAATTTCCCATTTAAAAGAAAATCCAAGTAACACATAATCCAACAAACAATACATAAACCAAAATGTTTATTTATATGTAATAATTTTTCTTAAAAATTTGTTATTTATCTATGATCAGATTTAAAATTTTAATTATATAAAAAAGAAAAATAATTAATTGTTATAGATAATATAAAAAAGAAAAAAGATTTATATATATATTTATACGAATTGAAGAAATTAGATGCTCCATACTTCCCAAGCTCTCTTTTAAGGCTGTATACTCGATTTTCATTCTGCATAACATATACAGAATTAGATGCTCCATATTGTAATTGACCCGAACCGACCCCGTTTGCCAGGTTTCTTGACCAACAAGAAAAAAAGATAATTTGAACAATTTAACTCAATATAAAAGAACTAAAATTTCAAAAAAATCGCCTAAAATCCAGGCATAAACGAGGATCGAACCCACAACCCCTTGATTGCTTCACACGCACCAAAACCACTCCACCATTTCATCAGCTTGTAAATTAATTGGTTTTTAATTTATAAAAACACCAACTTTCATCGTCCTTTTTATTTAAAAATAACCAAAACAGAGTAAACCTACTGTGATTGTTTTGTATCATCGCAAATCCCAATTAGAATTAGAAACAAGGCTGCATCATACGTAACCTTACTGTTCGACAATTTTGAAGGTTGCATATATACGAACCCTGTTGTTACGAAAAGAAGTCTGCATGTTCGACAATTTTGAAGGCTGCATATATACAAACCCTGTTGTTACGAAAAGAAGGCTGCATCATACGAAACTACAAGGCTGCTGTTCGACAATTTAGAAAGGTGTTCAACTAATTTATGCATGTTCTTTAATAAATATTGTTTAAACATATTCAACATATATATGATTTGTTGAACTACGGAACCCTACTGTTCTTTAATTTATGCATGTTCTTTAAATACAGCCCTGTATTTATTGCTTGGTCGGTGATCAGGCAATAAAATTTGACAATCATAAGCATGCTTATATTATATGATGTTTCTCTACATACCTTGTCGTATTTTTATTCTAATGTGTTTTTTACTCTACTATGCTTATGTACCAGGTCGTGATTAAAGGATGGATAAGTCTTGGATGTTAACTGATAGAACGAAAAAACCATATATGGATGGAGTTGCAGCATTTCTAGATTATGCAGTTCGCAATTTGAAGATGTCGACGAACATCGACTCAAAAAAAACTAAACAAAAAATAAAAATTCCATGTCCATGTATAAATTGTTTAAACCACTACTCTCTTCCTTTGGATGAAGTGGATCATCACTTGTTCAATAAGGGAATTGATCCAAATTATACAAGGTGGATAAAACATGGAGAAAAAGATGAGCCAGTTAAAAATGTGCTTCATACAGAGTATTTTGACACCGAAATTCCAACAGATGCCACAGAAACAATAGAAATGGTAAATGCCACAGAAGATAATTTCACAGAGGACTATGAGAAGCTTCAGGAACTACTTGTTGATGCTGAGAAGCCCCTTTATAAAGGATGTCCTAACTTCACAAAGTTGTCCGCACTAGTTCAACTAGTCAACTTGAAGACTAAGCATGGAGTCTCAGATAAGTGCTTTACTGAACTTCTAGTTTTGTTGAAGAAGATGCTACCTGAAGGTAACGAAATGGTTAACAATACATATGAGGCAAAAAAGACAATGAAGGCAATGGGTTCAGGATATACAAGGATACATGTATGCATCAACGACTGCGTTCTTTACAGGAAGGAGTACAAAGACTTGGTTGTATGTCCAACTTGTGGGAAGTCAAGGTGGAAGGTGGATGAGAACACTATGTGGCTGCCCTTATAGTGGATTCCATGGTTGTGTAGTGTGTCGAAAAGAAACTCAATGTTGTAGACTTCCTTTCTCATCCAAGCAGAGTTATGCTGGTCACAGAAGATATCTACCATATAACCATCCTTTCAGAAAGCAAACGAAGGCGTTCAATGGAAAACAAGAATGGGGAACTACTGCAAATCCTATGACAGGGGAAGAAATATTCAACGAGGTTAAATACATTAAGAATATATGGGGGAAAGGATTTAAGGATAAAGTATCAGGAATCCTAGAAAATTCTACTGGAAGAGGGGGGAAGACAATTAAGAGAAAAAGGAACACATCAAAAGAGGGTGATAGTTCAAATTCCGGACATAAAGAACCGACCTATTGGAAGAAATTCAACATATGGTATCGACGACTTAGGTATTGGCGGTATAATTGTGTCCAACATTGTATTGATTTCATGCACATTGAAAAGAATATGGCTGAGAGTATTGTCAGAACATTGCTAAACATTCCAGGAAAGATGAAAGATGGATTGAATGCTCGATTGGATCTGGCGCAATTTGGGTTAAAACAAGAGTTGCAGGCTAAAACACAAGGCAACAAAACAATACTTCCTGCAGCATGTTACACATTAACGAAAGATGAAAAAGACAAGTTTTGTGAAACATTATACACCTTAAGGGTTCCACAAGGGTATTGTTCTAATTTTTCTAGTTTGGTGAATCGAAAGGATAGGAAACTTGTGGGACTTAAATCACATGATTATCATATGCTTATGCAACAGTTTTTGCCCATTACAATACGGTCTATCATGCCGGAACCCACAAGATATGCTATTATCAGGTTTTGCTTTTTTTTTTTCAAATCAATATGTAGCAAAGAAATCAAGGTAGAAGAACTGGATAAGTAGCAAGAAGAGCTTTGTGTGACACTGTGTCTGCTCGAGAAATATTTTCCCCCATCCTTTTTCGATATTATGATTCATTTAACTGTGCACCTTACTAGGGAGGTAAAATTATGCGGGCCAATATGCTTTCGGTGGATGTATCCCTTTGAAAGGTGCATGAAGGTTATTAAAGGGCATGTGCGAAACAAAACTTATACAGAAGGATGCATTGCTGAGGAGAATATTGCAGAAGAAACAATTGAGTTTTTCAGCGAATACCAAAAAAACATGAAGACTATTGGCATTCCACCATATAAGTATAAGACATCTGAAAATGATAACGGGGAAGGAAATCCTTTGTCAGCCGGTAAACCAGTTCTGGTTTCTCCGGAACTCTCCTTGAAAGCACATTTCTATGTATTGCAAAATACGCCCGAAATTGTGCCTTATATTGAGTAAGTATAACTAACATGTTTGTTTTTTTTACATTATAATCTATCAAATATGATACTAATTTATGTACTTGTAGACAACACATGACCTTTTTGAAAAACCGACATGGTGGTAACCACAAGCGTGGCTGGAGAAAGAGCATAACACAGTGTTTGGTCATTGGTTACGTAACAAGGTAATTTAAATTTTAGCATAATATTAGTTTTTCCTTTATAGTAGTTTGTGCAAGGTGAATCTCATCCTAGTAATGAAATTTAGGTTGAAAAAGAGTTAGCGGTTTCCACAGAAAGTATATCAGAAACCGTAAAGTGGATTTCACATGGAGCACACAGCAACGTATTAAAATACGATGTATATGAAATCAATGGCTATACATTTCGTACAAAATCTCGTGACGGTGGAGTTTACCAAAACAGTGGGGTTGGTGTAGAGGCAACTGACATGCACATTTCTAAAGAAGTAGTAACCTACAGAAAAAACTTCTATTATGGGGTATTACGAGAGATCTGGGTACTAGATTATCATATTAAAAGAATTCCTCTTTTCTTGTGCGACTGGGTTGAAAATAGAAATGGGGTCAAACAAGATAGTCTTGGTTACACGTTGGTCGAACTTAACAGATTAGGCCACAAGGATGATCCGTTCATATTGGCCTCACAAGCATGACAGGTGTTTTATGTTAAAGACCAGCTGGATAAAAAAATGTCTATTGTCTTTATGACACCTCCCAAAAACTATAGAGATTCGTATGACGACGTTGATGAGGAATTTAGTACTGTAATTTTTCCTCTGAATGATAATATATTGCCACGTGTAGATCCACTTGACATGGGTAATGAATCCCACGATGATTATTACAGAACCGATTGTAATAGTATAGTTTTACGTAATGCCGATTGAACTATGTCATGGTTATCATTACATTAGTCATTTTCTTTGTTTTTTATTTAGTGAATAATATGTAAATGTGCTGAATTGTAATGTTTTGAATGATAATATTAGAACCTCTACCTACAGTTGTCTGAATGGTTGGATTGTTATGTTAAACGGATCAAACTATAGCAATTTATTATGGAACGGGTCAAACAAGCAAACGTAATGCTGCTACTGTCAACAGTACAGCTAGATTTAGTGCTGACAAGACTAGCAGCTGACGGTGACGTACTAATCAGGCATCCTGAAAGCAAACGTAATGCTACGAATCACACTCGTAGCATACCCTGCAGCTCTGATCGGGCATCCCGAAAGTCCCTCGACACATTAGCCTCTGACCAAATTACCAGTCAGATTACTTAACTTATCCGGTGAATCCATGACCAAACAAATTCCTTATCAGTTATCACACTCATCGTGATAATAGAAAATTTTAAAACTGAACAAATTACTTAACTTAGATGAATTCTCGACTTTAGATCATATCAGAAATAGAAAATTTTAAAACTGAAAGCATTATAATAAAACTAATATCATTTGGATCCCTCGACGGTCAGAGGCTAATGTGTCGAGGGACTTTTGGATGCCCGATCAGAGCTGTAGGGTATGCTATGAGTGTGATTCGCAGTTCACTTTGTTTAACCGAATACACCATTGCCGACTTTGCGGTCGAGTTTTCTGCACCAAGTGTACGCATAACTGGCGTTCAAATAACCTTCATTAATGCGCAGTCAAACTGGAGTTCAAATAACCTTCGTTGCGGATCATGGCGTTCAGGATTCCAATCAGGATCTTAGTACGTCACCGTCAGCTGCTAATCCTTAACCTGAAATCTGATAAAGTTGAATGAAACTTGACTGTATTGAAGATATCATAGGCAATTATTATTAAATTTAGTTTACAATTCTACTGGAACAAAAAAAAAAGGTTTAGATTTTCATGTGCCAGCATCAATGAAGACAAAAAATAACTTATAAAGAAAGTTTAATCTGTGTATTTAGATTTTCTCTAAATTCTGAATACGTGTGTTGGAAACAAGTAAACAATGGGACGCGTGTTTGGGTTCCCACCGCCCATAGTAGACAATAACGAGATGGATGCATTGCTGAAAAATAACGAGAAGAAGCCTCATGTAGTTTATGTACCACATCCAGCACAAAGCTACATCAAGGGTATGCTGAAACTAGCAAAGCTACTGCACCACAATGGCATTCAAATAACATTCGTTAATGGGCAGCCAAACCACTATCGCCTCTTTAAGTCTACTGATCCCAACGGTGTTGCTGGTTTTCAGTTTAAAACGGTTCCGGATGGCCTCCCTATTACAGGTGATGTAAGTGAGCATGAATTACTAACGGACGATACAGATAACGATTACGAATCTTCTGTCCCGCATCTTTTGATCATTTATGTACCATTTCGACGGGAACCGTTACGACGTGAACCGTTTCGACGTGAACCGTTTGTGTAGCAACAACATCAGTTTTGTATTTGAATTAGAATTATGATTTATATAAGCAGCAACAGATTTTCGTTTGGTCATTTTGGCTTAACATTTTTTATTTAAGTTGTAGTCTTCAATACAGTGCCCCCAAAATAGTTTGTAACAGAAATGGGAATTGGGTGTTCGGATGAGGGGCCACACTGTATGGTCAGTAGTTTAAAACCACAGTGCAACATTAGATTGGAATGAACAGAGCTATAGAAGGTTCAGATTAATAGACCTGGCAAATGGGTCGGGTCGGGTCATGGGTCAATACGGGTTCGCGTAATAATATAGAATTTTAAACTGAAACGGGTCAAACACACCAAAATGTAATGAGTTAGTATTTGTAAGGGACAAATATAGCGAATTAAGTTTTATTGGGTAATACATTTACAGATCGAACAATCTGCAAACACAACAGAAATGGTTCGAAAGGCATATATCGATGGCAAATTGGTTGTTATCCCTCCCTTCTGGTCGTAGTCCGTATGTCAGACCCAAACATCTTCAGTCCCTCCTCAACAGACCGATCTTTTAAACCAAACCAGTTTCGGTCGACTGGTTATCACAGTTGATAACGATAAACAATGGTTTCAGATTACTTTAGAGGAAGCCTTTTATCTATGCTTTTCTCTAACAAGAATTTCAAAGGGAAAAAGAGAGTTTTGGGATTAATTTCTCCAGTACGTAATTTAAATACACAATAAGACAGTTAACTACATCCTAACATCTACGAATTCATGCACGCAGTAACAGAAATCATGGAAAACATAGACTTGTTCTCTTCTACAGACCAACTTTGACATGATATTGACTGGATGGACAACCCTTATCACCCGACTTCCACTTGATTTGTGCTTTTGTCAATCTTCCAGCCTTGCGAGCCCATTGGTGGTAGGTGGCTTAGAGACGGTATTATGTTGGGCTGCATCAACATCCCAGGTACATATTAGTCAAAGATATAGTAGCAATGGTTATTATTATATATGTGTGTTGCTCAATTCCAGCATACTAATTTTAAAAATGAAGAGAGAACTAACCAGACTCGTTACCAATCAAGCAATCATGTGGGAAGTACCACATTTTCTTTACCCATGTTCTGCTTTTCTTATTTATTCCGTTGGATCTTGTAGGCTATAAAGCCTTGTTCTTTTCTCAGTAGTAAATAACCCTTTTCTTTTATCAAATACAGTAACCTCTGCAACTTTACATTCATATACTTATACATATAATTGTGTGTTTTGTGAGTGTGTCTTGTGTGAGTGTAGAGTTTGGGGCCTGAACCAACAAATATGGGGTCGATTACCACAAGAACCCACCCAGACATTGATGGTGAAAAGACAAGAATGCCCCTAATATGTTTTGGAATAGAATGCACATAAAAGGGGAATCCTCGGAAACGAAGTTCTTTCCTTGTGAAGGGATTCACAAGCCAAAAATCACAGGTTCTTGTCTAAAAATAATCAAGTAACCACAAGTTATCCCAACACAAATCATGTCATAGTCAGAATCAGGAATGGTGGTTTTCAGTTTTCACCTTCGGTAGTCCTCTACGTAAAACTTTTTCTCATTCAAATGAGAAGAGATGGACAAACAAATTGCTTGTTTAGCCAACATAAACTTATTCCAGTTAGAGACCACAAGTGATCTCCATGACTTGCAGATACCACCAAAAGCAATAAAATCAACTAATCCCATGTGCATCATAATTAAAAACCAGAGATCAAGATCAAGGTTTGACCATACTGGACCATCTTTCTTCAGTTTTTTAGCATTGGCCATTCCTGCAGTTGCAAAAGAACAATTATAATATGCAAAAAAATGTCAACCAGCAACAAGTACATAAAGAAACTACACTCCGCAAATCTAATCGAATCTTACAAAAGGCATCAAGCCTATATTTGTAATTTTCTTTTGGGGGATGGGCGTTGATTTCTAACCAACTCCAAAAAAGAAAGCTCGAGAAAAACTGCCATTTACAGTGAAAACAAATGAACTACTAAATCTTTCATGTGAGAATCCAAGTGTTAAATGAGTTGATTCATCTTACAGATCACAACATCTCATTTTGTAAATTAAATAACAGCTTCAGTATCTAAATTAAGAGATCGTTACACGTAGAATCAATTAAGTGTAAAAATTCAAATCATGTCAGATTAGGTCACAAAAAAAAAAGTCAAGGCAAAAAATTGACAAAAAGAACAGATTTCTACTATAAATTTAACAAAAAAAAAAAATCAAGTTTGGAAACAATTAAAGTAGCCATGTTATACCTGCAAATCTAAAATCACAAAGGCACGACACCGGCGTTGAGAGGGGAGTTGGGGTAGGCGATGTACTCGAGAGACAATTGTGACTAGCTGGAAACTCACGAGCAATTTTGAGGAGAGCGTGATGGGACGATGACGCCCGATTGTTGTAATTCTTGTGACGGTGGTTGTGTTGAGTTAGGAGAGGCAATGGAAAAGGGTGGCTGTGGAAGATTTGTAGGGTTTTAGAAGACAATGAAGGTATTGTTTCAGAGTGGTGTCTTCATTGTAGATTGAAATGATTTCAGAATTAGGATGAACTACACTGTCTTCCTCCATAAACCAATGGTTCTTAATTTCAGAATTAGGGCTAACTGTTCATAGAGAGTTATCTGGTTGCTGGATGTAAACGAATGCACTAGAGCGGATGATAGAGTAGGGAATTGAAATATGGCCACATGAAACAATTAAAGTGTGACAATATATCACTTACAGTGATATGTTTTTTGTTTTGCTATCACCAATGATAACATTTAGCCACACTTAAAAAAACTTATAAGTGACTAATTAAACCTTCACATCATTATAAAACAAATAACATAGATTATATTTGGCCACATTTTTTTTTAGTATGACTACTGAATGTCACAATGTGTTTTTTGTCACATGAATCAAATATTGTGGCACTAGATCACATTTGGTCATACTTTTATAATATGGCTACTAAATGCCACACTTTATACTTAAAGTGTGGCTAAAGGTTTTGAAGATATGTGTTTTGGTCACATGTATCAAAAATTAAACAAATACTGTAACCGTAGGTTACATTTAGTCACACTTTTTTAGTGTGGCTAGTAAATGCCACAGTTTTACTCATAAAGTGTGGCAAAAAGTTTTGAGCTGTAATACAATGGTCACATAAATAAATAAAATGTGTGACTAAAATTAAGCTAGAAGGTTTTGAAATGTGATTAATGACCTTTAGCCACACATTTAACCGAAAGGGTGGCAGAGTGGTTTTAGAAAAAAGTGTGGCTAAAGGTCTATTTTGACGTAGTGTACAACAAATACGAGACTAAGGGTGGTGGACATATAGGTTAGGCATAAGGCTTCATGGGTTGAAGTTTGCCTAACGCAGGTCGTGGGGTCCCCCTACGTTTGCTAGACGTAGGAGAAGGTTCACTAGTTTTGTTATTCATTTGAAATCCTTGGCTGAAATAGATTCAGCCTCGGATGTTTGAGTTAGTGAAGTTATATTATTTGAAGTGAAGAAGAGAATCATGCATGAAGCAAGTTCTCAAGGGGGAAGAAAGAATATCAAAGATCAAGGAAGATCTCTGAGCTGATTGGAATGTTTTGCATGAATGACAAGGTTTGTCATTTATAGGGGAAAGGTTTTCTTAAAGAGGAAACCTTTGACTAGTGAACCTCAGCTGCAGTAGGGGACTTACCCATTTAGGGGTTAAAGGCTTCGGACCTTCGGGTAAAAGGGTGTTCTCTTTTGCACATGCCACTTTTGCGGCTAAGAGAAGAGTTGGTGGGTTATCAGTGATGTGTCTGATTACTGTGCTTATTCTTTTTGCTGCTCACTATGACTCGCGGGTTTTCAACCTTTTAACCGTTTAACCTTTTAGGCTGTTATGTGTTTTAGTCATATAATTGAGGCTTGAGCTACCCCCTTCATCAGCCCCCCAAGTCAGAGGTATTTGGGTTGTATGCTCAAATGCTTCTGACTTTACACATTGTTTTTATTGCTTAAAGGCTTAAAGGGTTCCTGAGCAGTTGAGATTTTGAATTTTGAAACGACAACTGATGTAATGGGTGGCAGTTATCGCAGGTGGCGGTTGTGATTACCTGTTGTGTAATTATAACTTCCTTCTTTATCATTTATCTCTTTTTTATTTACACTTAATAACTTTCTTCACTATTTTCTTCAAGCATTCCATCGATCCCTTCTTACGTTCAGGTTAGTCATCATCCTTCCTTCTTCATTTTTTCTGTTCTTCCTTTAATCGCTTATCATGGGTGCTCGTAAGGACCTTTCGGTCAGTTATACTCGTCTCACTCAAGAGGAAGTGGAGGCGTTTTGCATTGAATGGGGTATTGGTCTAAAGTATAATCTGGTTTCACCGGGTTGCGACAAATCCATTGATCAATGCCCTTCTGGGTTGATTGCTTTGTACTGTCGCCATTTCGAGTTCTCCAATCTCCGTAATCCATTCTCAATCTTTGTGTTAAATGTTTTGGAATATTACCGAGTCTCGTTTGGTCAAATCCATCCTCAGGGTTTGGCTAGGGTTTTACATTTTGAGGTTTTGTGTCGGGCCTACGGCTATGATCCTACTTTGTTGTCATTCCGACGGTTCTTCCGCTTGGAGAAGAACGGTGATTGGTTCACTTTTGAAACATCTAAAGTCGATACTTGTTTGGTTTCATCCATGGTTACCTCCCTTGGTGCCTGAAAGGACCGATTCTTTTGGGTCTCAGAGTCAATTGTTCCTTTTAAGATGATTTGGAGACACCCAGACGCTGTTCTCAATGAACCGGAACCCTCTGAGTCTGAATTAAATAGTTGTTTTCTTAAGGCCATCCGGGAATGTCCTTTAAGGGTTCGGCCTTTTCCTGAACATTTGCTAGTGTTGTTGGGTATTAGTAAATTATGGGATAAGCCTGATCGGGATCCGGTTCTTATGATGAGTGATCAGGGTATGCATTTCACCTGTTTTGCTTTTTTACATTCCTTTTGATTGTTTGCTTATATTTTTGTTTCTTATGAATTTTGCAGTTATGTCTGTATTGGATTTTGTCAAAAGCGATGATACGTCGGATGTTGCATTTGCGGATACTGAGGCTGCTGCGGGTGATGATGCTGTTGTTAGAGGGTCTGAACACATGTTTGAGGACGTGGAGTATGTGAGTGTTCCAAATGTGAAGGGTTTTACCAAGTCTGCTGCTCCTAAGGCTTTGACCCGTCGCTCTGCTCTTCGTATGTTGAAAAGTGCTCCTCAATCCACTTCTTCTGATCATGTGGATTTGAGTGATGACATCGAGGTTTCTGGGGATCAAGGCCCTGATGCTAAAAAAGAGAAGACTTTGATTGTTCTTGGTAAGAAAAAGTCTTCGGGCAAGAAGGTTACGGTGACTCCTGTTCAAGGTTCGTCGGGGAAGGATGTTGAGGGTTTGACTGAAGATGAGGTTTATGTCCCAAATTGGGGTGTTAAGGTAGGGGATAGTTTCAAGGATGCCAATGTTTGTGCTGATGTGTTGGCTAACTTTGCTTCCCCCGGTGTTCGAGGTTCCATATCGGAGATGGAGGGTGATACCATGCTTTCGAGGTTGATCTTGAGCTCCTGCAACCTTTCTGCCTTAGTGGCTGAAGGTGTTACTCGTTTTCGTAAGAGGATGCAGGAGTATGAGGAGTTTTCGAAGAAGAAGGAAAAGATGAAGGCTTCTATGGCAGCCATGAAGAAGGATATTGATAGCTTTTCAAAAAAGGAGGAAGCTTGGGTTAAAAAGGTTGGTGAGCTGGCCCGTAGGCATGAGATTGAGATTGGGGATTTGAATAAGAAGATGTAGGGATATATGTTAAAGCTGAAGGCTGATAGGGACGCCTTGGATGTTCAGAAGAAAGCCTTTGCAGAGGAGAAGGAAGGCTTGAAGGCTTTTGTGGTTCAAGCTACTGGTGATAACCAGTGGCTTATCGAGCAAGGCTTTTAACAGGTTGTCAATTATCTTCTTCATTCTAATGAGTTTAACTCTGCCCTTGGGGATGCTTACACCAAATTGTTGAACTATCGGAAGCACTTGGGTTTGGTTGCTGGTTTCAAACTTCATGAGTCGGGTCACGCTTTAGAACAATCTCCTTTGTTTCGTCCTGAAGCTTCTGAAATTTTCAAGGAGTTTGTTCACAAAATGGAAAGGCTAACCTATCCTTATGTACGTGAAGTTTCTTCTTGCTTTGGTAAACCCCTTTCCGTGTTACAGGAATTGAAACCAGCTGGGCTAAATGAGAAAGTTTGCTCTGAAGTGCTTGATTCCTTGTCCAAGAAGCGTTCCCGTTCAGGTGATAGTGAAGAAACTTTCTCAGAGGATGCAAATGTCTCCAAAGAAGCAAGCCTTGAAGGTTCGGCGGTTGCAGGTGATGGTGGCCCTAAGGCCAAAAAGGCGAAGAAAGCCAAGAAGGGCAAGAGTGATGGTACCGGGGCTTCAAAGCCTTCTTCTGATGTTTGAACAATCTATTCGTAGCTATCTTAGCACTTAAAATAATTCTATGTTTTGTATGTTTTGTATGTTTTGAACTTGTCTCTTTGGAGGGAACCGTTTAGGTCCCTTGGATGGTTGCTGTCACACCCCGACCACGTAGAACATCAAATCGTGGCGGAAACGTCGGGGAGTGTTGTAACAGAATCATTGTTTCATAACACATGGAAATTGAAATATTGTTTTATTGATTAAAAGAGTTACAATGTCTTGACAATCAAAGAAATACATAACATAAATAACTAGTCTTGGATCTTTTATTGTCGCTAAGGCCCAAGTCCGCCTAAGTGTAACTTGATAAATCCTATGCATCATATCCTGAAACACATGTGAAAATAGGTACGTCAGCATAAAAATGCCTGTGAGATACATAGGTTTTGTGAAAATAGAATTCATGACTTATGTTTAAGAAAATGTTTAGTCACGAACCTTGAAATTTGCTTTGTCTTGTAAATCGTTTGAAAAGTGATAAATAAACCAAATGATATATATGTATAAAAGAATAATAATGGTTAAGTAAATAACCAAGTAAAATGAGTTTGTATTAGATAAGTTGTTTGTAAAACAATGTATTGTGAAAAGTATGTTATTTGTATGAAATGTTATATGCCTAAATTGAAATGATTCAAATAACGCTACGATATGTAATACCATACAAGCACTTATTTATAGGAAGTACCAGCGGCGTATCCACCATACTTGTATCGTATTACACACGCCTCGTTACTTAAATCACTTACCCAAACCAAACCACCAAAGTAAAATGTTTATGTATAATCAAATGTCAAAATGTTTATGTGAGAACCATGTCTAATGTCTATGTCTAATATAAATCATGAATTATGTATATCAATGTCAAAATGTTTATGTCTAATGTAAATCATGAATTGTGTATATCAATGTCAAAATGTTTATGTCTAATGTAAATCATGAGTTTTGTATATCAATGTCAAAAATGTTTATGTATGGTAAGTGAAATATATCAACTAAACCATATGTAAAATGCACAAAAACAAGGTATTGAAGTAAAACATGGTTTAAATCAAAGTTATGTTTTGTGGAATAAATGCATGCTATACTGATATAAACATATATGCGGTATTGTGAAAATTCATACATCCAAGCCTTGTGACTGTAGAATAAGCCCTAGCACAAAGTCTAAGGTCCACCTAGAAATGTAGTCGGATTCGGTCATTCCTTCCAATCCAAACAAACCCGGGATTTCAGGAATGGGAGTTGTCAAGTCCTATGGTACCACTACCTACTACCGAGCGGCATGATCGGTGTTAATGAATGTACATTGTCCCATTTAAACAAACCAAATGTCATACCAAAATGTAAGCATGTGATGAATAATAAATGTACTAAGTATGCACACAATGGACATACATAGCATAGAATGTAATGTAAAATAATGTACTAAGTATGCACACAATGGACATACATAGCATAGAATGTAATGTAAAACAATGTACTAAGTATGCACACAATAGACATACATAGCATAAAATGTAATGTAAAACGATGTACTAAGTATGCACACAATGGACATACATAGCATGAAATGTAATGTAAAACAATGTACTAAGTATGCACACAATGGACATACATAGCATGAAATGTAATGTAAAACAATGTACTAATAGTGTACTAATGAACATAGCAAGCATATGTTATGAAAACATGGAAAACATGAAAGTAACAAGTAGGCACATGTGTTTCACCCCAAAATGTTTGAAAAACAGTAAAAGAAGGGTCTATGTACTCACTTGAGATTTCTTAGTAGTCCTTGAGTAACAACCAAACAATGCTAGAGATCACGGATATCGAACGGCACCTAATATATGTAACTATGTTAATATACCGGACCTAAATCGGAGGATTGGATAGCATGAGGGTTCGTAAACCAAACGAGTATGGGAACTCATGTAATGTGGTTTAACAAGGCCTACATACTACAATGAAACCTAACCTAAGTGCTTACGACCCATTACGACCCGTTTAGGTAGCTTATGCTAATTTAACGCGTCGTTCGCGTAAAACGCGTTCAGAACGCCTAACTAGTCCTATGATAAGTAAAATATGCCTTAACATGTCTAATATTGTTACCAAATCAGTTTAGATACCAAAAGTTATGTTACAAATGCTTAAAATGAATTTTGGTGTCAAAGGGGTATTTTGGTAATTTACCTAAGGCATATAACCCACCTATCATACAACTAAGTAAACGTCGTGACCATAAGGTATAACCTCGGAAGGTTATTCCCTATATACTATGGTCACCTAATGTGTTTGGTCGGATCCTAATGATCGACCAAACGGGTCGGGTTCGAAAGTATAAGCGATTGTTTAGATCGCTTACCTTACGACCCTATATAAGCACTAAACTAAAAGTGACGAGCTAAGCATGTTAAAACATGCTTAACTAAGTTTAGAAAACAGGTTTGGTATCAAAACAAACGGTTTTGATACCTAAGAGTAGTTTGGTTACAAAATACGCAAGAATGCGCGTTTTGGCCGAAACTACGACTCGTCACTGAGCCTAGATAACATGGTAATCAGTAGGTATAGTCTCTAGGGACTATAACCATCGTGATTACGCTCACGTTATGAAGTTCAAACGAACTTCGCATTGACCATAAACTGGTCAACGCAGAAAGTCAAACAAAGTTTGACTTTTAACGCTAAAAGAATAAAAGGACGAAGGAACACTTACAAAGGGTCCCCGCTAGTAATTCTTGATCGAATAGCTCAGGTATGAAGCAATGACTTCAACTTAGAGCTTTTAGATCAGATTTGTGGGTTTTGAGTTGTGAAAGGGTTGGGTATTTATAGGATTCTTGGAACCGTTAGGATCGTTTATCGAATAACGTGCTTTGATCTGGTCCATACACTTGTTGAAACCTTATGGTAACATCAAAATGGCCCCTCATGAGCATGAAAGGGCAAGTGTAAATTGGACCCTCATTATCCTGAAGAGGCAAGTGCAAATTGGCCCCTCATTATCCTGAAGAGGCAAGTGCAAATTGGCCCCTCATTATCCTGAAGAGGCAAGTGCAAATTGGCCCCTCATTATCCTGAAGAGGAAACAACTGTTTAAACTGATCAGCTGTTCTGGGGACCCCTTACGGACCGTAAGGTTCATGGCTTACTTTCCGTAAGCCATTAACTTTGGCAGAATTACAGTTTCAGTCCCTGCACCTTGTTTCGTTGCATAACGGCACTTCTAACACCCGTCAATCCCAATTTCAAGCTCCACAATGATGTTAAGACATAGGGAACATGAAATATCCTTGAAAACATCTCGGATGTCGGTTCGTTTGGCCGTACGGTTGCGATGTTCGGTTAATTACGACGGAATGCGCATAAGCGCGAAAAACGATCCAAATGGCTTGACGAATGGTTTTTTCTTATGCCAAACACTAAAATAAAATATTTTAGTGCTTACATAAATTTTTGGATGTCCGGATGTATTCATAACGTAAGTTATGCGCGAAAGTGCAAACTTGTGCACTTTTTGACACTTTTAGTCCCTGAATGAGCCAAAAGTTTATTTTAGCACACCGAATCCCTCAAAGCCTATTTATAAGCTATGTAAAGAATATTTATGGTATGTTTAACTTATGGTTATGTTCCGGAATGTCTGTTATAGTTCAAATTGGCATACTTTCACAGTTTGTCGAATTTAGTCCCTGTAAGCGATTAAACTTGATTTTGTCATACCAAAGCCTTCAAAGCTTATTTCTAAGTTATGTAAAGGTTATTTAAGGTATGTGAAGCCTATTTCACTATTCCGGAGTGTTCTTTGCATTAAACTGGTTATATTTACGCATCAGTGCGCGTATAACCTTCCAGAAAGCGATTTAGAGCCCGAAATCGAACAAGAATTGATATGTGCAAATGATACACATATTTGTACAAATCCCAAGTTTGAAATACAATATTTCATTGGTTTGGTATTTGTTTGATGGTCGCAGTGACCCAGGTGTCACAGTCTCCCATACTTTAGGAAATTTCGTCCCGAAATTTATTTAGAGGAAACTTGTGAGAGCTTGAAACATGAAGTTGAAAAGATCAAACAATACTGGTTAGAGTCCTGAACTTCTAGTAACTTTACAATAACATCATGCTTGTAATGTGAGAGGGATACTTATATACAAGTATATAAAGCGTCATTGGTGCGTCCACCGTACCTCTATTACATTGTTCACATTTCGTTATGGTTGTCACTATCGGTTCTTACACATAATAAGTCTTACTGTGGTTTCCGTGCACTGAACTTCGTAATTATGTATGCATCCATAATCACGTAATTCCTTGCATAGTCACGTAGCGCATCTTAAAATGTGTAGGGGAAGAAAACAATGAACGAGCCTATGAGGATTGTGACTAGACCACCATAGGGTCCCTTTTATTAAATCAATAAATGATTTTCATAGACAACCAAGGGTCTTTTCAGCTTATATCATCACATGTCATTCTTAACCAGATTTTTGAATAAATCTTTTTTACTAGACCACTAAAAGGGTCTCTTATGAATCATGGAGTGGTACTATACAATCCAAGGGTCTTAACTATCATATAGAAGCCCAATAAGGATTTAAGGTAGTACCTTTTTGAATATCCTCTACGAATCCCTCATATGAAGATATGAAAGATTCTACGAGGATTTGGATAACGAATATCCAGAGTATACAAAAACACAAAATGCATAAAAGAAAACACAAGATGCATAAACACATAGTCACATAACCACAAAATTGTTTGTTAATTTGTTTTGTTAATTGCGTACATGCATTTAAAGCACACTAGGAATCCATTCCGTGGATTTCATTTGGTACTTTAAACATGATCAAGAATCTAACTATAAAGATAGGAAGATCTTAAAAAGAAAATTCGATTTCGATTAAGGAATCAAAATGTTCGAATTAGGGTATACAAGGAATCCAATTAAGGACTCCGATTTGCACGATAATCATCCACAAGGGTCTAATTGTGAAGATAAAAAGATCCCATGTGGATTTTGGGAATTGAAGAGCGGGAGGCGTTTCAAAACCTTGCACTGGACGTGCTTAAATCAAAACATGAAGTAAAAAATGCTTATGAAGTTGAGATGCTAGATATGCCAAGGCGACACATGAAGCGGAATTTGAAGGTTAAGTCAATGTATGAGGAAAATATTTTTGAAAACTATGCATGGGGTTCTAAAAAAAATATGTTCAATGTTTTTGAAACCTTATGCATAATACTTTTAAAATCATAAAGTAGGTGTACTAGGTATGTATATTTATAAAATGTTTTAAAATCATGCGAGATGAAATTTTTGAAATTATGTATGAGGTTTCTGAAAATATGAAAAATGCTTTTCGAAAATTATGCACTTGATAAGAAGATGTACTGTGTTAATATTGTTTTCAGACTATATGAAACATTTTGAAATCATGAAGGTTGTTTTTGAAAACATAGCCAATGCATTCGAAAAATTGTTTTCAAACTATATGAAATGTTTTGAGATCATGAAGATTGTTTTTGTAATACTTATAATATGTATATTGAAAAAAAAATCAAAACGTAATGGGTATGAGATTTGAAAATACCCTTAGTTATCTTACCAAGGATTCAAAGGCACAGATGTGCAAAAGCACGATCATTCATAATGTTACTTTATTTTCTGTACTTTGTTTCTTAGAGTGAAACGAGTACTTAAAATTTTCGAGGAAATCATGAGCGATCATTTGAAAGAGAGAATCACAAGAGTAGTTTGTAAGGAACATAGTTCCTTAATACAGGTATTATAGAGAATTTCCATTTACTCATGTAACTACACTTGTATATCAGAATTGTGAACAACAATTTATTTATAAACAAAACAGATTGTTTCACATTATAAGAAATAGAAGAAACAAAAGCATAAGACAACAACATGTGCAAATTGGCCCCTCATTATCCTGAAGAGGCAACAGCTGTTTAAACTGATATGTTGTTCTGGGGACCCCTTACGGACCGTAAGGTTCATGGCTTACTTTCCGTAAGCCATTAACTTTGGCAGAATTACAGTTTCAGTCCCTGCACCTTGTTTCGTTGCATAACGGCACTTCTAACACCCGTCAATCCCAATTTCAAGCTCCACAATGATGTTAAGACATAGGGAACATGAAATATTCTTGAAAACATCTCGGATGTCGGTTCGTTTGGCCGTACGGTTGCGATGTTCGGTTAATTACGACGGAATGCGCATAAGCGCGAAAAACGATCCAAATGGCGTGACGAATGGTTTTTTCTTATGCCAAACACTAAAATAAAATATTTTAGTGCTTACATAAATTTTTGGATGTCCGGATGTATTCATAACGTAAGTTATGCGCGAAAGTGCAAACTTGTGCACTTTTTGACACTTTTAGTCCCTGAATGAGCCAAAAGTTTATTTTAGCACACCGAATCCCTCAAAGCCTATTTATAAGCTATGTAAAGAATATTTATGGTATGTTTAACTTATGGTTATGTTCCGGAATGTCTGTTATAGTTCAAATTGGCATACTTTCACAGTTTGTCGAATTTAGTCCCTGTAAGCGATTAAACTTGATTTTGTCATACCAAAGCCTTCAAAGCTTATTTCTAAGTTATGTAAAGGTTATTTAAGGTATGTGAAGCCTATTTCACTATTCCGGAGTGTTCTTTGCATTAAACTGGTTATATTTACGCATCAGTGCGCGTATAACCTTCCAGAAAGCGATTTAGAGCCCGAAATCGAACAAGAATTGATATGTGCAAATGATACACATATTTGTACAAATCCCAAGTTTGAAATACAATATTTCATTGGTTTGGTATTTGTTTGATGGTCGCAGTGACCCAGGTGTCACAGTCTCCCATACTTTAGGAAATTTCGTCCCGAAATTTATTTAGAGGAAACTTGTGAGAGCTTGAAACATGAAGTTGAAAAGATCAAACAATACTGGTTAGAGTCCTGAACTTCTAGTAACTTTACAATAACATCATGCTTGTAATGTGAGAGGGATATCGAACGGCACCTAATATATGTAACTATGTTAATATACCGGACCTAAATCGGAGGATTGGATAGCATGAGGGTTCGTAAACCAAACGAGTATGAGAACTCATGTAATGTGGTTTAACAAGGCCTACATACTACAATGACACCTAACCTAAGTGCTTACGACCCATTACGACCCGTTTAGGTAGCTTATGCTACTTTAACGCGTCGTTTGCGTAAAACGCGTTCAGAACGCCTAACTAGTCCTATGATAAGTAAAATATGCCTTAACATGTCTAATATTGTTACCAAATCAGTTTAGATACCAAAAGTTATGTTACATATGCTTAAAATGAATTTTGGTGTCAAAGGGGTATTTTGGTAATTTACCTACGGCATATAACCCACCTATCATACAACTAAGTAAACGTCGTGACCATAAGGTATAACCTCGGAAGGTTATTCCCTATATACTATGGTCACCTAATGTGTTTGGTCGGATCCTAATGATCGACCAAACGGGTCGGGTTCGAAAGTATAAGCGATTGTTTAGATCGCTTACCTTACGACCCTATATAAGCACTAAACTAAAAGTGACGAGCTAAGCATGTTAAAACATGCTTAACTAAGTTTAGAAAACAGGTTTGGTATCAAAACAAACGGTTTTGATACCTAAGAGTAGTTTGGTTACAAAATACGCAAGAATGCGCGTTTTGGCCGAAACTACGACTCGTCACTGAGCCTAGATAACGTGGTAATCAGTAGGTATAGTCTCTAGGGACTATAACCATCGTGAATACTCTCACATTATGAAGTTCAAACGAACTTCGCATTGACCATAAACTGGTCAACGCAGAAAGTCAAACAAAGTTTGACTTTTAACGCTAAAAGAATAAAAGGACGAAGGAACACTTACAAAGGGTCCCCGCTAGTAATTCTTGATCGAATAGCTCAGGTATGAAGCAATGACTTCAACTTAGAGCTTTTAGATCAGATTTGTGGGTTTTGAGTTGTGAAAGGGTTGGGTATTTATAGGATTCTTGGAACCGTTAGGATCGTTTATCGAATAACGTGCTTTGATCTGGTCCATACACTTGTTGAAACCTTATGGTAACATCAAAATGGCCCCTCATGAGCATGAAAGGGCAAGTGTAAATTGGCCCCTCATTATCCTGAAGAGGCAAGTGCAAATTGGCCCCTCATTATCCTGAAGAGGCAAGTGCAAATTGGCCCCTCATTATCCTGAAGAGGCAACAGCTGTTTAAACTGATTTGCTGTTCTGGGGACCCCTTACGGACCGTAAGGGTCATGGCTTACGGTCCGTAAGCCATTAACTTTGGCAGAATTACAGTTTCAGTCCCTGCACCTTGTTTCGTTGCGTAACGGCACTTCTAACACCCGTCAATCCCAATTTCAAGCTCCAAAATGATGTTAAGACATAGGGAACATGAAATATTCTTGAAAACATCTCGGATGTCGGTTCGTTTGGCCGTACAGTTGCGATGTTCGGTTAATTACGACGGAATGCGCATAAGCACGAAAAACGATCCAAATGGCGTGACGAATGGATTTTTCTTATGCCAAACACTAAAATAAAATATTTTAGTGCTTACATAAATTTTTGGATGTCCGGATGTATCCAGAACGTAAGTTATGCGCGAAAGTGCAAACTTGTGCACTCTTTGACACTTTTAGTCCCTGAATGAGCCAAAAGTTTATTTTAGCACACCGAACCCCTAAAAGCCTATTTCTAAGCTATGTAAAGGATATTTATGGTATGTTTAACTTATGGTCATGTTCCGGAATGTCTGTTATAGTTCAAATTGGCATACTTTCACAGTTTGTCGAATTTAGTCCCTGTAAGCGATTAAACTTGATTTTGTCATACCAAAGCCTTCAAAACTTATTTCTAAGTTATGTAAAGGTTATTTAAGGTATGTGAAGCCTATTTCACTATTCCGGAGTGTTCGTTGCATTAAACTGGTTATATTTACGCATCAGTGCGCGTATAACCTTCAAGAAAGCGATTTAGAGCCCGAAATCGAACAAGAATTGATATGTGCAAATGATACACGTATTTGTACAAATCCCAAGTATAAAATACAATATTTCATTGGTTTGGTATTTGTTTGATGGTCGCAGTGACCCAGGTGTCACAGTTGAATCCTTGAAGGCTTTGTTGAACAATTATGTTGATTTAAGGCCCTTAAGGCCCTTTATGCTATGTTTGAACTTTCTAACACTTGTTCTGTATTGTGACCTTTTATGCTACCTTGGTTTTGTGCTATGAATCTTATGAAGGAACCGTTTAGGCTACTTGTAGCTTGATGCCTTCAAGGCTTCCAGGTGATTTTTGATGCTTATGGCCTGGTGCTTTACTTAGCGTTTTTAATTCTTTGTTTGATATAACTTCTGTTTGTGTGTTGTTGTTTTGTTCTTTTCCTTGTATTTTTGTTTTTTTATTTAATTTTCTTTGTTGGTGGTGTGTTTTCCTTATGCTACTTATACCTTGAAGGGTTCAGTGCTGTAGTCACTTAGCCTTGGTATTTTTAACAAGAAGGCATAACACTTATCCTATTTATCATTTTTATTCAGTTTAATTTTGGTTCATAAGCCTGTTTATAAGACTTTGTTTTTTGAAAAAAATTCTAAGGATTAAGGAACATTTGGTGAAGGCTGTTCAGACCAGTCTATGATACAAGTTTATTGAAAAATTTCTAAGTCTCATGGAGTTGTATTGATATAGGAACTCACCCCTTATATAGGTCCATTCAACCTTTGAACCTATTGAGCGATGTGGCCTGGGAGCTCATCCCCTTACATGACCCTTGTCATGGAGTTTTTTGCTAGGTTCTCAACCTGATTATAGGATAGAAAGACAAGTTTTAACAAGAACTTCATTGTTCATTCATCAAAGTGTGTAAATTACAAGGGAACAAAAACAACACTTTGCAAAGTTTTTTCTAACACATGTTTCTAGATGTGGAACCTTTTAAGGTTTTTGCCGTTCCAATGCCTGGGAAGTTTTTTGCCATTTGAGTCAGCCAACTTGTAGGATCCTCCCTTGTGAGCTTCGAGGATGGCATATGGCCCTTCCCATTTGGGACCAAGCTTTCCCTGGTTTTCCTTCTTGCTTGCCTCGTTGTTTCTGAGGACAATGTAACAATCCTCAATAAACCGACACCCTCGATTATTTTCCGACACTCTAGTATATTTTAAAATATCCCAATATGTCCCAAAATACACCCCATACGCGAAAACGGGCCTCAAATATATTAAATAGTGTTAAAAATAATAAAAAAATTTGAATTTTGGGCTGAGGCGGGCCGCGTAGGACCCACCCCAACCCTTACGCGGGCGGTATAAAGGTTAAGACCTGATTTCGTAGGTTTTTGTTTTAAGTTTAGGCGGGCCGCGTAAGACTTCCGTTAGTTAACGCGGGCCGCGAGAGTCCCAAATTGTGGCGTAACCTGGTGCGGCCACGTGGCCCAACACATGTCGAGCCTACATAGTGATCCGGATGGGCTACACGTTGACCTGGAGTCAACGCGGGCCGCGACAAAGCCAAATTCAGCAACTATAAATAGAACGCATCGGATCTCAGTTGAATTCGTTCATTTCTTTCTTTCTTAAGCAAATTTCTGAATAGTAGGCTTTATAAGCGGGTATTATACCCCCTAAATAGCGAAGTTCTGCTCCGTTGTAAGTATTATAACCCCTGGATACGTATTAGATATGTTGCCCGATTGATCTAGGGTTCTGTAACGGCTGTCGTGGTTCTGCCCGACGTAGTCGTTGGAATGTCGTCTCGGGGAGGGTATTACTAATGTTAAAATGGGTTATTAATACTAGCGCGTGTACATTTGTGTAAATTATAGATAATTCTCAGGAAACCCTTACGGAAAATCTAAGACAGCAATGTGAGTAATCTCCTTTTTGTTAACAGTTTTTACAAAACCTTAACTATTTTACAAATGCAATTTAGCAGTGATTGAGTCTTTATAATTCTTCAATTACTGCCGGTATGTTGGGGTTTTGTATACAAAATGTACTACACTGTGAGTAGTAAGTCGGGATGACAATACGTTACCATTGGACAATGAGTTAGCCAATGTGTAATATGACCCACAAGTCAGGTTTGACAGGACTAAAGGAGTAATTGTGTAGATATAAACATTGTAATCGCTCTCAATACTGTTTAAATTAAATTAATGTTTCTTGATTAAACTCGGATTCACTCATCAATATTTCCCATTGACAAATGTTTTTAAAACGCGTTTCAGGTAACACAATGTGAAAGCCAATTAGAAGCCAGCTGGACAGCACTGAAGGCTTGGAAAAGTGGCTATAAAAGTTACCTAAATAAAGAATGTGTTTTAATTCAAATAAAATGGGATTTATCCCTGTAAATCCGCTTGTAATAAAAACTTGGGTTTCATCCCAATATGTTTATTTATATATAAATGGTGGTTTTACTCTGATAAACATTTCCTAACTACGGTCCTAATGAAAATTTCCGCTGCCAAATTAGACGACACACGATACCACCGAAACTGGCTCGCGGCTGCCCGTTCCCGGGGATCAGGGATCGGGGGTTGCGACAGAAGGTGGTATCAGAGCTAAGCCACTGATTCAGCCACAAAGGTTTTCTGCTGACATCAAAATGTAAAGTGTTAGGAAATAAATTACGGAAATACATGCATAACTGTATTTACTGTTATGTGTTATTTGACTATTTGTTAGTTTACAGTTTGAGCGACCAAGGACCATCTGACGCGTATCGTCAATTGTCTGGTTCGCCTAGAAGCGAAGGCACCTCCTCTTCTCAGCCTGCCCTCTCAGGGTACTTTGCTGATATGGAAGAAGGAATCTTTGTGTTTAAGGCTCAGTCAGAAGAACCATTTCCTCAGAAAAAGAGGGGATGGTTCAGTAGAGGGGCACACGAGCGTAGAAAACGCATGAAAAAGTTGCAAGATCAGAGGGTACTAGCAGCAGCCAAGAGAGAGACAGATGCCTATGCCCAGGATATGATAAATAGGGGTATAGCCAATATCCACATACTAGCAACCACTGCAACTGACCCTAATCTGGAGCAAAATAATAGCACCCCAACCACAACCACCAATCCCTGACCAACCGATGGAGATACAAAACCCTGAAAACCAAGTAGAGATGCATGACTTCAATCCAGAAGAAATCCCTAGGGTACCTGCACCAAACCCCCTAGACCCAAATTACGACCCCTGGTGGGATGACGTTAGGGACTATGTGCAACGCTACCCGATACATGAAGACACCCCCATGCAGAACGTAGGAGCTTACCTAGGTTTGGACCCTTTAGATCCCTATTTTCACGATGAATACATTAGGGAAATATTAGAAGATCCTTACCGATTTCAGGCACCTACACCCCCACATCAAGAACCCGCACCCTAGATTCCGAACCCAGTCCTAGAACCTGCACCCCAAATGAGTGCAGAAAACGTACAAGAACTTAGGACATTTGGTGAGGAAATTTTAGAAAGCAGTGAGAGAATGAGACAGGTGGGAGATCGACTCGTATGGAAATACGATGAGCGCAATATGGATTTTTGGATGAATCCATATCCGTGATGTGATGGAGGAGATGGTAATAGTAATAATAATATAATAATAAAATATAAAATCGGTGTGTACGGATGCCTACTATTATTTATTTATGTTGGTATTGTAATTTTTATTTCAGTACTGATGTGTAATAGATATATAGTAGATGAATAGAGTAAAGTCGCAATGATCGACGCTTTTGGCTAAATTGCGTGTCATGTGAATGACTATATGAAATATTATTAGTTTGTGATATTAATATGGGGTAAATGTTTAAAATTCAGATGGCCGATGAAGGAAATCAAGGAAATCTGAATAACGATAACCAGAGTAACATTAACGTGGTGAATGAGAATCCGAGCATCAATAACAATGGAAACCAAATGTATAATAGTGCCGTTCAACACATAGTGGCACAAGGAATCATAGATGCAATACCATTTATTATTCAAACGGTTCAGGAAGCGAATAATAAAAGTAAACATAGCAGTAAGCGACCAATTGAACCAGAACACAGTGTGAACAATGGACCCGTACTTCAAGCGCCCATTCCCAAAAGAAGAAGAACCATGCCTTATGGTTGTTCTTACAAAGAATTCTGGTCCTGCAAACCAATAGAATTCGCGGGCAATGAAGAACCCATTGCAGCTCTACGCTGGATAGAGAAGACTGAGGCTGTTCTGAAAATAAGTAAATGTGCGGAAGAGGACAAGATAATGTTTGCTTCCAATCTATTTAAGAACTCAGCTTTAGAATGGTGGAACACTATCCTCCTGTCAAAAGGAAGTGATAGGGTATACAATATGGAATGGGAAGAATTTAGGAACATGGTAGAAAGGAAATTCTGCCCTCCCAATGAAAAAGAACAAATAGCAAACAAATTTCTAAACCTTAGGATGAATGGAGTGGATAGTAAGGGGTACACAAAGTTATTCTTTGAATATGCTAGAATAGTGCCAACCCTTGCATCACCAGAGCCGGTATTAATCTCCCGTTACATCTGGGGATTAATCGGAGAGATTAGACATGTAGTCAAGGCAGCTAGACCTCAAACCATAGAAGAAGCTGTAGAACTAGCGATTACCTTGACAGATGAATTAATCCGTACTAGAGAAGAAGAACAGAGGAGAAACTTAACCCAAAGGCTTACTCAAGAATTCCGTTCTGGGAATTTCAACCGTAGGAATATGGGTTCTACCTCTGCACCTTACTGCAAGGTCTGCAAGAAAAAGCATTCGAGAAAATGCTCCACTCTTTGCAATTATTGCAAGATGCCAGGACACAAGGAAGAATATTGCAGGAAGAAGTCCAGTAATGGATTATGCTACAACTGTGGAGAAAAAGGTCATATCAGGCCAAACTGTCCAAAACTAGCCCCAACTGCAAACAACAAGAACACTAAAAATGCTAGAGCATTTGTTCTGACTGCAGATGAAGCCAAGATTATTCCAGACGTGATAGCTGGTACGTTTTTAGTTAATGATGTATTTGCTAAAGTATTATTTGACTCTGGTGCGAACCAAAGTTTTATTAATACTTCATTTTGCAAACTTCTAAATCGGTCATTAACTAAACTACCACAAGAATGTCTAGTAGAGACAGCTAATGGAGAAACTGTTAGGATTTCTAAAATCTTGCAGGGAGCAAGAATGGAAATTTTAAATCAAAAGTTTAAGGCAAACCTTTACCCAATGAATCTAGCGGGATTTGATGTTGTATTAGGAATGGATTGGTTAATAACCAATAAAGCCAGTATTTTATGTGTTCAAAAGTCAATCCAGGTAAATTCACCAAAAGGTAAAACGATCACAATTAAAGGAGATAAGCCATCTAGATCCACAAAATTCATCTCTGTGATAAAAACTACAAGTTATATAAGAAAAGGTTCTATAGTGTATTTGATTTCCATAATCACTAACACTAAAAGAAAAGAACTAAAGGACATTCCAGTAGTGTCTAAGTTTTCAGATGTATTTCTAGAAGAATTACCAGGACTACTACCAGACAGAGAAGTTGAATTCAGAATTCACCTACTGCCAGGAACAGCACCGATTGCCAAAGCACCTTATCGTTTGGCACCAGCCGAAATGCAGGAATTGAAGAAACAATTAGATGAATTGCTGGAAAAAGGATTTATACAACCAAGCTCATCACCATGTGGAGCGCCGATTTTATTCGTTAAAAAGAAGGACAGATCAATGCGTATGTGCATTGATTACCGTGAATTGAACAAAGTCACGATTAAGAATTGGTACCCATTACCGAGAATCGATGATCTGTTCGATCAACTGCAAGGAGCTCGATTTTTCTCAAAAATCGATTTAAGATCAGGATATCATCAATTAAAGGTACATGAAGAGGATATTCCTAAGACTGCCTTTAGAACAAGGTATGGCCATTATGAATTTACTGTCATGCCATTTGGTTTAACCAATGCCCCAGCCGCATTTATGGACATGATGAACCGAATATGTAAGCCATATTTGGATAAATTCAGAATCGTCTTCATAGATGATATTCTCATTTATTCTAAAAATAAGGAAGATCATGCAAAGCATTTGCACGCACTTTTAGATTTATTAAGAAAGGAAAAGCTTTATGCTAAATTTTCAAAGTGTGAGTTTTGGCTAGAACAGGTACAGTTTCTTGGACATTTAGTTAATCATGAAGGAATTCATGTGGATCCCACAAAAATCTAGGCGATTACTAAATGGAAAACCCCTGAATCACCAAAACTAGGTTAGAAGTTTCTTAGGATTGGCCGGTTATTATAGGAGATTTATTCGAGATTTTTCTAGAATAGCCATTCCTTTAACTAAGTTAACCTATAAATCCATTAAGTTTGAATGGGGACCAAAACAAGAAGAAACATTCAGAATTCTTAAGCATAAATTAACCCATACACCTATATTAGCGTTACCAGAAGGAACTGAAGACTTTGTAGTCTATTGTGACGCTTCTAAATTCGGTTATGAATGTGTATTGATGCAACGCCAAAAGGTTATAGCTTATGCATCTAGACAACTTAAGAATCATGAAGAGAATTATTCAACCCATGACTTGGAATTAGGAGCTATAATTTTTGCCCTTAAGATTTGGAGACATTACCTGTATGGTAGTAAGTTTACCATATTCACTGATCATAAGAGTTTAAGGTATGTTTTCGGGCAAAAGGAGTTGAATATGAGACAAAGACGCAGGATGGAGATGCTTAGTGATTACGATTGTGATATCCAGTATCATGAAGGAAAAGCAAATGTAGTGGCAGATGCTTTAAGTCGAAAGTATCATGAAAAGCCAAAAAGAGTACGTTCTCTTAAATTAAATCTGCAAATAGATTTAAATGATCAAATAAAAGAAGCACAAGAATCAATAATCAAGGATGATGCTGAAAAACTAAATGGTATGATTAAGGAATTAGAACAAGGAACAGATGGAATTTGGAGATTCCATAAAAAGAGAATGTGGATCCTAAATTAGGAAACCTACGTCATTAGAAGAAGCCCATAAGTCCAAATATACGATGCATCCAGGAAATGATAAAATGTACCAGGATTTAAGGAAAAATTTCTGGTGGATAGGAATGAAGAAGGACATAGCAGCCTATGTTTCTAAATGTTTAACTTGTTCACAAGTTAAAGCTGAACACCAGAAACCCTCAGGTTTTTTACAACAGTTAGAAATGCCAGTTTGGAAATGGGAATTGATAACAATGGATGTTGTTACTAAATTACCCAAAACAAGGAAATGTAATGATACAATCTGGGTGATTGTAGATAGACTAACCAAGTCAGCTCATTTCCTACCAATGAAGGAAACTTTCAGTATGGAACAGCTAGCTAAGTTGTATGTAAATGAAATTGTTTCATTACATGGAATTCCTTTATCAATTGTTTCTGATAGGGATAGTCGATTTACCTCTCATTTTTGGTCAAGTTTCCAAAAGGCCATGGGAACAAGTTAAATCTGAGCACAGCTTATCATCCTCAAACAGACAGACAAAGCGAAAGAACAATTCAGACAATGGAGGACATGCTTAGAGCTTTTGTAATTGATTTTGGAGGTAATTGGGACGATCACTTACCTTTAATAGAATTTTCATATAATAATAGTTATCACACAAGTATCAATGCTGCACCATTCGAAGCACTTTATGGACGAAAGTGCCGAACCCCAGTCTGTTGGGCAGAAATTGGGGAAAAGCAACTATCTGGACCTGAGATAGTGCAGGAAACAACTGACAAGATTATTCAAGTCAAGGAACGACTGAAAGCAGCACGTGATCGATAGAAGAGTTATGCTGATAACCGACACAAGCCATTGGAATTTCAAGTAGGAGACAAAGTATTATTGAAGGTCTCTCCTTGGAAAGGAGTAGTAAGATTCATCAAAAGATGAAAGCTAAGTCCCAGGTATATTGGACCTTTTGAAATTATTAGAAGGATAGGACCTGTAGCATATCAGCTACAACTTCTAGAGGAAATGGCAGGAATACTTAATGTGTTTCATATATCTAATCTTAAGAAGTGTTTAGCTGATGAATCACTATTAGTACCTCTTAAGGACATAGAGGTAAATGAACAACTTAAGTTTGTAGAAAGGCCTCTACAGATTGAAGACAGGAAGGTCAAGAATCTCAAACATAAGAGATTAGCTCTGGTCAAAGTGAAGTGGGACTCCAAAAGAGGACCTGAGTATACATGGGAGCTTGAATCTGAAATGCAAAGGAAATATCCACACTTGTTCCAGTAAGATCTCGAGGACGAGCTCTAAAACAAGGTGGGGAGGATGTAACAATCCTCAATAAACCGACACCCTTGATTATTTTCCGACACCCTAGTATATTTTAAAATATCTCAATATGTCCCAAAATACACCCCATACACGAAAACAGGCATCAAATATATTAAATAGTGTTAAAAATAATAAAAAAATGAATTTTGGGATGAGGCGGGCCGCGTAGGACCCACCCCAACCCTTACGCAGGCGGTATAAAGGTTAAGACCTAATTTCGTTGGATTTTTTTAAGTTTAGGCGTGCCGCGTAAGACCTCCGTTAGTTAACGCGGGCCACAAGAGTCCCAAATTGTGGCGCAGCCTGGTGCGGCCACGTGGCCCAACACATGTCGAGTCTACATAGTGATCCGGATGGGCTACACGTTGACCTGGAGTCAACGCGGGCCGCGTAGGCCCTTCCCTTATGTTACGCGGGCCGCGACAAAGCCAAATTCAGCAACTATAAATAGAACGCATCGGATCTCAGTTGAATTCGTTCATTTCTT
This sequence comes from Helianthus tuberosus, assembly GCA_030545235.1. Classification (NCBI taxonomy): domain Eukaryota; kingdom Viridiplantae; phylum Streptophyta; class Magnoliopsida; order Asterales; family Asteraceae; genus Helianthus; species Helianthus tuberosus. Next base: position 85,583,367 of record CM060367.1, read on the forward strand.
TCTTTCTTAAGCAAATTTCTGAATAGTAGGCTTTATAAGCGGGTATTATACCCCCTAAATAGCGAAGTTCTGCTCCGTTGTAAGTATTATAACCCCTGGATACGTATTAGATATGCTGCCCGATTGATCTAGGGTTCTGTAACGGCTGTCGTGGTTCTGCCCGACGTAGTCGTTGGAATGTCGTCTCGGGGAGGGTATTACTAATGTTAAAATGGGTTATTAATACTAGCGCATGTACATTTGTGTAAATTATAGATAATTCTCAGGAAACCCTTACGGAAAATCTAAGACAGCAATGTGAGTAATCTCCTTTTTGTTAACAGTTTTTACAAAACCTTAACTATTTTACAAATGCAATTTAGCAGTGATTGAGTCTTTATAATTCTTCAATTACTGCCGGTATGTTGGGGTTTTGTATACAAAATGTACTACACTGTGAGTAGTAAGTCGGGATGACAATACGTTACCATTGGACAATGAGTTAGCCAATGTGTAATATAACCCACAAGTCAGGTTTGACAGGACTAAAGGAGTAATTGTGTAGATATAAACATTGTAATCGCTCTCAATACTGTTTAAATTAAATTAATGTTTCTTGATTAAACTCGGATTCACTCATCAATATTTCCCATTGACAAATGTTTTTAAAACGCGTTTCAGGTAACACAATGTGAAAGCCAATTAGAAGCCAGCTGGACAGCACTGAAGGCTTGGAAAAGTGGCTATAAAAGTTACCTAAATAAAGAATGTGTTTTAATTCAAATAAAATGGGATTTATCCCTGTAAATCCGCTTGTAATAAAAACTTGGGTTTCATCCCAATATGTTTATTTATATATAAATGGTGGTTTTACTCTGATAAACATTTCCTAACTACGGTCCTAATGAAAATTTCCGCTGCCAAATTAGACGACACACGATACCACCGAAACTGGCTCACGGCCGCCCGTTACCGTGGATCAGGGATCAGGGGTTGCGACAAAATATCAACGATGTATTACCAAATATTACCAATCAAAGATTTAGAGATTTACATGTATTAAATCGGATCTTCAGTTGTATATCAACGATGATAAAAACATTGAACACAGAGAAGGAGTAGGAGTCGTCAACCGAATATAACAAACCCTAATTTCAAAAAACCCAAAAATCTTAAGAATATAATGAAAACAGAGGATAAACAAGAAAGATTAGCAATCGAAGATTCAAACTTTACCCTGTATTACATCGGATCTTGACTTGTATATCGCCGTTGATAAGAAGTAGGCGGACGCGGATGGCACAATAACACAGAGAAGATAGGGTTAACAATGGTTGTTGGCGATGACACCAATGAAGATGGAAGATATTTTTTTATAACATATATATACGGATCCGAATTAGTTGATCCGGATACAAAATGGGGCTTCATTATATGTTAAAAGAATACCCATCCAGTTTCCCGCCAAAACTAAATCTAGGAAGCCCTAATATTGCGCCACATCAGCAAATTTGTTCATGTTTATTATATATTATAGAATAACTAATTGACCAAATTGCCCTCACATGCAATGCATATGACTAGAATTAACCGAACATTTTAATTGGGTTAGTGTTAAAGGACGAAAGGTGTAACGCATTTTCCAAATAAAGAATTGTGACTGTAATTATTGAAGTTAAAGGCTATCTGTTGCAATCCGATACAAACATGAAGAACGAAAAATGTAATTTATCCTTCAAACCATCTGCAAAATTTATGATATTATATGAGTTTGTGAGTAACATGTTGATGGCGTTTATGTTTATTAATTTGTATGATTTACAAAAGTTGTAACAGAGGAGCTATGTATAGCTTCTTTTAAATGCATAATAATGACATGGTATACATAATTATATAAAGTAGAAACCTTCAAAAGAAATTACCAATTTCTATTAGCGGTAACAAAAACTTCTTTACTTTAAGTTTTTAAATCTTAAAAAAATATATATATTTTAACATACAGCGACTTCTAAAAGGGCTAATTAAATAAACCTTAAAAAACACTCCTATGTAGCATTTATAGTAATGGTGTAGAGGAGAATAAACCTTAAAAAACACTGCTACGTACAAAGCATTTATATTAATGGTGTAGGCAGGAGTAAATCAACACACGAAAGAAATATCTATCTATTATACTAAAGCAAAATAGTGTTGACTATTTTGATTTTGATGTGGCATATGTCTTTGGCCAGAGAATTGGGATTTTGGGCGGCATTTTCCTTTTCCTCATTCCTCCTTCATTTGTGAAACCGCCTATTTTTGTTCATCAATAAGGAAACCTCAATCAATCTTCAATCACCTCAAATCGTTTCTCCAAAATTAGGAAGCCGTTTCCTTAATCGATTAATTCAAATCACGAATTGCTTCATCGATTTGTATTGGACAGATTAATATTGGCGATTAAACATGGATACAAACCCTAGATCTTAATCTTCTTCCTTCTGATGTACTCTTCCTCTTCTCTTCTGATCTAGATGATTCAAGCTTCCATGATCAGGTAAGAAATCTTCTTTTGCTAATTGTTAATCCTTTTGTTCATATGTTCGACGTTATATCTTTCTTTCCGTCTTTCTTTTTTTCTCTCCAAACCCTAGGTCGTCTCAAGAATTCCAGCCGTCACTCTTATCGGGGTTTCTCATCTCTCCGTCTTTCTTTGTTTATTTTGATCTCTTGCAATTGAGTTTTGTTTAAAGTTTCTTTTACCCTGATTAGATATTATAATTTTGCTTGGTTTTTGGAGTTATACTATTCCCATAGTTTTCTGAATGTGGATTATTAAAGTTGTTATTCATGACAGGTTATATAAAATTAATTTGATTTTTTGTAGCAGGGCGCTGGTCACCGAGAGCATTTAGTTATTACTATTAGTTTTTAATATCAGGAAGCTGCTGATCTTTTGGCACCACGTTTGGAGATCATTTTACAGCACCTGATGTGCGCATTTGGCAAATACCAGGTTGATTCTTAAATTTATTTTCTGAATTAATAAATTAGTGTTTTAGATGAGTGTACAAAAACTAAATTATTTTGATACGCTTTTTTTTTGCTTAATGGTATGTAGAGGAGGAATCTCAGAATTGTTTATGATGCTATTGGTACTTTAGCAGATGCAGTTGGTGACGAATTGAATCATGTAACAGATAATCACCCAGGTCATTTTTTTATCTTTTACGGTTTTCGTGTTTCTTATAGTTTTATCTTTATTGAATTTAGTAATTTAGAGGATAAAATTACATTATGAACTTCATTGTGATTTGCACCCTAAATACCTTTAAATTTTGATGCCGCCTCTAATTGCAAAGTGGCAACAACTTTCAAATTCAGACAAGGACCTTTTCCCGCTTTTGGAGTGCTTTACATCCATAACACAGGTACTAGGAGAGTATGAGTAATTGATCGGTTTATCTGTATGATGTTCATTATATTCATGTAGAATCATTGTTATAAAATAACAATTTTCATTTTCTTTCATGCATTGGGTAGTGGATTCTCGCAATTTTCTCAGCCTGTTTTCCAGAGATGCCTAGACATTATCCAGCCACAACAGCTTGCCAACCTTATTATTATTCATTTTTCAGTTATAATAAGTTGCATTTTTTGTCGTATTAATATTAATGTAATGTAATATGTGTTAGTTTGGTGTTTTAGCCTCATGTATGAACAACTTTGGTGAAGTGAATTTGATGTGCATTTGTTGCAGGTTAATCCTGCTTCAGCTGGGGTGCAGTTTGACAAAGAATTTGTTGTTTGTTCATTGAATCCTCTTTCCGGACTGACTGAAGGTCTTGGTAGTGGAGTAGACAGTCTGGTATTCATATTTTCTTTTCAAAATTTACTTGATAGCATTCAGAAATTTCTATGTGTAGTGTACATGATTCTACTCATTAAACTTCATATTTATAATCAAATCTCTTCACAGGTATCACAAAGTAATTTAAGGGATCTCCTTCTACAATGTTGCTTGGATTACAGTGCTGATATCCGTCAAAGTGCCTTTGCATTGCTTGGAGACCTTGCAAGGGTAATTTCTTAACCTTCATTGCTTTGCCTCCTGAAGAATGTTCTCTGCCGCTGAAGGCGTCGTTATCTGTTGGTACTTTTAACGAACTATCAGCTTTATTAGGTTACTCTCTTCATCATCATCGTTACTCTATTAGTTTTCCATTAACTTCAACATTATTATTGACATCAATTTGTAACTTTTGTAGAACACATTTTTGACGATCTACGATATGTTTACTTCTTTTACACATGTGTGTCATCAACAACAAGGTATGATTCCCAAGAGTTTTTCTTGGACAAGGATAAACTCTACACATTTTCTGGTATGATGTAATTTGATAACAACAAAATATTCAACTTCATAGTTTTTTTTTTTATATTGTATTTGAATTTGGAACACATTCATGCAGCTTGGTTGCAAATAAGCAATGGAGATGCTACTGTTGTTGCTACATTTAAAACACCAACATGGTATCATGATGCTGGCTCCACCAGAGCTAAATCGGGTTGCTGGTCCATGCTTAAAGGTGGCCTGACCGTGAACAAGTCTGGCCCGACCCATCTCTATTTTCAGGTATATTGTAGCATTAGCGGTCGGGGTCGGGTTTGATCCATATATAATCTTTTCATTCTAACTAGAATAGAGATGTGGATGTTACATGATGCATCGTTATTAAGCATACATTTGGTTTCTTTACAGAGTGAAAATCCGTCGGTTGGTATATGGGTCGATAGCGTTTCATTACAATCCTTCACACCTGAAGAATGGAAATCTCACCAGTATCAGAGTATTGAAAAGGTTAATTCCAAAAAAAAAATATTATCTTATAAAGAGTAAACGCTTGGGATCTCGCATGCAAGAGAGGTCCAAGGGTGTCGGGCCAACTTGGGCCTTATGCACTGATATATGATATATGCATTCTTACCATGTTTTTATAAAAAAAAGATTGTTTCTACATTAATAGGAACATAGTAATTATTAAAAATTTATAATGTTGGTTTTAATTTTTGAATCATCTTTTCAAAAGCAACAGTAAAGGGTTTAAATTTTCCACCATAATATTTCATTATGTTGATTTTGAATGGCAGGTAAGGAGAAGTAGGGTGAAAATTCAGGCACTTGATGGTGTTTGGTGGCATGTCTTTAGATAGTTGAAAATTCCCATTGTGGTGGACTTCTAGACAGTGGGTCTGATCTTGAAGCATCTTAATGAGCATGCTGGCTCCAAAAGATGGAAGAAGGCAACTCAAATGGTGGTATTTTGGCTGCTTCTTGAGGCTGTGGTTGACAAGATTAATGAATTAATTTCATATTTTTTTTACTAATAGTTACATGAGTTTGTTTTTTATTTAATTTTTTTAAGAAGCAAGTATAAAATTTTTCACATTTTTGCCAACCCGTTTTGACACGTTACCAATCTCTATTTTTTGGTAAATTTCATCGAGTAGTTTTGACCCGTTTATGACTTTCAGTGTTAAATAGATATAAATATTGATAGGAGCGTTAACGGGTTGGTTTCAAACCGTGCAACCGCTCAAATCGGTCTTCATGTCGTGTATTTGGACCAAAAGTGTTTGGTGGCATGTCTTTAGATAGTTGAGAATTCCCATTGTGGTGGACTTCTAGACAGTGGGTCAGATCTTGAAGCATCTTGACGAGAAACGAAAACAATTTAACAACAAATGTTCCCTGATCGGAAAATAGTGGAGTTGATCAAGGAAGACACTTTCTTTTGGGCGAAATATCGAGCCAAAGCCACGTTCCTCGACTGGGATAACTGGTTTGATTTTTGCTACTATTTCAAATTTTTTTTATTGTTTTTCGTATTTTATCTTTTATTATGCCTTAATCAATTGTTGTATAAAGATGTTTAATGTTATTATTTTGTTATTTAGTTTGAATGAAATCAGTTCTGGAAGTTTAAATGAGATTCAGCACTCGAATTTATGTTGTTTATGTTGGCTTCAAGCCTTTTGTCTTAGTATATTTGATCCGAATTTGCACAGTAACAGGATGCACGAACAATGCAGGTCTCTGATCCAAACCACTCAACCACTCATATGGATGCATGGATATATTTGCGATGGTAGTAAAACGACTTGCCGCATTAGAGGTACGTGAGTGTGTAGTATTTTATAATGATGTTTATTGAGCATACTTTAATGGTTAATAATGTTGATTGATATTTTTTTAATAACATGGTCTCCACTTTATTGTCTTTTAAGATATAACTAGGTCTCACTTAAAGACAATGGATCACTTTCATGTATGCTGGTCATGATGGTGGAGCATATGCGGAGATGTAGTTCTCATCAACATTATTAACAACCGTGTAAGAGAATATATATGTTTATGATATTTTTTTTTTATTTTTTGATATATAAAACCATGCTTAGTTTAAAAAGATCAAGTAGGTAAGGTAATTTATTTATTGCTATATGTTTACGATAATTTTTTGATATAGGGTTATGCTTATTTATTACTTATTAGTGATTAGTTGATCTAATTATGCAGTATTTCTGTTTAGTTATTAAATGGTTATCATAATTTAGAAAAATAATATGAGCTATTCAATTCATGTAATGATTATGTAAAAACTGGAGTCATGAAATACCATGGAAATTTCTATGAATAATACATAAAAGTTATCCTAGAACTCACATTGTCCAAGGGGATAGTTAGATTGACTAAACATATGAATTTGTTACTCTTGCCAAAAAGGATGACTACATCAACAACGATATCAAGGTACAAATCAATACCTTTTTCAAGATTAATGAATTAATTTCATATTTTTTTTTTACTAATAGTTACATGAGTTTGTTTTTTATTTAATTTTTTTAAGAAGCAAGTATAAATTTTTTCACATTTTTGCCAACCTGTTTTGACACGTTACCAATCTCTGTTTTTTGGTAAATTTCATTGAGTAGTTTTGACCCGTTTATGACTTTCAGTGTTAAATAGATATAAATATTGATAGGAGCGTTAACGGGTTGGTTTCAAACCGTGCAACCACTCAAATCGGTCTTCATGTCGTGTATTTGGACCAAAAGTGTTTGGTGGCATGTCTTTAGATAGTTGAAAATTCCCATTGTGGTGGACTTCTAGACAGTGGGTCAGATCTTGAAGCATCTTAATGAGCATGCTGGCTCCAAAAGATGGAAGAAGGCAACTCAAATGGTGGTATTTTGGCTGCTTCTTGAGGTTGTGGTTGACAAGATTAATGAATTAATTTCATATTTTTTTTACTAATAGTTACATGAGTTTGTTTTTTATTTATTTTTTTTAAGAAGCAAGTATAAAATTTTTCACATTTTTGCCAACCCGTTTTGACACGTTACCAATCTCTGTTTTTTGGTAAATTTCATCGAGTAGTTTTGACCCGTTTATGACTTTCAGTGTTAAATAGATATAAATATTGATAGGAGCGTTAACGGGTTGGTTTCAAACCGTGCAACCGCTCAAATCGGTCTTCATGTCGTGTATTCTAGACAGTGGGTCAGATCTTGAAGCATCTTAATGAGCATGCTGGCTCCAAAAGATGAAGAAGGCAACTCAAATGGTGGTATTTTGGCTGGTTCTTGAGGCTGTGGTTGACGAGAAACGACAAACAATTTAACAACAAATGTTCCCTGATCGGAAAATAGTGGAGTTGATCAAGGAAGACACTTTCTTTTGGGCGAAATATCGAGCCAAAGCCACGTTCCTCGACTGGGATAACTGGCTTGATTTTAATATTTCAGTTATGGTGTAATTTCTTTTTTGAGACCTTTTCAAGGCCGGCCCAAGCCCAAGTCAAATGAGGCTTGGGTTTTGGGCTACCAAAACTATAGGGCCTTCATGTTTAAAAAAATATATTATATGTATTGGATGTGTTACTGGCAGCGACAAACTTCAAAGAGAAACAGTATTGGGTGTCGTATAGCTTAGGGCGGGAAGTTAATGGCTCATCATCTTCTTCAACGGTAATATGCTCATGAAATTTCATTTCGGCTTCTGTTTTTCACTTTAATATTGTGAACACAAATCCCCTTTCTCATGAGTCAATATAAGTTTATAAGATCTCACTAATTCACTCACAATTTTCAATACAGTTTAATTCATATCAATTCATCTCTATGGAAAACTGTATGAATTCTTCTGCTGCTAAAGTGGATGCAACAGTTGCCTCTAGATCCCCCCTCTAGATCCCCTGGTAAGTTTATCAATTTGATTCATATTGGTTATTTTTTGTTTCAGTTAATTGAATTATATTATTATAGTTGATCTATATATGAATTAAAGATCTGTAATTGAATCAATTTTCCCACAATTTTGATTTCAAGTGGGAAAATTGTGTTTATACTTTTGCAATTTGATAATTTGATAATTTGATATGCGGGTCCATCGAGTACTACGATTTCAAGTTATAGTGGTGGAAGTAGTAGTATTGATAGTATTTGTACACCAAGATCTGAAGGGGAAATAATATCATCTACAAATGTGAAGCCTTTTTTCCTTTATGGAGTTAAAAAATGCTACTAGGAACTTTCGACCCGATAGTCTTTTGGGCGAAGGGGGGTTCGGGTATGTTTTTAAAGGTTGGATTGATGAAGGCCACAAGGAATGGCTGGTACGAATTTTTCCCATTTTTAGTATTTTTTTATTCGGGATTGGCTAAACGTACCCTGTAGACGACGTGACTAAAAAGGCCACAAGCTTTTACTTCGCCTTAGGCCACCAAAATTGTAGTGCCGGCCCTGGACCTTTTGTATCGTTTTGAAAAAAGTAACTGATTGTTTTTATGTTTCAGCTTTATATAATTTTGATGTGTAAAAAACCCAAAAAAATCGATTCAATTTAATTACCTGTTTATGAGTTGTAAATTATTACAAATTTATGAGTTATATTAAGTTTGTTTTCATTTTAAAGTGTAATATTTATATATTTTTATTTGTTACAAAATGTAGATATCCCTACGTGAAATTCTTTTTTTATTATATTGTTTATTTCTTTTTTCAATTTTAATAATACTCATATATTTTATTTGTTACAAACCGTAAATCCTTTCAAAAATAATTACTGATTTAGATGGTCTAAATGAGTTTTCTAAATTGAAGATCAAAGTTTTTGATGGAAATAATTAGCTTATGAAGTTATGTAGAGAGAATATTAATGGTTACAAAAGGTTGGACAATGCATTACTCTTATATAATTAGCTTATGAAGTTATCCTAATTTTTAATAACCTCTAATCAACAATTATTGGTTTTTATATAACTAATTAGATTCAAATTATTCAACAATCATATTAAAAAAATTTATTGGTTGTTACTGTATATGCTTTAAATCTCTAAAATAATAGATATGGAATTGACTTTTGAACTTTCAGTGTATTTTAGATGATTATGTCCTTCTCAACCTGCGCGGTGTTGTGGCTTCCGGTTTATATCCTATTGACAAGGTAACCTGAACGATTTTTTTTTTGTATTCATAAATGTATAATGGTCTATTAACTCCAAAACATGTACATTAATGTTTGTCATAATCAGGGGACAACAATAGAGAAGAGTATGGGATCTACTCCACATTGGGCATGACAGGTTTTTGGTCCAGATGCAACTTCTAACTTCTCTGTTGTTGCAGAACCATCAGTATTGGTGGAACTCACCCATTAGTTAAAAATATTAGTTTTAGATTTACTCCAAATAGATAAACACAACTTGAAGTATTTAAATTCACATTTTAGCTCATTTATACTTTATTTCTATTCTAAATATTTACTACTTGAGTAGTCCATGAAAGTAGTAAATTTTGTAAAAATGAAAGAACTTGATTCCGAGAAAATATACTTTGCATTCTACAAAATGTTGCAGATACGTAAAAGTATGTCCGTATTGGTTAAGAATCTTCGTACACATAATATTAATGGTCAAACAAGGTTTGTGAATCCATTTTTAATGTTATTGAGTACTTTTGTTTTCAGTATATTTTTATGTATGTTACTAATAATTTCTTTGTTCATATATTTTGTTTACGATAGGTACGGTGTTGTTGGATGACATGATATAATTAAAGCCGAACATATTTCGTTACGAGATGATTGTTTTTTCAATTGGTCTAAAACGAATTCGAGGTTATTGGTTAGGAAACTCCAGCAAGTAGAAGTATTAGAGTAATAAACTTTCAATTTATATGTCAAACCAGAAAAACGTATTTCTTTCATTTATTTAACTTTTTGGTTTTATTACATATATAGTTCGATACTTCGTTTATTTTAATATTCAACCTCAGATTTCCATAATAAGCAGTGGCGGACCCAAGAATTATTTTCTGAGGGTGCGAACAAAGAGTTCAACCAAATTTTCAATGGTTGTGTCGAGATTTTTACCTCGAAAATACACTAAATTTATTTTTTCAAGAGCCCGCCCACCCAAGGCAAAGCTTGGGTCCGCCCTTGATAATAAGTTCATGTGTATAGTTACTTTATGATCAGTAATGTAATTTCTTTTCTAAAAGTAAGAAATATATCATTTTTCAACACCGCGAATTATTTTGGTTGTTTTCGTTTATTTTTTGTTTGGATGTTGAATAGGTTTTATGTTTGTAATACTTGGATTGTGTGTGGTCGCGAGTAGAGTTAGAAGTAGTAATTGTTATTGGTTAGAGTGGTTGTGGTAGGGGTTTGTTAAAACCCGTTCTGTAAGGCGTTAGGCGTTTTTGTGGTTGGTGTTCTTGGGGTATGTCTCGGAAGACCCAATGCTCTTTAGGTGTAACTATTATTTTTTAATTTTATTAATAAAGTTTTGACGGGGTGCCGTCCCCGTTTAGAAAAACAAAAGATTGAATTAATTACTTTAGTTGCATGCCTAATTTGAGGTTTTCTTTGTAAATAGGCTTCCTTGATTTTTTTTATGGTATGGGATGAGTCGGGTTGGGTTGACACGCAAACACAACTCCGATCATCGGATATTGCAACTAGATACAATGTTTGGGCCTTTTTGTTTCTACTCTTAGGGGAATCATTGCTTATGTAATGTGGAAGGCCTTCAGCACTAATTTGAGGTTGGATCATTATTTATTTTATATCCATGGTAAAATTATGTTTACGATCAATATACATAACTTCAGGATGTCAAAGAGAAGCACTCAGTTACTCTCTTATAGCTAATATCATCAGGATGTAATAAAGTATTTACGTATTAAAGTATAATTTTTTTTGTTGTTTAGCCACCCGTGTATTACATGGGAACTTAGACTAGTTATCCTATATATATTAATAGAGCAACCTTGTGAATAGTTCAAGGGTATTCTGGTCATAACACTTGAGCCACATGACAAACCTAATCAATAGTGAAAGCCGACACCTCATTTCTTCTCCGCATCGAAACCCTAACACACATACGGTTTGTTCCAGATGAGAGAGGATGGAAAGCGGGAAAAGGGAGAGAGAAGAGATGGGCGGTGACCGGAGGGTCATCACCGTCACAACACCACCGTGGTCACCATCTGGTGTCTCTGTTTTGTGGGGTTTTTAACCTACGAATGATCGCTGGGTTCTTTCCGGTTTGCTTCAGATGAGAGAGGACGGGAAGAGGGAAAAGGGAGAGAGAAGAGAGAGGCGGTGACCGATGTGTCACCACCGTCACACCACCACCGCGGTCACCATCTGGTGTCTCTGTTTTGTGGGGTTTTTGACCTCTATATGAAAGATCAATGGGCTCTCTCTATTTACCACTGCCCCTATTTCTCTCTCTCTCTCTCTCTATCTCTCTCTCTCTCTCAAAGGCTGGGAAACGAACGGTATTTGTGTTCGTGGTTTGTTCCGATTGACCTGCGCAGCCATATTGGTTTGTTAGGGTTTTTCTTTGATATTGTGTTTTGTCTGCTGTTGATTATTATGCCTTCGTTGGTTAGGTTTTCTGTCGTGGCTATGATGAGTTCAAGGATATGACTAAAATTGATGAACATGTAGCCTTGGCTTGGCAAGGATGGTGGATGGTAAGTTTTCACTTGCAACCCCCTTGCAGCCATGGATTTCTATTTTAGGCTTTAAAACTCTGAGCCTGGGATGGGAAATGCCTGTGTAGCCGACTATATCCTTGATTTCTTTTTTTTGTTTTTGTTTTTGATTTGTCAAGTTTTAGGAACTTCTCAAGAATGAAGATACTACCTGTTGCCATTCTGTTGTTTTTTTATTATATTATTGTTGAAGTAGTTGTAATCTCATCAATGTTGGGATTTGCGTTATGCAACGATGATGGTGGCTTGCTATTTGGCGTGGCAACTATGTTTGCAGCGGTAGTGGCATTGAGTCGTTTTTTGTTGGTACCGGCTAAGATGAGATGTCATTCTGAGCCTTTTACACTTTGTGACGACTAGCGCTGGTTGGTTGTGCTTATCAGTGTTTTATGTTTTACTGAGCCGTATTTTAGGGATAAAATATTGGTGTTTAACTGGTTGGTTGTGATTACCGACTAAAAAGAGGTATCCATTAGTACGCCTGCATCGAATTTGCTAACCTTATCTGTAGATCTAGGGTACGGGTATTTCATCTTTCGTTGAAAGGGTTTTTATGTGTGGCTTTCCGAAATCTTGAATTTGCTGTCTTTGATCTAAATGAAATCAGTTTGTGGGTTTTGTGTCAATAAAGGTTTGAGTTCAATTGGGTATTTTGTAATTTGCTGTCTTTTATCAACTCTGAAGATGGAAAACAGGATATTTATTTGGCTTATAAAAGTATGAAATGCTTAAAAAAAACTCATTTATTTGTTGATACATGTAGTTTGCTATAATATGATTTATGTTTTTGACCATTCTTTTGTGTGGGTGAAGATGCGGTCCGATGGTGGGGTCTCTAAGATGTCTATTTGGTGGCATGGGCATATGGATATGGATCACCATAATCAGCTCCTGTAGATGGATGTCCCGCTAACATGGCCGAATGAAACAGGTCCGATTGCTACGATGACCTGAATTTTACTGTTTGGTATAAGTCGGAGTTAAGGTAACCTTTAAAACAAAGACTTTGTTTGGCAAGTTGTATTGATTTTAAAAGTCTACATGTTGTAAAAGAAAAGATGTAATTAGAGAAATTAGCATTTGATGTATAAAATTTGCTGCTATGAATGAATGTTTTAGAAACTAACTCATATGTTAAAAACGGAAGGCAAATGAACAGTGTTATGATCTGCGTGGAAGGTTTTGATTCAGTTTTTTCTTTTCTCTTCTTTCGTAATGTTTTCAGGTTATTCGATTTCACCTATGACGTTTTGCTGGAGTGGTTACGTTCCATGTTTTGTTGGTACCGGTCCGGGTTCGACCCCCAGGTTGGCCTATTTTCCCAATTCTTATTTTTATTTTACATGTGTCAGATTTATAATGCGTACAGGTGTTGTTGTCTTTGTAAAATAGTGGCCTCCGTTGTGGGTTTGGTTTCCACGGAAAAAATTGGGTCAACATGTTATAGAAAATTTTAGTTTATTTTGTATCATCTTACCTACTGAATATACGAAGTGAAATAACAGGCCATTATACATTTAAAAAAACTGGCGCAACGCATTATTTCGTAACGCGTTTCCGCTGATGTGCAGTGTTGATGATCACTATGTGTTTATACATGTATGCATGTCTTGATCATGTTACCATTTTGTTATTTACCAGCTTCAAGACAATTCACGCGTGTATTTCGAAGAAAGATCATATCAAGATCCAATGTTTTTTAAAATAAAGTGGTTTGATTTTATGATTTGGTTTGTTTTTTGCCTATTGATACTTTTCTGTGATGGATGTTATGTGTAAATAGACCATGTCCATCGCATTGGTTAGTCATAATAAAAGGCTTTACTGAGTTCAATATGTCTTGGAAATGCATGCTATATTTATATACTTTGCTGTGAATCTTTCATATGAAGTTATAGTGCATCAAAGTTATTAGCATGTTTTTGATGTTTACCTTCTTAATTATGACAGTTATGAAGTTGTAGTGCATCAAAGTTATTAGCATGTTTTTGATGCGTACCTGCTTAATTATGATGGTTTTATTTTGAACACCGTAATTATCATAAGTGTTTGCGCGCCGCGAAGCGGGCGCCGTATAAAACCTAGTTTGCTTAAATTCTTAAACAAAAAAAAATTCGTATCTCATACCGTGATACTGTGATACTAACCTTCTTTCTAACACGCAGGTAACACAATCTCGTTAAACAAATATTAAATAAAGCAAAATAAAGAATTCTTATTGGTTGAATTTTCCTTTTTTTTTTCGATAGAATAAAATTATTCTCATTTGAACCTTCCACTATATATATATATATATATACACACACACACACATCTAGATAAAGATTGATGATTAAATTTAAAGGTGGACGGGGCACTCCCACGGGTTAGATTTGCGGGTTCCAACCCTTGCAGTAACACCGCCGCTAGCCCGTAGGATAGGTGTTGAGGGTACTTTGTCCGGGTTACCTTTGCCACATGGTAAATGTTTGTAAATGTGACCGTTGGACTTAAAGGTGGGGTCAATGGTTCTAGGGTATTTATAGGTAGGTGTCGTCAGTGTTTTGTGGTTCTAGGGTACTTTGGTGTATAATTAACATGGCAACATTAGATTGATCGGTGTTAGGTAGTATCCTTGGGTGCCCCTCTCTTCCTCATTTTTAAAAGGCAACCTTTATTGGACTTTTTGTGAAGTATGCATGGTTGTAAAAATCCCGACTAGGTGCCGATTAATCACCGATTAATCCCTGATTAGTCGCCGATTAATCAAATTAATCCCGATTAATCCCCATAAATTCCGATTAATCCCCGATTAATCGCTAGTCCCACCCAGCCGCCCGACTAGCGACTAGCGATTACTACAACACTGGAAGTATGAAAAGTTAAACAATGCGACTACTTGACTTTGATGATACCAATTACCAATAGAGCCAAGTCCTACCCTTTGTTTGTATGAGGTATTGGAATGAACGAACGAATGGAATGAATAAAGTAATGGAATGGACAATGAAATAAAATGGATTATTCCATTCCATTGTGATGCTTGGTTACTCTTATCATATGTAAATAAATTGAATCATTACTTTATACAGTTTGATACACAAAAAAAGACGAAGTAGCGAAACACAATTTATTAAAAACGACAAAAATATAATCGCCTCAATAATAATAATAATAATAATAATATATTTGCCTTACAAAGGAATGAAAATTAAAACACCACCTTAGCAAGGAATGAAAATTATTATATTTGCAAGAAGTTATATTTCTTGTGGAATGTTCCATTCCATTACCAATGGCAATCAAACATGGTTTTTTTCATTCCATCACAATGATCCATTCCATTCCGCCTTTAATTCATTCGTATCAAACGCTACCTATAGACTTGTTTATCAGCTTATTTCATGAAAAGTTTAGAATCAGGACCAGGTTCATAAATCACTAGAAAATTACACATAATCTTAAAAAAAGATTACAATCGGTTTGTTCTCATTAACTATTTTTGACAATTAAAGCATAGCAACTTTATTTAAGTAGTTCAATCATCTCGGCTTATTTCATGAACAGTTTGGAATCAGGACCAGATTCATAAATCACTAGAAGACAATTAAAGCATAGCAACTTTATTTAAGTAGTTTAATTTTTTATCATCTCGCAAATGATCTCTAGATCAAGTGGGGGAGGGCTTGCATTTCTTTTGAGAGATGCAGGTTCGACTCTCACTTGATGCAGAGTGAGGCACTGGTGGGCAATGATAGGAGACCCAGGGAAACCTGGATTGGATCCTTGAGCCAAACGGGTTTTACCGGTAATTTCACCGTCGTGCCTACGGGCGGATGGGTTACCGGGTTTTCCCGGAATTGGTGGTGGACTCGGGTTACTCTCGGAGTACTCCGTTTGTCCAGTGGGTGCCCCGAGAGTGCTCAGTTTTGAGTTTGTTGGCCGTTCAAAAAAAAATAAAAATTTTATCATCTCGGCTTAATTCATGAAAAGTTTGGAAACAGGACCAGGTTCATAAATCACTAGAAAATGACACATAATCTTAAAAGATTACCATTGTTTTGGTCTCATCAAGTGTTTTGATGTAACAACATGTAACAAGTACGACATATTAATTTGATGTGGGTTCTGAAGACTTTAAAACTTATTTAAAAAAAAAAAAAAAGAACGAGGCATGTTAAGATTCTAAACTTATTATACGCTACCATTTTTTTTAATCGTTAACGACCATTAATATGATTGTAAAATGGCGCGTATTTGCGAATGGTTTTAGCGTATTTGCGAATGATTTTAGCAAATGTTTATACCTCCATTGTTAATAGTTTTATGACCGGACTTTTTTCAATCGCTGTATATTGATTTTTAGGGTTCGGATCGAGTCACATAATAAAAAAATAAAATCAAACAAAACTTTAGGTACACAATAAAAACTATATCAACTATCATTTGGAATGCATAATACAAGTAAAATATCTCCACAGGTACTCTCTAGATCGAACATCAAACCAAACGTAGTTTACTAATCCACTAGATGACGTCATAACTTAGACTTAAAAAATAAACATATAACATAAAAATGTATACGTATTGATCATAAATTATCATTAAATTTTTAGATCAAAAAATACTTGATATGTCACACCCTTAAATTCACATGTGAGGTTTACCGCGAGGCGTGCGACTGACAAGGATCTAGCCACTAATCATGTTGAACAAAATATTTAAAATTATAAAACACTTTGTGGTTTGATACGGATCGGAATTGGTGTGTGTGAACGATGATCGATAGAAACCCTAACGGAATTTGAAGATTTTTGAGATTAGGGTTTGATTGATATTGAAGTTAGAGAGAGATAGAGATAGTTGATAAGTGGTGGTGTAAAGGGAGAGAGAGAGAGAGAGAGAGAGAGAGAGAGAGAGAGAGAGAGAGAGAGAGAGAGAGAGAGAGAGAGCAGGGGGACTGAGTTTCTATAAAGAGAGATATGAGATTATGATTATTGTATAATAAGTTTTTTATTTTGTTTTTGTTTTATTTAAAAAATATTTTAATTAAATTGGTAAAAAGACCAAAATGCCCTTATATAAATAAACTTAACTGAAATTTTTAACTTTGTTAGTGTTAAAGGACGAAAGATGTAACGAGTTTTCGAAATAAAGGATTGTGACTGTAATTATTGAAGTTAAAGGTTATCCGTTACAATCCGATACAAACATAAATGACGATATTGCTATTATTATTGTAGGCCCATCCTCAATGGGCTGATTATGGTTACTTTGTAAATACATTCTTAAGAGAAACAACAAATACAAACATTACTATTATTATTGTAACTGGAGGTCCATCCTCAATGGGCTGATTATGGTTACTGTGTAAATTATATTATATCTATAACATTTGCAAGTTCGGATGAACAGTGGTTTTTTTTTTTATAACTTTTTTGCCTCTTGGGACCCAATTTACGATTTTGCCCCGCTTTAAATTTACGATTTAGCCATCAGTTTAAAATTACGTTTTTACCTACCGTTCAATTACGCATTTACCCTGATGGAAAAATACAGTTTTGCCCTCGATTCGAAATAACAATTTTGCCCCGTTTAAATTTACAGTTTTGCTTTTAGTTTTGTTTCCCCTCTCCCAGGTAAATTACGCTTTTGCCATCAATTTTAATTTACATCTTTATTATCGGTTTTGTTTGCTTCCCCAGGCAAATTACGATTTTGCCCCCAGTGTATAAGTACAGACACAAGATGGGGGCATAATGCGAGGCAACTACCTGAAACTCCCCCAATGGCCCAACCAATTTACGATTTTTCCCCGCTTTAAAATTACCATTTTGCCATAAGCTCAAAATTACGTTTTTACCTCCGGTTCAAAATTAAAGTATGCTTTTGCCCACATCTAAAAATTACAATTTTGCCCTCACTTCAAAATTACGATTTTGCCCCGTTTAAATTTATAGCTTTGCAATTAGTTTTGTTTTTTTCCTTCCAGCCAAATTACATATTTACCCTGAATTTAAATTTATTTTTGCCATCGTTTTTCTTTGCTTTGCTTTGCTGTGTCTTTTCTTTTTTTGTCATTTTCCGCTTTATGTATATATTATAATTATTATTGCGCGAAACTATTAACAAAAACTTTCGCAATTCAGTTGGTTGTATGAACATATAGTGAGTGTCTCGGGTTCGAAGCCCTTTATGAGAAAGAAAATTTTTTTATTGTCTGCTGCTAAATAAAAGTTTGAGTATCTATTATTCTTAATAATATTTTCCGTGATTTATTCGTTCTTTTTCACTTTTACATTGTTTTCTCTACTTCTAAATTTGTTATTTTTATAACCAACCGGTATGGTACCGATATTTACGGGTAAAACACCGGTAGGTAACGAACTGAACGGATATCGTGCTTATCCCGTTACAAAACAAAACGAAAAGATAACGTTTGAATTCCCCGCCGCGCAGCGCGGATAATTTCACCAGTACATTCTTAAGAGAAACAACAAATACAAACATTACTATTATTATTGTAACTGGAGGCCCATCATCAATGGGCTCATTATGTTCACTGTGCCAACACATTTTTAACTTTCAAACAAAGCGACTCAAATACTCATCAACTGTAGTATATTTAACATCAGGATATAGCTCTGAAGCCTCAAACCCGAATGATGGTTCAATCTCAATGTTTGTTTGATCACCCTTTACAAAGACTGTGTGCAAGATTGACAGGGTCAAGTTGGAAAAGGAGATTCTGCAGGATTGGAAAATGAACAAATAGTTTATATACATTCAACATTAACATGAAAAAGGTAGAATATTTTGTTGTTGTATTCATCCAACTTACCCTCTATGTTTTTCAATACTTGATCTTCAGATAGATAGACCTTCTCCAATGTCTTGCCAATCTTTTTCTCCCACAACGACACGAGTTCGTTGAACGAGTATATGTTACCCGGAGGATTTATGTAGACACTTTTATTGACGGTTCTTGGGTCATCAACGGTTTTAATGGTGTAGGTTGCAATGTCATGTTCCTCGTTGAAAACAGCTACAATATAGACCATGCATTAGAAACACTCCCAAAATAAAAATGACAGATGGTCATCATGCTCGAATACTCAATTACTAAATAAACTGCAATAGTGTTTACCTTTCGCGTTTCCATCACCTAAGCTAACGACTTTGTCCCTTGGGGGAGCGGTGACCCCGGACTGAGCCAATGTTGGAAGAAAATAACCCGCGAAACAGTGGGAATTTACATATGTATAAGGGATTTTTTCAGCCTCAATGGCTCGACGAATCTGAGCCTTGGTTGCCCAAGCCGTTTTGGCCGGTCCCACCGCGTGTGAACGATCCACATCGTTTCCAAACTCGGATGGATAAAATTTCTTGATAATTACAAAAAAGTTAGAATTCATAGTTACATTTACACTACTTAATTAGTATATTGTTTAGTATAAACTCTAAAACTAAACAAAGTTGACCATTTTAAAGTTAGACTGCAATTATGAGTTGTGTTATTATCAGTTATAAGAAACTTTCTGTGATCAAACAATGAGTTTGATATACTGTTTCCAAATTTCACATTCTGACCCACAAAATCCCCAAATGAAGAATATATATTCTTTTAAGTAGGAATGAGATTGGTACTGGCATCGGATTTAACCTGCACTGTACTAGTACCAATACCGAAATTTAGCTAAAATTAAAATTGAATAACACCGTATTTGTGTTCGGTCGATAACAGTATGGTACAGTACCATTAAAGTCTTGAACCGGTACCGTACCACATGATACCGTTGAGCAAAACTCAAAACCGAATACTGTACCGTATGTGTTCGATTGGTACCGATACAGTTACGATACCAGGACTAAATTTTTCCTCCCTACTTTTCGGTATGGATGAACAATTCAGTACGGATACCGAAAGATACCAGTACCGTACCGTACCGATCGAATGGTACTCCCTAACAAGTAACAATAAAAAAATTCAATAGATCTAAAATATAATGAATACCTTGATGTTACCAGCTTCTTTGATAGCAGCAACGATTTTGACTTGATCGGCAATTTGTGTTTGAGCTAATCCTACGGCCGAGATCACTACATCAACCTGCTTTATGGCATTGATGAGCCTCTCGTGATCATACAAATCGCCCTGAAAAAATTACAACATAAAAACGGATCACTTAAACGAACAATTTCTCTTCAAATATTGGATCATGTTATAACATTAGTAAACTGGTAGTACAATAGAGTAATAAATTGAATTTTTCCTGACAGGGATGATAGTAACGCCGGAGTTGTTAAAGGAGTCGATAAGTGAAGATTTGGAAGGATCGGAGAGCGTGGATTTCCGGACGAGGACGAAAGTGGGATGACCCGCGTTAGCGCTGGCTTCCACGATGAATTTACCGATGTAACCGGTTCCACCGATTATCAGAATCTTACTCTTCTCCGTCATTTTTTATGTTGATTTTCCGGTGACCGGAGATTGTATAGAAGAGTCAACGGCAGGTAAGACTATTTTATGAGAGTAGTTGTGTAGGGTGTAGGTGTCGAAACTCGAAAGCTTATGAGCACGATATGCTCAATTTAGAGTTTTTGCACTTTCTATTTTTTAAAATGGTGCTGTCTAACATTTCAACTCAACATGACTTTACTTGGATGAAAGCTTTTTGAAACAACTTTATTGAGTTATTGTTGTTTAGAAAAAGTTTGTTTTTTTTTTTTTTTTTTTTTTTTTTTTTTGTCTCACGTACACACTCATTGTCAAACATTATTTTAGAGCTTATAACTTTTTAAAAAACCAATAAGTTGTTTCAAAAGGCTTAGCCAAACATACCCTAAATGGATTAAAAGGCTTTGTCATATAGAAGAATTTTTTTTAACAACCCACGAATACAAGTATGCTACCTGGGGTAACCCAATAGCAAAAAGTGATCTTATACGTTTGCGACCGCAGATAGCGCTATATAGTCTAAGCCGCACCGTCTCCAGTTCTAAGGAAAACTCGCCACTCTAAGGCCAACTATGATAAAACTCAGTTGGAATCAGATTCAAACTTGAGACCTATGGCCTTCAACCCCAAATCTTCACTTCCCCTCCAATGACAGTTTAGCTACAACTCATTCACTTCCCCTCAATCGGATTCAAACTTGTTTTTTTTTCTGATTACCGGTATCTTATCGATCCAAATAAACTAGTACTGGTACATGCGTTTGAATTTAGTGATTTCGATAATGGTAAAAATTGGGATCGGTACTTGTAACTTTTCGTTATTGGTATTTCTGATACAGTAATGAGAAGAATTTATTTTGAGAACCAGCATGAAGATCAGCTAAATAAAACTTGACGTTGTAAGAAAGAAAAGGTAAAAAGGGGGTTTGTAGTTCATTAATCAATCTATCTTCATCGAAATTTCGTATTCGAGAATCGACAATTAACCTTCCCATGAGTGGAGGATTTGGAGAGGAGAAATGATTTGGAAGGAAGTAAAAAATCAATAGGGCTATACATCTAATCAATCATCATCTTTGGGAAATCCAGGCGAATTGGTTGTCTTCAAACAGAACAGGTGATCTTTGGCAGTGACATTCTTCCTCGCATCGGCAGTGGACATTCATCATCGTGCCATCTTCGGTAGTGAGCATTCATCATCTTCGATCGGCAATCTAATCGATAAAGTACCGAAAATCTTGTACCGATGTCGGAAACGAACTGATAATTTTGGTACAGGATTCAGTGTACACTTCTCCTCAAAATTCAGTATCTAATTTTCATTAATGGTAGCAATGCAGTACTAATATGATACCAATCTCATCCTACTTTTAGACCTTATTAGGTTTTTCAGGTGATCTCAAAAATTTATAGTTTATGTTAATAAAGTATTTTTTTATGATTGAAAACAAGATGTAATGAAACTTGCCATACCAATTAATAATTATGTAAATGATTTTTAGTTTTAGAATCAGATTTCATATTTATAATTAAACTAAAAATCACTACTTTCTCTTTCTTATTTCTAATTAAATAATAGTTTTTTTACCTTTATGATCACTTTTTCTTTTGCCTTCATTCACAACCACTTTTAATAATATTAAAAAATTTATAAAGGTGAATAGTGTTTCATGTATATTTATAGTAACATTTTCTCTCTTCTACACTCATAAGTCATAACCACTCAAAATCACTCGCAACCATTATACATATATTAAAAAACAAAGCTAATGAATAGTAGATGTCACATCATAATGAATAATAAACTTTCCTTATTGGTTGTCTTAACTTCAAGTCATCTTTTGTTGACTTTTTCCCCTATACCCTTTTTAAGTGTGTATATATATCCATTTTCTTCAAAGTTAGTTAGATTATTCATCATGGTGGAGTGGTTTTGTGGTTGTATGTGTTTTAAAGAGACTCAAGTTCAAATCATGGGGTCTTTTTTTTTTTTTTCTCATTTTATGCTTACATAACTTCACGTCATCTTCCTTTTTCTCCTCTTTCACACGTTTTTCTGATTGTTTATACAATTCTTATTCCTTATTTGTTGGGTTAGTGGATGCATAGACATCGCAATAGTCGCCATCACCAGGAGTTACTAACTCGCTTGCTGCCAACGGCTCTGTTGTATGAAAACTCCACTTGTCAACTTAAAAATAAGACACTAAATAGCACAGCTTTAATAACAACCAAGTATTTAGTCGCAATAAATAGTTTTACAATGACTTAGTTTTGTCGCGCCTCAACGCGGCGCGCAGCATTAAAACCTAGTTCTTTATAATATAAGTAATACACTCACAAATATATAGGCAGTGGCGGATCTAGAAACGAAACCAAGCCGTAACGTTTTATAAATAAGCCGTAACGAAATCGAAAAAACGTCAAATTTTTCCAAAATTTACACTAATTTTTCCAAATTTTTCCGCGCCAAGCCGTAGCGGAGGTTGCCCCCCGGTAAGCCTTATGTCCGCCACTGTATATAGGGGATCTATTGTGAATACTCTAACGATTATCATTTTATGCTCTTGATAGGTACATTTAGAGCATTCACATCCAATCCATTAAAAATATACATACATTCCACTAAAAAACAACTCCTATATCAATATATTTCTATTAAAAACAAATATTTTTTCTCTCTCCTTTTCAATATATATTACATTTTCACTCTCCTCCACTCACAACCACTTTCAATATATATTAAAAAAGTATAGGGGGTGAACAGTTCCCCCCAAATATACAGATGAACAGTAACATTTTCTCTCTCCTCCACTCACAACCACTTTTTATACTTCTTATATTTTCAAAATCCCCCACACAGATTTTGGTGGTTTGGATGAGAATGCTTAGCCTTCTAATCTTTTTATTAAATAATTGAATATATATACAGGTGAAGTTTATTGGAGAACCATAAAAAAATTGAAATATGAGAAACTACCCTTGGATTAAAAAATTCAAAGACTGAGATGTGACGATACCATGATCTCTCTCTCTCTCAGTAAATACCGAATCTCTCAAATTTCAACCAAAAATTGAAGAACTCACCATAGAGAAGATGACTTCATTGAGGTATCATATTGTAAATCGTTCGGCTAAACCCTACCCTGGTTAAAGACGGAGTCATGAGATGGTCCAACCAAGGAAGTCGGACACTTTAAAATATTATAATAATTGCTCGTGTTGAGCACCAACCAACACATTATCATGTTGGCATACCAAAAAGTTCAAAATACATTCATCTTTTTTCCCAGGAGATCTACCATGCATTAATGGAGATACCAAAGACAAAGAACAGGCTTCCACGACCCGTGTTGTCGTATTTTATTTTCGAGATCACCAATTTCAACATATTAGTTACCAAATAAATAGAAAGAGTATAAAATATGGAGGTTTAGTCTTGAGATGAAGGAAAGAAATTGTAGGTATCGAATGAAAATAAACCAATTTTAGTTCGTTTAACGTTGGTTTGTCATTATTGGTTGCACTTTGGTGTTAATTATAGACTTAAAATATGATAAATTGCCGATAGATAGTAGTTGATGAACAGGATAACAACACCAACAACTGAAAAGCATGAGAAGATTCATCTTTTAGAAAGCTGGCAATTGAATTTTTGACATTTCCCTAGTGGATATGTCATCGCTAATGATTTGTTACCCGTAAAAACGACAAAAACAAAAGCTTCCTGCCTCACCACCCATTGGAAATTCGTTGATACAGGGCTAGACCTACAGTATAAGTAACCCAGACTTAGGCCTCGAGCCTCAAAAAAATAGGGTCTCCAACTAAAATAAAATTCATATGCTAACTATTAATATTAGTGTAAATTTTTTTTTTTGATTTGTTTCATTCTTATACAAATAAATCAGTCTCTGTTATAGTCATGGTTGTAAAAGTCGCCAAGCGCTCCCTAGTCGGTCGACCGGGGAGTTGAGAGTACTCGGCCTAGCCGGAGAGTACACAGGGAGTACTCGGAGATGCCAAATTATAAAGAAATTAGTTTCCAGAATTAAATATATATCAAATAACATAAATTTACTAATATTTATAACAAAATACGTGAAATTTATATTCATTCTTTAATATGATAGGCATAGAAATTATGTTTTATTTTAATTTAAGTGAAACTCGGCCCGAGTTGACCTACTAGATCCGATTTTGGCCAATGTTGATCGCATTTGATCGATTCCGAGTAATTAGTCAGAGTTGAAGAAAGTCGCCTCGGCAGCATACCTTGTAGCGACTACTCGGGGAGTACTCAGCCTTGGAGACCTTGTTTTACAACCATGGTTATAGTTGTGTAATATTTTTGTTTGGTTCCAAATACGGATAAAAGAGTACCGTTTATAATAATCAATAAGGAAAAAAGGCCCCAAAATTATTTCGCCTTAGCCCTCCAAAATGTTGGAACGACCCTGCGTTGCTAACCACCGAGATGATATCTGTCAATAATTAATAGGTAATTTTCGAAAAAATACCAAGAACTGCTTAAACATGATTTTCTTTTTAATTAATAGGTCATCACCAATGAATTCTGAGGTAGGTAACTAGCCATCAACGATACTCCTTTTTCTAGTAGCGGGAGCCGTGGTGGCAGTGGGGAGCGCCATTCCGCTACCTCAGCCTCCATAGCTTAGGCTGGTGGGTGTGGGGGCGCCACCCCGCCACCTCAGCCTCCATAACGACTAAGGGGCTCCATCGTCCACACCGCCGCAATTAGGGGGGCGCGAATTCTGAGGTAGGTAACTAGCCATCAACGATACTCCTTTTTCTAGTAGCGGGAGCCATGGTGGCAGTGGGGGGCGCCATTCCGCTACCTCAGCCTCCATAGCTTAGGCTGGTGGGTGTGGGGGCGCCACCCCGCCACCTCAGCCTCCGTAATGACTAAGGGGCTCCATCATCCACACCGCCGCAATTAGGGGGGTGCCATCATCCTTCCGCCACCATGTTAACGAGCAAAGGGGGGCTCCATCGAATTTGATTGGTTTTAAGGGGGGGGGGGGCTAGCCACACCCTCCACACCCTACAAGTTAAAGAAGGGGGATTTAAAGCCCTTGTTTAACGTGGCGGTGAGGTGACGTGATAGAGCCCCTAGCCACACCCTCCAGCCTTAGTGGGAACCGTGGGTTACACCCGCCCCCGCCCCCAATTATTTTGTCTGAATATTTATACAATATATAAATTGGGTTCCTGACTTTCAGCCTCCTGAAACTTTTGGTCAAGCTCCACCACTGCATGGTGGGGCATGGCAGTGGCGGTGCGCCGGTGGGTAAGGTGTGGTGGCAGTGGCACTGAAGGTGGCGGTGTGGGGTGGGTAGGTTGTGGTGGTGGTGACAATGACGGTGGCATTGTGGCAAAGGCTCAGACGATGAAGGAGTCAGAGATTTCAATTCGTTTAATTGAATTCTTTTCCAGCTTGGAAAGAATGACGGCTTCCCTTACATTAATCAATTTTATTCAATTTAATTCAAATCCAGTTCACTGTTATACTTGGAATTCATATTCCAATTCTAACAAATTTTGTAAACCAAATACGTTATAAATATAAATGAATTTTATATCTCAATTCCACTGAATTATATAAAACAAGCGCACCTGAACTCTTTTCAATTCGACGTGATAACCAATAGATCACCACCCCGTTGGTTTGTCCATCGTCTTGATATATTAGATATCTTACCATTTTTTTGGATTGTTAAGACTGAAATTTAGATCAACAACATTATAAATAAAACAATGTCTTCTCATTCTCAAAATTTTGACAACATGGTAAGCAAACCAAAAGGTCTAAAAAGCCAAACAAACACACACAACAAAAACAACATTATAAAGTATTATTATTGTTATTTTTATTGTCGGTTTATTACCTACAGACATACTATACTCACCGTGCTAGCACATTCTTAAGAGGAAATCTTTTAAACAAAACGACACAAATACTCATCAATTATAGTATATTTAACATCAGGATAAAGCTCTAAAGCCTCTAGGTCATCAACGGTTTTAGGTATAGGTTGAATGTCATGTTCATCGTTGATTACACTACAATAGATTATTAGAAAAAAATATCCCGAAATATAATCATATATCATATACTACTAGAAAACTGAGTATTCGCAATCATTATTTATGTCGCTAATCAATCCCTATATTTATGACTATTTTTTTATCTTAAATTTCGGTCGCAAATACCCAATTGTGTAGCAATGATAATGCTTGAATATTCAACAACTAAAGAAACCAAAATTGTGTTTACCTTTCAACTCCAAGAGTCGTAACTACCAGTGGCGTCTCTGAGAATTCACGTACCATGTTCGAGCTCGAAAAATGTGCTCATATGCCTTAACGATAAACAATATAATTACGAAAATGACAAAAATTGTTGTATTTGATAAACAATCATAGTATTCTACTGTAATAACTAATAAGTTAATATAATAGCTAACCAATTATTCGTGCAGCTCTCCTTGCGTTCTTCATAGGAAAAACGTCTTCTTGTTGATTTTCAACATTAACTGTAGGTGGATTAGGCACCAAAAACTTTTGTATAGCACTGGCCTGAGACTTCACAAATTCTTCCGTTCGTTTCCTTTTTTGACGTTTTTTTATTTTCATTTTTTAAAACCATATAGTATTGGGTTAGGCCCAATAAACCTAATGTTAAGTTGGGTAAATTATAAAGCATAAAAATGTATTTCATAATGGGCCTCTATATTGGATAGGTATGTGTTTACATTTTTTTTAAACAACATATATATATAAATATATATAAATATATATATATATATATAAAAGCATAAAAATGTATTTCATAATGGGCCTCTATATTGGATAGGTATGTGTTTACATTTTTTTTAAATAACATATATAATGGGCCTCTAATCGAGTTCATTGATGTCGGATCCAAAGTTGGCCAAGTACCTTGACCTCTTCAACAATTGAACCGATGTCTTCCGAAAACAATATTGTTGAATTCAATAAAGAATCTAGTGAAGTTTATTAAGTGAGATATAAAATCAAAGTAAAATAAATTTTATAAAAAATGGAACATACATGCAAACACCAATAGCACACACTCAAACATGTATGTCTCTAAGTGATAAGAAGTTAAAGTAGAGACATCCATTTTGTGAGGTTTATTGTAATACTCCGTATTTTCCAATTATATAAGTTTTAAGTAGGTTTACAAATACTACAACTAATTTCATAAAATCTATTATGTTTAATATATCTAAGAAATAGATACACGGATCGGATTGTAACTATACCAAGTGTCGATACCCTAATCAATCAGATCGGTATGGATTGAATTTCCGCCTCAACACACGGGAAAATTCAACTTGTTACATACAAACATAAACTGATATCAATGAAAAGGTAGAATAATTGGGATTTTCAAGTACTACTCGTATTATACAATATTACACAATATTATTGTTATTGTTGTTGTTGCAGGCCCATCATCAATGGGCTCATTATGGTAAATGTGTCACACATTCTTAAGAGAAAATCTTTCAAACGAAACGACTCAGATACTCATCAACTGTAGTATATTTAACATCAGGATAAAGCTCCGAAGCCTCCACTCCGAATGATGGTTCAATCTCAAAGTTTGTTTGATCGCCCTTTACAAAGACCGCGTGTGAGATTGACATGATTAAGCTGTCTGGAAAAGGAGATTCTGCAAGATAATGAACAAATAGTTTATATATATTAATTCAACCTCCATAGATTAACTGAAAAGGTAGGATATTTTGTTGTTGTATTCATCCAACTTACCATCTATGTTTTTCAATACTTGGTCTTCAGATAGATAGACCTTCTCCAATGTTTTGCCAATCTTTTTCTCCCACAACGACACGAGTTCGTTGAACGAGTATATGTTACCCGGAGGATTTATGTATACACTTTTGTTGACGGTTCTTGGGTCATCAACGGTTTTAATGGTGTAGGTTGCAATGTCATGTTCCTCATTGAAAACAGCTACAATATATAACATTACTTAGAAACATTCCTAAAATAAAAATGACACATGATCATAGTGCTCGAATAGACGATAACTAAATAAACCAAAATCAAGTTTACCTTTCGCGTTTCCATCACCTAAGCTAACGACTTTGTCCCTTGGGGGAGCGGTGACCCCAGACTGAGCCAATGTTGGAAGCAAATAACCCGCAAAACAGTTGGAATTTATATATGTATAAGGTATGTTTTCAGCCTCAATGGCTCGGCGAACCTGAGCCTTGGTTGCGAATACCACCGTTTTGGCAGGTTCCACAGCGTGTGAACGATCAGCATCGTTTCCAAACTCGGATGGATAAAATTTCTAGATGAGCATGATAATTACCGAAGTTAGAACTGATAGCTACTTTTACATTCTTAAATTTGTTTATTGATATGGTTCATCTCTGTAACTAAATACCTTGATATTACCCGCTTCTTTTAGGGCAGAAACGATTTTGACTTGATCAGCAAGTTGTGTTTGAGTTATTCCTACTGCCGAGATCACCACATCTACCTGCTTTATCGCCGTGATCAGCCTCTCGTGATCATGCAAATCGCCCTAACATAATTACACCAAATATGAACAACGTTATGATATTAGTGAACTGCTAAAGTACAACAGAGTAAATTGATTATTACTGACAGTGATGATATTAACGCCGGCTTTCTTAAAGCAGTCGATCACTGATGATTTGGAAGGATCGGAGAGCGTGGATTCCCGAATGAGGACGAACGTAGGATGACCCGCGTTAGCGCTGGCTTCGACTATGAATTTACCGATGTAACCGGTTCCTCCGATGATCAGAATCTTACTCTTCTCCGCCATATGATGATTTTCCGGTGATTATATAAAAGAGTCAACGAAAGCTAATTGCCAAGTGCTATGAGAGTGTAGTAGGAGAGTAAGCTTATGAGATTGGTCAATTTATAGCTTGTCCACTTTCTATTATAAAAATCGAAGTTGGCATCGGTACCGGTACCGGTACCGGTACCTGTACTGTACTTTTTCTATATTTGCGGTACCGAAAGTCTAGTACCGATGCCACCGGTAATGAAACGATTAGTGGCGGACTCAGAAAATATTTTCAAGGGGTGCGGATGAGGGGGTTATCCAAAATTTTCAAGGGGTGCGGGCAGAATTTTACCTTATAAAATACATTAATTTTTTTTTCAAGGGGTGTGCTTGCCCATCCGGGTCTCTTACTAGGTCCGCCCTTGGAAACAATCAATTCGGTACGATATTCGATGTCCACTTCTCCTCGAATTTGGTATTGGTATTTTCGCTATTCATACTAATACGATACTAGTATAATACCAATCTCATTACTACTTTTGACCCTGTCAAATGTTGTAGGTGATCTAAAAATTATAAAAATTATAGTCTACGCTTAATGATGCAATCTTTATGATTAAAAACAAGAGGTAATAAACCTACCATAACAATTAATAATTATGTAAATGACTTTTAGTTTTACAACAATAAAATAGTTGTCCACTAACGATTATCATTTTACACTGATAGGTACATTTAACCTTCTAATTTTTTGATTAGATAATTGAATATATATAGGTGAAGGTTTATTGAGAACTAACTTTGGATTAAAAAATTCTAAGGGGGGGGGGGGGGGGGGGGGGGTAGGGGTGGGATAACTGACAAACAATTCCAGCACTCACAACATCCAATCAGGTTCTGCCATGTCATCAACCATTATTTCCATCACTCACACCTTTTTTTGCTGGAAATGGTCATCACTCACAACCTTTTTATTTATTCCATCAATGTACAACTCCTCAGCACTAGAGTACAACCCACCATACACAACCTTTAAATTTTTCAACGCGTCAAATTTATGACGCGTTCTAACTTCCACGCGTGAAATAAAGGGGGGGGGGGGGGGGGGGCGGTGTGTGGAAAAGTTTCACCCGTGAAACTTTGTTATAACGTGCAAGTCTTCTACCACCCCGGGTCCTCTAAGACTGAGATGTGATGATATCATGATTTATTTTTAGGTTAAAAATATACGGAAGGTAAAAGTGAAAAAAAATATACCTTCTACCTTCCTTCATGTCTTCCTCTCAACAAATACGGAATCTATTAATTTTCAACCAAACACTAACACGCCATAGAGAAGATAATTTATTGAGGTATCGTATCGTAAATCGTCTAGCTAAACCGGTTAAAGGCGAAATCATGAGATGGCCCGGCCAAGAGGTTCGAACACGATAAGACACGGATCCGAAACACGTAAACATGAACACGGCACGAAATCTTATCGTGTCAGAATTTCGAAACACGAACACGAACCTGTTAATAAACAGGTTACACGAAATGACCTGTTAAGACACGAAAAAATTACCAACGTATCATATGACATGTTTAAGACATGAACACGACCTGTTAAAACACGAACACGGTATGTTTAAGGCACGAACACGACCGAATTGGGGAAGCTGTGAACCGAATTGGGAATGATGGTGTTTGTAAGAGAGATTTCAAAATTAGGGTTTGAATTGTGGAAAAAGAACCACGTGTGTTTGTGTATAATTCATCCCAGGTCCCACGACTAATGACCCCATGTCCACACTCATATATAATATTTTTTTAATTTTTAATTATTAACATGTATTTAACGGGTTTTAATATGTTTAGACACGAAACCTGTTAAAGTCAAACACGAAAGATGATAACTTCATGTAGGTTCGTGTCATGTTATCGTGTTCATGTCAGACTTGTCAGCCCTATGCTTTACAATATGCTAAACCCAGGTTAAAGGCCAACGTTTTCGTATTTTATTTTAGAGACCAACAATTCCAACATTTTAGTTAACAAATAAACAAAAAACTGTATAAAATAAGGAGGTTTAGCTTCATCTGATGAAGGAAAAAATGTAGGTACCGAACGGAACCAAACCATTTTTAGTTCGTTTAACGGTGGTTTGTCGTTATTGGTTGCACTTTCATGTTATTTATAGACTAAAAATCTGGCAAATTATCGACGAACAGTCATTGATGAACAGGCTACCAACGCCAACAACTGAAAAGCCTGAGTGGACTCTGCTTTTAAAAACTTGGCAACTAAATTTTGGACATATCCCCTAACGGATATGTCATCGTCAGAGGTGGACCCACATATAGTGGGTCGCGGTCCCTGAACCCCAATATTTAAAAAAAAAAATTAGTAGATTCGGTATATTAAATTGTATAAGGACCCCATAAATACAATGAGTTGGACATTATAAAAAGAAAAGGAAACTTGGTATAGTGGTAAATCTCTCTCTTTTCCAACAAGAGGTCATGGGTTCAATTCTTGTGTAACTTGTTTTTCCTGTTTTTTTAAAATCTAGTTCAAACTTCGCTAACACCGAAAAAAATGGGCCTTGTTGATAAAAATTTTGGGTTCGTCACTGGTCATGTTAATAGTTTTTGTAGGCATGCCCACCAACTTTTAAAAACTTGACAACTGAATTTTCGCTCCACAAAAAGCTAAGGAGAATAAAAGCTTCCTGCTACACCACCAATTCATAATCCGTTGGTATTTGTAGGCATAACCACCAAAATGATATATGTCGATAATTAGTCAGTAATTGCCGAAAAATTACCAAGAACATGTTGGCATGCAATTTTTTTATATATAATATTCGGTTGCTAATCATCTTGGCGGTACGCAATCAGCCTTCAGTGATACTCATTTTTCAAGTAGTGGGAGTTGTGGTGGGGCATGGCAGGGATAGTGGTGGCGCGGGGTGGATAGGGTGTGTTGGCAACGACGATGACGGCGGCAGAGGCTAAGAGGACAAGGGAGTCAGAGATTACGATTTCTTTGATTAAATTCCTTCATAATTAGGAATGTTAGGCTTCCTTTACATGATTAAAGTGCATTGAATTTAATTCAAATCTAGTTCCATCATTATACTTTGAATTCATTGTAACACTCCAATCCGGATGGGTCGACATGTCAGTATAACAGTGGATCAGAACAAAAGTTATAACAACATTAATTAAAACAAAGTTGGAAATACATAATAAAAGTTAGAGTAAGCCCGAATGTCTAATACAAATTATTCATAAATCATAAAGTTAATGGGCATCTTTAGATTATTCCTAAGCATTAGTCTTCTCTCTCTTGATCCTGCCAAGGTATCCTGTGAACCTAAGGTATACAAAAAGTTTACAAAATGAGCCAAATGCGAATAATAGGCTCAAGTAACAAATACGTAATCAACTAAAATGATATCACTTTATTTCGTAATGTAAACTAACAAGAAGCAAAACAAAGCAAAGCATAACATATATCTGAACTGAACCACATCATACAGAAAACCATAAGCTAAACATAGGTGACAACCACAAAGTCTGTCACATGAGACGGTGCGGGTTACTCTACCCGTCATCCATCTCCAGAAACATTCCTAGGATATATCCATAGCCTCCTAGTCGTTATGTACCACACTTTTACCTAGGGACGCCGTGAACTGATAACTCCGTCATGGGAAAAGCCAGAGAGCTTAGGGTAACCGATCTCAGATAATCAGAACTAAATATAACACTAACATTAACAGATATTATAAGTATCGGAACATGCGATAATGAGCACAATATATATAATCATCAACTTATCGCATATTGTCAAGCCGAATAACAATTGTAATCAGAGTAACAAACTAACAGACAGCCAATTGAATCGATGCTCAAAGACGTTAGAGTTTTCAAAAATAATCTATATATTGGACTACTGGACCATCATTTTAGACTAGTATGTTATGGTTGCTCTAAGTCTATTATAAAAAAAAATTATAACATTAATTAAACCAACCATCAGCTAACCTTAATAAAAAATTAGTTTAGGGGTAATTTAGACCTTTTCACCATATTTATTTATAACTAATTAAAAATAATTATTAAAACATCCCTAAATCCATGCAAGTTTAATTCAAATGAAAGTTTGAATTTTTTAACATATCCATGATCTAGTAACTCTCCATGATCGAACCAACCTGTAGGAACCACCACAAAAAATATAATCAGCACAACACTATATAATTAGCATAACATTCTTAATCGTTCTCCATTATCAGCACATCGTCCTCAATCGTTCTCCATTATCAGCACATCAGATGTGCTGATTATATCTACTTTTGGTGTTTGTTTGTATTATATTGTAATTAACACATAATCAGCACATTATCAGCACAATTATAAAACAACTTTTGGTAACTTTTTTAAAAGTTACCTTTATAAATAAAAAAAAGGTATAGCAATATGGTACTCATATTAAAGATAAAAAATACTTGATTTTATGGTATATTTTAAAAAAAATAATGAAGTATATAAAAGTTATTTTAGTTTAAAAAACTTTGGTGGAATTTGTATTTAACTGAAAATGGTCAAATGACTGGCAATTTTATGAAATTACCCCTAATTTGTTAGTACTAATTTTAAATTATAAGGGTTTTATTTATAATCAACCGCAACCCTTGATTTAAACTATCAATGATTCAGATATGTTCTTACGGTTCTTACAGCTAGCACTGTTTGTACAGGATCTCAACTCTAAACTTAATTATATATAATATAAAAGTAAAGAACTTCTACAGTGATTTATTTATTATTATATTATTAAACTTCTACAGTGTTTTTATTATTATTATTATTATTATTATTATTATTATTATTATTATTATTATTTTTATATATTTAACATTTAGTCTATTTTATCATTTAATATAAACTTTCATTTGCACCCTCATTTAATTTAATTATTGTATTCTTTTTCTTTTACTTTAATCAAATTACTTTTATACCCCTAAACATTAATAAAGTTATTATACAACTCCTAAACCGATCGAATTCCTACCGTTTTCTTTTTCGTTTTCGTATTACCTTTGTTATTTATTGTATTGTTTTAGTTTTCCTTATTTTTTATCTTCAAAGCTGAGTTACGACAAAATAGCATAACAAATCTAGATATTATTTTGCCATGGTGTGCGATACGTTTTGAATTTTAACCATGTCCTTTCGAAACGCGCGGGTGACTATTACCTGGTTATTATTTATGATTTAGTCACTGGAAAAAAATAAATTTTAAATTGAATTTGAAACTGAATTAATTGAGATCGTATTATTCACTTTTTATATTTTCTTTTAATCCTCTTACAAATAGAATAAGTAATTTGTGAGTAAAAGGATTTTTGATTGAGGTATGTTTATAAAAACAAACGAGAATTACGACCCGTCGCAATGTGGCGGGGACTTTTTAATTATAACTAAGTCGATTTAGGACGCTGTTGGATCTGAGTTTGTTTTTGATTGTATTTTCGTTTGAAATTAAGATGAAAATGAAAGAGTTGTGCAGCAGAATTAAGATGAAAACAAACTTTGCATACAATCAAACGAGAGTAATACTTTAATCAAACATCTTTTCACAATGAATCGAAAGATTGAATTTGTTTCAACAACGATTACAATGATTGATGAATGAATGCAAACTCCCCCTCAGCCAGAGCTCAGTAGTTTGTTCGTGCAAAGAAGACGATGTTGCAAAAGAGCTAATAGAACAGTACAAAGTACTGAACTATTTATAGGCACTTGCAAACCACTGAACATCTTAGCTGACGTCACCATGAAAGTGACATCTAACCTCCTAACAAACTCTAACCTCTGATCTATACAAACACTGATGTACTAACTACTGCTATTACATTTCATTACATAAAAGACACTTAAACAGCTGCTGCATCCTTCCACTGCTGTGAACCCAGCAGTGCTTGTCCGGATCAGCAGTACTTGACTCAATGCAACAGATTGAATCAGCAGAGCTTTGGTCTTCCATCAGTCTTTGACATTGGGCAGTAGATGCAAGGCAGCAGTTGTAGGTCAGCACTTAGTAAAATCAGCAGATAGGAGGTCAGTAGATATGAAACCACTTTCAAGGGGAGAGATTTGTATGAACCAACTGTAATCGTCTGCTTATTCTGGATCCACTGCTCTGATCCAGTTTTGGCTTTAATTATCTGTTCCTCTGATAGGGTTCAATCCCAACAATCTCCCCCTGGAACAGATAATGCCAAAACTCTTCATTATTTGTGGAAGACTTTATTGCCTCATCAACAGTTCCATTATCTGACCTTTAAATTGTAATTCAAAGTCTAGGGCATCTGTATCTTCATCATCCCTGCTAAGTGGAAGATCAAGGAGATCCTGCAAATCTTCAAGACTCAGGCCAAGAGCTTGTTCCCTTGATATTTTCTCCACTTCTCCACCAGACCTGAGCAAAGTCAATACGCAGGTCTGTTTGTCAGTTTCCCACTTTTGTATTTTTTAGCCTGGTGGGTTTCTTGGGTGATGTTTATTTGCAGAAGTATTTGGTGAGGCTGGCCTATTCATGACTGGCTGAGCAGCACTTACAGATTGTTCCAATTCAAGATCTTCTTTTATCATTACTTTCGTGCCTGCTTTTACAATGGCATCTCCAGCTAATAGATCTTGAATTGTTTCCATACTAAACTGGTTTTTGCTCCTTCTTTTGTAGATGGCAGCACCAGCTGGAGCAGTGGTTCTTTTGACTTGCAGCTTTGGTGGTCTTTTAGAAACCTCTGCTTTAGAATAGTCAGGCTTTTGAGGAACATTTGGGTCTTTCTTTCTTAGTTCCTCCAACCTTTTGTAGGTGGCCCTGACTACATCTTCTTTCCATCTGGCAATTTGTCTTTTGTTTCCATATTCAGCAGCAACCAGTTCCTCTTTCATTCTTTGCAGTTCTACCTGTTTGTCAGGTACATTCTTTCTAAACTTTGCCCAGTCAGGAGGAGTGTGAGTGACCTTCCTTTTTATCATGTCTTGAATTCTTGCAGCTTCATCTTCAAGCTCAGGAACAGTCCACTCTTTGTACATGTATCTCTCTCCTTTATACTTTTTGTGATCCATGATGCTTTCAATGTAGTATTTCTTCAAAGTTTCAGCTGCTCTTTCTGAAATTTGTTGACTGACATTTTTTGCAAAATGTTCTAGGGATCTGACTTGTGTGAGCAGATATTGATAATTTCTTGAAATTTCTTTGTCAGATTTCCCTTGTGTGTTTCTTTTTGAGATATCCTCTGCTTGCTTGGCCTTGATTTCCAAATATTCATCAACATTTTTAGGCCAGGGATATCCCTTTATTGATGGCAAACTCCTTTTGGCAGGGTCATCCTCATAGTAAAAGGATTTTATTTCATCTCTAACAGCTGCTAGTTCAAGAGGAAATTGAACACCTGCAGGAGGTAAGGGCTTGTACATTGGAACTGAAGAGAGAGGAACAGGTTTTGGTATTGTGACAAGAGCTGAAGATTTTGAAGATGATTGTGGTAGTGAAGTGTCATCATCTTTGAGAATTAGCCTTCTCCTTTTGGTAGTATCAACCTTCTTACTACCATCTGGCACAGGAATTTTTCTGGTCATGACATCCTTTTCAGGTTCAATGTAGAGACCATCATCTATTCCTTTCTTCTTCCACTCCTGAATTTTCTCCCCCTTTTTTGGCATTATCGTCTGGGAGTTGATCAATGAAAAGTACTGTTGGAGGAGCAGTGCCAGTGGTTTGCAAGAGCTGAGTTTTGAGAGCCTTCAGATCAGCCTGAGTGTTCTTGAACCTTGACTCCATTGCATTTCGCAGCTGTTGGACATGTTTTTCATGTTGCTGATCTGCTAGTTTTGCTTGTTGATGTAGAAAAGGTTGAAATAAATCCCAGAGCTCATTTGTAGCAGGTGCCCTTTGTGGAGCAGGTGCTTGAGGTGGAATAGCAGTTGATTGTACCTTTTGTACTTGTAACACCTGTTGTAGCATATCTTTGAGTTCTGCAACAGAGTTATCAAGTTTTTCAATGCGATCCGTCAATTTCTGGTACTTTAAATCATCACCCAAGTGAATGAGATCATCTGATTTCCCACCAGCAGTGGTTTTATCAGTGGTAGATGTAGGGAGTATACTCCAAACATTAACCACTGATGCCCCTTTTTCTTGGTACTGGGGTCTTCTTCCTTCAACACTTGACAACCTTTTGATGTTGCCAGTAGGATAAATAAATCCACTGGTGGTTGGCAGAGGTGCTATAAAAGGAATTGCCTCCAAGAAAGTCTTATTAATATAACCACTGTCCAACTGTAAACCAGTGGGTTCAACAGTTGTAGTGGCTGCTTCACTTGGACTACCACCAAGAGTTACTTGTAACTCAAGGGGTCTAACCTCCTCAGGTTGTGTTGGTGGGTTAGCAGAGATTGATACATCAGACCCAGTCAGTTGTTGAGGTATATTCTCTTTGATAGGTGATTGAGAAGGGCTGGTTAATGCCTGGTTCAAATCAATTGCATCCAACAGCAGTTTAGTTGGTGGGGGAATTGTGGATGTGAAGGGTGATGTAGAAAGTGGATTTGCCCCGGGTATTGAGCGGTGGATGATAGAAACGAGTGTTTCCAGAGCATCATGATGTGGAGACCCTATTTGTACAACCTGTTCTTTTTGTGAAGAAGCAGGAGGAGTTTCGGTTATGGGTTGAGATATTTGTACCAACTGCTGTGAGGAAGTAGCAGCAGTGGTTTCTTGTGACTTTTGTGTTGTCACTGGCAGAAGCTCTGGTATCTCATCCTCCAGAGATGCCTTTTTGATGGTTTTGGGGGGGTTTTTGTGTTTTTCTTTTTGTTGGCTTTTTGGTGATTTTAGGTGTGGGTTTCAAAACAGTTGTGCTGCTGCTTTGATCACCTTGAGCAGTGGGCTCAGCAGCAGATACCTGAGGAGCAATTGTAACTGCTAAAATCTGCTCAGGCACCTCTGCTTGTGTTTTGCAAGGTGCTAACATTCTTGAAAAAGTTTCAGTTGTTAAACTGTTTATTTGAGTAGAATCACCTTGGTTTATTACAGCTAAATCATCTTTACTGAATTTCCTTGCAAAATAGTAACTTAAAAACCTTGGAAACAGTAAGAATGATTTTGTTTCAACATTATTAACCAAATCTTTAAAAATTTCCCGAGAATAGTTAAAATTTTCTCCTTGAAGAATTGCATATCCCAGATTTTGAATCTTTAAAGGGATTTCATTGAAAGAAGTGGTTTTGTTTGAAACACATAGTAGGAGGGTATGAAATAAAAATCTGGTTGCAGAAGGAAAATAACCTTTTTGTAAGGTAAGTTTCTTCATCATTGTGGCTTCATACCCTCTCTCAATAAAGTCAGTTTGCAACTCGTTTTTAGTGAAAGAAATTTTACCTTCTTGATCATCGAGTTGAAAGACCTCTGAAATGAATTGTGGCGTGATTTGGACAGCTTTACCCTTTATAGAAGAGTGTATGGTGGTTGCAGTGTCTCCTTGTTTT
The DNA here is from genome assembly GCA_030545235.1 of Helianthus tuberosus. Classification (NCBI taxonomy): domain Eukaryota; kingdom Viridiplantae; phylum Streptophyta; class Magnoliopsida; order Asterales; family Asteraceae; genus Helianthus; species Helianthus tuberosus. Next base: position 85,622,211 of record CM060367.1, read on the forward strand.
TCAAGGGTTGCATTCTTCCAAAACTCCCTTTGGGTTTCCAAATAGATTGGTGCATCGATAGTAAACAAAGTTTTGTACTTTGATTTTGCCATGGTGTCAATGATGGAATCGAAAACATTTGTGGTTCCTGGTTTTGTGAGAAGACCCAGGAGATTGTGAGATGGTTTATGTGGAATTTCAGTGGAGATTGCCTTTTGAGAGGCTGTTTTCGATGATGATTTGGATGAGGGTTTTGAAGATGACTTCGATTTTGTCATTTTGAAGATGAATGATCGAAGAAATTTGTGAGAGATGAGAAGAAAAACTGCTTTGAGAAGAGAATTTTTAAGAATTCAATTCGACAGTAAAACCCTGTTTTGGTGGTGAATGGGGGATTTTATAGGGAAGAAAGTGAATGCTGAGGTGGCAGCCGTTACAAAAAGTCTGACCAATATGTACTGCCCACGTGACAACCCCTGGTGAAAGTGAAGGACAGTACTTTTGTGAAAGCGACTGATGAAGGCAGTGGTAGTAGAGCAGTGGATGATTTTCACTATCAGTGGATAGTATATCAGTGGATAAGACACTGCTTTTGAACAACAGAGTTTATCAAAGGAATGAGAGAACAGGGGTTGACTTTCAGCAGGGGACAGACTTTTGAAGTAAAGCAGACTTTTGAACAATCAGTGGTTAATGGCAGACTTTTAAGGATTTTAATGAAAAAATTCATTTTAGCTATTTTTAAGGATGGAGTTTTGATTTTCTGAAAACATTTTGTTGCCTTTATTCATAGAAAACAAGATGTTGCTTGTTATTCCATGTTCAGCATCCCAATTCTAGAGACCAAACTTTCAAAAGTGGTTGTATCAAGTGCTTTTGTGAGCACATCAGCCAGCTGGTCTTTAGTTGGGACATGATGCAGAGAAATCAAACCTTTTTCATAGCAATCCCTCACAAAGTGATGTCTGATGTCGATGTGTTTGGTGGTTGAATGGGAAACTGGATTTTTGATGATATTTTCTGCTGCCTGACTGTCCAACATGAGTGGTGTCTTTAAGGCAGTGATACCAAAATCCAACAACTGACTTTGAAGCCACAGGAGTTGGGCTGTACAGCTTGCAGCAGCAATGTATTCAGCTTCAGCAGTGGATGTTGAAACAGCTGCTTGCTTTTTGCTTTGCCATGAAACTAAGCAATCACCTAGAAATTGGCACCCTCCTGATGTGGACTTCCTTGTGGTGTGACATCTAGCAAAGTCACTGTCTGAGAAACCTGAAAGCTTGATGTTCCCATTAGCTGGATACCAGATACCAAGTGTGGGAGCACCTTTTATGTATCTGGAGATCCTTTTTACAGCAATGAGATTTGATTTTCTGGGAGCTGATTGACTTCTTGCACAGACACATGTTGCAAACATGATGTCTGGTCTAGATGCAGTTAGGTACAATAAAGACCCAATCATGCTTCTATAAAGTGTTTGGTCAATCAGCTCATCCTTTTCATCCGACATGACCAGCTTATTTGTTGCCATGGGTGTGCTGCATGGTTTACAATCATTCATATCAAATTTGGTTAAAAGTTCTTTAGCATATTTGCTTTGATGAATGAAAGTTCCATTTTGCAATTGCTGTACTTGGAGACCAAGAAAGCATTGCAGCTCACCCATTGCACTCATTTCAAACTCAGCTGTCATGAGTTCTCTAAACTCTTCACACATTGAGTTACATGTGCTTCCAAAAATAATGTCATCCACATAGATCTGGACAATCATTAAATCCTTCCCTCTCCATTTTAAAAACAATGTTTTATCAATGGTACCTCTTTTGAAACCATTTGAGAGTAGGAAGTTGGAAAGAGTTTCATACCAGGCCCTTGGTGCTTGTTTCAGGCCATACAAGGCTTTGTTTAGCCTGTAGACATGATCTGGATAAAATGGATCCTCAAAACCTGGAGGTTGACAAACATATACCTCTTCTTGAATTGTACCATAGAGGAAAGCACTTTTGATATCCATTTGAAACACCTTCATATTGTGGTTGACAGCAAAGGCCAGGAACAGTCTAATGGCTTCCAATCTTGCAACAGGGGCAAATGTTTCATCATAATCAATCCCCTCTTCCTGTCTGTAACCTTGAACCACAAGCCTGGCTTTATTCTTGACAACAATACCCCTTTCATCAGTTTTGTTCTTGAAGACCCACTTTGTGCCAATGGGACTAACCTCTTCTGGCAGTGGTACAAGCTCCCATACTTGTTGTCTTTTAAACTATTGGAGCTCCTCTTGCATGGCTTCTACCCAGCTGTTGTCTTTCAGTGCCTCTTGGTACTTGACTGGCTGATGGAGTGATAGAAAACCAGCAAAAAGACAAATGTTTTGGGTTTGGCTTCTTGTGAGAACCCCTTCATTTATGTTGCCAATGATTTGATCAGGTGGATGAGATCTCAAGAAGATTAAATCTCCTTGGTATGGTATGATGGCATTTTTTGGTGAAGGCTACAAATGTGTATCATCTGAGTTAACCACTGCTGGGGACTTTGATGATCCAGCAGTGGCTTCAAAAGGTGGTGGAATAGGAGGTAATGAAGTGGACACCTGCTGACTTTTATCCACTATTTGAGGACTTTTGTCAGCAGTGTTTGAAGATGTGGAAGCAGTGGTTGATGGGCTACTTTGGTCAACAACTGTTGAGGTAGCAGTGGTTGAGCTTTGACAACTGTTTTGAACAGCTGGTGCTTTTCCTTTTGTGGCAGACCTTTGAGGGATGATGATTTCATACCCATAGTCTGGTGTTGTATCCTCTGATGAACCTGCGCTGTTAATCTTGACAGCAGTATTTTCAAAAGTAAACTTTTCAAGATCAAACAGATCTGCAGGGTTTACTGGGATTTTCATTGATGAAAGTTCATTGAACTTAACATTCAAAGTCTCCTCCACTGCCTTGGTCCGTGTATTGAACACTTTGTAGGCCTTGGCAGTGGTTGAGTATCCCAGATGATAACCACAATCAATTTTGGCTGCAAATTTTGAAATGGAATCTTTTAAGTTCAAAATGAAGCAAGGACAGCCAAACACCTTGAAGTATGAAATCAGTGGTTTAATTTTATACAGAATTTCATAGGCAGCCTTTTTGTGCCTGGGGTTTATTAAAACTCTGTTCTAAACATAGCAAGCAGTGTTTACTGCCTCTGCCCAGAAAGTTAATGGCAAACCTGAATCTGCAAGCATGGTTCTGGCAGCCTCAATCAGAGTTCTGTTCTTCCTTTCCACTACCCCATTCTGCTCTGGTGTTCTAGGGATGCTGTACTGCCTTACAATCCCTTTCTTCACACAGAAGGCATCCAACTCCCTATTTTTGAATTCTGTGCCATTGTCACTCCTGAAGCTTTTCACTGGAAGGTCAAATTGCTTTTCAACCTGTGTTACAAAGTCTTGCAAAATGCCTGCAGTCTCATCTTTTGAGTGTTAAAAGAAAGTCCATGTAAACCTAGAAAAGTCATCAACAATAACCAAACAATATCTTTTCTTTTTGAGGCTCATGACTTGAACTGGGCCAAACAAATCCATGTGTAGCATTTGCAAACACCGGGTTGTTTTGGACTCTTCAATGGACTTGAAAGAACTTTTATGCTGTTTTCCTTTTAAACAGGAAATGCAATGTTCAGGACATGAAAACAATTTTTGTGGTAGGCCTCTCACCAAACCATTTTTTGAAATTTCTGTGATTGTCTTAAGATTTGTGTGCCCCAGCCTTCTGTGCCAAAGTTCTGTCTCTTTGTTAGAGGCAGCTGAGAACAGACAGGCATCAGCTCTGGGACACTCTTTTGACATGTCAACAACATAAACATTGCCACTTCTTTGAGCAACAAGTTTAGTTTGACCAGTTTTGATTATTGCTTCAATCTTTTTGACCAATTCTGGTCCAACAATCCTACAACAGTCTTTTGTGAAGAATGACCCAAATCCCTTGTCACTCATTTGGGACACACTCAGAAGGTTGAATTTTAGATTGTCTATTAGATTGACATTTTCAAATTTTACATTTCCAGATTGTACTGTACCAGACCCCAGAACTTTCCCTTTACTATTATTCCCAAAGGATATATCACCCCCTCCATGGATTTTAAAGTCTTTGAGGAGGGTTTTACATCCTGTCATGTGCCTGGAGCCTCCACTATCTACATACCAAAGACTATCAAAGCATGCAGAAGCTCCCTGCACATGAAGTAAACGGATTAGTTCATTAAGGTCTCCAAAGCCAACAAGGCTTTGGATGGGGTCTCAACAGTGTCTGGGATGGATGCAGAATGGTGGACAGTGGTTAGGTCAGGGGTTTGAACTGTTTTAGGACAGTGTTTCTCTAACCACTGTTGTGGGTCCTGACCAATCATCTGCTGGTAACCAAAAGGATGCCTGTTCACTTTGGGTTTAGAGGGCCTTTTGTAGGCCTCATAAACGTGTGGAATCCTTTGGTAAGACTGTTTTTCTCTGCCTTGCATCAGTAACCTGAACATCTCTTTTGACAGATGTTTGGTTCAGCTGTTTTGTAACAGCTGTTTGAACTGGCACAAACAGTGGTTGTTTCTTGGTGAATTTGACAGATGTTGATGATGATGATGGACCCAAGGATGTTTTAGCAATGTACTCATTCTTTTTCACATCAAAGTTTTTGAGATACACACATGCTTGAGTTTTGTGGTTTGTTTTACCACAGACAATGCAACCTTCAGCTGAAACAATGACACTTGTTCTGTTTAAATCATAAGCTTTTAAGTGGAAACAATCTTTTGTTAGATGATTCCTTTTCTCACAGAATTCACAAAACAAGTTATCAATTTTTTCTTTCTTCTTTCTCTTTTCAGACTCCTTTGCAGCAGAGGTTTTAACCACTGTTGGGATGTCCTTGAGAGGTATGACTTTAGCTTTTGGAGCCTTGACACCATCAGTTGATGTAAAGTCCATTGGCTTGAAATTTTCAAGAATGTCACACTCATCAGACCATTTTGGTTTAAACTGGTATTCTTCAAGCTCCTCAAAAGTAGAGGATCCCATTGGTCTGTCAAGTGTGATTTTGTTACCAAGTTTGTCAGTGATTTTCACTTCTTGGCCATTCTTGTTTGTGGGGATGAACTCAGTGGTTACATCAGTGGTTTGAACAGATTTTCCAAAAGCAGTGTTTTCATCATCATGTTTTCTATAGCCAACCCCAAATTTCACATTGCTTTTTATCTGTTTTTCAAGCATAACCTCATATCCTCTGCAGGATTCCACCCATCTTTCACAAGTAATCTGGGTGGATTCCAACTCCTTTTTGCAAACTTGGTATTTTTCTACCATAGTTTGAAGTTGGGTTTTGGTTATGCTTTGCTCTTCTTTTAGACAGCTGATCTCTTTTTCCTTTTCAGTCAATTTGTTTTTAAGTTCTTTTAAAGACTTTTCAAATTTAACCTCATCAGTCAAGATTTTATCCCGAAGGTTTTCATTCACCTCTTTAATGTTAGCAAAAGCAATTATGCAATTTTCAGAACACAATTTTTCAAGAACTTGAGGAGATACCTTGGCAGCTGCCATCATTGCACAATCACATTGATGATCTTCTTCATCAACAGCTTTCACCTTCTTTTCACCAGCCTTTTCTTTTTTCTCTTCTTCTTTGTCCTCTTTGGACCATGGATCTGTCATTGGTTCAATCAGGGTACCTGAACTTTCTCCCAACAGTAGTTCACCAGCCACAACAGTAACCACTGCTTCAGTCACCTCTTCCACTGTTTCAAAGCTCTGCTGTTCCTCCTCAGTTTCAACCCCCTCCTGTATTGACTCTAATGCCATCAAACAAAACTCATCATGAGAAGAATCATTAGAAGCATAGAGTGCAAAATTTTCATCACTAAGGTCTTCAGGCATACTGCTCCAGTCAACAAACCCTTGAGTGAAGAAACTTTGTTGATCTGGTTGTGCTGCTGCTGGAGCAGTGGTTTGAGGTGCAACAGGTTGCACTTGTACCTGTGGAGCAGGGGTTTGAACATATTGGATTTGTGGAACAGTAGTTTGGACATAGTGTACTGGCACAGGGGCAGCAGCATAGTGAGCAGTGTTCACTTGAGCTGCTGGGGTATACTGGGCATAGTGCACAGTGCTTTGGTTTTGAGGTCTAGGATTTGAGCTAGGATGAGTAATTATGGGACCAGTAGTTTGACTCCTACATTCCCTAGCGAAATGTCCCAACCTATTACACTTGTAGCACTTGATTTTCGATTTATCCAACCCAACCCTTAGATTCCCATGCAAACCTGGGAATTTTCGCCCTGTTCTCTTGTAAAATTTGCTAGTTCTAACACTTAGCAAAGCCAGTTGGTGCAGGATGTCCATTTCCTCTAAGTCAGTGGGATCGAAATGTTGTAAATCATTGAGTTCAAAGCTTAGATTATCTGACATCTGGTTTTCGTTTGTAGTGAATGCATAACTCGCAGAGTGAGGATCAGGGTTGTTGAAATTTGCACCAGCAGTTATGTCAATGAAGTGATCATAACCCTGATCCTTACCACTGCTCCCAGATTCTTCTTGACCCAGAAGAGCAGTATTACCGAAAGTGTAATCATCGGTAACTTTTCCTGACTCTTGTAACCTCCTTTTCTGGTTCAACTCCCTTTCGTAGGTCAGGAGTCGGCCGTGGAGTTGGGTCAAGGTCAGATCCTTGAATTCAGGTGAATTTCGGGTGACAAAAGCTATGGTGTCCCATTTTTCTGGCAGTGACCTGAGGAACCTGCTATTTTGAGTTGAGTTTGTAAAAGTGGTGTTAACAAGCCTCAGTTCACTGATGAGACAACTGAAACGTTCAAATTGTTGCGTTAGTGATTCACCTTTAACGTAACAAAATGTTTCATACTGTTGGTTCAAGATTTCCCTGTTGTTTTCTATGACTTCTTCAGTCCCCCCAAACTGTTCCTTAAGTTCGTCCCATAATTCTTTGGCACTATTACAGTGTAACAGTCCAGCATATATCTCATTGGGCAGCGCTGATGCTATGATGCTAAACGCTTTAGCATCTAGTTCGATCTTTTGAAAATCGGTTTCGGTATAATTTTCAACTGGTTTTGGAACGAACTTTTTAGCATCTTCAGCGCTTGGCACTGAAGGAACATGGGGACCATAAATGACAGACCTCCAACAACCTGTGCTTTGTTGAGCAAGGATGTGACCCATCCTTCTCTGCCAGATGTTGTACTCATTTCTTTTTAGCATAGGTGGTTTAAAAAGCGAGCCGATGTTGTTTTTATCATCCTAAGATTGTGACGTCATTCTTGTTGTTTTACAGACACTGAGAAATCAACTTTAATGGTGATTAATCCTTGCTCTGTTTTTCAACGGACGAACAAACGATCAGTATCAACTGTTATGAGCTGAACTATTTACGTCAAAATGATTGTTAAATCAAATTTGACTGTCCAAGCTCTGATACCAATTGTTGGATCTGAGTTTGTTTTTGATTGTATTTTCGTTTGAAATTAAGATGAAAATGAAAGAGTTGTGCAGCGGAATTATGATGAAAACAAACTTTGCATACAATCAAACGAGAGTAATACTTTAATCAAACATCTTTTTCACAATGAATCGAAAGATTGAATTTGTTTCAACAACGATTACAATGATTGATGAATGAATGCAAACTCCCCCTCAGCCAGAGCTCAGTAGTTTGTTCGTGCAAAGAAGACGATGTTGCAAAAGAGCTAATAGAACAATACAAAGTACTGAACTATTTATAGGCACTTGCAAACCACTGAGCATCTTAGCTGACGTCACCATGAAAGTGACATCTAACCTCCTAACAAACTCTAACCTCTAATCTATACAAACACTGATGTACTAACTACTGCTATTACATTTCATTACATAAAAGACACTTAAACAGCTGTTGCATCCTTCCACAGCTGTGAACCCAGCAGTGCTTGTTCGGATCAGCAGTACTTGACTCAATGCAGCAGATTGAATCAGCAGAGCTTTGGTCTTCCATCAGTCTTTGACATTGGGCAGTAGATGCAAGGCAGCAGTTATAGGTCAGCACTTAGTAAAATCAGCAGATAGGAGGTCAGTAGATATGAAACCACTTTCAAGGGGAGAGATTTGTATGAACCAACTGTAATCGTCGGCTTATTCTGGATCCACTGCTCTGATCCAGTTTTGGCTTTAATTATATGTTCCTCTGATAGGGTTCAATCCCAACAGACGCGCACGTTATGTTGAACCTGTCAAACGAGAAAAAAATAGACGATGTAAAAACGTTCACCCACTTCGCAAAATTCAGAACGAAACGTAAAAACGCTAAACCAAAGACGCACGTTGCGATGTGTTAAGTCACAAAATTTAGAACGAAGTATAAAGCGAAAAATTTGCGGAAAATGATAACTATAAAGGACCATAGTTGAAAGTAAAAAAAAGTTGTGAGGATAGATTGCAAAAGATAAAAAGTTTTGTGTTAAAAGTAAAAAAAAACAAATAGTTTTGGGTTAAAAGTAATTTATGAAATACATTTGAGTGAAGAGTAAAAAATCTGTTTTTTTTTTTTTTGAAAAACCCCAAAAGACAAGGTTACTAATGTATTGCAAAATACATCCTTTATTCGTGTATAGTTTGTATAATTTCTCGTTATTCTAGTTTAGTTTACGTTAGAATGTGCGTGCTATTGATAAATTTGAGTTTTCCAGGTATTGATGCTTAGTATTGATGAAAATTGAGTGGAAACGAGCCAAAATGCTGAAATACCAAGTCCTGGAACAAAGTGGAAAAAGAGTTAGAATTATTTTGAAGTTTTTGAGAACTGAAGCTGGGAAAATTTTGCAACAGTCTGTACATTTTACGCAGTCGCGCTACGCCACAACTATAGCACATCATGGTGGCGTGACGCCACCATTAAAATAACAATTTCTGGTTTGTTTGTCTGTCGCGCTACGCGACACTGAAAGCATAAACCCGTCGCGCAACGCGACGGGGTGTTTGGTCGAATTTTATTTGTTAATCGCTAGGGTTTGGTATAAATACTCAAGAAACTTATCATTATAACCCTAATTACAATTGGAGATCATCTAGGTAGATTTGGAGAGCACGTTTTGAGCACTTTCGGAGATCTTGAAGCATAAGAATCAGTGGTACGAGTTCGGGACGAAGAATCGAAGATTATCTCGGGTTTTCCAATCCCTTGTTTTGTCGATTTCTTTCTTGAAACTTGTTATCATGAATTCTTTGTTGAACATCTTTGATTTGTTTTCGTTATTTGACATGCTCGGCTAAACATTTAAGCCACCTAGACTTGATGAATGGATTGATATGAAGTTTTTACCTTTTTCGTTATTTGCATGAATATTATGGATTGATTGTGTTTAGTAAAGACTTTGTTTTATTAATTTGATGCACATGCGTACTTTAATTTGGTTTGTTACTATCACTTGCTTCGTATGATTCTTAGTGACGGTCTTTATCACAATATAGAGTCATGCTAGGGTTTTAGATTTTGGTGAGTGTCTATATCACGAAATAAATCTTAACTCTTTAGGGTGAAATTGGCCAATAACCCCTAGAAATAATTGTTAGTAATTTGCTAGGTTTTAGTGTTCTGCTAGTCCTTATAGCTGGAAGGTGCGGGGCTATTGATAGGTCTTACCCGACGAATTGCTTTAGACAGTCCTTGGAAAAGGTCGTGCCTTAGTTGCCCCGTTGGTTTATTAGTCTATCAAGTCAAGTTAAATAATTCAAACTACCCTAGATCTATGATTGGAAAAGAGTAGGTCAATATTAGGGTACTTACACAATAATTAGACAACTGGAAAGACGTCTAATAACCGGTAGGATTAACGGCCTAGGTAATGCCATAAGTTTCACCTCGAGAAGGGTTGAGGGGCTTAGTTGGTGTTTAATAGGTTTAGCACTATAAGATCCCGGTTCCATAAATCATGCATTTAACTTAATTGGTAATTCTTTAAAATCAATCCATGATTCTAGTCTAGGTGGTCCTCGTTATCATATAAGAATCGTCTTTGCCTTCTTTCGTATTTAGTCTAGTTCTTAGTTAATTAATTAGTTTAAATAGATTTCCTTAGATTTTCCGTAACCCCCCCCCCCCAACAATTAAACAAGTTTAGTCGTGTTTGTCAGTGTCTATTAGAGTCTAGTCTACGTGATACATAGAGTCTCGTGGTTCGATATCCGGACTTCCTAGGGTTATACTACATTGATCGGTACACTTGCCGATTATGTGGTTTTAGGTCGAGTCTAGAATTAAAGCTTTTTAGTGTCTAGCTCAGAGAGTCTAATATAGCTAATTTATATAGTCTGTTTAGCACACATCAAGTTTTTGGCGCCGTTGCCGGGGACTCTTGGAAATCGCGTTCATTAGCTTTGATAGACTTTATTGACATATTCGTGCTACGTGTTTGTTTTGTTTTGAGTCTTTGTCTTTTTTTTTTAGTCTTAGTGACTAGTGTGTGCTTTTCTCACATTCAGGTTTTTGCTTGTAGTGAATGCCACATCTGCGCTCGCACTGACCACCGAAGCCTCCAGTCACCGAGTCATCGTCTCGATTGGGCCAAGGCCCACAGGTCAGTACTTCATCCTCTTCTCAATTTCCCAATTTCGATTCTACTCCATTACCCACCCCACCTCCAACCCCACCACCTTCACCAAACCATTCACCTAAAACCTCACCTAAGGTTTCCCCACCCAATAGCCCTACTTCTAGCACTTCTAGCATCCCAGAAAACTTAGAAAACATGGCCAACGCTAGGCAAACCGTCCATCAGCAAGCCACTCAGAATTTCACGGGTCTTGCTTCACCCATCACCGTCCCACCCATCGTTAGCGAAAACTCATGGTAGATTCCCTCTTATGCCATGCAAGCCATAACCAATAGCATCCAGTTCCATGGCCGCGAGGACGAGGATGCCCCGGCCCACATAAACCGTTTCTCCCGTATCCTAGCTACTTTTAGCCTTCACAGAGCCCCGAATGATGCTACCTACTTGCAGCTTTTCCCATTTTCATTAGCCGGCCGTGCGGCTACTTGGTTGGACTCTCAACCAACCGGTACCTTTACCACATGGGCGGGCCTCCGTCAAGCTTTTCTGAACAAGTACTTTCCACCCGCGAAGGCCTCACGCCTTCGTGATCAAATTCACTCTTTCCGCATGGAGCCCGACGAGCTTTATTACCTTGCTTGGGAGCGTTTCCAAAACCTTTGTGCTCGTTGCTCCCAACATGGTCTTTCCGATTGGGCCCTATGTGAGAAATTCTATAACGGTCTCACCCAAGAGACTCATGATAGGTTTGATACTAATGCAGGGGGGCATATGATGGGTATTCTTACTGTTACTGAGTGTTTAGAGCGTTTTGAGGCATTTGCCTAGTCTCAATCTCAATCACGAGCCGATCAGCGGTATCAAAGTGGTAATTCGAACACCACTACTAGTGCACCCGTCCGAGGGGTGAACCATGTCATCATGGACCCTAGTTTAGCTGCTGTTTTGGAAAACGTGACTAGGGAGCTTAAGGAGATTAAAGCTAAGGTAGCCAAATGTGAGTTTTGCCGAGGGGGTCACAATACAAGTGCATGTCCTTTGTTAGTTGGTGAGGAGCAAGTTGATTACATAGGAGGAGGTTTCGGTAGAGGTCAACCTAGCGGGTTTGGTAATAATAATTTTGGGTCGGGTTGGTGTAATAATAATAACAATTTTCGCTCAAATGGACCCCCTGGTTTTCAAATAGCTCAAAATCCAAATAGGGGTCAAGGTTCACTTTTTGGTGGGGGTTCAAATGGGCAGTTCAACAAAGGGTTCAATGGGCAGGTTAAAGATGGGGGGTCAAATAATCAGGTTCAACCAGGTCAAGGTCCAAGTTATGATCTAGGGGGTAGCCTAGAAAGAATGGAGGCTATGATGAGCCAACTAGTTGTTAGGGACCAAACCACCCAAAATACACTTAGTGAACATGACCTTATGCTTAAGAACCATCAAGCCTCCTTCCAAGACCTCCAAAGGGTCGTAGGTGATATGTCTAGAAAGCTAGAAGAGAGATTACCCGGTCAGTTTGCGGGTAACACCTTACCAAATCCTAATGCTCATGCTAAAGCCATTACTACTCGTAGTGGCAAAACCATAGGGAACCCTA